>CM077672.1:66572373-67796123 GCA_039707655.1 Elymus sibiricus
GCCTTTCCTGTCAACATCACGACTAAGAGTTTTCAATATCTTCCATGCTAAACACATTAGCGGCGGTGCCCAAGCGGTAAAGTAAAGTTTACTCCCCCTCCACCAACAATCACAAGCCATGGCTAGCCGAATCCTCGGGTGCCCTCCATACCAACAACTTTCCGGGGGAGTTTGTTTTATTATTTTACAATTTTAATAATGGGACTGGGCATCCCGATTACCAGCCCCTCTCGTGCAAGGACAAGTGAATCAACACTCATCATGAGAATAACCCGCTTAGCATGGAAGATACTGACTGCTACTTGTAGCTTGCGTTGGTATTTCCCCAAAGAGGAAGGGATGATGCTGCACAGTAGATATAAGTATTTCCCTCAGTTATGAAACCAAGGTTATCGAACCAGTAGGAGAATCACGCAACACCTCGTTAGCAGCACCTGCACACAAACAACAAATCCTTGCACCCAACGCAAATGAGAGGTTGTCAATCTCTCGGCGGTCAATTGCAAGATTAAATTGTATGTGATAGATAGATAGATTGAAACAAAAATACAAAATAAAATAAAAAAAGAAAATGGCAGCAATATTTTTAGGGTTTTAGTAATATGATTTAGATAGACCCGGGGGCCATAGGTTTCACTAGAGGCTTCTCTCAAGAAAATAGCATACGGTGGGTAGACAAATTACTGTTGGGCAATTGATAGAAAAGCAAATAATCATGACGATATCCAAGGCAATGATCATGTATATAGGCATCACGTCCAATACAAGTAGACCGACTCCTGCCTACATCTACTACTATTACTCCACACATCGACCGCTATCCAGCATGCATCTAGTGTATTAAGTCCATAAAGAACGGAGTAACGCCTTAAGAACGATGACATGATGTAGACAAGATAAACTCACGTATGAATAAACCCCATCTTTTTACCCTTAAGAACGATGACATGATGTAGAATCATTTGGCACAACTTGGGTTTAAGGATTTTGGATGCACAAGCAGTATTTCCGCTTAGTACAAATGAAGGCTAGCAAAAGATTGAGAAGCAACCAACCAAAAAATGAAAACGGTCATAAACATGCATTAAACATAACTAACACCGAATAATGCACCATAAGTAGGATATAATTTCATTGCATAACTATTGACTTAACATGCATGCATAGGGAATCACAAACCTTAACACTAATATTCTTACTAAATCACAATTACTCACTAACATGACTCACATATTATCATTTCCATATCGCAAAACTATTGCAAGGAATCACACTCATCATATCCAATGATCTATATGAAAGTTTTTATTTATATCCCTCTTGAATATTCATCACTTTGGGACCAAATTCATATCTTGTGCAAATTACCGTTACTATTGTCATCTCTCAAAAAGATATAAGTGAAGCATGAGAGCGCAAATATTTCTTCAAAATTTTAATCTTGTCAATTCTCAAAATAATATAAGTGAATGATAACTCACAAGTATAGGGGATCAATTGTAGCATTTTTGATAAATAAGAGTGTCGAACCCAACGAGGAGCTAAAGGTAGAATTAATATTCCCTTCAAGTTCTATCGACCACCGATACAACTCTACGCACACTTAACGTTTACTTTACCTAGAACAAGTATGAAACTATTTTGTAGGTGATAGGATAAGTTTGCAAGAATAAAACTAGAAGTAATTTGAGAGATAATAAAACTACGAGTAAATTGCAAGATAATAAAAGTTAGTTGTTTAGTAGAAAGTTTTTGTAACACAAGAGAAAAGATTTGTCCCTAGGCAATCGATAACTAGACCGGTAATCATTATTGCAATTTTATATGAGGGAGAGGCATGAGCTAACATACTTTCCGTACTTGGATCATATGCACTTATGATTGGAACTCTAGCAAGCATCCGCAACTACCAAAGATCATTAAGGTAAAACCCAACCATAGCATTAAGTATCAAGTCCCCTTTACTCCTGTACGCAACAACCCCCTTACTCGGGTGTAAGCTTCTGTCACTCTAGCCGCCCACCATAAGAGAATTATGAACGTATTGCAAACCCTACAGCGGGAATCCCCCTCGTGTGCACGGCATGGAAGGCACCATAGGACAGCACCAAAATAAAACGTACAACTCAAACCAATCACGATCATCAATCAACCCATAGGACAAAACGAATCTACTCAAACATCATAGGATGGCCACAAATCATTGGATAATAATATGTAGCATTAATCACCATGTTTAAGTAGAGATTACAGCGGGGAGAAGAGGTGTTACACCGCTGCATAGAGGGGGAGAGAGTTGGTGTTGAAAGCGGCGAAGTTGTTGGTGTAGATCGCCGTCACGATGATTGCCCCGACGGCGCTCCGGCGCCACCGGGAGAGAGGGAGAGAGAGCCCCCCTCCTTCTTCTTCTTCCTTGGCCTCCCCCCTAGATGAGAGGGAGAGTTTACCCTCTGGTCCATGGCTGCCATGCGGTGGAGGGGCAGGAGCCCCTCCTAGATTGGATCTCTCTCTCTGTTCTCTTCTGTTTCGCGCTCCTGTTTTCTGGCCCTTCACCGTTTCTTAAATTCCCGGAGATCCGTAACTCCGATTGTGCTGAAATTTTAACATGGTTTTTTTCCAGATAGCTTCATTGCGCCCGAAGAATAGCACAAACCAACCTACGAGGGCCTCACGAGGCACCACGGCGCGCCTGGTCCCCCTGGCGCGCCCTGGTGCCTCGTGGGGGCCCATGAGCACCGTCCTGCGTTGATTCTTCTTCCCAAAAATCACATATATTCCAAAATAAATCTCCGTGAAATTTTATTGCATTTGGACTTCGTTTGATATGGATATTCTGCGAAACAAAAAACATGCAACAAACAGGTACTGGCACTGGGCACTGGATCAATATGTTAGTCCCAAAAATAATATAAATTGTTGCCAAAAGTATATGAAAGTTGTATAATATTGGCATGAAACAATCAAAAATTATAGATACGACGGAGACGTATCAGCATCCCCAAGCTTAATTCCTGCTCGTCCTCGAGTAGGTAAATGATAAAAAAGATAATTTTTGATGTGGAATGCCACCTAGCATAATCTTGATCCTATAATTTAATCATGGCATGAATGTTAAGACACGAGTGATTCAAAGCAATAGTCTATAATTTGATATAAAGACATCAATACTCAAGCATACTAACAAACAACCATATCTTTCAAAATATGAACGCTAAAGAAAGTTATCCCTAGCCCATTATGCTCAGCCATTGATCCATTCATGAAACACACTCAACATTAACTACACCCAATGCACAAGTATGACAATAGTGCTCTCTAGTTGGTGCTTTATAAGAGAAGATGGAGACTCAATAAAAATAAAAATGCATAAAAGTAAAATAGATAGGCCCTTCGCAGAGGGAAGCAGAGATTTGCAGAGGTGCCAGAGCTCAAAGCTTAAATTAGAGAGATAAAATTATTTTGAGAGGCATGCTTTTCCTGTCAACGAAAATGACCGAGAATTCCCAATATTTTCCATGCTAGACACATCATAGGCGGTTCCCAAACAGAAAATAAAGTTCATTTCCTTTCCACCATTCTTTCACAATCCATGGCTAGCCGTATCCACGGGTGCCCTCCATACCAACACTTTCCAAGGAATTTTGTTGTTATTAATTTTTGATTCATTGTGGGACTGGGCATCCCTATTACCAGCCACTCTCTCGTGCAATGACAAGTGAATAAACACTCATCGTGAGAATAACACACCTAGCATGGAAAATATTGGCCACCCCCTGCCGCTTCATGAGCGGTACGGGCACACAAAACAGAAAATTATTTTGAAAATTAGAGTTGGCGTATGCAAATTTACTTGGAACGGCATGGAAATACCGCATATAGGTAGATATGGTGGACTCATTTGGCACAACTTGGGTTTAAGGAGTTTGGATATACAAGCAGTATTCCCGCTTAGTACAAATGAAGGCTAGCAAATAGATTAAGAAGCAACCAACCAAAAAACGAAAACGGACATAAGCATGCATTGAGAATAACTAACACTGAATAATGCACCATAAGTAGGATATAACTTCGTTGCATAACTATTCACTTTACGTGCATGCATAGGGAATCACAAACCTTAACACCAATATTCTTACTAAATCACAATTACTCACTAGCATAACTCACCTATTATCATCTCCATATCGCAAAACTATTGCAAGGAATCAAACATATCATATTCAGTGATCTACAAGGTTTATGTAGGATTTTCTGACTAACCATGTGAATGACCAATTCCTATTGACTCTCTAAATAGATATAACTGAAGCAAGAGAGTTTAATTCTTTCTATAAAATACCACACTCTAATTAATATAAGTGAAGCAAAAGAGCATTCTACAAATAACGGTTTTATATATGAAGAGAAACAGGCATCCAAACTTCAAATGATATAAGTGAAGCACATGAAGCATTCTATAAAGCCATACTCAAAAGATATAAGTGAAGTGCAAAGACCATTCTATAAATCAACCAAGGACTATCTCATACCAGCATGGTGCATAAAATAAAAGGGAAAAATAAACACAAAAGACACTCCAAGAATTTACGCATATCATGTGAACAAAACAAGAACCGAAACATACCGATACTTGTTGAATAAAGATGGGATGCCTTCCGGGGCATCCCCAAGCTTAGACGCTTGAGTCTCCTTGAATATTTACTTGGGGTGCCTTGGGCATCCCCAAGATTGAGCTCTTGCCTCTCCTCATTCTTCTCATATCAATACCTCCTTGATCTTCGAACACTTCATCCACACAAAACTTAACAAAACCTTCGTGAGATCCGTTAGTATAATAAAGCAAATCACTACTTTAAGTACTATTGCAAACCCATTCATATTTTATTTTTGAATTATACCTACTGTATTCTAACTTCTCCATGGCTTATACCTTCCGATACAATCCATAGTTTCATCAAAACAAGCAAAACAATGCATCAAAAACAGAATCTGTCAAAAACAGAACAGTCTGTAGTAATCTGAACATTGACCATACTTCTATAACCCCAAAAATTCTGAAAAATTAGGAAAAAATAAAAAGTTTGCATAGAAGTACTGTCTAAAAATTTCAGAATTTTTTCATGTTGCAGTAAAAAATGTAAATTCACGCACTACAGCAAAATTTTCTGTTTTTGCACTGCACATACCAAACAAGCAATTTAAACATCCTAACGGTAAATCTTGGCACACTATTTTTATAATACAATGAATTTGTACAAGGGGATAATTATTTTTGTTGATAATTTTCTGTAATTCAAGATTTGCAAAGTTTCCATGGGCATGAACAAAGTTCAAGGAGCTCCCCCACTTCAACGGTGCTCGTCTTTCTTACTTTCACTTTTCTTTTTGAAAAAGTTTTAGGTTCCCCTCTATATTTTTTTTAACTTTTTAAAAGCACACAACAGAAATAAATGACTCTCTAAAACTTCCGGGTTGTCTCCCTGGCAGCGCTTTCTTTAAAGCCATTAAGCTAGGCATAAAGTGCTCAAGTAATTGATCCACCCGGATCCCAAGGTATATCAAAGCCAATTTTAATTAACAATGATTTGTAATTTAGTAGTGAGCACAAAGCAACATATATCATGCAATGACGAAGTCTAACTCTCTTCCTATGCATCGGCATGTCATAAAAGAACAATCCATGCACATCAAGTAAAGGCCAATACATAGCATAAGCAGTTTCTTGCAATTTTATCGTATTGGAAACATAGAGAGGTAGAGATGTGGTTACTCTCTCATAATAATTGCAAGTAGGAGCAGCAAGCACATGCATATTATATTCATCAAAATCATTCATGTGCAACGGTAAAACGCAACCCATCAATATAATCCTTAATAAGTGCAAACTTCTCTGATATAGTGTAGTTTGGAGAATTCAAAAAGATAATAGGACTATCATGTGTAGGTCCAATAGCAACAATTTCATTCTTAACATAAGGAACTATAGCAAGTTCATCTCCATAAGCATCATTCATATTGGCATCATGGCCACAAGCATAGCAAGCATCAATTTCATCAAAAAGGGATATTTCAAACGAATCCAAGGGATCATAGCATTCATCCTTCGGTAAACACGAAGGGAAATTAAACAATGTATGGGATAAAGAGTTACTCTCATCAGAAGGTGCGCATGGGTGATCAATCCTCTCTTCCTCCTTTTGTTCTTCGCTCTCCTCGTCATCTTTTTCATCTAATGAGCTCACAGTGTCATCAATTTCTTCTTCCATAGATTCCTGCAAAATATTAGTCTCTTCTTGGACAGCGGAGACTTTCTCAATAAATTCATCAATATCGGCATTGTATTTATAATTCTCATAGCAATATTTAAGTATAACAAAATTTTCAGATCTGTAAACGGCATCATCACAATCTTCATACTTTTCAAACAAAGATTCAATTTCATAAGCACCCTTAAAAGCAACAAATTCTTCTATTCGTTCCACATCATAGTAATCATATATACGATTAGCATAAGAAGCCAAGGTTTCATTATCATTAAATTCACATGAAAAGGGAAGGTGTGGAGCCTTCATCCTAGAGCAACAAGTATAATCATATCTCAAGCATAAATTCCAAGCATACCAATGCAAATAATAAATTTGATCCCATAAGAGTTTCCCTTTTTGAGACAAGCGATAATCCCTAAAGTATTCCCGTTGATCCAAAGTAACTCCCATTATCAAGTTGAATGGAGTTTTATCAGGATTATCAAAGTAGTATTTAATGTTTTCCACATAACGAGCATCGAGGGTTTTAGGAGGTTCCCCATCTCCATGAGTAGAAGTACAACTAATTTTTTTGGTATTTCGTGTCCCATATCCATAACTAAAGATATAAGACAACTTAGAACAGAAAATAAAATCTACTTAGTGATAAAGCAAACAAGCACACACGAGAATATCAACCCCACGCCATTGCTCCCCGGCAACGGCGCCAGAAAAAGGTCTTGATAACCCACAAGTAAAGGGGATCAATTGTAGCTTTTTCGATAAATAAGAGTGTCGAACCCAACGAGGAGCTAAAGGTAGAATTAATATTCCCTTCAAGTTCTATCGACCACCGATACAACTCTACGGACACTTAACGTTTACTTTACCTAGAACAAGTATGAAACTATTTTGTAGGTGATAGGATAAGTTTGCAAGAATAAAACTAGAAGTAATTCGCAAGATAATAAAACTACGAGTAAATTGCAAGATAATAAAAGTTAGTTGTTTAGTAGAATGTTTTTGTAACACAAGAGAAAAGATTTGTCCCTAGGCAATCGATAACTAGACCGGTAATCATTATTGCAATTTTATATGAGGGAGAGGCATGAGCTAACATACTTTCCGTACTTGGATCATATGCACTTATGATTGGAACTCTAGCAAGCATCCGCAACTACCAAAGATCATTAAGGTAAAACCCAACCATAGCATTAAGTATCAAGTCCCCTTTACTGCCATACGCAACAACCCCCTTACTCGGGTGTAAGCTTCTGTCACTCTAGCCGCCCACCATAAGAGAATTATGAACGTATTGCAAACCCTACAGCGGGAATCCCCCACGTGTGCGCGGCACGGAAGGCACCATAGAAAAGCACCAAAATAAAACGTACAACTCAAACCAATCACGATCATCAATCAACCCATAGGACAAAACGAATCTACTCAAACATCATAGGATGGCCACAAATCATTGGATAATAATATGTAGCATTAAGCACCATGTTTAAGTAGAGATTACAGCGGGGAGAAGAGGTGTTACACCGCTGCATAGAGGGGGAGAGAGTTGGTGTTGAAAGCGGCGAAGTTGTTGGTGTAGATCGCCGTCACGATGATTGCCCCGGCGGCGCTCCGGCACCACTGGGAGAGAGGGGGAGAGAGCCCCCCTCCTTCTTCTTCTTCCTTGGCCTCCCCCTAGATGAGAGGAGAGTTTCCCCTCTGGTCCATGGCTGCCATGGCGGTGGAGGGGTAGGAGCCCCTCCTAGATTGGATCTCTCTCTCTGTTCTCTTCTGTTTCGTGCTCCTGTTTTCTGGCCCTTCACCGTTTCTTAAATTCCCGGAGATCCGTAACTCCGATTGCGCTGAAATTTTAACACGATTTTTTTTCCAGATATTAGCTTCCTTGCGCTCGAAGAATAGCACAAACCGGCCTACGAGGGCCTCACGAGGCACCACGAGCACCGTCTTGCGTTGATTCTTCTTCCCAAAAATCACATATATTCCAAAATAAATCTCCGTGAAATTTTATTGCATTTGGACTTCGTTTGATATGGATATTCTGCGAAACAAAAAACATGCAACAAACAGGAACTGGCACTGGGCACTGGATCAATATGTTAGTCCCAAAAATAATATAAAATGTTGCCAAAAGTATATGAAAGTTGTCTAATATTGGCATGAAACAATCAAAAATTATAGATACGACGGAGACGTATCAGTGAAGCATGAGAATTTATTTCTTCAAAATTTCAATCAACTCTCAAAATAATATAAGTGAAGCATGAGAGTTTATTTCTTCAAAATATAGCCACCACCGTGCTCAAAAAGATTTAAGTGAAGCACTGGAGCAACTGCCTAGCTCAAAAAATTTAAGTGAAGCACATAGAGTATTCTAACAAATTATGATAACGTGTGGCTCTCTCAAGATAGGTGTGTTCAGCAAAGATGATTGTGACAAACTAAAAAGCAAACAAAGCAAAGACTCATATAATACACGACGCTCCATGCAAAACACATATCATGTGACGAATAAAAATATAGCTCCAAGTAAAATTACAGATGGTTGGTAGAAGAAAGAGGGGATTCCTTCCAGGGCATCCCCAAGCTTAGATGCTTGAGTCTTCCTAGAATATTTCCTTGGGGTGCCTCGGGCATCCCCAAGCTTAGGCTTTTGCTACTCCTTATTCCTTCATCCATCGTGATCTCACCCAAAACTTGAAAACTTCAATCACACAAAACTCAACAAAACCTTCGTGAGATCCGTTAGTATAACAAAATAAATCACTACTTTAAGTACTGTTGCAAACCCATTCATAATTTATTTTTGCATTATACCTACTGTACTCTAACTTCACCATGGCTTATACCCCCTGATACAATCCATAGATTCATCAAAACAAGCAAGTAGTGCATCAAAAACAGAATCTGTCAAAAACATAACAGTCTGTAGCAATATATTTAAAAGCCATACTTCTGTAACTCCAAAAATTCTGAAAACTTAGGAAAACGTGGGCAATTCATGTAACAATACTGTGTAAAATTTTTAGATTTTTCTAACGCTCCAGTACAGAAACAAAATTCTGGCACTGGACGCAAAACTTTCTGTTTTCCAAACAGCATCAATTATACTATCTTCCAAATCATCCCAAAGGCTTTACTTGGCACAAACACTAATTAAAAACACAAAAACACATTCATACCAGTAGCATAAATGTTAAAACACACAATAACAGAAAAAAATTATTTTATTCATTGGGTTGCCTCCCAACAAGCGCTATTGTTTTATGCCCCTAGCTAGGCATAATGCATAATTTCAAGTATTGTCATCTTTCAAGTTGATTCCATAAGTGGCCCTCATAATTGATTCATATGGTGCTTTAATTCTTTTCCTAGGGAAATGTTCCATACCCTTTTTTAATGGAAATTGAAATTTTATATTCCCTTCTTTCATATCAATAACGGCACCTATAGTTCGTAAGAACGGTCTACCAAGTATTATGGGGCAAGAAGAGTTGCATTCAATATCAAGAACAATAAAACCAACGGGCACATAATTTCTATTTGCAAGAATAAGAACATCATTAATTCTACCCATTGGATTTTTAATAGTAGAATCCGCAAGATGCAAATTAAGAGAACATTCATCTATATTGGTGAAACCTAGCACATCACATAGAGATTTTGGAATTGTAGAAACGCTAGCACCCAAATCACATAAAGCATTGCACTCATAATTTTTAATTTTAACTTTAATGGTGGGTTCCCATTCATCATATAATTTTCTAGGAATTGAAACTTCTAGTTCTAACTTTTCTTCTAACGCTTTCATCGTAGCTTCTACGATGTGTTTAGTAAAAGCCTTGTTTTGCTCATAAGCATTGAGTGAATTTAACATGGATTGTAACAAAGAAATGCACTCAATCAAAGAACAATTATCCTAATTAAAATCTTTGTAATCCAAGAGAGTGGGCACATCGCTATTTAAAGTTTTTACCTCTCCAAACCCACTTTTAGCAATTTTTTCATTAAGATTTTCACCCTCCGAATCATGGGAATGCCAACTAGGTTAAAGTTGACTCTTCTCCAGTCCCCTTTTCATCAAGTTTTATATTGCTAAACAAAGAATCAATAGATGAAACACCAATCATTTTAATATCCTCATCATTACTACGTTTTAATGATTCCGGCTTAGCCGCCATTTGATTTACTAGCGTAGCTTGCGCATTAGAAATATTTCCTAGCAAATTTTCAGTAAGAGCAAATTGAGATTGAAGACTAGCAACTTCTTTACTAACATCATCGAGTTGTTTTGCAATAGCATCCAATAAAGTAGAGTGTTCTTTGAGTTCCTCGGCAAAAAAATTGTTGTGCTCAAACTGCGTAGTCATGTAATATTTAGTATTTTTCTCAATTTTGGACAAAATTTTATAATAAGAAGTATCATGATAATTCCCTTGGGGCATCATGATTAAGCAAACAAGATAACGAGCAAGCAAACAAGAAAAAGGCAAGCGGAAAATATTTTTGTATTTTTGTAAAAACGTTTTAGAAGTGGGGGAGATGAAAACGAGAGGCAAATGGCAAATAAAGTAAATGCAAGGAGATGAGAGTTTATGCAAAGGTACTTGATAGATGTTGATGATGTCTCCCCAGCAACGGCGCCAGAAATTCTTCCTGCTACTTGTAGCTTCCGTTGGTATTTCCCCGAAGAGGAAGGGATGATGCAGCACAGTAGAGATAAGTATTTCCCTCAGTTATGAAACCAAGGTTATCGAACCAGTAGGAGAATCACGCAACACCTCGTTAGCAGCACCTGCACACAAACAACAAATCCTTGCACCCAACGCAAACGAGAGGTTGTCAATCTCTCGGCGGTCAATTGCAAGATTAAATTGTATGTGATAGATAGATAGATTGAAACAAAAATACAAAATAAAATAAAATAAAGAAAATGGCAGCAATATTTTTAGGGTTTTAGTAATATGATTTAGATAGACCCGGGGGCCATAGGTTTCACTAGAGGCTTCTCTCAAGAAAATAGCATACGGTGGGTAGACAAATTACTGTTGGGCAATTGATAGAAAAGCAAATAATCATGACGATATCCAAGGCAATGATCATGTATATAGGCATCACGTCCAATACAAGTAGACCGACTCCTGCCTGCATCTACTACTAATACTCCACACATCGACCGCTATCCAGCATGCATCTAGTGTATTAAGTCCATAAAGAACGGAGTAACGCCTTAAGAACGATGACATGATGTAGACAAGATAAACTCACATATGAATAAACCCCATCTTTTTACCCTTAATAGCAACGATACATACGTGTCATGTCCCTTTCTGTCACTGGGATTGAGCACCGCAAGATCGAATCCATTACAAAGCACCTCTTCCCATGGCAAGATAAATCAATCTAGTTGGCCAAACCAAATCAATAGATCAGAGAAGAAATACGAGGCTATAATAATCATGCATAAAAGAGATCAGAAAAGACTCAAATATTTTCATGGATAATCTGATCATAAACTCACAATTCATCGGATCCCAACAAACACACCGCAAAAAGTGATTACATCGGATAGAACTCCAAGAACATCGAGGAGAACATTGTATTGAAGATAAAAAAGAGAGAAGAAGCCATCTAGCTACTGCCTATGGACCCGAAGGTCTGTGGTAAACTACTCACGCATCATCGGAAGGGCAGCAAGGTTGATGTAGAACCCTTCCGTGATCGATTCCCCCTCCGGCAGATTACCGGAGAAGGACCCCAGATGGGATCTCTCAAGAACAGAAACTTGCGGCATCGGAAAAAGTATTTCGTGGACTCCTCTAAGGGTTTCTGATTTTTCCTGAATTTATAGTGGTGGAATTAGGTCAAACAGAGCTGAGGTGGGCCCACGAGGCACCAGGGCGCGCCTGCCCCCCCCCCCAGGCGCGCCCTGGTGGCTCGTGGCCACCTCCTCTGGCGTCTGGTCTTCTCCCGAAGCTTCTAGTGTTTATCTTGTCCAGAAAAAAATCTCTAAAAAGTTTCGTGGCATTTGGACTTCGTTTGGTATTGATTTTCTGTAAAACAAAAACAGGGCAGAAAACAGCAACTGGCACTGGGCACTAAGTTAATAGGCTAGTCTCCAAAAATGATATATAATTGATGTAAATGCATATAAAAACATCCAAGATTGATAATATAACAGCATGGAACAATCAAAAATTATAGATACGTTGGAGACGTATCACTGACCGCCCCCTGTCGCTCCATGAGCGGTACGGGCACACAAAACAGATGTTCATTTGAATATTTAGAGGTGGCACATGCAAATTTACTTAGAACGGCAGAGTAATACCGCATATAGGTAGATATAGTGGACTCATCTGGAATAACTTTAGGTTTAAGGGTTTTGATCCACAAGTAGCATTCCCGCTTAGTACAGGCGAAGGCTAGCAAATAGGTTGAGAAGCGACCAGCTAGAGAGCGAAAACGGTCATAATCATGCATTATGAAAAATCAACATTGAATACTAGCATGAGTAGGATATAAACACCATGAACATAAATATCGTGAAGGCTATGTTGGTTTTGAATCAACTACATGCGTGAACATGTGCCAAGTCAAGCCACTTGAAACATTCAGAGGAGGATACCATATCATCATACGACATCGCAATCATTTTAACGCATGTTGACACTCAAGATAAATCATTATCCACTCCTAGCTACTTAAGCATGGCATGAGCAACTATAATCTCTAATTGTCATCATAAACATGTTTAATCATAACATGCTGAATCATGGATACTGAGTTAAACATATTTACAAAAACAAAGAACAAGTTGAGTTCATACCCGCTTTTCCTTGCCACAGTCACTTCATCGAATCATCATCATTATTGCCTTTCACTTGCACGACCGAATGATATGAAAATAATAATAGTGCAAGCATGCCGTGGACTAAGCTGGAATCTGCAAACATTTTATTCAAAGGAGAAGACAAGGTAAAATGGGCTCCTTGCTAGATCGACAACAATGCATACGAGAGCCACTCAACATTTTCATCGTGGTCTTCTCCTTACAATGACTCGACAAAAGAAAAGAATTTTAGAAAAACACACTGAAATATTTTTGGAGTTTTTAGTTTTTCTAAAGAAAATAAAGAAGAAAAACGAAAAATGAGAAAAACTATTTACACGGGAAAGCTCCCAACAAGTAAAAGAAGAAATGGAAAATCTTTTTGGGTTTTCTTTTACTACTACAAAACTACAACTAATTAAACTAGAAAGAAAAACCGAAAAGAAGCGAGAAATGTTTTTGGATTTTCTCAAGTTTTTCGAACACACAAAGTGAGAAAATAAAACTAGCATGGATTATACAATGAAAAAGTATGAACACCGACAACTGGAATTAAATGTGTGAGCATGAATGTAATGTCGGTGAGAGATACGTACTCCCCCAAGCTTAGGCTTTTGCCTAGCTTGGTCTACTGCCATGGCTGTCCTGGATAATAATCGGAATGGTAGCTCGTAGAGGCGTTCTGAGCCGCCTCCTCAGCCAGGCGAGCAGTCTCGACAGCCGCATTGTACTCGTGCACCTCACTCTCATGAAGAAAATATCTCTGTTTGTTCTGAAAATCAAAGAGGGCAGGAGTAGGCAAAACAACATACACAGAGTGATATTTACTAAAGACTAAGTTATATTCATAACCCTGTGCATTGCGTTTTAAGAACCTATGTTCTCACATTGCTTCGAAATTCAAATATTTATAAGGCAAGAGGGGATCATTGAACTTGGGAGACACCCCTAACTTTGCAGCTAAGCGAGAGGCATAAATTCCTCCATACAAATCACCATTACCCGCGTTACGCTGCAGCCTATGTGCAACAATAGCCCCAAGATTATAAAGCTTGCTACTAGTCAAAGCTGTATGAATAAGACTCAGATCAGGGGCACAAAGTGCACTACAGTCTTGCTTACCAACAACGCATTTACCATTAAAAAGCGCAAAGTACCGAATAGCGGGAAAGTGAATGCTAATTATTCTAGCCTGCGTGATTCCCCTATCCTCACCATTGCAAAGGTTGTTAAGAAACAACTCATAACCAGATCTTGGTGGTTCATCTAACGAACCCCAATATGGAATTTTGCATGCATCACAGAATTCTTCTAGAGACATATTATAAGATTTTTCATAGAGGTGAAATAAAACTCTAGAAGTGTGCGGGTGATAATCAAAGTTTTGAGTGAAGGAATGAGTGAGGTTGTAATGCTGTGGTGGCTTATCTGCGATAAAGGCGGAGAGCTCGGCATTGTGAATATATTGGTCAAATTCTTCCTTGATGCCTGCACCTAGCATGAACTCGTTGCACGGCCATCGACACGATTTTGCTTCGGCACCTCGCACTGAACTTGCCCTTGGTTCCTCATATGATTGGCGTGCCGAGCTTTCACTTGATGACGCTTCCGAGGGCCTCCTCCTCGAAGAACTTCTCCGGAAAATATTAATTTTCCTAAGAACAATTTCTGAAAAAATTTGGGCCACAAAAAGATATCAACAAAACTTCACAAGATTGATAGCAACTACTCATATGGATGTCTAGAGGCTATATCAAGCATTCAAACTACTTGGAACTCAAAGAATTCAACATGCAAGCTCATTTTCAGTAGCACCAAGAGCAGCTAATTATGCAAAATATAATCCACTAGAGCAAAAACTAATTGGAGCAATGGAGGAGTCACATACCAAGGAGCAATCTCCCAAAACAGTTTCGGAAACGGAGCTCCGAGCAAAGAGATCGAAAATTTCAGGTTTGTGAGCAAGAACACGAGAGAGAGAGAGAGCTACTAGGAATTTTTTGCTAGAGGTAAGAGACGAAGTGGGCTAAAGGGATAAGTGAGGGGTCCCTGTGGGGCCCACGAGGTACATGGGTGCGCCAGGGGGGTGGCGCGCCCTGGTGCCTCGTGGGCACCTGGGGCACCCCTCCTGGTATGTGTCCAGTGCCAAAAATTCTTAAGTATTACATAAAAATTCATATCAAAATTTTATTGCATTCTGAGCACTTTTCTTTCTGGGCACTTTTTTATTGCACGGATAAATCAGAAAACAGGATAATCATGGCATTTTAATGCATTTAACTAAAAATAACAGAAAATAAAAAGTGGTGAAAGAACATGCGCTGCCCCCATTTTTGGTTTTGGTAATTGATGACAATCCCTATGGACTAATGGTTGCCTTGAGTTATATTTGAAGGGTTTGTCCATAGGCTTTTCTTGAAGTACATTTGTTGGTTTCAAGGAGATTTTGAGATGACCAAGGTGGTTATTCATGGAGTTATCCAAAGATTGGTCATGTAAGAGATGAGCCTATTGCAAGCATGTCTTGAAGAAGAAGATTGTGTGGACATTCATGTTTACCTTCAAGACATCATCTTAATGAAGAGAATTGGAAATATTCAAGGTTGATCAAGACTAAATATGAAGAGTGATTCAAGTTGATCAACACACAAAGCGTAGAAGATGTACCGAGTGGGATCAAGTGATCTCACGGTATGGTAAGCATTGTCCATTACGCTTTGTGTACTAACCCATGTTCTATGCGAGAGTTCTTTGTGGGGTTAGGTTTGTTTCCATGGGCGTGCATCAAAAGGAAGATATCATACAACCCATTGAGGATGACATCAAGTGGTGATCGTCATCAAGATTGCTGTGTGCAAGTTCAAGTGGAGCATCACGAAGAGATCATGCTTGAAGCTTGCCGTCCATTGTGGTGACAATGGACTTGTGAAGATGTGCCGAAGAGTGGCTCACCCAAAGTGGAGTATGGGGGAGAAATCTTCTAGTCTTCATCGAGTCGGCGCAATCAAGAAAGGTGGTCCAACTTGAGGAGGTCAAGATCGTCATCATCTAGCTCAAGTGGACTATGCGCAAGGCAAAGGTTTGCCCTTGATAGGTTTTCTATTTTACCGGTCTCATGGTGGTAGTTGGGAGATCGGGTTATAGGTTCGATTGCCGTACTATCAAGGGGGGCTCTCGGATGAGTAGCTTAATCGTATCTTTCGTAGAGAGCTCAAACCATTGCATTCTTGCATCATCTTTCTTGGTTCTTGTTTGGCCTTTTTGCTTTGGGAGTCTTTGAGCTTTTGGTCACCTTCCTGACAAGCTCAAGTTCATCGAGAACGGATTTCATTTGCTTCTCCTAGTATGTTCTCGATGTTGGGGTTTATGCCGGATCATCACCGATGGAGGTTTCACACCTCTTTATCATAGGCATATTTCTCCTGCCTCTTTTGATGATTTCCAGTCATGATTTGACAACTCTTGTCATTAGCTTTCCTTCAAGCTTGAGTTCGTCTAAATCAGAGTTCATTTGCAGAAGTTATAGCAGTTTTGGTCTTACTTGCATCCATCTGTTTTGCTTGGGCAATTTTATTGCACCCAAGCGGTAGTACCGCTCGGTACCACGGCAGTACCGCTTGCGGTACTTCCGCCGTGGACTACCGCAGCCACTACCGCTTGGGAAATGTCCTCTGTGCATGTTTCTGTTGCCTGGTTTCTTTAAGCGGTAGTAGAGCGGTAGTACCGCTCAAGCGGTAGTACCTCTCCCCCGAGCGGTACTACCTCTCTGGCAGAACTACCGTTCGTGTTTTTCTATCTCGTTGGGCTGTTTTGACCGTGCTAAGTGGTATACCGCTCCCCCAAGCGGTAGTACCACTTGTGCACGACTTGTGGGCATAACAGTTGGATTTGGGGGGGCCTATTTAAGGGGGTCTTCTTCCCCAATGGTCCCCATCCTTTCAGCTCGTGTTCTTCCCCCATTGTTGACCTTCTTCGAGCTTGCTATATCTCAATCCCTCCAATGATTCTTGCTAGTTCTTGAGGGAAAAGAGAGAGGAGATCTAGATCTACATTTCCACCAATCACTTTCTCCTCTATGTGAGGGGAACCCCTTGGATCTAGATCTTGGAGTTTTTGGTGTTCTCCTTCTTGTTCTTCCTCTCATATTCCTCCATAGCTTTCGTTGCTTTGGTGGGATTTGAGAGTGAGGGACTTGGGCACTCCGTGTGCCCTTGCCATTGCATTTGGTGCATCAGTTTGAGTTCTCCACGGTGATACGTGGAAGTGAAAGTTGAGAAGCTTGTTACTCTTGGGTGTTTGGGCACCCTAGAGCTTGTTCCTCTTGGGTGCCTTGGTGCCCTAGACGGTTGGTGTTGTCGGAGCTCAATCATTGTGGTGTAAAGCTCCGGGCAAGCGTCGGGGTCTCCAATTAGGTTGTGGAGATTGCCCCGAGCAAATTGACGGGTACCGGTGACCGCCCCCAAGGGTTGCCAAAGTGTACGGGTTCGGTGACCGCCCCCAAGGGTTGCCATTTGTACGGGTTCGGTGACCGCCCTCAAGGGTCCCTTATTGGAATCACGGCATCTTGCATTGTGCGAGGGCGTTAGGAGATTACGGTGGCCCTAGTGGCTTCTTGGGGAGCATTGTGCCTCCACACCGCTCCAAACGGAGATTAGCATCCGCAAGGGTGTGAACTTCGGGATACATCGTCGTCTCCGCGTGCCTCGGTTATCTCTTACCCGAGCCCTTTACTTATGCACTTTACTTTGCGATAGCCATAGTGTTTCTTGTTATATATCTTGCTATCACTTAGTTGTTTATCTTGCTTAGCATAAGTTGTTGGTGCACATAGGTGAGCCTAGTCGTTTTAGGTTTCGTGCTTGACAAATTAAACGCTAGTTTTATTCCGCATTTGTTCAAGCCTTAACCGTAATTATTTTAAAGCGCCTATTCACCCCCCCCCTCTAGGCGACATCCACGATCTTTCAAGTGGGTACAGAAGGTTGTGCTTACTAAATTCATCGACCACATGCCCCTAAAAAGAATCCATTAATAAGGTTGATCAGGTCTTATTAGCAAACCATTTCCGAGTAACATGAAGCCAAAGAACTTTCGTATAACACTAAGTTACCTCAATGGGGATATGCATCTCCCCGATAATAAGAGTTTCATATTTCTTTTTAGCAGTAGGAATAGGGATTTGAAAACTTCCAATAATAATTGTCGGAGTCTTTTCAATAATATGAATACCATTTACTTGAAATTGTTTCTTCGGGAAGTGCACCGTATGCTCATTACCATTGATATGAAAAGTGACCTTGCTCTTGTTGCAATCAATAACAGCCCCTGCAGTATTCAAGAAGGGTCTACCAAGGATAATCGGCATGTTGTCATCCTCGGGCATATCGAGTATAACAAAGTCTGTTAGAATAGTAATGTTTGCAACTACAACGGGCACATCCTCACAAACACCGATTGGTATGGCAATTGATTTGTCAGCCATTTGTAACGATATTTCAGTGGGAGTGAGTTTATTGAAATCAAGTCTTTTATATAAAGAGAAAGGCATAACACTAACACCGGCTCCTAAATCACACAAAGCAGTTTTGACATAATTTCTTTTAATGGAGCATGGTATAGTTGGTATTCCTGGGTCTCCTAGTTTCTTAGGTACTCCATCCTTAAAAGAATAATTTGCAAGCATGGTAGAAATTTCAGCTTCAGGTATCTTTCTTTTATTTGTGACAATGTCTTTCATGTATTTAGCATAGGGCGGCATCTTTATAATATCAGTCAAACGAGTACGCAAAAAGACTGGCCTAAGCATTTCAGCAAAGCATTCAAATTCTTCCTCATCTTTTTTCTTAGATGGTTTAGGAGGAAAGGGCATGGGTTTTTGAACCCATGGTTCTCTTTCTTTGCCATGTTTTCTAGCAACGAAGTCTTTTTTATCATAGCGTTTATTTTTAGTAGGTGGGTTATCAAGATCAACAGCAGGTTCTATCTCAACATCATTATCAGGTTCTTTATCATTATCTGGTTGGGTATCCACATGAGTATCATCATTATTATTATCATCGGGTGGTTGTTCATTACCAGATTGCGTTTCAGCATCAGAAATAGAAACATCATTACTATCCTCCAAGGGTTTTTCTACCTCGGGTTCACTAGAAATATGCAAAGTCCTATCATTTTTCTTTTTCTTTTTCTTTTTCTTTTTAGATGGACTAGGTGCATCAACATAAATTCTTTGAGAGTCTTGTTCAATTCTTTTAGGGTGACCTTCAGGATAAAGTGGCTCCTGAGTCATTCTACCTCCTCTAGTCATTACTCTAACAGCATGATCATTCATATTGTTATTCATTTCAGTGAGCAATTCACTCTGAGATTTAGCAACTTGTTCTAATTGGGTTTGAACCATAGATGCATGTTTACTTACACCTTTGACATCATTAGCAATTCTAAATAACAAGTCACTCAAGCGATCAATCATGCAGGCATTTCGTTTTAATTGTTTCATAACATTTGCATTGAAGTGATCTTGCTTAATAATATAATTGTCAAATTCATACAAGCATTGACTAGGAGGTTTGTTATAAGGAATATCACCTTCATCAAATTTTATAAGAGAATTTACCTCTACTACCTGTGACGGTGTGTCAAGAGCATGTATTTCTTCAATAGGTGGTAGATTCTTAACATCTTCAGCTTTAATACCTTTTTCGTTCATACATTTCTTTGCTTCTTGCATATCTTTAGGACTGAGATGTAAAATACCCCTCTTCTTCGGAGTGGGTTTGGGCGGTGGTTCAGGAAGTGTCCAATCATTATCATTCTTCAATATATTATTCAATAGTTCCTCAGTTTGTTCAATAGTCCATTCCATGAAAACACAACTCGCACCACTATCTAGGTAGTCCCTAGAAGCATCGGTTAGTCCATTATAGAAGATATCAAGCATTTCATTTTTCTTAAGAGGATGATCAGGCAAAGCATTAAGTAATTGGAGAAGCCTCCCCCAAGCTTGAGGGAGATTCTCTTCTTCAATTTGCACAAAGTTAAATATTTCCTACAAGGCAGCTTGTTTCTTATGAGCAGGAAAATATTTTTCAGAGAAGTAATAAATCATATCCCGAGGGCCACACACACATCCAGGAGCAAGAGTATTATACCATTCCTTAGCATCACCCTTTAATTAGAAAGGAAACAACTTAAGAATATAGTAATAGCGAATTTTTTTCTCATGAGCAAATAGGGTGGCTATATCATTTAATTTAGTAAGATGTGCCACAACGGTTTCAGTTTCATAACCACGGAAAGGATCAGATTCAACCAAAGTAATTAACTCAGGATCGACAGAGAATTCATAATCCTTATCAGTAACAAATATGGGGGAGGTAGCAAACTTAGGATCATATTTCATTCTCCCCCTCATAGATTTTTCTTTCATTTCAGCAAGCAACTTTATAACTTCATGTCTATCATTACAAGCAAGGATGGCTCTAGCCGTCTCCCTATCAAAGCAATGTTCATCAGGTGTTTCAACTCTAGTAGGAGAGCTAGGCATAATAGGTGAATCATAATTCTCGAGAGTTTCAGCATTTTCAATTTCTTTAGCTTTAGCAATTTGTTCCCTAAGAAATTCACCAAGTGGCACGACATTATCAAGCATAGTACTAGCATCATCGTGAGCATCATTCATAGAAGAAGTGGTATCATCAATAACTTGTGACATATTAGAATTAATAGCATGTGGTAAGGCGAATCAAGTGCAGAGCTAGATGGCAGTTCCTTACCTCCCCTCGTCTTAGAGGGGACGATCTTGGTCTTAGCGTCTTTCAGATTCTTCATAGTGATCAACAGATATAAATCCCAAGTGACTTAGCCAATAAAGCTATACTCCCCGCCAACGGCGCTAGAAAAAGGTCTTGATAACCCACAAGTATAGGGGATCGCAACAGTTTTCGAGGGTAGAGTATTCAACCCAAATTTATTGATTCGACACAAGGGGAACCAAAGAATATTTGCAAGTATTAGCAGTTGAGTTGTCAATTCAACCACACCTGGAGACTAAATATCTGCAGCAGAGTGATCAGTAGCATAGTAGTATGATAGTTTTGATAGCAGTAGCAATAATAGTAACGGTAACAGTAACAGTAGCAGCAGTAGTTTTGTATCAATTGTAACAGCAGTAGCAACAGTAGTAACTTAGCAAGAATAAGATGTGAAAAACTCGTAGGCATTGGATCGGTGATATTGTTGGATAACATTCATCATGTAACAGTCACAACCTAGGGCGACACAGAACTAGCTCCAATTCATCAATGTAATGTAGGCATGTATTCCGTATATAGTCATACATGCTTGCGATAAGAACTTGCATGACATCTTTTGTCCTACCCTCCCGTGGCAGTGGGGTCCATAAAGAAACTAAGGGATATTAAGGCCTCCTTTTAATAGAGAACCGGAACAAAGCATTAGCACTTAGTGAATACATGAACTCCTCAAACTATGGCAATCACCGGAAAGAATCCCAATTATTGTCACCTTGGGGTATGCGGATCATAACACATAGCAGGTGCATATAACTTGCAATATCGGATCAAGAACACAAATATATTCATGAAAACATAAGGGGTTCAGATCTGGAATCATGGCACTCGGGCCCTAGTGACAAGCATTAAGCATAGCAAAGTCATAGCAACATCAATCTCAGAACATAGTGGATACTAGGGATCAAGCCCTAACAAAACTAACTCGATTACATGATAAATCTCATCCAACTCATCGCCGTCCAGCAAGCCTACGAAGGAATTACTCACTCCCGGCGGTGAGCATCATGAAATTGGTGATGAAGGATGGTTGATGATGACGATGCCGGAAGATCCCCCTCTCCGGAGCCCCAAACGGACTCCAGATCTGGCCTCCCGATGAAGAACATGAGGTGGCGGCGGCTCCGTATCGTGAAACGCAATAAAACTTCCTCCTTTATTTTTTTCTCTGGAATTGTGAATTTATAGCGTTGGAATTAGGTCAGACGGAGCCACGTGGGCCCCACGAGGTACCAGGGCGCGCCTGGGGGGGTGGCGCGCCCTGGTGCCTCGTGGGCACTGGGTGGCCCCCCTCCAATGGGTCTTGGTTCCAGTATTTTTTATTTATTCCATAAAAAATCTCCAAAAAGTTTCATCCAATTCCAAGAACTTTTATTTCTGCACAAAAAACAACACCATGGCAATTCTGCTGAAAACAGCGTCAGTCCGGGTTAGTTCCATTCAAATCATGCAAATTAGGGGCCAAAATAAGAGCAAAAGTGTTTGGAAAAGTAGATACGACAGAGACGTATCAAGATACCATCTTCATCCTAGGCCTCCCACGGATTGATAAACCTTAGGTCATCCACTTGAGGGAAAATTGCTACTGTCCTACAAAACTCTGCGCTTGGAGGCCCAACACGAGTCTACAAGAATAAGTTGTGCATTAGACATCAAGCTCTTTTCTGGCGCCGTTGCCGGGGAGGTGAGTGCTTGAAGGTATATCTTTAGATCTTGCAATTGAATCTTTTAGTTTCTTGTTTTATCACTAGTTTGGTTTATAAAAGAAAACTACAAAAAAATGGAATTGAGGTTGCCTCACATTATTCATCTTTATAATGTCTTTCTTGAAAATGATGGATCGGAAAATTGTGCTCAATTGATAGAAGAAGAATTCAATAAAATGTTTGGCATAAAATCCATGAATGATGAGCATGATTGCAATGTTGCTAATATGAATTCTTTGAATATCCATGATGCTAGTGATATGCAAAGCCACAAGCTTGGGGATGCTATGTTTGATGAAGATGATATTTTTAGTCCCCCAAGTATTGATGAGAAAATTTATTATGATGAAAGCATGCCTCCTATTTATGATGATTATATTGATAAAAGTGGATTTGGAGAGGTCACAACTTTATTTAATGATGATTCCACTATTTTGGAAGAGGTTTCAATTGATTATGACAACAAAGTTGCTATCTATGATGATTATTGTGATGACATGTATGCAATAAAGAATAATGATAATTATGAAACTTGTCATCGTGATTTTAATTTTCAAGTGGATTATGCCAATCAAGTATCTCATGAGAGTTATTTTGTTGAGTTTGCTCCCATTGTTATGAATGAGAAGAAAATCGCTTATGTGGAGAGTAATAAAAATCCTATGCTTGTAGGTCATGAAAAGAATGTTGTATGTGATAGCTATATTGTTGAATTCATTCATGATGCTACTGCAAATTATTATGAGAGAGGATCATATGCTTGTAGGTGTTGCAATAATATCAAGTTTCCTCTCTATGTGTTGAAAGTTTTGAGGTTATGCTTGTTTTGCCTTCCTATGCTAGTTGATTCTTGATCCCATAAACTATTTGCTCACAAAATCCCTATGCATAGGAAGTGGGTTAGGCTTAAATGTGCTAGTCATATGCTTCATGATGCTCTCTTTGTGTTTCAATTCTTTACTTTTATGTGAGCATCATTAAAATCATCATGCCTAGCTAAAAAAGGCATTTAAGAAAAGCGCTTGTTGGGAGACAACCCAATACTTATACCTTCTGTTTTTGTGTGTCCACATGATTAAGCTACTGTATTAATCATGTTTTATAGGTTTTCTTTCAATAATGTGCCAAGTAAAGCCTTTGGGATAGTGTGGATACTTGTTGATTTGATTCTGTGCAAAAACAGAAACTTTTGCGTCCAGTGCTGGAATTTCTATTCTGTACTGGAGCGTGATAAAATTTTGAAATTTTTACACAGTATTGGGTTACAAATTTTTACGCTTTCCTATTTTTCCAGAATTTTTGGAAGTACATAAGTATGGTTTTTAAATCGCTCACTACATGCTGTTCTTTTTTTGACAGATTCTGTTTTCGATGCATAGTTTGCTTGTTTTAGTGTTTCCATAGCTTATATTATGAAATATAAATTGTGGAAATGATAGAATACAGTAGGCATTCTGTGAGAACAATTATGAATCTTGTCTTGACAGTACCTAAGTGGATGATTTATTTTTTATCATACTAACCTATCTCACCAAGTTCCGTTAAGTTTTGTGTGATTGAAGTTTTCAAGTTTAGGGTGAGATATCGATATGAGGAGAATAAGGAGTGGCAAGATCCTAAGCTTGGGGATGTCCAAGGCACCCCAAGGTAATACTCAAGGAAGACTCAAGCGTCTAAGCTTGGGGATGCCCCGGAAGGCATCCCCTCTTTCGTCTTCAACACTATCGGTAACCTTACTTGGAGCTATATTTTTATTCGTCACATGATATGTGTTTTGCTTGGAGCGTCATTTTATTTTGTTGATATTTGATTACTGTTATCATTAATCATGTTTTGTATCTTTTAGTTCAATAAAATGCCAATTATAGCCTTTACCATGCTCCTTTTGCAAGTTTATGTGTTGCTGTTTGAAAACAGAAAGTTTTCTGTTATGTCCTGAATTTTTGTGAATTGTCAGAACATGATAAAAATATGAAATTTTTACACAGTAAGCACGCATGAGTTCTCTGTCACGTGGTAATTTTTCAGAATTTTTGGAGTTAGGGAAGTATGAATTTTTATTCCCCCTTTACAGACTATTCTGTTTTGGCAGATTTCGGTTATAGTTGCATTGTTTGCATATGTTGCTTGTTTATGTAGGGGAACGCGACAGAAAACAAAAAAAATCGGTACAGCGAGCACGCCCAGGACCACTATGGAGACTGCATACAAGGTTTGATCTTTTCATTACCAACTCGTAGCACAGCGGAAGTAGAGTCGATGACGATCGGCGGTGCAGATCCCCGCAACTAGGATTTTACAACCTCCCAACCGCGAGGATGTTCTCCCTCGTCTGCCCTCGGACAGCCCTCTGGGAGGCAGTCGGACAGTCCCTCGGACGGTGTCACGGACAGCCCTTCGGGAGGATGCTCGAAACTCGGACGGTCACTCGGACAGCCCTTCGGGAGGACACTCGAAACTCGGACGGTCACTCGGACAGCCCTTCGGGAGGCACTCTCGAACAGCCCCTCCGGCAAAAAGATCGAACCTACGACCTCTCTACGGGGTTGCACACATACGGTGTCATCTATCCGGCAGGGCTTCGCCGTCCAGAACTAGTTCCCACCGGAACCCAGACAGCCTTTCGGCTCTACGAAACTATTTCGCGGGGAGGGAGAGAAGAAGCCAGATCATTGCAATGGCATGTGTATGTCAGAAAGAGTGAGTGTGGAGAGTGCCTCTCCACCTCTATTTATAGGAAAACCCAAGGGGTAGGGTGGCTCCCAAAATACCAAAATGCCCTCAGATATTTTCACACTATTCATAATAGTGTTTCCACTATTCATGAGATATTTTCTCCCAATAGTGTTTCCACTATTCGTGAGATATTTTCTCCCAATAGTGTTTCCACTATTCATAATAGTGTTCCCACTATTCACGAAACATTTTTCGCGACCGTTAAATCCAAAAATATTTCTGTAGGTCTTAGAACATTTTCAGTACCCACTAAAATAATTTTGGACGCGTTCCGAAACAATTCCGGATTAGTGATTTTCATCTGCGAAAAGCAACCAAAGCGGTTCCGGCAGCTCCGGAACATTTCCGGGTTTTTTCTCCGGAAAAATCCCAGAAGTTTCCAGAACAATTCTGGCACCCTCCAAGAATTTCCAGGCATGTGCCGAAACCAATTTGACCTAATGGTATACCCTGAAACAACTTTTCAGTTTTACCGAAACTATTCCGGTGTTCTCTCTCCGGAACTTTTCCGTTGTCTCCGAAACTTTTCCGGTGACTTTCTCTCAGACTCCCTGTCTAGAATTCAGCAGATAGATGACCCTTAAGCGTGTGACCCTATAGGTTCGGTGAAGTATAGACATGACCAGAACACTTTCGGATCAATGATCAACATCGGAGCCGTGGACACCCATATTGACCCCTATACCCACACGAATAAATATTCGAGTGAACCTCCAGTTGCCATGTGCTATTCATGTTGCTTCGCGATATGTTACAAATACCCGAGGTGAGATTTATCGGCATCCCCGTGGATTAACAACTTGTCCACTATGCCAGTTACCTCGTTACCTGTTTTTGTTCTCTTTTCTCGTTCCCGTGTTCCGGCATCCCTGTGATCAAATCACAATGTGTCTGGCCAGACGATGGTGGATACCGTAACACCGAGAGGGCCCAAAGATATCTCTCCATCGTCAGAGGAGCAAATCCCAATCTTGAGCTATCAAGTTACTTGACATACTTTTCCATGAACCCGTAAGCCGCCGTAATAGCCACCCATTTACGGATGACGTTTAACAAACCCCAAAGTTCATGAAGCAAGCATGAAGAAACTTGATACACTCATGGTCTAAGGAATTATGCAAACATTAACTTTCTCTGTGTTATTAACCATTAACTTGTGACGAATGTATCTCATAGCATAACATCAATTCGGGTCGATTCAACCACAAGTGTTCTACTAACATTGTGCCCTCAAAGTTGCCGGCATAGTCATGCCCATGATCAGGAAAACAGAACCATCATGCAACACTTGAGCTAGTCTTAGAGGCCAGACTAGGAATACATTTTACCGTTTATTATTCCACACGTGCATATGAGTCTTCCTCCGAGCCTCGTGGTTATTGTAGACTCGAGAACCATAGCAGTTATAGCACGGAATATAAACTTAATTACGAACATGGGGATAAATAATAACATTTATTATTGCCTCTAGGGCATATCTCCTACAGACTCCCACTTGCACTAGAGTCAATAATCTAGTCAATGCTAAAACACTTTACACCTATGGCATACCGGTGTAAAATATGCTTCGCTTGTGGTATAGCCTGATGTCCAACGGATCTGACAACTTCAGTTCTATGTGTATCTTTGCATTTCCTCACATTTTCATGCTTTCACAAAATTCATATTTTGTGTGGACTTGGCTTTGTATATATGTGAATGATAGGTCAAACCTTGATTCCTCAGACTAAGCTATGGAGCAACTATCTGCAATAGTGTCCCATTGACCAAAGCCTTCTTGGAACCATACTGATTTCATGAATGAACTATATGATTCAACATCTTCTTTGTCGCTTCTAAAGCGTCAACATACTTAGCCTTTGTTATAGAAATCGCCACAGTAACTTGTTTGGAACAATTTCCAACTACCGTGCCACCATATTGTGTATTACACAAAACCCTTAACTTAAATCGAAAATCGCATGGAGCATTGATGAAGACTGTATCGATGTAATTACTTACAACGAGCACTTCATAATCTTTGCTTGCGAGAAAACATGTCATCAGTGCTACTTTAGTACTCAATGACATTTTTCACTGTTGTCCCATGATGAGTACTTTGATCACTTTGGTATCTATACTCGCAACAGCTTTGGGAGTATCAGACATATCTGGTTGTTTTTGTAGGAGATATGCCCTAGAGGCAATAATACATGTTATTGTTTATCTCCATGTTCATAATTATGTTTATGTTCCATGCTATAACTGCTATGGTTCTCGAGTCTACAATAACCACGAGGGTAAGACTACGTCGTGTCGATCAGCCGAGGCCGGGCATGACCCGAAAAAGTGTGTCCGGCCAGAATTAATCGAGCGTGTTGGGTAACAGTAGTGCACCCCTGCAGGGAAGTAATCTATTCGAATAGCCGTGTCCACGGTAACAGGACGCTCGTAGTTGTATCCTGATCTGCTACAACTATGAATGGATACCGTAATAATGATAAACTGATACTACTGCTCTCGGGATCACTTTCTCGCAGGGTAGTCGAGGAAGGATCTCAGAGCATTACTAAAATATAATTACTATTATATGTTACTATACTCTACTCTCTTCTGATGCTGCAAGATTGCTTCAAGATGCTAGTCTTCGATAGGCTAGGCCTCTCCCCCTCTATTCCGGCATTTCTGTAGTTTAGTCCAAAGATATAGCCCCATTCCTTTGATACCGATGCATACTTAGTATAGTTCTGATGTCAGTCTTGCGAGTACTTTGGATGAGTACTCACGGTTGCTTTGCTATTCTTTTTCCCCATACCCGATTGCTGCGTACAGACGACGGAGCCCAGTAGCAGGAGATCCCCGGAGGCACCTGCTACTACATTGAGCCACACCGACCAGGAGTAGTTCGGAGGCCCTAGGCAGGAGGCCTTTGCCTTTTCGATCAGTGTCGCTGTTATGCTAGCCTTCTTAAGGCAAACTTGTTTA
Organism: Elymus sibiricus; assembly: GCA_039707655.1. Taxonomy (NCBI): domain Eukaryota; kingdom Viridiplantae; phylum Streptophyta; class Magnoliopsida; order Poales; family Poaceae; genus Elymus; species Elymus sibiricus. Next base: position 66,600,686 of record CM077672.1, read on the forward strand.
ACTTTGTGTCTGTACTCAGATACCTTTGTTTCCGCTTATGCTTGTATAACTCGAGCTTATGTATTCGAGCCCTCTGGCTTGTAATATAAAGCTTGTATTATTTTATTTTGTGTCTAGAGTTTTGTAGTGATATCATCCCGTGAGTCCTTGGGCTTGATCGTGTGCATTTGCGTGTATGATTAGTGCACGATTAAGTCGGGGGTGTCACAAGTTGGTATCAGAGCCGACTGCCTGTAGGAAACCCCTTTCCAACTCCTTGGCCGAAGTTGAGTCTAGTCTTTCAAAAATTGTTTTACTAACGTGGTTGTGTGGCTTACGGGCCCACGTTGCCAATGGGTGGTATTAGGATCTTTTATTCCTCTTCCATACTCTGGGAACTCTGATCTCTCTTCTTTTCGGGTTAAATACTTTACTAACTCTGACTCTAGGTTCTCGTGATCACATCCACCCGGAGATTTCAATCAACCTTCTTTGAATTGTGGACCAGGATCTGCTTCACAGTGTTCATGGCCCACAGGATCCTTTTATCGAGGGCACCCTGCGTTGTCATTTGCAGATTCCTTGCTCCAATAAGTTTTCTCCGACGTTGATGTAGCCTTTGCTATGTCCCGTTGTTGTATTCCTCACCGCGTGCCTGTGTGCCGCCTAGTTTGTCTAACTGCGTGTGTTTCCGAACTCGCGTTGTCCGTTGGTATCCAACTCTGTGCATGTATCTGTGTGTCTTTAATGAATACTAATATGTCGCTAATGCACTTTCAGTTCATTACCCGTGTTACATCGTGAATAACTCCATACACCTGCAGTTGTTCTTGCTAAACTGCCCCTATTGATTTGGCAGGATGGCTGACGATCCTCCACCTCCACCTTATATTGCCGCAATGATGCAGCAGTTTGAACTGAACCGTCAGCTCAATGAGAGTCTGGTAAACCGATTGGAACGCAACGATGCTCGTCAGGAGCCTGGCCCATTATCACTTCAAGATTTCATGCGCCTCAACCCGTCTGTTTACCGCAACTCCACCAATCCTATGGATGCTGATGATTGGCTTCGTGACATCCTGTTTGAGATGGAGTCAGCTAAAGTTGCCCCTGACAGTTACGTCACCTTTGCGGCATTTCACATGAAAGGTCCAGCTACTCAATGGTGGGAAAGCCACAGGCACATGCTGCGTGCTAGAACTGTAACCACTTGGCAGGAATTTCAGTCAGCTTTTCATGCACTGCATATTCCTCAAGGTCTGATCAACCAGAAGAAGAAGGAATTCCGCAAACTTGCACAGGGCAAGATGACTGTGGATGGATATCAGAGAAAAATTCTTGATTTATCCCGCTATGCTGAAGATGACGTCTCAACTGATGCTCGCAAGCAGGAGAAATTCCGTGAAGGACTGCATCCTGATATAAAGCTCGCACTTGTTGTCCATGATTGCGCAGACTTTGCAACGCTTGTCAGCCAGGCTTTTCGAGCTGAAACTGGTCTGACTGAGTATCAGGAGTCACTCAAGCGCACTCGCGACGTTGGCTCGTCTTCAAGTCAGCCTGCTCAGAAACGTCAAGTCTGGATTCCGCACAATGTCTATCACCGACCTGCTCCAACACCAAGGCCGTCTTATGTTGCACCTCGACTGCCTCCGCCATCGAGACAACTCAGGATTCAAGATGACCAACCAACTGTTACGGCTCCTTTACCCAATGATGGTTCATGCCACAAGTGTGGACAGCCAGGACATCTTGCTATCAACTGTCGCCAGCATCAGCCTCAGAGTACATCACGTCCTCCTGTTGGTCGCAGGAAGTGCCGTCGAAAACATCCTTCTAGTAGCCGTAATGCCAGTCCGCCTGCTATGGGTTCTGGTCAAGTTACCCATGTCAAGATTGAAGAAGCTCGTGATTCCCCAAAAATCGTGATGGGTACCCTTTGCGTTAATTCAGTGCCAGCCTCTGTTCTCTTTGATTCAAGAGCATCGCATGCCTTCTTGTCCCAACAGTTTGCTCAGTTACATGAGTTGGACATGGAGAGATTACCCACTCCTTTAGCGGTTCAATCCCCGGGATCCAAGTGGCAAACCACAATGGTAAGCCCCCACAACCAACTCGAAATTGGAGGTCTAGTTTTCCCTGCTTCTCTAATTGTGCTTGGACCTTCCAACATTGATGTCATTCTCGGTATGGACTGGTTGACAGCTCATAAAGCCTTAATAGACTGTGCCGCCAAGACAGTCCAGCTCACGCACCCTTCTGGCCAGACAATCCACTACTCAGCTCAGATAGTTCAGAATGCCGAGAATCGGATATATGCTCTGAATGCTTTGAACGCTTCACCTCTTGAGAGAATTAAGAACGTTCTAGTCGTTCGTGATTTTTCAGACGTCTTTCCAGAAGAACTTCCAGGGATACCCCCTGTTAGAGTAGTCGAATTCGTCATCGACTTGAAACCAGGCACCACTCCTATTGCCAAGCGCCCATACAAGATGCCGCCGCATGAACTCCTTGAGCTTAAGGAGGTAATCGACAAGTCACTTAAAAAGGGTTTCATTCGCCCCAGTTCTTCTGCTTGGGGGGCACCTTCTCTCTTTGTCAAGAAGAAGGATGGAATGAATCGGTTGGTTCAAGATTATCGACCTATCAACCAAGCAACAATTCAGAACAAGTATCCGCTTCCCAGAATCAACGATCTGTATGATCAGCTAGCTGGTTCCTCAGTATTCTCTAAACTTGATTTGAGGTTGGGATACCACCAGATCAGAGTTCGTAAAGAGGATATTCCGAAGACCGCCTTCGTTACCCGTTATGGATCATACGAGTACACCGTCATGTCCTTCGGATTAACTAATGCTCCAGCAACTTTCTCTCGATTAATGAACTATATCTTCATGGACTACCTCGACAAATTCGTCGTGGTTTATTTGGATGATATCCTTATATTTTCCAAGAATGAGGAAGAACATGCCGAACATCTTCGGCTTGTATTGGAGAAGCTACGTTAACATCAACTGTATGCCAAGTACTCTAAGTGTGAGTTCTGGTTATCTGAAGTGACATATCTTGGCCACGTGATTTCCAAAGATGGCATTGCTGTTAACCCAGAACGAGTTCAAGCTATTCTTGACTGGACTCCTCCGCAGACTGTTAAGCAAGTCAGAAGTTTTCTCGGTCTTGCTAGCTATTGCCGCCGTTTCGTCGAGAACTTCTCCAAGATTCCAAAGCCACTGACTGATTTGTTACACAAAGGCAAGAAGTTTGAGTGGATAGAAAAATGTCAGTAAAGTTTTCAGACAATTAAGGACGAGTTGACCTCTGCCCCAGTGCTAGCACCCCCAGATTCCCGAAAGGATTTCGTGATTTACTGTGATGCATCTCGTCAAGGATTAGGCTGTGTCCTGATGCAAGAGCGTAAGGTGATTGCTTATGGCTCTCGTCAGTTGCGTCCTCATGAAGATAAGTATCCAACTCATGATCTCGAGTTAGCAGCAGTTATCTATGCTCTGAAACTGTGGCGACATTACCTTCTCGGTAACCTTTGCGAGATATACACAGACCACCAAAGCCTGAAGTATCTGTATACCCAACCAGATTTGAACCTCCGTCAACAAAGATGGCTCGAGACTATAGCTGATTATGACATGGATATTTCTTATACCCCTGGCAAGGCTAATTGTCGGTGTAAAAACCGACAGACCTCGGGGTAGGGGGTCCCGAGCTGCGGATCTCGGATCGATGGTAACAGAGACAAAGGGAGACGATGTTTTACCCAGGTTCGGGCCCTCTTGATGGAGGTAAAACCCTACGTCTTGCTTCTGTTTATATTAATGGAGATGTATCGAGTACAGAGTTGATCTACCTCGAGATCGACATATGTGTCTAACTTCTAAAGCTAGGTGTTCGATGTTGCGTTGATCTCCCCTACGGGCTAAACCCTATGGCTTATATACACGCCAGGGAGGGTATCTAGGGTTACAAGGTCGGTATCTCGGAGTAAGGCGGCTGGAGTAATCTTGAAGTGTACTACAAGTCTTCGGTATAGGCAGCCTTGATCATGTCTCCCATGCACGGCTTCCGGAGTCCATCTTGATCACATACGGGGGCATATCGGCCCATCCGAGGAGACGGGCCGACTAGGTTAGCACCCCCCTAATCCAGGACACCGTCACTAATGTAATGGCCGATGCCTTGAGTCGCAAGTCATATTGCAACAATCTCATGGTTCAGCAAGGCCAACCTCTTCTCCACGAAGAGCTCCGCAAGTTGAACCTTCATATTGTTCCTCAGGGTTATCTCAATACCCTGGTTGTTGAACCGGACCTCGAGCACAACATCAAGACAAGGCAGAAATATGACTCTGAAGTCGAGAAGATTAAGAAATATCTCTCCAAGGGAAATTCTTCATTTTACCATGTTGATAATGATGGAACCTTGTTCTTCAAAGGCCACCTAGTGGTCCCCAAAAAGCATAATCTGGACTCTCGTCCGGATGTCATGAAAGAAGCACATGACACACCTTTGTCTATTCATCCGGGTAGTACTAAGATGTACCAAGACATTCGGCAGAGATATTGGTGGCCTGATATGAAGCGAGACATTGCTCGATTTGTTGCTGAGTGTGACGTTTGCCGTCGCATCAAAGCAGAACATCAAAGGCCTGCTGGAACTCTGCAACCCCTTGCTATCCCTGAGTGGAAATGGGACAAAGTCGAAATGGATTTCATTACTGGTTTTCCCAGATCGTAGAAGGGTCATGATGCTATCTTTGTCATCATTGACCGATTCTCAAAGGTTGCTCACTTTCTGCTAGTCAAGGAGACAATCACTGCTAGTCAGTTAGCAGACTTGTATGTTTCCAGAATCGTGTCACTCCACAGCGTTCTGTTGGAGATCAGTTCAGACCGTGGCAGCCTCTTTACTTCAAGATTTTGGAACAGTTTCCAAGAAGCTATGTGACGGTGTCCTGGATTAGGGGGTGCTAACCTAGTCGGCCCGTCTCCTCGGATGGGCCGATATGCCCCCGTATGTGATCAAGATGGACTCCGGAAGCCGCGCATGGGAGACATGATCAAGGCTGCCTATACCGAAACTTGTAGTACACTTCAAGATTACTCCAGCCGCCTTACTTCGAGATACCGACCTTGTAACCCTAGATACCCTCCCTGGCATGTATATAAGCCATAGGGTTTAGCCCGTAGGGGAGATCAATGCAACATCGAACACCTAGCTTTAGAAGTTAGACACATATGTCGATCTCGAGGTAGATCAACTCTGTACTCGATACATCTCCATTAATATAAACAGAAGCAGGACGTAGGGTTTTACCTCCATCAAGAGGGCCCGAACATGGGTAAAACATTGTCTCCCTTTGTCTCTGTTACCATCGATCCGAGATCCGCAGCTCGGGACCCCCTACCCCGAGGTCTGCCGGTTTTTACACTGACACTCGTGCTTTCATTGTGAGTTCCGCTGCGTGATCGCCAGAAGGATCGATGGGATCGCCGGTTAACGGCCTCAGACCCATGGAGCTTAACTCCACAACCGAAGTGTCGGTCACGGCGACGCCCCCACATAAGGTGGGAGCAAACCCTGACCCCTCTCTGATCCTACCAGAGAATCCCCTCATGGGAGAGGGGCTGAGTTACTTCCTGGAAAGCGGATCGGACAGCGATTTACCGGCAACCGACCCCCAGATCAAATCGGTTAGACCGATAACGGCGGATCCAGCCTCGGGCGAGGATGACTGGGTTCCGCCGTCTTTTGAGATCGGATTTGGCCCGCTCACCCACTTCGCAGAATATCGTCCCGACAACTCCGGCCCGTCTGACATCTGGGACTTAGCCTACGTGCGGCAGATCCCCGGCGAGCCGATCCGACAATACTGGGCCAGATTCTTATCCGTCAAGGACAAGATACTGCATTACCAAGATTCTGACATAATCATCGCCTTCGAGCGTGGATGCAAGGACAAAGGCGTCTCAAACGCCCTTGCTCGCCGTTGCGTCCAAACACTCCCTGAATTAACCAACTTAGTAACTCGATTCTGCGCCATCGAAGATGCCTGGCGAACCGAGGAGAGTACAGACTCGATCTGTGATGACTACCCGGGACGCGACCAACCAGCGCTTTGGCGCAACAATCACAAACTGAACGTCCCGGGCGATCGACCTCGGAAGAAGAAGAAAACCTCCGATCACTCCGGAACGGCCTTGGACGGCTTCCTGGATAAACCATGCCCGATCCACGCCGTATTAATTAACTCCTGCCCAACCCACGGCCCTCATGACTGTTGGGTATTGAGGCAGGTGGCGAAAGGGAGGACTCGCCCTCTTGACGGGCACCCCCAGCCACCCCAGATCCGAAGTCAAACATGCTGGAAAACCTCGGATGAGGACGAGGTCCTAATGATTTATGAGACCTTTACGTCTAACAACCAGCGCAAGCGGGCCCTGCGGGAAGTCAACACCGTCCGACAGGTGCCACCTCGAGGCGCGTGGATAGACACGCCGATCACTTTCGCTCAGAACGATCAACCGAGGTCTGCCTTGGATAGGTCCCCCGCTGCGCTAGTCCTCAACCCCATTGTGGATCACTGTCGCCTCCACAAGGTCCTTATGGACGGAGGCAGCAGCCTGAATTTGATATATGAGGACACCCTGGATAAAATGCACATCGATAGATCGCGCATAGAACGGAGCACCACCACCTTTAAAGGAATAGTCCCCGGACGAGAGGCACGCTGCAGTGGAAAAATAACCCTAGACGTAGTCTTCGGGACCTCGGATAATTATCGCTCCGAGGAGATTACGTTCCACATCGCACCTTTCAAGAGCGGATACCACGCCATCCTCGGACGGGACGCCTTCTCTAGATTTCAAGCGGTGCCACACTATGGATACATGAAGCTCAAGATGCCAGGCCCGAAGGGGATCATCACTATCTCAAGTGATCCTGATAGGGCGCTCAAAGCCGAAAACAAAACTGCGTCCCTCGCCCTCGAGACTCTTGCCCAGGCCTTCGCGGCCGAAGAGCTGACCGCGTTGCGCGCTGAGCTCGACCAGGACGATATCATTCTTGACAAAAGATCAAAGCCTACCTCTTTCAAACCGGCCGATGAGATAATCAAATTCCACGTTCACCCAACGGACCCTGCTAAAATGGCGTCCATGGGGGCTAACCTCGATCCGGAAGTGGCCGAGGCCCTACGCGCTTTCCTTAAGGAAAACTGGGATATATTCGCCTGGCACCCATCTGATATGCCTGGGATACCCCGTAGGCTTGCAGAGCATGGCCTAAACATATTGAAAGGCTATAAGCCCGTTAAACAAACTCTTCGGCGTTTCTCCGAGCCCAAGCGTCAAGCAATGGGCGAAGAACTGGCAAAACTGTTGGTTGCGGGATTCATTAGGGACATAAAACACCCTGATTGGCTGGCTAATTTGGTCATGGTGCCAAAAAAGGACAAGTCTTGGCGGTTGTGCGTCGATTTCGAAGACCTCAACAAAGCTTGCCCCAAATACCCCTTCCCCTTACCCCGTATTGACCAAATCGTGGACGCCACTACGGGCCACGACGCATTGTACTTCCTAGACGCCTACTCAGGATATCATCAAATAAAGATGAAGGAGTCGGACCAGGCAGCAACAACAATCATCACGCCCTACGGGCTGTTTTGCTTCAACACAATGCCTTTCGGACTAAAGAACGCCGGCGCCACATACCAGCGCATGATTCAAACATGCCTACAAAAACACATCGGAAAGACCATTGAGGCCTACGTAGACGATGTAGTTCTTAAAACTAAACACGTCGACCAGTTGGTCGACAACCTTCGCGACACATTTGCCAGCTTACGGGAGTATCAAATCAAACTTAACCCGGAGAAATGTGTCTTCGGAGTCCCAGCTGGTAAACTCCTCGGCTTCATCGTATCTAATCGAGGAAATGAAGCCAATCCTGCTAAAATCCGAGCTTTGGATCGTTTGGAGATTCCAACGGAGCTCAAGGACGTACAAAAATTGGCGGGTTGTGTAGCAGCACTGAGCCGCTTTATATCACGACTTGGAGAAAAAGCCTTGCCATTATACAGGCTGTTAAAGCCGACTAAAACATTTACATGGACTAAGGAGGCTGCGGCGGCCCTGGAAGACATCAAGGCCCTCCTCGCCACTAATCCTATCCTCGCAGCACCAGGTGTTTGCGAACCGATGATATTGTACATCTCGGCCACAAACCAGGTGGTTAGCGCAGTCCTCGTGGTCGAACGAGACATGGAAGGTCATAAGTTCCAGGTCCAGAAACTCGTATACTACGTGTCCGAGGTCTTAACCCCCTGCAAGACACGCTACCCTCACTATCAAAAGATAGCTTACGCAGTCTTCATGGCATCGCGCAAGCTTCGGCACTACTTTCAAGAGTGCGTGATGACGGTGGCATCCGACGTCCCGTTGAGCGACATAATCAACAATAGAGACGCAGCGGGGCGCATTGCCAAATGGGCTATAGAGCTCCTACCCTTTGAAATCACCTACAAACCGCGCCGGGCCATTAAATCCCAGGTGTTGGCGGACTTCGTCGCCGAATGGACCGAAGCCAAACTCCCCCGTGAGTACAGTACCTACTCGCATTGGACGATGTGTTTCGACGGTTCCAAAATGCTTGACGGCCTAGGGGCTGGCGTGGTGCTCACTTCCCCCATGGGAGATAACATTAAATATGTACTGCAAATCATGTACACAGATTCCAACAACGCGGCTGAGTACGAAGCCCTCTTACACGGACTTCGGATATCAGCCTCCATGGGTGTCAAACGACTCGAGGTCCGAGGTGACTCCAACCTCGCTATCTCGCAAATTAATGGCGAATTTGACGCCAAAGACCCAAAGATGACAGCTTACCGCAATGCCGTCATAAAGATCTTGGCCAGGTTCGAGGGGCTAGAATTCCACCATATACCCTGAGATAGTAACCAGGCCGCAGATGTACTCGCCCGTATGGGCGCAAAACGGGACAAGGTTCCCGAGAACACCTTCCTCGAGCGGCTTTTTAAGCCATCCGCAGTCTGGCTAGACAGCAAAGGAACACCGGACTCAACCGATGTCGGGCAACATGCCCCGCCCGAAGAGGACGACGGTATCATAGGCGGATCAACGATCCGGAAGACCGATTCAGCGCACGAGGTCATGGCAGTCATCGCACCATGGACCGAGCCATTCCTCGCATACCTACTTCGAAAAGAGCTCCCTGATAACCAAGCCGACTCCCGCCGGATTGTAAGACAGTCTAAAGCTTACAAGGTTTATGAAGGGGAACTCTATAAAATGAGTACAACGGGCGTCCTCCAGAGATGCATATCCGAGGAAGAAGGAAAACTCGTATTACGCGAGATACACTCCGGCATGAGCGGACATCATGCCGCTGCTCGGACCCTGGTCAGCAAGGCCTTTCGAGCCGGTTTCTACTGGCCAACGGCAAGCGCCGATGCCTCGGCATTAGTACAGCGTTGCCCAGGCTGCCAGGTATTCGCCAAGCAGAGCCACATGCCCCCCACGGCCCTGCGCACCATCCCCATTACGTGGCCCTTTGCGGTCTGGGGGCTGGATATGGTCGGGCCACTCAAGGGAGGATCACATAAAAACAAATACCTACTGGTCATGGTAGACAAATTCACTAAGTGGATCGAAGCAAAACCAGTCACCTCGGCCGAGGCCGTCCAAGTCATCAGATTCATTTCGGGGGTAGTTCACCGTTACGGTGTCCCCCACAGTCTGATCACAGACAACGGAACCAACTTCACGGCGAAAGAGGTCAAGGCATGGTGTAAGAAAATGGGCATCAAGCTCAATTACGCGTCTGTCTACCACCCGCAGTCCAATGGCCAAGTGGAGCGAGCCAATGGACTCATCCTTAGCGAAATTAAGCCACGGCTCGTCCGCTCCCTTAAAAAAGCCGACTGTAAATGGGTTGAGGAACTCGATTCCGTATTATGGGGCTTGCGTACCACACCGAATAGATCCACCGGGTATACCCCATTTTTTATGGTATATGGTGCCGAAGCAGTCCTCCCCTCCGATATCATACACGACGCACCTCGGGTGCGCATGTACGAGGAGTTGGAGGCCGAACTCGATCGGCAAGACACCCTAGACGCCCTCGAGGAAGAGCGCAACGTCGCACGGGCTAGATCAGCTATTTATCAACAGCAGGCACGGCGCTACCACGCTAGAAAGGTTCGCGCCAAAGACTTTAATGTCGGGGACCTCGTAATGAGATTACATCCCGAAAAACAAAAACACAAGCTCTCCCCCAGGTGGGACGGACCGTTTGTCATTGACCAAGTACTTATCGGAGGAGCTTATCGAATCCGAGATCCAGAGGATGGACGACTGGAGCCCCACCCGTGGAACGCGGCGGTCCTCCGACGTTTCTATGCATGAAACCAAGCATACGGTCTGTGTACATACCTTGTGCATTTTTCTTTATCTTTTTTTCTTTTTATTTTTCCTTCACCTCGGTAAGTCGTTCAATGACCCCGAAAACAATCCAGCATGTTCTTTTCAAAACATAAGCTATTCCGCCCCTTATGGACTATTGTCTCTCAAGCCACTATATGCATCGATCCACTTTAAGATTTGTCCAAGCTGGGTTGCCCGGCTCCTGTGCTTGCCCTCTACGTTCCCGATATTTTGGCTAGGGGGCAAAGGGAGCACCGCTGTGATTGTTACTCGCGGGTCAACCGATGTAGTACCTCAGACGGACAAAGCCGAAAGCTAGCGTTCTTATAATGTGGGTTGGTCGGCTATGACATAGGAATAATGTTGCATGGGTCTTTTCAAACCCCGACCAGGGGCTTTACCCCCGAGGTCATCCATCTTTGAACGGGCGTGTTCGGCACAATCACCCGAGGAAAGGAACCGTTGGATGAACTATTTTCCTCGGAAGATGTTTCTTACGTTAAATAGTAATATAACATAACCTTTCGTTACCCTCTTGTCCTTCGAGCCAGAAAGCCCGATTGCCTGGTCACCTGAAGCATCTGGCCCGATGACCTCGGCCTGTAGTATGGTACACTCCCCGGAATTTATCCAGGGAGGGAGAAGCCGACGGCTGGCTGACCGAGTTTGGATAAACGAATGGAAAAAATTGACATAGTATACTTCGGTACATAAAGTCATACAATACTTTTTATGCCCGGTCGAGCCCGTCTATCAGGATGTTTAATGAACAATCCTTTTGCGAGAGGCGTACCGCCGGCATTACACTATCATATGCTTGACTGGTAGGGATCTCCTCCCCATCAGGTCCCATGGGTCCCACCTCTGCCAATTCCGTCGTCTTCACACCGGTATAATGGGTCTTCACCATGGCCCAGGCCTCCCTCACACCTTCTCGACAAGCTGACACTTTCCACGCTTGGATCCGGCGCCGTGCTCCCTTTAGCTGTTCGGCCAGCGCGGCCATGTCCTCGGGAACCGGCACCACCTCGGGCCATAAAGCCTGGTGCACATCCCTCATCACTTTCCGTGTTCCTTCATGCACCTCGGATAAGCGAATGCTCATGTCTTCGGACACTGGGCCCCGAGACTCCGGGGGAAGGCCGGTCAAGCAAGCTGTCACCAATAAAATTTCGCATGACAAATCTTTCGGATAAACCACATAACAAATGTCTGTTGAGACTTATAACTTACCATAAATCATGTCGTCCGTCCGCCGATTCTCTGCTTCTGTAGCAGCCAGGCGAGCCTTTAAGCTCTCAATCTCCTGGGCTTGGTGGGCATTCTCTGCTCTAAGCACATTCACGCTATCCGCTCTCTGCGTAACCACATGTTGATTTGCCTGGCGTTGCGCTTCAGCATACGCCAGATCGTCGCGGGCCTGTTTCAGGTCTCTTTCGAGATGGCCCAGGGCTTCCGCTGCTACAAGCAATCCTGGCGTCAGCCATACCTTTCGGACATTACTTCCTTCAATAAAAAAAAAGCACTTACCGTGTGTTTCTCTGGTGAATTTCTTCACCTGCTCGACCTCGGACAAAGCCGCGTCAAGCTGCACCTTTGTTTGGTTTAATGCCGAGGTCAGTTGCTCGTTCTTCAAGCGAGCCTCCTGTTATAACAACATTTGCGGGTTAGCATTCAAGTCTTGATTCGACCCCAGGGGCTCGTATCAAGCCTTAGGGGCTACTACCATACTTGGTAGTTATACTTGTCTTTAAAAACCTTACCCGCAACCCTCGCGACAAGACATTCAGCGACTCGTCAAAGGCACCTCGGGTCGCCCCGAGGTACGCGTCCACCGCGCTGAGAGCATTAAGCTCCTTGTCCGAAAACGCCGGATTGTTTAAAGAAGCCTTTCGCCGACGATAATTCGCGGCACATTGGATTTCGGACGGAGTGGCCGATGTCGCCGAGTCCTCGGGCTGGGCGGATCCGAGGTCCACCATCGTTGGATTTCGGACCTCTGTTTCCTCGGGCGGCGACGCTCCTTTCTCGGCCTCCACGTGTACGTTAGAAGGTGGAGGCTGTCTGCAAACGTTTAAGATGTTAGAATCCAAAGTGTCTTTTTCTGAAGATATCGACCTAGGAAATACCTAGTGACGGATGGAGCACTTTCGCCTATTCCCGCGACCTCGACCGGAGCTTCTTGCGCTTCTGGTTGGGCCCTTTCCAGTGGAGCCGCTTCTCTGCGTAGGCATTGGGAGCGCCGCCCCTTTGGAGGAGGAGTCAGAAGACTGGAGACGGGGGGACGAGGGAACTCTCTTTCGTTTAGAGGAAGGGAGAGTTACCGATGAGGCTGGCCTCGTCCCCGGCATGTCAAGCACGATCGCTACCTTTGAGCCATCAAGGCTCTCCAGGAAGAAACTCCTCCCTTCATAAATCAACCCCAAGTCTTCATCCTCGTGATGAAGAGGGTCTTCGGCGCGTCTGCGCGACTCCGGCTCAGGGGCTGGACTGCTCACTCCTTCAGGCCAACGTCACCACCCCTGTTTAACCAATATGAAATGGCTTAATATCGAGGATCCTCAAGGTAAAATGGATAAGCCCGAAGTAAAAACTTACTATGTTGGCAGGATTGTAGTATGACAGCCCGTCTTGGAACCGGCGCTTGGCAAACTCCTCGGCAGACCCTTGGTATATGCTGGCTAGTACGGCTCCAAGGGTCATTTGATCCATAAAAGCCCCCTTGATGGATCGAGTGGCGTCTTCGGACCCATTGTAATCGCACAATAAGTGCTGACGCTGCCGGAGAGGCTGGAATCTTCGGTCTAGAGCAACCGCCATCACGTCAATGATGGTAAGGCCGGCGCTTGATAGGGACTTCACCTTGGCTGCTAGCCTAGTCACGGCTTCGCCTTCCTCTTGAGCCGAACTCAGCGGCCTCCAGCTGTAACGCTTCCGCGGTGGATTTAATGAGAAGGGCGGAAGGCCTGGCCGGACTGGCTCGTACAACAAGACGTCGGTGATGTAGAACCATTCGGAAGGCCAGTAATCGGTTTCTTCCCGAGGTGTCCCCGCTGGGTAGTTAGTCTTGTCAATTCGGCAGACTTCGGCTCCTCCAACCTCGAATAGCTTGTCTGCCGAAGAGCGGGGCACGACACAGAAGTACTTCCGCCATAATCCGAAGTGTGCTTGACAGCCGAGGTGTAACTCGCAGAGCGCGACGAACCCCGCAATATGCAGTATCGAATTCGGGGAGAGATGGTGTAGCTGCAGCCCGTAAAACTCCAGCAGTCCGCGGAGGAAGGGGTGTATTGGGAACCCTAAGCCGTGGAGGAGGAAAGGCACGAAGCATACCCGCTCATCTCCTCGTGGCGAGGGGTAATTATCGGCATGGGCTTGACCATTAATGGATGTCAGTCCAGGACGAGTAGCGGCTAGATCTGCGTCAGGCAGGTACCCTTGCATCGCCAAGTGCTCCAATTGAAGGCGCGCGACGGAACAGCTCCCCCAGTCCCCTCTATCATGACCGTGAGGACGCCTTGACGATCCTTCGCGGCTTGTCATTGTTCAAGCTTTTGAGCTGGAGAGGGGAGGGGATTTTTCGCGGTGATGGTGGATGTGAACTGCCGCTAGCAAGGGTTACGCATCTGATAAGTAAGAGCAAAGGGGGCTGACGTTTCAACGTTTTCTCCATAAAATGGCTCAGCCGCCTAGGCGGCACGATTTTCGAAATCTAAAGTTGGGCCCCAACGGAATTTTAAGGGTTGGCCGAAGTCTTTAAATTTGGTCGGAGAATAAAGCACGGGAACTTGTCTATCGAGCCAAGACTCCGGGAAGTGAAGAACGTCGACCTCGGCATCGAAGACCAGTTCATGGGCTACTGACGGTGTCCTGGATTAGGGGGTGCTAACCTAGTCTGCCCGTCTCCTCGGATGGGCCGATATGCCCCCGTATGTGATCAAGATGGACTCCGGAAGCCGCGCATGGGAGACATGATCAAGGCTGCCTATACCGAAGACTTGTAGTACACTTCAAGATTACTCCAGCCGCCTTACTCCGAGATACCGACCTTGTAACCCTAGATACCCTCCCTGGCGTGTATATAAGCCATAGGGTTTAGCTCGTAGGGGAGATCAACGCAACATCGAACACCTAGCTTTAGAAGTTAGACACATATGTCGATCTCGAGGTAGATCAACTATGTACTCGATACATCTCCATTAATATAAACAGAAGCAGGACGTAGGGTTTTACCTCCATCAAGAGGGCCCGAACCTAGGTAAAACATCGTCTCCCTTTGTCTCTGTTACCATCGATCCGAGATCCGCAGCTCGGGACCACCTACCCCGAGGACTGCCGGTTTTTACACCGACACTATGGGAACTCATCTGTCCTTCAGCACCGCTTTCCACCCCTAGTCCCAGGGACAAGTTGAACGAGTCAATCAGGTGCTTGAAGATATGCTTCGAGCTTGTGTCATCTCATTTGGTAAGAAATGGGAGGAATCTCTCCCATATGCTGAATTATCATACAACAATAGCTACCAAGCTAGTTTGAAGATGGCACCCTTTGAAGTTCTCTATGGACGTAAGTGCCGAACCCCTCTGAATTGGTCAGAAACTGGGGAACGGCCACTCTTCGGTCCGAATGTTATCCAACAAGCTGAAGAACAAGTCCGTATTGTCCGTGAACATTTGAAAACTGCTCAGTCTCGTCAGAAGAGCAATTATGACCGAAAACACCAGGTAATGGTCTATCAACCTGGCGAACAAGCTTACCTTCGTGTCACTCCGATGAAGGGCACTCACCGATTTGGAATCAAGGGCAAGCTAGCTCCTCGCTACATCGGCCCATTCCGTATTCTCGCCAGACGGGGAGAAGTGGCATATCAGTTGGAACAACCGCCAAACATTTCTCAGGTTCACGATGTTTTCCACGTGTCGCAACTCCGCCGCTGTTTCAAGGATCCGATCCGAGCAGTGGATCATGAAGTGCTTGAATTGCAGGATGACCTGTCTTATAAGGAGCATCCGATCCGTATTCTTGATCAAGCTGAACGTCGAACCCGTCAGAAGACAATCAAGTTCCTTAAAGTTCAGTGGTCAAATCATTCTGAAGATGAAGCCACTTGGGAACGCGAAGATCGTCTTCGTGAAGAATACCCCGACCTTTTCCCTTCTACCTCTTAATTCTCGGGACGAGAATTTCTTTTAGTGGAGGAGAATTGTAACATCCCCATGTATTAAGCTACAGTGATCACCTTTTGATAATGCCAAGTGACCATGCTTAACAGTGCTTGATCATCATTTGCATCATATCTCATTGCAAATTCCAACTCAAATTGAAATTCAAATATAAAATGAAAATAAAAGTTGTTCCAATTTGGAAACTAAAATGTTCATAATTTTGCAAATATTCCCAAGGCAATTATAAAAATAAAATCAACATTATTAAAATTCCCAAAATGACCCTAGCAACTGAAACAGTACCCAAAACAGCATAATTAAATCCATTTTCATTTTTGAAAAATACAAATGAATTCAAATCACTCCCGAACTTTTTGTGGCAGTGAGGGATAATACATATTAATTATTGGGACCAACTACACATTTTACATAATTCAACTAGTACTGAAGGAAAAGGCAGAACAGAGAAGAAATAAAAGAAAACAGAAAAGTAATAAAAGAAAAGGGAAAAGCTACTGTGCTAGTGGCCCAAGTGGAACAGTGCGGCCCAGCCCAGCGCCCCGGGCCGTCTTCCCCCCCCCCCCCACTACTCATCCGACCTCGCCGCCCGCGCCCGCACGTCGTAGCCCGACCACCTCGCCGTCCCCGCCGCCGAGGCGATAAGGGCGCCATGCCCCCGACGCCTCGATCCTCTCTCCCACTCGCCCTCGCTCGCCCTCTCCTCCCTCTCCCCCTCCTCTCACTCTCCTCTCGATCTGGAAGCCCCACCGAGCTCGGCCGCCGCCGCCATGAACCCCCTTCGTTCCCGCGGCTCCCCCGTACTCCCCACCGCCTGATACAGCACCGGGAGCACCGCCTGCGTCGCCTACGTCGACTATGTGGACGCGCTCGAGCTCGGAGCCACCGCACCACTGGATCGCACCCTTCTTCCCCGTCGGCCACCGCGCGTCTCTCGCCGTCGATCTACTCCACGCCGTCTTCCCCACGCTTCTCCGAGCTCGGCATCCTCCTCTGTGAGCGCGCGCGCGCCTTTTCCCCTTTAGCCCGAGCTTGATTTCGAGCTCCGGCGCCGTTTGCCCCTGTTGCTTGCTCCGGCCACCGCTAGATGAGCTCGCCGCTGGCGTGGTAGCCCTCCTCCACTCCCCCCAGTAGCACGGTTGGATGCGGCTCTTTGTGCTGAACCGTTTCCCGCCGTCCGCCGCCTCGTTTGGTGGCCGGAGCGCAGCTCCGGTGGGCCGCTGCCGCGTCGGGCCTCGCCGCCGGCCTCTCCCAGGCGCGCGCTGGTTTTAAACCAGCCGGCCGGCTCACTGACAGTGGGGCCCGCCCATTTAATTAACCCCTAACCTAATTAACCTAACCCACTAACCCACTGACAGTGGCCCCCACCCCACTAACTAACCCAGTTAGTCTAACCCTAGACACTTACATGTGGGTCCACTGCCACTAATTAGGATTAGTTTAAAATAATTAACTCTGATTAACTAATATTCCACTGACATGTGGACCCTCTAGCTAATTAACTTAATTAGTTAAATTAAATCTCTGTTTAATTAAATCAGTCAATGACAGGTGGGACCCACTGGTCAGTTTGACCAGTCAAAGTCCACCGTTGACCGCTGACGTCACCCCCACGTCATGCTGACGTCACAGCTACTGTTTCGGATAATTCTAAATTAAATAATTCCAGAAAATTCTAGAAAATGATTAGAACTTTGAAAAATCATATAAAATAAACCGTAACTCGGATGAAAATAATTTATATATGAAAAACGATCAGAAAAATATGACGAATCCGAATATCCCACCCACATACCTGCCACACCCCTCTAACATACTGAACATCGGACTTTTTGCCTGTTTCCGAGAGATGAATAGTGCATGACCTCAGATAAATAATTCCAAATAAATTCCTAAAACATCTAAAGTAGTTAGAGATGCAATATATCACCCCTGCGTATCGTTTAGGCATGTCATGCATCTGTGATTGCATTTGTTGCTTGTATTTATTGTTTCTTCCCCCTCCTTCTCTCCGGTAGACCCCGAGACTGACGCTGCTGCCGAGTACGACTACGCCCCTGAAGACCAGCCCCTTTCAGCAGAGCTTCCAGGCAAGCAAAACCCCCTTGATCATCCAGATATCGCCCACTCTTTCTCTCTTATGCTTGCATTAGAATTGCTTCTGTTGTTATTCCGATAGCTCCTATTCTGGTGCATAGCCTGATTTTGTCGCCTGCTGTTTATACCTACCTGTTGTCCCATAATGCTTAGTTAGCTATGATATCGTTTCATCTGTGGCCCTTCACCCTTGTCCGTTTGCCATGCTTGTTATCGGGTCGTGATCTCTCTAGGTGATGATCACGGAACTGTTTACATTACTGCAATACTTAAATTGTTAAAGTCGGGCCGGCTCCAAGAGTGCCCGCGAGGTGATGAAACCAGACGGGTTGAACCCAATGGTACCCGCGAGAGAGTCCTGTGACGGCTGGCTGTTAGCGGTACCACCCAATGTGGTGGTAGCTCGGGACTTGTTCCGACAGCCGAAGCGGAACTTGCACTGTAGTCGGAACGACAGGGCAGGCGGAGACTACCTTGGTGAGAGGTGGGCCTGGTCCCTGGTCGTGGTCCGTGAGATAACTAGTCGGAGCGACAGGAACCCTGTTCGTCTCTACGAGATACTAAACACGCCTAACGGATTTGGGTATTTGATCTGAGTTGGCCACTGGCCTATACGCACTACCACCACGTGGGATAATGGTTTAATGGGGCCCTCTACGCCGTACGTATCAGCCGAAAGCTTTGTCAGATGTCCAGTTCAGCCTTGTGGCACGGCAGGATCGGCGCCATCCATGACAGAGGTGGTGCCTGGATCTAACCCTGCACACAACGACCCGGAGTGCAAAGGGCGATGGGCCCAAGACCCCTGAGCACTTAGGATGTAGACCGGCGGGGACCTCTCTGTTGAGCCTAGGTAGGACTACATTGTGTCGATCAGCCGAGGCTGGGCATGACCCGGAAAAGTGTGTCCGGCCAGAGTTAATCGAGCGTGTTGGGTAACAGTAGTGCACCCCTGCAGGGAAGTAATCTATTCAAATAGCCGTGTCCACGGTAACAGGACGCTCGGAGTTGTATCCTGATCTGCTACAACTATGAATGGATACCGTTATAATGATAAACTGATACTACTGCTCTCGGGATCACTTTCTCGCAGGGTAGTCGAGGAAGGATCTCAGAGCATTACTAAAATATAATTACTATTATATGTTACTATACTCTACTCTCTTCTGATGCTGCAAGATTGCTTCAAGATGCTAGTCTTCGATAGGCTAGGCCTCTCCCCCTCTATTTCGGCATTTCTGCAGTTTAGTCCAAAGATATAGCCCCATTCCTTTGATACCGATGCATACTTAGTATAGTTCTGATGTCAGTCTTGCGAGTACTTTGGATGAGTACTCACGGTTGCTTTGCTATTCTTTTTCCCCATACCCGATTGATGCGTACAGACGACGGAGCCCAGTAGCAGGAGATCCCCGGAGGCACCTTCTACTACGTTGAGCCATGCCGACCAAGAGTAGTTCGGAGGCCCTAGGCAGGAGGCCTTCGCCTTTTCGATCAGTGTCGCTGTTATGCTAGCCTTCTTAAGGCAAACTTGTTTAACTTTGTGTCTGTACTCAGATACCTTTGTTTCCGCCGATGCTTGTATAACTCGAGCTTATGTATTCGAGCCCTCGAGGCCCCTGGCTTGTAATATAAAGCTTGTATTATTTTATTTTGTGTCTAGAGTTGTGTTGTGATATCATCCCGTGAGTCCTTGGGCTTGATCGTGTGCATTTGCGTGTATGATTAGTGCACGATTAAGTCGGGGGCGTCACAACGAGGCTCGGAGGAAGACTCATATGCACGTGTGGAATAATAAACGGTGAAATGTATTCCTAGTCTGGCCTCTAAGACTAGCTCAAGTGTTGCATGATGGTTCTGTTTTCCTGATCATGGGCATGACTATGCCGGCAACTTTGAGGGCACAATGTTAGAATAACATTTGTGTTGAATCGACCCGAATTGATGTTATGCTATGAGATACATTCATCACAAGTTAATGGTTAATAACACAGAGGAAGTTAACATTTGCATAATTCCTTAGACCATGAGAGTGTCGAGTTTCTTCATGCTTGCTTCATGAACTTTGGGGTTTCTTAAACGTAATCCGTAAATGGGTGGCTATTACGGCGGCTTACGGGTTCATGGAAAAGTGTGTCAAGGGACTTGATAGCTCAAGATTGGGATTTGCTCCTCCGACGATGGAGAGATATCTCTGGGCCCTCTCGGTGTTACGGTATCCATCATCGTCTGGCCAGACACAATGTGATTTGATCACGGGGATGTCGGAACACGGGTACGAGAAAAGAGAACAAAACCGGCAACGAGGTAACTGGCATTGTGGACAAGTGTTGATCCACGGGGATGCCGATGATTCTCACCTTGGGTATTTGTAACATATCGCGAAGCAACAGGAATAGCACACAGCAACTGGAGGTTCACTCGAATATTCATTCGTGTGGGTATAGGGGTCAATATGGGTGTCCACGGCTCCGATGTTGATCATTGATCGGAAAGTGTTCCGGGTCATGTCTATACTTCACCGAACCTATAGGGTCACACGCTTAAGGGTCATCTATCTGCTGAATTCTAGACAGGGAGTTTGAGAGAAAGTCACCGGAAAAGTTTCGGAGACAACGGAAAAGTTCCGGAGAGAGAGGACACCGGAAGGGTTTCGGTAAAACTGAAAAGTTGTTTCAGGGTATACCATTAAGTCAAATTGGTTTTGGCACACGTCTGGGAATTCTTGGAGGGTGCCAGAATTGGTCTGGGAACTTCTGGGATTTTTTGGAGAAAAATCCCGGAAATGTTCCGGAGCTGTCGGAACCGCTTTGTTTGCTTTTCGCAGATGAAAATCACTAATCCGGAATTGTTTCGGAATGCGTCCAAAATTATTTTAGTGGGTACTGGAATTGTTCTAAGACCCACAGAAATATTTTCGGATTTAACGGTCGCGGAAAATTGTCTCCGTAAATAGTGAAAATCACTTTATGGTTAATTTTTTGGAAAGCCACCTTTTGGGACTTTTCCCAAAAGGCGTCTAGAAAGACTTAGGGACTAAGGAACCCCCTTTGGGGGGGCATGCTTGTGGCCGGCCAAGGTGGAGCTCCTCCATGGAGCTCCACATGCCATTCTTTTCTTCCCTTTATGCCCTTTATGTGTGACATAAAGTGTGGGTGCTTTGGTATTTTTTATATGCCAACCCTACCCCTTGGCTTTCCTATAAATAGAGGTGGAGAGGTGATCTCCACACTCACTCTTTCTCAACATACACAAGCCATGCATGATCTGGCCTTCTCTCTCCCTCCCCGCGAAATAGTTTCGTAGAGCCAAAAGGCTGTCTGGGTTCCAGTGGGCACTAGTTTTGGACGGCGAAGCCCTGCCGGATAGATGACACCGTATGTGTGCAACCCCGTAGAGAGGTCGTAGATTCGATCCTTTTTGCCCGAGGGGCTGTTCGAGAGTGCCTCCCGAAGGGCTGTCCTAGTGACCGCCCGAATTTTGAGGGTCCTCCCGAAGGGCTGTCCGTGACACCGTCCGAGGGACTGTCCGACCGCCTCTCGGAGGGCTGTCCGACGAGCAGACAAGGGAGAACATCCTCGCGGTTGGGAGGTTGTTAATCCTAGCTGCGGGGATCTGCACCAACGATCGTCATCGACTCTACTTCCGTTACGCTACGAGTCGGTAATGAAAAGATCAAACCTTGTATGCAGTCTCCATAGTGGTCCTGGGCTGGTGCATAGGTCGGAATTTTTTTTGTTTTCTGCTGTGTTCCCCTATAGTTTTACATACCATGGAATACATGATTAATCCAAACACAAGAGTGTGTGGAATCTCCATCATGTATTTTGCTCATCAGTGTTTTGGGACACCGAGTCTTGCAAAAACCCTTTCCATGTGACTTCGGCAAGAAACACTCCTTGGCGTTTTAATGCTAAACTTTTTCAGCATCTTGTCAATATGTATTTTTTTTGCTTAGCCTATTAGGCAATTCTATCTTGTAGATAAATATGCCTAATATCAAGGCTATTCAGCCCAAGCACTTCATCGAAAAACTATTTTCAATGAAGTCCTAATTCGTGTCAAGAAATTTATATTATTTCCAATCAACAATGTGTCAAGCACACAAAGTTTTAGAAATATTATTATGCTCCCACTTACTTTCTTGTAACCACAAGCATCTTCGTTATCCATTGATGAAATCAAACTCTTTTGACTATTTCATCAAAAAACGAAGATTCCAACTCCATTTTGCTCTCTTCTGTCCATTGCTGGAACTTTGAAGTTTGCATACTTACTAGCATCCTCTGGATTGACAAAATACTTCGGACTGTATCACATGCAAGTCCTAGGTTGCATTTCCATCACATGGAAATCCTTTTGGCATCCATGTATCATATCTCAAGATTGAAATATGTATTAATTGCTAGTTTAACCCGATCTGACTTTAAGCATCGCTACGGTGAGACAATCTCATCGTAGTCAACTCCTTGAATTTGTTATTGCAACAAGTCGAGCTTTATGGATAAAACATTTTATCCACATCAGTTTATAGTTCCATTAATGTTTGTTAGACTCTAAGTCTTCCGAAGGGTTTATCAAGATATAATCTTGAATCATTTATATGGAAACTATCTCGGATTATATTGGCATTTAGCCAATTCCAGAGTCAGGGCCCATCAACGCTTCCTTGTGTATCGTAGGTATACTGTTGTCTAACAAAAATATCTCGCTTGCACACCTAAGAGGTTTGCACGAGTTTTGCCTACGTGGTTCAGTTGCAAGTTCGACCGAAGTCCATACATCTCATGTAGAGGCTTCCGTATCAGTCGCAGTAGGAAACTCTGGAATTACTTCCAAGGTTTCTTTTCTTTGAACTAATGGCGAAGATACTGTTATCTCATCGAGTTGCACTGTCCCCCCACACACCTTTTTGTAAGAACCATTTTCTTCAAAAGCATACCATTTTGTGGCAAAACCTTTTGCCTCGGTATAGTGGTGGAGGAATTCCCAATAACATGGGATAACCTACAAAGCAGCACTTGTCTGATTTGGAATAGGTTTGTAAATATTTTACACAAGCCCCATATTCCAAATGTTAAGAAAACACATAACATGGTTGGGGTTACCATACCATGGCGTCATTTCAACAGATCTGATGGTGCTCTTTTCAGTGTAAAAGTCGCAGTCTCTAAAGCATTACTTTTTAAAAGGGATAATTGCAAATTGATTTATGTCACCTTTGATCTTACCATGCCATAAATGGTTTGATTACATCTTCACGGATATTCCACTCACAGTGGTGCTCCGTGAGGTGTAAGTTATGAAACTCTTTTCACAACTCATCAGACATTCGCTAAACTTGTAACTCAAATATTCCTTTCTGCAATCAAATTGCAGAAACACAATTTTCTTGTTACAATAATTTCTACTTCATATTGAAAACCTTATGAATGATTTCAAAAGATCCAGACTTACATCTCATCAAGTAAATATCCATATATCTACTTGAGTCATTTCTGAAGATAGATAAATCCACTGCTAGCAACAACATTTATCGGACTACATACATCAAAACGCATGATCACCAATAAGTTCGTTGCTCGTTCCTTATGGCATGTGAACGGTATTTCAGTCACTTCACTTTCGGAGGAATGTTGCAAGTATCAGATGATTCATAATCAACGACTTCAAAATCCATCATTATGGAATTTCTCCATGCGTGTTTCTCCAATGTGACCAAATGCAGTGCCACACATGTGTGGTATTCTCTTAGTCTTGCGACATTTAGCGTCAGTGTTATGGATGTATCATATTACCATCAATATTCATTACATACATCCCATTCATGATGGAAGTATGGCCCTTATGTTATTCATAACACTGAACAACAATTGTTCTTTTATGAACAACCCTTTTGCAACAAACATTATGCAATGGGCTAGAGTGTGTAAAAACTCTAAAATGAATTATGAAAGTAAATACGGAGGTAATATATTATTATCAATATTCATAACATACATCCCATCCATGATGGAAGCATGGCCCTTATGTTATTCATAACACCGAACATCAAAAGTTCTCTTATGAACAACCTTCTTGCAAGATACTTTATGCAATGGGCTAGAGTGTATAAAAACTCTAAAATGAATTATGAAAATAAATACATAGGTAATGTACCGAGTATAGCAACTTTTACTATGTTCCCAGCGCATATCTAAACCTCACTCCGGCAAGTCTTTTAGGCCGTAGTAGTTCTTGCATCGAGTCGCAGCAGAATGCAATCGAGCGGGTATCTTTTGTGATCAACTCACAATACCCAAGAATTAGTGACTAACAATTTAATCACAATTCCCAAGAACTATTTCTTTGACCATCCTTCTATACATCAATAGCTTGTATGACTTTCATACATGAGCTGGACATTCCAGTCTTCTCTCTTTTTGCCTTTATACTTCTAACAGTTTAACTTTCAGTATTTCTCCTACTCTCAGAATAATCACTTAACTTAAGAGTGGCATTAGCCCCGGACTTCCTAGGTGTGTAAGTCACACTAACACCCTTTGGACATTTCCTTTCTCTTTAAGTTGTTATTTTATTCACCTTCATCATATGATAGGCGTTCTTCTGGATCCCTCTCGTATTAGTCAAATGCATAGTAAACACTTTTACTAATAGTTTGCAAACAAACATTGCTTTGGATATCTCATATCTTTTAGCCTTTGTTTGTATCTGAAACTAATTTTCAGTTCCATGAATATCACATAGCTATCCCAAACTTTTGAAGTTTGGGTCTCATGGAAGCAAACATATTGCACTTGACCGTAACGGAATTCTAGCTTTTGGATCGAAGGACGAGAGTCACATCATCCATAGCATTAGCGGGAAAATACCGAAAGCATGCGATAGGACAAAGTCCTTCTCGGCACTCTTGAGGACAATCCTCACATTACGTTACCAAACCTAAAGTTTTAACCAGATATTTAACAGCTTATTCAATTTTAACAGGGAAGGTGGAAACGCGAGCCATTCTTCTATAACTATTATGCATATAACACTTAGACAATGTCCATAATTAATTGCACTGAGAATTTAAACAAGTTAATTCTACAGTGCGCTCCCACTCAAATCAATATCTCTCATAATTGATTGTGAGTGATTCAAGACACGCATTTCCATTCAACGCCACGGTTCGAGATGAACTCAAATGGCGCGAACTTCAATCGGTAGGCAAACTTGCCGATCACATCTTTATGTGATTCTTGTTCATCTTTCGATGCGTGTGTTCCGAGCTCAGGACTGTCCTACCTGAACGCCAAGACAACCAAGTGATCTCGCTGCGAGGTCTCAACTCACCCACCTCACACTTCTCTAATCGTTCGCATCCATGGAGATGATGTGATGCCCCAAAGAGATAGGTGCCGTGACGGTGCTACACTTGGGAGAACACCAACTACTTGATATTTTAAGTGAGAGATCACCCTAATAAAAAGCGACTACCGTGCAATCAAAAAGGGTGCATCATAAGGGACAAACATCTCAGGCAATTCATAATAGCATGATATGGTATAGACCTTTCTGACGGAGAAGTCTTTAATTTCTTCGTCTTCGGCATTTGCGTCGGTGTTCACCTTCGCGAAGATTGCCACCACCTTGTTGATGCACCAGATAATATTGCTATCTCTATAGCTAATAAAATAAGTGCATTACTTAAGGTTGACATGCAGGTCATTAAAGTGACAATCATATGGCTCCAGCCATCATGCCGAATCATGACACGCAGGTCATGTTAATTTTACATCATATAGTCATCTCATACATAATCAAATTAATATGAGTATTGCTATACCACATCACATGCACATCCTGCAAAACCAAGTTAGACGCCTCTAATCGGTTTATGCAAAATTTTATTTTACGTGGCTTCTAAGGTTTCGAAACAAACCGAAGCTACCAACGTCCATCATCAAGTATGATTATTCAAGTTGCTAGATTAACTTTGCGGGGTGCATGAAACACGAGATAATAAAATCTCGAGCCCCATACTTAACTTCGTCATACGCATGACCCCCGTGCAGATCATATCTGCATTGCCCTTTCGTCTGCGAAATTTCATCTTTCTCTCTAACTATGGTGGAATTCAACGAACTGTTAGCACTTCGTTGATCAATCAGGATCGCGGATTGCCAGAACTTTGAAACTCCACCATGCTATTATCAAGATCAGAAATATGCAAATTCCAGGGAAGCAACAAGAACATCGGGTAACAGATTTCATCTGCTACCCGCACAAATAATTTTCAGTAATAGAACTCATCTACTACAAATTATATTGTGCAACACCCATACATCTCTATGTATTCTAGATCATAACCTGCATGTACGCATAGCACGGCTCATGATGCCACTGTAGGGGAACGCGACAGAAAAAAAAAATTCGGTACAGCGAGCACGCCCAGGACCACTATGGAGACTGCATACAAGGTTTGATCTTTTCGTTACCGACTCGTAGCGTAGCAGAAGTAGAGTCGATGACGATCGGCGGTGCAGATCCCCACAGCTAGGATTTTACAACCTCCAAACCGCGAGGATGTTCTTCCTCGTCTGCCCCTCGGACAGCCCTCCGGGAGGCAGTCGGACAGTCACTCGGACGGTGTCACGGACAGCCCTTCGGGAGGACGCTCAAAACTCGGACGGTCACTCGGACAGCCCTTCGGGAGGACACTCGAAACTCGGACAGCCCTTCGGGAGGCACTCTCGAACAGCCCCTCGGGCAAAAAGATCGAACCTACGACCTCTTTACGGGGTTGCACACATACAGTGTCATCTATCCGGCAGGGCTTCGCCGTCCAGAACTAGTTCCCACCGGAACCCAGACAGCCTTTCGGCTCTACGAAACTATTTCGCGGGGAGGGAGAGAAGAAGCCAGATCATTGCAATGGCATGTGTATGTGAGAAAGAGTGAGTGTGGAGAGTGCCTCTCCACCTCTATTTATAGGAAAACCCAAGGGGTAGGGTGGCTCCCAAAATACCAAAATGCCCTCAGATATTTTCACACTATTCATAATAGTGTTTCCACTATTCATGAGATATTTTCTCCCAATAGTGTTTCCACTATTCGTGAGATATTTTCTCCCAATAGTGTTTTCACTATTCATAATAGTGTTCCCACTATTCACGAAACATTTTCTGTGACCGTTAAATCCAAAAATATTTCTATAGGTCTTAGAACATTTCCAGTACCCACTAAAATAATTTTGAACGTGTTCCGAAACAATTCCAGATTAGTGATTTTCATCTGCGAAAAGCAACCAAAGCGGTTCTGGCAGTTACGGAACATTTCCGGGTTTTTTCTCCGGAAAAATCCCAGAAGTTTCCAGAACAATTTTGGCACCCTCCAAGAAGTTGCCGAAACCAATTTGACCTAATGATATACCCTGAAACAACTTTTCAGTTTTACCGAAACTATTCCGGTGTTCTCTCTCCGGAACTTTTCCGTTGTCTCCGAAACTTTTCCGGTGACTTTCTCTCAGACTCCCTGTCGAGAATTCAGCAGATAGATGACCCTTAAGCGTGTGACCCTATAGGTTCGGTGAAGTATAGACATGACCGGAACACTTTCCGATCAATGATTAACATCGGAGCCGTGAACGCCCATATTGACCCCTATACCCACACGAATAAATATTCGAGTGAACCTCCAGTTGCCGTGTGCTATTCCTGTTGCTTTGCGATATGTTACAAATACCCGAGGTGAGATTTATCGGCATCTCTGTGGATCAACAACTTGTCCACTATGCCAGTTACCTCGTTACCGGTTTTTGTTCTCTTTTCTCGTTCCCGTGTTCCAGCATCCCTGTGATCAAATCACAATGTGTCTGGCCAGACGATGGTGGATACCGTAACACCGAGAGGGCCCAGAGATATCTCTCCATCGTCGGAGGAGCAAATCCCAATCTTGAGCTATCAAGTTACTTGACATACTTTTCCATGAACCCGTAAGCCGATGTAATAGCCACCCATTTACGAATGACGTTTAACAAACCCCAAAGTTCATGAGGCAAGCATGAAGAAACTCGATACTCTCATGGTCTAAGGAATTATGCAAACGTTAACTTTCTCTGTGTTATTAACCATTAACTTGTGACGAATGTATCTCATAGCATAACATCAATTCTGGTCGATTCAACCACAAGTGTTCTACTAACATTGTGCCCTCAAAGTTGCCGGCATAGTCATGCCCATGATCAGGAAAACAGAACCATCATGCAACACTTGAGCTAGTCTTAGAGGCCAGACTAGGAATACATTCTACCGTTTATTATTCCACACGTGCATATGAGTCTTCCTCCGAGCCTCGTGGTTATTGTAGACTCGAGAACCATAGCAGTTATAGCACGGAATATAAACTTAATTATGAACATGGGGATAAATAATAACATTTATTATTGCCTCTAGGGCATATCTCCTACAGTTTAATGTTTCTATTTGTGGATAGGAGTATTAAATATGCAGAGGCATTTAGTATGCAATGTTAAATTATAATTTTAGTGATTTGCTACAGTAGAGAATGTTAAGGTTTTGAGTTGATTTATACTAACTTATCTCACGAGTTCTTGTCGAGTTTTGTGTGGATGAAGTTTTTAAGATTTAGGAGAAACCGTGATATGAGAGGAATTAAGGAGACACAAGAGCTCAAGCTTGGGGGTGCCCGACATCCCAAGTATTTATTCTAAGAAGTCTCAAGCAACTAAGCTTGGGGATGCCCCGGTTGGCATCCCACCTTTCTTCATCAACACCTATCGGTTAGCCTAAGTTTTTGCTTCTTCACATGAGATGTGCTATTCTTGGAATGTCATTTTATTTTGTTTTCTTTGTTGTTTGAATAAAATTATCAAGATCTGAAATTTTAAATGAGAGAGAGTCCTCACATAGCTACCTATTTACTTAAATACTCATTTGGTCTTCACTTATATCTTTTTGGAGTAGTTTGTCATTTACTCTTGTTCTTCACTTATATCCTATGAGTAAATTGTTGAATAAATTGAATATCATGAAGTTGAGATAATATGAGCTTCATATGCTTGTATCATGCCTAGTAGTAGCTTCACATTTGGTTTAGAAAGTGAAATCTATTGAAGGTTGACAATCACAATATTGGTCATACAAGCAATTCATGAATGATTAGTATATGGAAGAGAACTTTCACATATAAATATATTATCTTGGACATCTTTTATGATTGTGAATACCCATTAATTATTTTCAAACTTGAACAAATTAGTTGAAGTTGGACAAGGAAGACAACGTAATGAGTTATGTTTGGGTATATTTGCATAGAAGTTATATTGTTATGGATCCTCCAACATGTGGTGCTTGCTTAGGATCTTTTGCTAGCCAAAAATTCGTACTAAGTAGAGATACTACTTGTGCATCCAAAAACCCTTAAACTCAGTTTCTTCTCATGAGTGTCCACCATATCTACCTATGGATTGAATAAGATCCTTCAAGTAAGTTGTCATCGGTGCAAAAAGCAATGAAAATTGCTCCTAAAATATGTATGATCTTTTATTGCAAGGGAAAATAAGCATTGTACGAACTTGTGATGGTAAAAAAATAAAAGCAACGGACTGCATAATAAAGGTTGCTATCACAAGGGGCAATATAACATGATGTTCCTTTGCATTAAGAGCTTGCACATCCAAAAATAAAAAGCGCATTACAACCTCTGCTTCCCTCTGCGAAGGGCCTATCTTCTACTTTATGTATTTACTTTTATGCAAGAGTCAATAGTATTACTTCTCATTTCAACCTTAATTATTTTCTAGTTGGCAAGCATCATGTGGTGGGGAAAGATCCAGGCACATATGGCCAGTCAAATATATTTGATCATGAATTATTATTGTTGACAATTATCTCTATGATAAATAAGTTGGGAGGCGAAACATTAAGCCCCTATCTTTCTCTGTGTTCGATGGATGCCATTTGTTCTAAAAATATGCTTTGAGTACTAGCAATCATAGAAGACTATATGATAATTGAGTATGTGGAGCTCTTACTTAGACTTTGTTGAAGATAAGTTGAATTGCAATTGTTTGGTGACTAAGAACATGGGTTGTTAAGTTTCAAGAGAATGCATTGATTGAACCATAACATGTGAATTGATTGCTACTTTATCATGATGAGTTTTATGAGAAAGAGTTGCTGTTATGATGCTAGGAAAAGTGATTGAAATTATCATTGATCAAACTTATGCACTATGCTAGCATTCACACTTCATAAATTATTTCTTTTATCATTTACCTACTCAAGGACGAGCAGGAATTAAGCTTGGGGATGATGATACGTCTCCAACGTATCTATAATTTATGAAGTATTCATGCCATATTTATAACAATTCTATATGGTTTTGGTATGATTTGATTAGAACTAACCCGGACTGACGCTGTTTTCAGCAGAACTACCGTGGTGTTGTTTTTTGTGCAGAAATAAAAGTTCTCCAAATGCAACGAAACTTTTTGATGATTTTTTTGACCAAAAGAGATCCCCGAAGCTTCGTGGAAGGACCAGAAGCCTCACGAGGTGCTCACAAGCCACCACGGCACGCCAGGGGGGTGGCGTGCCGTGGTGCCTCGTGGGCCCATCTTAGCCCATCTTGACGTGATTCCAATGCTGAAAAATCCTATAAATAGAGAAACCCCCAGAAATAACCCTAGAACTTGGACTCCGCCGCCGTAAGCCTCTGTACCTTCGAAATACCATCTACAGTCCTTTTCCGGCACCCTGCCGGAGGGGAAAAATCATCACCGGAGGCCATCTTCATCATCCCGGCGGTCTCCATGGCGAGGAGGGAGTAGTTCACCCTGGAGGCTAGGGGTATGTACCAGTAGCTATGTGTTTGATCTCTCTCTCTCTCTCTCGTGTTCTTGATTTGGCACGATCTTGATGTACCGTGAGCTTTGTTAATATAGTTGGATCATATGGTGTTTCTCCCTCTCTATCTTGTTGTGAAGAATTGAGTTTTTACCTTTGAGGTTTCACTATTATCGGATTGAATACTTTTATGGATTTGAGAACACTTGATGTATGTCTTGCATATGAATACCCGTGGTGACAATGGGGTATTATATTGATTCACTTGATATATGTTTTGGCACTCAACTCGCGGATTCCCGAGGTGACATTGGGGTAATCTATGCATAGGGGTTGATGCACGTTTTCGTACTACTTTCTCCGGTAGAAATCTTGGGGCACTCTTTGAAGTTCTTTGTGTTGGATTGAATATTATGAATCTGAAATTGTTTGATGCATATCGTATAATCAACTCACGGATACTTGTGGTGACATTGGAGTATCTAGGTGACATTAGGGTTGGTTGATGTGTATCATATGGTGTTATTTTAGTACGAACTCTAGGGCTGTTCGTGACACTTATAGGAATAGCTAAATAGATTGATCGGAAAGAATAACTTTAAGGTGGTTTCGTACCCTACAACAATTTCTATCT
This sequence comes from Elymus sibiricus, assembly GCA_039707655.1. NCBI lineage: Eukaryota > Viridiplantae > Streptophyta > Magnoliopsida > Poales > Poaceae > Elymus > Elymus sibiricus. The sequence continues at coordinate 66,631,887 of CM077672.1, forward strand.
TATGTTCTCCGCTAATAGGAACTTTGGAGTGATTCTTTGTCGCACGTTGAGGGATTGTTGTATGATCCAATTATGTTAGCATTGTTGAGAGATTGCACTAGTGAAAGTATGAACCCTAGGCCTTGTTTTCAAGCATTGCAATACCGTTTGTGCTCATTTTTACTACTTGTTACCTTGCAGTTTTTTATTTTTCAGATTACAAAAACCTATTTCTACTATCCATACTACACTTGTATCACCATCTCTTCGCCAAACTAGTGCACCTATACAATTTACCATTGTATTGGGTGTGTTGGGGACACAAGGGATTTCTTGTATTTGGTTGCAGGGTTGTTTGAGAGATACCATCTTCATCCTGCGCCTCCCACGGATTGATAAACCTTAGGTCATCCACTTGAGGGAAAATTGCTACTGTCCTACAAAACTCTGCGCTTGGAGGCCCAACACGAGTCTACAAGAATAAGTTGTGTAGTAGACATCATGCACCGGGAATGAGGACCAGGTAGCACAGTTAATATTAGCACGATAATTATGCAGCCGATTGGCTGGGAATGCCATTGTTGAGTACAGACTCATAAGCAACAAGGATGTATTAAGAGTTATTGAATATGAAGGACACTGTCGGATAATAATCCAACAAAAGATTTGGCGTCCACAAGGGATTTACTGTGAGTATTGGTACCCAACCATACGAAGAAAGAATGCAAAGGCATCGGATTATAGAAACATCTGAATAATTCGACGCTTAAGTACAAAGGAATTATGATTTCCAACATGAAGGATCAGAAGCAGACGCTCTGATCAAAGATGAATAAGTTGAATAGAACTAGATGGACAATCAATTGCAACTTAATTGGCCAAGAACCAACTCAAGTCCAAAATGACGTCTGAGCCGGTAGGATGAATTCTAGGATTCGACTGATGATTGTGAGCATTCGCAACATATTGAATCAAAGGACTCAAAATGACAATGACACGGGATGTCAATGAAGATTACTAGACATATGCAATTAACCATAATGCAGGCAGGCAAGACATTCCAAAGCAATAGGTTGCAGTGGATTTTCGGAAGATCGAATAGCATTATGAAGTATTTTGCGAAACACATGAACAACTGGGGATGAACGGATCCCCGGTAAGTGTGAGGAATTATTCGCAGTGCGAAAAGGAGCTGCAAGGCAGTAGGCACAAAGGATTCCCGGAATATCGAAGAGTATTTCAGGGTATCTTGTAATAACAAGAGCAACAAGTAATGATTGTATGAATGGCAAGTGTATGTAGTAATCCATATATAGGGATTTATCGATGGTAGGGAATTTCAAAGGCGGTGGGCACAAGGATCTCAGGAAAACATCGAAGAGTATCTTCAGAATCTTCTAGTGAAGCAAGCGATCATCTGGAATGAGGGGCTCTCCGAGAGAAAAGGGTCACGAGAACCTAGAGTTAGAGTTAGTAAAATCTTTAACCCGAAAGGAAGAGATATCAGAGTCGCAGAGTAAAGGAGAGGAATAAAAGATCCTAAACCATCCATTGGCGTTGTGGGCCCGTAAGCCACACACCCATGTTAGTAAAACGGTTTTTTAAAGACTAGACTCAACTTCGGCCAAGGAGTTGGAAAGGGGCTTCCTACATGCAGTCGGCTCTGATACCAACTTGTGACGCCCCCGACTCGACCGTGCACTAATCATACACGCAAATGCGCACGATCAAGCCCAGGGACTCACGGGAAGATATCACAACACAACTCTAGACATAAAATAAAATAGTACAAGCTTTATATTACAAGCCAGGGGCCTCGAGGGCTCGAATACATAAGCTCGAGTTACACAAGAGTCAGCAGAAGCATCAGTATCTGAGTACAGACATAATTAGACAAGGTCACCTTAAGAAGGCTGAGCAAAACAACGACATTTAGATCGAAAAGGCGCAGGCCTCCTGCCTGGGAGCCTCCTAAACTACTCCTGGTCGTCGGTCTCCACGTAATAGTAGGCACCATCAAGGATCTCTGGCTCCTGGGCTCCGTCATCTGATCGCAGCAATCGGGTAGGGGGGAAGGTAGCAAAGCAACCGTGAGTACTCATCCAAAGTACTCGCAAGACTTACATCAGAACTATGCTAAGTATGCATCGGTATCAAAGGAAGGGGCTGTATCTGTGGACTACACTGCAGAAATGCATAATAGAGAGAAGGCTTAGCCTATCGAAGACTAGCAACTTGCAGCGTCTTGCAGCATTAGAAGAGTGCAGATTAGCATATAACATAAAGTAATATGTAATAGTAGCAATGCCCAGAGATCCTTCCTTGACTCCCTGCGAGAAAGCGATCCCGGAGCTAACACATTATTAAGTATCACAAGTATTCAGTTCTAGTTGTAGTAGATCGGGATACTCTCCGAGCGTCCATTACCGTGGACATGGCTATTTGAATAGATAACTTCCTTGCAGGGGTGCACCAACTTACCCAACACGCTCGATTAACTCTGGCCGGACACACTTTTCCTGGTCATGCCCGGCCTCGGCTGATCGACACGACGTAGTCCTACCTAGGCTCCGCAGAGAGGTCCCCGCCGGTCTACATCCTAAGTGCTCAGGGGTCTTGGGCCCATCGCCCTTTGCACTCCGGGTCGTTGCGCGTAGGGCGAATCCAGGCACCACCTCTCTCCTGGATGGCGCCGGCCCAGCCGTGCCGCAATGCTGAACTGGACGTCTGACGGAGCTTTCGGGAGAAACGTACGACGCCGAGTGCTAACCCACGTGGTGGTTAGTGCGAAAAGGCCAGAGGCCTACTCAGATAACATATCCAAACCGTTAGTGTATTAGGAGCTCGCGGAGATGATCAGTGATCCACGATCTGTGGTCCCGTCGCCCCGTCTCGTGGAGTTACGGCAAGGGCCAGGCCCATCCCTCTCCTGGGGCGGTCTGCCTGCCCGGCCGTGCCACGTAATTATCTCGCGGGTACCCTCACGGTCAACCCGACTTCACATCTCTCGCGGGTACCCCTCGGGGTCGACCTGACTTCAACAACGGACTGAGTTAAAAACAGGGTATCCATGTGTCCATAACATCAAGGGGGAATCCGAGGAATCACCCTCGTTGGATTCCTACTCGATGTAAAATGTCAAGGTGAACCTGGAGGAATCACCCACGATGGGTTCACACTTGAGGGGATGCACGACAGAGGCATCATCGGAGGTGGTGAAAGAGGAATCACCCTCGGTCACCCACAACCGACTAGCTACGCTACAAAGATATCATCAGGAGTGAGGTAGGAGGTATCACCCTCGGCACTCGATATTAGCTCTGCAGAGTCGTGCAACTAAGGGTGTGTGCGGTGCTGTGTCGGTCTCTGCACATCGATCACGTTGATCGAAACATCCGGAAGCAAAGCATGGCAACACGGACTAGGGTGCGGGGCCACTGATGGATGACTAACCAGCCTATGCTAAGCATATAGGATAACAGGTAAAGTATCAACAGCAGGTTACAAAATCAGGCTATGCATCAGAATAGGAGCAATCAAATACAGTAGCAAAATCTAATGCAAGCACGAGAGAGAAAGAATGGGCGATATAGGAATGATCAAGGGGGTTTTGCTTGCCTGGTTGCTCTGCAGGCGAAAAGGAATCTTCAACGGTGTAGTCGATCCCCGGTTCGTCAGCGGTCTCGGAGTCTACCAAAGAAGAAGGGGGAGGGGGGAACAAATAAATAACGGGGCAAACAAATGCAACACAGATGCAATGGCACGGCAATACGTGTTGGTGATATGCTCTAATGCATCACTAAGTATTTTAATTAAAGCGGGAAAATATTCAGGAATATTTTCCCAGCTCCAAGCACTATTCATTTAGCGGTTTCGGTAGCAAATGTTCAACGTTCGTTATGTTAGAGGGGTGTGCCAGGTATGTGGATGGCATATTTGGATTCGTTATATTTTTCTGATCATTTTTCATATATAAATTCTTTTCATCCGAGTTACGGATTATTTTATATGATTTTACAAAGTTTTATCGATTTTCTGAAATTTTCTGGAATTGTTTTAACCCGAATATTAAATTCTAAAGTGCAGTCAACTCAGTCAACTTTTGACTAGTCAATAGGGACAGTGTGGCCCACATGTCATTGTCACAGAAACTAACTAGTGTCTAGATTAAAAAATGGGGCCAAATGTCATTGTTTTATTAAACTAAATTAATAATCAACTAAACTAGCTAACCTAATTAGTACTACTAATTAGAGCATGGCCGGCCACACTGGACGAGCCAGCCCCTTGTTGTGCTCGACATGGCTGCACAGGGAGCAACAGTGGCAGCAGTAGGTAGCAAGAGTAGCAGCAGCCAGCAGCATAGCAGCAGCTAAGCAACAGCTAGCGGTAGCAGCGCGGCACAAGGGGTAGCCAGCAGCAGTACAAGCAGCAAGCAGCAGCAGCGCAGCAAGCGGTAGCAGCAACATGCGGCAGCACCAGCAAGCAGCAGCAGAGCGGCGCGGCAGCCAGCAGCACAGAGCAGCAGCACAACGGCAGTAGCAACAGCAAGGCAGGAGCATGCGCGCGTACGCGGACGCCGAGATTCGGCCATGGCGACCACGGACGAGCACGGGAGCGGTGGCAAACGGCACAGATCGAAAGGGGAAAGCGAGGGGATCGGTAGAGGGGCTCACCCCGGTGCTCGTGGACGAGGTTGGGAGGTCGGGGGCGGCCCGGAGCAGTGGCAACCGGCGACGAGATGCGACGGCCGCATGCGGGGAATGGCTCGATGCCGAGCGTACGGTGCGGCCCGGCTTGTCCTGGTGCTAGGAGAAGAAGGAGTCGTCGGTGGCGGTCCTCCTGGACGTCTTCTCGCGGCGCGGGGAGCACAGTGGCCGTGGCATCGACGGCAACATGTCGACGGCGGAGCTCGGGCATGGTTCAGATCGAGAGAGAGAGAGAGAGAGACGAGGAAGAAGAATGAGGGGATTAGGGTTCGGTCGAGGGGACTGGGGGTTGCTCTTATCCACCCAGGGGACTCGTGGGATGGCCGACACGGCGGCATCGGTGGTCATGGCGGGTGGATGGCTGCCACGCCATGCCCCTGCCTCCTCCTCTGTTACGTGGTAGGAGAAAAGGCCAGCCGATGTGGGCTGGGCTGCACTGTGGATGCATAGAGCTCAGTGGCATAGTAGGCCTTTGCTCGTTTTCTTTTACTATTTTCTGTTTGGCATTTTGCATCAGCTTTGCATTTAGTTTGTGTACCAAATGAATTTTGCCAGGGTTGAAACTTGGGACATAATTCCATTGCAATATTGTGGTGCTCTACAAAAAGTCTCAGAGCATTTGGAAATGTCTAAACATTTTTAGAAATTGAAACGGTTGGTTAAATGGCTGCTGGTCCACTGTTTAAATGCCTAGGGGCAATTTGAGAATTCAAATGAGGTTGGTTTCATCATGACAAATACTTAGTGAATATTCGCCATATTATGAACTATTTTGCTGGCATGATAGAAGAAGTAAATATTTGACTTGCATTTTGAATTGAATTGGACTTTGATTTCATCAAGTGGCAATCAGGTACCGCCCAGCTCCACGGTAGTACCGCTTATGCGGTACTTCCGCTTTGAAGCTACCGCGGCCTCTACCGCTTATCTTGAGTGTTCTGTTGCCTTCTCGCGCTCAGCGGAAGTAGAGCGGAAGTTGAGGGCGGTAGTACTGTTGTCCAACGGTAGTACCGCCCTGCCACTTTCGCTGCTACTACCGGTTATTTTTAGCTCTCTGGACTCGTTTGTCTTCTCCACGGCAGTGGGACGGTAGTAAGCGGGCGGTAGTACCGTTGCTGCTGTACTGCCCCCCACTGGTTTCTTCGTACTGTAACCTTAGCGGTAGTACCGCTCCGGCAGCACTACCGCCTCGGGTCTCTGCGCCTTTGCACTGTACTGATGGAACTACCGGCCGGGCGGTAGTACTGCTCGTAGAGCGGTAGTACCGCTTCTGTGCGGGTTGAGCAGGTAACGGTTGGATTTTTCCCCACCTATAAAAGGGGGTCTTCTTCCCCAATGGACCTTATCCTTTGAGCTCGTGTTCTTCCCCCATTGTTGACCTTCTTCGACCTTGCTATCTCTCAATCCCTCCATGGATTCTTGCTAGTTTTTGAGGGAAAAGAGAGAGGAGATCTAGATCCACATTTCCACCAATCACTTTCTCCTCTATGTGAGGGGAACCCCTTGGATCTAGATCTTGGAGTTCTTCGTGTCCTCTTCTTCGTTCTTCCTCTCATTTTCCTCCCTAGCATTAGTTGCTTTGGTGGGATTTGGGAGAGAAGGACTTGGGCACTTCGTGTGCCCTTGCCATTGCATTTGGTGCATCGGTTTGAGTTCTCCACGGTGATACGTGGAAGTGAAGTTGAGAAGCTTGTTACTCTTGGGTGTTTGGGCACCCTAGAGCTTGTTCCTCTTGGGTGCTTTGGTGCCCTAGACGGTTGGTGTTGTCGGAGCTCAATCATTGTGGTGTAAAGCTCCGGGCAAGCGTCGGGGTCTCCAATTAGGTTGTGGAGATTGCCCCGAGCAATTTGACGGGTACCGGTGACCGCCCCCAAGGGTTGCCAAAGTGTACGGGTTCGGTGACCGCCCCCAAGGGTTGCCATTTGTACGGGTTCGGTGACCGCCCTCAAGGGTCCCTTAGTGGAATCACGGCATCTTGCATTGTGCGAGGGCGTGAGGAGATTATGGTGTCCCTAGTGGCTTCTTGGGGAGCATTGTGCCTCCACACCGCTCCAAACGGAGATTAGCATCCGCAAGGGTGTGAACTTCGGGATACATCGTCGTCTCCGCGTGCCTCGGTTATCTCTTACCCGAGCCCTTTACTTATGCACTTTACTTTGTGATAGCCATAGTGTTTCATGTTATATGTCTTGCTATCACTTAGTTGTTTATCTTGCTTAGCATAAGTTGTTGGTGCACATAGGTGAGCCTAGTTGTTGTAGGTTTTGTGCTTGACAAATTAACCGCTAGTTTTATTCCGCATTTGTTCAAGCCTAAACCGTAATTATTTTAAAGCGCCTATTCACCCCCCCCCCCTCTAGGCGACATCCACGATCTTTCACTTAGTTCCTAGGGTTATGGATGAACCTTGGTATGAATAGGAGCTGAAACATTAATAAGGGTATGCAGTTTTCTGTTGAATGTTTGGTTTAATAGCATTCATGAATGTTATGAAGGGGCCCCACTAAGCATTTCTGCCGGAAGGCCACGAAGCATATAACTGTCATTGTAAAGGTTAGGATGTTGAGGTAATTCGAGGTGACAGTAAAAGCCTATCTACCTCGCATTTGCAATTGATAGGGAATAACGGAGAACCCTTGGTGAGGCCATCGACAGGGAAACCCTTAATTACCGTACTGAGAATCGGAGCAGGAAAACTACGGTAGTGGCGTGTGTAATACGAAGTCTACCTAGAGTAGAACGTATATGGTACCCGGATCCGCCCAATCACAAATATCAAGAGTGACTCAAGTATCCAGTTTAGAACTGTTCAAAGGCATATGTTACATTAGACACATACCAATGGGAATTATGTTAGATACAACTAAGGGCATCTCCAACACTGACCCTTAAACCACCCGCATCAGTTCGGACCGAGCTATCCAGACGTGTTTTGCCATCCAACGTGGTACCCCATCCATCTGCGGGCCGGTCTCGGTGTTCGTTTTCCCGCAAACTGGAGGAAAACTCGAGGAGGGGGTGGGGCTTTGCAGGAGTCCGGACACCAGCCATGTAGGACTCCGACACCCCCGGTCCACCCAAACCCCCCTCTCAGTCCCATTTTTTCCACTCCGCCCCTGCTCCCCCCTTTCTTTCATCCGCACCCTCATCGTTCGACATCGTCGGTGTACCTCTCCGGGGCCACCTACGCATCATCAGTCGTCCGTAGACCCCACCACGCGCATATCCACCTTGGATTACGCCGTTGTCGACCAAGGAATCCCTCTGCAACCAGGTACCTCCGCACCCCTGCTGACACCGTCCATGGCGGACACCGTGCCCAACAGATGTTCGGTCAAATGTCATTGAATTTATTTTTTTGAATTATTGTTGTGAGAAGCACCATGGTGGGGTACTCGGTGATCAAGGATGAGTTGTTGCGCGATGCGTTGTTGGCCGTTTCTGCGGACTTTGTAGGCATGGACAAGAGCCCGACCTTTTGGCAAAGCTCGCATGCTTCATTTCATGAGCGAAAGAACTTTGCACCCTACAACATGCACGTCATCCATGCACGTAATGTGAAGTCGCTAATGCATTGGTGGTACACCATCTGCATCTCCATCATGAAGTTTTGCGGTGCGATTGACCAAGTGAAGACAAGGTGGCCATTGGGCACGTCAACCATGGAGATTGTAAGTGTTGCTTGTTGTTATTCTACATGTTGGTTAATTCATTTATCCACTCAATGTTGTTCTACATGTTGTATAGCCTGCACTCAATGTTGTTCTACATGTTGTATGGCCTACACGCGCTTTCCTGATGTACTACATGACTGAGGGCAGGCCATTCACGCACTTACATTATTGGATAAAACTCAAGGGGCAGTTTGTGTGGGACAACATGTGCCGGGTCTGGCTCTAGCATCGTTGAATATGGAATAGATGTTTTCGAAAATCTTGTTGAACATCTGGCTAACTCGTTGAATTTGAACTATTGTTGTGCTAGAAATATTTGCATGGATGAACTGTGCTATTGTCTAAAATTACTTTGAGTGTTGCGGGCTTGGTTTAGTTGAACAGACGAAATATCGTCTGTTTTATGAAAATTATGCCCTAACTTTTTTGAATTCCGTCGTGTTTGATGAAGTTCGCCCGGTTTGTTGACATTCTTTTTAAATGTATATTTTTTTTTTGAACACAGTACAAACGCAAGCGCTCATATACACGCGCATACACTCACCCCTATGAACGCACGCACGCACACCCTACCCCTATGAGCACCTCCGAGAGACTGAGCCGGCATATCATCGTGAAATTTACGAAGTCACCGTAGGCACCTCGTCATCGACGGAACGTCTCCTCCCACTGAATGCGCATCGCCGGAAATCCTGAAATAAATCCAGAAATAAATGCGAGCACCAGGATTTGAACCCTGGTAGGCTGGAGATACCACAGTCCCTCTAACCATCCAACCACAGGTTGGTTCGCTCCCATCTCATTATATGTGAACCATTCCTCCCCGTCCGTGGTGTCCGATTTGAGGGTCTTGTAGATGCCCTAACTTGCAGGGTCAAATATGTCTATTTTCACTCCCTCAGCCGCCATTTTTCTTCTCCTTTCCCCTCTCTCTCAAGAAGCCATGCTCTCGCTGCCCGCCCGGCCGATCCTCGCCGCCTTCCTCCCCAAGCCCAAACCCCGCCGCCTCCTCCTCCTCCTCAGACCCCTCCACTCCTCCGCCTCCGCTTCCGCGCTGACGCCGCCCACCCCGCGTACCACCACTACCGACCTCCCGGAGGACACGGACCCCACGCCGCTCTTCCTCCGCCCGCCGGCCCACCCCGTCTCGGAGGCCTCACTCGCCGCCTTCCGCCGCAGGGCCGCTGCGCTCGTCCCGCCCTCCGCGCCGCACCTCCACCGCCACCTCCGCTGGCTCCTCGCCGACGCCTCCGCCCCCGCCCCGTCCAGCGCCGACCCGTCGGCGCCCCATCTCCTCCGCGCGCCTCTCGACGAGCTCGAAGCCTTGTGGCTCCGCCACGTCCGGAACAGGCGCCCGTTCCAGTACGTGGTCAGGAACGAGCACTGGAAGGACCTGGTGGTCGCGGTCCTGGATGGCGTGCTCATCCCGCGGCCCGAGACGGAGGCCGTCGTGGACATGGTCGGGGCGGTCGAGGGGTTCCAGGACGGGTGGTGGGCGGACCTCGGGACCGGGAGCGGCGCCATCGCCGTGGCCGTGGCCAGGATGCTGGGGCCCGGGGGGAGGGTGTTCGCCACCGACGTCAGCGAGGTGGCTGTTGAGGTCGCGCGGCTCAACGTCCAGAGGTACGGGGTGCAGGTGAGGCGATCTCGGTTGTGTTTGGCATTGTGAAATTTAACCTGTTTTATAGCCACTCTGATCAAACTAAAATGCTGCCACTTATGCCCAGCTAGATAATGGATGTTCTCCTGGTTATCATCCGTCGGTGTAGTAAGCTAACGGAATCTGTGTTACAGTGTAGTCCAAGACAGTGCCGTCAAACTGGTGAAATGTGGATAATAGTTTACTATGTAGCGGCAATTATAGTTTGCCACCAATGGACGCAACAATTATAGCGCCGTGTACTTAACCATATCAATTGCATTTGTTTGTTATACGGCAAGTACAATCTGATATATGATGTAGGGTGAAATGTGGATAATTATTATTATGCTGCCAGCATTTTTATTTCGCCACCAATGGACGCGGCAATTGTTGTGCCATGTGCTTAAGCATATCTATTGCATTTATTTATTATACAACAAGTATGAACTGATATATGACTAACCAAAATCCGAAACAAATACTCAGACAGAGGCTTATTCTGCATGACCATTGTATATATATTCAAGTCGATTACTTAATTTTAACCAAGTGGAGGCTCATAAGAAAAGATCAGTTTAGCAACCTATCATGAGTTCATGACTTCAGTTAAGCAAGTTGATCAACGTATTTGTCACCTCCTCCTTAATATCACCGCGTTGCATCAGCGCCTTCGTTTTGGGCTGCTTCTAGATTTTAGTGTCGAGGGCTTGGGCATTTCATTAACAAGTGCAGCGTCGCAAATTTTTAAATCTGTGTATATAACATCCGACTGAAAACCAATTTGCTTTCATTCAAATTTCCAAACCAATCAAAGTTTCACACCTGTCATTATCTTTGTCCAATGTCATCATGTATCTGTTGTACGTGTCCACTAACAGCTCTGCCAAAAAACTCTATCGGGTTTGTTAACTGCCCCATTTCGAGCAGACAGGTCCACACGAAGAAAAAGAACGCTAAACTCATCCGAGAGGTGAGTTTTAGGACCATGGTTCACTCTAGGGGTGGAAACGGATCGGATACGGATTGGATAGTGCTCTTACCACTTCCATTTTCATATTTTCAAAACGAATACGAATGCGAATACGGTGTTATCGGATACGAATGCGGATCGGATGTTACTCGAATACGGATACATATCGGATATTTACTCGATTCGGAACGAATACGAATAATAGAGACATATTGCTTAAGAAAATTAGTTGATAGCTATGTGGCATGAAATAATCAACTTGCGACATACAATAAGTCAATGATAAATAGGTTTTTGAATAAATACTACTGTAATGCATAATAATTTCTAAGTTTAATCATACAAAGATTAAAATTTGACCACTTATTTGGCTTTTATGTTGGATAATTGGCATATTGGGGATAGAATTTTGAAAATTACCTCCCATAATCTTATTCGGATACGTATATATCCACTTCCATATCCATATTTGGGTCAAAATCTCATACCATATATATATTTTTAAATAAATTCGGATACGGATAATTTCCATTTCCATTTTAGTTCGGATGCGGATGTTTCGGATATGAATAGGCATTTTCTCGAATACGAATATCGGATATTTCGGATTATCCACTGCCCGTTTCCACCCCTAGTTCACTCGAACCTATGATCCATACGGTAGGATGTACCACCCCCACGTGTGGATTCGTGTCCTGTTTGAATTCAAAATTTCGTGTTAAGCCCTAACCCGTCCAAGCTCACCTTAACCCTGGTGCTTATAAGGATCAATAATCCTACACCTACGTAACGTGGTTACGTAATCTTACTTAAACTTCATAATCTAATTCTCTCCCCCCCCACCCTGATTTTCGTGGGGTGGGGCCCGGGCCATTTTTTCTTCCAATCCATTCACGCCAAGTCAGCTATCACGTAAGTTTATGTACAATATGTACGTAGGTGTAGCAAAGCCCTATAAGGATCCCCCTAGGCCTGCGTTGGAAGTAGTTTTTTTTTCCAGACTTGTTGGGTTGGCATGCATCTCTAGGTACTATAGCACTTTTGCACACGTCTCTATCAACATAATTTGTATATGATTTCTAAAAAAAAACATAATTTGTATGTAAGAAAAATAAATCAATGTGAGTATTGGAAAAATGTCAGGCCAAAAGAACCTTCTCAAACTCATCTCGCAGACCATAAAACTTTTGTAAATTTTTTGCAAACATGATGTTTGTGAGAATCTGTACTGATGTCATGTCGCAAATAATAATTGTCTAACAGATTTTCTTGTTTTGGACGCATGATCAGTAGGACATTAACCTATACAGGAAAAAGGCAAAAAAGAAAAGAAAAAAGGTGGGCTTATCCTATATACTTAAGAAGTTCACCCCCACTACTTGATTTATCTCAACATGCAGCATAGACACCTCAGCATCCAATCACATCCACCCACGTCACACCTCATGCAGTCCCACCCAAGCCCGCCTCCTCAACTGAGCAAAAAAATTCCCTGGAAGTAAAAACGGAAACTTTAGGATTCCCCACTGCCCAAAAGCCACATCATCTTCCCACTACCGGCTTACAAGAGGGACCGTCTAGAAGTTGACTAATGTAGACCAGCGTAAAGAATAGCCAGATCAGCTTCAGTTACCAGCTGACAGGAGGACGGACCAGCACTGCACACGGACCTCAATCTCCCTCGATTCAACCCACCATCTCCGTTTCCAGTGGTAATCTCCCTCAAAAAGAAAAGAAAAATGGCATGCAACCCATGGAGCCCGTCACGTCATCTCCTCCCCATCTTCTGCACAACAACGCATCCAATCTTCTCCATATTCCACGGCAATTACTTTTCCGCTTATTGGTTACCCTCTCCCTCTTTACCTTCTCCACCGAATCCCACTACTATTTCTTGCAGTAAGGAAACGGATGGATTCCCTCTACCCGAGCTCTGTGCCAAATCCGGTGCCTCTTCGTCTCTCTTGCTGTTCACCAAATGAACATGAAGGATTTTCTTCTCCCTCCACATCTTCTCCATTCCCAGCACCACCACAGCTAGGTGCCACGCCCTTCTCCAGATTCATAATTTTTTGCTTTCGAAGAGTTGGCCTGAATTGAAGCCCTGCCATCGATGTTTCCTGCTTGTACAACGTGTGCTGGATGGGGCGAATCTGGAACCCTCACTGTCTCCTTTGCGCATCTATGCCGCCATGTCGGCTTGCTGAGCGAATCCACCCCTCTACGGGTATGATGTGTTTATCAATCATCAATACATGGACTCTTGCTTCCTGCCCGTCCAATTTGTTCATGGACCAGATTCAATGCATTTTGATTTAATTGGAGGAAACGATCATTGTTTTTCCGTCTGCGATTAATTGTCTACAATATCAAAATATCATTGATTTTTTTGTTGCAACAAACTATTAGTTGCAGGGTGTACTACTGTTCAACTTCCTTCAAACTGGATGGTAAATGATGCATGTGTGACAATCGTCTCGCTCGTCTTGATCTGGCATATCCATTTTGTTTGTAGTCAAGCAATCGCTACAGATGCAGTCAAATTAAATTACCATGTACGTTCTCTTCATTTTCTTCTAATGGTATTATGTCATATGGTGCTGGAGCATAGCGTTTATTTTCTTCTGTTCGATCATATGAATGATTATGATGAGATTGGGTTGTTTCTAGACAGACATCTTTTTTGTTCTGCAGACAGGCATCATTTACCGATATAGTTGAATGACAGTACATATACTATCACAGGGATATCAAGATGGGCAAGGTACTACTTTTCTTTCATGGATTATGTGTTATGGCGCTAGCTGAACCTAACTACTATTTAGTTTGCCTAAATAAATCTCAAGGTGCAGGATGTGTTGTACGACCCAACCAAGAGATTAGAAAAAGAACTATTTTTTTTAATCGGTGAGAGTTTCTTCCTCAGCTTTGCAAAAGATGTACTCCCTCCGATCCATATTAATTGACGCATACTTAGTACAATTTTGTTTAACATGTGTTGATCTTGGTTATGTTTTCGATTGATGCAATATTTAGCTATCCCCATTCAAGGAACTATTCTAATTGCCCCTATAAAAAGAAACATTTGTATTTCGCAGATAAGGATGGATGCAGTATAGCATCCAGTAGACGTGACCCCACTTTTCAGTTTTTTCAAATGTTCAGAATTTTAGTTACTCGCCTTAATTAACCCTTATTTATCTCCATACAGGTCTATGTCTATTAGCTCCTTGCCCCTGCCGCAAATAACAACATACACATATGTCTTTCTCCAGGATGTAATGTGGTGGACCAAATAATATTCTGCCCTACTCATCGACTTATTCATCAAGGGAGACTCAGAAGAAGTACATGGAAGCTACTGCAAAGATGACGAATACTACGAAACCATCAATGTGTATTACTTTTAGAGAAACCGTTGCACGTGAAGACAATGACACAAAACTGAGGATCATCCGTTCAGGTCCAGCAAATACATCTTCGAGTACATTAAGAATGGAACCCCCTAGATGTCTAGATAGTTCTCACGAAGAAGGCCTCCCACCCTGGCAACTACAAATAAATTTAAGCACATATTATGCTCTTTTTATATTAATAAATAAATATGACTATACATATGTATTTTCTAGATTCAGTTATCATATTTTTGATACAAACATTTGTCTTCTATACAAACAAATATCATCCAAATGTATGGCAACCAATTCCCGCCGCAACGCGCGGGGTATTATCTAGTTTTAGCAGTGTAGGGCTCCAGGAAGCAGCTGCCCGATCTCCCGATCCCAGCGATCAAGTGTTCGGTAGCGAGAGAACGAGCGATCAGCGATATTTCCTTTCACGTAAAAAAAATAGCGATCAATCACCAATCAGCGGCCTGGACGATTCCCTTCCTGTTCTGTTCGACTCTTCCATCACGCAGAGTCACGCAACGCCCAGGTCCTAGCCCTAGCTGCTGGCCGCCGACGCCGCCGTACACGTACGCACGCACTCCCGCCTCGCCGCCCCCGGTAATTTCCTTCCTAATCTGTATATGTTCGCCGCTGATTTCAATTCAGGGGCCCCCTTTGGCATTTGCTCAATTGTTCTCTTCTCAATCCTCTGCAGACTGTAGGCGCTGTGCAGTCCCCTGTGTATTGTATTGTATACGCACATGCACTGAAGTTTGACCATCACTCCATCAGGTATTGAGGTATATCTTATCTTATATCTATAATACCTAAATAGTTCATCCCCACTATCCTATTTCTCTTGACATGCACTCTATCCACATCAGCAGCCTTGCCACATCATCAGTTACTTTTAATTATTTTGATCATGCAGCTCACCATGTCATCATTCTTTAAAAAAAAATCATGTGACTCTCTGGAAACCGAAGAGGCCTCTTTGGTCCGAAGAGTCAGTATACTAACCGATAAAAAGAAGCCCAACAGAAGCCCAACGCTTCATCTCTCCGCATCTCTGCTCTTCCGGGTGTGCATTCGGTTTTTTCGGGTTGATTCGGTTCGGTTTATACGGTTTTTGGTTTATACGGTTATTATACTTCGATTTATACGGTTTTATACGTAGATACGGTTCGGTTTCGGTAATAACCATTTAATTTCGGTTCGGTTTCGGTAATAACCAAAATAACCAAAGTTGACGCGAATTTTTGACCAACGCATAATTTTTTACCACATGATTCAATATGTGCATGTAGGTTAGTTTTTTCTTTTGAGAACTATATACCTAGATTAAATCATTAGATGGAAGACATGATTTGGTGGCATATGTACGTACGATGCACCAGATGAAATCGCAGAACCAGATAATAACCAAAAAAAAAGGGATGTATGTACGTACTAATAAAATGTGAGAACAGAACAGGGAAAGAGCATCGCATGCGCTAGCCTCCAGGGTTTTTTACGTGGAAAAAATATGCCACGAAACACCACATCGCTAGCCTCCGTGCTCCTGATCCAATTGCAGCGCCAACCTCCAGCTTGTGCGCTAGGCAGCCCAAGGCCCAGGCCCAAGCGCTAGGCGCCAGCCTCCAGCTGGTGCGCCGGCCGCACTGTGTAATTTAGTACCACCTCGCGGAGCAAGCAGCAACGATATGGGTGGATGGCTATAAAAGGAGGACCGACGGGTGCGATAAACACAGATCTTCGGTTGCTTGACACACAACGAAGCTAGCTTCGGTTGTTTCGGTTTAACCGAACGGTTTTCGGTTTTTAACCGAAAAAACCGAATGTTAAATGGTTTCTAGAATTGAAAACTGAAACTGAAACCGCAAACTGAAAAAACCGAAATTTCGGTTTGGTTTTGTTTTTTCGGTTCGGTTTTTGGTTTTCGGTTCGGTTTTGCACACCCTGACTCTTCCCTGTACCATCCCAGAAGACAGGGCGGCGCAATCACCACCGGGCGGTGCCCCGCAACCCGCAGCAGATTTGGTGCGGGACCGCCACCGCCTCCGGCCGACAAGGATTGAGGTCTCACGAGCGTTATCTCCCTCCCTGATTCAACCGCTCTCGCAAAGTTAACACATCAAGCGCCCACCCATTTAGAAATGTTTTCCCCTATCTATCTACAGTAGCGCACGGCGGCGGGGATTCATCTCCGCGTATGGGACTCATCTGGCACAATCCGGCTGTCCTGGACGAGCGGGTAATTGATACATGTGTGGTTCTCATCACTCTCTTGCCTCCCTTCCGGTCAACGTTGTGTTAGCTACTACTTGCTCTGTCTCGGATGTATTACTGAACAAGGTGGAATAGAGTAGCTATGGTTCGATTACAGCTCGGATACAGATGCAAGTGCATCAAAAGGAAGACAGCAAGAAGGGGATTAGGGTTCTAGAGCCAGGGGTGGGAGAGATAGCCGCCGCCAGGTTCTTGATCCATTCCCGGATGCCCTCTGCGTTGCCTTCCTTGTTGTATATGTAGACCATGTAACACTGGAAGCTGGTGGTGGGCTGGGCCTTGGTGCCGACGTGTTGTCGCTGGGCCTCCTAGTGGGCAGGTCGCTAACACCCCTCCCTCCTTGAAACTCGGCTTGACCCCAAGCCGAAACTTCGCTGGAGACTGAAAGGCTGACTTGCCGGGGTCCCATGGCGCTTGAAGCTCCTTGATCTTGCTTGGGTCGCCATGGTAGTCTTCATGATAGTAGTTGAGGTCGATGTATACTCGACCGAAGTAGTAAGCTTGCTCGCCTGGGTTGCCGAAGTAGCCTTCGTAGTCGCAGCCATGCCCGGAGTTGACTCGCACAGGGTCACGGTATTCATCATGGCTGGCAGGAACCAGGTTGAGGACGGCGTCGAGGTAGTAGTTGTGGTCGACGAAGGCGGTGAGGATCATGAAGTTCCTCCCTCCTTGAAAAGGAGCTTGTCCACAGCTAGTAGAGAACTTCACGCCGTCCATTAGAGAACTGCATGGAATGGTGAGCAAGACTTGGCGAACAAAATGAGTATTTCTTTCTCCATGAATATCTTCAAAAAACAATCCTCAAGTCACCCGGATCCCATGGTACTCCCCATGCCGAAAGTCCCATCAAGAGTGTTGATGTCGCTTCATTCTTGTGAGTAATAGGTTGCATACATAGCAGCCTTGGAACATACTGGACAGGTGGTACCACAACTTCACAAATCACAGATGAAAGCACCAATCCAACTGAGTGTGAATCAGGCATAAAACAATAAGCCATAACATCACTGATCGAGCATAAGAACACTAGCTGACCAGGCCACTGCTCATCTATATTGTTTCTTAGTTGATTCTCCTTCAGTTCAATATTACCAAGTTGCTGCAGAATTTGAAGGTACCCAGTCCCCATGGCCCAAAAGTTAATCAAAACAAGGTAACTTGCTACAGGTCCACATAGATGTCGCTCAGAAAAATTATTGACAGTGTACTCTTGTACCCCATAACTAACCAAGTTCTTGATCTCCGGCATCCAATCCGAGCAAGATGCAGGGAACCCTGTTGTATCTTCAGTTGCAAGACAATAGCACGAGTACTTAAGAGTTTCCAGATAGTAGTACCAAGGAAAACCACTGGTATACTACAACACTTGCAAATGCTCCATGCCTGGCACAAACGAATGACCTGGCAGCAACACAATTGGTTGTTGCCCAGACATACAAGCCAAGAGAAGATCCATATGGCAGAATAGGTCTTTGAACTGATCGATGTACATAGTTGATTCAGACCAAAAGGAACTTGGATTACATAACTTCTCATAGTGCAAGCTACTAGACCACTTACTCGCATGCAGAAGTGTAATGTTAATGTCCCGTTTGAGCCCACAAGAACCTCCAAGATATGCATGAATAAGCAACAGGGAATCCAAACATTCAGTTTCAGCAGAAACTAACAGCTGAGTTGTGACAGTCTTTGGACATGAACAAGTGATTTGCTCCCCTTGTAAGGAAGAGTGTGTTGTAGTTAACCCAAAGCTGCCCTCTAACCAGGATATTATCCATTGTCGAGATGCAACATACAACGAAACCGCACAAGAGTAAGTTGCCCCAGATAATTGCTCAACTGACAGTCCAATTGATCTCCAGGTCAGTACCAGGATATTTTCCAAAAGGGATATGGGTGTAGAGCCAGACCAAAACAATTGCAATAGTGAGTCTGTAACTAGGACTTGCAAATAATTCCCAATGATGTGTTGCTCAGGCCAAAAAGAAGCTTCAAAACTTTCATTGACAAGGTGCGAACAATGAATATCTAACCACCATTTCTTAATTCTCATGAACCCATGATCTAGGTACCACATCACCATGATATTAAGAGAGCTAGAGAGATTACCCTGAATCACCTCAGATTTTGTTGTGTTGCAGCAATATATATTGGTTAATAACCTTACAATCTGCACTTCCTTGTCCCCAATTATTATGCTGTCACGAGAATAACTTCCACTCCTCTCAAATTCTTCTTTGCTCAAAATTTGCCAGTTCAGTAGTGTATCCATAAGCACCATGGTGTCCTGCACTGCTGCACTGCCACCACTGATTTGGGTAGCAACTCCAATGCTAGTACGTCTTCCAAACTCCCACTGATGCACTGGATCAAAAATACTAGTACGATGACAATGTAGTATAATATGGTTGAACTCCAGAGTGCCCCAATATGCAAATATTGACCAGTGATTATGATATCTTCCTTCCGTGAAGGCTGGCACTCGCCCGACCAATAGTTTCCAGCTTCGGTTACACTCCCAGTAATTCACTGAATCCTCAGTGTACCAAATGGAATCATGAAACCTGGGTGGACTGGACTTTTCCATGTACGTCGATGAAGGCCGCGGATGAAAAATCACCATTAAGATTCGGCTCCGAGGGAAGCCTTGGCCAACCATGCACTCCCAATAACAAGCTCGATCAGGTGGGCGCCCCTGCTGTAGATGCTTATACTGCCAACAATACCAAGATTCCGCAAGAGGGAGAAACACAAACCAGAATTTTCTCACAACAGCGTGTAAATAGGCTAGTTGCAAATGACACTTGAACGACGGCCATGGAACTGGGCACAGCACGTGTCCTTGTCGCATGATACTCTGGGTCACCTCTGCCACGAACATGTACTTGAACACACTGGTTTCGTCAACGAAGCACATCGTCGAACACCTTGTGGGCGCCATTTTGTCCGGCCTGAGGACGACGAACAGCCGACATGGTTGGGTCTGCGAGGCATCCCGGGACGCGGTGAACAGCCGACATGGCTGGGACACGGCCAGGGAGCCGTATCCGTCAGTGTCGTGGCCTTGGCCATCTGTCGAGCAGGTTGTGGGCGTCAATGTCGAGGGGCTTGGCGCTTGCAGACGAGGCAGTGAGCACGGGAACGACGTCGACGGTGGTCGTGGGCGAAGCAGGTGCGTCGGTGGGGAGCAACTACGAAGCAGCCGGGGTGGACGCATGCTCGAGCGCCGGCTTCGAGTTGCCGAACGCCTCCGCGACAGCCTCCTTGATGTCTTCCTTGAGCTCCTTGAGCAGTTCCTTCAGGAAATCCTTCAGGTCGTTCTTGGTGGCCGGCTCCATCGTCGCCGGATCGAGGTAGTGGTGGTGGGGGAAAAAATTGGCTCTGAATACCAAGTGTTAGCTACTACTTGCTCTCTCTCAGATGTATTACTGAACAAGGTGGAATAGAGTAGCTATGGTTCGATTATAGCTCGGATACAGATGCAAGTGCATCAAAAGGAAGACAGCAAGAAGGGGATTAGGGTTCTAGAGCCAGGGGTGGGAGAGATAGCCGCCGCCGCCAGGTTCTTGATCCATTCCCGGATGCCCTCTGCGTTGCCTTCCTTGTTGTATGTGTAGACCATGTAACACTGGAAGCTGGTGGTGGGCTGGGCCTTGGTGCCGACGTGTTGTCGCTGGGCCTCCTAGTGGGCAGGTCGCTAACACGTTGTCTCCGGCTTCACTCACGACGGCGGGTATCCATCCCTGTGTGATGGTGCTCGCGTTATGGCTGTGTGATGGCGCTCCTTCGGCACAACCGCCGGTCGGGGTCGCCTCGGCCGTTTACTGGGATTCTCCCTTGCCGGTGTGATGCGTCCGTCGTCGAACCGGCGTACGTGGTGCACTGGTTCTACTTTACCTTTTGTCTCCATTCCGACCATGGTGCCTCCAGCGTCACTGTGGAATAAAATCGACGGCGACACTGATTCAGCGGTAATATACAGCGGGCCCCTCCCCCTGATTTGGTGGTTGTATTCATGATCTACCGTCGCTGCTGCGAGCACAGCTGAGGCGTTAAGGCCACCTCCCACAACCTCGGTTTAATTCAGTTGCCGGCGGGCATGGCCTCCCATGTTTCTGGCTAGCTCCTCCGTCCAAGCCCTGCCGCCCAAGCTTCAGGTTGTATCCTCATCCCCATCATGAAGTCGGGATGTTCTGTGGCTCCAGTACATGGGTATGGGTGCGAGGCGAGCAGGCAAGTTTCTCGCTTCACTCATCCTTAGCAATTCGATTCTACTTTACAGTCTAAGATGGAACAGAGAGTAGATGCACGACACAAACTACTCAATTGATTCATTGAATTTGGCCAGCGTTGTACGTAGGATAAATCAGCCTTGATTTTGGGGGATCCCCTCTGTACCTTTTATTTGCATGCAGTCTCGAAACTCTGAATGTAATACAAATGTCAGGAGTAGACACGCATCAAGCCTTGCCAAGGAACCCCTTTGGAAGGTGACGACCGTCAGGCAGTGGCGAAGCAGCAGCAGCTAGGGTGGCGCACGACACCTCTGCGCTATTGTAGGCAATCACGGACATGGCAGGTTCACTGGGATGAAGTCATGTGAGGAACTAAGCTTCCACACACTTATTTCTTCTTGCAAATTCAGAAAAGGGAGGTTTGGTTATCATTTCCTTTTCCCTTATTCTCTAATCCGTAAGTCATTGAGATAACTACGAATGCGGCTCTGAGAAGTGATGGTTCTCCCGATCCTCCTTTCAGTGGTAAGGCATCCTATTATATGTCTCTTTTTGGCTCTTACTTTTTTATGATATAATTTTGTTTCCATGAACAGTTCATCTCCTCAATACGGATATCTTAATTATGTTTGGCTCTGGGAACGTGATGACATAACCCAGTTTTGTTGCTTCTTAACTTTAGATATTCAGCTAACCATTAAAATCACAACTTCATGATATTCTAGACCTGAAGGTAGTGTGCAACTTCTTCTAATATACATGCTCCATAGTACTAATTATAGCCGAAAATAGTGCTTTTTAGCAAGATTGTTTGAGTGCAATCTAAACCCTGTTCGCAGTAGACTGCTAGGCCACCAATCTACATACATTACAGTCTTTTTGTTTTTGCGACAGTGTATGAATTAATAATTCTGATATCAGTACCCTTCGGAGAAGGGATCATGGTTAGTTCACTGATGATAATAAAGGATTGTCTATGTTTTCGTTTGCAAGATTCCACATCTTTAGTTCTTTAATTTGCTATGTTAATCTAAAGTAAATTTCATTTTTGTAACACATACACTTTTTGTATTTATGTAGGATGGTGGAACTGGATGCAAACTTCTGTGTTGTGTTTATCAAAAATTCAAAATACAAGCAAAGCACAATAGTATTGTTTTAAACTCGATGAGTTCCTGAAGTTACTTTCCATTTTTTGTATGAAACAGAGCATGGCATAGAAGCGTCCCTATTTGATAGCTCTATGTCCTTTCTCATTTCAAATATTTGCACGGTGCCGGTGGCAAATGCTTTTTACGTGGCTTCACTTTGGAAATTGAGCCGAATTACACTTCTCCAACTTTGTTGTAGCTATATGTGAGTCTCCCACTAAATTTTTGACAATTGCTCAATAAGGCCCACTTACAATTCCTGTTTTTTTGTTACAGTTATGCTTACCAACAAGTTCTTGGTATTATTGTCTTAGAACATTTCATAGCTTAAGAAATGGTGAACTAAACTTTATCAGTATGACGGCAAGCTGGAAAACTTTATGATGCTACCAGCAATTTATTTTAAGCATACATATATAGTTCTTAATTCATGGCGATCCGAATATGGATGATTTAAGGTACATGTTCCAAAATACCTTGCACTTACTTATGTTGTTTACAGATGCTCATTTTCTATTCATGCCCATATAACCAAATCTCATCGAAATATATTGCAAGCAATTCCCGCAGCAACACGCGGGGTATCATCTAGTTTACTAATTGGAGGCACCTAGCTTCAAAAAATAAAAATAAAAATTGGAGGCACCTTTTAAGTCCTCTCACTAATCCACATCATCAAAATTAATTACACCGTTAGATTGTAGAATTTACGCTCCGGATAAAAGGAAAACTTACGTAACACAAATCCATAAAAGGGGCATGTGGCACGTCCAACGTTTGTAAAACCTGCATACGTTTCCCCAAAATAAAAAAGGTAGCTTCCATACATAAGGACTCCAAGTCTCCAACCAAAAAAGGAAAAAAAAATCCACGATCCATCAAATAGAAAATTAACGGAATCAATAACTCCCGAACGACCTGCTTTTTTGATTCTCGTGCCGAACGCGCTCAGCGCTGTTGGATTTTTCGCACAAATCGTAAAGCAATCTGGGGCGCCACGTCACGTTTTGTCCCCGTTCGGAAAAATCGGCGTCGTCCCCGAAAGCCCGCACAGCGACACCGCTCTCTATCTTTCCCCATTCCTCTTCCTCCCACTCCTCTTCCTCTTCCACCCACGTCCGACCAGTCCCATCCGCCGCCGCACGCTCCCGATCCGGAGATGGAGCTCCTCCCATGCCAGCCTAGCACCCGCGCCCACTGCCCCTGTGCAGATCCGCCTCGCCGGAGATCCACATCGCGCCGCCGCCCGTCCAGGATCCAACCGCAGCGCTGCCTGGCTAGGCTCCAGGAACGCATCCGGGAGAGCCTCCGCCGCGCCGGTGGTAGCGGCGGCGAGGCCGACGCGCCGACGACCAGTCTTCAAGGGGGCACGCAGGATGTGCTTCCACATCACCCTCTCCTCCACTCCAAGATGGCGGTCTCCAGGGACGGGGCGGGGATCGGATAACACGTCCACCATCGGGCTCGTCAGCTCCGGCGTGGAGGACGACCTGATCGAGCACAGCCGCAACAGAGGAGGGCCACCTCTGCCTCGTCGTGCAGGAGATCCTTCACCGGGGCCGAAGTCAAGGTCTGGTCCTTCTTCGTTCTATGA
Organism: Elymus sibiricus; assembly: GCA_039707655.1. Classification (NCBI taxonomy): domain Eukaryota; kingdom Viridiplantae; phylum Streptophyta; class Magnoliopsida; order Poales; family Poaceae; genus Elymus; species Elymus sibiricus. The sequence goes on from CM077672.1 coordinate 66,655,519, forward strand.
TTCCATTCGATTTTTTTGCCGTTAGTTCATGATGTCGTTTCTCCACAATCCTTGCCGTGCTTGTGCAGGAGAATATATCCACTTTTTTGAGAGAAACCTGCGTTTGTTGATCTATTACTGCTGCTCGCGCAGGTGTCGGAGCAGGTGCTTTGCTGGGTTTGTCTACAGGTCTGTCATTTTTGTGTTGAATTTGAGAACAACTAGTCTGGTTTGTTGTAGCCTCATTTGTCTTGAGATGAACAAATTCATATATATATTTCCAGTGTGATGCGAGGCACATGTTAATTCAGTTATACATAGTCCATGATTTATTTGTACTCTGTTTTAGCATTCAGATATGTTTGTTTGTTTGTTTGAAATACTGAAAATCTGTGCCAAGGTGTCCATATAAGTGTGCTGATTATTCAGTAAGTCAATAGACGAGAAATTGTATATCTTGTTTTTGATGATGATGGAAGTGATAATTTTGATGTTCTCCTTCCTACTGTTTTTACATATACTTGTATGTTCAATCCATAATTCATGTCCTGGCAAAATTAGTTGCCATGGCAAATTCATGTCATGTTTTAGCATTGGAGACATACTTAGTTGCCATGTCGTTCATGTCATGTTTTAGCATTGGAGACATACTTAGTTGCCATGTCAAGTTCATGTCATGTTTTAGCATTGGAGACATACTTAGTTGCCCTGGCAATTTCATGTCATGTTTGTTTTCCAAACATGGCAAGTTTACATTTTTTTCCCACAATGTCCACATGCGCATCTAGTTTATCTTTTTTTGTTTTGAGGGGTGTATTGTGTTTTGAATTGGACCATAACAATTTTTTTTGTAGTCACCACGATCTTTCTAGATAGTGTTGCCAATTTCTTTCTTGTTCATAATTTGTAGCCATGTCCCTCTTGGTACAAGTATTTGACATTTTTTAGGCCTATGGCAAATTTTGAGTAAGACCATAGCAAAACTGTAGACATTGTAGAATTGTATCTAAGTCACATGGCAATTTTTGTCATGTTTTTGTGTACACCAAATATGTGTAAATTTTCCATGTGCAAGAATACATAAATTTGCCATGTGACAAGTTTTAAACTTCCTAGTTTTGCCATGTGGACATTTTAAATATCTATACACTTTTGTTTGCCATGATTTTTCTAGGAAACACAATGTTTTTTTATAAATTTGCCATGTGATCAGACGTGAAACTTGCCATGCTATGAACAAATTTCTAAATTTTCCTTTTGTGACTAGTCCCCCGAAAAATACATTCCACCATGATATGTACATTTGCCATCATTTTTAGATTGCAAATTTTTGTATAAACTTGCCATGTGATCTGTGCACACAAAAAATGATCATCAAAATTTTACCATTTTTAAAAACAGGACTATTTTTAGATTGTATCATGTCAATTTTTTTAGTTTAGTGGGCATGGCAATTTTAACCTTTCTATTTTGCCATGGCAGATTTACCCTTATTGACATGGCAATTTTACCTAAATCGCCATGGCAAATTTTAACTATTATTGCCATGGCAATTTCTACTCTTTATTTTTTCATGAAAATTTTTACATTTTTTTGCCATGGCAAAAATATCTATACTGCCCTGGCAATTTTTTAGTTGAGCATACATGTCAATTTTTTACTATAGTCGATCACGGCTAGTTAGATTTATTTTCTTTTTTGCCATGGCAAATTCACCTTCATTCACATGGCAAATTTACCTGTATCACCATGGCAATTTTGAACTTTTCTTGCCATGGCAATTTCTACTCTTATTTTCCATGGCACCTTCACACTTATTTTTGCCATGGCAACACTATCTATTCTGCCATGGCAAAATTTAGATTTATTGTCATGGCAACACTACCTACTGCCATGGCAAAATTTACTTTTACATACAAGTCAATTTTTTTATTTTAGTCTATCATGGCAAATAAAATTTACTTTTCTATTTTTGCCATGGCAAATTCACCTTCATTGACATGGCAGTTTTAGCTATATTGCCATGTCAAATTTTACCTTTTATTGCCATGGCAATTTTTACATTTTCTTATACTGTTTTATTGCCATGGCAAAATTATCTATACTGGCATGGCAAATTTAGTTTTATTGCCATGGCAAAATTATCTATACATGAAAATTTTAGTTTTATTGCCATAGCAAAATTATACTTGGTCGATCATGGCAAATTATTGTTTGTTTTTGTCGTGCCAATTTTAACTTGCGTGGACCATGACAATTTTAACCTTGGCAAAGTTGTTGTCATTTTTTCCCTAGCACAGCAAAAAATGGGCTTTTATTTGTCATAGGAAAAAAAGTCTAGGCTTTTTTTTATTTGTTTTCTTATACTGGGCCTTTTGTTTCTTTTTCTGTTTTGGCAGAGAAAAGGCCGACGAAAGGGAGCCGTTCGGGCTGGGGGGCTCCTCCTGCCGAACGAAATCGTTCGTGGGAGTCGATCCCTCGTACCGAACACTCGTTCGGTCTGGAAGTTCCCCAGGCCGAACGTACGCGCCTTATTGGCGTCCAAAATTAAAACGTGAAGCGTTATTTTCTTTTCCGAAACCAACGTGAAGCGTTATTTCTCCCTCAAAAATAATCCATCTATTCCGGTAAAAAAAAATGTAACAATCGATCGTCAATTGGTGCCCAGCCTTGCCGTGGCTTTCCTCTGTCTCGATTTGATAATGGATCTCGGTCGCACGAACACCTGCTTTCCTTAGTTTGTCCCGGAAAATAAATATTTCTTCACATCCCGGCTGCCACCTCCTCCTGCGTGATAGATGTGGTTCTTGGCTGCCAGCGGAAAGCTCCTGGCAGCCATGATGATATCTCTGCATCATGCTGCTTCCTGGCCCTACTCCCACTAAACCATCGTGTATGGATTGACCATGGCCACCACAGGATCAAGGTAATTGTATCACTCAGATTGGATATGATGCTTACCATCTACTCGGATTTGACAACCGTAGCCTTGCTCATGTTTGTTGCAATGCGTTCTCTTCTTTCTAATCAGATCCAAGATTGGTCGCCTTACCTAGCTGCAAGGTAGGGAGAGCCTCAAACTTGACCAGCCAGTGATTGATTTCCACACGTCACTGCATATACATATATGCATTGCATGATCACGCTTGGATTTATCCCATCGTGATGGCTCATATTTTGTATTTAGCAATTAATTCCCCTATAATGCCATTGAGCTCTCTGAATTGAGGTGTGTTGATCTTGGTCAGCCCTAGGCTTTTGCCCCTATGATTATTCTTTCTTGGAGTTCAGCTCCCTACGGGAAAGTCAATCCAGTATGTCCTACAATTATGCTCATGTGCTGCTGCAGTAATATTACTATATAGCAATCCAGTTCGTTTTGTGAGTGCCAATAGGATACTGAAGTCACGGTTTGTTAATTGCTGGTGAGCAAGTTGGTCGTCTTCTGAAAACACCGAGAGCAATAAACATCACGTCTTTTGTTCGTACTTCCCTTGATGCGCAGTGCACCAAGGATGTCTACACTCCAATGAAGTATAGTTTCAAAAAAAAAAAAAAAAATGAAGCAGAGTATCTATCTGTATGTTAAGTTTGTTTCATTGATCTAATTAAATTAGCGCATACATTTTGATAAATGGTTCCACTAAACTGCTTAAGATTCATGATGAATTTAATGCTCTAATACCACACAGATGTGCCGCTCATTGCTAATGGCTCCATAGTCTCTCTCCTGGTATGTACACAAGCCGATGAACACATCCCATTACTCAGTTTGCAACTGGCCTAATGGAACAACCACTTGCATGCTAATGACTTGATAGTCCCTCTCCTGGTGCGTACACAAGCTGATGAGCACACCCAATTACTCAGTTTGCATCTGGCCTAATAGAACAACCATTTATGCAGCTTCCCCGGAAAAAGAAAACAATACTGGTATGTTTACATTGCATATGTACAATTGGGAAAATTAACTCTTTGCCATTGTGTATTAAATAAAACTTTCTGGAAATAACAAAAATATGCTCAATGAAATATTGGTAGAAAAATTCATGCAAAGACTTACACATACCTTATCTCTCATATATTGATGTTTTTGTAGTATGTCTTGGAAGAAATACAAGTGTGCCATCCAGCCTACGTATATGTTGTATCCTTTGACCTCAAAATATCTATATATTATACTGCCGTTCCATCATTTATTTCAAAGTTCATCACGGTGCTTCATTATGTGGAGGGAGAAAGATGATGGATTCACACTCAAAACGTTTGGGGTATATAGTATTATTTTATTTTATTTTGCGGTTGGGGGTATATAGTATTTCAACTATTCTGTACATGCTGATTTATGAGTATCCACGAATTGCCCATTTTATACTATGGTCCAGATATCTGTGCAATTAATGCCTATATATTTTAGTTTTAGTTACTAAGGCTTCATAAGGTAAAGATCATTGTTTCTCTATTTCTCATGTCGTATATTTACCTCCTCTTCTGCACTTTCATAGTTCAAATATATTTAGGTCTATATGTCACCTCACACAAATTTATGAGGTTTGCTTCGGTAGACCCCCCCCCCCCCCCCCCCCCCCCCCAAAACAAAACGTAGAAGGGACGTAAAAAAAAACCACCGCGTATTCGTATACGTACACACTTCGGGCCGGCGGGCGTGCGGGCGGGCACTTTTTCAACATATAACCATCATGCCCTTTGTTATGAAGGGGTATTGGCCAATCCCTTCTACGTTTTGTTGGGGGGGGGGGGGGGGTCTACCGAAGCAAAAGTGCAAATTTATAATTGACTATAAGTCTTTGCGAATTGTGTTATTTTCATCGAAGGAGCATACATATAACTATGAGCACCCAAATTAGTCCAACATTCTTTATATAGAATTTGATTAGTTTGTATATTTTTGTTGCGTTAACCCGATTACGTACTGGCCCAAGTTTCTTACTATCATGTCAAATATGTTCCTTGAATACATGTTCAATTTTCAAAGCAATAACTTACTTCATGCATTTGATTAGAAACTAATTGAAGAAATTAAACTATATTTGCCCTATGGTAAAACGATGCTATTATAACACTCGCTCATATTCACATGCATGTTAAAGATTGTTTTTATATTTTTCCAGCGCAATGAAATTTTGCATGCAATGTATATTGTTTATTATATAACAAATTTATCTTTTGAGGTTAAACCACTAGCCCGTGCAGGTGCACGGGTTGATGACTAGTTCATATAATATTGATACAAAAAAATTCCTTTGATGCATAGCCGGCACTGTTCAATAACTGATAGAACAATTTTTTTGTTTTCAGCATTGTGTGTGAGTTATTATGACGTCCTCCGGTAAGAGGAATTATCCATCGGGTAGCAACAAAAGGAAAAAGAAGAAGGAAGTGGAGAAATTGATACACACGCAACGCGGAGGTATTCACAAATTTCTGAAGCCGACTAATATTGGTGCTTCCACTACTTCGACAAACCCAGATCATGCGTTGGCGATGGTTGCTATAGTGGAAGAGCAACAGACTAATGAGAATTCGGACTCTGATCAGCAAGAAGAAAATATCAACACCAACACCGGCGATAACAATGTAAGTGGCTCTGAGAATGTAGGTAATTCGTCAGATGCACATGCCCAATCTGCTAGTGTTGATGAACAACTAGTTTATACCGCCGATATTTATGATCCAAGAAATTGGGATAATCTTGATAATAAAGCAAGAGATGTCTTAGTTGAGAAAGGGCCTATGAGAGAGGAAAAAATGGAGAAAATGGAATACAAGGTAGATGATGCAGGAAGACATTTTTCGTATGCTCATTATCATAGAAAATTAAGCAATGGAGAGGAACATGATAGAAAATGGCTAGTTTATTCAAAATATGTCAATAAAGTTTTTTCCTTCTGTTGTAAGATCTTCAAGTCTAGCACCAACAGGAGTCAGAGTTCCTTAGCACATGATGGATTAGGACACTGGAGGCATATTAGTGAGAAGCTTAAAGAACATGAAAATAGCATCGAGCATATTAATAACATGAACAAGTGGAATGAATTGAGGGTTAGACTGAGGAAAGAGGAAACTATTGACAAGGAATTGCAACATCAAATAACAAAGGAGAAAGAACGTGTCAGGCAAGTTTTATTAAGAATAATAGCCGTTGTGAAATATCTTGGTAAACGCAACTTGGCTTTTCGCGGAAATAGTGAGCAGCTTTACAAGGATGATAATGGTAATTTCTTAGCTTGCATTGAGATGATTGCAGAATTTGACATGGTAATGCAAGATCACCTTAGACGTATTGAGAACAAAGAAATCCATTATCATTATCTCATTCATAAAATACAGAATGAGTTGATATCTCTTTTGGCTTCTGACATCACATGTTCTATCATAAAGGTTGTTAAAGAGGCCAAGTATTTTTCTGTTATCCTAGATTGTACCCCTGATGTTAGTCATCAAGAACAAATGACTTTTTTAGTTCGATGTGTTAATCTGTCTGATGGCAAAATAAAAATTGAGGAGTACTTTCTTGTGACGCCCCCGGCCCGACCGTGTACTAATCATACACGCAAATGCGCACGATCAAGCCCAGGGACTCACGGGAAGATATCACAACACAACTCTAGACACAAAATAAAATAATACAAGCTTTATATTACAAGCCAGGGGCCTCGAGGGCTCGAATACAAAAGCTCGAGTTACACAAGAGTCAGCGGAAGCATCAGCATCTGAGTACAGACATAGTTAGACAAGATTGCCTTAAGAAGGCTGAGCAAAACAATGACATCTAGATCGAAAAGGCGCAGGCCTCCTACCTGGGAGCCTCCTAAACTACTCCTGGTCGACGTTCTCCACGTAGTAGTAAGCTCCGTCGTGGTAGTAGTAGCGGTCATCGGCGGGATCAGCTGGCCTTGGGACTCCGACATCTGATCGCAGCAATCGGGAATGAGAAAAAGAAGAAGCAAAGCAACCGTGAGTACTCATCCAAAGTACTCGCAAGACTTACATCAGATCTATGCTAGTATGCATCGGTATCAAATGAAGGGGCTGTATCTGTGGACTGGACTGCAGAATGCCAGAATAGAGAGAAAGACCTAGCCTATCGAAGACTAGCATCTTCAGCGTCTTGCAGCATTAGAAGAGTGCAGATTAGCACATAAATATAGTAGTAGTAACAGGTATAATAGTAGCCAGGCCCAGAGATCCTTCCTCGACTCCCTGCGAGAAAGCGATCCCGGAGCCAACATATTATTTAGGTAACATGTATCCAGTTCAAGTTGTAGTGGATCGGGATACAACACTGAGCGTCCTGTTACCGTGGATATGGCTATTTGAATAGATATATCTTCCCTACAGGGGTGCACTACTGTTACCCAACACGCTCGATTACCTCTGGCCGGACACACTTGCTGGGTAATGCCCAGCCTCGGATAACTGACACGACGCAGTCCTACCTAGGCTCAACAGAGAGGTCCCCGCCGGTCTACATCCTAAGTGCTCAGGGGTCTTGGGCCCATCGCCCTTTGCACCCCGGGTCGTTGCGCACATGGTTAGATCCAGGCACCACCTCTCTCCTAGATGGCGCCGATCCTGCCATGCCGCGATGCTGAACTGGACGTCTGACAGAGCTTTCGGCTGATACATACGACGCAGAGGGCCCCATAAACCATTATCCCGCGTGGTGGTAGTGCGTATAGGCCAGTGGCCAACTCAGATTAAATACCCAAATCTGTTAAGCGTGTTATTAGAAACTCGCGGACACGAACAAGGCTCAAGGCTCACCTCCGACACCCTGTCGCACCGACTTGGTAACCCGCGGTCCAACGACCAGGGACCAGGCCCACCTCTCTCCTAGGTGGTCTCCGCCTGCCCTGTCGTTCCGCCACAATAATCTCTCGCGGGTACCCTTGGGTCACCCGACTTCAACAAAGGTCTGAGATGAAGGTCAAAGTACCCGTGTGTCCATAACATCAAGGGGGAATCCGAGGAACCACCCTCGTTGGATTCCCACTCGATGTATCCGTCAAGGTGAACTCGGAGGAATCACCCTCGATGGGTTCACACTTGAGGAGTTGCACGACAGCGGCATCATTGGAGGTGGTGAAAGAGGAATCACCCTCGGTAACCCACAAACGACTAGCCACGCTACAGAGATATCATCAGGAGTGAGGTAGGAGGTATCACCCTCGGCACTCGATGGTAGCTCTGCAGAGTCATACAACTAAGGGGGTGTGCGGTGCTGTGTCGGTCTCCGTACATCGATCACATTGATCGGGGCACCGGTAACAAAGCGGGGCAACAAGGACAAGGGTGAGGGGTCACTGATGGATTACTAACCAAACTATACTAAGCATTTAGACTAGCAGGTAAGGAATCAACAGCAGTTACAAAAACAGGCTATGCATCAGATTAGGAGCAATCAATTACAGTAGCAAAATCTAATGGAAGCATGGGAGAGAGGGAATAGGTGATATAGGAATGATCAAGGGGGTTTGCTTGCCTGGAAGCTCTGCGGCAAAGGAGGGGTCGTCAACGGTGTAGTCGGTCTCCGGAGCTGCGTCGGTCTCGTGGCTATCGGATAAGAAGAGGGGGAGGAAACAATAAATAAAAGCAAACAATGCAACACAGATGCATGGCATGACGATATGCAGCGCTGGTGGTGACCTAATGCAATGCTACACGTCGCAGACGAAGCGGGAAAATATCTGGGATATTTTCCCGGCCTTTAGGCAGTTATCGGTAAACTGAACCGGAGGGGAAGGTTCCATGTTCAGATAGTTAGGAGTGATGGTCAAGCATTTTTACCACATATTCGGATTCGTCTCGTTTTTCTGATCAACTTTCATGTTGAAAACTTTTCGATCCGAGCTACGGTTGAACTTCTACGATTTTTCAAAGATTTAAACTATTTTCTGAAATTCTGAAATTATTTTAATTAACAAATTCGTATTATCCAGAATAGTGACTGATGATGTCAGCATGACGTCAGGATGACGTCAGTGGTCAACCCCAGCTGTTGCAGGTCAAACCTGACAGCTGGGTCCCACATGTCATACACAGAAGCTAATTAGGGTTTAATTTAAACTAAACAGAAGTTAATTAGGGAGTGGGCCCCATCTGTCAGTGTTTGATTAATTATTAGATTAATTAAATTAGCAAAATTAGTTAATTAGGCGGTGGGGCCCGCCTGTCATACTCAGGGTCTAACTAAAACAACTAACAGAGTTAGTTAGGCATGTGGGACCCAGTGTCAGTGACTTATTAACTTAACAGATTAACTAAATTAACCACTAACAGTAATTAGTCGCACGAGCCCACATGTCAGCGGCAAGGGGGGAACAGTAACCGTGTTGACTAAAGTCAACGTGGTCAAACGGGGCCAGGGGACCCACTGGCAGTGACCCAGGTGGGCCCCAGGCCACGCCACGTAGGCGGCGGCGCCGGAGTTGCTCCGACGACCCTTTTCACGGCGGGCCTTCGCCGGAGTTGGCCGGAAACGCGGCACCGAGGCCCGTTTGCCGCGCGGCCGGGTGCTTTCGAACGGGCGTTGCACCGCGCGTCATCCTACGGCATTGGTTTGGGCCGGGGAGCTCGAAACCGAGCGGGGCGTCGACGGCAGGCGGCGGCCGGAGCACGGCGGTCTCGGGTTCGAGCCCAGAGACTCGCCCGAGACGAACTAAATCGCGCGCGCTGCCTGGGATCTCCAGGAGCACGGTGGAGGCATTGGCTTGGCACGGGGAGGACGAAAACGAGCGCGGCGAGTGCAGCGGCGGAAGCAGAGCTTCGGCCATGGTGCGACGGCGAGCGCAACTAGCTAGGGCTCAACGCCAAGCGTTCCAGAGGCAGGGAGGGACGCGGAGCTCACCGTGTGGACGCACGGAGGTCCCTCGAGGCTTAGTAGCGCAGGGCGGAGCAGATCGACTGCAGCGAGGTCCGGCGATGCCGAGGAAGAAGACGCCACGGGCGGCGCTGCTGCTGCTCCTTAGCCTCGAACCAGTGGTGAGGGAGATGAGGCAGTCCATGGCGGACCTCCCGGACACCAGCAGGCAATGCGGGGAGGCCGGTGGCCGCGACGGGGACGACGGTGCGGCAACGGCCGCGCTCGGGCGTCGCCGATTTCGCGCGAGAGAGAGGGTGAGGGGGCAAGTGGGGGGTTAGGGTTTGCGGGGAGAGAGCGAGGGGGCTCGGGGACGTGCTTATCCTCGCCGGGGCGCCGCGGGATGGACGGTGCGTGGCCATCGGCGGCTCGGACGCGCGCGCGGGCGACAGCGAGGCAGAGGAAGGGGATGACCAGGGAGGTGGGCTGGGCTGGTTACTGTGCACTTGTGGCCCAAGTGCACAGTGGTTCTTTGCTCTTTTCCTTATCCTTTTCTGTTTTATATTCTAGTCTCTATTTTGTATTTAGTTTAACTAGTAAATGAATTTTCCTCAATATGAAACTTGGCACAAAAATACAGGGCAATATTCTGGGTTGGCACAAAAAGTTTGGGGTCAATTTGAATTCATTTAATTTATGTTTGCATTTAAATGGGCTGAAACAGTGCTGCTGGTCCACTGTTTTGGATGCTAGGGTCAACTTGGGAGTTCCAATAATGTTGGTTTTATTTTTATAATTGCTTTGGGATTATTTGCAATATTATGAACATTTTTGTTCTACTGTTTGGATAACTTTTAATTTTGACTTTATTTTAAATTTGAATTTGAAGTTGGATTATTCTCTAAATGCAATTTATTTAGGATGATCATGATGACATGGCTAATTAATTAGCTTAATGACAGGGTCAAGATCTGGGGATGTTACATTTCTAGGGTTCTTGAAAGTGGATGACACTTCTGGCTTAGGGATTTTTAAAGTACTGCTTGAGTCTATTGAGTCTTTTGGCCTAAATATTAAAGATATAAGGGGTCAAGGATATGACAATGGTTCTAATATGAAATGAAAATACCAAGGGGTACAATCTAGGTTACTTGATATGAATCCAAGAGCATTATATATGCCATGTGCTTGTCATAGTCTCAATCTTACTCTTTGTGATATGGCAAAATCATGTGAGAAAGCTATTTCATTTTTTGGAATTGTTCAACGCATATATGTATTATTTGCTGGCTCTACAAAAAGGTGGAATGTTTTGCTTAAACATGTTCCTAGTTTGACCGTGAAATCATTGTCCAATACTCGTTGGGAGAGTAGAATCAAAAGTGTTACAACAATAAGATATCAAGCCACTGAGTTAAGGTCAGCTTTGTCTGAGTTACGTCATGCTTCTGACACAAATTCTAAAGATAAAAGTGATGCAAAAAATTTATTTGATGCACTTGGTCGCTTTGAGTTTCTAGTTGGTATGATTATCTGGCATGATATTCTATTTGCTGTAAATAAAGTTAGCAAGATGTTGCAATCGTCAACCATGTGCATTGACTCCGCTTTGAAGCAAATAAAAGGTATAACACAATATTTTGAGAAGTATAGAGATGAGGGGTTTTCTTCAAGTTTGAGCATCGCTAAAGGTATTGGAACTGAAATGGGAATAGAGCCATTGTTTCCAGTGAAACGTCGTGCTACGAGAAGGAAACTGTTTAACGAAAGTGATTGTCAAGAAGAAATTCTAGAAGCTGAGAAGGCTTTCCGAGTTAAATATTTTAATGTTTTGGTTGATATGGCGACCACTTCTTTGAATGATAGATTTAAAGAACTCATGGTGTTTAAAGATATATTCGGATTTTTATTGAGCTCGGGCACCCTGAAGTCATTAAGTGATAATGAACTTGAAGAATGTTGCACAAAATTTGCAGAAACTTTCTCTCTTAATGGTTCATCTGATGTTGAGGTATACGATCTTATTTCTGAATTGAAGATTATGAGATTCACTTTGCCAGATGGCGTAATGTCTGCTATGGAGATTTCCGGGCATGTCAGAGAAGTTGATTGTTATCCTAATATCTCCATTGCCTATCGCATCTTATTTACTGTGACTGTGACGGTCGCATCGGCCGAAAGAGCTTTTCGAAGTTAAAATTATTGAAGAATTATTTGAGGTCAACAATGACTCAAGAGAGGTTAAATGGTTTGGCTACATTATGCATCGAGAAGAAATTATTGGATGAGATTGACATCGACCCCATCATATGTGACTTTGCATCGAGGCATGTTAGAAGAAAATTTTAAGGTAATATGTATAAATTATTTGATACGCATACTGATTTTGGATGAATTGAAGTGTTACTGATAATAATTTATATATATGTTATTTTTGAGACAAATTTATATATATACGTATTTTTTGAGGGGGATATATACGTATATTACAATGCCATATATGTTTCCTCCATCGCATAAACTGTTCCCGCTATGCACATATCCCGAAAAGTGGTGTCCACAGATCAATGGCATGGAGCGTAGGTTTGGGTGAACCATGGTCTCGTACAACATTCTCGAAACTCATCCACCTGAACTTGCGGACAAGCTAAAAAGAGAAAAGGAAAAGGGAAGAAATAGACCAAAAAAGCAAGAAACAGGGAAGAGAAGGGAGATTTGGACGAAGCAACTAGGAGAAGCAAACTCTTCAAGATCACATGAAGGGATGAAAGGAATTGAGAAGGCTATGGTTCAAAATTACATGTTGGAAGAGGAGAATTACTGTAAAATAATACAGAAAAAACTGGGAGCAGCAAATAAATTGGATGCTATGGTTCAAATTTACTATTAACTTTGCAGGAGAATTACAATTACTGCCACACTGTAAATCATACAGAAGATGCATTGTAAACAAACAACACGAGCAACAAAACAACTTGGAGGCTAATGGTTCAAATTTATTGTAACTTTGCAAGAGAATTACAATTATTGTTACACTGTAAATCATACAGAAGATGCACTGTAAACAAACAACAGTAGTTTAGTAACAAGATGGGAGCAACAAAACAACTTGGAGGCTAATGGTTCAAATTTACTCTAACTTTGCCAGAGAATTACAATTCTTTTTGCATTGTAAATCATACAGAAGATGCACTGTAAACAAACAACAGTAATTTAGGGATCAGCAAAACAACTTGGAGGCTAATGATTCAAATTTACTATATCTTTGCAGCAGAATTACATTTCTTGTTACACTGTAAATCATATAGAAGATGCACTGTAAAGAAATAATGGTAGTTTAGTAGCAAACTAGGAGCAACAAAACAACTTGGAGGCTAATGGTTCAAATGTACTATCACTTTGCAGCAAAATTACATTTTTTGTTACATAGTAAAGCATACTCCCTCCGTCCCGAAATATAAGTCGTTTAAGACTTTTTCCGACCAGGTGAAAAAACGCCAAAATGACCAGGTTACCCCTCCCTAATTTGAATCTTTCGCCTCCATCGTCTCCTACCTCCGCCTCCGCCCCCACTTCCGCCCCCAAATCCGCCCTCTACCTCCGCCCCCACCTCCGCCCAGCTCCTCTGCCCCCAGGTCCTCCGCCCAGATCCAGCAGCAGATCACCAGTAGCAGATCAGCAATGGAGTACAACAGCAGCAACAGATCAGCAGCAAATCAGCAGGAGTACAGCAGGAGGAGTACTTACAGTGGCAGATTATCGCTGCCTCACCGTCTCGCCCAATAGCTTGCCTGGAGAACATGGTTCTCCCAGACCTCAACAACACTCCACCTGCAGAAGATGAGATGATTGAAGATGCAGGAGATGAAGATTTTCAAGATGCAGGTACATTTATTCCATATCACCAAGAGATCAATACTCCATATGATCATTTCTGTGCTCTAGTTTACTCCATATCACCAGGAGAACAATAACAGTAACAGTAGGTTCAAATAGCAAGTTTAGATCAAAGAATGACCAATGACCAATCAATACTTTGGAACATACTAAGGTTAGATCTGCATCAAAGATCAGATGATCAAAGAATGACCAATAATAGTAACAATAGCTTGCATCTCACAAATGACCAATCAATCACCAAAAAGGCAATATTCTTCCTCTCAGTGAATCTCATACAAAGGTTAGATCTGCTGAGGATTATGTAGCCACAGGTCAGAGTACAATTCCATGTTGCATGGGTTGCAGATGATGGGGCCACCTACTAAGGGTAGGGCCATGGGCCTGACATCTAAGGCCCACATAGGGCCCCACACCATCATTGGAGGGTCTCCGGACCACAGGCGCATTCGGATGTGCACATCTAGTTATCCACTCGGATACGCTCAACCACTCGGATATCTTCCCACCAGTTGGCCTCACCAGCGGCACTCGAACGCAGGAGGTGAAGATGCGACGTGGGAGCTGCAACGTTCGAGAGGCTTAACTAGAGACTTAAAGCGTAGTTACAGCAGCAGTTACCTGTAACACCTGTAGTTATTCTCCTCTTTATCTCCCTTGAAACGTAGCTTTGACGGGGATTGGCGAACTCTATATAAGCCACGCCCCAGCTCTGTAACAAGGGTTCGAAACCCATTGTAATCGTACACCCCCAGAGAAAACACAAGCCTCCGGGCACAAGACGTAGGGCTTTTACCTCTCCGAGAGGGGCCTGAACTCGCTAAATCCGAGTGTTAAACCTGTGCCGTAGCTAGGTTCCGCCCCTATTCGTACCCCTAGTACTCACTGTCAGATTCGTTGCCTTGATAGCTGGCACCCACCGTGGGGCTGCGCGTCTAGCAATATCCGGCGCAGGTAGAATTTTCATCATCATCATGATCCTCGGCGGCGAGATCCGATTCGGTGCTCTTAGCTTCGTCGCCGACGATTCGGCGTGGCTCCAAGAGGCCCCGCTGGACGTGAAGTCGCTGCCCATCCGAGGCGCGGTGCACTTCCACGCATCATCCTACGGAGTCCTTCTCCGACAGCCGTCGGTCCCGTACCGGGCGTGTAACACCCCAAGAGTAATGCCTACCATATTGTAACCTCAACCATGTTGCCATGTATGAATTGCCATGATTGTCATAATAAATTGTTGCATCATCATGCTTGTGTTATTTTTCATTTCACTTTGTGCATTTCATCTTCATGTATGTTGCTATGTGCATTGCACCCATCTTTTATGTTGCTATGATCTTGTGTGTATCCAACCCTTCTACTTTGCCATCTATCCCAAGCTCATTGTGGTGCCACCCATGCATGAGCATTTTCATCATCTTCTTCTTCTTCTTTTCAAGTAATTCATGTGGTCATTATTTCTGTCCCAAATTAATGTCCACTATTTTCCTATAAATCCTACACCATGCCATTTACCTCTCTGCCAAATTTTAGCTCTTTTGGACTTGAGTTGGTTGGGTTAAAAAATGGCACAAGTTTGAATTAAATTCAAACTTGTTTTATTTTTCTACCTCTAAAAATTGCCAAGTCAATTTATTCAAATCCTACATAATTCTAGGAGCTCATAACAATTTTCATCTTAGCCTAAAACCTCTCCAAACTCCCTGCACATTTCCCTCTTAATTTCTACTTGAGGAAATTAAAAGAGAAGAAAGAAGCTAAGAGGGAGAGAGGGAGCCCAGCAGCAGCAGTGCGGCCCAGCAGCGTGCGGCCCAGCAGTGGCAGCGCAGCCCACCAAGCCCCGCGCACGCCTCCCCTTCCCCCTTTCTCACCCGTGCATGCGCGTACCCCCGCTAAGTTGTCGCCACGTGTTCCGCCCGGCTCCGCCTGGCAGCCGTTGTCTACAGTCGCCCCGCACCCGGCTTTTCGTTGAGCTCGCGCCGCGCCCATGGGGACCGCGAGCACGAGAGCATCGCCGCTGCGTCCCGACGCCTCCGGCCCCCTTTTAAGCCGTCCTCCTGCCCGCACCAACCCTAGGGTTTCCCTCTTCTCCATCCACCTCCGCCAGATGAGCCTCGCCCACCATAGCCGTCGCCCCGACCGTTTCCCGAGCGCGCCCGAGAGCACGGACCCGTCGCCGGCGTGCCCTCCGACGACCTCTGCCCGTACACCTTACCCATCTTCATCCCCGTCGTCGACTACGTCCTCTACGCCCGCGCCTTCTTCCTGGAACGTCAAGTACTCGCCGCCCACCTTCGTCTTCTTCCCCTTCGGCCGCCGTTCAACTCCGGCCAAATCTGACCGGCTCCGACCACCTCCCGGCCATCCATGCACATCGCCATTCTTGTGGTACATGCGCGCACCTCCCCGTGCCCTTATTCCCCTTGATTTCGAGCTCTGTCACCGTTTGCCATGTGCGTCCGAGCGCGTCGCCGCCGAACCTCGCCTCCGGCGAGTGCTCCGTCCCCCGTAGGTCGCTCACGTGAGTCCGGTGTGCTCCTGTCGTAGCGTAGAGTCGATATCGCTGTAGAAGCGCCATGTTTGGCCTCTGGTTCAATGCACACGACCTCACCGTCGCCGCCTCTGTCACCTCGACGCTGGCAACATTCCCGTCGTCGTAACGCGGATGCGCGGGATCTTCCCGCGCTTCGAACCAACCCCTCCGCCATGCCGTTTGGCCACCGGCGAGCCCCTCCGCCGCGCTGTGCCTGCGCCGACGAACTCCTCTGGCTCCCCTGTTTTTCCCCTGCTCCGCTGCCGCTGACGAGAGGACCCCACCTGTCGGCCTCGTGCGCACACGCTCCTGCCATGTGGGCCCTGACCCCACCTGTAAGCCTCGTGGCTAGCTCCGGGGTGCATTTAGCATTTTCCTGCCTTTCTGTCTTATTCCATTTTCGGCGTTTTCCTTTTCTGGCATATTTCCAATTCTGGCGCATTCCATTTTAGGCATATACCGTTTCTGGAATATCTGCATTTTCCAATTATGGCAGTAGCTTGTTAATTGCAATATGGCATTTTCTTCTACATGAACATATGCATATTATATATCAAAATGGGGTAGAAAAATCTAACTAATCCATCTGTGGTATTAATTTTGTCATTTGAGCAAGTTTGGGTGCATGTCATTTTTGCATAACTTACCATTTTGTCATTTTTGTGTGAATTAATGCAAGCACCATATGAATAAACTTTGAACATGACTTTGGAGCATTTTCATGTCATATTGCTGTTAGAATTTTTGCCATGCCATGATACCCCTGTTAGAGCACTGACACAAGCTTGTAAACATGCCATGATAATGTTGCTGTTTTGAACTTGCTAAATTTCACCGTCTAAACTGCCTGTTTTAAAATTTGTCATTTTGTCTTGATGATTGTCACAAATCCATAGCTCATATGATCATTCTCATTAAACATGTTTTGTTTTATGTTACCAGCAATTTCATGCCTTGCCTTTTGATGCTATCACTACTGGAATCAGCAACTTTGCCGTCCGCCATGGCTGACGGCAAAGGCATGCTTTGCGGACGGTAAAGGTCTTTGCCGTCAGCCAGCAGACGACAACACGTCCGGCTGAACAAGCTCCGGTAAAGGCCACTTTGCCGTCTGCTGGCCGACGGCAAAGATGCAAAGATCTTTGCCGTCTGCCAGCAGACGGCAAAGGGCATGGACGGCACACGTGGCAGTTTAGGTCCGTTAAGGGGCTAACGGCGTGCTTTGCCGTCTGCTGGCTGACGGCAAAGATGCAAAGGTCTTTGCCGTCAGCCAGCAGACGGCAAAGCTTCCAAATAGGCCAGCCCAAAGCTCTTTGCCATCTGCCAGCAGATGGCAAAGTGCCTATATTGCCCCATTTAATTCTGTTTTTTCTTATATCAATTCATTTTCACAGAAAATCAAACACAGATATATATATGACCAATATAGCATATCCAACACATATTACCAATAGTCATGAACACATATATATCCAACACATGTTACCAATAGTAGCAAGTTTCATCCATACATATACATAGTTTCATCAATATTACACAGTTTCATCCATAGGTAGCAAGTTTCACAAAGTCAAAACAAAAACTAAAGACAAGCACTCCATATCTGAAATTGCAAGAAATGACCTAAAACTAAATATCTATTTTCCTAAAAACTATCTTATTACTAAGATCTTCTCTGGATCTTCTTCTTTTCTTCCAACCTGCATACCAAAAACACTAAGAAAGAGAGAATGGGTTAGGAGTAGAAATGTAGCATTTCACTTATTGAAATGAAATGCTGTAGGAGCCAGCACTTGAGATCAAGACAATCTTAGTTAAGATCCTAATTTTCAAAGTGATCTTAATTAGAAAGCCAATTAGAGTAAACCAATACCATAGAGCCAAAGGAGAGAACCAGCCAAGGACCCAATCAAGAAGCCACCACAATTAGTAGTAAGTTAAATGCCAACACAAAGACCACTATCAGTACTAGCTCCAGGAATTAAGCCAACTAAAAACTAGTGATTAAAGCCAAGGATTAGACTTCATCACCACAATCAGTTTTGTCCAGTGACAATAGGTACATGTCACTGTGCAACGCCAAAAACAAAGCTCCAGGAGGAGATATACATCACAACCAGCCGACCAGACCAAGTCCCAACACATCCAGCCACCAGCAGCTTAGAAGAGATAACTATCAAGGAGAGCTTGACACAGCAAGCAGCTGCTGTTAACACCACAATCACCAAAGCCACCCGTGAGGACAGCACAAACACACACACAGCTTAGTCACACCATTCAGGCCAGTATAAATCGGTAGAGTAGGGTCTGTTAGACACTTGGTGTCCAAAACATCAAACAGGACTGGGCCCAAAACCATATCTGTGAGATAGTGTGAAGCAGCTAGGAGGAGCAGGCTGTCCACAAGAAGCAGGTTTACCAGAATCCACAAGACCAAGCTACAGAAGACCTCAAGGTATACTTGAGGGATTATGTGCTCAGACAGCCTGGAAGTGCCAGGGCTAGTTCATCACAGCACAGGGATAGCCACATGTAAATTAAGCCTAAGAGAGGGGGGCTCAGACCAGCATCACTGCCCAAATCAGATGTAGTATCTGTCTTATCAGTAGAAAACTAGGAAAGTAACAGCCAAAACCAAGTATAGCATCTGTTCATAGGCTATTAGAAAGAGACCAATAGGAATAGCCAAACCAAGTGGTATCTGTTCATATCAGTATTAGAAGTAAAACAACTAAGAACAAGTGAGTATCTGTTCATGAGTAAAGTAACTATAGCATAGAAGAAATAGCAGGGTAGCACCCCAAATGATTATCTGCTTTTGCAGAACACAGCACCACACTTGCACCTGGTATTTTTCTGCAATTAGGGCACTGCACCCACAAGCACAGGGGGCTAGTACCATTATAAACTGCTACTGCAAGTAATAGCAGCAGCAGCAAATAACAACAGAAGTGATAACTAATTTCCAAAGGTTAAACAGACCAATGGAAAAGAAAATGTAACACTAGAGATTCAGTTAACTGAATTAAGCAACAACTCCAGGAGCAACTACACAGAACAGAGCAGTACAGGAGCATATATACTTCACAAATACACATAGATGGCCACTGACCAAAACCCTGACACAGCAAGAATCCATCACAGAGAGCTCCAACACAAGTTGATGCTCATCTACAACAGCTAACCACAGCTAATAGAGCCTCACATCCAACAAGATCAAGAGCTAGAGCTATGCATTAGAGAGATCAGAGGAGGGGAGCAAGGAGAAGCTCACCAAGAGGAGTTGTAGCCAAAGCAGGATGCAGCCACACCATCACTATGGTGTGACCAGCAGCACAACCAACACCACCACAGCACGCCGGAGCTCGCCAGAGAGCACCACAACGGCGGCGCCAGCGAGAGCACGGGCACGGAGGCGACCACCCAGGGGCACCGCAGCACGGAGGCGCCACCCAGGGGCACCACCGCGCCACGACACATCCAGCACCGCCGGAGGATCCTCACGGCGACCGGACCATCATCGGAGCACCACGGCCGAACCACCACCAGCACCGAAATCCTAACGGGGAGAAACCGAAGGGGACGACCGCAGGAGGCGGGGAAAAGTAGATCGATGCGGAGGAATCGATAGAGCTTGTCGAGAGAAAGCAGTAGAGGGCCAGGGCGTCGCCGGAGACAGCCGGAGCGGCCGGAAATCGGCCGGCGTCCCAGCGTGCTGGATCTGGGAGGGAGAGGAGACGCGACGCGACGCGGTGAGAAAGAGAGGGATAGATGTGACGAGGAGGAGTGAAGGGACTCACCTGAGTCACCGGAGCAACGCCGGAGCCACGCCGGCGACGTGGTGGCCGAAACCCTAGCCGCAGGGGAGGGTCGCGCGTGGTCGCAGGAGGACGCGCGCGTCGGATCTGGTCGGAGGGGATGGAGGAGGGGGGCGAGGGGGTCACGTGGGTGTGCTGGGCGCCGTCGAATCCCGCCGGAGCTCGCCGGAATCGGCCGCCGTAGCTGCTCGCGCGATGGAGAGGGAGAGACGAGCGGGAGAGAGAGAGGGGTGGGGCCGGGCGGAGAGAGAGGGGAGAGAGAGAGAGGAGGTGGGGGCAACGGTTTTATTTTTTTTCTCTAGTGGGGTGGGGGGGCGGGGGGGAACGGCCGTTAGTTGGCCACTTTCTTTGCCGTCTGCTAGCAGACGGCAAAGAAGCTTTGCCGTCTGCTAGCAGACGACAAAGAAAGTGGCCGTTAGGTGGTTCTCGTTAGTGGGCCACCCTCCCTCTTTGCCGTCTGCGAGCTGACGGCAAAGCTTCTATGCCGTCTGCTAGCAGACGGCAAAGAGCTGGCTGACGGCAAACATGATCTTTGCCGTCAGCTCTTTCTTTGCCGTCAGTTTTCTGTAAGCTGATGGCAAAGACCTTCTTTGCCGTCAGCTATCAGACGGCAAAGAGCTGGCTGACGACAAATTTGCTGATTCCAGTAGTGTATGTAAAACACCTGTAGCATGTCTTTATCTTGCTCTATATAAGTCATGATAATATAACAGCTTTACTGTTAACAGAAAGTTGCATCTTGTGAGCTCAATTGTGACTAAACCATGCTTCCTTTGAATTTGTGTCAATGTAATAAAATAAACCTTGCCATGTTTAATGTAGGTGCATATCAATTTATTATATATTGGAGTCGGTTTGCTTGCTGTAACACGTATGTCAAAACTGCCTGTCAATGTTACTGTCAACATACTATCTTATTCTCACTGTCATAATCTGTAACAGCATCTTTGCATCTTGTAGCTTCCATTCCAATTAATCCATGATGCTAATGAACTTGAACCTTTTGGATGAAATGTCGTGCATCTAGCAAACTACAGCCACATATCATGAATGAGCACTTTATGTTCCTGTAGCATGCTGTAATGTTGCTTGCAAAGTGTCATGTTGTTGTTTGTGGCTGATTGCATTGCATATTTGTTTTGCTCACCGTTTGAGTTCTATGCATCCGTTCTTCATGATCTTTATATCCATTTCATACGAAATTTCCCATTCTTTCCAGTGGCATACTTGGGTTGCCAAGATTTTGCCCATATCCATCTTTTCATCACTGATTCCTCCCCGATGTCGTTTCTTTTGTTCCGGTAGAACCGTAACCCCATTCATGCCATGCTTACAACTTTTACCATGTCATTCATGCATCATTTTGTTTGTGCATTTGAGCCATGGTTGTTTGTTTATTTGGATGCTTGTTTCTTTTCTTATGGGTAGTACCGGGAGACGAGTCCGAGTTCGAGGATCCTGTTAAGAACGAGTACTGGGAGACAACTAGCAAGCAAAGATAGTAGGAGCAGAGTTACTATCCCACCGAAGAGACTTCAGGCAAGATGATCATTACCCTGGATATCCCTACTATCTTTGCTTGCTAGTTGTCTCGTTGCTATCGTTATGTCGCGCTTCCTACCACTTGTATGTCAGCCTCCCATATGCCATGATACAACCTCTAACCTCCACTACCCAGCAAACCGTTGTTTGGCTATGTTACTGCTTTGCTCAGCCCCTCTTATAGTGTTTTAGTTGCAGGTGCAGTGCAGGTTGTTCCATGTTGGGACATGGATATCTTGGGATATCACAATATCTCTTATTTAATTAATGCATATATATACTTGGTTGTGTGTGGAAGGCTCGGCCTTTTGCCTAGTGTTTTGTTCCACTCATGCCGCCTTAGTTTTTGTAATAACAGTGTTATATTCCTTGGTTAGCGTTCCTAACATGCTCGGGGTTTATGGGCCCCCTTGACAGATCGCTTTGAATAAAACTCTTCCAGCAAGGCCCAACTTTGGTGTTAACATTTGACTAATAACAACTAAAACTGCATAGGGAGTAATTAACCCAAGGATACTTAATCAACAACCCGAGCCAGTGCTCCTCATGAGTGTTGGTCCAAACTGGAGCACAGTGCGGGGCCGCCCCTTGGCAACTTGGGGTTTTTGGCTTCACCTGTACGAGTAGCTCATCCGTCGTGGCCTGAGACGAGATACGCGCGGCTACTATCAGGGTGTCGGCACGTCGGGAGGTCTTGCTGGTTTTGTTTTACCATTGTCGAAATGTCTTGTGCACCGGGATACCGAGGATACTTCGGGCTATCTCGAGGTTGAGGTCTTTCCACCGCGGCTTGTGATAGTTTGTGATGGACTAGTTGGGACACCCCTACAGGGTTAAATATTTTGGAAAGCCGTGCCCGCGGTTATGTGGCGACTTGGAAATTTGTAACCTCCGGTTGTGGAGAACTTGACACTAATTCCAATTAAAACACACCAACCGTGTGCGTAACCGTGATTGTCTCTTTTCGAGGGAGTTCGGGAAGAGAACACGGTGGGGTTATGTATGAACCGTAAGTAGGTGCTCAGGATCACTTCTTGATCATATTCTTGTACTCGTAAGTTAGCCAAAATATAAACATGCTTAGTGCTTGCTGCAACCTCACCACATACCCATTCCATACCCATAAGCGTTGATAGTATTGATACCCTTGGTAATGAGATTGCTGAGTTCCCGTGGCTCACAGATTCCTACAAACAATAGTTGCAGGTACGGTTGATACAGATGCAGTTGAGACAGATGCACTTCAGTGGGAGTACGATGGCGAGCGTGGCAGGATGTATGTCACGCTTCCAGATGATCAGTAGTGGTTCCTAGTCGGCCGATCAGGGGCAATTAGCAGGGTGGTTGTGATCTTTTCGTTTGATTTCATCCGTAGCCGGATTTTGCTCTCTTTTGGATGATTGTATGAATATTGAACTATTTATGCTGTAGCATGTGGCGAGTGTAAGCCTTTATCTAGTATTCTCATCTATTCATTACGTGGTATGTTGTATGAGAACCACCTTGCTAAGCGTTCGAAATGCGGTTCTGCCCCATTCATGACTTCATCACGTGATCGGGATAGAGTCGCATATTGGGCGTTACAAGTTGGTATCAGAGCCATACCGACTATAGGAGCCCCTTGCTTGATCGAACTTGACCGTGTTGAGTCTAGAAGAAAAGCTATTTTGAGTCTAGCTATATATCGGAGAGTAGGAATTCTTTTTACTCCTTATCCCCTTCATCGCTCTGGTGAGGAATTGTGATGTAGGTGTTTTGATTCTACTACTCTTCTCACTCAATTTTTTTAGGATCACGCGGGTATTTTGGAATCGTTGCGATATCAGTGTGACGGAATTCTGTTCTTGGTGCCTCCTGTCTGCCTAGACTTTGTTCCGGGGAGTTGAGCTCGAAGGGGTTCTTGTCACATTCGCTATCATTTTAGTTCCTGAATATCAGAGGATGCTGACATCGAAAAACGCTTATATATTGTTGTCGTGAGAGGAGTCTGGCGCCACCCAGTAATGGGGAGGGAGATTCGATGTATTACCACGGCTAGTATAGCGGATGTTTTTTGAAGGTCTGAGGTACACGAGTTTCTGAAGTTCTTGGTTATGTGTTGATGGAGGCGGTACATTTGGAGTGTAGTATTATGCCAGGAGTTGTGTGATGATTTATTTCCTTGTACTCGTTGGACCAGATTGCATAACCAAGAATGTCGGGAGTTTCTAGGTGGGAATTCATGTATTTTCCTAGGCTATCTTTCTGACAGATGCATGAGATGAGATTGGGAAATCTCTATCATATGTTTGTTTTCGCTTCGTTACCTTGTTCAATAATTCTAACATGATTTCAAGTGGATTCTTAATCTATTGATGTATCACCTACCTTCAGAATGCATTCGTACACATTTTCTATTCGGACTAGCTAGTGAAGACATATGTTGCACCTGTCTATCCTATTGATTCAGCTTTCCAATTATTTCAATGGAGATTCTAACGGGTGTCATCATCTTTAGGATGGCTCCCGCAACACGGGCTAACCCGGATCGTGGAGAAGGCGAGGAAGAACGCCCACCCTCCCCACCTCCGCCTCCGGAGGCATGGTGAGGTTTAATGGCAGCCACTAACGCCAATACTCAGATGCTGCTTCAGCTTATGCGAGGGTATCAGGCGAACCAAGGCAATCAAGCAAATCTAGGCCAGGGCAATTTCAACAATCAGCCCCACTAGTAGAAAACAGGGCATCTGTCCCGGTTCCAGAGGGCCTTTAGTCCCGGTTCTGGAACCGGGACAAAACGATCGGGAGTAATACCCATCACTTTTAGTCCCGGTTGGCTTACGAACCGGGACTAAAGGTGCTCCACGTGGACGCTGTGGGGCGCCCAGGCAGGAGGACCTTTAGTCCCGGTTGGTAACACCAACCGGGACTAAAAGGTAGCCATGCGTCAACAGCTCCCAGGCGCTGGTTTTTTTTTTGAAACGGGGGGTTTAGGGGTTTTGGAGGGTTTAGGGGTTTCATATTGTGTTAGCTAGCTACTACATATAGAGAGAAGTGACCTCTCTTTCTCCGTGCTTGGTCGACGCTAGCTACTACATATAGAGAGAACTCGACGCTAGCTAGTAAGCAATGAAGGAACCATTAATTACACAACATCGTCATGCATGATCAATATATAGAGAGAAGTGACCTCTCTTTCTCCGTGCTTGTTGGTCGAACAACAAGTTTTCGTATATCTATTCGACGCTACTACAGATAGTACACATTGATGCATATATATATACAATATAACATCTGTTATGATCCCTAACATCATCGACGACCAAAATCGGTTTGCAATTCCCGATGGCATTCTCCGTCTTTAGGAATGACGTGGTCAACAAAGAATCCCGCCAACTCCTCTTGAATTGCGCGTAGGCGATCAGCTGGTAGGAGTACGTCCCACTTCTGCCAGGTCTAATTTAAAGAAGGGGGGGTCAATATATATATATGAATGAAATCAACACAATTGATGGTGATAAAATAAAATTATGAATATTGTTTACGTACTTCAAATTGTTGTTTAGTGAAGCCCCTCTCAGTGGTCTTTTGGTGAATGAACTCGCAAACGTAGTATCCACAGAAATCATTTCCGGGTTGCTGCCACATGCACTTTACGAGAATAGAGTTCAATCAAAATGATAATCAACCATGATAATGGTATTGAAACTAGAATCAATGAGAGATGCGCAGAACTAGCTAGTACTACTTACTCTGGGTTGTGTAAATCACAGCTCCGGTCTCCATTCACCCTTAACCCGCGTGATGAACTTTTTCCAAACCCTGCCCGGCAAAGAAAATGATTACTTGATATCAGGAAATGAACAAAAGTTGCCGATATAGTGCGATAATGATTGAACTTACTTCTGGAGCATTTCAATCATGTCCGCATACTCCGTAGCCTCTTTACGTCTCGAGTCCAAGACAGTTACTGCTCCCTCGTCAAGCTGAATGGCTAGCAGAATAAAGTGGAACCTGCGCGCGCATAACTCATCAATTACACTTAACCTCGAGTCAGCGAAACAGAATATGCAGAAGACAGTAACACTCACTTGAAGTTGTAAGGAAAGAGTATTTCCCTTTTGTTTTGGTGTCGAAGGAACGCCATTAGCAAGATTTTCTCAGTCTCCTCGGGGATGTTCTGTACCGACCATTCATTTACGATATTTGGGTTAATGAACCCAATGTCATAGATTTGTCCTCTTTTAAATTCGATGATCTTCAATCTGCATAATATAGTGAGGATAATTATATACATGCAATGAATGAGTTGAGCTAGAGACTTAATTACAGAAATAATACTTACAGACAATAACAACCCACGAGACTTTTGTCGAGGGCGGCTTGATTGTATAACTGAAAGAGTTTGTCAAATTCAACGTAGATCGAGTCGACTCCAACGAAGTCGTGCTCATCCTTAATTCCCACCAAGATACTGCCCGTCCCATCCTTGCAGGTTTCCAAGTACCATTTATGTAATCTTCACATCATCATTGGTAGATCTCGTTCCAGATCATCACTTCTGACGAGACGCTTCCCGTGCTGGTATTTAAAGGTGTCTACCTTAGCGATTTCAAAATGTACATCATCGCCTAGGTAATCACCAGGATTGAAACCAGGAGCAACGGCCGCTACCCCCGGGGTATCGGTAAACACCTTGAGCGGGGGGCACAATTGCTTTTCCTGTTCACCGAGCTGGGGAATTGTTTTCCCACTTCTTGCACCAGTACTGCTACTTCTCGACCGACTCATAGCTTCGTCATATGTCTTTGCAATAATGCGGTCATAGTTTGATAGCGGCGGAGGCGGAGGTGGTCGCGTAAGGGCATCCAGAGTGCGATTCGCCTTTACCGGATCTATTTTTTCCTTTGGAGGTGGAACTTTCCGTGCAAATTGGCATTTCACATCGGCAGCCACGACCTCATCGGTTTCCTTGTCAGTCAGCTCATATGGTAACTTGGCAAGAGGCTTGAGGCTTGGACCAAATTTGAATTTCTTCCCACCACCTCTTGTACTGCTAGTCGCCGGAGCGGCGACGGCTCTCTTCTGCCGTTGCTGACGAGGCGGAGTTCGCTGACGCGGCGGAGGAGGCGGAGTCCGCTGACGCGGCGTAGGAGGCGGAGTCTGCTGATGCCGCGGAGGAGGCAAAGGAGGATTCTGCTGAGGGGCCTCCTCCGCCGGAGTCGGCTGACGCGACGGAGACAGCTGAGGCGGCGGAGACAGCTGACGCGCCGGAGACGAATGAGGCAGCGGAGTCTGCTGAGGGGCCTCCTCCGGCTGAGTCTGCTGAGGCGGCGTCCAGTTTGGAAGCTTGATGTTCTCCTTTCTCCATAGGCAGGTACTCCTTAAGGCATTTTCCAGAAACATCTCCCCTTCACCTGTAGGGTACTCAAGCTCCAGTCCCTCAAATCCCTCCATTATTTCATCCACCCCAACAATAGCAAAGCCATGTGGAATCGGACGGCAATGGAAAGTTCCCTCAGCTCGAGGAGGTAAGACAGAGCCGAGCGCCACCTTCAAGGTCAGGTTATGGCATTTCGCCATTAGCACACAATGTTCATTCTCCGTGATACTATCCACGGGGTAGCGAGGAGCTGTGATATCAGGCTGAAGGAGCTCCGTGGAAGCCACGCCGCATCTCCGCTGAGATGGTGGGGTAGCTTCGGGGGCAGGGTCGAACGAAGTATCTTTGTGCCGCTGAGATGGTTGGCCGGTAGCTCGCTGGCTCTCAAGTTCCTCTAGTTTCGCTAATCTTGCATTGATCTTCTGCATTTCGCTTGCTTCCGCTTTCTTCTTTCTCTCTCGGCTTCTATAACCACCGCTGTCGGGAAACCCATACACCCACGGAAGGGAGCCTGATGTGCCTCGTGTTCGTCCAGGGTGTTCAGGATTCCCAAGGGCCTGTGTCAGCTCGTCATTCTCTCTGTCGGGATGTAACCTCCCTTCCTGGGCTGCCTAGATTGCTTCCTCAAGCATCTTGACGGGTATTGCAAGTTGAGCTTTCGTCCAAACACACTTCCCTGTGTTTGGGTCCAAAGTTCCCCCAACCCTGAAGAACCAAGTCCTTGACCGATCTGGCCAGTGCAATGTCGCTAGTTGGACCCCTTTAGCAAGCAGGTCTTGCTCAGCTTTGTGCCACGTAGGCTGGGCTTTGCTGTAGCCACTTGACCTCATAACATGGTGATACTTCTTCTTTGCAGCATTTAGCTTATTTGTCGCTGACCTTTGCTTGCCCTTGTCTGATTTCTTGTAGGCCACAAATGCGGGCCAGTGATCTTTTATCTTCTCATATGGACCGGTGAATTCTGGAGTCTTGTCTTTCTCGACAAACTTTTTGTTCAAATCTTTCTTCCAGTTCTTGAATAGTTCTGCCATCTTCTTAAGAGCAAACGCCTTGACCTTATTCGGATCCGCCTCTGGCGGTAGGCTGAAATTCGTCATCAGCGAGGTCCAAAGATCATCTTTCTGTCTATCCTGGACATAAGAAACTTCAGGGTCCTTCTTCTTATTCCATTCTTGGATGCTGATCGGGACGCTATCCCTAACAACCACTCCGCACTGATGTATAAATGTGTCCCTGCTCCGCTTGGGAGCAATCGGTTGGCCATCTCGACCGACTTCTTCGATCGTGAACCTTTCATCCTGGCGCAACCTTTTCTTCGGGCCTCGTCTCCTTACGGAAGTTTGGCTCGATCCGGAGGGCTAATTAAAAGAAGAAAGAAGCGTTAATATATGTACATACAAAACAATTAATGCATCAAGTCAGCAGAGGCTTAATTAATATATGTATATATACCTCGCCGGACTTTGCAACAGTTAAGGCTCCCTCCTCCGTTCGGTCACCGGAGCCGTCATGATCTCCTTCCTCCTCCGTTCGGTCACCGGAGCCGTCATGATCTTCTTCCTCCTCCATTGGATCACCGGAGCCGTCATCCTCTCTTTCCTGACCATCGGTGTCGTTGAGAAACGACAAGGTGATATCACCTCCGTCGCGGATTATATCCCCCAACAACTCTTCTTTTTCTAAGTCTCTGTCCATAGTTTCTGCAAATATTACAACCATGAGAGATGGATTAGTGGCAAACATAGACCTAGCTAATCACAACAAGGAATCATATGCATATATGAGCAATGGATTAGTTGCAAACATCATGCAAAGTTATCGGGGGTTATACTTTTGAGAGAGGATACTTTGCGGACCGCCTCTCTCATGGTCGTCGACGATACTTGCGGACCCCCCCTCATGTCGAAGTTATCGGGGATATGTTGAATTCCCGAGAGAGTTAGGGGTGTTCTAACGCGGCACTACACGATATAGGTGAAGGGGGATAACATCCGGGAATGTTTTCCCGAAGTCTGCATTTTCGGACAGATGAACCGGAGGGGGACGGTTTCAGGTTCGCTATGCTAGCTGCTTGTGACAGTCAGTTTCAGACGATCGTCGAGGACTCCTCCCCCCTCATGTCTGATGAGTCGTCCTATCTTTCGAGAGAGGATACTTTGCGGACCGCCTCTCTCATGGTCGTCGACGATACTTGCGGACCCCCCCTCATGTCGAAGTTATCGGGGATATGTTGAATTCCCGAGAGAGTTAGGGGTGTTCTAACGCGGCACTACACGATATAGGTGAAGGGGGATAACATCCGAGAATGTTTTCCCAAAGTCTGCATTTTCGGACAGATGAACCGGAGGGGGACGGTTCCAGGTTCGCTATGCTAGCTGCTTGTGACAGACGAACGGAGGGCATATTCGGATTCGTCATATTTTTCTGATCGATTTTCATATATAAATTATTTTCATCGGAGTTACGGTTAATTTTGTACGAATTTCTAAAGTTTTACCAATATTTTCTATATACATCCATCCATACATACATACATATACATCTACATTATATATACTCTAAGCGTCTACATATACATCTACATTATATATACACTAAGCATCTACATAAACATAAACATAATTAATAAACATATACATGCCCGCAAAAAAAATAAAAATAAACATATACATACATACATACATCTATCATCTATCATCATATCATACATACATATACATCAACATATACATACATATATACATAAACATAATTAAAAAAAAGGAAAACAGCGGGCCGGAGCGGCAGCGGCTCACAGCGGGGGCGGCGTGGGCTCGGGGGCGGCGCGCGCGAGCTCGGGGGCGGCGCGGGCTTGGGGGAGCTCAGGGGCGGCGCGCGCGAGGGGCGGCGCGGGCTCGGGGGAGCTCGGGGGCGGCGACGGCGACGGCGGGGCAGGGCTCGATGGCGACGGGAGCAACGGCGATGAGGAGCAGCCTGGGGAAGAAAGAACTGATCTTTTGAGAAACTGCTAAGTGCTGCTTATATACAAAAAGCATTGGTCCCGGTTGGTGTCACCAACCGGAACGAAAGGCCCTCCTTTCGTCCCGGTTGGTGACACCAACCGGGACTAAAGGTCAATTTCAGCAGCCCAAAAGGTGGGAAGCAGAGACCTTTGGTCCCGGTTGGTGGCTCGAACCGGGACGAAAGGGGGCCTTTCGTCCCGGTTCGAGCCACCAACCGGGACCAATGGTCTGTGCTGCCGCATCCAAAACTTTAGTCCCACCTCGCTAGTTGAGAGGGGCTCGGAGTTGTTTATAAGCGCTGCTGCCGCTTCCCTCTCGTGCTCCTCTCTACTGCAGGCAGTAAATGCCTATCTGACGCCCTGTTGGGCCTGCATCCTGGCCCATCTCTAGGGTTTCTAGTTGTATGCAGGCCGTGGTGGCTAGTAGGTGGGCCTTTTTTTTGCATATGTTATGTTTTTAATTTTTTAATGTTATTTTTTGCATATGTTATTTTTAGTTATATAATTTTAGTTGCATAAATTTTATATAATTTTAGTTGCATAAATTTTATTTTTTATTGATTCTTTTTAGTTGATTCCTTTTGCTATTAGAGTTTTATAAAAGCTTTTTAGTTTTCTATTAAAGTTTGTGACAAAAAATACTTTATGAAAATTCTTTTTACTATTAAAGTTTTTAACAAATAAATACTTTGATAATTTTAGTTAATATTATTTTGATTATTTTTAGTTGATTCTTTTTGCTATTGAAAAATATTATATTTAATTGATTCTTTTTAGTTCATTCTTTTTGCTATTAGAATTTTATGAAAGCTTTTTAGTTCATTCTTTTTTGCTATTAGAGTTTTATAAAAGCTTTTTGATTCATTCTTTTTGCTAATAATTCATTCTTTGAGCTAAATGACCCTGAAATTGAAAAGCAGTACAAATGAACTCTGAAAAGGTTGAAAGTTGGCATGGTATCATCATTTCACCCACATAGCATGTGCTAAAAAGTTGAGAGGGTTACGACAAAAACTGGATGCACTTCGTGTACAAAATGGACAATCTCTTTCGAAGTATGAGGGTTTCGGACGAAAACTCATATGTTACAAAGGCATTCCATTTTTTTAACTTATTTCAACTCCAGACTTTTTGTGCGTTCAACATGCACCATTCAAAGCCACATCATCAATTTTCAACCCTTTCTGACTTCATTTGCTATTTTTCATGCATTTACTGATTTATTTTAGCTAAATGACCCTGAAATTGAAAAGCAGTACAAATGAACTCTGAAAAGGTTGAAAGTTGGCATGGTATCATCGTTTCACCCACATAGCATGTGCTAAAAAGGTGAGAGGGTTACGACAAAAACTGGATGCACTTCGTGTACAAAATGGACAATCTCTTTCGAAGTATCAGGGTTTCGGACGAAAACTCATATGTTACAAAGGCATTCCATTTTTTTAACTTATTTCAACTCCAGACTTTTTGTGCGTTCAACATGCACCATTGAAAGCCACATCATCAATTTTCAACCCTTTCTGACTTCATTTGCTATTTTTCATGCATTTACTGATTTATTTTAGCTAAATGACCCTGAATTGAAAAGCAGTACAAATGAACTCTGAAAAGGTTGAAAGTTGGCATGGTATCATCATTTCACCCACATAGCATGTGCTAAAAAGTTGAGAGGGTTACGGCAAAAACTGGATGCACTTCGTGTACAAAATGGACAATCTCTTTCGAAGTATCAGGGTTTCAGACGAAAACTCATATGTTACAAAGGCATTTCATTTTTTTAACTTATTTCAACTCCAGACTTTTTGTGCGTTCAACATGCACCATTGAAAGCCACATCATCAATTTTCAACCCTTTCTGACTTCATTTGCTATTTTTCATGCATTTACTGATTTTTTTAGCTAAATGACCCTGAAATTGAAAAGCAGTACAAATGAACTCTGAAAAGGTTGAAAGTTGGCATGGTATCATCATTTCACCCACATAGCATGTGCTAAAAAGTTGAGAGGGTTACGGCAAAAACTGGATGCACTTCGTGTACAAAATGGACAATCTCTTTCGAAGTATCACGGTTTCAGACGAAAACTCATATGTTACAAAAGGCATTTAATTTCTTGACATGTAACTGCAGTGATATTCTAGATCAAAGCCATCATCAGAATAGTTGTGGAGAGAAAGTCTTCACTTTTTCTTCGCGTGTGTCCCTTGCTTATTGCGCCGTAACCATGGATAATCTTCATCGTTTAACAGGGTGCTTGGGTCAGCCTTCACTTTGAAGGGAGGAATTTCATGAAACTTTTCATAATCTTCAGACATGTCTGTCTTGCCCTCCACTCCCACGATGTCTCTTTTCCCTGAAAGAACTATGTGGCGCTTTGGCTCATCGTATGATGTATTCGCTTCCTTATCTTTTCTTTTTCTCGGTTTGGTAGACATGTCCTTCACATAGAAAACCTGCGCCACATCATTGGCTAGGACGAATGGTTCGTCTGTGTACCCAATATTGTTGAGATCCACTGTTGTCATTCCGTACTGCGGGTCTACCTGTACCCCGCCTCCTGACAGATTGGCCCATTTGCACCGAAACAAAGGGACCTTAAAATCATGTCCATAGTCAAGTTCCCATATGTCCACTATGTAACCATAATATGTGTCCTTTCCCCTGTTGGTTGCTGCATCAAAGCGGACACCACTGTTTTGGTTGGTGCTCTTTTGATCTTGGGCGATCGTGTAAAATGTATTCCCATTTATCTCGTACCCTTGGTAAGTCAATACAGTCGAAGATAGTCCCCTGGCCAACGAGTATAGCTCATCTCCAACAATGTTGTTACCCATGAGATGTGTTTGCAACCAACTGCCGAAAGTCCTGATGTGTTCACATGTAATCCAGTCGTCAGACTGCTCCGGGTGTTTGGAGCGCAGAAAATTCTTGTGTTCATTGACATACGGGGTCACCAAGGCAGAATTCTGTAGAACTGTGTAGTGTGCTTGAGCCCAAGAATGCCCGTCCCTACATATTATTGCATCCGCTCCTGGCATGCCTTTTCCAGTCAGTCTCCCCTCATACCGCGATCGAGGGAGACCAATCGGCTTAAGGTCAGGAATAAAGTCAACACAAAGCCCAATGACCTCCTCTGTTTGATGGCCCATGGAGATGCTTCCTTCTGGTCTAGCACGGTTACGAACATATTTCTTTAAGACTCCCATGAACCTCTCAAAGGGGAACATATTGTGTAGAAATACAGGACCCAGAATGGCAATCTCGTCGACTAGATGAACTAGGACATGCGTCATGATATTGAAGAAGGATGGTGGGAACACCAGCTCGAAACTGACAAGACATTGCACCAAATCATTCTTTAACCTTGGTAGGATATCTGGATCGATTACCTTCTGAGAGATTGCATTGAGGAATGCACATAGCTTCACAATGGCTAATCGAACGTTTTCCGGTAGAAGCCCCCTCAATGCAACCGGAAGCAGTTGCGTCATAATCACGTGGCAGTCATGAGACTTTAGGTTCTGGAACTTTTTCTCTGCCATATTTATTATTCCCTTTATATTCGACGAGAAGTCAGACGGGACCTTCATACTGAGCAGTCATTCAAAGAAGATTTCCTTCTCTTCTTTGGTAAGAGTGTAGCTGGCAGGACCTTCATACTGCTTTGGATGCGTGCCGTCTTTTTTGTGCACACGTTGCTGGTCCTCCCGTGCCTCCGGTGTATCTTTTGTCTTCCCATACACGCCCAAGAAGCCTAGCAGGTTCACGCAAAGATTCTTCATCACGTGCATCACGTCGATTGCAGAGCGGACCTCTAGGTCTTTCCAATAGGGTAGGTCCCAAAATATAGATTTCTTCTTCCACATGGGTGCGCGTCCCTCAGCGTCATTCGGAACAGATTGTCCGCCAGGACCCTTTCCATAGATTACTTGTAAATCCTTGACCATATCAAGTATGGCATCACCAGTACGGAGGGCGGGCTTCGTCCGGTGATCTGCCTCACCTTTGAAATGCTTGCCTTTCTTTCTTAAGAGATGGTTGGTCGAAAGAAATCGACGATGTCCCAGGTACACATTCTTCCTGCATTTGTCCAAATATATACTTTTGGTATCATCTAAACAGTGCGTGCATGCGTGGTATCCCTTGTTTGTCTGTCCTGAAAGGTTACTAAGAGCAGGCCAATCATTGATGGTTACAAACAGCAACGCATGTAGGTCAAATTCCTCCTGTTTGTGCTCATCCCACACACGTACACCTTCTCCATTCCACAGCTGTAAAAGTTCTTCAACTAATGGCCTTAGGTACACATCAATGTCGTTGCTGGGTTGCTTAGGGCCTTGGATGAGCACTGGCATCATAATGAACTTCTGCTTCATGCACAACCAAGGAGGAAGGTTATAGATACATAGAGTCACGGGCCAGGTGCTATGATTGCTGCTCTGCTCCCCAAAAGGATTAATGCCATCTGCACTTAAACCAAACCATACGTTCCTTGCGTCACCTGCAAAGTCCCCTCACCTTCTCTCAATTTTTCTCCACTGCGACCCGTCAGCGGGTGCTCTCAACTTCCCGTCTTTCTTACGGTCTTCTTTGTGCCATCGCATCAACTTGGCATGCTCTTTGTTTCTGAACAGACGTTTCATCCGTGGTATTATAGGAGCATACCACATCACCTTGGCAGGAACCCTCTTCCTGGGGCGCTCGCCCTCAATATCACCAGGGTCATCTCGTCTGATCTTATACCGCAATGCACCGCATACCAGGCATGCATTCAAATTCTTGTACTCCTCACCGCGGTAGAGGATGCAGTCATTAGGGCATGCATGTATCTTCTGCACCTCTAATCCTAGAGGGCAGAGAACCTTCTTTGCTCCGTACGTACTGTCAGGCAATTCGTTATCCTTTGGAAGCTTCTTCTTCATTATTTTCAGTAACTTCTCAAATCCCTTGTCAGATACACCATTCTCTGCCTTCCATTCCAGCAATTCCAGTGTGGTACCGAGCTTTGTGTTGCCATCTTCGCAATTTGGGTACAACCATTTTTTGTGATCCTCTAACATGCGATCGAACTTCAACTTCTCCTTTTCACTCTCGCATTCTCTCTGTGCATCAACAATGACCCGGCGAAGATCATCATCGGGCACATCGTCTGGTTCATCTTGATCTTCAGCTTCCCCCGTTGCAGTATCACCGTATTCAGGGGGATAGTTGTCATCATCCTCTTCTTCTTCGTTGTCTTCCATCATAACCCCTATTTCTCCGTGCTTGGTCCAAACATTATAGTGTGGCATGAAACCCTTCTCAAGCAGGTGCAAGTGAAGGGTTTTCGAGTCAGAGTAATCCTTCGTATTCCCACAGACAGTACATTGACAATACATAAAACCATTCTGCTTGTTTGCCTCAGCCACTTCGAGAAAATTATGCATGCCATCAATGTACTCGGAGGTGCGTCGGTCACCGTACATCCATTGCCGGTTCATCTACGTGCATTATATAATTAAGTGTATCAAAAACCATTACAGAACATCATGAATAGAGAAGTGACCAAATTAATACAAGTTCATCATCACATTAAAACCAAAGTACTGTAGTGATCAAATGTTATTACTGAAAAAATAAATACATAAAGTTCATACATAGTTCTCATTATCAACTATGTAAAACATTTAAATGCAACAACAAATGCGATCATAATCGCAACGAAGGTAACAATTGATCCAACAGCATAATGATACCAAGCCTCATTATCAATGGCATATTTTCTAATCTTTCTAATCTTCAAGCGCATTGCATCCATCTGCATCTTGTGATCATCGACGACATCGGCAACATGCAACTCCAATTTCATCTTCTCCTCTTCAATTCTTTTCAATTTTTCTTTCAAATAATTGTTTTCTTTTTCAACTAAATTTAACCTCTCGACAAGAGGGTTGGTTGGAATTTCTGGTTCACATACCTCCTAGATAAAAATATCTATGTCACGTTGGTCGGCATAATTCTCATAAACACTAAATGAAACATATAGTTATAAAAGATAATATACCACATCCGAATCATTGACCGGACGAGAGCCGACGGGGGCGGATACCAAAACCATGGCACTATATAATAACAAACAATAATAAAAGTAAGAAAATTATACAAGTAGCTATATAACTCATACAA
Organism: Elymus sibiricus; assembly: GCA_039707655.1. NCBI lineage: Eukaryota > Viridiplantae > Streptophyta > Magnoliopsida > Poales > Poaceae > Elymus > Elymus sibiricus. The sequence goes on from CM077672.1 coordinate 66,691,635, forward strand.
CAAGTAAGAATTTTTTTCTTTTAAAGAGAAGATAAGAACAAGAGGCTCACCACGGTGGTGCCGGCGACGAGATCGGCAAGGGCGATCGACGACGGTGAGGACGGGGACGGGGACAATGGTGCACCGCCAAACCTAGACAAATCTTGGGGAAAATGGAGCTTGGAGGTCGAGCTTGGAGAGGAGAAAGCTTAAGTGTGACTCGGGCATTTCATTGAACACCTCATGTGCATAGGAGGTGAGAGCAGAGCAGCACACACCTCCCACACCGGCCGGCCAAAAAACAGAGGAGTGAGCGGGCAGGGGAGAGCATATATATAGGCATCTCTTTAGTCCCGGTTCGTGGCTAGAACCGGGACAGAAGACACACATTTAGTCCCGGTTCCAGCCACCAACCGGGACTAAAGGGGCTGTGCCAGGAGCGAGGCCTTTTAGTCCCGGTTCGTGTCTGGAACCGGGACCAAAGGGGTCAGACGAACCGGGACTGGTGCCTGCCGTGGCCCGGCCGGCGCCCTGGCCTCACGAACCGGGACTGATGCACCCATTGGTCCCGGTTCGTAACAGAACCGGGATTGATGCTCTTATCTGGCCTGGACCAAAGCCCTATTTTCTACTAGTGATCATATGTTTGTTTTCGCTTCGTTACCTTGTTCAATAATTCTAACATGATTTCAAGTGGCTTCTCAATCTATTGATGTATCACCTACCTTCAGAATGCATTCGTACACATTTTCTATTCGGACTAGCTTGTGAAGACATATGTTGCACCTGTCTATCCTATTGATTCAACTTTCCAATTATTTCAATGGAGATTCTAACGGGTGTCATCATCTTTAGGATGGCTCCCGCAACACGGGCTAACCCGGATCATGGAGAAGGCGAGGAAGAACGCCCACCCTCCCCACCTCCGCCTCCGGAGGCATGGTGAGGTTTAATGGCAGCCACTAACGCCAATACTCAGATGCTGCTTCAGCTTATGCGAGGGTATCAGGCGAACCAAGGCAATCAAGCAAATCAAGGCCAGGGCAATTTCAACAATCAGCCCCAATATGCAACTCTCAACCAGTTTCTCGGCAACCAGCCCAATTCTTTCAGTTCCTGCGCTCAGCCTCTTGATGCTGACGATTGGCTCGTTGATATCAACAAACACTTTGAGTGCAACAATGTAAGGCCTGAGGACTATGTCAAGTTTGCTACCTTCCAACTCAAGAACCAGACAGCAGAGTGGTGGCAACAGTACAAAGATTCTAGAGGAGGTCGAGTCATCACTTGGACCGACTTCTGTCGTGACTTCAGGGCGCATCACATTCGACAAGTGTGTTTGCGGAGATGCGCGAGAAATTCAGAAACCTCAAGCAAGGAAGCATGTTTGTCTATCAGTATAAAACCGAGTTCCAGAATCTCGCTCGTTATGCCAAGCAAGACATTCTCGATCACAAGAGCTTGAAATGCATATTCACTCAGCCCAACCTCAATCTCCGCCAGACCCGATGGGTAGAGATGATTAAAGAATACAATCCAAGCATTGAGTACACTCCAGGCAATGCTAACGTTATCGCAGATGCTCTAAGCAGAAAAGCATATTCCAACAGTCTCTTTCTCAAGCCAGTCCAACCCGATCTTTGTGAAGCTTTCAGGAAGCTCAACATCCAATTTATCCCTCAAGGATTTCTCACCAACCTTCAAATCACTCCCACATTGGAGGATCAAATTCGCGAAGCTCAGCTTTTAGATGCCATGCTGAAGAAAGTGAAAGATGGCATTGCAAAGGGCATTCCCAAGTATAAGTGCTATCGAATTGTTGACAAAGATACCTTGTTCTTTGAGGACAAGCTAGTTGTGCTAAAGGGTGATCTGAGGAAAGTCATTATAAATGAAGCACACAATTCCCTCCTGTCCATTCATCCAGGCAGCTCCAAGATGTATCATGATCTCAAGTCAACTTACTGGTGGACTCGTATGAAACGTGAGATTGCTCAGTTCGTAAACGAGTGCGATGTTTGCCGCAGAGTGAAGGCGGAACACCAGCGTCCAGCAGGACTTCTTCAACCTCTCCCTATTATGGAATGGAAATTTGTCACATAGAGATGGACTTTGTCATCGGCTTTCCCAAATCCAAGAAAGGGAATGACGCTATCTTCGTGGTCATTGACAAGGTCACAAAAGTCGCTCACTTCCTTCTAGTCATGGAATCGATCACAACAGCTCAGTTGGCAGAGTTGTACACTTCCAGAGTGGTCTCCTTGCACGGTATTCCTTAGTAGATCACCTCAGACCATGGAAGCATCTTCACTTCCAGGTTTTGGGATTCCTTCCAGCAAGCCATAGGTACCAAGATTCGTTTCAGCACTGCCTTTCGCCCTCAGACAAGTGGTCAAGTCGAGAGAGTCAACCAAATTCTCGAGGATATGCTAAGGGCATGTGTCATCTCTTTTGGCATGAAGTGGGAAGATTGTCTCCCGTTTGCCGAGTTCTCCTACAACAACAGTTTCCAAGCAAGCTCGGGCAAGGCCCCATTCGAGATTCTATATGGCAGAAAGTGCCGTACTCCTCTCAACTGGTCTGAAGCCGGTGAACGTCAAGTTCTTGGCAATGACATGATTTCAGAAGCTGAAGAGACGTGTCGTGTCATCTGTGAGAATCTTAAAGTAGCGCAATCGCGCCAGAAGAGCTATTATGATAGCAAGCACCGTGACTTGGCGTTCGAGAATTGAGACCATGTCTATCCCCGTGTTTCTCCCATGAAAGGCGCTCAGCGATTCGGTATCAAAGGAAAGCTTGCTCCAAGATACGTGGGCCCTTTCAAGATAGTTCGCAAAAGAGGCGATCTTGCCTACCAACTCGAGCTACCTTCCAACTTCTCAAATGTGCACGATGTGTTTCACATGTCACAACTTCGCAAGTGCTTCAAGATGCCCGAGCGCACCATCAACTTCGAAGAGATTGATCTCCAAGAGGACTTGTCCCATCATGAGCATCCCGTTGCCATTCTTGAAGAAAACGAGTGCAAAACTCACAACAAGTCTATCAAGTTCCTCAAAGTGAAGTGGTCACATCATTCCGACCGAGAAGCTACTTGGGAACGTGAGGATCATCTACGTTCTGAATATCCCGATTTCTTCTGTTCCTAGATCTCGGGAGGAGATCCTTTTGTAGTGGGGGAGAGTTGTAACACCCCAAGAGTAATGCCTACCATATTGTAACCTCAACCATGTTTCCATGTATGGATTGCCATGATTGTCATAATAAATTGTTGCATCATCATGCTTTTGTTATTTTTCATTTCACTTTGTGCATTGCACCCATCTTTTATGTTGCTATGTGCATTGCACCAATCTTTTATGTTGCTATGCTCTTGTGTGTATCCAACCCTTCTACTTTGCCATCTATCCCAAGATCATTGTGGTGCCACCCATGCATGAGCATTTTCATCATCTTCTTCTTCTACTTCTTTTCAAGTAATTCATGTGGTCATTATTTCTGTCCCAAATTAATGACCACTATTTTCCTATAAATCCTAAATCATGCCATTTACCTCTCTACCAATTTTTAGCTCTTTTGGACTTGAGTTGGTTGGGTTAAAAAATGGCACAAATTTGAATTAAATTCAAACTTGTTTTGTTTTTCTACCTCTAAAAATTGCCAAGTCAATTTATTCAAATCCTACATAATTCCAGGAGCTCATAACAATTTTCATCTTAGCCTAAAACCTCTCCAAACTCCCTACACATTTCCCTCTTAATTTCTGCTTGAGGAAATTAAAAGAGAAGAAAGAAGCTAAGAGGGAGAGAGGGAGCCCAGCAGCAGCAGTGCAGCCCAGCAGCGCGCGGCCCAGTAGTGGCAGCGCAGCCCACCAAGCCCCGCACGCGCCTCCCCTTCTCCCTTTCTCACCCGCACACGCGCGCACCCCCGCTAAGTCGTCGGCACGTATTTCGCCGGGCCCCGCCTGGCAGCCGCTGTCTACAGTCGCCCCGCACCCGCCTTTCATCGAGCTCGCGCCACGCCCATGGGGACCGCGAGCACGAGAGCGTCGCCACTGCGACCCGACGCCTCCGGCCCCCTTTTATGCCGTTCTCCAGCCCGCACCAACCCTAGGGTTTCCTTCTTCTCCGTCCGCCGCCGCCAGGTGAGCCTCGCCCACCATAGCCCGGGAGCACGGACTCGTCGCCAGCGTGCCCTCCGACGACCTCTGCCCGTACTCCTTCCCGTCCTCATCCCCGTCGTCGACTACGTCCTCTACGCCCGCGCCTTCTTCCTGGAACGCCAAGTACTCGCCATTCACCTTTGTTTCTTCCGCTTCGTCTGCCGTTCAACTCCGGCCAAATCCGACCGGCTCCGACCACCTCCCGACCATCCAAGCACATCGCCGTGCTTGTGGTATGTGCGCGTACCTCCCCGTGACCTTCTTCCCCTCGATTTCGAGACCTGTCGCCGTTTGCCATGTGCGCCCGAGCGTGTCACCGCCGGACCTCACGTCCGGCGAGTGCTCCGCCCCCCGTAGGTCGCTCACGTGAGTTCGGCGAGCTCCTGTCGTAGCATAGAGTCGATCCCTCCGTAGAAGCGCCGTGCTTGGCCTCTGGTTCAACACACACGACCTCACCATCGCCGCCTCTGTCACCTTGACGCCGGCGACGTTCCCGTTGTTGTTTGGTGTCGTGAGTGCCATGTAGGTGCACGGGATCTTCCCGCGCTTCGAACCAAGCCCTCCGCCGTGCCGTTTGGCCACCGGAGGCAACTCTGGCGAGCCCCTCTGCCGCGTTGTACCCGCGCCGGCGAAGTCCTCTGGTTCCCCTGTTTTTCCCTGCTCCGCTGTCGCTGACGAGAGGACCCCACCTGTCGGCCTCGTGCGCACACGCTCCGGCCATGTGGGCCCTGACCCCACCTGTAAGCCTCGCGGCTAGCACCCCTTTGAAATACTAGGTTCAACTGAAATATTTTTCAATGAACCCAAAATTCCCTTCAAAAATGTTCATGATTTAGGGACAAAAGTGAAAGCCCTAACCATAAATGGTGCACATTTTTCCAGGACACAAATGGGCTTTGAATTAACCCAACAAGTATTTGAATTGGAGCATTTAAATGCTATATATATTTTGAATGCTCTGATAATTCTGAAATTGGTTGAGGGCTTTTGGAATAACCCAAATAGTGCCCACAAATATTTTTAGGAGTTATAAAATTATTTAGTATTTTTACTAAATCAAAATAGAAGGAAAAATTAGAAAATAGAAAAAATAAACAAAAACAGAGAGAGAGAGAGAGAGAGAGAGAGAGAGAGAGAGAGAAGGAACTTACGTGGCCCAGTTGGCCCAGCCTAGCGGCCTCCTCCCTGACGTCTTCCTCCTCAGCCAGGAGGACGAAGGCGCGTGGCCGCCGCACGCCAGCACGCACGCGGGCACCTCCTGCTTGCCGCTACGGCTGGAGGGCGCCAAGAGCGCCACGGAACCCCCCCGAACCCCCTCGAGCTCTCCCCTCGCCCTATCCTCCTCTGCCTCGCTCCCCTGTTCTTCCCCGTACGCGTCCGAGAGCGTCGCCGTGAACTGCCGCGCCCACCACCGTCGCCTTGCCTCCCCGAGTTGTCCAGCGCCTTCGCCATCTTGAGAGTCACCTCTGCATCGAAGGACGCAAGCTCGGGCACCCTGTGCCGTCATCTGCGAGGTCGTCTTCTTCGCCTCTGACCGCCGCTTGCCACCGTCGATTCGCCGCCGTCCCTGCATCCCGAGCTCGCCGACGACGCCATTGGATGCACTGTGAGCTCCCGGTCATTTCCACCCTAACCCCTCAGCCTGTTGCTCGCTCTAGCGGCCATTTCCATGAAAGCCAAGGAGCACCGCCGCCCGAGCTCAACGCCGTTGATGCTCTGGTGACCTTATGGTCCAGTGCGTGTGTCCAACGGACTCCTGAGCATGTGTAGACGTCGTAGGTGCCAAGAACCAGTCGAGTTGCAAGTCGTAGCGCCATTTCTGTCGAGGTCCAAACTCCGGCCGCCGCTGCTGCAGTCGCTGCCGTCGACTCCGGCCATCTCTGGCGATGCCGTCTGCACCAGTAGATGCACGCGAACCTGGGCTTCGCATAAATGCCATTCGCCGTCCAAATGGTCGCCAGAGGACGATTTTCGATGACCTCCGTCATGTCTGGCCTCGCCGGCGGCCTAGACCCCGGCTAAATGCCGGTTAACACTAACCTAACCCCACCCCTTAGTCACTGGCAAGTGGGCCAGGGCTCTGCTAATTTTAGTTTAGTTGCTAATTAAATATTAGTTAACCAACTAAGTCACTGACATGTGGGCCCCGGCCCCGCTGACATTTTAGTTAGGGTTAACTTAACGCTAATTAACTCTGTTAATTAGCCGAGTCACTGATCAGTGGGACCCACACGTCAAATTTGACTGTGTTGACCTGCTGACGTCACCCTAATGCAATGCTGACGCAGTAATGCATTTTCTGGATTTAGTGTAATTCAAAACAATCAGGAAATTCTGGAAAATGATATAAACTTCTAAAATTCATATAAAACAACCGTAGCTCAGATTGCAATAATTTATATATGAAAAATGATTAGAAAAATCCAATCTATCCGCTGGTACTATTTTCATGCATGTTTGAACAACTTAAAGTTGTTGTATATGACAATTTGAATAAATGGCATCTGAAATGTCTTATGTGGAGTTTGAATTTAAACCTCTGGTTCAAGCCAACTCCATTTAAATTGTTGCTAGTTGCATTAGCCCAAATCACAACATATTGCCATGTCACGATCATGCATCATATTGTTGGATTGTATTGATTGTGTTCCTTCTTTGTTTGTCGGTGTTTGTTCCTTCTCGATAGCCGACGTTTCCGACGTAGTGACCGTTGACAGTGATGAAGTGCAGTATCATCTTCACAAGTGCCAGGCAAGAAAACCCCCTTGAGCATTCCGATACAATCCCACTCTCTCGCTCCTGCTCTCTTTTATTGCATTAGGACAACAACGATTCAACTGTTACTTGTTGCGGTAGTTGAACCCATTCCCCTGCATGACCTGTCTTTGCCATAGTAAATAGTAAAACCTACTAGCATGAGTAGGATTGGCTTGAGCCATGTTGTGACTACTCATCCATGCTTGCTTGTTATGCTTGCTATGATTAGAGTCGTGTCGGGTCTGATCCATCTGGGCGATGAATTGGAATGGTTGTGTTCACGTCCTACTGTGTGAGAGCCAAGTGTGTGAACCCGATTTGGTAAAGGTAGCGATGAGAGGCCATGTAGGAGTACATGGTGCGTTGTCTCATTGGAATCGTCCTTAAGAACTGAGTTCCGTGTTTGTGATCCAAGACTAGCTACTACCATGCATTGGGCCCGAAACCAATGGACCCTCTCGACTTATTAATCACCCTATACTCTGTCCAGGAGTTGCAACTAGTTTCTGGTGTTTGTAGGATGCCGGAGGCCGTGCGTAGCGCTGACCTTAGGGGTGGGCTATGACACAGTAGGCAGTGGCAGGGTGTACCAAGTGGCACCCGGATGTTGGGCTTGTGGAACCCTGCTCACATTGTTTGGGTCCGTAACGGAAACTTCAGCCGGACTTCCTTGCGGGTCAGTCTCAAATAGGCTATAAACCTAAACTAGAGTCGTGTGTGGTTAGTCAGGTCATGGCCGACACCCTCGCCAGGCTTCCGATTGAAGGTTGCCGAGATACATGACATGTATATGGTGGTAAGTGGTGAGAGCGTGTGTGAAGAAGTACACCCCTGCAGGGTTATCAAACTATTCAAATAGCCGCGTCCTTAGATATGGACTACTTGGAAGCTTACATTGTTCATAGACAAGTTGAAGTGGATACTCTAAAATGCGCAAGATAAGTGTGAGTGCTATGGATAGCCTTCTCGTAGGGAGACGGGAGAGGATCCATAGTGGTGTATTGATGTGGTGACTATGTGGACTCGTGTGCACTCTCTTACCCCAAAGAAGTACTGGTAGTCGTAGTACAAGATAGCCACTGAGTCAAAGCTGGCTTGCTGTAGTTAAGTCCACAACCTCATTGTTGATACTGATGCATATGTAGATAGTTCTGATGTAAGTCTTGCTGAGTACCTTTGTACTCACGGTTGCTTAAATTATGTTTCGTAGAGGAGATGTTAGTCTCACTACTGGTTTCAACGACGAGTTCGATGTTGACCGAGTAGCTTGGGAATCCCAGATAGTGGTTTGGTTCCTATGGAGGGTCTTGTAGTTAGTCAGGCTTCTCAGCCTTTTTCTTTTATAGTTGTCTGTACTCAGGCATGTTTATGCTTCGGTTGCTTGTATGACTTTGTATGTTGGGTCATGAGACCCATGTTTGTAATATCATGTTATGTATGGCTTCTTCAAGCCTTATCTATACTTGAGTTGTAGAGTTATGTTGTGATGCCATGTTGTATCTACACATATCGTGCATATTGGGTGTATGTTTGAAATGCATCGGTATGTGTGGGGTTTGACACCTAGTTGTGTGCCTTTGGTAGCCTTCCTTACAGGGAAATGCCTCCTAGTGCTTCCACTGAGCCCTGGTAGCTTGCTACTGCTCCGAAACACATGGATTGACCGACATGTAAACTTCTTTGCTATTGTGTCTGTCCCTACGGGGAAATGTCACGCGTTATTCCTTTAAGTCCTTGTAGAATGCTATGCCTTGGGTTCATACGATGATGACCGACACATGCATTGCTGGGTTACCTATGTCTGTCCCTGTACGTTTGTGCCACCTTGGTTTACGACTAGTCATGTTGACCCGGGTTCTCTGTCATATGTATGCTAGCGACATAATGTTTTACGTGAGCCAAAAGACGCAAACGATCCCGACCAAGGTAAAGGTGGCAGCCGTGGGTTACCGTGCGGGAGGCCGCAAAGTGATATGTTGTGTTACATGCTAGATCAGTGTGACTTAGGATCGGGGTCCCGACAGCATTGGTACCAGAGCCTGACTGCCTGTAGGATTACCAAGCCAAACTGGTCGATGTTGAGTCTAGTAATGCTTTAGTTATATAGGGGAATTGATTGTGGAAGGGAATGTAAGGCTCTTTTGACTCCTTATTGTTGGAGGTATGCCCTAGAGGCACTCATGTATGATGATATTTCCGATGTGTTTATGAACCAATGTAGTCCTCGGATGTTATCAATGATACTTGTTGACAAGTACGTGACTTGTTTGTGAGATCTTGTGTTGTATGATACGTCCTAAAATGGTCCTTAGTCGTAAGTGACGTGTGGGCACACGTCGGACAAGACTAGTATGCAATACGGTGGATGGTTTTGTCTCACTAGCCATGAAGCATGTGATGCTGCCGAACTGCATGGATCTGATCGGATCCGAGATAGGATACGGGTGACCGGATCCGAGCTCGGATGGATATAGGATTGGACAGACCCAACTATGAGACGCAGCGATAGGTCATCTGTGAGTCTCTAGTACACATACGTTCTGTGTCCTCGGACCTGAGCTGAACGCATGTGCTCGGGATGGTGACCGACCTACTTTGGGCTGACCAAATGCTACTCCGTAACTGGGTAGTTATAAAGGTAGGTTTCGGGTTTGTCCAGACCCATGCTATGAGACATGGTTAAGAAAGATGGGATTTGCCCCTCCGATGAGGAGAGATATACTCTGGGCCCCTCGTGTGATCCGACTTGTATAAGCATGGCCATGCGACGAGGATTATGAGATAATCCGAGGTGTTGGTCGGATTCACTGAAACAAGAAAGAGGTCGGGCTGTAACAGGGATGGCCACATCGCCTTGAGCCCGACAACATATATCGTGACGCAAAGGGAACGGAAGTGTGACGTACAGGTTCGCCAACCGGCTTCATAGTCTACTTGGTGGTCGGCACGCCTTGCTAGAGGCCGCTACCTACCGAGCAGTTTGGAGGTGATCCAAACTGCGACCAAGCCAACTTGAACCTAAGGGGTCGCGCGCTTAAGGGAAGGAACCTACGAGGTCAGATCCGAGGACACTACGGATGTGATCCGAGCTGGACTTGGATCGTGACCGAGTAGACTTTGGGCTTTAGGATCTGTGTGAGGCCCAAGTGTTGAGCCCACGACGGATGCCTATATATAGTGGAGGTACAGCACGCTTATCAAGGTTGATCGCTTTGGCGTCGTCATTAGGGCTTTGCATGTGTTACAACTAGTCACCTCCACGTGCCGCAGGCTGTGTGAATCGGACCTAGCAGTCTGCCGCATAGCGTTCCACCCGCACGCACGGATACCATTAGAGGTGGTGCAATTGGGCCACTCCGGCGAACTTGTTCGTGGGACTGGGTGATCGGCTGTACGTGGGAGATCGACGAGGAGGAGACGACTCCGGAGACGCGCTGCCACGACTTTACTTCCGCTGCACGGCACTGCGCGTCTAGTGGTAATGATCTGTGATCCATCTCTGTTAGCATGTTCCTGGTTGTTCTGCGGGTAGGAAAATTTTAATTTGCAGTCGACGCACCCTACCGACGCACCCTAAAGATTTGGGGTTGTGAAGCATTTGTCAAGCGACTCATGTCAGACAAGCTTACACCCAAGTCGGATAAGTGCATATTTGTGGTATATCTGAGGGAAACCTTGGGATACAGCTTCTACAACCGCGAAGAAAACAAAGTGTTTGTTGCTCGGAACGGGGTCTTCCTTGAGAAAGAGTTTCTCGGACGGGAAGCCAGTGGGAGGCAGGTGCAACTCGAAGAAATTCGAGAACCACTTGGGGATAGCTCGGCTGGTCATGTGATCATACCGGAGTCTGTCAGGGAACCCGAGGTGGTAGCAGCACCACAACCACGGAGGTCGGAAAGATTGCGCAGAGTGCGCGATGTGCTGTTGCTGGAAAGCAACGAGCCGGCTACGTATGCAGAAGCGATGGTGAGCCCGGATTCCGAGGAGTGGCTGGAAGCCATGAGATCTGAGTTAAAGTCCATGGATCACAATCAAGTCTGGGACTTGGTTGATCTGCCACCTGGCGTCACTGCCATTGGTTGCAAATGGGTCTTTAAGAAGAAAACCGATGTGGATGGAAATGTTCAGATCCACAAAGCTCGGCTTGTCGCAAAAGGATATGCACAAGTTCGAGGGATTGACTACGACAAGACCTACTCGCCAGTAGCGATGCTGAAGTCGGTGAGGATCGTACTAGCTATAGCTGCATATTTCGATTACGAGATATGGCAGATGGATGTCAAAACGGCTTTCCTTCATGGAAATTTAATCGAGGACGTGTATATGATACAGCCCGAGGGTTTTGTCGATCCGACTAGTGCTGGTAAGGTATGCAAGCTCAAGAGATCCATTTATGGATTGAGACAAGCATCTCGGAGCTGGAACATTCGTTTTGATGAAGTTGTTGCAGACCTCGGATTTATCAAAAGCGAAGAGGATGCTTGTTTATACAAGAAGTTGAGTGGGAGCTTGGTAGTGTTTTTGATCCTGTACGTGGATGGCATACTACTGATCGGAAACAATGTTTCAATGCTGAACTCGGTCAAAGAATCATTGAATGAAAAGTTTTCGATGAAGGACCTCGGTGAAGCAGTTTACATATTGGGCATTAAGATCTATAGAGATAGATCGAGGAGACTGCTCGGCTTGAGCCAGTGCACGTACATAGATAAAGTGTTGAAACGGTTCAACACGAGTGAGGCCAAGAAAGGGTTCTTGCCACTCTCACATGGTATAAGGCTGAGCGAGACTCAGAGTCCTTCGACATCTGATGAGCAAAGCAGGATGAGCCGGATACCGTATGCCTCGGCAATCGGATCCATCATGTATGCCATGATATGTACCCGGCCTGATGTTGCTTTTGCAATAAGCTTAACGAGCAGATACCAACCCTGGTGAGGCTCACTGGGCGGCGGTGAAGAATATTCTAAAGTACCTGAAAAGGACTAAAGAAATGTTTCTAGTTTATGGAGGTGAGGAGGAGCTCGTCGTAAAGGGTTACGCCGATGCTAGTTTCCATACCGATCGAGATGATTGTCGATCACAGTCCAGATTCGTGTACATCATGAATGGAGGAACAGTGAGCTGGACCAGTTCCAAGCAAGATACGGTGGCCGATTCCACAACAGAAGCCGAATACATTGCGGCTTGTGAAGCTGCAAAGGAAGGTGTTTGGATCCGGAACTTTCTGGATGATCTTGGTGTTTTCCCAACCTCGGTAAAACCGTTGGACCTTTATTGTGATAATTTTGGTGCCATCGCACAAGCCAAGAAGCCAAGGAACCACCACAAGACCAGACACATAGATCGGAAATATAACCTGATACATAAGATCGTAAAGAGTGGTGATATAGAGTTATGCAAAATTCACACGGATGCAAATGTTGCAGATCCGTTGACTAAGCCGCTTCCACAACCCAAGCATGAGGGGCATATTAGAGCTATGGGCATACGATGCCTGTTTGATTGACTCTAGTGCAAGTGGGAGACTGTTGGAGGTATGCCCTAGAGGCACTCATGTATGATGATATTTCCGATGTGTTTATGAACCAATGTAGTCCTCGGATGTTATCAATGATACTTGTTGACAAGTACGTGACTTGTCTGTGAGATCTTGTGTTGTATGATACGTCCTAAAATGGTCCTTAGTCATAAGTGACCTGTGGGCACAAGTCGGACTAGACTAGTATGCAATACGGTGGATGGTTTTGTCTCACTAGCCATGAAGCATGTGATGCTGCCGAACTGCATGGATCTGATCGGATTCGAGATAGGATACGGGTGACCGGATCCGAGCTCGGATGGATATCAGATTGGACAGACCCAACTATGAGACATAGCGATAGGTCATCTGTGAGTCTCTAGTACACATACGTTCTGTGTCCTCGGACCTGAGCTGAACGCATGTGCTCGGGATGGTAACCGACCTGCTTTGGGCCGACCAAATGCTACTCCGTAACTGGGTAGTTATAAAGGTAGGTTTCGGGCTTGTCCAGACCCATGCTGCGAGACATGGTTAAGCAAGATGGGATTTGCCCCTCCGATGAGGAGAGATATACTCTGGGCCCCTCATGTGATCCAACTTGTATAAGCATGGCCATGCGACGAGGATTATGAGATAATCCGAGGTGTTGGTCGGATTCACTGGAACGAGAGAGAGGTCGGGCTGTAACAGGGATGGCCACATCGCCTTGAGCCCGACAACATATATCGTGAGGCAAAGGGAACGGAAGTGTGACGTACAGGTTCGCCAACCGGCTTCATAGTCTACTTGGTGGCCGGCACGCCTCGCTAGAGGCCGCTACCTGCCGAGCAGTTTGGAGGTGATCCGAAATGCGACCAAGCCGACTTGAACCTAAGGGGTCGCGCGCTTAAGGGAAGGAACCTACGAGGTCGGATCCGAGGACACTACGGATGTGATCCGAGCTGGACTTGGATCGTGACCGAGTAGACTTTGGGCTTTAGGATCTGTGTGAGGCCCAAGTGTTGAGCCCACGACGGATGCCTATATATAGTGGAGGTACAGCACGCTTATCAAGGTTGATCACTTTGGCGTCGTCATTAGGCTTTGCATGTGTTGCAACTAGCCACCTCCACGTGCCGCAGGCTGTGTGAATCGGACCTAGCAGTCCGCCGCATAGCGTTCCTCCCGCACGCGCGGATACCATTAGAGGTGGTGCAATTATGCCACTCCGGCGAACCTGTTCGTGGGACTGGGTGATCGGCTATACGTGGGAGATCGACGAGGAGGAGACGACTCCGGAGACGCGCTGCCACGACTTTACTTCCGCTGCAGGGCACTGCGCGTCTAGTGGTAATGATCTGTGATCCATCTCTGTTAGCATGTTCCTGGTTGTTCTGCGGGTAGGAAAATTTTAATTTGCAGTCGACGCACCCTACCGTAGAACCCAACACTTATCCCGTGTTCCTTTGATTCTGAGTCACCCTCTTCTTTTCTACGGGGTTAAGAAACTAGGCTTTCTCATCTATCTATCAGGATGACAAGTTACAATGCTGGAGACTTATAGAAAGGTGTTGTCTTCTTGGATCGGTGTTTTCCATAGGATTCAGTGGTTGAGTTGTCAGTTGTCATGCAGGTTGTCTCATTTTTCATGCCTGTACAGCCATTATGCTGTCCGAGTTATCCAAGGTTTCTAAATAGTCACATGCATTTGCAAAACATTTCTTTTTGTTCCGGTGTATTTTGGCCAGACCAGACACACAAATTGTTGTGTTGAGGTATTCCATTACCTTAACATATCTGTTGAAGTTTATAGGGAACCATGTTATCTTAAGTTAACCACCCAAAGATTTAGAATTTGTGTTGTATCCCCAGTGTGATAATTCTGGCCATCATTCTCGAAAGCATCTCGTGATGCCATTTAGTTAGTAGGTATTCTATTTCTGGGTTCTTGAACCCATGATTTATTCCGCTCATTCCTGTTGATAGGAATTATTGCTCCTTTAGGTTGATTAGTAACCTTGCTTTAGTCCTCGAGGTTCGTGGTATATATCATTCTTCCAATACCATGAACTAGCCTTGGCAGGTGTTCTTGTTGAACCAAAGATCACAACAAGAGTGCTCTTGATGAATTCTCCATTCTATATTTGTGACTCTGCCAATCCTACATTTCTGCATGGGTTATCCGGAAGAAATATGTTGAGCCTTGTTTGACATGTTGACCTATGCATCCACAACTCAGAAAATCATATGTTCCTTTGAGTTGTCCCTCTTCAGCTGTATACCAACCTTCGTCTATCAATTGATAGTCAAGAGTATGTCATGCATTCGTGTTCATCGATGCCTATTATTCCTATGTCCAGTCAAGCCACTCCACTTCAGAATGACTAGGAGAAACAAACTCCAGTACCTTATCCATTTTGAGGATTGTGATCCAGCTTTTGTTCTATTCTACCCTAGAGTGTTACCCTCTTTCATATCAAGGATGTCATGGGAATTGGACCATGTCTTATGACTTCTTGATACAGTGATACTTCTCGCCATCACTATTCATTCCTTGGTCCCCGTGTTGTTGTAACCGGAATACCGACAAGTGAATCATGATGTGTGAAATCAATACTCCTAGCAACCCTGTGGCTTGGTAGTTAATGGACAATAATCTCATTCTTGGTGTGTTGGTTATTGAATCATCATTCTAAGATTGATCGTGCTACTTAGTCCATTTTTCTTGGTGCACTTTTTGATCAATGAGTTAGGATTGCGTCAATCTCTCGCTCTTTTGATCATATCGTCTTGCCCTGAAAAGCAAGATAGTTCTCGAGCTTAATAACATATCGGTGGTTCATGATTTTCCGAATGCCTTCTCGGAAGTATCACTAGGTTGTCCCCCGGCCGTTATGTTGAGTTTGTGATCAAGTTGGTTTCTTGTAAACCACCCTTTCTCCAAGAATCTTTGTTGGATACCCCTGAACTAGTTGATTAAGCTAAACAACAACTTGGAGAGTTGGAAGATAAAAGCTTTATCTGACTTAGTTCATTCCGAAGGGATATCTTGTGTGTGTGTTGAAGAAACATGATACTTTCATCGCTTGATCTTCGTGATCAGTTGTTGGATCTATTGTCTTATCCAATCTTTGATTTGAGTATGGGCTATCATCAAATCAAAATCAGCACCAACAATTTTCCTAATGTTGTTTTACTCATGGATGTCTCCTCGAGCATTCACCATTATATCTTTCGGCCTGACCAATGCTATCACCTTGTTCACCTCATTGCAGAATTCCATCTATATGGAAACCTAGCTGAATTGTTGTTGAGCCCATCAGCAACATTTTTGTCTTTCCATGATTCATGATGAACATGAAGCTTGTGTTGGAAACTTTTTGTAACACCCCAAAAATTTAATTATGTTTTTAAGTAAAATTTGGCCAGAAATAAAATTTTGATTTATATTAGGTCTTTTAATAAATTCAGAGTCTCTTCTGTTTTCTGTTTTCCAAAACTCTTCCCTCCATATAGAAAATTTTGGAAAAAATATTATAGGCTTTGGTAGTTTTCTTAAATCATTTCATTTATATTTTAAATAACAGTAGGAAATATTTTCATAATAAAATTTGCCCAAAATAATTCTTTTAATAGCATTTTCAAGCTTTGAAATGCTCCTGTTGCACTATAACTATTTTAAATAATTCTCCTAAAATTCCACAAAAAATATGAAGGGTCAAGAGATGCCTATAGATCACTTTTATGCAAAAACCCAACATGGTCCTTTGAAAATTTTGAGCAAAACTTCCACTTTTCAATTCTGTTCCATTCTTGAGTTATAACAGCTACCCCAATTTTCCTTGCTCCAAAAATTCTGAAATTTTACCACCTTATAGTCCTTCCAACCAAAACCTTAAGTCCAGGAGCTCACCTCTATTTGCATCATTTAAGCCCACCAAATAATTCCCTGTAGTTTCTGTCCAGAACTGAATTTCTCCAAAACTTGCACTAGCAAGTATTTCCTTTCATAAAACCAACTTCAGAATCACCACTGTCATGTAAAGAGACATCATCCTGCCAATTCTTATGGTCAACAAAGGTATATAGATGGCCTTAGCATTTCATCAAGCAGCTTGTGTGCACAGCAGAATCTTGCCAATTCTTGAACTGCATAAGGCTCTAGCTTATATGGCTAAACAAACCTGTCCATTAGCTCTCCCATACCCAGATACATAATTCTGTCAAGTTTCACTTGCATCAGAACTCTCTAGAGCACCCTGGCAATTCGTCGAGCACGCTGTATGCGTGCACTGGGCGTGGCCAGAGTGCCCGAATGACAGGCGTCGGCATTGAGCTCCTGCCGACCCCGCCTGCTGCCATCCCCAGCCTCTACCACCCCAGCTAGCATCTGCAGGCCGCCCGCACCTTGCCAACACCTTCCCTTGGCCCTAGCACCGCCCCACGCGGTCCTCCACCGTCCCGAGCCGTTGCCGCCGTCGTTTCTTCGGACACGGCACCTCCCCGAGCCACCTGGCTCGAACCGGAGACTGCCAGCGTGCCCCCTCCTTAACTGCCAACCACCTGACCCCCCCCCTCACCGACCATGGCCACCATCCTCAACTGCCTCCCCTAGCTGTTGTAATGGCCGCCGCTGCATTCCACTCGGGGACGGCACCGGCCGGGCCACCTGGAGCCCTCCGAGCCAACCAGCTCACCTGGAGCATTACTGCGGACCACCAACCCCCCCACCGGCCTCACCAACCTTTCCACCGCCCCCGTTCGCCGTTATTGGCCGCCGTCGAGTCGGTTGGAACCGACTCCACCGGGCTATAAATCACCCCTCCGAGCTCCCCTCAATCATCACGATCACTCATCTCTTCTCTATAAACCTCACGGAGCACTAAAACGAACCGGACATGGTCTTCTTCCTCACCTCCGATGCCCACAGCCGCCGCAACCTCTCCGATGATTCCGTCGCACCCACGGCTTCCCCACCAAAAATTCCTCCACCACTAGCCTCCTGGAGCTCCCGCTGATCCCTTCCCCTTATCAATTTCACTCGGGAGCTGCCGTAGGTGAAAGCCCTCTTCCACCAATGGCCGCCGTCTACTGCAAAGCTCGCCGCCGGCGACTGGGCGACCTCCGGTGGTCGTCTCACAGCTCGCTGGGTTCGTCTCGGTGAGAGGAGCGCTCCCGTATGCTTACCCATCGAACGGCTCTGCCGTTCGCCGGCGCCGGTCGCCGGAGCCCCGCGCTCCGTTCGGCCAGAGGAAAAGACGCGCGCGGGTGACTGGTCAAACCTGACCAGTGGGCCAGGCGGGCCCACTGTCAGTGATCTAGGCTCGCACCGGCTCGTCTTAAGTGGAGGCGCACCTTCTCTAAATACGTTTTCAATTCAACGGAAGCGTATTCTGTTGCGGTATCAGAACAAAGTACGCCTTCACTCACCGAAAGCGTATTCTCAAGAATACGCTTTCTGTTCTCAGTCCGCTACCGAAACAACTAAATTGCGGGCGTTCACCCGTTAGGAACAGAAATGAACAGATTTTTGTTTGTTCTCTGCCAAACGAATGAACGGCCACAACTCTTCAACCGTAACTCCAAATGAATTGATTCTTTTTCTGTTATTCTTAATTTTTCATCTCGTTTATTTTAGTATTTATTTCAAAAATTTACAAACAACTTTTTTGTACTATTTTCGAATTATGTGATAATCGCAATATTTTGAAAATAGGAAAAAATGGAGGGAAGATGAAATTTTCAAAGTTTTGGAGTGCACCCAATCCTTCTGCATGTTAAGGCAAGCATCTTGGACACTTGATATGATGAAAGTTTGGTTGATTGTTTGCTAGAATTTTGAAACATGATTATGTTGACTCAAATGAAATTTGCATATAGATGATCATGCATATGTGGTTCCTTGTGAGTATTTGAGTTCACTTAAGCATGAAACATTTCTGACACACATACCTATGCTTGTTCTGACTAATCTGCAGGAGAGAATCTGTCACATATAAAAGTGACCATGAAATAGATGTCTCATTGTGACGAGAATGATCAGTGATGGCATGTCGGGACATGCCAGGTGGTGACCCTGTTGGGTACTACCAAGGAGATATATTGTGCTAACCACTGCAGGAAAACTTAAACCTCCTGAGTCGACCGTAGATTGAGTCTTGTTCCGGTAACCCCCATACCTGTTTCATGCTACCACTTGTCCCTGCCACAGGTACGGTACAGGTTAGTAAGTCGTTAACCCCTTTCCTGCACACACCGTACAGAGGGGCCACGATGAAGGTTTCCAGGATCCAGGTATAATGCCAGTCATCGGGTCAGTGGGCATGGGTGTATCCGGCTGGGCCGAGAGGGGGCACCCCATGTATTTGCGCGCGTTATAAATTGTGATCCCATGCTATTCGAGACGGTGGTCTCCTCGTCTTAGAGTTTTCCTGGAATGATGCCTTGGGTGATTTCGGGCATTAGAATGGTTAAGCTGGTGTGTGCTAGTTAGGTGTGTTTTCAACCCAAAGGCCGTAATTGGAATTAGTCAGCGTCTCGGTGTTTGCTCAAGAAATCCTTTACTTGTGGGTAAAGTGTACACCCTCTGCAGAGTTTTATAACCTATTCGAATAGCCGTGTCCGCTGTTAAGGACTACAGTCTGGGTTGGTCAAGTGTCGGTCTTCGGAGGAAATAATTAAATTGATCGTGATTCACTTTTGAAGGATGAATATTATCACTACTGATGCTATCATGAATATTACTGTTAACATGAATATTACTGTGGACTAACCTTTTTCTCTTATGTGTATTCTTGAGTATCTCTTGGGATGGTTATGCCACCTGGATACTTATGATATTAATTTATTTTCAAGACCTCTCGAGGTGTCGCATTCAGACACCCGATTGGCATTTCTTTTCAAGACCTCTCGAGGCATCGCATTCAGACACCCGATTGACATTTCTTTTCAAGACCTCTCGAGGCTTCGCATTCAGACACCCGACTGGCATTCTATTTCCTTGGAATTCTTCGGGCGGTCTAACGCCCGATGTTCCATTTTATTTTCTTGGAATTCATCGGGCGGTCTAACGCCCGATGTTCCATTTTATTTTCTTGGAATTCATCGGGCTGTCTAACGCCCGATGTTCCATTTTATTTTCTTGGAATTCATCGGGCGGTCTAACGCCCGATGTTCCATTTTATTTTCTTGGAATTCATCGGGCGGTCTAATGCCCGATGTTCCATTTTATTTTCTTGGAATTCATCAGGCGGTCTAACGCCCGATGTTCCATTTTTTTTAATTTTTTTTCTTGGAATCCTCGTGCGGTCTAACGCCCGATGTTCCATTTTATTTTCTTAGTTCATTACTTGAGTGACATATATAGCCATTTACATTGTATTGTTATTTATTATGCCATGCCTTAATATCAGTCAGTTTATGCATATAATTTAGTCCATCATGATCATATGCACTCTGTTGCATTCGGTATATCTTTTGTTCATGATGTTTGCGAGTACATTCAAACGAACTCATTGGCTTGTCCCTGGCTATTTTCTTGGCCAGATCACGATTAGGAGAAGAGCACTACGAAGGCACACCCCACATCCTAATAATCGGAGATAGCAGCCACGCGGGATATGAGTTATCCAGGTCAGCCGTTCCTGTGGGATTGGAGTCCCCACCAGAGATGGAGATCCGCTACCCGCTTCCGCCATCCGCTGTTAGAAATCATTGTTGTATCATTAGACCTTTATGGTCTTGTATCCAATTCTTGTAAATTGCTTGGTAATCTGTAACAAGGACGTGTCCACCAGTAACAAATGATCTTGGTGCTGGTGACGACATGAGGGGTTAATTTCTGGGATATTGTATCCCGGAAATCCGGCGCCGACAGCCTTGGTATCAGAGCCCAGGCTGACCATTGGCTAATCCTATCTTAGCCTGGTCGCTATCCCTAGGTTTCCACCCCATCCACATCTTTCTCTATCCGTAGTCAAGCCCATCACATCTGATAGCCTGCACAGTGGCCAGCCAACATCTTTTGACAGTCGGTGCCCAACCTATCAGCCTATCCATAGGCCGTGTGCCTGTGGCCGACACCTGAGTTGTCCCATCCACAAGCGTGCGATGGAAGACTCTACTGACCTATAAAGGAAGCCTTGCCCCAACTTAGCACATCACAGCCTCATTCTCAGTTCGATATCCAACCACCAAGATGCCTGGTCCCTTCGTTCGCAATGAGACCACCGCAGCCGAGCTTGGAGACTTTGTAGCCACCCTCGCCAATCTCACCCGTCGGGCTTTTGGCATAGAAGAGCCCTCGGAGTATGTTGTGTACCAGGAGCACACGAGTGATGCCATCCACCACTTCTGGGCCACGGTGCACATCTACGGGAGGGGCACCACATCGGAACGACCTCCGACGAGCCCCAAGCCATCCAACTTGCAGCCTGAGAGGCTGTAGTTAATCTCCGGCATCTGTCGCCGAGGGTTAACATCCGTCCTTTCTACTACTACCCTAGTCGTGAGGACTATGGTAGCCCGACCCAAGTCGCCAACGGAGACCATGAGGAGGATCCTGCCCTGGTGCATCTGGTGCGCTAACTGAGAGCGCAAGAGGCACTATTCAATCAGGTCACCCTTGATCTGATTGCGACCCATAGGACACTCGCTCTCCTGACCCCGGTGAGAAGAGAAGATGCATCCACCACCGACACCCTGATAGTGCTGCTTGGGAGGCCAGTTGAGCCCCCAAGGTCTGCTCCTGTTATCTACCCGGGCAATGCTTTCGCCTCCCCAGGGGAACTCCATCATCTCTTGGAGACCTACTCCAACGGGACTGTGACCACGACACCCCGCAAAGGGCATCACCGCTACCCCAGCCCTGTAGCTCCCCATCCGACCCTGGCCAACTCCGACACTGAAGCTCCCGGAGAAGCCTCGACATCCGCGGGACACGCCCGGCTAGACATCAACGAGGTGGACTGAGTCCACCAGTATTGTGGTCAAGCCTGAGTGGCCCGGTTTCCCTGTATTTTTGTAGTAGCCGTTGTATGGCGTAGTAAGTTTGTAAATTACTTGTGTACCGTTGCCTTAATAGTAGTATGCGTGATCTAGCATAAATTGTTGGCGTGTAGTGGCAGAGTAAATTTTGGACGAGACTGCCGAAACCCCCCCTAGCCGACACGCATAGTAATATGTCACATTCCTTGTTGGGATCAAGGTCTGAGATTTTGACTCAGACAGCCCTATGACGGAGCCAATACACAAGTCGTACTGGCGCCGCCTCATGTTCCCTAACCCAGGCGCTCTATAAGAGGCCACTTCCATATCCAACACCAGCAACCATCAACCCTGAGCACTGCTTTTCCTCATTCATCCCTCTATGTCGCACCCCAGAGCCTACCTGAGAACCCCAAATGCAAGCCCTGGTAGTTTTGTTAAGGTTTTGTGGGATTTTACCCGCAATACTCTTGGCTCCACCCGCCCACCCACCCCAGTATGAGTTGTTCAAATCAAGGATCACCGCTGGTCTCTCGAAATACTGGGCAGTTGTGCACATTCCACCAGAGGAACAAACCAAGACCCTCCGTATATCGACTTCATCGGGAGATCCATGCCAACCTCAGGCATGGCCATTGAGGCTGCTACTTATGATGCGGTTAACCGTCTCCGATTCACGGTACCCGCTGCCAGCGAAAGGAAATACTGCTATTTCCTGAGCCGCGCAGCTTTTGGGACAGAAACTACGTTCCGCTGTGAACGTATAGAGAGAGATCTAGCTCTGGCCAATCTCATTCAGTATGTGATGGCCCAGGAGCATTTCACCCAGCAACTGATGGAGTACCTCCATTATCTTGCTATCTTAAATCCTCGAATCGCCATTGGCGGACCACCTCTGCCAACCCAGGAAGGACATGTTCTTCGTCTGCTTCCTCCGCTTCCTCCGGAAGAAGAAGAATGTGCTCCAGCACCGGGAACCTTTCCGCAAGACCCTGTAGATCCTACCTTCGAACCCTAGACGGTCATGAGAGTGGTTGTTGCTGTGTCTAGCACTAGTTTACGTGATGCAACCTTTGTATTGTATTTTAGGGCGTATGTCATAAGTGCAGTACTATGATTGCATTCTGCATATTATTGTTTGTTGTGATATGCATTTAATTCGTCCGCCCTTAATAAATCTTGAGGACGAGATTTTCTTAAGGGGGGTAGAGTTTGTAACACCCCAAAAATTTAACCATATTTTTTATTAAGTAAAATTTGGCCAGAAATAAAATTTTGAAGTATATTAGGTCTTTTATTAATTTCAGAGTATTTTCTGTTTTCTGTTTTCCAAAATTCTTCCCTCCATATAGTTTTTTTTTTGTAAAATATTATTGGACTTGGTAGTTTTCTTAAATCAATTCATTTACATTTTAATAACAGTAGGAAATATTTTCATAATAAAATTTGCCCCAAAATAATTCTTTTAATAGCATTTCCAATCCTTGAAATGCCTCTGCTGCACTACAACTATTTCAAATAATTCTCTTAAAATTCCACAAAAATTATGAGGGGTCATATGATGCCTATAGATCATTTTTGTGCAAAAACCCAACATGGTCATTTGAAAATTTTGAGCAAAACATCCTCTTTTCAATCCTGTTCCATTTTTAGGTTATAACTGCAATCCAAATTTTTGTTGCTCAAACAATTCTGAAATTTTTCCCACTTATAGTCCATCCAACCAAAACCTTAAGTCCAGAAGATCAGCTCCAATTACCTCTTTCTAGTTCACCAAATAATTCCCTGTAATTTCTGTCCACCACTATACCAAAATTCAGATTGATAAAAGCCATCTAGCTCACCATGGCAAATCATCGAGCACCCTACGTGCATGTCCAGAGCGCGAGCAGAGTACTCTTATGGCACGTTCGGCATCACTGGTGCGCCACTGCCCTGCTGCCTCCCCTCACGCGTGACACGTCCAGCTAGCTTCGTAAAGAAGCCACAACGCTCACCGACATCTTCCCCAAGCCTCTTGCTCCGCCCGCACCGACCAGTGTCACCGCCCATCGCCACCGTCTCGGGCACGGCACCGCCCGAGACACGTGGCTCGAACCAGAGGCAACCAACGCACCGAGGCTCAACTGCCAACTGCTCGGAGTCATCCACAACTCGCCGACCATGCACCGGCCTCACCCACCGCCATGAATGGCCATCCGCCCCGGTGGCGTTCTCTGAAAGCCACGGCCACGGCCACCCCTTGCTATATAAGCCACCTGAGCTCGCCCAGCTGCTCGTAACTCCTCCTTCCCTCCTCTGCAAGCCACCCGTAGCAGCCATGTGACCGGAGGAGGTCATCTCCCTCCCCTCCGGCAACCACACCAGCCGCCATCACTCGGTCAAACCCGACGCCACCA
This sequence comes from Elymus sibiricus, assembly GCA_039707655.1. Taxonomy (NCBI): domain Eukaryota; kingdom Viridiplantae; phylum Streptophyta; class Magnoliopsida; order Poales; family Poaceae; genus Elymus; species Elymus sibiricus. Next base: position 66,715,420 of record CM077672.1, read on the forward strand.
GAGCCCCGTTCTCCTCGTTCTTTCGACCGGAAGCTCCCTCTCGCCCCCACAAACCAAATCCTCTTGCCAATTTTACCGGAGGTGGCCCGTGTGCGAAAAGCCCAATTTGCTCCCGTCGGAGCTCTTCGGGTGCGCTCGCCGCCGGCAGCCCCGTGCTCCCCATCGACTGTCCCGTACCTCGTCGGGATCACCAGGATCTCCTGGTCATTCCGATGGCCTTAGCTCCTCGAGTGGCGCCTCCGTTCGCCGGCGCCGGAGCTCCGCCCTGCTCTGCCGCGGGAGAGGAGGCCGGCGTGGAATGGTCAAACCTGACCAGTGGGCCAGGCAGGCGCACTGTCAGTGACCCGTAACCCCCGCCGTGCGGTTAAGTGGAGACGGGTTCTCCTCGGAGCCGTTTTCGCGCGGGGAAAGCGTATTCCCAGAAATATGTCTTCGACGTCGGTGGACCTCCCGCGCGGCCGAGTGGCTGGGCCCGACCCAGTTGCGTCCTGCGGCTAAATCCCGCCTAGCGCGCTTGCCAGCTCCAGCCCAGTAGGTGGATGCTTTTCCTCTTTTCTCTTTCCAGCAGGATTTAAATAATTCCATAGCAATCATTTCTCGACCAAATCTGATGATTCAAATTTCTACATACTCATAAATTCATGCTCTACTAATCCAGCTTGGGTGAACATTTTTCCTAAGCTTGGTTTCTGCTGGATCTATTAAATAGTCCATTACTTCATTTATTTCAACTTAGAAAATTCCTAGGAAAATCATATGAGCTCCAAATCATTTGGTTCTTTTTCTGATATTCCTCATTTTTCATCTAGTTTATTTTAGTAATTATTTCAAAATTTTCCAAACAACTTTTTTGTACTGTTTCAAGTTTATGTGGTAATTTCAATATTTTGAAAATAGGAAAAATGGAGGGAAGAATTTCCAAAAAATTTGGAGTGCACCCAACACTTCTGCATGCTCAAGGCAAGCATCTTGAACACTTGATATGGTGAATGCATGGTGCTTTACTTGCTTGAATAATTTGAGCATGACTATGTTAATTCAAAAACTTGCATATGGCTAGTTATACATGCATGAGCCTTGGATAATATTTTTGCCTTCACTTGTATGTGAAGTATGAGCAGTAGGGTTATTGTCACATGCCTATGTTGGTTCGGACTAATCTGCAGGAAAGAATCAGTCACGAGAAAAGTGACCGTGAGACTGAAATCTCATTGTGACCAGAATGATCCATGAGGGCATGTTGGGACATGCCAGATGGTGACCCTGTTGAGTACTACCAAGGAAATATATTGTGCTAACCACTGTAGGAAAACTTAAACCTCCTGAGTCGACCATAGATCGAGTCTTGTTCCGGTAACCCCCATACTTGTTTCGTGCTGCCACTTGTCCCTGCCACAGGTAGGGTAGGGTTCAGTAAGTTGCTAACCCCTTTCTTTGCACACACCACACAGAGGGGCCATAGTGAAAGATACCATTGGCCCATGGTAGGCATGTCACTTGGTCAGGGGGCATGGGTGTCTCCAGTTGTAGCCGGAGAGGGGTAGCACCCCTTGTGTTGGCGCGTGTTATAAATATGATAGTGATCCCATGCTAATCGAGACGATGGTCTCCCCGTCTTAGAGTTTTTCTTGAACGATGCTTTGGGTGATTCCTGGCATCCGGAAGGTTAATCTGGTGTGTGCTGGTTATGTGTGTTTTCAACCCAAAGGCCGTAATTGGAATTAGTCAGCGTCTCAGTGTTGACTAAAGAAATCCTTTACTTGTGGGTAAAGAGTACACCCTCTGCAGAGTTTAAAAACCTATTCGAATAGCCGTGTCCGCGGTTAAGGACAACAGTCTGGGTTGGTCAAGTGTCGGTCTTAGTGTCGGTCTTCGGAGGAAATAATTAAAATTGAGCACGAGTTATTTTGCAGGAATATTTATTGTCACCACTGATGCCAGCATAAATATTATTGTTATCATGAATATTATTGTGGACTAACCCTTTTTCTTCTATGTGCAATTTCTGAGTATCACTTGGGATGGCTAATCCACCTGGATACTGAGTTTTGTTTTCTTTTCTGGGTATCACATGGGATGGCTAGTCCACCTGGATACTCAGTTTTATTTTCTTTTCTGGGTATCACTTGGGATGGCTAGTCCACCTGGATACTCAGTTTTATTTTATTTTCTGGGTATCACTTGGGATGGCTAGTCCACCTGGATACTCAGTTTTATTTTCTTTTCTGGGTATCACTTGGGATGGCTAGTCCACCTGGATACTCAGTTTTATTTTCTTTTGTGGGTATCACTTGGGATGGCTAGTCCACCTGCATACTCAGTTTTATTTTCTTTTCTGGGTATCACTTGGGATGGCTAGTCCACTTGGATACTCAGTTTTATTTTCTTTTCTGGGTATCACTTGGGATGACTACTCCACCTGGATACTCAGTTTTCTTTTCTTTTCTGAGTATCACTTGGGATGGCTAGTCCACCTGGATACTCAGTTTTATTTTCTTTTCTGAGTATCACTTGGGATGGCTAGTCCACCTTGATACTCATTTATTTTCAAGACCTCTCGTGGCGTCGCTTTTAGACACCCGTTTGGCATTTCTCTTCAAGACCTCTCGTGGCGTCGTCTTTAGACACCCGTTTGGCATTTCTCTTCAAGACCTCTCGTGGCGTCACTTTTAGACACCCGTTTGGCATTTCTCTTCAAGACCTCTCGTGGCGTTACTTTTAGACACCCGTTTGGCATTCTTCTTGGAATTTCTCGGGCGGTCTAACGCCCGATGTTCCATTTTATTTTATTTTGATCTTATCATTACCATGGTTTATTTATTCATCCGCACCGTACTAATATTTATCATGCCATACTTAGTTTCAGTCAGCATATGCATGTAATTTAAATCATCATGAGCATATGCATTTGGTATATCTTTTGTTCATGATGTTTGCGAGTACATTCAAACATACTCACTGGCTTGTCCCTGGCTATTTAATTGGCCAGGTCAGGATTTCAATGAGGAGTACTACGACGATGTCCATGCGGACTAGTAGCCTAAGATAGCAGCCATGCGAGATAGGAGTTATCCAGGTCAGCTGTTCCTGTGGGAATGGAGCCCCACCAGAGATGGAGATTCGCTACCCGCTTCCGCCATCCACTATTGGAAATCATTGTTGTATCATTAGACCTTTACGGTCTTGTATTCAATTCATGTAATTGCTTGGTAATCTGTATCAAGGACGTGTCCACCAATAAAAATGATCTTGGGGCTGGTGGCGACACGAGGGGTTAATTTCTGGGATATTGTGTCCCGAAAATCCGGCCCCGACACAATGGGACGGTGACCTCGACACCCCGCGAGGGACACCACCGCTACCCCAGCCCTGTAGCTCCCCATCCGACACCGAAGATCACGGAGAAGCTTTGACATCCGCAGGACACGCCCGGCTGGATGTCAACGAGGTGGACTGAGTCCACCAGTATTGTGGTCGAGCCTGAGTGGCCCGGTTTTCCTGTATTTTTGTAGTAGCCGCTGTATGGCATAGTAAAGTTTGTAAATTACTTGTGTATCATTGCCTTAATAGTAGTATGCGTGATCTAGCATAAATTGTTGGCGTGTAGTGGCAGAGTAAATTCTAGACGTGACGGCCGAACCCCCTAACCGACACGCACATTAATACGTCACATTCTTTTGGGAAGTGAGGTCTGAGATTTTGACTCAGACAACCCCACGCCGGAGCCGATACATGAGTCGTACCGGAGCCACCTTATGTCCCCTAACCCAGACACTGTATAAGCAGCCATATCTCACTCCACACCAGCAACCCTCAACCTTGAGCACTGCTTTTCCCCATTCATCCCTCTATGCCGCACCCCAGAGCCTACCTGAGAACCCCAGATGCAAGGCCTGGTAGTTTTGTTAAGGTTTTGTGGGATTTTACCCGCAATACTCTTGGCTCCACCCACCCACCCCAGTATGAGTTGTTCAAATCGAGTATCACCCCTGGTTTCTCGAAATACTGGGCAGCTGTGCACATCCCACCAGCAGATTTAAACCAAGGCCCTCCGCATGTTGTCTTCATCAGGAGATCCATGCCAACCTCAGGCATGGCCATTGAGGCCGCTGCTTATGAAGTAATCACCCGTCTCCGATTCGTGGTACCCTGTGCCAGCGAAAGGGAGTATTGTTATTTACCGAGCCGCGCAGCTTTTTGAGCAGAAGCTACATTCCGCTGTGAACGTATCGAAAGAGATCCAGCTTTGGTCTATCTCATCCAATATGTGATGGCCCAGGAGCATTTCACCCAGCAACTAATGGAGTATCTCCATTATCTTGCTGTCCTAAATCGTCGGATCGCCATTGGCGGACCACCTCTACCAACCCAGGAAGGACATGTTCTTCGCCTGCTTCCTCCATTTCCTCCAGAAGAAGAATGTGCTCCAGCACCATGAACCCTTCCGCAAGACCCCGTAGATCTCACCTTCGAACCGTAGACGGTCATGAGTGTAGTTGTTGCTGTGTTCAACGCTAGTTTACATAACGCAACCTTGTATTGTATTTTAGGGCGTATGTCATAAGTGCATTGCTATGATTGCATTCTGCATATGATCATTTGTTTTGATATGCATTTAATTCTTCCGCCCTGATGTAACACCGCAAAAATTTAACCATAATTTTATTAAGTAAAATTTGGCAAGAAATAAAATTTTGATTTATAATAGGTCATTTAATAATTTCAGTTCTCTTCTGTTTTCTGTTTTCCAAAATTCTTCCCTCCATATAGAAATTTTGGGCAAATATTGTGAGCTTTGGTAGTTTCCTCAAAACATTTCATTCATATTTTAATAACAGTAGGAATATTTTCATAATAAAATTTTGCCAAGATAATCCTTTTAATAGCATTTTCAATTTTTGAAATGCTTCTGTTGCACTAAGACCCTTTTAAATAATTCTTTAAAAACTCCACAAAAATTATGAGGGGTCATGTGATGCCTATAGATCACTTTTATGTAAAAACCCATCTTGGTCTTTTGAAAATTTTGAGCAAAACATCCTCTTTTCAATTCTGTCCCATTCTTGAGTTACAACTACAACCTCAATTTTCCTTGATCCAAAAATTCTGAAATTATTCCACCTGATAGCCCTTCCAACCAAACCCTTAAGTCCAGAAGATCAACTCCAATTGCATTTTGGAAGACCTCCAAATAATTCCCTGTAGTTTCTGTCCATAACTGAATTCCAACAAAACTTGCACTAGCAAGTTTTTCCTTTTATCAAAATAACTTCACCATCAACCTTATCATCCAATGAGACATTATCCTGCCGATTCTCATGTCCAACAAAATCCCCTAAATAGCCCTAGCATTCTGTCAAACAGATTGTGGGCATGGCAGAAACCTTGCTCCATTCTAAACTGCATTAGGAACTTGCTCCTCTGGCCAAAATAGCATGTCCAACATCCTCACCATCCCTAGTATCATCACCATACCAAAATTCACAGCAAAAAGGGCTCCCTAGATCACTCGCGCATTTTGGCAAACACACTGTGAGCGTGCTCGGGGCATGGCCAGAGCGCCCCTTTGGCTGGCATCGGCAACGCCCTCGCGTGGCCTCCCTGCTGCTGCTCCCGCACGCCAGCCTCCCCAGATATCTTCAAGAGCAAGCCAGGTAGCCTGCCGACACCTCCGCTTGGCCGCTAGCGCCGGCCACCGCCGTCCACGCCATCCAGAAGCGCCGCCCGACGACGCCCACTCTGCCACGTCTCCCCGGACCCCCTCACCTTAATTACCAACAACCCGAGCTCATCAGCGGGCGACCACCGTCCTCACCGACTCCGCCGACCACGGCCACCGGCCTCAACGGCCTCAACCACCGCCGTAATGGCCTCCGCTGCGTGTCCCGTTTCTGGAGGTCACAGAACCGACGTGCCCGTGCTATAAAAAGCCACCCAGAGGTCCTCTCGATGATCATCGCCACTCCCTCCTTCCCTGCAAACCCCGCAGAGCACCCAACTAACCCAGACGCGGTCTTCTTCCCCCTCTCCAGAAACTACGGCCGCCGCCACTACCTCGTTGAATCCGGTGCAACCAGAGCCTCCCTTTCTTCGTTCTCTCCACCAGAAGCTTCCTCGTAGTCCCGCGAATCCATCCCCACCTTCGATTTCACCGGAAAAGCACCGTAGTTGAAATCCCCCATTCCACCGCCATCGGAATTCTTCGAGAGTGCTCGCCGCCGGCGACTCCGTCCACCCCAGCTACCATGACGAGTACCGGGGGGACCGCCGTGACCTTCTGGTCCCACGGGTGGCCTCGGCTCCCCGAACGGCGCCGCCGTTCGCCGGCAAGCCTCGCCGGAGCGCTGCCTCCATTTGGCCAGAGGAGAAGGCGCGCGTGGGTGACTGGTCAAACCTGACCAGTGGGCCAGGCGGGCCCACTGTCAGTGACCCAGCGCCACGCCAGCCAACCTGTAAGTGGACGCGGGTTTCCCTGGAGGCGCTTTCGCGCGGGGAAGGCGTATTCCCAGGAACACGTCTTCGACGTCGTCAGCCTCCGGTGTGGCCGAGCGACTGGGCCTGGCCCAGTGGCGCCAGGCGGCTAAACAGCGCTCAGGGCGCGCTTCTCCCCTTTCCTCTTTTCCATTTCCTGCAAGTTTCAAATAATTCCACAGCAGTCATTTCAAAGCCAAATTTGATGATTCAAATTTCTGCATATTCCTAAAATCATGCTATATTAATCCAGCTAGGGTGAACATTTTTCCTAAGCTTTGTTCCTATTAGATCTATTAAATAGTCCATTTCTTCATTTATCACAGCTTAGAAATTTCCTAGGAAAATCATCTGGACTCCAAATAATTTGATTCTTTTTCCTTAATTCCTCATTTTTCATCTAGTTTATTTTAGTATTTATTTCAAAAATTTCCAAGCAACTTTTTGGTACTGTTTTCAAGTTATGTGATAATTTCAATATTTTGAAAATAGGGAAAAATGGAGGGAAGATGAAATTTTCAAAGTTTTGGAGTGCACCCAATCCTTCTGCATGTTAAGGCAAGCATCTTGGACACTTGATATGATGAAAGTTTGGTTGATTGCTTGCTAGAATTTTGAAACATGATTATGTTGACTCAAATGAAATTTGCGTATAGATGATCATGCATATGTGGTTCCTTGTGAGTATTTGAGTTCACTTAAGCATGAAACATTTGTGACACACATACCTATGCTTGTTCTGACTAATCTGTAGGAGAGAATCTATCACATATAAAAGTGACCATGAAATAGATGTCTCGTTGTGACGAGAATGATCAGTGATGGCATGTCAGGACATGCCAGGTGGTGACCCTGTTGGGTACTACCACGGATATATATTGTGCTAACCACTACATGAAAACTTAAACCTCCTGAGTCGACCATAGATCGAGTCTTGTTCCGGTAACCCCCATACCTGTTTCGTGCTGCCACTTGTCCCTGCCACAGGTAGGGTACGGGTTGGTAAGTTGTTAACCCTTTTTCTACACACACACCGTACAGAGGGACCGCGATGAAGGTTTCCAGGATCCAGGTATAATGCCAGTCATTGGGTTAGGGGGCATGGGTGTATCCGGCTGGGCCGAGAGGGGGGCACCCCTTGTATTTGCGCGCGTTATAAATTGTGATCCCATGCTATTCGAGACGGTGGTCTCCCCGTCTTAGAGTTTTCCTGGAATGATGCCTTGGGTGATTCCGGGCATCAGAACGGTTAAGCTGGTGTGTGTGCTGGTTAGGTGTGTTTTCAACCCAAAGGCCATAATTGGAATTAGTCAGCGTCTCGGTGTTGGCTAAAGAAATCCTTTACTTGTGGGTAAAGTGTACACCCTCTGCAGAGTTTTATAACCTATTCGAATAGCCGTGTGCGCTATTAAGGACTACAGTCTGGGTTGGTCAACTGTCGGTCTTGGTGTCGGTCTTCGGAGGAAATAATTAAATTGATCGTGATTCACTTTTGAAGGATGAATATTATCACTACTGATGCTATCATGAATATTACTGTTAACATGAATATTACTGTGGACTAACCTTTTTCTCTTATGTGTATTCTTGAGTATCTCTTGGGATGGTTATGCCACCTAGATACTTATGATATTAATTTCTTTTCAAGACCTCTCGAGGCGTCGCATTCAGACACCCGATTGGCATTTCTTTTCAAGACCTCTCGAGGAGTCGCATTCAGACACCCGATTGGCATTTCTTTTCAAGACCCCTTGAGGCGTCGCATTCAGACACCCGACTGGCATTCTATTTCCTTGGAATTCTTCGGGCGGTCTAACGCCCGATGTTCCATTTTACTTTCTTGGAATTCATCGGGCGGTCTAACGCCCGATGTTCCATTTTATTTTCTATGAATTCATCGGGCGGTCTAACACCCGATGTTCCATTTTATTTTCTTGGAATTCATCGGGCAGTCTAACGCCCGATGTTCCATTTTATTTTCTTGGAATTCATCGGGCGGTCTAACGCCCGATGTTCCATTTTATTTTCTTGGAATTCTTCAGGCGGTCTAACGCCCGATGTTCCATTTTTTTTCTTGGAATCCTCGGGCGGTCTAACACTCGATGTTCCATTTTATTTTCTTTATTACTTGAGTGACATATATAGCCATTTACATCGTATTGTTATTTATCATGCCATGCCTTAATATCAGTCAGTTTATGCATATAATTTTGTCCATCATGATCATATGCACTCTATTGCATTCGGTATATCTTTTGTTCATGATGTTTGCGAGTACATTCAAACGTACTCACTGGCTTGTCCCTGGCTATTGTCTTGGCCAGATCACGATTAGGAGAAGAGCACTATGAAGGCACACCCCGCAACCTAGGAATCGGAGATAGCAGCCACGCGGGATAGGAGTTATCCAGGTCAGCCGTTCCTGTGGGATTGGAGCCCCCACCAGAGATGGAGATCCGCTACCCGCTTCCGCCATCCGCTGTTAGAAATCATTGTTGTATCATTAGACCTTTATGGTCTTGTATCCGATTCTTGTAAATTGCTTGGTAATTTGTAACAAGGACGTGTCCACCAGTAACAAATGATCTTGGGGCTGGTGACGACACGAGGGTTTAATTTCTGGGATATTGTGTCCCGGAAATCCGGCCCCGACACTTTTGTAAGCATTTTCTTCATGCCAGTTCATGAAGGATATGTTTGAGGAAAGAAGTGACTTTCCCCAAGTTCACGTGCATTTGATGCAAGTTTCCGCCGTGAATTCGAGAAAGCGTGTTTTTGCTTCCTTTGGAATCATCCCAAGTCAGTCATGCACATGCGAAGTATTCTATGGTTTGATAGATTTTCAGCCTCCATTCCATATGTATTCCCTAGCACACCAAGCCACTGATTGATTTGTTCAAGGAGAAAAAGTTCCTGCTTAAGAGCTAATCATGACTTATTCAAGGACTTCGATATCCTCGATGATGATTCCCAACCAAAACTCGGTAGTATTTTGTTGTAAGATTTCTATGTGGCCACGATTGTCCTGGACATTATGTTCACATGTATCTTGTAAACCAGCTCATGTTTGGAGCTTGCTCCCATAGTTCATCTCCCGAGAATCTCACAACATCATCTCGTCGATTTGTGTTACACACTTTCTGTTTCATACATGCTGAGTCTGAAGTATCCTATAACCAATCAGATCTGAATCTTAGGCAGATATGATGGTTGGAACATTTCCCAAGAATTATAACATTGGTCTACCTAAACCAGTAAAGTGGATGTTGTTGCTAACACACTTCTCCGGAAGACCTGTTGTTGTATTATCTTGTTCAACAAGATTAGCCATTCTTCCATGGGGATTTCATACAGCTTATTCTAGAAGTTGTTCCTTATGGATCCGTTGTGCTCCCGAAGTCCGACCTTCACTTGATGGCCATGTTGATGCTTTTAAGCATGATCGTGGTATCTAGAACATCAAGGAGAACATTGGAAGCGGAGTTCTAAATGTCTCTCGGTCGATCATCCAGATTTTGTTCCCTTGGCCCCACTAAGGTGAAATCTGAGAAAGTGTTGTCTTCCTTGTCATCTGCATTCCCCACCGTTATTCATCATGGTAGTATGTAGTTGTATCAACATCCTTGGCATAGATGTTGGCAAACCTTGATGAATATGGAAATGCTCAAGTTCTTGAAAGCACGCTAAGAAACTAGGTTATATCCTCGGTATCAATTGGAATGTGCCTTCTGTTGCTGAGTTGTCCTATAACCATAGTTTCCATTCCAATCTGAGTATGCCATTTCTTTTGAACTCCTTCAACGATCATTTGAGAATTTGCCTGAGTCAGGTATAAAGAGTTCAATGATCTATGTATCAAAAGTAATTCTTTTTTCCACTTAAGGGAATAATTCTATGAGTCACCTCCCCTAAGGTGCCCTGTTATGGTGTCAAGGGCAACTTAACTCCTCGCTACTTTGAAACCTCTTCACCATCTTACTTAAGCGTGGAATTGTTGCCTACCAATTGAACCTTCGTCCTCTGCTCCTTTCCATCGCTCCTGATATGTGTTGCTGTCTCAGCTCAAGATGTTCTTACGTCTCATTTCATGAGTTGATCATGAGTTGCTCGATCTTTGAGAAGACCAATTCCTGTAGAGTGTCTTTCTTTCGTCATCGTGTTGGGTGAAGTTCTCGAAGCAAAGATGTTAAGATCAATATGGTGTAATGGGTCAACATCTTCGAGAAGGGCAATTGGATCGAGAAGATTGTGTTAGTTTTGTGTCCCCTCTTTCTTCTTACCTCACGTCTTGAATCTCAGGACAAGATTTTTGTTTAGTGGGGGTGAGCTGTCACATCCCTTGAATTTGATTGTAACTAGTTGCATATGCATCCATGCATCATGTTTTAATTTCAATTTAATTTGAAATGGGGATTCAACAAACCCTAGCACCCCTTTGAAATACTAGGTTCAACTGAAATCTCTTTCAATGAACCCAAAATGCCCTTAAAAAATGTTCATGATTTAGGGACAAAGGTGAAAGCCCTAACCATAAATGGTGCACATTTTTCCAGGACACAAATGGGCTTTGAATTAACCCAACAAGTATTTGAATTGGAGCATTTAAATGCTATATATATTTTGAATGCTCTGATAATTCTGAAATTGGTTGAGGGCTTTTGGAATAACCAAAATAGTGCCCACAACTATTTTTAGGAGTTATAAAAATGATTTAGTATTTTTACTAAATCAAAACAGAAGGAAAAATTAGAAAACAGAAACAAAAATAAAGAAAAACAGAGAGAGAGAGAGATAGAGAGAGAGAGAGAGAGAGAGAGAGAGAGAGAGAGAGAGAGAAGGAACTTACCTGGCCCAGTTGGCCCAGCCGAGCAGCCTCCTGCCTGTCGTCTTCCTCCTCTGCCAGGAGGAAGAAGGCGCATGGCTGCCGCACGCCAGCACGCGCGCGGTCACTTCCTGCTTGCCGCTATTGCTGAAGGGCGCCAAGAGCGCCACGGAACCCCCCGAACACCCTCGAGCTGTCCCCTCAGCTCTATCCTCCTCTACCTTGCTCCCCTGTTGTAACACCCCAAAAATTTAACCATAATTTTATTAAGTAAAATTTGGCCAGAAATAAAATTTTAATTTATAATAGGTCATTTAATAATTTCAGTTCTCTTCTGTCTTCTGTTTTCCAAAATCCTTCCCTCCATATAGAAATTTTTGTAGAATATCGTGGGTTTTGGGTAGCCTTCTTAAATCATTCCATTTATATTTTAACAACAGTAGGAATTATTTTCATAATAAAATTTGCCCCAAAATAATTCTTTTAATAGCATTTTTAATCTTTGAAATGCTTCTGTTGCACTAAGACTATTTTAAATGATTCTTTAAAAATTCCACAAAAATTATGAGGAGTCATGTGATGCCTATAGATCACTATTATGCAAAAAGCCAACTTGGTCGTTTGAAAATTTTGAGCACAACTTCCTCTTTTCAATTCTGCCCCATTCTTGGGTTACAACTACAACCTCAATTTTTCTTGCTCCAAAAATTCTGAAATTATTCCCACTTTTAGTCCTTCCTACTAAACCGTTAAGTCCAGAAGATCAACTCCATTTGCATCTTGGAAGACCTCCAAATAAATCCTCCAAGTTTCTATCCAGAACTGAATTCTGGTAAAACTTGCACTTGCACGTTTTTTTTGTCCATCCAACCACACCATCATCTCTACCATCTAATGAGACATCATACTGGCAATTTTCATAGCTAACAAAAATGCCTAGGACACCTTAGCATTTCATCAAGCAGCTCATGAGCATAACAGAATTTGGCAACCCATCAGAACTTCATTTGGAACTTGATCCTCCTACCAAACAACCGTGTCCACCAGCTTTACTATCCATAGTATCCCAATCCTATTAAGTCTTCCTCGCAACAAGCCCCTCTAGGGTCCCCTGGCATTATGTCGAGCACCTTGGGTGCGCACACAGAACACGGCCAGGGCACGGCTATTGCAGGCCGTGGCATCGCTCTGGCACCGCGCCTCCACTGCCTCCCCTGCATGCGCTCCACCCCAAGAGGCTTCGTGAGCAAGCCCTGGACCTCGCCGATACCTCCTCTTATCGCCTGGCGCCGGCCAGCGCCGACAACCAGTGACCCGAGCCGCCGCCATCGTCTCCCACACGGGCACGGCACCACCGGGACGCCTGGACCACTCACGAGCTGCCAACACCCCTCCTGGACGGTGGGCTCCTCCAGAAGCTCTCCGCACCACAACCATCTCCCCACCGACCTCACCGGCCTCAACGGCGCCATCAATGGCCGCCCGCCACCGTGTCCCTCACTGGAACTCACGGCACCGCCTCCTCCTCCCTATAAAAAGCTACACAGAGCACATCCGGTTGATCGTCACCTCTCCTCCACCTCCTGTGAGTCTCCCCACGCAACAAAACAACCGGAGAAGGCCATCTCCTTCCTCTCCGGCAGCTACTGCCACCGCCCTTGCCTCGAAGATTCCCACGCCACCAGAGCCTCCCCCTCTCCACTCTCTCCATCAGTAGCTTCCTTTTGGTCCCGCAAATCCATCCCCGCCTTCAAATCTACCGGAGAAGCACCGTAGGCAAAAAGCCCCTTCCGCCCGACGCCGCCGTCTGCCCGGAAGCGACTCTGTCCACTCCGGCGACCAAGGAGGGTACCCACAAGACCGCCTCGACCTCCTGAGCCCATGGGTGGTCTCGGCTTTCCGAACGGTGCCGCCGTTCGCCGGCGAGCCTCGCCGGAGCGCCGCCTCTATTCGGCCAGGGGAGAAGGCGCGCGGGACGACTGGTCAAACCTGACCAGTGGCCCAGGCGGGCCCACTGTCAGTGACACATAGCCACGCCACGTGGATAAGTGGAGGCGGGCTTCTCCAGAAGTCGTCTTCGCGCGGGGAAAACGTATTCCGCGAATACGTCTTCGATGTCGTCAGCACTTCCGCGCGGCTGAGTGACTGGGCTGGCCCAGTGGCGCCAGGCAACTAAATAGCGCTCAGGGCGCGCTTCTGCCCTTTCCTTTTTCTCTTTTCCAGCAAATCTCAAATATCTCGAGAGCAATCATTTCACGGCCAAATTTGATCATTCAAGTTCCTGCAAACTTCTAAATTCATGCTCTATCAATCTAGCTAGGGTGAACATTTTTCCTAAGCCTAGTTTCTGTAGGATCTATTAAATAGTCCTTTTCTTCATTTGTCTCAGAGTAGAAATTCTCTAGGAAAATCATATGAGCTCCAAATGACTTTATTCTTTTTCTGAAATTCCTTATTTTTCCTCTAGTTTATTTTAGTATTTATTTCAAAAATTTCCAAACAACTTTTTGGCACTATTATCAAATTAGGTGATATTTCAATATTTTTGAAAATAGGAAAATGGAGGGAAGATAAAATTTTCGAGGTTCTGGAGTACACCCAACTCTTCTGCATGCCCAAGGCAAGCATCTTGAACACTTGATATGGTGAATGCATAGTTGTTTGTTGCAAGAAAAAAATTGAATCATGTATAGGTTGAATTCAAATAAAAATTTGCATATTGCTAGTTATGCATGCATGATCCCTTTGGAAGTATTTTATCTTCATTTAAACTTGAAGTATGAGTGAGCATGGTTATTTTCCCATGTCACATATGCCTATGTTGGTCTGGACTAATCTGCAGGAAAGAATCAGTCACGAGAAAAGTGACTCGCGTGGTGACGAGAATTATCAGTGAGGGCATGTTGGGACATGCCAGGTGGTGACCCTGTTGGGTACTACCAAGGAAATATATTGTGCTAACCACTGGAGGAAAACTTAAACCTCCTGAGTCGACCATAGATCGAGTCTTGTTCCGGTAACCCCCATACTTGTTTCGTGCTGCCACTTGTCCCTGCCACAGGTAGGGCACGGTTCAGTAAGTTGCTAACCCCTTTCTTTGCACACACCACACAGAGGGGCCATAGTGAAAGATACCATTGGCCCATGGTAGGCATGTCACTTGGTCAGGGGGCATGGGTGTCTCCGGTTTTAGCCGGAGAGGGGTAGCACCCCTTGTGTTTGCGCGCATTATAAATATGATAGTGATCCCATGCTATTCGAGACGATGGTCTCCCCGTCTTAGAGTTTTTCTTGAACGATGCTTTGGGTGATTCCTGGAATCCGGAAAGTTATCTGGTGTGTGCTGGTTAGGTGTGTTTCAACCCAAAAGCCGTAATAGGAATTAGTCAGCGTGTTGACTAAGGAAATCCTTTACTTGTAGGTAAAGAGCACACCCTCTGCAGAGTTAAACCTATTCGAATAGCCGTGTCCGCGGTTAAGGACTACAGTCTGGGTTGGTCAAGTGTCGGTCTTCGGAGGAAATAATTAAAATTATGCATGATTTATTTTGCAGGAATATTTATTGTCACCACTGATGCCAGCATGAATATTATTGGTATCATGAATATTATTGTGGACTAACTCTGTTCTTCTATGTGAAATTCTGGGTATCACTTGGGATGGCTAGTCCACCTGGATACTCAGGTTTATTTTCTTTTCTGAGCATCACTTGGGATGGCTAGTCCACCTAGATACTCAGTTTTATTTTCTTTTCTGGGTATCACTTGGGATGGCTAGTACACCTGGATACTCAGTTTTATTTTCTTTTCTGAGCATCACTTGGGATGGCTAGTCCACCTGGATACTCTATTTTATCTTCTTTTCTGGGTATCACTTGGGATGGCTAGTCCACCTGGATACTCATTTATTTTCAAGACCTCTCGTGGCGTCGCTTTTAGACACCCGTTTGGCATTTTTCTTCAAGACCTCTCGTGGCGTCGCTTTTAGACACCCGTTTGGCATTCTTCTTGGAATTCCTCGGGCGGTCCAACGCCCGATGTTCCATATTATATTCTGAATTTATTACTAACCTGACACTTTTATTCATCCGCACCGTATTAATATTTATCATGCCATGCTTTAATTTCGGTCAGCATATGCACTTAAATTAATCCATCATGATCATATGCACGCTATTGCGTTCGGTATATCTTTTGTTCATGATGTTTGCGAGTACATTCAAACGTACTCACTGGCTTGTCCCTGGCTATTTAATTGGCCAGGTCAGGATTTCAACGAGGAGTACTACGACGATGTCTATGCGGACTAGGAGCCTAAGATAGCAGCCATGCGAGATAGGAATTATCCAGGTCACTTATTCCTGTGCGAATGGAGCCCCAGCAGAGATGGAGATCCGCTACCTGCTTCCGCCATCCCCTGTTAGAAATCATTGTTGTATCATTAGACCTCAATGGCCTTGTATTCAATTCTTGTAATTGCTTGGTAATCTGTATCAAGGATGTGTCCACTAGTAAAAATGATCTTGGGGCTGGTGTTGACACGAGGGGTTGTTTCTGGGATTTTATATCCCGGAAATCCGGCCCCGACACCTGTTCTTCCCCGTACGCGTCCGAGAGCGCCGCCGTAAACTGCCGCTCCCACCACCATCGCCTTGCCTCCCCGAGTTATCCAGTGCCTCCGCCATCTCGAGAAGCACATCTGCGCCGAAGGACGCAAGCTCGGGCACCCTGTGCCGTCGCCTGCGAGGTCGTCTTCTTCGTGTCTGACTGCCGCTCGCCACCATCGATTAGCCATCGTCCCTGCTTCCCCGAGCTCACCGATGACGCCATCGGATGTGCTGTGAGCTCCTGGTCATTTCCGCCTAACCCCTCCACTTCTTGCTTGCTCTAGCGGCCGTTTCCATGGAAGCCGAGGAGCACGGCCGCCAAAGCTCAACGCCGTTGATGCTCCGGTGACCTTCTGGTCCAGCGCATGTGTCCAACGGACTCCTGAGCAAGCATAGACGTTGTAGGTGCTGATACGTCTCCATCGTATCTATAATTTTTTATTGTTTCATTCCAATATTCTACAATTTTCACATACTTTTGGCAACAATTTATTTGATTTTCTTCGACTAAAATATTGATCCAGTGCCCAGTGCCAGTTCCTGTTTTTTGCATGTTTTTTGTTTCGCAGAAAATCCATAACAAATGAAGTAAAATTTTACAAAGATTTATTTTGGAATATATGTGATTTTTGGGAAAAAGAATAAGTGTAAGGGGTGGCCCACATGCCTTACAAGCTCACAGGGCGCGCCCCCTACCCCAGAGCGCGCCCCCTGCACTTGTGGCCACCTCGAAGGCCGGTTGGGGGTGACCTTCCACAAGGAAGCTAATATCCGGATAAAAATCCCCTCATAATTTCATCCCAATCGGAGTTACGGATCTCCGGGAATATAAGAAACGGTGAAAGGCCAGAAAACAGGAACGCGAAACAGAAGAGAACAGAGAGAGAGAGAGAGATCAAATCTTGGAGGGGCTCCTGCCCTCCGGGAGCCATGGCGGCCATAGATCAGAGGGGGAACTCTTCTCCCATCTAGGGGGAAGGCCAAGCAAGAAGAAGGAGGGTGGGGGGACCTCTCCCCCTCTCTTCCGGTGGCACTGGAGTACCGCAGGGGGAGCCATCGTGACGGCGATCTACACCAACAGCTTCGCCGCCGTCACCACCAACTCTCGCCCCCTCTATGCAGGGGTGTAACGCTGCTGTAATCTCTACTTAAACATGGTGCTTCATGCTATACATTATTACCCAATGATGTATGGACACCCTATGATGTTTGAGTAGATTTCTTTTGTCCAACGGGTTAATTGTGGTAAGGTGTCATTGATATAAGTTGTATGTTAAATTGGTGCTGTCCTATGGTGCCCTTCTTGTCGCGCAAGCGTGTGGGATTACCGCTATAGGGTTTTGCAATACATTCATGATTCGCTTATAGTGGGTGGCGAGAGTGACAGAAGCTTATACCCGAGTAAGGGGGTTGTTGCATATGGGAGTAAAGGGGACTTGTTACTTAATGCTATGGTTGGGTTTTACCTTAATGATCTTTAGTAGTTGCGGATGCTTGCTAGAGTTCCAATCATAAGAACATGTGATCCAAGTACGGAAAGTATGTTAGCGTATGCCTCTCCCTCATTGCATATGATAAGTATCTATCGTGTTATATTCAATTGCCTATGGACAATCTTTCTCTTTGTGTTACAAAAAGCTCTCTACTAAAACAAACTAACTTTTATTATCTAGCTAAGTAGTTCTAGTTTTATTCTAGCAAATTTATCCTATTACACCTACAAAGTAGTTTCATTCTTGTTATAGGTAAAGCGAATGTTAAGTGTGCGTAGAGTTGTATCGGTGGTCGATAGAACTTGAAGGGAATATTAATTCTACCTTTAGTACCTCGGTGGGTTCGACAATCTTACTTATTGAAAAAGGCTACAATTGATCCCCTATACTTGTGGGTTATCAAGACCTTTTTCTGGCGCCGTTGCCGGGGAGCAATAGCGTGGGGTTGATATTCTCGTGTGTGCTTGTTTGCTTTATCACTAAGTAGTTTTTATTTTTTGTTCTAAGTTGTTTTATATCTTTAGTTATGGATATGGAACACGAAATACCAAAAAAATTAGTTGTACTTGCTACTCATGGAGATGGGGGACCTCCTAGAATCCTCGATGCTGGTTATGTGGAATACTACTTTGATAATCCTGATAAATCTCCATTCAACTTGATAATGGGAGATACTTTGGATCACCACGAATACTTTAGGGATTATCACTTGTCTCAAAAAGGGAAACACTTATGGGATCAAATTAAAATGTCGCATTGGTATGCTTGGAATATGTGCTCTATGTATTATTATACTTGTTGCTCTAAGATGAAGGCTCCACACCTTCCCTTTCAATGTGAATTTAATGATAATGAAACCTTGGCTTCTTATGCTAATGGTGTATATGATTACTATGATGTGGAACAAATAGAAGAATTTGTTGCTTTTAAGGGTGCTTATGAAATTGAATCTTTGTTTGAAAAGTATGAAGATTGTGATGATGCTCTTTACAGATCCGAAAATTATGCTATACTTACATATTGCTATCAGAATTATGAATACAATGCCGATATTGATGAATTTATTGAGAAAGTCTCCGCTATCCAAGAAGAGACTGTTATTTTGCAGGAATCTATGGAGGAGGAAATTGCTGAAACTGTGAGCTCATTAGATGAAAAACATGAGGAGGAGAGCGAAGAACAAAAGGAGGAAGAGCGGATTAGCTACCCGTGCCCACCTTCTGATGAGAGTAACTCTTCAATTCATACATTGTTTAATTTCTCTTTGTGCTTACCGAAGGATGAATGCTATGATAATTGTTATGATCCCTTGGATTCGTTTAAAATATCCCTTTTTGATGAAATTGATGCTTGCCATGCTTGTGGCCATGATGCCAATATGAATTATGCTTATGGAGATGAACTTGCTATAGTTCCTTATGTTAAACATGAAATTGTTGCAGCTGCACCCACACATGATAGTCCTATTATCTTTTTGAATTCTCCCAACTACACTATATCGGAGAAGTTTGCACTTATTAAGGATTATATTGATGGGCTGCATTTTACTATTACACATGATGATTTTGATGGATATAATATGCATGTGCTTGCTGCTCCTAATTGCAATTATTATGAGAGAGGAACTACATCTCCACCTCTCTATGTTTCGAATACAATAAAATTGCAAAAAACTGCTTATGCTATGCATTAGCCTTTATTATGTGTGCATGAATTGTTCTTTTATGACATGCCGATGCATAGGAAGAGAGTTAGACTCCGTTTTTCCATGATATATGTTGCTTTGTGCTCACTACTAAATTATAAATAATTGTTAATTAAAATTGGCTTTGATATACCTTGGGATCCGGGTGGATCAATTAGTTGAGCACTATATGCCTAGCTTAATGGCTTCAAAGAAAGCGTTGTCTAGGAGACAACCTGAAAGTTTTAGAGATTCATTTTATTTTGATGTGTGCTTTTAAAAAAAAGTTTAAAAACAAAAAATATAGAGGGGAACCTAAAACTTTTTCAAAAAGAAAAGTGAAAGTGAGAAAGACGAGCACCGTTGAAGTGGGAGCATGCCTTGAACTTTGTTCATGCCCATGGAAACTTTGTGAACCTTGATTATATAAACTTTTCAACAAAAATAATTGTCCCCTTGTACAAATCCATTGTATTATAAATATAATGTGCCAAGATTTACCTTTAGGATGTTTAAATTGCTTGTTTGGTGTGTGCTGTGAAAAAACAGAAACTTTTGCTGTAGTTTTTGAATTTCTATATTTTACTGGAATGTGAAAAAATTGTGAAATTTTTACAAAGCACTACTATGCAAATTTTTTATCATGTCCTAATTTTTCAGAATTTTTGGAGTTACAAAAGTATATGTTTCATCTACATCTTAACAGACTGTCCTGTTTTCACAGATTGCTGTTATAGTTTCTTTATTTGCTTATGTTTGAAATCTTGTTGAGCCCCATTGACTTGGGAGACATAGAATTGTGATAGCATACAGTGGGTAATGTTTGATTATAATTATACAATAATGTTACAGGAGGACATGATGGGATTTGATGTTATATGTACTAACCCCTTTAACGAAAAAAGTTTGGTTAAATTTTGTGTGGACAAAGTGTTCGAAGATCGAGGAGGTATCGATATGAGAAGAATAAGGAGAGGAAAGAGTTCAAGCTTGGGGATGCCCAAGGCACCCCAAGTAAATATTCAAGGAGACTCAAGCGTCTAAGATTGGGGATGCCTCAGAAGGCATCCCATCTTTCTTCCTCGACAATTATCGGTATGCCTCGGTTTTTGTTTTATTCACATGATATGCGTAAATTCTTGGAGTGTCGTGTGCTTTTTATTTTTCTTTTAGTGATGCACCATGCTGGCATGAGTTAGTCCTTGGTTGATTTATAGAATGCTCTTTGCACTTCACTTATATCTTTTGAGAATGGCTTTATAGAATGCTTCGTGTGCTTCACTTATATCTTTTGAAGTTTGGATGCTCGTTTCTCTACAGTTAGAAAACCATTATTTGTAGAATGCTCTTTTGCTTCACTAATATTTATTAGAGCATGGTCTTTTGTAGAAAGAATTAAACTCTCATGCTTCACTTATATGTATATATTTAGAGAGTTAACATGAATTGGTCACTCATACGGTTAGTCATAAAATCCTACATAAAACTTGTAGATCACTGAATATGATATATTTGATTCCTTGCAATAGTTTTGCGATATTGAGGTGGTAATATGGGGGCATGCTAGTAAAAGAATTAAAGTTGAGTATTAATCACTAGTACAGTGAGCTGATATACAAACAGTTTTTACCCCCTTTCAGCGACAGAGCTTTAAACCGTCGCCTTGCCTGTGTGTGCGATAGGGGGGTCCTTTCCACATGACCCAGAAACCGTCCATGATAGGGCCTCTGGTCACACACGCGGGGCAAAAAGAGCTCGTGTGCGATCGGGTGAGCCATCGCAGACAATTATAATGGCCCAATCGTTTCCGTTCGTATGTACATCCCACATAGTGAATCCAAGATAAACGTTTCCGTTCATATATACATCCCACACAGTGAATCCCAGACAAACGTTTCTGTTCGTATATACAAAGCACACAGTTTTCCGCATCACATCGTTTGTGATAGTGTTGCCATTGCAGACGATAGTAATAATTTTATCGTTTGTGTTATTGAATGCATCACGCACGGTGTCTAGAAGAAACTGTGTGGCATAGGCTGTCCATCACACACACTTTTTATGTGGAAAACATTTGTGTAAGGTGGCCTAACGCAAACAGTTGTTCAGAGGAAGTCGTGTGTGATTGTTCATTGATCCAACATGTTTACTTCCTATAAACTGTGTGGGTTGTCTGAGATCATCGCCCACGGTGTTATCTCAATAACCGTTTGCACTAGAAAAACCCAATAAGCAGGCTAATTGGCCTATAATTATTAATCCATTTAGTAATCAAATTTACATTTCATAATAAACACACAATATATTTCATTTTCGTATTACGGAACCAGGATTTCATAATTGAAATACATTAGAGTACAACATCATATAGCTTCAGCACTCACTCACACCATATAGGCATATAGCTAGCTACCCCATTACACAACAGCACCAAGTTTCACATGCAACATCTAAAACCTTTGGAAATTAGCATCATAGACGGTAGATAGACAGATGAATCTCATCTGGAAAACTGCTGAAGCGGAAAGCGAATATTGAGCCTTCAATGATGTTGAATGTCCTTGCAACTTTAGGCCAGTGCCTGTGGATGATTAACCGCCCATCCTTCGTCCTCTTGAGGAAGACTTCAATATTGTACCGTGGGTGTTGTATGAACACCTTCCTCGCCTCTTGACCATACAGGTGGTTTGAGAGGTAATCATCTATGAACTGCTTTGGAAAGGCCTAAAAACAAAGATATGCATAAATATCTTCTCTGAATTTTGAAATGGCACAAAGGAATAAAAAAACAAGGTACTCCCTCCAGTCCTTTTTGCTCCACGCATTAGATTTGTATCAAGTCAAACTTTGTAAAGTTTCACCAAATTTATTTTAAAAAATATCAACATCCACGATACCAAATATGTAAACTATAAAATTGTATTTCATAATGCTTCTAAAAATAATGATTTTGAAGTTTGAATGTTGATGCTTTTTTCTATAACTTTGGTCAGAGTAGAGATACTTTGACTTCGGACAAAACTTATATGCAGACTAAAAAGGACCGGAGGGAGTATAAGAGTTAGTACCATCCTGTAGTTCACTGATGTGTTCTTCATTGTGCAGACAAAGATCTTGTTGTTTTTCACCGCTAGTTTCTTTATCCTCACAATCTTTCTGAGTTTCTTGACTTGACTGATATTCATGGACATCTCATTTCCCCATATGCAAAATGGGCCGAACAGTGGGTCAAAACCTATGACAGCAGGACCTACATGTGCAAGACCAAATTGTTAAAAACCTAAATACTAGAATGGTTCCTACAATTGCACACTAATGTGCTATTAGACAAAGCACCATGCATGTGCGAACCTCGATGGTAAACCTCAGTGCCTCCCATTGTTTCCCTGCAACACATATAAGGTAGTTATTGATCAGGCTAAGTGAGGGTTCCCATACTATCAGTAAAATATGTTGATGAAAAATAAACACATTGCAGATTCAGCAGATTAATTCGAGCCACATGGAAAAGCCATTTATCCAAACCAAGCATGCTTAAGAACTAGGAAATATAGCAATTGTATATGTTTCTCATGTATTTAGTACAGCCGAATTCGATTTATTTCTCACGTGCATAACAATACAAAATTGTACAATTGAACATCGCATTGCAGAATTGAACCAAACAGTTAACTAAGCACCACAACAAATGAACGAAACAGTTAACTGAGCACCACATTGCACAAGAGAACATACTACAAGATCAGACAGTTAACCAAACCTAGTATGCTTAACAACTTGGAAATATAGCAATTGTAGTTGTATCTCATGTATTTTGTACAGCCAAATTCGATTATTTCTCATATGCAAGAGAATACAAAATTGCACCCACAAGAATTGAGCTTCACCTTGCAGAATTGAACTAAATAGTTAACTGAACATGACAAAAACATAACCAAACAGTTAACTCAGCTCCACATTGCACAATATATAGAACATATATACTAGAGGATCAGATTGCATAGTAAGAGTATATAGCACAATTCACTAGAATTTGTAAAGGAAAGGCAGGAGTAGCACATGCAAAAGGTAAACCGAACATGCTTAACCGGTGTAGCTAGCTAGCTGAACATAGGTCCTTGTAGTGAGCTAAAAAGACAAGCTACTCCTCATCGTCGGAGATATCGATGACGATGGGCTCCTTAGACTTGGAAGAGGGTGAGGCCTCTACATCGTGGGTGCCGAGTCACCTGAGCCACTCCGGGCACCAACCTGCTGGCTCTGGAGTTGAGGTAAGCACGGGCACGCTGAGAAAACACCTCATAGTCTTCGTCGAAGGCACCGACGGTGGCCTCGAGAAAATGCCACGAACTGTCGTTTAAAGCAGCCAACTGCGTGGCGGCGTCTGCGCGCGAGGCGTCGACGGTGGCCTCGACGGCGAGGTGATCCTCCAAGATCTGGGGGTCGGCACGCATGGCAGCCATCGCGACCTCATCCGCGCGTGCGGCCGCGATTTGCTTCTCCGCTGCCAGATGCTCCTTGAGCTCCTGGCTATACTGCGTGCACCATGGCTTAGGGCGGCGCTTATTTGGAGGATGGGTTGGTGATTTGGGTGGAAGGTGTCGCGCCGGCGGTCGGGGCATGTTGGATGTAGAAGGAGGTGGAGGATGGGGGTCGGGTGTGGATTACCTGACTAGATCGACGAGGCCAAGCAGCAGGAAGGCGCATCGCCGGCGAGGCGGCGGTGCTACAAGCAAGCAGTGAAGGTTTGAACAGGGGAAATGTGGCTTTTGGTAAGGAGGAGGGGGCCATGGGAGGTAGATATTTCCGCGGATGCCAATTTTTTTTGCTCCGTGCAGCGAAAAACTGGCGCGCGAAGTGTCATCAGACACGGTCCCTTATTTAGCACTGTGTACGATATCTGAACATCACAAACAATTCATATGGCTTACCTCGTGTGTGATGAGTTTGAACGTGCAAATTTTGGTTCGAATTTCCCTGGTTACAGTGGTCATCCACGTCATTGCATAATTTGGGTACACAAAAGAGCCTACAGCACACCCACACTTCTTAATCGAGCAAGTTTAGCAATTAAACAGAGCTAGCTGACCTAAACATTACTCTAACAAAAGACCGGCGCTCTAAACAAAGACTACTACTCCGCCTGGTGCTCGTCGATCTCCGCCGCCTCCTCCATGTCCAGCTCGCGCCCGACGATCTCCTGGGGAAGGGGCTCCATGGCATCCATCGCACCATACTCGGCAAGCATCTTGCCATCCGCGTCCGCCATCTCTTCGAAAAATGCCACCACGAGCTGGGCGTGGGCGGCTACGGTCTGGGCTTGGATGGGCTCCATCGCGGCAATGTATGCCGCGAACGAACGGACGGCTGCTCGAACGCTCTCGGCGATTGCCAACTCTTCGGCCGTGGGTTGCCGACCGTTGTCGGAGAAGCTTCATGTGATTTGTGTGGTGACCGCCAGGAGTTGGGCGTGGGCGGCCTAGACATGGGCGCGGGCAGCCTCCATCAGGGCTAAGGCAGCCGCCGCGGAACGAATAGCTATTGTCCCGCTCTCGCCATTTGCTATCCCCGTCGCAGATATTGCTGCCGCCATCTCAGCTGCAGTAGCGGCCGTGTCGGCTGCCGCAGCCGCCCGGTCGTAGATTGCGGCCGCGCTGAAGTAGGTTGTGAGCACGCTCATGGAGGCTGCGGCTGCGCTCTCGCCGGAGTGGGCTGCCGAAGTTGCCCTCATGACGCGGGTCCACGTCCCCATCTTTGACCGGCGACGATTGAACAGTGATATGATATTTGGGGGGGGGCTAGTTTACTTGACGCGCCGGCTGTGGACTGTAGCCGATGAACCTTCTCGCGTAAGCCATATATGACGGTGCACCAAGATATTTTGTACTGCATCTCACACGGTTGGAAACTGTGTGTGATGTACTTGATTTTTCGTCTTGATTTGAAATACGGAATGGGGTCACAGCGGCAAAGGACGGTGTTTGAATTGCTAGAACATTTGTCTGCAGTGAACATAAAACTATACGAGTGTCGTGTTAAAATTTGGAATTATTCGGCGTTCATTTGGACATTTTTATACATTAACTGAGTTTTCTAGGCATTTTATGTGCATAATTCAAATTTGAACTACATGCACATGCTCTGGTGCACCAAAATGGGTTGAAAAATCATATGTGTGTCCTTGGGTGCATGCTTAGGTCCCATGCAAGAAATGGGAATGAATTTCAAACACCTCGGCATCGTGGCTCGGCCGCAAACGCTGAGATACTTGGTTTTGAAATTCTAGTAAATCCAAAACTCGTCTGAAATTCATGAAACTTGGCATGCTGTCATGGAATGGCACCAACATGCTATGGTAAAAATTTTATCCCATTTGGGGCAGGTTTTGGTATAAGCTTCTCACAAACCAGAGCTTCTCACAAGAAGCCTCATGGTTCTGGTAGGGAACGTGTCACCTTTGTGGACGAAACGACATTCATTGCCTCTTCTTGCCTTGATTTTTTTCTAGAGGTAACATAGACCAATAGGAGTGTCGTGTTAAATTTTGGAATTATTCAGGGTTTGTTTGGACATTTTTATACATTAACTAAGTTTTCTAGGTATTTTATCTGCATAATTCAAATTTGAACTACAGGCACATGCTCCGGTGCACCAAAATGGGTTGAAAAATCATATATGTGTCCTTGGGTGCATGTTTAGGTCCCATGCAAGAAATGGGAATGAATTTCAAACACCTAGGCTCTTCGTGGCTCGGCCGCAAACTTGAGAACTTGGTTTTGAAATTCTAGTAAATCCAAAACTCGCCTGAAATTCATGAGACTTGGCATGGTGTCATGGAATGGCACCAACATGCTGTGGTAAAAAAATTGTCCAATATGAGAGAAGGCGCACAAATTAACAGCCAACAAATAGCTGTCACATTATCATCACAAACGGTTGTACAGTATTATTTCAATTATGGGCATTCTACTGGCCATTTACGTGCCGCCACGCGTCCCACTTTTTTAATGGCAAGGAGGTGCCGTCCGGACAGTTGTTTGAGTAGATGGGAGGTGTGCGAGCGAAGTGTAACACCCCAAAAAATTTCCTTTGGATTTTCAAAATCCTTTCTTTAAAATAAAATACTTTGATTTATTTTGGCCCTACTTTTCTGCTTATCTTTCTTCTGTTTTGAAAAGCACTTTGAATTTTCAATTGAGGTTTCAAAAAAATTTAATGGTTCTGATTTGATGGGTTACTACTTGAGTAATTATTTTGGAGTATCAAAAATATTTTTTTATTTAGAAAAGTTTCTTGGAATAATTAAAAGTATTCCAAGGAAATGGCCATTTCACTCCTTTCAAGCACTTCTAATATTCCCCAAAAATTTATTCTGTCATTTTAAATTATCCCCCAAGTTATTCTCACATTCTAGGACAGCGTCCAATACCTCTCCTCTCCACAAAAATATTTTCCTCATTTTTAATAAATTCCAAAGTTGGAATTTCAATTATTCCTAGTTTCTTTGATTTACAAAGGAACTATATTATTTCCAAATCTTTTACACCCACAAAAATTATCCTAGCTACTTGGCAGTACCCACAATCCATTTCACCAAAAACATTTGGTTCCACAGTTCAAAAAAAATTCAAATCTCATTCAATTCAAATTTGGACCAGATTCAGTCTCTCTGATCAAAGCCTATTTTAGATTGCTCCAAAAATCCTGAAACCTTGCCAACCTCTCTTTTATGCATCAACACCTCACCACAAAAATTCCCTAAAATTCCTAGATCCCTCTAGCATTTCATCATACACCTGGTGTGCACACTGTAGCACTGTCGAAAAATTTCAGTTAACAGAGAAATTCAGAGAGAGGAGGAGATCGATGCCGTGCACTCCTCATCTTCCTTCTCCTCCGCGGCGTCGCCGTTGCTCATCAATGCTTCGACCCCTGGCCCACTCCCCAGCCTCTCATCGCCAATGAGCTGGCGGCAAGCCGGTGCAACGGCCACCGTGCTCATCCACAGCGGACCGAAGAACCAGCACGGCCACCTACGAGCATTCACTAGCCGCCCCACCCAAACCTACCTTCTCCTCCACGCGGCATCTCCTCCGCATCATCACCTCACCGTCCAAGCCATTGGAGCCCACCTGGCAGTTGCCGGAGACGGACACCGTCCGCCACAACCGTACGGAGGCCTCGCCGTGGATAAGGCCGAAGTGCTCGGACTCGTCCGCGCTGGCGCTTCTAGGAGACTCCACTGGCCTCACTGATGGCCACCGACCGAGCCCAACACTCCTAACCACCTCGCCGGCCGGATTAACTCCGGTGTAATCTGCTCCGCCACTGACCACCTCGATGCGCCTATATAAGAGCTCCTCGAGCTCCATCCAGTACTTGCACCACACCCACACACCCTCAATCGATCTCCCGTGCACTCATTCGACCTCGGGGAGGTCGTCTTCTCCATCTCCGACCACCGATCCGCCGCCACCCTCCACGGCCAGCACGTCGTCAATACTCCACCACTACTCCTCAAACTCCACTAGTAGCCATCTTGTGCACCCAACCATCCATCTCGCGCTTCAATTCGTCGTCCACCGCTCTCTCCGGCGAGATCCAACCTCACCCGAAACCACCGTCCGCCGGCGTCGACCTTGTCGTCGATCTGGTGCTCGCCGGTGACCACCACCGCCACCCACCGACGCGGGATTCCACCCCGAGCACATCCCGACCATCGCCACCTCCTGGAAAGCCGGCGATCGTCGCCGGTGATCGCCGCTTCTCTTCTGTGCACGCGCGCGAGCGCGTTTGAATTCAAACCTGACGGGTGGGGCCCACCCGTCAGCGTTTTATTCTTTTTTCCGTTTAAATCAAAAGCGTATTCTGGCGCTTTACGCTTTCTGCACTGGAAAGCGTACTTTCGTCCGAAACGTTTTCTTTTTATGTTTTTAATAAAAACAGATTTGACCACAACTTTGACTGCTTCTAGTTTTTAAACCACAAATCCAAATGACTTGATTCTTTTTCTGTTATTCCTCATTTTTCATCTAGTTTTTTTTTAGTATTTATTTTAAAATATTTTGAGACAACTTTTTGTACTGTTATGGAATTTTGATTTGAATTTAAATTTGCATTTGTATAGAAAAAGAAGAGGGGGACTTTGCCGGGGATTTCGAGGGCCCACTTTCTAACTACTTTGATCAAGGCAAGCATTTTTGAACTTGGGATATGGTGAGTTGCATGCATGGTTGCATCGGTTTGAAATTGCATCATATATGTAGTAGTAGTAAGAGCATGCATTGGTCATGTCATTTTTGAGCACTATTGGATACACCAAGAATCTTGCTAATAGGTGGATATGGTGAGTATCCAGGAGTGTGTCTCCTGCCTTGGACGTGCCGGTGGGCACGAGCCGCGTTATGACACGACGGTGTCACCGTGGCATGTGAGACATGCCAGTCATAATAACAATACCTCCTGAGTCGACCTAGATCGAGTCTTGTTCTGTCACACCTAGCTAAATACCGTGCTGCCATGGGTCTTCCCGCGAGGGAAGTACGGTTCAGTAAGTTGCTAACCCCTTTCCGTGTACACACCACTTAGAGAGGCCATGATGAGGGTTCCACGGCCATGGACTAATGCCAGTCATCTGGTCAGGGGGCATGGGTGTATCCGGCTAGGCCGAGAGGGGGTCACCCCTTGTAATCCGCGCGTATGAATAGTGATCCCATGCTAGTCGAGACGATGGTCTCCCCGACTTAGAGTTTTCCTTGAACGATGCTTTAGGTGATTCCTGGCATCCGGAAAGTTAATCTGGTGTGTGCTGGTCAGGTGTGTTTTCAACCCAAAGACCGTAATGGGAATTAGCCAGCGTCACGGTGCTGACTAAAGAAATCTCATACATGTGGGTAAAGAATACACCCTCTGTAGAGTTATATCTATTCGAATAGCTGTGTCCGCGGTCAAGGACGTTAGCTGGGAAGGGTCAAGTATCGGTCCCGGTGTCGGTCTTTGGAGGAAATAATTAAATTGAGCATGATTTATTTTGTAGGGTATTTATTGCCTAATGTTGCCATCATGAATATTATCATTATCTTGAGTATTATTGCAGCATGAATATTATTGTGGACTAAGCCTGAGTGTCACTTGGGCTGGCTAGACTACCCGTGGCACTCAGTTTTATTTCCTTTTCTGAGTGTCACTTGGGCTAGCTAGACTACCCGTGGCACTCAGTTTTATTTTATTTTCTGAGTGTCACTTGGGCTGGCTAGACTACCCGTGGCACTCAGTTTTGTTTCCTTTTCCCGTGGCACTCAGTTTTATTTTCTTTTCTGAGTGTCACTTGGGCTGGCTAGACTACCCGTGGCACTCAGTCTTATTTTCTTTTCTGAGTATCTCTTGGGATGGCTAGACTACCTGAGATACTCATTTATTTTCAAGACCTCTCGAGGCGTCGCTTTCAGACACTCGTTTGGCATTTCTCTTCAAGACCTCTCGAGGTGTCGCTTTTAGACACCCGTTTGGCATTTCTCTTCAAGACCTCTCGAGGCGTCGCTTTTACACACCCGTTTGGCATTTCTCTTCAAGACCTCTCGAGGCGTCGCTTTTAGACACCCGTTTGGCATTTCTCTTTTATTTCTGAGTGTCTCTTGGGCTGGCTAGACTACCTGAGGCACTCATTTTTATTTTCTAAATATCTCTTGGGCTGGCTAGACTACCTGAGATATTCATTTCTTTCCATTTTACTTTTCCTTAATTTATGACTAACATGTTATATTTATTCTACCGCACCATATTAATATTATCATGCCATATTTTAAATTTCAGTCAGCATGAGCATATCATTTAATCCATCAAGGGCATATGCATTCGGTATATCTTTCGTTCATAATGTTTGCGAGTACATTCCAACGTACTCATAGGCTTGTCCCTGGCTTGTTAATTTGGCTAGACCTGGAGAAAGACGAGCTTGTGGAGGAAGAGTACGCTAGCGAGCCCGACGCTTAGAGGTGTTCCCAGTCAGTCAACCTGTGATCATGGAGTCTACCACTTGTATCATCCGCAGTGCTTCCGCTACACCAATAAAATAGTCAAGCGTCACACTGACGCTTGACTCTATTCTATTGTATCGGTATTGTACTACCACCACACCACTGTTATATTCCGCCACCGTAGTATATTGGCAAGTTTGTAATAATTGTTGAGCACTCTGACTCAACCCTGTGTAATATTATATTTGTACTGGTTCTCCATATCAAGGGAGTTCACTAGTTGTTCTTGGGGCTGGTGTGACTCGGGGCTATTCTGTGATTTATTCCGGAAAGGGGCCCGACATGAAGTCCGCGGCGCAGGCTGACCGGGAGGCGTGCGACCAGTCCTGCGCTGTGCAGGCTGACCGAGAGGCGTGCGACCAGTCCTCCGCTACGCAGGCTCACCGGGAGGCGTGCGAGCAGTACGCTGCGCAGGCTCACCGGGAAGCGAGCCCTTTGACCTCCATCGCCACCCACCTCGCTCTCAACTTCTCCATTAATGGCGCCCGAGCCGCTGTTTAATAGGCGGCCTTACTGATCTCTCTTCGCCTCCCATTCCCCTCTCGCCCGAATCCTATCTTCCAGAGCTCCACCTACTCCATGGTGCACAAGGATCATCTGCCACTAGTCTTCCAGTTTGGTGAAGTCGACTCCGATCCGGAGGAGATAGAAAATAAGGAGGAATGGGACCTCAGGGACATGGCCCTGAACGAGCTGGCCGTGGTGGATGCTGTGCCAGCGACTATCCCCGTGGCATTGATGGGCTGGTCGCCGAGCACCATCGCAGAGCTGGAAGCCGCGGGCGTCAGCGAGGTCCCCGCGGACCCACGCGAGCTCGTGTACGTACCAGCGCCAGCGCCAGCGCCCCCGCCTATGCTCGTGCGCGCCCCAGCACCCACCACGGTGCCGGTCCCCGTGCGCTTTCCTGCACCAGCCACGCACGTGCCCGTGTGTGCGCCTGCACCTGCCGCACCCCCCTCAGTGTCATGGGATGCCGCCGTTGACCGCTACCTCACAGTGCCACGAGTCGCCGTCCCCCCACGCCCTGCCCGTCGATCGCGCGACGAACGACTCTTGGATTTGGAAGTCCATAACATTCTGGGATGGCTTGAAGACTTGAACAACGGCGTCCCGGATGACGACAACACCGGGCAGCACGCCGCCGCCGCTGCGACTGCAATTAGTTTTTTGTTTAATATTGTATCCCAATCGTATGAATGTAAAACCAGAGTGTCACTGAATGAAATCTATGATTTTGATCAACTTAGCGTTTTTTTCTCTGAATGTACAGACTTACCAAAGTAAAAAAAACATCAACGTCTTCCTTTGAATAAAACACTCATCGCAAATGTTTTCAGACTGAACACCCGTATGCAAAGCGAGAGCTGGGTTCCTTCACAGCTAAGCCAAGGGAAAAATGTGGCGCGCAGGTTTTGTGCATCTCTTCATCGCAAACGTTTCAGACTGAACACCCATATGCAAAGTGAGAGCTGGGTTCCTTCACAGCTAAGCCAAGGGAAAATGTGGTGCGCAGGTTTTGTGCATCTCTTCATCGCAAACGATTTTGCATGATGACCCGTGTGCAACGACGTACAAACAATGTGGTAAGATTTGCATCTGTCATATTGGATATAATTGCCATTTGTCAAAATGGAAAAATTGGCATTGGTCAATCTAGTAACATTCCCATTTGTCAATCTAGTAACATTGCCATTTGTCAACCTAGTAACACTGCCATTTGTGATCCTAAGAAAAAAAAAACACTGCCATTTGTCAAATTTTGCAACTAAAAATCACTAGTACTGTAATTTTTGCAAATGAAATTCAGTAAGCATAGATTTCATTCATAGATTAAGTAGTCGTTCTTTATGCAAACAGTTCAACTCGACAGCTGAACCGAACAAACTTTTACCCAATTGTTGCCAACCACGTACTGAAATAGCTAGTTCAACTATATATACTAGCTAAATTTAAGTACGTAGTACAGTTCAACCATATCTATAGTCAGATGAACTGAACAAAATAGCCCCTAAATACTAGTACTACTACGGAGGGGCTTTGTACTACTTCCAGCAGCCTCTCCTCTACCAAGCGCGCTCAGTAAGAGGCCAAGGAGGAGGAGCCTACCGACGAGCTGGAGAAACGGAATCCGGCGCCTGCCGCTGCTGCACCTTTAGCGACGCCTAGCTCGAACACCCTCTGTCGCTCCAGACGATCCCTCTCGAAGCGGCGGGACTCCTCGTATATCTCCGCATTCCACGCCACTGTGGCAGCTTCTCCTACGGCCCTGGTGGTGGTAAGAAGCTTTGCGTGCTCGACCAGTCGCTCCTCCCCCTCTCGCAGGAACTCGATGTAGCGTGCGGCAAGGTCGCTGATGCTCGTGCGGGCCTCCACATCCCGCCTTCGGGCCATGGTGGCAGAGCGGGTGATGACCCCGGCAGTTGACGGTGGGGAGGCGGCCACGGTGGCCGACGGTGGGGTGGCGGCCACCTCCCGCCATCGGGCCGCGGTGGCGGAGCGGGTGATGGCCACGGCGCCGAACGGTGGGGTGGCGGCCAAGACGGCCACCACCCGCCTTCGGGCCATGGTGGCGGAGCGGGCGATGGCCCTGGCGGGCTTTGGTGGTGTGGCGGCCACGGCTGCCGATGGTGGGGTGGCGGCAACGGCTGTCGACAACAGCTACCGTCGGGCAGCAGCGGCGGAGCGTGTGGTGGGTGTTGTGCGCACACCCAATAGGGACGCCACGGGCAGTACACGCCGCCGGGGACTGTGCCGCCGCCGCGGTGTAGCCTCCCAGCTAGAGCTGTCCTCAGACGACGGCGGAGTTGCTGAGCGACAAGGACTGACCAGTGCCATTGGTGATGGTGGGAGAAGCAGACGAGATAAGCTACAGGGAGGGAGGGGAAAATGCGATGCCGACTTGCCGGCCGTGACTGTTTATAAAGAAGGCCGGTAAGCACTGGTTTTTTTGGGATTTCGCCGAGTCGGGCGGGAAGCTTGCGCGGGAACCTGCGTGGTTGCGCGGGAACGGGCTCACCGACGATTCATTGGCGCCTCTTCGAGCTAACGTTTTGCCAAAAGAACGCATGTGCGGTGTTCAAGCTTGCGCTCTAAGCCTTCTGCGGCAGCGCGGTGACAAGACATGCGAGAGGAGGACGAAATGACACGTACACAAATGGTTAATAAAAAACGTTTGCGATTTAAATACCTAGCACACGGCCGCTCTCTATGCAGCATCGCGAACGATTGTTCGCCCACTATGTGATGTGGAACGCGATGTAGTTTCACATCACGCCGCCGGCTCGCAACTGCCGGCCGGCTTGTAGACGGCCATTCCCTGCGTGTTCAACTGCTCTATGCGTGTGGTTGCTCGCGGTTGAGGCGGCCGCGGCGCGCTCTGCCCGCGTCCCTCCGCGCACGCTGCAAGTGTTTCATGCTGGTGCACGATCACGTACGTTCGGGGTGCCTTATGCATGCGGTTACACCGGACACGGCGCCACGACGCAGTTACGTGCGGCAAAAACTGCCTTGCGGATGTGCCGAGAATCCCGGCCGCCCGGCCCTCATTTATTCCCACGGCCATTTACCTTCATCTCTCGCGCCCCATGACACAATAAGCACACCCACGACGACACATACAGAGAGGATATCCAGCGGCTCCAATGGCGCACCCGGCTCCAATGGCGCTCCCAGCGGCTGACGACGACGACGGGCGACAGTTCACCACGCCTCAAGTAGTGGACACCCATGTGAGGAGGAAGGACCTCTCGGTGGTGTACACCAATGAGCCGGTCTCGGTGGAGAGCTCCATCCACACTATGGAGCAGTTGCTTGCTAAGGACGAGTACCAAGTGGTCGGCTTCAACCTCGAGTTCACCGGCGGTCATGCCGGGTATGATCAGAAGGTTGCCGTCGCCCAGTTGTGCGTGCGCCATCACGTCCTCATCTACCACTACTCCCTGGCCACAAGGCCTTGCGAGCGTTTTGCCAGGTTTATCAACAGCCCCGACTATAGGTTCGCTACGGTGGACACCTTCAACGATCTAAAGGTGCTCGAGACTACGGGCTTGGCCTGCCAGAATCTTGTCGACATCCAAGGCTAGTACAGGGTCTGGGGCAGAAAGAAGGCGAAGGACTCCCTGGTTGACCTAGCTGTGGCCATCATTGACCCCTACTACAGAGGCATGAAGGATGAGTGCAAAAAGAACAAGGATGCCTGGCACGAGGCCTGGGTGCGGAGACTGGATGAAGAACACATCAAGTATGCGGCCAAGGACGCGTACACAAGCTACGAGATGTACAGGCGGATCATTGACATGAGGTATCGAGCCACAAGTAGAGTAGTGGCGGCAGCGTCACAAGAAGTAGATCATTAGATGATCGTTTTTCCTAGTTTAGAATGCTTGTAATTGTTTATTGAGGTGTGTGCGAATGTTTTGTATAGTCACCTATGTAATTGGATGTTTAATTTGGTTATATATGTTGTTCTTCTGTAGACTGAGCAAATCACATCGCCCACGGGCTAAACTAGGGAACCCGTCGGTGATGATTTGATCAATCGCTGACAATTGTATACTAGCAAGCGTTTGCCCACAACACACACGGGTTATTAGCAAGAATCATCAGTGTTGTTATCCTTCTTCCCACACATTTCGGATTACTGAACTGTTTGCCGCGTATCACACACATCTTGTTAAGTTGACTCATTTCTGTTGTGCTGGGTAATCGCAAACAGTTCATCCCAGTGAACCGCATGCCGTATATCGCACACACCTTGATCTTCCTGCCCGTTTCTGTTGTGTTGCATAATCACAAACAGTTCATCCAAGTGAACTGTATGCCGTGTATCGCACACACCACGAACTGGCTGACCGTGTTTGTTGTTCTGGCTTATCGCAAACAGTTCATATGGATCAACTGTATGCCACGTATCGCACACACGTCTCTAATCTGAATCATTTTTTATGTGTCCGGCATCGCAAATAGCTCATCTTGTTGGGGACGGTTTTTTTACGACACCGTTTGTGATTCATGCATCGCACACAGTTTGGTCGCGGGGTCTCTGATTCATGTGTCGCGTTTGCGGTCGCCTGCAATAGTGAATAATGTTGTTAAGGGAAGTAGTCTTTATGCAAGTAAATCCTCACGCATGTAAAGTGGTGGCCGCTGACATTAACAGTGAGGTCAGAGCATATTTTATCATTGATTGATCCTTTGTGTTGTTCAAATCGGGGGTGCGCGATGGTTAACTCCTCCCAACCTCCCCCTAGGGGCATGCGAGTAATACTTTGCTTCGAGGGCTTTGAAATTTTCACAATAAGTATATGAGTTCTTTATGACTAATGTGAGTCCATGGATTATACGCACTCTCATCCTTCTGCATATTGCTAGCCTCTTCGGTACCGTGCATTGCCCTTTCTCACATCAAGAGTTGGTGCAAACTTCACCGGTGCATCCAAACCCCGTGATATGATACACTCTATCTCACATAAGCCTCCTTATATCTTCCTCAAAACAGCCACCATACCTACCCATTATGGCATTTCCACAGCCATTCCGAGATATATTGCCATGCAACTTCCATCATCATCATATACATGACTTGTGTGTTCATTGTCATATTGCTTTGCATGATCATATAGAGCTGACATGATATTTGTGGCACAACCACCATTCATCATTGTTATACATGTTATGCTAGATCATTGCACATCCTGGTACACTGCCAGAGGCATTCATAAGGAGTCATATTCTTTCAGTTTATCGAGTTGTAAGTAAATAAAAGTGTGATGCATTCTAGAGCGTTGCCCCTACCTGTGAGGATATAAAAAAATGAAAAAAAAGAAGCCAAAAAGAGCCCAACAAAAAAATAGAAAAAAAATAAAAAGAAAGAGAAAAAAAAATGAAAACAAAAAAATGAGAGAAAAAGAGAGAGGGGGCACACTACTATCCTTTTTCCACATTTGTGCTTCAAAGTAGCACTATGTTCTTCATATAGAGAGTCTCCATGATTTGTCACTTTCATATACTAGTTGGAATTTTTTATTATAGAACTTGGCTTGTATATTCCGATGACGGGCATCCTCAAATGGCCGATGTCTTCATGAGCAAGAAAGTTGGATGCACACCCACTTAGTTTCATAGGGAGATTTCATACACTTATAGCTCTTATTTCATCTATTGCATGGCAATCCCTACTCCTCGCATTGATATCGATTGATGGGCCTCTCCATTGCCCGTTGATCTGCCGAGTTGATGCGAGACTTTCTTCCTTTTTGACTTCCCTTATTAATCTCTATCACCGTATTCTATTCCACCCATAGTGCTATATCCATGGCTCACGCTCATGTATTGCGTGAAGTTGAAAATGCTGAAGCACGTTAAAAGTATGATCCAATTGCTTGGTTCGTCACCGGGGTACTCTTGATTTGATATATCTATGCAGGGAAGAACGAGCGTGTCATGCTTACCACAACTAAGTGTATAGAGGTTGTTTCCTTTAGCTCCATTATTATGAAAGGCAATGTTGAATTACATGCATGTTTTGAATTATTCTTTCAATATCAAATTGATAGACTATTGCCTTGAATCACTCGTATCTTAATATTCATGCCATGATTAGATTACATGATCAAGATTATGCTAGGTAGCATTCCACATCAAAAATTATCTTTTTATCATTTACCTACTAGAGGACGAGTAGGAATTAAACTTGGGGATGCTGATACGTCTCTCTCGTATCTATAATTTTTGATTGTTTCATGCCAATATTCTACAACTTTCACATACTTTTGGCAACAATTTATATGTTTTTCTTGGACTAACATATTGATCCCGTGCCAAGTGTCAGTTCCTGTTTTTTGCATGTTTTTTGTTTCGCAGAAAATCCATATCAAAGAAAGTCCAAACGCGATAAATTTTTACGGAGATTTATTTTGCAATATATATGATTTTTGGGGAAAAAATAATCAGCGTAAGGGGTGGCCCACAGGCCCCACAAGCTCACAAGGCACGCCCCCTACCCCAGGGCACGCCCCCTGCACTTGTGGCCACCTCGAAGGTCGGTTGGGGGTGTCCCTCTGCCAAAAGGAAGCTAATATCTGGATAAAAATCCCCTCAAAATTTAAGCCCAATTAGAGGTACGGATCTGCGGGAATATAAGAAACGGTGAAAGGCTAGAAAATAGGAATGCGAAACAGAAAAGAACAGAGAGAGAGAGAGATCCAATCTCGGAGGGGCTCCTGCCCTCCGGGAGCCATGGCAGCCATGGACCAGAGGGGGAACCCTTCTCCCATCTAGGGGGAAGGCCAAGCAAGAAGAAGAAGGAGGGGGGGCTCTCCCCCTCTCTTCCGCTGGCGCCGGAGTGCCGCCAAGGGAACCATCATGACGGAGATCTACACCAACAGCTTCGCCGCCGTCACCACCAACTCTCTCCCCCTCTATGCAGCAGTGTAACGCCTCTTTTCCCTGATGTAATCTCTACTTAAACATGGTGCTTCATGCTATATATTATTACCCAATGATGTATGGCCATCCTATGATGTTTGAGTAGATTTGTTTTGTCCTATGGGTTAATTGTGGTATGGTGTCATTGATATAAGTTGTATGTTAAATTGGTGCTGTCCTATGGTGCCCTCCGTGTCGCACAAGCGTGTGGGATTACCGCTGTAGGGTTTTGCAATACGTTCATGATTCACTTATAGTGGGTGGCAAGAGTGACATAAGCTTATACCTGAGTAAGGGGGTTGTTGTATATGGGAGTAAATGGGACTTGTTACTTACTGCTATGGTTGGGATTTACCTTAAAGATCTTTGGTAGTTGCGGATGCTTGCTAGAGTTCCAATCAAAAGAACATGTGATCCAAGTACGGAAAGTATGTTAGCGTATGCCTCTCCCTCATTGCATATGATAAGTATCTATCGTGTTATATTCAATTGCCTATGGACAATCTTTCTCTTTGTGTTACAAAAAGCTCTCTACTAAAACAAACTAACTTTTATTATCTAGCTAAGTACTTCTAGATTTATTCTTACAAATTTATCCTATTACAGCTACAAAGTAGTTTCATTCTTGTTATAGGTAAAGCGAATGTTAAGTGTGCCTAGAGTTGTATCGGTGGTCGATAGAACTTGAAGGGAATATTAATTCTACCTTTATCTTCTCGTTGGGTTTGACACTCTTACTTATCGAAAAAGGCTACAATTGATCCCCTATACTTGTGGGTTATCAGGTGCCAAGAACCAGTCGAGTTGCAAGTCGTAGCATCATTTTCGTCGAGGTCCGAACTCCAGCCGCCGCTGCTGCAGTTGCTGCCGTCGACTCCGGCCATCTCCGGCGATGCCGTCTGCACCGGTAGATGCGCGTGAACCTGGGCTTCGCATAGATTCCATCCGCCGTCCAAATGGTCGCCGGAGGACGATTTCTGACGACCTCCGCCGTGTGGCCTCGCCGGCAGCCTAAACCCCGGCTAAACGCCGGTTAGCACTAACCTAACCCCACCCCTAAGTCACTGGCAATTGGGCCAGGGCCCTGCTAATTTTAGTTTAGTTGCTAATTAAATATTAGTTAACCAACTAAGTCACTCACATGTGGGCCCCGACCCCACTGACATTTTAGTTAGGGTTAACTTAACGCTAATTAACTCTATTAATTAGTCGAGTCACTGACCAGTGGGACCCACATGTTAGATTTGACTGTGTTGATCTGCTGACGTCACCCTGACGCAATGCTGACGCAGTAATGCATTTTCTGGATTTAGTGTAATTCAAAACAATCAGGAAATTCCAGAAAATGATATAAACTTCTAAAATTCATATAAAATCAACCGTAGCTCAGATTGAAATAATTTATATGATAAATGATTAGAAAAATCGAATCTATCCACTGGTACTATTTTCATGCATGTTTTAACAACTTAAAGTTCTTGTATAAGACAATTTGAATAAATGGCATCTGAAATGTCTTATGTGGAGTTTGAATTTAAACCTCTGGTTCAAACCAACTCCATTTAAATTGTTGCTAGTTGCATTAGCCCAAATCACAGCATATTGCCACATCACGATCATGCATCATATTGTTGCATTGCATTGATTGTGTTCCTTCTTTGTTTGTCGGTGTTTGTTCCTTCTCGATAGCCGACGTTTCCGACGTAGTGACCGTTGACAGTGATGAAGTGCAATATCATCTTCACAAGTGCCATGCAAGAAAACCCCCTTGAGCATTCCGATACAATCCCACTCTCTCATTCCTGCTCTCTTTTATTGCATTAGGACAACAACGATTCAACTGTTACTTGTTGCGGTAGTTAAACCCATTCCTCTGCATGACCTATCTTTGCCATAGTAAATAGTAAAACCTACTAGCATGAGTAGGATTGGCTTGAGCCATGATGTGACTACTCATCCATGCTTGCTTGTTATGCTTGCTATGCTTAGAGTCGTGTCGGTTCTGATCCATCTGGGCGATGAATTGGAATGGTTGTGTTCACGTCCTACTGTGTGAGAGCTAAGTGTGTGAACCCGATTTGGTAAAGGTAGTGATGAGAGGCCATGTAGGAGTACATGGTGGGTTGTCTCATTGGAACCATCCTTAAGAACTGAGTTCCGTGTTTGTGATCCAAGACTAGCTACTACCATGCATTGGGCCCGAAACCAATGGACCCTCTTGACTTATTAATCACCCTGTACTCTGTCCAGGAGTTGCAACTAGTTTCTGGTGTTTGTTGGATGCTGGAGGCCGTGCGTAGCGCTGACCTTAGGGGTGGGCTATGACACGGTATGCAGTGGCATGGTGTACCAAGTGGCACCCGGATGGTGGGCTTGCGGAACCTTGCTCACATCATTTGGGGCTGTAATGGAAACTTCGGCCGGACTTCCTTGCGGGTCAATCTCAAATAGGCGATAAACCTGGACTAGAGACTTGTGTGGTTAGTCAGGTCATGGCCGACACCCTCGCCAAGCTTCCGCTTGAAGGTTGCCGAGATACTTGACGTGGTGACTATGTGGACTCGTGTGCGCTTTCTCACTCCAAAGAAGTACTGTTAGTCATAGTACGAGATAGCCACTCAGTCAAAGCTGGCTTGCTGCAGTTAACTCCACAACCCCATTGTTGATACTGATGAATATGTAGATAGTTCTGATGTAAATCTTGCTGAGTACCTTTGTACTCATGGTTGCTTAAATTATGTTTTGCAGAGGAGATGTTAGTCTCACTAGTGGTTTCAACGACGAGTTCGATGTTGACCGAGTAGCTTGGGAATCCCAGACAGAGGTCTGGTTCCTATGGAGGGTCTTGTAGATAGTCAGGCTTCTCAGCCTTTTTCTTTTATAGTTGTCTGTACTCAGGCATGTTTAAGCTTCCGTTGCTTGTATGACTTTGTATGTTGGGTCATGAGACCCATGTTTGTAATATCATGGCATGTATGGCTTCTTCAAGCCTTATCTATACTTGAGTTGTAGAGTTATGTTGTGATGCCATGTTGTATCTACACATATCGTGCATATTGTGTGTATGTTTGAAATGCATCGGTATGTGTGGGGTTCGACACCTAGTTATGTGCCTTTGGTAGCCTTCCTTACAGGGAAATGCCTCCTAGTGCTTCCACTGAGCCATGGTAGCTTGCTACTGCTCCGGAACGCATGGATTGACCGACATGTATCCTTCTTTGCTCCTGTGTCTGTCCCTACGGGGAAATGTCATGCGTTGTTCCTTTAAGTCCTTATAGCATGCTATGACTTGGGTTCATACGCTGATGACTGACACGTGCATTGCTGGGTTACCTATGTTTGTCCCTGTACGTTTGTGCCATCTTGGTTTACGACTAGTCATGTCGACCCGGGTTCTCTGTCAAATGGATGCTAGCGACATAATCTTATACGTGAGCCAAAAGACGCAAATGGTCTCGGCCAAGGTAAAGGTGGCAGCCATGGGTTACCGTGTGTGAGGCCGCAAAGTGATATGATGTGTTACATTCTAGATTGGTGTGACTTAGGATCGGGGTCTCGACACCAACCGTACAAAAGCAAAATTCCAAAAAACGACAGGATCTCATAGCTATATTGCACACTGCTAGGCTCTGTAACTAGCAGCTGTTTCACTCTTTTAGCTGTGCAATATTATCAGATCTATATTGACATGTTCCAAATGCAGAGGAAAGCCCGCAAGGACCAAAAAGAACCTGAACTAAATGTGCTGGAAATCTTCAAGGACTGTCACACCAGCAAGACGAAGGGCATGACTACACCAGTCAAAGCCGCTGTTGTAAGTCCTTAATCCTCAGGCCTTTGAACTACTGGTTACTCTGACTTGTGCATTGAACTGCATGGTTTGCAGCCAATGTCTATTACTCTTTTCAATTTTATACACAATTGTCTTAACGTATCATTGCACTTACAAGGTTTAAAAGAGAGGAACGATGTTCCTTTGCTCTTGATCTATAATCTAGTTCCGTGCTAGACTTGCCCACACAACGTTACAATTGCCTGTTTGTCCGATCTCAGTTGTTTTGTGATATGAATGATGTCATACTATGCTCACCGTATTATAAACTTTGTCTCTTTATCCTTAGCTGTCAATACAATCTAAAGAAATAGACAATACATTAGCCATGGTACATGGTCATATGTTTGGAACCTGGTTTTATTATGTACTTTGCAGTAATATACAACTAATATTTTACATGGGTTGACCAAAATAAGTTCTGTATATAGACCAAAGCTATTCTGTTTGGTTTTGCTGCCCCATTAATAACTTCTATTCTGGTACTACTAATGTACAAACTCAACTTTTCAGCAAGCTATGGAACAAATGGTGGAACCGCCACAACCTCCTGAAGGTGACGAGGCAACCATAACCACAATGCCACCTCTTGTTGCAGTGGGTCAGTATCTCTCCACTAACAGTGCCAAAAGCACCTTCCTACGTAATACTGGGTTGGTTGTTAAGGCAACCTCGTCCAAACTGCCTCATGAACAAGATCTGCAAGCTCGACAGAATGATATATCTACGCTCCAGACACAAGTCCAATCCCTAACAGAGACCCTTTGTGAAACAAGAACATCCATTGTTCGATGTCATCAAGATATGCATGGTTTGAAACCAGACTATCAGACATTTGTTATGTTGTTCAGGAGCCTAGGAGAAATGAAGGTGAAGTTTATGGTGCTCCATCAGACACTACAGCATGAAAACGTACCAGTCAGGTCAAATCATCTAAGCTTCTGAATTTTTGATGGTGCATTTATCTATCGTACTGTAAACTTTTATGCCAACCCTGTAATTTGTTTTGTTACGATACAATATTTGTTCTTAACGGGCAGCGACCGGCTGGAGTAAATAGCAAGCCATTTTCCTATAGTGTAGGGTGTTCCCTATACTTGCACGGGTGGATGTAATCGGTGCCCAGTGGATGTAATCTGTGCAATCGCCGTAATAGCCTAGCATTAGTTACTTGCTTATTTATTTCCTTGTAGTCTTCTTTTTTCCTCGGTTTGCTAGTGGCCGCAATAACCATGGGCCACATACGGATAGTGGTAACCATGGGCCTGCTACCTGCTGTAGTGACCATGGGCCATCTACGTGGCCGTAGGATCCGTTGGCCACCTACTATTCGTGGGCCAAAACCGGACTGCAATATGGGCCGTAAACGGGCCAAATTGGGAATGGTCCGTTTAAGGGCCCGTACCATAACGGGCCGTTAACAGGCCGGAAGACAACAAAGGTTTAATTCTATTGACAGACATAACAGGTCGTTAACGGGCCAGAATTCACGACGGGACGAATATGGCCCAATGGGTTAATGATGTCTACTACGCAACTTTCTTCTTGTAGACTCTGTTGGGCCTCCAAGCGCAGAGTTTTGTAGGACAGTAGCAAATTTCCCTCAAGTGGATGACCTAAGGTTTATCAATCCATGGGACACGTAGGATGAAGATGGTCTCTCTCAAACA
Source organism: Elymus sibiricus (assembly GCA_039707655.1). NCBI lineage: Eukaryota > Viridiplantae > Streptophyta > Magnoliopsida > Poales > Poaceae > Elymus > Elymus sibiricus. The sequence continues at coordinate 66,758,459 of CM077672.1, forward strand.
ACCCTGCAATCAAATACAAGAAATCTCTTGTGTCCCCAACACACCCAATACAATGGTAAATTGTATAGGTGCACTAGCTTGGCGAAGAGATGGTGATACAAGTGTAGTATAGATAGTAGATATAGGTTTTTGTAATCTGAAATAATAAAAACAGCAAGGTAGCAAGTAACAAAAGTGAGCACAAACGGTATTGCAATGCTTGAAAACAAGGCCTAGGGTTCATACTTTCACTAGTGCAATCTCTCAACAATGATAACATAGTTGAATCATATAACAATCCCTTAACGTGCGATACAGAATCACTCCAAAGTTCCTATTAGCGGAGAACATAAGATGAAATTGTTGTAGGGTACGAAACCACCTCAAAGTTATCCTTTCCGATCAATCTATTGAGCCATCCCTATAAGTGTCACAAACAGCCCTAGAGTTCGTACTAAAATAACACCATATGATACGCATCAACCAACTATAATGTCACCTAGATACTCCAATGTCACCACAAGTATCCGTGAGTTGATTATTCGATATGCATCAAACAACTTCAGATTCATAATATTCAATCCACACAAAGAACTTCAAAGAGTACCCCAAAGTTTCTTATCGGAGAAAAGAAAATGAAAACGTGCAACCAACCCCTATGCCTAGATCACCCCACGGTCATGGGAATATGCGAGTTGATCACCAAAACATACATCAAGTGACTCAACAGAATACGCCATTGTCACCATGGGTATCCACATGCAAGACACACATCAAGTGTTCTCAAATCTGAAATATTCAATCCGACAATAGCGAAACCTCAAAGGGAAAGACTCAATTCATCACAAGAAGATAGAGAGGGAAGAAACACCATATGATCCAACTATATTAACAAAGCTCGTGGTACAACAAAATCATGCCAAATCAAGAACACGAGAGAGAGAGAGAGAGATCAAACACATAGCTACAGGTACATACCCTCAGCCCCGAGAGTGAACTACTCCCTCCTCGTCATGGAGACTGCCAGGATGATGAAGATGGCCTCCGGTGATGATTCCCCCCTCCGGCTGAGTGCTGGAATAGGGCTCCGGATGAGATCGCTTCGATACAGAGGCTTGCGGCGGTGGAGCAGATGTCGGGCCCATGGAACCTAGGGTATCCAGACCCGTCTGCCTTTGGCCAGGGCGCAATGCCTGGCATGGGCCCAGCAGGCCGTCTTCACCAAGCATCTCACCAAGACCCCTCGTGAGGCCTTGGCCTCTTGAGGGCCCCTCCTCAGGGAACGGCGGACAAGACTCAGCATCTTCACCAACGGCCTCGCGAGGCGGCCTCCCGAGGTGGCCTCCCGAGGCCTCCTCCCGAAGGAGCCCAAGATGAAGGCCGTTCGGCGCGGCCGCGCGGTCCGGGGCCCATCACGTGGGTGACGCGCGCGGTGACGAGCGGCGACAGAGGCCGCGCCAGCAGGCGTGGATGAGGATGGTTTCCTCTTTTGCGTTAAGGGAGCAGGGCCAGCTATCTACTCCCCAAAGCGACCCCAAAGGTTGCCCGATCGGCGGGGGAAGACCAAGAAGGTGGGCGCGCGGGGTGGAGGTCATCACTGAGCCCACCGGGGCGTCATGGATCTTGCTTTGGCAGGCAGAGGCCGCCTTTAGTCAGGATAGCCTGAGCGCCTATCCCCTTTCAAACCGCCAAGTGTGGCAACCCTTCCCGCCTAAGTTTTCAGGGGGAAGAGGACCAAGGCTGGTATAAAGGGCAGTGCTGCCACCGTAGGAAGGGATGGGCCCCCGGACCAGTTCTTCCTCCTCCACCATCTTGTACGCAAGAACTCTCTTGCCCACTGCAATCCAAAAACACAAGCAGGAGTAGGGTTTTACTCCGCAAGGTGGCCCGAACCTGGGCAACCGCTGAGTCCACGGTCCATTCCTCGCTAGCGCACTCTCGCCGTAGCCTCGCCGTCGTTCAGTCGTGGTAGGAGACGAAGCGGTAGGAACGAGCTCACCCCAGTGTTCGAACCTTTGGGTCCCCGGAGCCCGACTTCCGACATTCGGCGCGCCAGGTAGGGGTGCGCTACCGTTCTTCCGCTCCGCCCTCTGCTCCACCAACCACATGGCCGACGCACGTCATGAGCGCGCCAAGCGCAGGGCTGGCCGCATGGCTCAGACGGAGCCAGGGGCCCGCGGCAATCGCCGCCGCCCCGACGCCGAGGCCGCTGCCGCCACTAACCCTGCTGCCCGTGAGCAGCAGGACTCCTCCCTGCTCCCCTCCGTGCAGGCGAACGGCCACACTGCCACGGCCTCCTCCCTCGCCCACCGCGGGCCTCCGAACCCGCAGGCTGCGCTGCTCATGGCGCGCGAGCTGCTCCGCTAACGTCCAGCTAACGCCGGCTACGACGCCTGGCTTGGTCGCATCACCGAGCTCGTCAACGCCGTCGGGGACGCTCCGGCGCCTTCCCACTCGCTCTGCCCTCCGCTGTCTCGCGCTGGGGACCTGGCGCACGGCGCTCCCCCGCCGCCTCCTCTGCGGGATGAGCATGGCGGGCCCCAGCGCAACGCGCGGGCGCGTGAGCCATCCCGTGGCGCGTCCTCGCCAGTCTGAGACGAGGCCAGCTGCCAGATCGTCCGCCGCGCGCCCCCTGATGCGCGAGTGCTCCTCGAGCGGCAGCGCCAGCGCCACGACCAGGCCGTTCAAGACATCGCGGTGGCCGGGCGTCAAAACCACGCCGCCCTAGTTGGTGGCGTCCCATCAAGCGGTGTGGGCTGCCGTGCCTTCACCCGCGAGCTGCGTAGCGTGGTCTAGCCCGCGAAGTTCAAGCCTGAGCTGCCTCCGCGCTACGATGGCACCCCCAACCCCGCAGAGTTCCTTCAACTCTACGCGCTGAGCGACGAGGCGGCGAAGGGCGACGACAAAGTCATGGCAAACTGGTTCCCGATGGCCCTCAAGGACGGCCCGCGCTCCTGGCTCATGAACCTCCCCGAGGCGTCCATCTCATCGTGGGCCGAGCTCTGCAGCCAGTTCGTTGCCAACTTCAAGGGCACACAGGATCGCCCCCTCACCATCAACGACCTGCGGCATGTGCAGCAGCGCCTAGACGAGACCCTCCACAAGTACATCCAGCGCTTCAGCCAGGTGCGCAACAAGACCCCGCGCGCCTCCAACGCGGCCGTCATCTCTGCGTTCTCCACTGGCGTCATGGACATCAAGATGCGCGAAAAGCTCGCCATCAACGGTGAGCTTGATTCCGTGCTCGAGCTGCTCGACCTCGCCAACAAGTGCGCCAAGGCTGAAGAAGGCCGCCTCTTCATCCACAACGACCCTGACGCGGCGCTCGACGTCGCCAAGACCAAGAGCAAGGATGTCAAGCTCAAGGGCCCTGCAGTGCTGGCGGCGGAGCCCGAACAGAAGCGCGGCCGCGACCGTGACGAGCCCAGGAAGGACAGCCGGCCACACTATGCCTACCACGACGTTCACTCCCACAGCACCGAGGACTACCAGGAGCTCAAACTACTCCGCGACGAGCGCCAGGGCTGCCGAGACGACCGCAACGGCCGTGGCGCCGGCCGTGGAGGTGGCCGCGGCGGCAACCGTTGGGACGGCCGCAACGGCAACGGCAACTTCCGCCAGGCCTGGCGCGACCAGCCTCGTGAAGCGAATCCTCAGGCCAATACCGCTCTTCCGCCGCTGCCGCCGCCACCCCGGAGGAACGATGTCAACCAGCCTGACGAGGGCGCTGGGGGCTACCAGGAGCCTCGCGCGGTCGCCTACATCCTTGGCGGGGCTCAGGCCCCCGCGTCCAACCGCCACTTTAAGCAGTTCTCTCGCGAGGTGAATGCCGCCCTCCCGAGGCCAGAGGCCTCGCGGCCCCTCAAGTGGTCGCAGTACGCCATCACCTTCGACTCCAAGGACCACCCCAAGTCCACGGCCTCCGCAGGCGCGCTCCCCATGCTGTGCACTCCCACCATCAGCAACGTCGCGGTCACCAAGACCCTCACCGATGGGGGTGCCGGCCTCAACGTGATCTCCATCGAGACCTTCGAGACGCTCCAAGTGCCCTACGACTAGCTGATGTTGACCAGGCCCTTCTCCGGAGTGACCGATGGGTCCACCATCCCTCTAGGGCAAGTGCGCCTCCCCGTCACCTTCGGCACCCTCAAGAACTACCACACCGAGCTCATCGACTTCGACGTGGCGCACATCGGCCTGCCCTACAATGCCATCTTGGGCTACCCAGCTCTTACCAAGTTCATGGCGGCGACCCACAATGCCTACAACGTCCTCCAGATGCCCGGTAGCAGCAGCATCATCACCGTAACCTGCGATGAGAAGGACGCAATCTGCTCCCTAGAGCACGCCTACAAGGCTGCCGCTGTCGCGCATCCGGCTGACGAGGACGCGGCCGACCCTCCTGAGGCCGCGCCCGCGAAGAAGAAGCAGTTGTTCTCTCAGGATCGCGCCGAGACGAAGAGGGTGTCGGTGGACGGCAGCGGCAGCGGCTCCGGCCCTGCCTTCACCATCGGCACTGGCCTTCCTCCTGCATAGGAAAGCGCACTCGTCGCCTTCCTTCGGGCAAACTCGGATGTTTTCGCCTGGAAAGCATCTGACTTGTCTGGTGTGCCGAGGGAGGTGACCAAGCACCACTTAGCGGTGTGCCCCAATGCACGCCCCATCAAGCAGAAAGCACGGCGCCAGGCGCCAGAGAAGCAAGATTTCATCGTCAAGGAAGTTTAGAAGCTCCAAGAAGCTGGGGTCGTTCGCGAGGTGCGCCATCCCGAATGGCTCGCCAACCCAGACGTCGTCCCCAAGAAGGGCGGCAAGGAGCGCATGTGCGTCGACTTCACCAGCCTCAACAAGTTCGGCCCTCAGGACCCTTTCCAGCTGCCGCAAATCGGCCAAGGTGTCGGCCCCGCCGTCGGTGGCATGCGCATGCCCTTCGGCCTGAGGAACGTCGGCGCCTCTTTCCAAAGGCTGGCGCCCCTCGTGCCAGGGCCTCGTGAGCTCCCTGCTCCTCGCGAGCCCCCAGGACCTCACGAGCCCCTGGCCCTGGAGGAGCGGACTCCCTTGGCGTGCCTCGCCAAGTGGCCTGACGTCACCCCAGTGCAGTCCAGCCAGGTGCGTACGACGCGTCGCCTCGCGCGGCCCACACTCCTTCTCGCCACGGCTCCCACGCCCTCACTCCCAGAACCCTTCCGCCAAGGTGATTTTGTTCAAATGCGGCTGAGGGCGCCCCGCGGGCTGCACCAGCCTCAAGCTGATCCGTGCCGGACACGGCAGCCTAGCCCCTATCCTTTTGGTTGTGTACTGGATTTTGTTGATTTCACCCTGATGAGTTATGTTACCTGCTTAACCGCCTGCTAAGTTCGATGCCGACCGGAGAGCGCCACACGCTCGCGACACCTCCCCTGGCAGATTCCATGAGCGGGGGCTAGGCACGGTGCATGTGCTCGGGTGCGTCCCTGCAGTGCCGCCAAATCCAAGCGACTGAGCTCTGGCTCGTGGGCCTGCTCCCGCGCACGTCACCTCACCAAGGTCCTTGGTGCCTTATCTCCTCACGCGACGGCCACGGACGAGTTAGCGAGCGCGTGCCGCTCCCCCCATTGTGAAATTTGTCGACATGCAGCCCCTCAGGAGGTAAGCTACGCGAGGACCTCGCGGGCGGCCTCTCACAAGCCGGCCTCGCGAGGCGGAGATACCCCGAGCGCCGAGCCTCGTGAGCACGCCTCGGGAGCTGCGTTAGCCCCTCATGACCGGTGGCTCGCCCGACACCGCTCTCCGCCAAAAGCAAAGTCTGACTACCTCGCGAGACGCCCTTACCGTCACTCAAGCTCTCTCCCCTCGCGATCCCGTTGGGTGCTAGCGTTTTTCTTCTGCGTAAGCCGCTTGCACGCCGAAGGGGGGCTCCCTGAGCATCGCACCTCAGGAGCCCTCACTGGCTCCCGGTGCCCCTCATCTCCTGGCCTTGTCCCGGCATCGCGACCGGACATACCAGCGATGGCTGAGGCCCGCTCGGGGGCTGGGTCCTGATGGCATAGAGTGCCGAGGCGAACGAAGAAAAAAAACCCGGCCTCACGAGAGGACTTCGGGAGGGAATGCATACACCCCGAATCACGAAAGCATTAAGTTAAACATAGAAGATATTGTTTTCACGCCCCCGCGGGGCTACATCGGTTCAATGCAGGGAAATAAAAAGAAAGAAAGGGCCTAGGCGAGGCGCCGTCACCCCCAAGATTCCAGCGCGGGCGCCGCACGCGTCTCCAAGAAGGCGCTGCAGGCAAGCGCGGCCCCGTCACCGCGCGCACGGTGCCCGCCGCCAGGGGTTCCGGAGTCGTCGCCGCGTGCACCTAGTCGGAGTCCTCGTCCTCGCTCTTGACGTGGGGGGAGCTGTCCTCGCTTCCGCCCCCGCTTGAGGGGACGGCGCCGCTGGAGCTGTCGCCCTCGCTGGAGGAGCCGCTGTAGCTGCCATCCTCGCTCTCCGCGCAGCACCCCAGACGGCTGCCGGAGAGCCCGAAGATCTTCACGAAGAACGTGGCGGACCCGTCGTACTTGAATTGGAGGACGTGCCCCCGCTTCAGGCCGCGGGCGAGGGCGAACGACTTCCACCCCTGCTTCAAAAACATGAAGCCAGAGGCTGTGAATTCCGTCGCCACCCAGGAGGGGCCGTTGCAGCAGTCGTCGGCCTGCACCCACGAACCCAGGGGTGCGCATTCCGCCATCGCCTCCGCGAAGGAGTCTGGGAGCCGGAGCCAGGTGCAGGGGCTGCGGTGCATGTTCACTATGAACTCATGCGCCGCCTCCGCCGAATGGCCCCCCGCCTGGGGCGGCAGCGCGGCCGCTCCACCATGGCCGCCTCGGCCGCGCGCGCCTCGCCCTCCGCGCCCACGAGCGGCGCCCCTTCCGCGACCGCTAGGCCCGGCGCCGGCGGCCTTCAGGGAGCGCCCGCGCCCCCGGGGCGGGACATGGGATGCAGCAGCAGAAGCGCGACCGTGCCCTCTTCCCCTCACCATCTCTGCGGCGGCTCTAACAAGAAGACGGAGGAAGTTGGAGGAAGGAGAAGAGGGGTGGAGGACTCCGACTCTCCTCTCCCCCTCTTTATGCAAGGTGCAGGGAGACGGAACGTGCGAAGGAAGGCAATGATGGCCTTGTGTCGCCCGCGGCAGGTTTTATGTCAGCGCGGGCGGTTACCGAGGCGTCGTGGGAGAAGTGGGGGCGTCCCCCATCACGTCGTGCGCCACGCGTCGCGCCTGGCCGCAGGCGGTTAGGGCCCGCGCCGTTTCGCCCCCCAGTAGGCGGGAACATGCGCGCCGCGGGCCCGGGGCTACTGTCGGGCTCATGGAACCCAGGGTATCCAGACCCGTCTGCCTTTGGCCAGGGCGCATCGCCTGGCGTGGGCCCAGCAGGCCGTCTTCACCAAGCATCTCACCAAGACCCCTTATTAGGCCTTGGCCTCTTGAGGGCCCCTCCTCAGGGAGCGGCAGACAAGACTCAGCATCTTCACTGACGGCCTCGCGAGGCGGCCTCCCGAGGTGGCCTCCCGAGGCCTCCTCCCGAAGGCGCCCAAGACGAAGGCCGTTTGGCGCGGCCGCGCGGTCCGGGGCCCATCACGTGGGTGACGCGCACGGCGACGAGCGGCGATAGAGGCCGCGCCAGTAGGCGTGGATGAGGATGGTTTCCTCTTTTGCGTTAAGGGAGCAGGGCCAGCTATCTACTCCCCAAAGCGACCCCAAAGGTTGCCCGATCGGCGGGGGAAGACCAAGACGGCGGGCGCGTGGGGCGGAGGTCATCACCGAGCCCACCGGCGCGTCATGGATCTTGCTTTGGCAGGCGGAGGCCGCCTTTAGTCAGGATAGCCTGAGCGCCTATCCCCTTTCAAACCGCCAAGTGTGGCAACCCTTCCCGCCTAAGTTTTCAGGGGGAAGAGGACCAAGGCTGGTATAAAGGGCAGTGCTGCCACCGTAGGAAGGGATGGGCCCCCGGACCAGTTCTTCCTCCTCCACCATCTTGTACGCAAGAACTCTCTTGCCCACTGCAATCCAAAAACACAAGCAGGAGTAGGGTTTTACACCGCAAGGTGGCCCGAACCTGGGTAACCGCTGAGTCCACGGTCCGTTCCTCGCTAGCGTGCTCTCGCCGTAGCCTCGCCGTCGTTCAGTCGTGGTTGGAGACGAAGCGGTAGGAACGAGCTCAACCCAGTGTTTGAACCTTTGGGTCCCCGGAGCCCGACTTCCGACAGCAGAAGTTCAAGGTTTCTTTCTGGGGTTTCCAGAATATATAGGAATATTTGGCGTTGGAATCACGTCAGGAGGGTGCCCAAGGGTCCCACAAGCTCGGGGGGCGCACCCCCAGGCTTGTGGCTCCCTCGGCCACTTCCTGGTCCAGCTCCGGTGCTCCGTGGGTCTCTTTTGGTCCATAAAAAATCACCGTAAGTTTTGGGCCCATTCTGAGAACTTTTTTTTTGCAAAAAACAACACCACGGTAGTTCTGTTGAAAACAGCGTCAGTCCGGGTTAGTTGTAATTAAATCATACCAAAACCATATAAAATTGTTATAAACATGGAATGAATACTTCATAAATTATAGATATGTTGGAGACGTATCAGCATCCCCAAGCTTAATTCCTGCTCGTCCTCGAGTAGGTAAATGATAAAAGAAATAATTTATGAAGTGTGAATGCTAGCATAGTGCATAAGTTTGATCAATGATAATTTCAATCACTTTTTCTAGCATCGTAACAGCAACTCTTTCTCATAAAACTCATCTTGATCAAGTAGCAATCAATTCACATGTTATGGTTTAAACAATATATTCTCTTGAAACTTAACAAGCTATGTTCTTAGTCACCAAACAATTTCAGTGCATCTCATTTTCAACAAAGTCTAAGTAAGAGCTCCACATACTCAATTATCATATAGTCTTCTATGATTCCTAGTACTCAAAGCATATTTTTAGAAAAAATGGCATCCATGGAACACAGAGAAAGATAGGGGTTTAATGTTTCACCTCCCAACTTATTTATCATAGAGATAATTGTCAACAATAATAATTCATGATCAAATATATTTGAATGGCCATATGTGCCTGGATCTATCCCCACCACATGATGCTTGCCAACTATAGAATAGATTGGAATAAGAAATTGACTCAACATAAAAAGTAAATAACATGAAAGTAAATAGCAGAAAAGTAAATAGAATGCCCCTTCGCAGAGGGAAGCAGGGATTTGCAGAGGTGCCAGAGCTCATAGCTTAAAACAGAGATGAATACATTTTGAGTGGTGTGCCTTTCCTATCAATGTCACGGCTAAGGTATTCAATATCTTCCATGCTAAACACATTATGGCCGGTTCCCATGCAGAAATGAAAAGTTTTACTACCCTCAACCATTCAAACACAAGCCATGGCTAGCCGAATTCACGGGTGCCCTCCAAACTTTCAACTTTCTAGGGGGAGCTTTTGTTTTATTATATATATTTTTGTTTTGCGGGACTGGGCATCCCAATTACCGGCCTCTCTCGTGTAATGACAAGTGAATAAACACCCATCATGAGAATGAACCCGCTTAGCATGGAAGATATTGATCGCCCCGTCGCTCCATGAGCGGTACGGGCACACAAAACAGATGATTATTTGAAGGTTTTAGAGGTAGCACATGCAAATTTACTTGAAATGGCAGGGTAATACCGTATATAGGTATATATGGTGGACACTCATGGAAGAAACTTGGCTCAAGGATTTTGGATGCACAAGCAGTATTCCCGCTTAGTATAGAAATTTTGGCTAGCAAAAGATTCTAAACAAGCACCACATGTTGGAGGATCCATAACAATATAACTTCTATGCAAATATACCCAAACATAACTCATTACGTTGTCTTCCTTGTCCAACTTCAACTAATTTGCTCAAGTTTGAAAATAATTAATGGGTATTCACAATCATAAAAGATGTCCAAGATAATATATTTGTATGTGAAAGTTCTCTTCCATATACTATCTTTCACGAATTGCTTGTATGACTAATATTGTGATTGTCAAACTTCAATAGATTTTACTTTCTAAACCCAATGTGAAATTACTACTAAGCATATGGAACAATATAATTTCAGATTTATGATATTCAATTCATTTCAACAATTCACTCATAGGATATAAGTGAAGCACAAGAGTGAAAGACAAACTACTCCAAAAGATATAAGTGAAGAACAATGAGTAGTTAAACAATTAAGTAGCTATGTGAGGACTCTCTCTCAAATAAAGATTGCAGATCTGATAATTTTATTCAAACAGCAAACAAAATGAAAATAAAAGGACACTCCAAGAATAGCACATATCATGTGAACAAGTAAAAACTTAGGCTCAAGCGAGACAAACCGATAGTTGTTGATGAAGAAAGGTGGGATGCCTACCGGGGCATCCCCAAGCTTAGATGCTTGAGACTTCTTGAAATATTAACTTGGGATGCCTTGGGCATCCCCAAGCTTGATCTCTTGTGTCTCCTTAATTCCTCTTATATCACGGTTTCTCTAAATCTTAAGAACTTCATCCACACAAAACTCAACAAGAACTCGTGAGATAAGTTAGCATAAATCAACTCAAAACCTTAACATTCTCAACTGTAACAAATCACTAAAATTATAATTGAACATTGCATACTAAATTCCTTTGCATATTTAATACTCCTATCCTCAAATAAAATCATTAAACAAGCAAACATATGCAAACATAACAGCAATCTGTCTAAACAGAACAGTCTGTGAAGGATGAAGAAAAATCCATACTTATTTAACTCCCAAAATTTTGAAAAATTACCATACTGAATTTTTGTATCACAGCTTACTATGTCAAAATTTCAAGATTTTATCACATTCTGACATTTCTGGAGAATTCAGACAATAATAGAAAACTTTCTGTTTTGAAATAGCAACTCATACACTTGCAAACTAAGCATGGTAAAGGCTATACTTGACATTTTTATTGAAATAAAGGATACAAAACATTGTTCTAAATAACAGAAAGCAAATCTCAACAAAAGAAAATGATGCTTCAAGCAAAACACATATCATGTGACGAATAAAAATATAGTCCCATGTAAGGTTACCGATAATGTTGAAGACGAAAGAGGGGATGCCTTCCAGGGCATCCCCAAGCTTAGACGCTTGAGTTTTCCCTGAATATTACCTTGGGGTGCCTTGGGCATCCCCAAGCTTAGGGTCTTGCTACTCCTTATTCTCCTCATATCGATATCTCACCCAAAACTTGAAAACTTCAATCAAACAAAACTTAACGGAACTTCGTGAGATGCGTTAGTATGATAAAGCATAAATCATTCACTTCGGTACTGTCAAGACAAGATTCATAATTTTTCTCACATAATTCCTACTGTACTATATCATTTATACAATTTATATTGACCAATATAAGCCATAGAAACTATAAAACAAGCAAACTATGCATTGAAAACAGAATCTGTCAAAAACAGAACAGACTGTAATGATCTGAATTAAATTCGTACTTCTGTAACTCCAAAAATTCTGAAAAATTAGGACAACGTGAAAAATTTATAACCCAATAATGTGAAAAAAGTTCAGAATTTTATCACGTTCCAGTACAGAAAATAAATTCCAGCACTGGACGCAAAAGTTTCTGTTTTTGGACAGAATCAAATCAACAAGTATCGACACTATCCCAAAGGCTTTAGTTGGCACATTATTGAAACAAAAGCTATAAAACATGATTACTACAGTATATTAATCAGGTTAACTCACAAAAACAGTAAGCATAAATATTGGGTTGTCTCCCAACAAGCGCTTTTCTTTAATGCCTTTTTAGCTAGGCATGATGATTTCAATGATGCTCACATAAAAGTAAAGAATTGAAAAGTAACGAGAGCATCATGAAGCTTATGACTAGCACATTTAAGGTTAACCCACTTCCTATGCATAGGGATTTTGTGAGCATACAATTTATGGGAGAAAGAATCAACTAGCATAGGAAGGCAAAACAAGTATAACTTCAAAACTTTCAACATAAAGAGAGCAAACTTGATGTTGTTGAAATATATATATGCATATCTCCCTCTCTCATAATAATTTTCAGTAGCATCATGAATGAATTCAACAATATAGCTATCACATAAAGCATTCTTTTCATGATCCACAAGCATAGAAATTTTAGTACTATCCACATAAGCAAATTTATTCTCATCAATAGTAGCGGGAGCAAACTCAATGAAATAATTATCATGTGATACTTGATTGGCATAATCGAATTGAAAATTAAAATCATGATGACAAGTTTCATGGTTATCATTATTCTTTATAGCATACATGTCATCACCATAATCATCATAGATAGCAACTTTGTTGTCATAATCAATTGAAACCTCTTCCAAAATAGTGGATTCATTACTAAATAAAGTCATGACCTCTCCAAATCCACTTTTATCATTATAATAAGATTCAACACCCTCCAAAATAGTGGGATCATTATTACATAAAATTGACAGTCTTCCAAACCCACTTTCATCATTGTAATCATCCTAAATCGGAGGCATGCAATCATCATAATAAATTTGCTCATCAAAACTTGGGGGACTAAAAATATCATCTTCATCAAACATAGCATCCCCAAGATTCTAGTTTTGCATATCATTAGCATCATCGATATTCATAGAAAGCATACTAACAAAATTGCAATCAAGCTCATCATTCAAAGGATTCACATTAAACATTTTATTACATTCTTCCTCTAACAATTGAGCACAATTATCGGAATCCCTATTTTCAAGAAAGACATTATAAAGATGAAGTATTTGAGGCAACCTTAATTCCATTTTTTTGTAGTTTTCTTTTATAAACCAAACTAGTGAATAAACAAGAAACTAAAAGATTCAATTGCAAGATCTAAAGATATACCTTCAAGCACTCACCTCCCCGGCAACGGCGCCAGAAAAGAGCTTGATGTCTACTACGCAACTTTCTTCTTGTAGACTCTGTTGGGCCTCCAAGCGCAGAGTTTTGTAGGGCAGTAGAAAATTTCCCTCAAGTGAATGACCTAAGGTTTATCAATCCATGGGAGGCGTAGGATGAAGATGGTCTCTCTCAAACAACCCTGCAATCAAATACAAGAAATCTCTTGTGTCCCCAACACACCCAATACAATGGTAAATTGTATAGGTGCACTAGTTCGGTGAAGAGATGGTGATACAAGTGTAGTTTGCATAGTAGATATAGGTTTTTGTAATCTGAAATAATAAAAACAGCAAGGTAGCAAGTAACAAAAGTGAGCACAAACGGTATTGCAATGCTTGAAAACAAGGCCTAGGGTTCATACTTTCACTAGTGCAATCTCTCAACAATGCTAACATAGTTGAATCATATAACAATCCCTCAACGTGCGATAAAGAATCACTCCAAAGTTCCTATTAGCGAAGAACATAAGATGAAATTGTTGTAGGGTATGAGACCACCTCAAAGTTATCCTTTTCGATCAATCTATTGAGCCATCCCTATAAGTGTCACAAACAGCCCAAGAGTTCGTACTAAAATAGCACCATATGATACGCATCAACCAACTCTAATGTCACCTAGATACTCCAATGTCACCACAAGTATCCGTGAGTTGATTATTCTATATGCATCAAACAACTTCAGATTCATAATATTCAATCCACACAAAGAACTTCAAAGAGTACCCCAAAGTTTCTTATCGAAGAAAACAAAATGAAAATGTGCAACCAACCCATATGCCTAGATCACCCCAAGGTCACGGGAATTCGCGAGTTGATCACCAAAACATACATCAAGTGACTCAATAGAATACCCCATTGTCACCACGGGTATCCACATGCAAGACATACATCAAGTGTTCTCAAATCTGAAATATTCAATCCGACACTAACAAAACCTCAAAGGGAAAGACACAATTCATCAAAAGAAGATAGAGAGGGAAGAAACACCATATGATCCAAGTATATTAACAAAGCTCGTGGTACATCAAGATCATGCCAAATCAAGAACACGAGAGAGAGAGAGAGAGAGAGAGATCAAACACATAGCTACTGGTACATACCCTTAGCCCCGAGGGTGAACTACTCCCTCCTCATCATGGAGACCGCCAGGATGATGAAGATGGCCTCCGGTGATGATTCCCCCCTCCGGCAGAGTGCCGGAACAGGGCTCCAGATGAGATCGCTTCGGTACAGAGGCTTGCGGCGGCGGAGCAGAAGTTCTAGGTTTCTTTCTGGGGTTTCCATAATATATAGGAATATTTGGCGTTGGAATCATGTCAGGAGGGTGCCCGAGGGCCCTCGGCCACTTCTTGGTCCAGCTCCGGTGCTCCGTGGGTCTCTTTTGGTCCATAAAAAATCACCATAAATTTTGGACCCATTCCGAGAACTTTTATTTCTGCACCAAAAACAACAGCACGGTAGTTCTGCTGAAAACAACGTCAGTCCGGGTTAGTTCTAATCAAATCATACCAAAACCATATAAAATTGTTATTAACATGGCATGAATACTTTATAAATTATAGATACGTTGGAGACGTATCAGTTAACAGACCACAAACGGGCTGTCGGTGTGAAAACCGGCTGACCTCGGGGTAAGGGGTCCCGAGCTATGGATCTCGGATCAATGGTAACAGGAACAAAGGAGATGGTGTTTACCCAGGTTCGGGCCCTCTCGAAGAGGTAATACCCTACATCCTTCTTTGATTATATTGATGATGAATTATCGAGTACAAGGTTGATCTACCTCGAGATCGTAAGGAGAAGTCTAACCCTAGGGATAGGTGGATGGTAATTGTGATTCCGTGTCCTCTATAGGCTAAACCCTTCGGCTTATATACACGCCAGGTAGGCCATCTAGGGTTACATAGGCGGTATCTAGGGAGGCGTATGGAGGCGGCAGGAGATGTCTTGGGGTATACTCCAAGTCTTCGGCAGATGCAATCTTGATCACGTCATGGCTTCCGGAGTCCATCTGAATGAAAACGAGGCCTTTGGGCCCAGCTCGAGGACTATGGGCTGACTTGGTTGGTACCCCCTAGTCCAGTACACCGTCAGTAGCCCCCGAACTATTCTTCTATGCCGAGGACGACCCCTTCGTCTTTAACTACTTCGGATCCGGAGTCCTTGGCTCGACAGACTAGTTCCCTCCTTTCTGTTGACACTTTTCTTTACTCAAGGCCGCCACACACCACTCCTTGAAGGGGTGGTATCCCTTGTTTGGAACTCAACAAAAACACGTTCCACATCCGAGGTCATGGGATTACTTAGCCTAAAAGACCTGCCGCGTAGGTGTGAACAGTGCCTTCAGCCTGACAACTTTATCAAAGAGGCACCACCCACGACCAGGCGAGCAGTTACTGCTCACTCGAATCACTGCCTGAGGCAATCTTTTTACTGGTGCATCCCATCGAAATGGAGATCGTGCCCACTTTTTAAGGGATATCATTAAGATTTTGTTTCTCCCTATACACATAACGACATCTTTTACGAGTAATGGATATTTCAACGGCGGGGCTAGAGGGACTCTTGGCCTTTTCATCAGCCTTTATAAGAGCGAGGGGGTAGTAACAGAGAGAACATGCTCCCTTCCTTCCCTGCCTACCGCCTCTCTAGCTCCATCACTCAGATCCAATCCCGAGCTCTTCTCATCCTCTCAGCACCTCTCCCCTTAGCAATGGCGGAGAACAACCTCAAGGGGCACTGGGCCAGCTCCTCCGTGATGGAGGGCACCATTCCGGAGTTGGGCAGGATGGGGTACATCCCCACGGATGTCCGCACTCACGTGCCGGCTTCGAAGCAGCGCATACCCACTCCCGACGCTGGGGAGAGGGTTGTCTTCATCCCCCACCTCATCAGAGGCCTGGGGTTCCTGCTGCACCCTTTTGTGCGCGGGATCATGTTCTACTATGGGCTAGATTTTTACCATCTAGCCCCGAATTCCATCCTCCACCTCGCCTCCTTCATCACCATCTGCGAGGCCTTCCTCCGCATCGAGCCGCACTTCGGGTTGTGGCTGAAGATCTTCGGCATCAAGCCGAGGTCCAGCGACTCCGAGCTCTCTGAGTGCGGGGGCACGATGATCAGCAAGAACTAGAGGGCGGTCTGGTTCAAAGGCACTTTCATAGAGACGGTCAAGGAGTGGCAGCGCGAGTAGTTCTACATCACCGAGCCGCTCGCTGCTGGCCAGGCCGGGGTCGAGTTCTCCACCGGTCCTCTAAAGAAGCTCGTGTCTTGGAAGAGGAAGGGCATGGACTGGGGGAACCCGGCCGAGGTAAAGGTGTTGATCCAGAAGATCGAGTTCTAGATCAAACAGAGGGACATCAAGCTGGCGGACGTGGTGAACGTCATGCTCCACCACCGCATCCTGCCGCTTCAGTCTCGGGCTGCCCTGATGTGGGCATACAAGCCCGAGGATATGGTGCCCATCCACCACTTTTTCCGCTCCACCCCGGCTGGGATGTGGAAGCTGTTGTTCAAGCCATCCAAGGACGGGTTTCCCAAGGCCGGGAGCGACCTCGGCTTCGAAGCCGACCACGACGCCCCCGAGGTAAATCTCCACACTTAGTTTTACACTCCGCGTTCCCTGGCACCTCACAAATTTCGGCTAACCAGTCAATCAAACATTTGCAGAAGTGGATCCCCAAGGCGCAGCAAATGCTGTGCCCGGCGCCGCAGCCCGAGGGGGAGAGGACTCCCCTGCTTGTGGCCCTCTTAACCGAGGAGCCACATGTGGTGATCCCCAAGGAGTCCAAACCTCCGAGGGGCAGAGCGGGTCTCCGAGCTCGGGATACCTCGGTCACCCGGTCCGAGGACACCCACGCCTCCTCCACCCACGAAGATGAGGAGGAAGACGTGGGGGAAGGGCAATCTTCCCCTAAAGGGAAGAGGGCGGCGTCCGAGGGCGCCGAAGAGGAGGCGAGGCCGAAGAGGCCGCGCAAGGCCTCCGCCGATCTGGTCCTGCCGGATAAGCCCATCTTCCCCGACGAGTCAGAAGAGGACCTCCTCGCTCTAGGGAGGAAGAAACCGGCGCCCTAGAGGTATGTAATCACCACTCAATTTAGACTTCGAAAGCCCGTTCCTCACATGAGACTTATAAGGGATTTTCAGCCCGCCCGGGGCCCGCCTCAGCAGTGATACTTCGGGCGGTCTGCCCCCGTCGGACAGCGGGCAGCCGGAGCCCGCCAAGGATTCCTCGCCCTCGAGGGGTTAGGGGAGGCATCATCCGGTCCGGCCCCTCCAGTCAACACATCGGGGGCCGAGGTATCGGTCGTCATGGCCGAGGTTGACACCTCGGCCGCATCAGGCCAAGGGGACCCGATCACCGAGGTCCCCAAGGAATGGTTGGGCCAGGCCTCGGCCCAGCCCGAACAGTCTCCGGTGCCTACGCCGCAGCCGGAGTCCCTCGTCCCCAGCACTTCGGTGGTGGGTTCACAGGCTGCTCCACCCCCGCCTTCCGCCACAGGGCGGGTTAGCACGGGGTGGCCCGAGGAGATGGAGGTAGCCTTAATGGGCTCCTCCATCGTAGAAGAGCACCATGCCTTGATCGACGCGGCGCTACAAGGCTTCTGGTCAGCGGAGGCCGGACTACGCGAGGTCTTCAAGGGCCTCGTGAGGAGCTTCGAGGTACGCTTTTTATATTACGAATAATATTCGAGTCTTATGATTGCTTGTAGTAGCGGGCTTTTGTCCGAAGACTTGTTGCCTAGCATGGCGTTTGTAGGAGCGTAACCAGCCAGTAGCCCCCGAGCCCAAAGCTAGTTTGAAAAAACTGGCCTTGGGGTCGATGCTCGAGTATGTTTTTGGTGCTAATCCAGTAGCCCCCAAGGCTCTGGCCGTTCTTCAAAAAGGGATTGACTAGGGACTAAGGCGTGAGTGTATGTTTGCAGGTGTTGACCTCGGCTCCGAACTCCGCCTTTGAGGAGGTGGCGGAGATGAACAGGAAACTGCAGAGGTCCGAAGAGGACCTCGATCTGATGAAAAAGCAGATCGAGCTGTCTCAAGGTAAACTTCAAGAAGTTATGAGAGTGCAAATTTTACTTTTGTTGAAAAATGCTCTTGAAAGATTTTAATTCTGACGCCGAGCTGTTTTGTATTACAACTACTACGGCGGAGCTTGAGGCACTCAAGGCCGAGCTGGCAAAAGCTCGGCAGGAGGCCGAGCAGCAGAAGGCTGCGACCTCGAAGGCCGAAGAAAATCTGGCTGCCGAGAAGGTGGCCAGAGGCCAGGACCAAGCGCGGGTCCTGGAAGTGGAGGAAACCCTGAAGGGCGTTTACCAAGAGCGCAACGCCCTTCAGGAGAAGGAAAAGGTGGCGAGCGCCGAGCTCGAGAAGCTGTGCCAGGCGCATGCCGAGGCCTAGTCCCAGGCCCGCGCAGACCACGAGGTGCTCCAGCAAGTGAAGCAGATTGCTGCTGGTAAGCCATTTTTGCTTTAGTGTGTTTTCGGCCGCAAGGGGTTCGTCGACCTCACCCAGCTGTGGCGATCCACAGAGGCCTTCGCGGATCTTCCGAGGAGCGCGGCGGACGCAAGCCGCTACTACGGTGCGTGGGAGGACCATGCTACGGGGAGGGCATTCTGGCTGCAATTCCAGGCGCCCTCGCATCCAGAACTGCTAAACAACTAGGTGAAGCAGTTGATGGAGCTCCTGCGCATGGCCACTACAACAGGACCCCCCATATAGCAACGCATTTTTTCCGTATCTAAAAGCCCATATATGCGTTGCTAGTGTCTTTACCAACGGTTTAAGATTCGTTGCCTTATCCAGTGTTGCTAGCGCATAATGCAACGCTTATATTGCCGTTGGTAAAAGGAACCGTTGCAAGACTACAACAGATAAAGCGGACTGCTACAACAGTTTTATATGTTGGTGGTTAATGTACAAGAATCAAAATCCCATTACTTGGCAACGGAGAATTTCCAACGCTTCAAGTGTTGGCATAGATAGTGTGATTATTATTATTATTATTATTATTATTATTATTATTATTGTTATTATTATTATTATTGTTGTTGTTGTTGTTGTTGTTGTTATTATTGTTGTTGTTATTATTATTATTATTATTATTATTATTATTATTATGTAATCAATGCTCCATGTAATTATGTATTTCAAGTGAAGGAAAAACAAGAGAATATACTGACAAGAGAAAGAAATCATATATGAGATAAAATTGTTGGATTACAATAGTGGATATTACAAGAGGAACATCATCCAAATGTGATGCATAATCTAACTATTTTCTTGACATTGAAACTTAAACTGAAAGTATCCATCAACATCCCTACAACTTAACTAAAACTTAATCGAGGAACAACATTCAACAGGAACGTCATCCCCACAACATAACTAAAACTGAAAGCATCCATCATCGTCACCATCATGAAACAGAACATCAACATCATCATTGCAGTACACTTGCCACGCACCAATATACTCATCCATTTATCTTTTGAATCTACAAACAAGAAAAGAAAATGAACTGTTAACACACATGCATTGACATGATGCAAGTAGTAATAGAGGCAAGATATTAGTCATGTACAAAGGTTGAGGGCCATGCAATCTTTGTTTTTTCTGCATTACCGAGGGTATTGCAGTTTTTGCGACTCTGTACCAAATTTTCAGTTTTCACAAGTGCCATATCAACATGCACCGCCCAGAATTCATTTCTAATTTCAGCACCATCAAGTTTAAATTTAGGATCACAACTTACAATTGTAGCAAGAGCTACGTCCCTGTTATGGTTTTTCAGGCTCTTCAAGAATACTTTAGTTCCTGCCTGTTAGAGAAAATCAAAGTAACCATATGAAAAAAACAAAAACAAAACAAAGGAACATATGAAATGAATGAGTACTCTTACAGGTAATTCACTGGCACCCAACCAGCTCAGCGAACCACTTTGAGCACTCCTACTGCTTGCATTAGCACCTTTTGTTGTTTTTTTGGTCTGGACAACAGTCTGATAGCAAAGAAGAAGTAATAAACAAATAAACAAGCTAGCACTATAGTTTGAACAGAAATGTGTATGTGATTATGAAAAGATAACAGTTTGTTTGCAGCAGACGTTTTTTCTCCCTGACGTGCACTGACATTCTCAAGCAAAGTTTCTTTGTTCTGAACAGCATTCTGATAGCAAGACAACCAGTAGATACATAACCATTGGAGCAATATATTTTGAACATATTGTATATGGTAATGAAAATATACCTTATGTGCAGCAGAATTTATTTCCCCTTGTTGAGCACTGAAATTATGAGAAGTTTCTTGGTTTTGGGCAACATTCTGATAGCAACAAGTAAACACATAAACATGGGAGCACTATAGTTTGATCATAATTTTCTATATGGGACTATGATGATACCTTGTGTGCAGTAGAACATTTTTCTAGTTGCCGTGCACTGCCACCATTATGAACCATAGTTTCTTTGTTCTAGGATAAAATGATACACATCAAGTTTTGGGTATTGTATATGCAATTGCAAAAAGTGCAAGCACAACAACTTAAAACTCAACAATGATAGGTTCTAAAGGGTATTTAAGTAGACAAACCTTATCTGAAACAGAATTCTTGTTTGATGCTTGCAAATCTGCATCGTTTGATCCACTTGGCTTGTTCTGTAAATTATTTGATCGTTTTTTAACAAGTTGGAGTCCATCAACCGGAGGAGCAAGCACTCTCTACAGATAGCATAACATAAACATTAATTGAGAAATAATTTCTGGAGTGAAATTTGAGGAATTTTATTGTGTACTTTGACAAGATACAAACTTTTCTGTTTGAGTTGTGTCCATCAACAGAAGGTTCAAGCCCAATTGTAGCCATTGGATCTGAAATTCCCTGTGATAGGAATACAGAAAGGTTAGTCCACAAAATAAATGAAGGTTACAGTTGTTAGAAATTTACCTGATTTGGTTGTGTTTCTAATCTTCTCATATTCTCCTCTAGTTCCATAATTTTAGCATCTTGATTTTTATTTACTTGATGTAATTTTTCCATTTCAACTCTAAAAGCTAGCATATCTTCATTTGGTGTATCCTCCACCGAAGTAAAATGTGTATTCTGGAATAGACGTGAAGTAGAAACATCAAAAAGTTTTTTTGGGTTTGGAACTAGTCCCAAACCATGTACATGGCCAGGTTTGTCATCCCCTAATACTTTGTTCAACGCATCTCCTTTCCATGCAGTCTTTCCATTGCTGTTATCTGCTAATTCAGGGTTCTTGTCCATAATATCCTTCAACTCTTCCTAAATACAGGAACAATGTAAATAATAAGAATATATATGATATCAAATTCAAATACGAATGGTTGAGAGTTGTAAATGTACCACATGAGCATTACTGATTTTGTTCTTGCAAGTTTTCGGCTTGTGCGTATGGATGAACAAGTGAGCCCTATGAGGGTACTTCTTTTCAGGATCTGCATCTTTCTGTTGATATGTAATGTAAACAGGAATTACATTATAAACATGAATGGAAGAGAGATGCATGAAGTTAGTATAATTTACCATTTCTTCCCTCTGACGAGGGAAACTTTTTGTCCCACTAGTATGTGTAGACTTCCTCATTGAACAATTATTTCTATTTGTAGCACTAATCCCCTACCAAAGAATGAATCGAAGCAATTATGTGCATATCTTTCACAGTATCTACACAGCCATATATAAAGTCTAACAAGGAAAGTTGAAAATGGAATTCTTTTAAGTACCTTCGCTTTCTGGGTTGTCCAATGATTAACTAGAGATCTCCACTGATCCGGAGTCACCGATTTTGGTTTATTGTTGTAATTGGCTTCGGTGCTTTTTTTCTCATCAAAATACATTGCTTTCAGATCGGACTTATGTTGCCTCCATCTGTCTCCAATTGTCTTCAATATATATTTTTCCATGCGAGGAGGGTAAAGGAACCTCATCTACAAAACAATTATAACATAAATAGGGTGAGTGCAATGTAAGGCAACATAGAACAAGCTAGTAAAGGATATTCAATCGATTAAATTTTACCTTCACTTGATCTAGTATAGCCTTTACATTTGTTTTAGTTTTGAGCAATCTCCAATCCTTGTAGCTCAAGCAACACAATGATCCATTCCTTGCAACTGAGCCAAGAAAGTCCCCAAGATGTTTAGCCTCTTTTCCAATTGGCTGATCTATGTCATTGCAGCGAACCATTATCCTTTTCCCTTTTGGAAGGTTCCAAATATATTTCAGCTTCCTCTTCTTACGCTCTTTTGTTTCTGCATTTTCAGCTGAATATATAGAACCATGAATTATATGTTACGATGATGAATAATCATATATTGCAAACGGTAAGTAATGAGCAACAAACTTACCATCTTCATTTTCATCAGCATCAGCATCATCACAATCTGTGAAGCCTTCTTCATCATTAGTAGTTCTTTCATGGACATCGGATGATTCGACATCTTTTTCAGCAGAATTATGATGTTCGATCGGTTCTTCCATCATATATTCTTCATTGGATTCAACAACATTAATTCTTGTCCGTGACATATCTGCTGCAACATTAAAATGACCAAAAGTTTAAATAATTTATGCAAAAGACAATATTTTGTGGTCCTACTCGACCTTATGACAGTCATCCCAACAGATGTGAAGATGTTCTGATACTCATAAGAACTAACCCAACTATACTACCCAACAAGAACATGATAGTCAGAACTGGAGTTCCATAAAGAAAGTCTATGAAGAGATTGAACTCACCAAGGTAGTAATGGTGCAGAACTAGATTGAAATACTACACGCGTCCGCACCTGACACCCCTACAATTACCAGAAGCAACCCACTCTATCTGAAGGCTCCCCAAAATTCTAAACCAATAACAGAGGACAACTATCAAACACTTGGAATGCACTATCAAATTCACTCAAGAGAAAAGTAATTAGAAAGCATAGAAGGGACAGATCTGAACCAAGAAGGGGGGAGGAGGCAAAATCTTCAAGTCGTACTAGTATTTACCTTCTGTTTCTATGAATCGGGTGTGGGGATTGATCTGCTTACCGTCCCAGTTGCTGAACAAGACACGCCTCTTGTGCCCTCAACCTCAATGGTGGAATCGGCGGGGCGAGCTATGAGACTCAGGAGGGAGGGCAGGCCATGATCGATCTGCTCAAGAAGGGATCCTTCGTACAAGACGAGGAAGGGAACTGCGTTGATATGGGGGAGGGGAGGAGGAGGTTTCCGATTTTGGTGGCGTAGTTACCTCCTCGCGAGAGCTGGTGTTAATGAAGTG
Source organism: Elymus sibiricus (assembly GCA_039707655.1). NCBI lineage: Eukaryota > Viridiplantae > Streptophyta > Magnoliopsida > Poales > Poaceae > Elymus > Elymus sibiricus. The sequence goes on from CM077672.1 coordinate 66,781,683, forward strand.
CGCGTACTTATTTTCTTTTGACTAGAATTAGTGGCTATTGGCGGGAGAGAATAGAGGGAAAGGGGAAAATTGGTGCCAAAAAAAACAAGCGACTACAAATTTGAAGCGAAACAAATTATAATTTTTTTATTATCATCTGGTCCTTGACAGGCACTTGTACATATATTTGTGCCAAACACAACGTGCTTCTTCTATGTTTGTACAAATTCAGTGCAAAATGGATGAACTAATAATGTTTTCTATTACTCAAAACGGGCTGATTGATCGCGACCTGCCGCACGCGGTGTAGCCGCTCAGCTTCCTCCCCTGTCGCACACAGGCCAGCGTCGGCCGCGGACGCCGCCCCGTTCTGCCCGCCCCTCCCCTTGAGGCGGCACATAGGCTTCCGCCAGCGCGGCGTTTACGCGGACCTAGTCCGGCGAGACGTCCAACATCCCAAACACGGCACGGGGCTACACGTTGCATCGGTCCACTGACTCTGCCGCTGTCAGGGCACTGCGGCGACGTTCTCCCACCGCCACGTCCGAGGTAATGCACGAGGGGCCCGCGTGCGTTCGTGAGCGCCAGGTATGGCTCCTGCTTCACGGCGAGCGGGAACCGACAGGGCGGCGATGGCAGCGGTGAGGCGACAAGATGCCTACTTCGGCCGCTGCGCTGCATTGAAGCGGCGGCACCCTCCCGTCCTGTCTGGTCGCTCAGACCGCCATCAACGCTGTCAAGTCACGTCTGCTCTGGAGTGGCTGATCGGCATCGATGCGCGGGTGCAGTTTTGAGAGCGGTTCGCCCGGGAGAGGGGTTTGGTGGGATCGCGTATGTAGATAGAGAGGGAGATTTGTGGAATTGTTGATTGTATTGCTTGAGCCTCGTGGGCATATATATGTGAGTACATGATCTTCTTGGAGTACAAGACAAGCTAGAATACTTCCTAGTCTATCCTATGTTTCCAATCTAATCACGATACTCAACATCCCCCGCAGTCACAATGGTAGCGACGCAGATGGTGAGACTTGAAAAGAATCCAAAGGTAAGCCGACGGACATCCCCCACGGTCGTAACGGTCGATGCATCGCGGAAGTCATGGCTGGAGTGGAAACCGACGAGGTTGCTCAAGCAAGGCGGTAGCCCTTTGTGCCGATGTCGATGTAGCCGAGAGCGTAGGGTGGTGTAACCGTGGTCGAGGTAGCCGTGCGAGGGACGCCGTGGTCGATGTCGAGTCGGGGTGGCCGGTGTCGAGGTAGTCACCGTGGACTGGGAAGAACAGCGGCGGCGGCGGTGGCTAGGTTAGGAGCGCGGCGGCCGTGATCGAAGTAGGCGAGGAAGAACCCGACAGCGTGACGAAAACCGGCGCGGACGGTGGCGTTCCCGCGCTTAGGAAGCGGCGCGGCGCATACCACACAGAAGTCGACGCGCGTGGACGGCGAAGTGGACCGCGTGCCGCGGCGCTATGGCCCGAAGGGGCGACGCAGCGGCAGCGCGCGGGTCAGGGCGATGGCGGGGAAGACCTCAGGGCGGCAGGGACCGCGTGCCAGGCTCGCTACGGCCCGATGGGGCGACGCAGGGACAGCGCGAGGGTCAGTGCAGCCCGCAAACCTCCCCCGGGTTTGGTGCCGGTTTGAGGGAATTTGGGCGCGCGTACTTAATTGTATATGTGTGTTTTAATATCATTAATATATTATATAATAAAAAAGTATAAAACTATTCTTATATGCTGTCATGCCTCGTTATTTTGTGACCTCATAATATTTCCCTACCAGTCAAAAAAAAGTGTGCCTGCGATTCAAAGTCCAACACTGCTTAATTTTGCTTTTTATTTGAACTCTATGTCTACCGCTCAAAAATAAAATAATTTATGCCTGGGTACGAAATTTTGTCGAAAAACAAACCCTGCTGAAATTCGAACCTGGCCCTACGCCTCCAACCAGACACAGCAGCGACGCTGTCTGGTGTCGCGCGTGAAACCTCCGGCCTACATCCTGGTCGCGCGCTCCACCAGACACAGGAGGCGGCGGTGTCTGATCCACCGCGAGGCCCCTCCCTCCTACTCCTATTTACTATTCTGTTATTGAGATCCACTGTTTTTGCTGAGATTATCCACCGTTGGGACAATCTTAAAATTTCACATTTATGTAACTATATGCTTCTTATTTCTCTCCTTTTCTCTTTCTCACTCTCTGTTTTCTGCACCAAAAACATTGTGCAACTCACACTTTATAGACACTGCAACTCATGATGTATTCGAAAGAAGACAACCAACACCAATGTATTGATCGAGTTCGTGGAACCAGCCTATTTAACACTTCTATGCTGTTTAAGAGATAAGCAACAACCCGGATGTAGGTACATATGAACATGTGTAAGAATAATGTGTAATTATCAATTGCCACTTTATAGTTTATAGATACTGCAACTCATGATATATTGGAAACAGAACAACCAACACCAACGTATTTAGGATCAAGTATTGACACTTTAGGCCAATCACACCTACAAATCTTGTTGTCCGAATTATAAAGTACATGGACATAAAAGAAAAAAAATAGCAAATAACAGTAATGAATTCGTCACTTCAACTAGGCTCCACATTTTCAGGTCACTTCAACTAGGCTCCACATTTTCAGACCGGTGACTTTCATTATCCATCGAACCTACATGCAGAAGCAATAGAGTAGTAAGTTTCATGTCCAAAATGACATCAGCTGCAACAATGATGATACTAAGAATGTAAGTAACAGAATTACATTGGAACCTGACCTTTATTCAGGTACTGTGTCATCACTTGACACTATAGGAGCATCTACAGCTTCTCCCTCTATATCTCTTCTCATCCAATTTTGTTTCTGATGGGCAGTATCAAAAAGCTGAAAGAATTTGCTGACATGATAAGGTTCTGTTTCCACATCATTCCATTCTTCACCCATATCAAAATTTTCTCGAGGCATCATCTTCAAAACAATTGACCATCCTGGAAAAAGATGGTCATCCACGTAGAACACTTGGTCAACTTGATTGGCAAATACAAAAGGTTCATCCTCTGCCTTTTTACCTGTGTGAGTTAGACTCGAGAAATTCACAAGTCTACACCCATACTTATCTATTTGCATACCTTTTCCTTCGGTAACATCAACCCATTCACATTTAAATAGCACCACTGAAAATTTTCGGAAATAGTCTAACTCAATTATGTCCACAATCCTTCCAAAGTACATGACATTTCCAAGAATAGGATTTCTATCACGTGCAGAAGAGTAGCTTGATGTTTTTGCTGTCACAACAACTCCACTATTTTGAGTTACTTTGTCATAACGCTTCGGTCTAAATCTGTATCCTTGAATATTGAATGCTCTATGTTTTGTTGCAACCTCAAGTGGACCACGGGCCAACCATCTAATTTCCTCACCGATGCTGTCACTACCTTTCTCCCTCTCCAACTGCATCACCTGTAGGAACACAAATAATAGAGTGCATAAGCTACATTCTACTCCTAAATAAATTGAATCATTGTACTTACATGATCCTTGAACCATTCAGGAAATTGTTCATGCTGCATCTTCTCAAAGGTCCTTGGATCTATGCGTTTCTTGCGATTCTTCCTTCTCAAATAAGCCCCATGTTCTCTACAAAATACAAAGACCACTATTTCAGTTCAAAACTTATTAATTAACAAATGAAGAGGTAGTGGCATGACATTTACTCCAAATATGGCTTCACGGCATCACAGTTGAACAACACATATCTGTGGGCTTGTGTTGCCTCCTTATCCGTTAAAGTGTATACCATTGGTCTTCCCAATGGTTTCCCTACTGGAGGAAACAACATAGATTCTTGTGAAAACATTGACGATTCAGAGTCCTCTGGGTTGTCATCATTCCTTGATGGTTGATTATGCTTGGTGGAGAAACCCTATAGATATCTTGAACAAAATGTCATGCACTCATCCGATAAAAAGGATTCTGCAATTGAACCCTCTGGACGAGCTTTGTTCCGAACAAAGGACTTTAGCTCACCAAGATACCTATAGCACATATATTTCCAATAAGTTATAAATGCATTTGCAAAAATAAAGATTGTAATAAGTTTAGGAGAGAAAGATTGTAATAAGTTATCAATGTATATGCAATAAATTACCTTTCAATGAAGTACATCCACCGATATGCAACTGGTCCTGCTATTTTACATTCACTTGCTAAATGGACAACTAAGTGCACCATAACAGTGAAAAAACCAGGAGGAAATATCATCTCCATTTTACAGAGTGTAAGTTTAATTCTTTCTTCCAAACGGTCAAGCTCATCAACATGAAGAACTTTTGAACATATGCCTCGAAAATATGACGACAGTTCAAATAGTACTGCTGTGACATCATCTGGAAGAATACCTCTCGCAGCAATTGGCAGAAATTGATGCAATAGGACATGACAATCATGTGTTTTGAGCCCATGAATTTTTCCTTCAGTAAAATTCACACATTTCGATATATTTCTACAATATCCATCAGGAACTTTTATACCATAAATAACTTTGCAGAATAATTGCTTTTCTTTCTTAGACATGGTAAAGATAGCTGGTGGCAAGTAATACTTGCCTGAAGGTTTTTTCTGTGGATGGAGCTCCCCTCTAATGTTCATATCTTCAAGATCTTGACGAGCCTGGACATTATCTTTTGACTTCCCGTCCAAATTGAGAAGTGTGCCCAAAATATTATCACACACATTCTTCTCTATATGCATCACATCCAGATTATGTCGAAGGAGATTACTGTCCCAATATGGTAATGTGAATAGACTACTTTTTCCTTTGTAAGTTTTTGAGGTACTAAAATCTCCACATGCAGCTATGTCATCTAATACGGAACGACCATAATAGGTTATAGGCTCTGTTCTATTCTCAGTTGTTCCATCAAAAGCAGAAGCATCATTACGAAATTCATGATCAGGTGGCAGAAATCGCCGGTGACCCATAAAACAAGCTTTCTTGCCATATTTCAAGCGCTTGGTCCATACATTTGCACCGCAAGGTGGACATGCATAATCTCCATGCACCATATATGAAGCAAGCGTTCCTAATGCTGGGAAGTCATTTATGATCCACAAGACGGCCGCTCTGAGTTTAAATGTTCTCTGTTCGGATGCATCATAGGTTGTCATCCCATTCACAAAAAGATCTCTCAAATCTTCTAAAAGAGGCTGCATAAAAACATGAATCTGATCTCCAGGGCTCTTAGGTCCAGGAATAATTAAAGGCAATGACAGATAAGATTTCTTCATGCATAGCCATGGAGGCAGGTTATACATGACTAGCACAACTGGCCAACAACTATATTTATTGCTCAGCATCCCATATGGATTAAATCCATCTGTCGCTACGCCAAACCGAATATTACGACAATCATTTGCAAATCCATGCTTCTCATCAATTTCTTCCATGACTCGGAATCTGCTGGATGCTGTAGCACTTCATGCTGCTTGGTGCGCCCTTCATTGTGCCATCGAGCTAGAGTTGATGTTTCTTTGCACATGAATATCCTTTTCAGCCACTCTTTGATTGGAAAGTATCTCAGAACTTTCATTGGCGTAGCTCTCTTTCTTTCCTTTTTAGTTAACTTGGTTTCAGGCATTTTATCTTTCCACCTAGAAGCCTTGCATTTAGAGCAAAAATCATCATTTTCTGTCTCTTTCCAGAACAACTGACAGTTATTTGGGCAGACATGAATTTTCTGATATCCTAATCCAAACTTTGATATGATCTTCTTGGCCTCGTAAAAATTCTGGGGCAGATATTTTCCATTTGGAATGGCCATGTGCAGAATATTAAGTAGATCTCCAAATGACTTATCAGACCATTTGTTCATGGATTTTGTATTGAACAGAAGCGCAAGTAAGGAAAGGTGAGACAATTCACATCCTGGCCACAAAGGCTTCTCTGCATCTTGAATTAATTTGTACAATGCTTCTGCTTCTTTAGTCGCTCCATCTGGAAGTGGATTTGAAAAATCTGTACTATCACTCATAGGCACATCACCATCATATATTTTCCTAATTGAATCCATAATCATTTCTTGCATATTAGCATTTCCTTCAGTTTCAGGTTGTGGTTGTTGATCATCATTGTGATCGGATGAAGACTCACCGTGAAAAACCCATTTGTCATACCTCTGAAGCATTCCATTCCACATCAAATGGCCACGGACATCATCCCTTGATAGTACTGAAGTGTGAACACAATCTTCACATGGACATCGGATCATTGTATCTGCTGGTATATCTTTATATGCAAACTCCAGAAATTCATCTACACCAGCTGAGTATTGTGTACTTTCTCTTGGAAATCGCAATAGTAATTTGGTGGATTCTAAATCCATTGCACACTGCATAAAAATAACAAATATTACTGCAGTTGTAACCATGAAAGAATTGCAAAAGCTTAGCTTGTAAATATCTGAGTTGCGATTTAAGTTCCTATCGTTGTACAATAGAAATTCAAATTATATCATTTTTCAACAATATATAAGAAATGTATACTTGTTTCTAGTTCATAAACTACAGGCTATAGGCAAACATGATTGCAAGTTATTTAGGCTACAAAACTAGTGAAATCATCTAAATATATCTTTGGTTCGTGCTACAGGCAACCAGATTGTACACTATTTCCTAATAATGGTGAACTTGACATCCAACAACACAGAATGACAGTAAATTTGTGAACACATAGTACAGGTAGGTAAAATCTGTGAACACATAGTACATCACAAGCAGTAAATAGTATAACTAGCCTTCATCTCTTGTACGACAGCAGCTAGCAAGTTCAAATAGTCCAATTCAATTATTGACCAACTGAATTTTCATCATGATACAACACCAGCAGCAGCTGCCAAAGTTCCAGCTAGTCCCAAAGACCTGGAACCATATTGTACAATCTGAATCCTTTGATCTAAAAATTCACTAAAAGAAAAAAAATATTCTAAATATATGACATACAAGTGTCCAAATAACATCAATGATGCACGCACAGAACAGATTTAGTTACAACAGCAATTCCATCTCAAAAGGCAGCTAAGAAACTGACAAGATCATGTAGCCGATGCCTATGTTAGCCAATTCAGAGTAACACTTGTTCATCCATCAGGCATAAGTCACTACTGTCAATGAAATAGCATGATCTAAGTCATTGTTTTTCTGACATCGATAAAGCGCGGATAAATCATCAGCCAACATCCATTTTCAGTGCTAGGCTAACAGACTGCGGTTGGGAGTTGGAACATCAAGGTTTGAAGTTCTTGAGAGAGCAGATCAATATAGGCTAGAAAATCCCTAAAAAAGATAAGAGATTAGAAACAAACAGAGTGGACACGTTCTTCAATAATCTGTACTCCAACTGTCCAGAAACAACGCAGTTGAATGTCGCCTGGGCACACTTTCCAGTCAGAAGTACCCAAATAAAATCAACAAAATACTCAAACAGCAGCACGCCAAATTAGAGCATTACTCCAATAGTAATCTGCACTCAAAGCGCAACTAGAAAAAAAAAGTGGCACATTCATCGTTTGTAGTATCTGTTTAGGAAACAAACACGAGTTTTGAAGCAGTCAAACCATTGCCCGGCAGACTGCAGTTGTGAACTGGAACAGCAAGCTTAAAATGTGGAGAAAAAAGATCAACGGAAACTATACACAAACCATATCATTGGCATATCTATGCTCGACATGTTCCTCGAAAAATCATATCAGTCATTTCTACAATTGTTCAGAAAATCAATACAACCGAAATCTGAAGTCAACTACACTTTCGAGAAGACAGTACCCAATTAACACCAATGGTGTCCTAAAATAACAGATTTAGTTACATAACTACAGCTATAATTCAGTTACATCAAAGTTGAAGTTCTAGAAAGAGCAGAGAGCAATAGAGACGTTTCTAAAAAATCTATAATCTAGTCAGAAGTACCCAAATAACATCAGTGAAATACTCAGACGGTAACACGTCTAGTTACAATACTACTCCAGTAGTAATCTACACACAAAAAGCAACTATAGAACAAAACAGCACAGCCAGGGTAGTCAGGTTAGCTTCAGATGTCATGGCACTTATTCTGGCAGTCACGGGAGCTGATGGAGTAGTCCAAACAACTATAGAACTTATGTTGGTAGTCCCTTCACGGACTATTGGAATTGGTCTGAACAACGAGGGTAGTCCAAACAACTGAACATAGCCCAGGTGGTACTGTACAGCTCTGAAATCCATCCCCTTCGTCATCTACCAAATCCCCCTACATCCCACGGCCATGTCTTCAGGTGCCCACAAATAAGTTGACTGGATGAGAGAAGGGAAGGAGGGAGGGTTACCTCGGAGGTCAGTCTTGCCGTCCTACAAGACGAGGGAGAAGAGGAGCGGCCGGAGGAGCAGCGCGCCGACGGCGGGCAGACCGGAGTGGCGGCCGGAGGAGCAGAGGACGCTAGCAGACGACTTCCAGCCCTCCTACCGCGGCCTTGCTGCTTCTCCTTTCTGTGCTGTCCGCAAAGCCGCCGCTCCCCTGTCCGTCGCCGCCTTCCCGCCGCTCCCCAGTCCGTCGCCGCCCTTTCGCCGCTCCCCTTTCCGTCCGCCTTCAAGCCTTTCCCACTTAACGAGAGGAGATTGGATGATTGATTTCTGTCGTAGTTGGAGGGAGAGACCTAGATCGATCCGGATATGAAGGCGAATATCAATCTGGATCGGAGAATAGAAGAGGACGATTTGTTACTTCGCGCGATTTGGTTTTGCCAGGACGGTTAGCACAGATTTTCGCGCCACATTAGTCCTGTGTACCGGCGTGTCTTTTTTTGCCCTGAATTAATTTCTATTTTTAATTATGTATATTTGCAGTCTTATAACACATATAATTTGCAACCAATACATGGCAACATATAAGATCTGTTGCACTCAATAGAGTCACGACGTGCCAGTCTGCAACGCATATGCTGCACCGCTTATATCCGTATCTATCATGATTGTTGCACCATATAGTCAAAACGTTGTAGAACATGTGTTGCTTTATAGGCGGTATCCTTGTAGCGCGGCGAAGCCGATGCTTCAAGACCTCTACACCAATCTTTGGCCCGCGGAGGCCCTGCCGACCAGCTTCTTTGGGTTTTTTGCCCTGCTGCGGGAGGCTGCCCCCCAGTTGGTGCGCTGGAAGCGCTCTGCGTGCCTGAAGGGTGCTCAGCGGGCATATGCCCGCGTGAATACGCACTACCCACGCGTTGAAGCGGCAGTTGTGGCCGCCGGCCCCCCAGAAGGTAAGGCCCGGACCGTGGAGCAGTATCTGGGCAAGGCGATGGAAGGAGCCCAGATCACCGAGGCCGAGTGTCCTAAGGACAATTTGTATTTTTAGATAGTATTTCGGTATGCCGAAGTGCAGTTTGGATGGAAAAAACTATCTTTTATTTTGCAATGAATGCAGCTTTATTTTCCGACATATGCTTGTGTGTTTATATTTTTTGACTCCTATGTGACTGTGTATAACTGAAAGTGACCAGTCGTCGGCTTCGACCCCTTTGTACAGTGTACAGCGGGTGTTTCCGAGGCAATTATGACCCTTAGCCAACGTCTTTGTTCCCGAAGGCGGTCCATGCTAGTGGAAACAAGGCAACCAGACTATAGTGGTTTTATAACTTTCACTTAGTCGTAGGAGCTTGACTGTGAGGGCTGATAACGAGCCCCCGGTCCCTGAAATGGTTTGGCTGTATGGCCGAGGTCTATGCCGCTTACCACTTCGGCTGATTTAATAAAAAGCCCTTCGTTTAACACGGGTAACCTCCAACGGTACATTGCTGGACGCTGTCTTCGGATGGTCGACCAGTTTGCGCTTACCAGGATAGTCAGTTTTCGGCTTTATCAACTGAGGCGCTTTGCCATTCAAGTTGGCAGTGCAATCGCAATGGTTTTCCCTTTACGCCCTTAGCCGAATTGATTGGAAACGTAAGGGGTAAGCACAGGAGCCGGGCAATCCAACTATTGACCAAAATCGAGGTTCAAAACTGATTCATATAATGCGACATCCAAGACGCCGAATAGACACTTCGGACTTGTGGGGGGCGTGAGATTAAAAGCGAAGCCCATGGTAATTTTAAATAACAGTTGTATCGTGGATGTATGCTTTTGGCTCAAAGGCAGTAAACATAAGGAAATGCGCAATAGCCTCGATGGGTGCATTTTCTTTATTTCATGTGGTCAAGCCGTACATGCCGAGCTTTAACAAAAGATATTTGTAGAAAATACAACGGAGAAAAGGAAATGAAAAGTAAAGGAGTAAGAATAGGGCGGACATGTTAATGGGTTTATTCGCCCAAGCCCGTTGCTGTCGCACGTCTGCGTCTCCGTGCTGTTGACCAGCTTGTCTTCGTTGAGAGCGAAGTAGGTATGGGCTGTCCACGACCTCGGCCATTCGTTTGCTTGATGCTTTCGTCGGTCGAGTCCTTTAAAAAGGTGTGCGACTGCCACTTGGATGGTTTAAGCCATGTGGACTTGCTACTTCTGTCTGGGCCTTTTACAGTGCCCTGCTGGTATGCAAGTCCGAAGTGCGTCGCTGTTCAGTCGAGCTGACAACGACGCATCATTTGCTTCGGCTCCTCGGCCGCAAATGGAATTTTTAGTGCAAAGTTGTGCACCCTGGGGACGTAATGCCCTTCCAAGGGGAGGCGAACGAGGAGCCCGTGTCCCTATTTGGGGGAAATGGTTGCCTGACCGAGGTCGGCCCACGTAGCCTGTGTGCGCTTTGAGGAGCTGGGCATTTGACGAGCTGCCTCCTCGGTTGCCTGTACCTTGGCTGTGAAAGCCGCGGTCTGTTCCTCTGTTCGGAGGGAGCGTTCAGTGTTACCATTAACTGTAATAACACCATTTGGTCCTGGCATTTTCATCTTTAAGTATGCGTAATGTGGGACTGCGTTAAAGCGGGCAAATGCGGTTCGCCCGAGCAGCGCATGGTATCCACTCTGAAAAGGGACGATGTCGAAGATTAACTCTTCACTCTGGAAGTTCTCGGGTGATTCGAAGACTACCTCCAATGTTAATGTTCCCATGCAGCGAGCCTCGACGCCTGGTATAACACCTTTGAAGGTGGTGGTGCTGGGTTTGATCCTGAATGAGTCTATGCCCATTTTTCTGATGGTATCCGCATAGATTAAGCTGAGGCTACTGCCTTCATCCATAAGGACGCGCGTCAGATGGAATCCATCGATGATCGGATTCAGGACCAAAGCAGCTGATCCGCCATGTCGGATGCTGGTTGGGTGATCATGTTTGTCAAAGTGATCGGGCAAGCCGACCACGGATTGAACTTCGGGGCAACAGGCTCTAGGGTGTAAATATCCCGAAGTGCTCGTTTCCTCTCCTTTTCAGGGATGTGGGTAACGTAAATCATATTCACGTCCTTCACCTCGGGAGGGAACTGTTTCTGGTTTCCATTGTTGGATCGGCGAGGTTCATCCTCGTCCTCGCTGCGCAGTTGGGCTTTATTTTGGCCCTCCGTTGCTATCTTTCTGGCCTGCTTGAAGACCCAGCAGTTCCGGTTTGTGTGGTTCGCTAGCTTGTCCGAGGTACCATGAATTTGACATGGCCTATCGAGGATCTTATCAAGCTGGTTGGGTCCATCTTTGCTCCCTTTAAAGGGCCTCTTTTTCTGACCAGATCTAGGTCCGTTGAACCCTGCGTTTACTGCAACATCCTCGGTGTCGCTCCTGCCATTTTTATGCATGCGCTTATTTTTGCTGCACCTCGGCTTGACATTGGCGTCACGAGCTTCTGAAGTGCTGGCCTCAGCGTTGTGAGTACTGCGGGCCAGCCAACTATCCTCTCCCACGCAAAAGTGGGTCATGAGCGAGGTGAGGGCCGCCATGGTCCTCGACTTGTCTTGCCCGAGCTGGCGTGCAAGCCATTAGTCTCGGATGCTATGCCGGAAAGCAGCGATCGCGTCGGTGTCGGGGCAGTCCATAATCTGATTCTTTTTAGTTAAGAACTTGTTCCAGAATTTCCTTGCCGACTCGCCGGGCTATTGAATGACGTGGCTGAGGTGATCGGCATCTGGAGGCCGGACATATGTGCCCTGGAAGTTAGCCCTGAAGGCATCCTCGAGTGCTTCCCAGCTTCCGATGGAATGAGGAGGCAGGCTATTTAGCCAGTGCCTCGCCGGCCCCTTTAGTTTGAGTGGCAGATATTTAATAGCGTGGAGGTCGTCTCCATGCGCCATGTGGATGTGGAGAAGAAAATCTTCGATCCACACCGCTGGGTTAGTAGTACCATCGTATGACTCGATGTTGATTGATTTAAACCCGTCAGGGAACTGATGTTCCATTACCCTGTCTGTAAAACAGATCGGGTGAGCGGGACCTCGGAACCGAGCAGTCTCGCGTCGGACATCGGGAGATATCCATGTATAAGATTGTTCCCGAGCTCAGCCGTTCCTGTCCATCCAGGCGTCGTAGCCGTCGAGCCCGGCCGGTGCGCGTCCCCTTGATCCGTAGACGAGGAGGTGCCCGGTTCGCCTCTATCTGGCGTCATGCGTCGTAAGGCTCAAAGTAGTCGACGGGATCCTTGCCGTAACGGCGTGTCATTGTTTGGGTGTGTAAATTTCCCGTACTGGCCTGTCGCGCCCTCTAGGGGGTCGGTCGGGTTCATCAGCCCGTTCGCGTGTTAAAGGCACATCATTGATTAGTTCTTCATTGAACTCGGGCGGCAAACGTCTGCGCGGGTAAGATTTAGGCGCGCTATGGCGCCGTTCTTCGAGGTCTTGCTCGACCGAGAGTATTTTGACCCACTTGTCATTCAGTGCGTCTTGGTTGGCTTGCAGCAGCTGCTGCTTCTGTTTCATACTTCGGGAGGTAGCCACAAGGTGCCGTCGGAACCGTTCTTGCTCGAATGGGTCCTCGGGGACTATGAAGTCCTCGGTGCCGAGGCTCTCGTCCTCCTCGCATTGAGGTAAGTAGTTGTCGTCAGCCCCCTCGAAGAGGTCGTCAGGGTCGTCGTCCTCCATGGGGCTACGTGGGTCTTCTGGGGAGGCTTGAAAATCCTCTCCTAGGTTGTCGGTGTTGTCTGCCGCCGCATCGGTATTGTTGGCGGTGGCGTCATGCCCGCTGGGGTCCCCGTTGGCCCCTCTCACGCGTCTTCGCCGACATCTTGATGGGTTCTTGGGGGTATCCACCATAGATACGTCATAGGTGGAGGTTGCGGTCCACTTGCCGGTGTTGACCAGCGGCGTGGTGGTCTCTGCAGGGCCATCGACATCTTCATCCATATCGATGGCTTCATCATAGTCTAACACGTCGGCTAAGTCATCGACTATGGCGACTAGATGGGTGGTGGGCGGGATATAAATTTCCCGATCGTCAGCTTTAAGTCCGATCTTGTCATAGACCGAGGTCTGACTGTTTGAGATTGATAAGCTCTGGATGCGATCAAGTATCTCGTTTAGGTGAGAACTCCTAGGGATCCATGGCCTAGCTATAAGCCGGGTTAACTCGAAGTGTGATTGGGGGATCGCCTGACGCGTCCGTGGCCTCGTGCGTGGCCAGGGTTGATTCTGGATCTGATACTCGGACCGACTCTAAATCTGATGTAGTACCCGAGGCTGTGTCCGGGCCCGCATCGGGGCTTGGTGTTGAGACGAGGTCGCCCGAGGTGGGAGTGATTGTTTCCTCTGCGGGATCTTGAGAGGCTAGGGAGCTTGGCCCGACGTCCATGAGGGAGATCGGTTCCGAGGTCGAATCCCCATTGTTTAACAAGCCCTCAATCCGGCCTGGTGTCCAACCTGAAAGGACGAGCTCACCGCGGAAGTTTGTGGTGTATTCCAAGCTTCGAAAAGTCAAGACGTGACCCGGAGCGTAATTCTCGACGAGAGCTAGATGGCCCGAAGAGTCGGCGCAAAAGACCATGCTACCGAAAACAAATAACTGGCCGGGGACGAAGATGTCCTCGTAGCTGGAGCCGCAGTTGATTTGCAGGTGAGCCATTGATCCTTTGTTGATCTCACAGCGGAACTCTCAATGAAAGAACCAGTGTCGGTGTAAAAACCGGCTGACCTCAGGGTAGGGGGTCCCGAGCTGTGGATCTCGGATCAATGGTAACAGGAACAAAGGAGACGGTGTTTACCCAGGTTCGGGCCCTCTCGAAGAGGTAATACCCTACGTCCTGCTTTGATTATATTGATGATTAAGTATCGAGTACAAGCTTGATCTACCTTGAGATCGTAAAGAGAAGTCTAACCCTAGGGCTAGGTGGATGGTAATTGTGATTCCGTGTCCTCTACAGTCTAAACCCTTCGGCTTATATACACGCCAGGTCGGGCATCTAGGGTTACATAGGCAGTATCTAGGGAGGCGTATGGAGGCGGCATGAGATGTCTTGGGGTATACTCCAAGTCTTCGGCAGATGCAATCTTGATCACGTCATGGCTTCTGGAGTCCATCTGGATGAGAACGAGGCCTTTGGGCCCAGCCCGAGGACTATGGGCCAACTAGGTTGGTACCCCCTAGTCCAGGACACCGTCACGGGCCGATTGTAACCACGGGCTGAATTTGGCCCATTAGCCGAACAGGCCAGTAACGGACCGTAAGTAGCCGAGGGCCGGAAATGAGCCCAAGAATATATGGGCCCTTAGAAGGACGAAACATAACACAGGCCGAAAACGGCCCAACTGAATCATGGGCCGTTAATGGTTCCAAAGCAATGTACTGTTCATTATGGGCCAGAATCAGCACGGGCCATTAAAGGGCCCAGAGATACAGAAGGCCTCATATGGGCTGAATGACGTCACGGGCCATATATGGGCCAAAAGTGACTACGGGCTGGAATCATATTGGACGACCCACATGACGCTACTGGGCCGTATTCGGGAAGGCCATAACGGGTCGTGAGTTCCCGGGCCGTAAATGGGCTACATGCGAACAGGCCGTTAACATGCTTTCCATGGGCCGGCCCGCTAACTTTTGACCAAGTTAAACGGGCCGGCCTTTTTAACCTAAATGGGCCACTGTTGGGTCATTCCACATGTCGAAGTATCATAGGGGCCTCCCGTCCATTGGATGGATGACATCTCTCGCAATCCTCAACTGACACGTGGTTCCTTTGGCCAATGAGAATTTTACACGTGGAAAATCTCCATTGGTCCGGGCTGTTAACGGGTTATCAGATCCAAACCAGAAAACGATAGCTTAACGGCGACCCATTACGGTGGATGCCATTTGTCGGTTACCCTTGACGAAAACACTTCCATGACGCGTCCTTTATCGTCATGGAAGTGGACACTTCCGTGATGATAATTTAAGTATTGTCATTGAACACTTCTATGACAGCACAGGTATGACTATCTTGATTCTGTCATAAAATCGTCACAGATGTACATGCATGACAAAAAACATGACCTACTGTGACAAACACGTATCATCACGGAAGTGGTTTTTTTGTAGTGTATATTTGATATACATGTTATTAATGTGTACCTTACTAGTGCTCGTAGTAGCGCCTGGGTATTTGATACTGGTTCGGTTGCTAATATTTGTAACTCAAAACAGGAGCTGCGGAATAAACGGAGACTAGCTAAGGACGAGGTGATGATGCGCGTTGGAAATGGCTCCAAGGTTGATGTGATCGCCGTCGGCACGCTCCCTCTATGTCTACCTTCGGGATTAGTTTTAAACATAAATAATTGTTATTTGGTTCCTGCGTTAAGCATGAACATTATATCTGGATCTTGTTTATTGCGAGACGGTGATTCATTTAAGTCAGAGAATAATGGTTGTTCTATTTATATGAATAATATCTTTTATGGTCATGCACCCCTTGTGAATGGTTTATTCTTGTTGAATCTCGATCGTAGTGATACACATATTCATAATATCGATGCCAAAAGATGCAAAGTTAATGATGATAGTACCACATACTTGTGGCACTGCCGCTTAGGTCATATTGTTGTAAAGCGCATGAAGAAACTCCATGCTGATGGACTTTTGGAATCAGTTGATTATGAATCATTTGAAACATGGGAACCATGCCTCATGGGCAAGATGACTAAAACCCCATTTTTTGGTATAATGGAGCAGGCAAGTGACTTGTTGGAAATAATACATACGGATGTATGCGGTCCAGTGAGTGTTGAAGCATGCGGTGGAAATCATTATTTTCTTACATTCACATATGATTTGAGTAGATATGGGTATATTTACTTAATGAAACACAAGTCTAAAACATTTGAAAAGTTCAAGGAGTTTCAGAGTGAATTAAAGAATCATCGTAATAAGAAAATAAAATTTCTATGATCTGATCGTGGAGGCGAATATTTGAGTTACGAGTTTGGCACGCATTTAAGACAATGTGGAATTGTTTCACAACTCACGCCACCTAGAACACCACAGCGTAATGGTGTGTCCGAACGTCGTAATCGTACTTAATTGGATATGGTGCGTTCTATGATGTCTCTTACCGATTTTCCACTATCATTTTGGGGTTATGCATTAGAGACAGCTGCATTCACTTTAAATAGGGCACCGTCTAAATCCGTTGAGATGACACCGTATGAATTATGGTTTGGCAAGAAATCTAAGCTGTCATTTCTTAAAGTTTGGAGATGCGACGCTTATGTCAAGAGGCTTCAGCCTGATAAGCACAAACCCAAAGCGTAGAAGTGCGTCTTCATAGGATGACCTAAAGAGACTATTGGGTATACCTTCTATCACAGATCTGAGGGCAAGATCTTTGTTGCCAAGAATGGATCCTTTCTAGAGAAGGAGTTTCTCTCGAAAGAAGTGAGTGGGAGGAAAGTAGTGCTTGATGAGGTAATCGTACCTTCTCTCGAATTGGAGAGTAACGCATCACAAAAAGAAGTTCCCGTGATGCCTACACCAACCGGAGAGGAAGCTAATGATGATGATCATGAAACTTTGAATCAAGCTACTACGGAACTTCGTAGGTCGACCAGGACACGTACGAGAGTGCTGCGGTAATCCTGTCTTGGAAGTCATGTTGTTGGACAACAGTGAACCTACGAACTATGAAGAAGTAATGATGAGACCGGATTTCGACAAATGGCTTGAGGCCATGAAATCTGAGATAGGATCCATGTATGAGAACCAAGTATGGACTTTGGTGGACTTGCCCGATGACCGGCAGGCCATTGGAAACAAATGGATCTTCAAGAAGAAGACATACGCTAATGGAAATGTCACCGTATATAAAGCTCGACTTGTCACAAAGGGTTTTTGACAAGTTCAAGGGGTTGACTACGATGAGACCTTCTCACCCGTAGCGATGCTGAAGTCTGTTAGGATTATGTTAGCAATTGTTGCATTTTTCGATTATGAAATCTGGCAGATGGATGTGAAAACCACGTTCCTTAATGGTTTCCTTAAGGAAGAGTTGTATATGATGCAACTCAAAGGTTTTGCTGATCCTAAGGATGCTAAAAAGGTATGCAAGCTCCAGTGATCCATCTATGGACTGGTGCAAGCATCTCGGAGTTGGAATATACGCTTTGTTGAGGTGATTGTCGAGGCAACGAACCTGACAATGAGTACTAGGGGTACGAACAGAGGGATGAACCTAGCTACGGCGCAGGTGTGACACTCGGATATACGAGTTCAGGCCCCTCTCGGAGAGGTAAAAGCCCTACGTCTCGAGCTCTGGAGCTGTGTTTTTCTTATGGGGTGTCTGATTACAATGGGTGATGAACCCTTGCCATGGAGCTAAGGGGAGGCTTATATAGAGTGCGCCTCAGCCCATCAATGCCACGTTACAAGGGAGGTAAATGAGCATAACTACGGCAGTTACTGGTAATGACAACTATGACTACACTTAAATACCAACGTTAAGCTACCCGACCGTTTACGTTCCCATGTCACCTGTACACCTTCTACGTCCGAGTGGTCCTGGTCTAGCTGACTGGCGGGAGACGTCTGAGTGCCGTTGGTATATCCGAGTGGATAATTGATATTGCACATCCGAATGCGCCAGTGGTTCGGTGACCCTCCAATGATGATGTCGGGTCCTAGGTAGTCCTAGATGTCAAGTCCATGACCCTACCCTTAGTAGGTGACCCCATCATTAGCCCCCTAATCGGTTGAGGTTTCGTGCGACGAGCAGGATGAATCCTTGTTCAGGGCCGAGTGCTTCGGGGGCACCCTCGGCCCACCGTCAAGTATTAACCTGTCGTTGCCTGAACGAGACCACAACGGATTGTGGACTAGAAGGATTTCCGACTGGTCGGATCATGGTGACTGCTGGGCAAAACCTGGTGGCATTGATATGTCTCTCAGGAGAGATAGACTAGAGGCCCAACTGAGGGCATGCCATGCAACTCGAGTGATGACACGGGCACGCAGACTGACTCTCCGAAGAGATGCCGCTCATTATCCCGAGGGAACACCAGTGTAGGTCATCTCCGAGTCCAAATTTATGAGACCCGCGCCTCGGAGCCTAGAAGAAGGGCCAAGTCAACCCGCGGAGGGGCGTCGAGCTCATCCCGTAGCAATCCTGAAGATGACTTCAGTCAGATGTTTTTCATGTCCGAGTGCACGGTGACCCGTGGAGGGTGGTCGGTCGGGCCGACCGGTGCCCTTTAGGAAAGGGACAAAAGAAAATCAATCGGATCGATTTGTGGCTGAAATTCTGGGATTCAAAATCGCGCGTGCGCACGCAGAAGCGGTTACGTCACGACTAGTGGGGGAAGTGGAGCACGGCGCCTCGATTTCCGCCCCAAAAACCACCACATGCCTTGTAACTTCTGTGCGTGCGACCGCTGCAGGTGCCGTCCAATCCAGGGATCTGCGGCCGAGATTTCGCGAGGAGATTTTACCCGTGGTATAAAACTCGTGCGAGCTAGGGTAATTCCCCAGATCCCCTTTTCCCCTCGCTCTCTATGCTCCCCTTCTCCATCCGCTCCTCCACTCCACACTCCCAAGCACTCGAGAACATGGCGAAGGACTCCATGGCCAGGCTCGAGAAGGCGAAGAAGGCGGGGAAGGGTGCGTCTTCGAGCGGCGGCCCGCTGACGGCCCACATCCAGGGAGATTGGGTCCCTTCACGGGTGATGGAAGGGCGGCTGAAAGAGCTGCAAGCCGAGGGGCTGATTCCGGCGGGCGGCTGGAGGTTGCCCGCGGCGGACAAGGGGGAGCCCGCGCCGCATGCCAACGAGCGAGTCCTCCTCGTCATGCATGTGGAGCGAGGTTTCTCGATGCCCCCGCACCCCTTTTTCCGTGCTTATTTGGATTTCTTCGGGGCGCAGCTCCACCACCTTCCGCCGAATGCGCTGGTTTATTTGTCCGCGTTCATCTTGCTGTGTGAGGGCTTCATCGGTTGCTATCCCCACTAGGGGTTGTTCAAGCACATCTTCACTTGTCGCTCGATGACTGTGCAGAAGGATTCGCTGAGTGGAGCCAAAACTAATGTGACCTAGTAGTGCGGTGGATTAGGCATCCAGCTCAGGGGCCACAGCGCCTTCCCCAAGATGAGTTTTCCCGACTCCATCAAGGGCTGGCAGGATAGCTGGTTTTGTTGTAGAGATGTTCCGAGTGCGGGGCTTCCGACTGGTCTTCCGCCGTATTTGGCAACGAGAGTCTCTGCCCCGCCATCCCTCACAGTCGGAAAGGAGGAGAAGGTAGACGTAGGAATCTTGGTGGATGCCCTGGTGGGGGTAGTGAGAGCTGGTGTCGATGGGATGGACCTGCTGGAGGCATTCCTCAGTCGACGGATCCAGCCGCTACAGGATAGGGCACACCCCATGTGGATGTACCAGGGGTGGAGTGACCCCACTAGAGTGCATCCCGAAGTTTTGTCAGGGAAGGTCGTTGAGGGCAAGATCAAGGTGATCACCTCCGCGCGTGGCAACCCACGCGGAGCTAGGAAGGTGCCTCCATACGATCTGGACCATCAGCATGTTGATGTATGTATGCATCTCAGCCGAGTGATTTATTGCAGTGACTTCCTCATGTTTGATTCTATTTTGACGTGTGCTTTCCTCTCAGCAGAGCTTCCAGAAGATGCTCTCGCAGATTTTGAGTGTCGACCACACCCCGGAGGACGTGATGAGTGACACCGAGCGGCGATACCAGGAGGACTATGAAGACGAGGAAGAAGGAGACGACGACGACGAGGAGACCGAGGAAGGTGAAGAAGCGGAATCTTCACCGTCCGAACAGGGTCCCAGGGAGCCTCGCATCAAGGCCCACCATGACCCGAGTGCCCGAGCGAGCGGTGTTCAGGCGCCGAGTGGTCAGAGGCCAACCGCTGCGGTGTCGGGACCCCGATCCTAAGTCACACCGATCTAGCATAAGACACATCATATCACTTTGCGGCCTCACGCACGGTAACCCACGGCTGCTGCCTTTACCTTGGCCGGGACCGTTTGCGTCTTTTGGCTCACGTATATGATTGTGATGCTAGCATCCATCTGATAGAGAACCCGGGTCGACATGACTAGTCATAAACCAAGGTGGCACAAACGTACAGGGACAGGCATACGTAACCCAGCAATGCACGTGTCGGTCATCAACGTGTGCAACCGAGTCATAGCAAGCTACAAGGACTCCAGTAAAACACTGCGTGACATTTCCGCATAGGGACAGACACAGGAGCAAAGAAGGATACATGCCGGTCAATCCATGTGTTCCGGAGCAGTAGCGAACTACCAGGGCTCAGTGGAAGCACTAGGAGGCATTTCCCTGTAAGGAAGGCTACCAAAGCAGATAACTAGGAGTCGAATCCCACACATACCAATGCATTTCAAACATACACACAATATGCATGATATGTGTAGATACAACATGGCATCACAACATAACTCTACGACTCAAAGTATTTATTTAAGAGGCTCCGAAGAGCCATACATAGCATGATATTGCAAACATGGGTCTCATGGCCCAACATACAAACTCATACAAGCAACAGAAGCATAAACATGTCTGAGTACAGACAATTACAAAAGAAAAAGGCTGAGAAGCCTGCCTATCTACAAGACCCTCCATAGGAACCAGACCTATGTCTGGGATTCCCAAGCTACTCGTCGAAGCCCACGTGGAACTACTAGTGAGACTGAAGTCTCCTCTGCAAAAACATAAATTAAGCAACAGTGAGTACAAAGGTACTCAGCAAGACTTACATCAGAACTATCTACATATGCCCCATTATCAGGAAGGGTGTTGTGGGGTTTAACTGCAGCAAGCCAGCTTTGACTCAGTGGCTAACTTATACTATGACTACCAGTAATTTGTTTGAGGTAAGAGAGCGCACACGTGTCCACATAGTCACCACATCAATACACCACTATGGATCCTATCCCGTCTCCCTACGAGAAGGCCATCCATAGCACTCACGCTTATCTTGCGCATTTTATAGTATCCACTTTAAGTTGTCTATGAACCATATAAGTCTCCAAGTAGTCCATATCCGAGGACGCGGCTATTCGAATAGATCATTAACCCTACATGGGTGTACTTCTTCACACACACTCTCACCACTTACCACCATATACACGTCATGTATCTCGGCAACCTTCAAGTGGAAGCCTGGCGAGGGTGTCGGCCACAACCTGACTAACCACGCAAGACTCTAGTCCAGGTTTATCGCCTATTTGAGGTTGTATCTGCAAGGGAAGTTTGGCCGAAGTTTCTATCACGGCCTCAAATGATGTGAGCAGGGTTCCCAAGTCCACCTCGACGGATGGTACTGCGCTTGGTACACCGTGCCACATGCCTAGCCATCCCAAGTCCACCCCGTCAGGTAGTACTACGCTTGGTATGGCCAATAGCATCCTACAAACACCAGAAACTAGTTGCAACTCCTGGACAGAGATCAAGGCGATTAATAAGTCAAGAGGGTCCATGGGTTTCGTGCCCAATGTGTGGTAGTAGCTGTTCTTGGATAACATACACAGAACTCAGTTCTTGAGGACGGTCTCAATGAGACAACCCACCATGTACTCCTACATGGCCTCTCATCGCTACCTTTACCAAATCGTGTTCACACACTTAGCTCTCACACAGTAGGACATGAACACAACCCTTCCAATTCATCGCCCAGATGGATCGGACCCGACACGACTCTATGCATAGCAAGCTTGACAAGCAAGCATGGATGAGTAGTCACAACGTGGCTCAAGCAATTCCTACTCATGCTAGGAGGTTTTAACTATTTACTATGCCAAAGATAGGTCATGCAGAGGAATGGGTTCAACTACCGCAACATGTAACAGTTGAATCGTTGTTGTCTTAATGCAATAAAAGAGAGCAAGAGCGAGAGAGTGGGATTGTATCGAAATGCTAAAGGGGGGTTTGCTTGCCTGACACTTCTAAAGATGATACTGCTCTTCATCGGTGACAATGATCACAACATCAGGAACGTCTTCTACCGAGAAGGAACAACATCGGCAAACAAGAAAAGGAAACACATTCAATGCAATGGACATCCAAATGAATGACATGTCATATTCAAGTACTGAATTGACCTAATGCAATAGTTAGTCATATTAATTGAAGTGTAATTCAAATATATAGCAAATTCCAACTCCAAAACTAATTATCATATATTCCATAATCATGAATTGTCCTAGTTGTTGATGTTAACTTGCTCAAACATGCATGAACATGGCATAAACAGTTTCGTCATATTTTTTTGATCATTTTTCATATATAAATTATTTCATTTGGAGTTACGGTTGATTTTCTATGATTTTTTGAAGTTTAGGGATTTTCCTAAAAATAAATAAATCATTTCTGATTTATTTAAAATCCAGAAAAGTAATTACCGCGTCAGCACAGTCAATAGTGACATCAGCATGTCAACTGCAGACACTGATGTGTGGGGCCAGGTCAACGACGACGTCAGCAAAGTCAAGACTGACGGCTGGGGTCCACTGGGTTTAATCTAATCCTAACCAAATAATTAGCTGGCCTGATTAAACATACGGGTCCCACTATCATCCACATAGGGGATAACTAAGTGGGTGATTAACGCCTAATTAACCGGGCCACGTCAGCCCAACCGGGGTTAACCGCCGGTGACCTCAACTGACGGCGAAGGCACGCTGGAATCGCTTCTCCGGCATCCAAATGACACGTGGGTGGTTGCGTTCGGGAGCTGGCGGAGTGCCGCATCAAGCGGAGTGAACGGCTAGTCGAGGGGTGGCCGGAGTTGAGCACGACGACGAGGTAACCGGTGGCAGCAGCTCGGGCTTGCACGGGCGCGGCGCAGCAGTGCGTTAGCGAGTGGGATGCGGTGCTTTGCGGACTCCACTGGGCTCCAGGAGCATGCGGGACTCGTTGGTTCGAGCAGCGGAGCACGGCAGCTAGGTTCCAGGCGGCCATGGCGGACGACAGCGCGGGAGCTTGCGGGGAAGCGGCTAGAGGACGTGCGCGAGCAAGGGGAAGGAGGTGAAATGAGGTGGAGCTCACAGCGGATCCGCAGGGATGGTCAGTGGGCTCGGGGACGGTCTGGTTGTGGCGAATCAACGGAGGTGGACGGCGGAGCCAAAGGTTGAAGACGACGAAGATGGTGATGTTGCGGTGCGTCCTTCGTCGCGTGGCTCAGCGAGGAAGACGAATACATCGAGGCAAAGCCCTCTGACACGGAGAGGGAGCACAGGGGTGGCTGTGGCTGCGCAATCTACGGTGGCGCGTCCATGGCGGCTTCGGCCATGGCGAGGAGCGAGCGAGAGAGCGAGGGGGAAGAGTGAGCGAGGGGCCGGCTCGATCCGGACGGGTCTCCGGAGCTTATCCCGCGCGGTGGAGGCCCTACCTGCAAGCAGGAGGTGGGCGGGCGCGTGCGCTGTCTCGCCTCTGCCTACTGGCAGAGGTTGAAGATGACTGGCAGCCGAGGAGGTGGGCTGGGCCAACCACTTGGGCTACAGGAGCGCCAGGTAAGTTCTTCTCCTTTATTTAATTTTTGTTTCTGTTTTTGCTATTTTTCTTTCTGTTTTGATTTGATTCAAAGATCAAACCAATTTATAAACTTATGTAATTTAATATGTGGACTTAGGGAACTAATCCAGAGCCACATACAAACTTACACAATTATTGGATTTATATTTAATATATAATAAATATAAATCCAATCCAAACATCTATTGGATTAATTCAAAGGCCCAAGATAATTATTTCTAAGATTCCAAAAATATTGGTTTGAATTTTAACTCTTGCCAATGTTTTCATAGATTAACAGGAACATTTTCTTGGACTTGTTTGAAGAGAATTTTAATGTTGATCATTTTTAAATGATTTCTGAGGCTTTGAGAATCCCCTCAATTCAATTTTCATTTAAATTTAAACATGATGCATGGATTATTCTAAATGCAACTAATTACACTCAAAATTATAGGGCTGTGACAACTCACCCCCACTAAACAAGAATCTCGTCCCGAGATTCAAGACGTAGGGTAAGAGGAAGAGGGGACACAAAACTAACACAAACTTCATGATCCAATTGCCCTTCTCGAAGATGCTGATCCATTACACCACATTGATCTTGACATCCTTTCCTTTGAGAACTTCACCCAACACGACAACGATAAGAAAGGAAAACTCTAAAAGAATCGATCTTCTCGAAGATCGAGCAACTCACGATCAACTCATGGAATGAGACGTAAGAACATCTCTTGAGCTGAAACACAAACACATATCAGGAGCGATGGGAAGAGGCAGAAGACAAAGGTTCAATTTGGTAGGCAACAATTCCACGCTTAAGAAGATGGTGAATAAGTGTCAAAGTAGCGAGGAGATATATTGCCCTTAGTACCATAACGGGACAACTTATGAGAGGTGACTCGTTGAATTATTCCCTTGAGTGGCAGAAAGAATTACTTTTGATACATAGATCATCGAAACTCTTTATACCAGGCTGAGGCAAATTCACAATTGATCATTTGAAGGAATTCGAAAGAATGACATACTCAGCTTGGAATGGGAACTATGGTTATAGAATAATCGGCAAACGGAAGGCACATTCCCATTGATACTGAAAATAGAACCTAGTGTCTGAGCGTGCTTTCAAAAAATTGAGCATTCCCATATTCATCAGGGTTTTACCAACATCTATGCCAAGGATCTTGGTGAAACCTCATACTACCATGATGAATAGTGATGTAGGATGCAGATGCAAAGGAAGATAACACTTTCTTAGATTTTACCTTAGCTATGCCAAGGGAATGAAATCTGGATGATCGACCGAGAGACATTTAGCACTCCACTTCTAATGTTCTCCTCGATGTACTAGCGTAACCCAATTATAGGTAGTTTGGAATCTAGATCATCAAGTAAAGGTCAGACTTTGGAAACACAAAGGATCCATAAGGAACAACTTCCAGAATAAGTCAAATCCTCATGTGGAGTGGCCAAATTACTCAATCAAGATACTGCAATAATAGGTCTTCAGGCTAGGCATGTTGGCCACAACATCCACTTTACCGGGTTACAAAGACCAATATTATAGTTCTTGGGGAATGTTCCAACCATCATAACTGCCTGAGATTCAGATCTGGTTGGTGACAGAATGCTTCAGACTTAGTATGTCTGGAGAAGAAAGTGTGCAACACAAATCGACGAGATGACATTGCGAGATTCTCGGGAAATGAACTACTGTAGCAAACTCCAAAACATGAGCTGGTTTGCAAGATACACGTGAACAGAATGTCCAACACAATCGTGGCCACATAGAAATCTTACAACAAAACACTATCGAGTTATGGTTGGGAACCATCAATGAAGATATCAAAGTCTCCACGCGTGGAAGTCTAAAGGATTAACCTTAGAACAGACTCCTTTTTCTTGAACAAGTCAATAAGTGGCTTGGTGTGCTACGGAATACATATGAAATGGAGGTAGCTAATCTCCTAGACCATAGAATACTTCGCACATGCATGACTGACTTGGGATGATTCCAGAGGAAGCAAAACAAACTTTCTCGAATTCATGGAGGCAACTTGCATCAAATGCATGTGAATTTGAGGAAGTCACTTCTTTTATCAAACATATGCTTCATGAACGGAACACGAAGATAATGCTTACAAAAGTTTCCAACACTAACTTAATGTTCAACATGAATCATGGAGAAGATAAAATGATGTTGATGGGCTCAACAACAAATCATCGAGATTTCCATATAGATGGAGTTCCATAACTATGTGAACAAAGTGATAGCATTGGTCAGACCAAAGGAATATAATGTTGCGTGCTCGAGGAAACAACCACGAGTAAGGCAACAGTACGGAAATCGTTGGTTCTGATTTTGATTTGATGATAGCCCACACTCAAATCAAAAGATTGGATAAGACAATAGATCCAACAACTGATCACGAAGATTAATCGGTGAAGATATCATCTTTCTTCAACACACACACACACACACAAAAGATATCCCTTTGAATGAACTAAGCTAGGCAAAGCTTTTATCTTCCAACTCTCCAAGTTGTTGTTTAGCTTAACCAACTAGTTCAGGGGTATCCAACACGATTCCTTGGAGAAGGGGTAGTTTATAGGGATAAACCAACTCGATCACAAACTCAACATAATGGTCAGGGGACAACCTATTGATACTTCCAAGAAGATATTCGGAAAATCATGAACCGCCGATATGTTACTAAGTCAAGAACAATCTTGCTTTTAAGGCCAAGATGATATGATCAAGGGAGCGAGGGATTGACACAATCCTAACTCATTGATCGAAGAGTGCACCAGGAAAAATGGACTAGGTAGCACAACCAATCGTAGTATGGTGATTCAATAATCAACACACTAAGAATGAAGTTATTATCCATTAACTACCAAGCAACAGGGTTGCTAGGAGTATCAAATTCACACATCATGGTTCGCTTGTCGGCATTGCAGTTACGAACAACACGGAGACCAAGGATGGATAATGATGGCGAGAAGTATCACTGCATCAAGAATTCATAAGAAGTGGTGCAATTCTCATGACAATCCTGACATAAAGGTGGTAATAGTCCAGGTTAGAACAGAACAAAAGATGGATTGGCATTTTGATCTGCGAAATACAACTGCTTTGACCCAATCCTCGAAATGGATAAGGTACTGGAGTTTGTTTCTCCTAGTCATTCTGAAATAGAATGGCTTGATGGACCACAAGAGTAAAAGGCATCAATGAACACGAATGCACAACTACTCCTGACTATCAACCAATAGATGAAGGTCGAAATACAACTGAAGAGGGACAACTCAAAGGAACATATGATTTTTCTGAGATGTAGATGCATAGCTTAACATGTCGGACAAGGCTCAACATATTTCTTCCAGATAACCCATGCAGAAGGAAAGGATTGGCAGATTGATAATGTAGAATGGAGAACTCATCAAGAGCACCCTTGTTGTGATCTTTTGGTTCAAAAGAACTTCTGCCAAGGATGGTTCATGGTATTGGAAGAATGATATACCATGGACCTCGAAGACTAAAACAAGGTTACTAATATCCTAAAGGAGCGACAAGCACTACCAACAGGAATAAGCAGATCGAATCTTGGGTTCAAGAACCCAGAAATAGAATACCTACTGACTACATAGCATCACGAGATGCTTTCAAAAATGATGGTCAGAATTATCACACTGGGGATACAACACAAAGGTTGAATATCTGGGTGGTTCACTTAACATAACATGGTTTCCTATTAACTTCAACAGATATGTTAAGGTAAAGGAATACCCCAACACAACAATTTGTGTGTCAAGTCTGGCCAAAACGACTTCGGAACAGGAAGAAATGATTTGCAAATGCATCAGATTATTTAGAAACCTTGGATAACTCGGATAGCATAACGGCTGTACGGGCATGAAAAATGGAACAACCGCATGACAACTGACAACTCAACAACTGAATCCTATGGAAAACACCGATCCAAGAAGACAACACCTTTCCTATAGGTCTGCAGAATAGTAACCCGTCATCCTGATAGATAGATGGGAAAGCCTAGTTCCTTAACCCCGTAGAAAAGAAGAGGGTGGCTCAGAATAGAATGACATGAGATGAGGAGTAAAAAGGGCCTTACTTTCCCTTCCACAATCAATTCCCCTATATAACTAAAGCATTTCTAGACTCGACTTCGACCAGTTTGGCTTGGTAATCCTATAGGCAGTCAGGCTCTGATACCAAAGCTGTCGGGACCCCGATCCTAAGTCACACCGATCTAGCATAAGACACATCATATCACTTTGCGGCCTCACGCACGGTAACCCACGGCTGCCGCCTTTAACTTGGCCGGGACCGTTTGCGTCTTTTGGCTCACGTATATGATTGTGATGCTAGCTGATACGTCCAATTTGCATCATGATTTCCTACTGTTATTTATAATGTATTTAGTCATTATTTCACTTTATGATGCAATTCTTATGCCTTTTCTTTCTTAATTTGCAAGATTTACACGAAGAGGGAGAATACCGGCAGCTCGAATTCTGGACCTGAAATAGCTACAGCAGAGATACCTGTTCTATAGAGCTCCAATTGACCTGAAATTTTACGGAGATTTTTTATTGAATATATCAAAAATACTGGAGAAAAGAAATATCAAAGGGGACCCACCAGTTGCCCACAAGGCAACAGGGCGTGCCCCCCTGGGCGCGCCCTGATGCCTTGTGGGGGCCCTGGCTGGCGTCTGGCCCCCTCCTTCTGCTATATAAGCTCATTTTCCCTAAAAAAATAAAGAGAAGACTTTCGGGACGAAGCGCCGCCGTCTCGAGGTGGAACCTGGGCAGGAGCACTTTTGCTCACCGGCGGAGCGATTCCGCCGGGGATACTTCCCTTCGGGAGGGGGAAATCAAAGCCATCGACATCACTAACGATCCTCTCATCGTGGGAGGACCAATCTTCATCAACATCTTCACTAGCACCATCTCATCTCAAACCCTATTTCATCTCTTGTATTCAATCTTTGTCTCAAAAACTCAGATTGGTACCTGTGGGTTGCTAGTAGTGTTGATTACATCTCATAGTTGATGCTAGTTGGTTTATTTGATGGAAGATTATATGTTCAGATCCTTAATGATATTCAATACCCCTCTGATCTTGAACATGAATATGATTTGTGAGTAGTTACTTTTGTTCTTGAGGACATGGGAGAAGTGTTGTCATACGTAATCATGTGAATTTGGTATTCGTTCGATATTTTGATGATATGTATGTTGTTGCTTCCTTTAGTGGTGTCGTGTGAACGTCGACTACATGACACTTCACCATCTTTGGGCCTAAGGGAAGGCATTGTGGAGTAGTAATTAGATGATGGGTTGCTAGAGTGACAGAAGCTTAAACCCTAGTTTATGCGCTATTCCGTAAGGGGCTGATTTGGATCCATATGTTTCATGCTATGGTTAGATTTATCTTAATTCTTCTTTCGTAGTTGCGGATGCTTGCGAGAGGGGGTAATCATAAGTGGGAGGCTTGTTCAAGTAAGAACAACACCCAAGCACTTATCCACCCACATATCAAATTATCAAAGTAGCGAACGCGAATCAAACAAACATGATGAAAGTGACTAGATGAAATTCCCATGTGTCCTCGAGAACGCTCTGCTTATTATACGAGTTCGTTCCGGCTTGTCCTTTGCTAAAAAAAGGTTTGGGCCACCTTTCTGCACTTTATTATACTTGTTACTTGTTATGAATTATCTGGCTATCAAAACTATCTGTTACTGCTACTTTCAGTACTTGCAGAGAATACCTTGCTGAAAACCGCTTGTCATTTCCTTCTGCTCCTTGTTGGGTTGGACACTCTTACTTATCGAAAGGACTATGATTGATCCCCTATACTTGTTGGTCATCAAGACTCTTTTCTGGCGCCATTGCCGGGGAGTTAAGCGCCTCTGGTGAGTGGAATTTGGTAAGGAAACATTTATATTACGTGCTGAAATTTACTGTCACTTGTCACTATGGAAAATCATCCTTTGAGGGGTTTGTTCGGGGTATCTTCACCTCGACCGGAAGCATTAAGAGTTGCTCCTCAACCTACTGAACCTACTGAAAATATTTACTATGAAATTCCTTCGGGTATGATTGAGAAACTGCTAGCTAATCCTTATGCAGGAGATGGAACGGTGCATCCTGATATGCACTTGATATATGTGGATGAAATTTGTGGATTGTTTAATCTTGCAGGTTTATTCGGAGATGGAGTTAATAAGAAGGTTTTCCCTTTATCTTTGGAGGGAAAGGCATTGACATGGTATAGGCTATGTGATGATACTGGAACGTGGGATTGGAACTGGTTGAAGCTGCAATTTCACCAGAAATTTTATCCTATTCATTTGGTTCATCGTGATCGGAATTATATATATAATTTTTGGCCTTGTGAAGGAGAAAGCATCGCTCAAGCTTGGGGGAGGCTTAAGTATATGTTGCACACATGCCCCAATCATGAGCTCTCAAGAGAAATAATTATTCAAAACTTTTATGCTCGGCTTTCTCATAATGATCAATCCATGCTCGATACTTCTTCTACTGGTTCCTTTATGAAGAGAACTATTGAATTTAAATGGGATCTTCTGGAAATAATTAAACGCAACTCTGAAGATTGGGAAATCGACAAAGGTAAAGAGTCAGGTATAAATCTTGAGTTTGATTGTGTTAAATCTTTTATGGAAACTGATGCTTTTCATAAGTTTAGTACTAAATATGGACTTGACTCTGAGATAGTAGCTACCTTTTGTGAATCTTTTGCTGCTCATGTTGATCTCCCTAAGGAGAAGTGGTTTAAATATCATCCACCTATTGAATTGAAAGAAGAACCCACAATGGTTAAAGAAGAAATAATTGTTTACAATGTTGATCCATTTGTGCCTACTGCTTATATTGAGAAACCTCCTTTCCCTGTTAGGATAAAGGAACATGCTAAAGCTTCAACTGTGGTTAATAAAAGTAATATAAGAACACCTAGACCTTCTGAACAAATTAAAGTGGAATCTAATATTGCAATGGTTAAAGATCTTTTGGTTGATAATATTGATGGGCATGTTATTTACTTTTGCGATGAGGCTGCTAGAATTGCAAAACCTGTTAGAAATGAAAGAGATATGCTAGATAAGAACAAACCCATAGTTGGCATGCCTATTGTTTCTATCAAGATTGAAGATCATTGCTATCATGGTTTATGTGACATGGGTGCTAGTGTGTGTGCTATTCCGTTTTGTTTATATCGAGAAGTAATGAATGATATTGCACCTGTTGAGATTGAAGATATTGATGTTACTATTAAGCTTGCAAACAGAGATACTATTACACCACTTGGGATTGTTAGAGATGTTGAAGTCTTGTGTGGTAAGATCAAATACCCTACTGATTTCTTAGTACTTGGTTCTCAACAAGATAATTTTTGTCCCATTATATTTGGTAGACCTTTCTTGAATACTGTTAATGCTGAGATTGATTGTGTTAAAGAGAAGGTTAGAGTAAAGTTTGGTGATATATCTCATGAATTCAATTTTTCTAAGTTTAGTAGACAACCTCATGATAAAGAATTATCCAATAAAGATGAAATTATTGGTCTTGCTTCTATTGCTGTTCCACCTACAGATCCATTAGAGCAATATTTGCTAGATCATGAGAATGATATGCATATGAATGAAAGAAATGAAATAGATGAACTATTCTTTAAACAAGCACCCATCCTCAAACATAATTTGCCTATTGAAACATTGGGAGATCCTCTTCCACCCAAGAGTGATCTTGTATTTGAATTAAAGCAATTACCTGATACACTTAAATATGCTTATCTTGATGAAAAGAAGATATATCCTGTTATTATTAGCGCTAACCTTTCAGAGCATGAAGAAAAGAGATTACTTAAAATTCTGAAGAAGCACCATGCTGCTATTGGATATACTCTCGATGATCTTAAGGGCATTAGTCCCACTCTATGTCATCATAAAATTCATATGGAGCCAGATGCTAAACCCGTTGTTGATCACCAAAGAAGGTTGAATCCTAAAATGAAGGATGTGGTGAGAACTGAAATATTAAAGCTTTTGGAGGTAGGTATAATTTATCCCGTAGCTGATAGTAGATGGGTAAGCCCTGTTCATTGTGTCCCTAATAAAGGAGGTATTACGTTGTTCCTAATGATAAAAATGAACTCATTCCACAAAGAATCGTAACTGGCTATAGGATGGTAATTGATTTCAGGGAATTAAATAAAGCTACTAGGAAAGATCATTACCCCTTGCCTTTTATTGATCAAATGTTAGAAAGATTATCTAAGCATACACACTTTTGCTTTCTAGATGGTTATTCTGGTTTCTCTCAAATACCTGTATCACCAGAAGATCAAGAGAAAACCACATTTACTTGTCCTTTTGGAACTTATGCTTATCGTTGTATGCCTTTTGGTTTATGTAATGCACCTGCTACCTTTCAAAGATGTATGACTGCTATATTCTCTGACTTTTGTGAAAAGATTGTTGAGGTATTCATGGATGATTTTTCCGTTTACGGAACCTCTTTTGATGATTGCTTAAGCAAACTTGATTGAGTTTTGCAGAGATGTGAAGAAACTAATCTTGTCTTGAATTGGGAGAAGTGCCACTTTATGGTGAATGAAGGTATAGTCCTTGGGCATAAAATTTCTGAAAGAGGTATTGAAGTTGATAAAGCTAAAGTTGATGCAATTGAGAAAATGCCATGTCCTAAAGATATCAAAGGTATAAGAAGTTTCGTTGGTCATGCTGGTTTCTATAGAAGGTTTATAAAAGACTTCTCTAAAATTTCTAGGCCTATTACTAATATCTTGCAAAAAGATGTTCCATTTGTTTTTGATGATGATTGCGTAGAAGCCTTTGAAATACTTAAGAAAGCCTTAATATCTGCACCTATTGTTCAACCACCTGATTGGAAACTACCCTTTGAAATTATGTGTGATGCTAGTCATTATGCTGTTGGTGCTGTTCTAGGACAAAGAGTTGATAAGAAACTGGATGTTATCAATTATGCTAGTAGAACTCTAGACAATGCTCAAAGAAATTATGCTACTACTGAAAAAGATTTTTTAGCAGTTGTGTTTGCATGTGATAAATTCAGATCTTACATTGTTGATTCCAAAGTTACTATTCACACTGATCATGCTGCAATTAAATACCTGATGGAAAAGAAAGATGCTAAACCTAGACTTATTAGGTGGGTTCTGTTGCTACAAGAATCTGATTTGCATATTGTTGATAGAAAGGGAGCTGAGAATCCCGTAGCAGATAATTTGTCTAGAATGGAAAATGTTCTTGATGACCCACTTCCTATTAATGATGATTTTTCGGATGAACAATTAGCTATAATAAATGCTTCTCGTAACACTCCTTGGTATGCAGACTATGCTAATTACATTGTTGCTAAATATATCCCACCTAGCTTTACCTATCAACAAAATAAAAAGTTCTTCTTTGATTTAAGACATTACTTTTGGGATGACCCACATTTATATAAAGGAGTAGATGGTATTATTAGACGTTGTGTACCTGAGCATGAACAGGAACAAATTTTACGGAAGTGTCACTCCGAAGCATATGGAGGACACCATGCGGGAGATAGAACTACACACAAGGTATTACAATATGGTTTTATTGGCCTACTCTTTTCAAAGATGCACGTAAGTTTGTCCTCTCTTGTGATGAATGTCAAAGAATTGGTAATGTTGGTAGATGTCAAGAAATGCCTATGAATTATTCACTTGTTATTGAACCATTTGATGTTTGGGGTTTTGATTATATGGGACCTTTTCCTTCCTCTAATGGGTATACACATATTTTAGTTGCTGTTGATTATGTTACTAAGTGGGTAGAAGCTATTCCAACTAGTAGTGCTGATCATAACACTTCTATTAAAATGCTTAAGGAAGTTATATTCCCGAGATTTGGAGTCCCTAGATATTTGATGACTGATGGTGGTTCACATTTTATTCATGGTGCTTTCTATAAATTGCTAGCTAAATATGATGTTAATCATAGAATTGCATATCCTTATCATCCTCAGTCTAGTGACCAAGTTGAGTTAACTAATAGAGAAATAAAATTAATTTTGCAAAAGACTGTTAATAGATCTAGAAAGAATTGGTCTAAGAAACTTGATGATGCATTATGGGCTTACATAACTGCTTATAAAAATCCTATGGGTATGTCTCCTTATAAAATGGTCTATGGAAAAGCATGTCATTTACCTCTTGAATTAGAACATAAAGCATATTGGGCAATTAAAGAACTTAATTATGATTTTAAACTTGCCGATGAAAAGAGGTTATTTGATATTAGCTCTCTAGATTAATGGAGAACCCAGGCTTATGAAAATGCTAAGTTATTTAAAGAAAAAGTAAAAAGATGGCATGATAAGAGAATTCAAAAATGGGAATTCAAAGTAGGTGATTATGTTCTATTATACAATTCTCGTCTAAGATTCTTTGCAGGAAAACTTCTCTCTAAATGGGAAGGACCATACTGATGGAAATATGCCCTAGAGGCAATAATAAAGTTGTTATTATTTTATATTTCCTTGTTCATGATAAAGGTTTATTATTCATGCTAGAATTGTGTTAACCGGAAACTTAAATACATGTGTGAATACATAAACAAATACCGTGGCCCTAGTGAGCCTCTACTAGACTAGCTCGTTGATCAAAGATGGTTAAGGTTTCCTAACCATAGACATGAGTTGTCATTTGATAACGGGATCACATCATTAGGAGAATGATGTGATGGACAAGACCCATCCGTTAGCTTAGCATATGATCGTTCTGTTTATTGCTACTGCTTTCTTGAATGTCAAATACATGTTCCTCCGACCATGAGATCATGCAACTCCCGGATACCGGAGGAATACCTTGTGTGCTATCAAACGTCACAACATAACTGGGTGATCATAAAGATGCTCTACAGGTATCTCCGAAGGTGTCTGTTGAGTTGGCATGGATCGAGACTGGGATTTGTCACTCCGTGTTTCGGAGAGGTATCTCTGGGCCCTCTCGGTAATGCACATCATAAGAAGCTTGCAAGCAAAGTGACTAAGGAGTTAGTTACGGGATGATGTATTACGGAACGAGTAAAGAGACTTGCCGGTAACGAGATTGAACTAGGTATGGAGATACCGACGATCGAATCTCGGGCAAGTAACATACCGACGGACAAAGGGAATTACGTATGTTGTCATTACGGTTCGACCGATAAGATCTTCGTGGAATATGTAGGAACCAATATGGGCATCCAGGTTCCGCTATTGGTTATTGACCGGAGAGGCGTCTCGGTCATGTCAACATCATTCCCGAACCCGTAGGGTCCGCACGCTTAACGTTCGTTGACGATATAGTGTTATATGAGTTATGTGAATTGGTAACCGAATGTTGTTCGGAGTCCCGGATGAGATCCCGGACGTCACGAGGAGTCTCGGAATGGTCGAGAGGTAAAGATTTATATATGGGAAGTCATATTTTGGGTTCCGGAAAAAGGTGCAGTTTTTTCGGTATTGTACCGGGAAGCTTCCAGAAGGTTCCGGAGGATTCCGGAAGTCCACAAGTGGGTCCACCACGTCCCAAGGGCTGGCATGGGCTAAGGGGAGGCGCCCTGGCCTTATTGGGCCAGGCGCACCAAGTCCTCAAAAGCCCACGCAGCTAGGGAAGGAAAAAAGGAGAGTCCTAGTAGGAATAGTGGACTTTGGAGTCCAAGTCCACGTGTATACTATTCACGTGGTACTGTTCACGTGGCACTATTCCTTCTACTCCAAGCCCCTACACATATATAAATAGAGGAGAGGGGGCGCCCCAAACAACACACAACATTGTCTTAGCCGTGTGCGGCGCCCCCCCTCCACAGTTCCGTCCCTCAGTCATATTTTCGTAGTGCTTGGGCGAAGCCCTGCGGAGATAGCATCACCATCACCGTCACCACGCCGTCGTGCTGCCGGAACTCATCCACTACCTCGCCATCTTGCTGGATCAAGAAGTCGAGGACGTCACCGAGCTGAACGTGTGCTGAACGCGGAGGTGCCGTACGTTCGGTGCTCGGTCGGTTGGATCGTGAAGTTGTTCGACGACATCAACCGCGTTGTTCTAACGCTTCCGCTTACGGTCTACGAGGGTATGTAGACACACTCCCCCTCTCGTAGCTATGCATCTCCATGGATAGATCTTGCGTGTGCGTAGAATTTTTTTTGTTTTCCATGCAACGTTCCACAACACATACATCATCGAAGAAGTTTATCGCTCCAGAGCCATCATAATCAACAATCCCGAAGGCACTAACCCGAGAGTGGTGAATGGACAAAGAATTAAGCATTATATCTCAGGTACTCCCATTAATGTTGAAATTAATATTATTCAAACAATGACACCGGAGGAACACATCAAAGAGTCCTTCCAGAACGCTCCAGAACCCTGAAAAGGGGTAGGTATGTGATACGGTAAGTAAACCGACTCCAAAAATTCCATAAAAATTATTTCTGTCCATTTTGGAATATTAGAAAAAATACAAAAAAAATAAACAACCGAGAGGACCCACGAGGAGGTCACAAGGCAACAGGGCGCGACCCCCCTGGGGCGCGCCGTGTTGCGTTGTGGGCCCCTCGTGTGCCTTCCCGACTCCGTTTTCCTCTCGTATGCTTGTTTTGCAAGATAAAAATTCTTTATATATATACTCACGGGTGTTTTGACCACTGCATCGCAAGTTTCTCCTCCGTTCTTGTTTCGGGCTGTTTTTCTGACAGATCTAGATCGCCATGTCGTCTCCAAGCTCGTCCAAGGACAAGTTCTACGAGAAGTTCATCAACCGGTACCTATCGGAGGTGATGAAGCACCCTCAAGCCATTGAGATGCGTGAGGGGTTGCTCCACATCCGGGACGTTCAAGGACCTATGAAGACCGGGAGCGAGAAGGCCAGGCTGGAAGCGGTGGAACAGGAGATCTTCAAGTGCCAGGGGATGGTGGAGCGCGGACTTAGTGCTAACCACTCCATGATCACGGAGTTCATCCATGAGCACAAGGTGGAAGGCAAAAATATTGGAGATGTCATCTTCAAGCTCAATGACCGGATTGATTTTCTTCAAGCCCAAATCTATGATCTACAAAACCAAAATTTTGAGTATGAGGCCAAGTTCAAAGGTATGAGTTTAGCTGCAAGTTTCAGGACTTCGGAGACACGTTCATCCTTTTATGATGGGGAGCCTATGCCTTGGAAGGTGGAGGACAAGCCTATCACATCATCACCACCATCACCAAAGAAGGACACTTGAGTACATGGGTATGGCACCACCCTTGGCTTGTGCCAAGCTTGGGGGAGGCGCCCCGGTATCGTATCACCATCACTTTTATCATCATTATCTATCTTAGTTCGATCCTTAGTTATTTCGTGATTTAGAGGAATAAAGTTTTAGTATGATTTAGTTTCGAGTGCTTGATTTGTGGTCTATCTATCTATGTAATCGTGTGTGAAAGTTATATAGTAAAGAGTAGTTTGAGTTGAGTGTTTGCTTTTGTTGATCCAATCTTAGAAATAAAATAAAGAGAAGAAAAAGTAAACATCATATGCTAATCCCATGGGGAGTGATGACTTCACATAAAAGAAGTATAATTGATAAAACTTGTTGGAAGTTGACAAACATAGCATTGGTCATTGTTGCAATTCATGAAAAAGTAATAAAGGAAGAGAGGCCTCACATATAAATACACTATCTTGGACATCTTTTATGATTGTGAGCCCCCATTAAATATTCCATGTCATGTAGTCGATGTTGGACAAGGAAGACAACGTAATGAGTTATGTTTGCTTATATTCACATAGAAGTTATATTGTTTTGGATCCTCTAACATGTGGTGCTTGCTCCCTATCTTTTGCTAGCCAAAATTCCGCACTAAGTAGAGATACTACTTGTGCATCCAAAAACCCTTAAACCCAGTTTCATGTCATGAGAGTCCACCATATCTACATATGGATTGAATAAGATCCTTCAAGTAAGTTGTCATCGGTGCAAAGCAATAAAAAAATTGCTCCTAAATATGTATGATCTTTTATTGTAAGGGAAATAAGCTTTGTACGAACTTGTGATGGTGAAGGAATAAAAGCGACAGACTGCATAATAAAGGTCGCTATCACAAGGGGCAATATAAAGTGACATTCCTTTACATTAAGAGTTTGCACATCCAAAAACGAAAAGCACATGACAACCTCTGCTTCCCTCTACGAAGGGCCTATCTTTTACTTTATGTATTTACTTTCACGCAAGAGTCAATAGTATTCTCCTCTATTCCGTTTTTATTTTCTCTCTTGGCAAGCATCATGTGGTGGGGATAGATTCAGGCATATATATCCAGCTAGATGTAGGTGATCATGAGTTATTATTGTTGACATTACCCATGAGGTAAATACGTTGGGAGGCGAAATTATAAGCCCCTATCTTTCTATGTGTCTGACTAAAACTTCTGCTCCATAAGTATGCCGTGAGTGTCAGCAATCATAGAAGACTAAATGATAGTTGAGTATGTGAACTTGCTAAACAAAGCTCTTAAATAGACTCTTTCTGATAATATGATGAATTGCAATTGCTTCAGTGACTAACATCATAGTTTGTTAGTTTTCAATACGGTTTATGGCTCATACTTTAACTTGTGAATGAATTGTTACTTTTTCATGAGAAGTTTTATGATGATATATTGCTGTTATAATGAAGATCATGATGCCTTCATGTCCGTATTTTATTTTTATCGACGCCTCTCTCTCTAAACATGTGGTCATAATTATCGATTTCAGCTTTCGCTTGAGGACAAGCGAGGTCTAAGCTTGGGGGAGTTGATACATAATTTCCTACTATTATTTATAATGTATTTAGTCATTATTTCACTTTATGATGCAATTCTTATGCCTTTTCTCTCTTAATTTGCAAGATTTACATGAAGGGGGAGAATACCGGCAGCTGGAATCCTAGACCTAAAATAGCTACAATAGAGATACCTATTCTACAGAGCTCCAATTGACCTGAAATTTTACGGGGATTTTTTATTGAATATATAAAAAATACTGGAGAAAAGAAATATCAGAGGGGACCCACCAGTTGCCCACAAGGCAACAGGGCGCGCCCCCCTGGGCGTGCCCTGATGCCCTGTGGGGCCCCTGGCTGGCATTTGGCCGCCTCCTTCTGCTATATAAGCTCATTTGCCCTAAAAAATTAAAGAGAAAACTTTCGGGACGAAGCGCCGCCGTCTCGAGGCGGAACATAGGCAGGAGCACTTTTGCTCTCCGGCGGAGCGATTCCGCCGGGGATACTTCCCTCCGGGAGGGGGAAATCGAAGCCATCGACATCACCAACGATCGTCTCATCGTGGGAGGACCAATCTTCATCAACATCTTCACCAGCACCATCTCATCTCAAACCCGAGTTCATCTCTTGTATTCAATCTTTGTCTCAAAATCTTAGATTGGTACCTGTGGGTTGCTAGTAGTGTTGATTACATCTCGTAGTTGATGCTAGTTGGTTCATTTGGTGGAAGATTATATGTTCAGATCCTTAATGATATCCAATACCCCTCTGATCTTGAACATGAATATGATTTGTGAGTAGTTACTTTTGTTCTTGAGGACATGGGAGAAGTCTTGTCATAAGTAATCATGTGAATTTGGTATTCGTTTGATATTTTGATGATATGTATGTTGTTGCTTCCTTTAGTGGTGTGGTGTGAACATTGACTACATGACACTTCACCATCTTTGGGCCTAAGGGAAGGCATTGTGGAGTAGTAATTAGATGATGGGTTGCTAGAGTGACAGAAACTTAAACCCTAGTTTATGCGCTATTTCGTAAGGGGCTGATTTGGCTCCATATGTTTCATGCTATGGTTAGATTTATCTTAATTCTTCTTTCATAGTTGCGGATGCTTGCGAGAGGGGGTAATCATAAGTGGGAGGATTTTTTCAAGTAAGAACAGCACCCAAGCACCGGTCCACCCACATATCAAATTATCAAAGTAGCGAACGCGAATCAAAAAACATGATGAAAATGACTAGATGAAATTCCCATGTGTCCTCGAGAACGCTTTGCTTATTATACGAGTTCGTTCTGGCTTGTCCTTTGCTACAAAAAGGATTGGGCCACCTTGCTGCACTTTATTATACTTGTTACTTGTTACGAATTATCTGGCTATCGAAACCATCTGTTAGCGCTACTTTCAGCACTTGCAGAGAATACCTTGCTGAAAACCGCTTGTCATTACCTTCTGCTCCTCATTGGGTTTGACACTCTTACTTATCGAAAGGACTACGATTGATCCCGTATACTTGTGGGTCATCACTAGCATCCATATGATAGAGAACCCGGGTCGACATGACTGGTCATAAACCAAGGTGGCACAAACATACAGGGACATGCATACGTAACCCAGCAATGCATGTGTCGGTCATCAGCGTGTGCAACCGAGTCGTAGCAAGCTACAAGGACTCCAGTAAAACACCGCGTGACATTTCCCCGTTGGGACAGACACAGAAGCAAAGAAGGATACATGCCGGGCAATCCATGTGTTCCGGAGCAGTAGCGAACTACCAGGGCTCAGTGGAAGCACTAGGAGGCATTTCCCTGTAAGGAAGGCTACCAAAGCAGATAACTAGGTGTCGAATCCCACACATACCAATGCATTTCAAACATACACAATATGCACAATATGTGTAGATACAACATGGCATCACAACATAACTCTATGACTCAAAGTATTTATTTAAGAGGCTCCGAAGAGCCATACATAGCATGATATTACAAACATGGTTCTCATGGCCCAACATACAAAGTCATACAAGCAACAGAAGCATAAACATGTCTGAGTACAGACAACTACAAAAGAAAAAGGCTGAGAAGTCTGTCTATCTACAAGACCCTCCATAGGAACCAGACCTCTGTCTGGGATTCCCAAGCTACTCGTCGAAGCCCACGTGAAACTACTAGTGAGACTGAAGTACCCTATGCAAAAACATAAATTAAGCAACCGTGAGTACAAAGGTACTTAGCAAGACTTACATCAGAACTATCTACATATGCACCATTATCAGGAAGGGTGTTGTGGGGTTTAACTGCAACAAGCCAACTTTGACTCAGTGGCTAACTTATACTAGGACTACCAGTAATTTGTTTGAGGTAAGAGGGCGCACATGAGTCCACATAGTCACCACATCAATACACCACTATGGATCCTCTCCCGTCTCCCTACGAGAAGGCTATCCGTAGCACTCATGCTTATCTTGCGCATTTTATAGTATCCACTTTAAGTTGTCTATGAACCATATAAGTCTCCAAGTAGTCCATATCCAAGGACGCGGCTATTCGAATAGATCATTAACCCTGCAGGGGTGTACTTCTTCACACACGCTCTCATCACTTACCACCATATACACGTCATGTATCTCGGCAACCTTCAAGCTGAAGCCTGGCGAGGGTGTCGGCCACAACCTGACTAACCACGCAAGACTCTAGTCCAGGTTTATCGCCTATTTGAGGTTCTATCCGCAAGGGAAGTCCGACCAAAGTTTCAATCACGGCCTCAAACGATGTGAGCAGGGTTCCCAAGTCCACCTCGACGGACGGTACTGCGCTTGGTACACCATGCCACGTGCCAAGCCATCCCAAGTCCACCCCATCAGGTAGTACTGTGCTTGGTATGGCCAATAGCACATTCTACAAACACCAGAAACTAGTTGCAACTCCTGGACAGAGATCAAGGCGATTAATAAGTCGAGAGGGTCCATGGGTTTCAGGTCCAATGTGTGGTAGTAGCTGTTCTTGGATAACATACACAGAACTCAATTCTTAAGGACGGTCTCAATGAGACAACCCACCATGTACTCCTACATGGCCTCTCATCGCTACCTTTCCCAAATCGTGTTCACACACTTAGTTCTCACACAGTAGGACATGAATACAACCCTTCCAATTCATCGCCCAAATGGATCGGACCCGACACGACTCTATGCATAGCAAGGATGACAAGCAAGCATGGATGAGTAGTAACAACATGGCTCGAGCAATTCCTACTCATGCTAGGAGGTTTTAACTATTTACGGTGGCAAAGATAGGTCGTGCAGAGGAATGGGTTCAACTACCGCAACATGTAACAGTTGAATCATTGTTGTCTTAATGCAATAAAAGAGAGCAGGAGCGAGAGAGTGGGATTGTATCGAAATGCTCAAGGGGGGTTTGCTTGCGTGGCACTTCTGAAGATGATACTGCTCTTCATTGGTGTCAACAATCACAACGTCAGGAACGTCTTCTATCGAGATGGAACAAAATCGGTAAACAAGAAAAGGAAACACATTCAATGCAATGCACATCCAAATGAATGACAGGTCATATTCAGGTACTGAATTGACCTAATGCAATAGTTAGTCATATTAGTTGAAGTGGAATTCAAATATATAGAAAATTCCAACTCCAAAACTAATTATCATATATTCCATAATCATGAATTGTCCTAGTTGTTGATGTTAACTTGCTCAAACATGCATGAACATGGCATAAACAATTTCTTCATATTTTTCTGATCATTTTTCATATATAAATTATTTCATTTGGAGTTACGGTTGATTTTCTATGATTTTTTGAAGTTTAGGGATTTTCCTGAAAATAAATAAATCATTTCTGATTTAT
Source organism: Elymus sibiricus (assembly GCA_039707655.1). Taxonomy (NCBI): domain Eukaryota; kingdom Viridiplantae; phylum Streptophyta; class Magnoliopsida; order Poales; family Poaceae; genus Elymus; species Elymus sibiricus. Next base: position 66,824,263 of record CM077672.1, read on the forward strand.
TTAAAATCCAGAAAAGTAATTACCGCGTCAGCACAGTCAATAGTGACATTAGCATGTCAACTGCAGACACTGATGTGTGGGGCCAGGTCAATGACGACGTCAACAAAGTCAAGACTGACAGCTGGGGTCCACTGGGTTTAATCTAATCCTAACCAAATAATTAGCCGGCCTGATTAAACATGCGGGTCCCACTGTCATCCACACAGGGGATAACTAAGCGTGTGATTAACGCCTAATTAACCTGGCCACGTCAGCCAAGCCGGGGTTAACTGCCGGTGACCTCAACCGACGGCGGAGGCACGCCGGAATCGCTTCTCCGACGTCCAAATGACGCACGGATGGTTGCGTTCGGGAGCTGGCAGAGTGCTGCATCAAGCAAAGCGAATGGCTGGTCGAGGGGTGGCTGGAGTTGAGCACGGCGATGAGGTAAGCGATGGCAGCAGCTCGGGCTTGCACGGGCACGGCGCAGCAGTGCGTTAGCGAGCGGGATGCTATGCTTTGCGGACACCACTGGGCTCCAGGAGCACGCGGGACTCGCTGGTTCAAGCAGCGAAGCACGGCAGCTAGGTTCCAGATGGCCATGGCGGACGGCAACGCGGGAGCTTGCAGGGCAGCGGCTAGAGGATGTGCGCGAGCAAGGGGAAGGAGGTGAAACGAGGCGGAGCTCATAGCGGATCTGCAGAGATGTTCAGTGGGCTCGGGGACGGTCTAGTTGCGGCGAATCGACGGAGGTGGATGGCTGAGCTGAAGGTTGAAGATGACGAAGATGGTGATGTTGCGGTGCGGCCGGCATCGCGTGGCTCAACGAGGAAGACGAATACGTCAAGGTGGAGCTCTCTGACACGGAGGGGGATCACAGGGGTGGCTGTGGCTGCGCAATCTACGGCGGCGCGTCCATGGCGGCTTCGGCCATGGCGAGGAGCGAGCGAGAGAGCGAGGGGGAAGACTGAGCGAGGGGTCGGCTCGATCCGGACGGGTCTCCGGAGCTTATCCCTCGCGGTGGAGGCCCTACCTGCCAGCAGGAGGTGGGCGGGCGCGTGCGCTGTCTCGCCTCTGCCTACTGGCAGAGGTTGAAGATGATTGGCAGCCGAGGAGGTGGGCTAGGCCAACCACTTGGGCTACAGGAGCGCCAGGTAAGTTCTTCTCCTTTATTTAATTTTTGTTTCTGTTTTGCTATTTTTCTTTCTGTTTTGATTTGATTCAAAGATCAAACCAATTTATAAACTTATGTAATTTAATATGTGGACTTAGGGAACTAATCCAGAGCCACATACAAACTTACACAATTATTGGATTTATATTTAATATATAATAAATATAAATCCAATCCAAATATCTATTGGATTAATTCAAAGGCCCAAGATAATTATTTCTGAGATTCCAAAAATATTGGTTTGAATTTTAACTCTTGCGAATGTTTTCATAGATTAAAAGGAACATTTTCTTGGACTTGTTTGAAGAGAATTTTAATGTTGATCATTTTTAAATGACTTATGAGGCTTTGAGAATCCCCTCAATTCAATTTTCATTTAAATTTAAACATGATGCATGGATAATTCTAAATGCAACTAATTACACTCAAAATTCGAGGGCTGTGACATGCGGCTCCCGTTACTCGCGGGGTGAAGCGCGGCAGAGCCGGGTCAGCGGAGCCGTCTGAGAAACAGCTCAAGCAGCCAAAGATCGCCGCTGTCAAGCCTCGGAAGGCCGCTCTCCCCAAGATCAAGATGGTGGTACCAGTGGCTTCGATAAGTGTCACGCTCCCAACCCTTCTGCCGAGTGAATTTATGTTGACCGATACTCAAGTGACTTTGCGAATGCAGGAACGAGACGTCGACCACGTCGCCGGACCCGAATGCTCCCAAGAAAGTGCAACCCGAGGCTCAAGCTGCAGATGCCGCCACCTTCAAAGGTATCAACTGACTTGTTCGAAGTTTTTAACCCGAATGTTCGTTTGACTCATGCGCTGGCTCTCGGATGATTGCAGCTCCAAGTGAAGTCATCCATCTCGATGATGATGACAAGGCCGACCCGCCGAACCCAGGAGCTAGCGAGGAGGCTCTGCCGAGTGGCGACGTCATCATGCAGGAGGCCACCGGTAGACGAGTGGATCGGGTCTCGCCTGCGAAGGTCTTCACCAGGACTGCTTCTCTGGCAAAAGGTGCCGCGAGGACGGCTTCCACGCCTCCACCAGTGTCGACTCCAAGCCCAGCTCTAGTCACCCTGTTCTCACTACAGAGGGTCCCTGAGGAACAAGTGGGAGCTAGCAAGGAGGCGCTGATCCAGGTCGACGTGATGAACAATCGGCTAAAGGAGGCGTATGACGCCAGCGAGGCCTTGAAGAGCAACGTCCGAGTAAGTGCCATAGTAAGTGTTGCTTTCATTCGAAGCTTTTTGGAGTTGATACTGGCAACCACTTCTGGAAGAGTGTTGGCCTTGGTTTCAAGGCTGACAACCACTTCTGGAAGAGTGTTGGTCTTGGTTTCAAGGCTGGCAACCGCTTCTGGAAGAGTGTTGGCCTTGGTTCCAAGGCTAGCAACCGCTTCTGGAAGAGTGTTGGCCTTGGTTTTCCTCAGCATCAAGTTTTTTCAAGTTTTCCAATGGGTTTGCATGGGCTCACCCACTAGGTGTTTTCTCATTCCAGTGGGGGCACGCTGAGTGCACCCACTGGGCATAGTCCCCGAGGCTGCCGTTGACTGATCGTAGTCGGCGGGAGTCTTAGGTTTCCTTTTCCACTCGGATCCACTCGGGTTGGTCCGAGTCTTTTGTCCAGTGGGGGCACGCTGAGTGCACCCACTAGGTTAGTCCCCGAGACTGCCGTCGACTAGAGTCAGTCGACGGGAGTCTTTAGAATTCTTAGCATTTTTGCTCTGGGCACGATTGCCAATCGTTTTTTTGTTCGTCTGAGTGGACGTCATTCCAGTGGGGGCACACTGAGTGCACCCATTGGGTGTAGTACCCGAGACTGCCGTCGATCGTTTGCGATCGGCGGGAGTCTTTACAGAACTAACACTCTTGCACTTGAAGTGCGATTCCCCACTCGGCAGACCGAGAGGGTGTCTTGGTAGGATTTAAATGTGAAATGGTTCTGACTATGAACCGCTCATGAATCAGAATCTGGTCTTAAGCAGCGTAGGTATCCAAGTGTATGTTCCACTTCTGCATTTGACTAATCGCCTTGTTGTTTTGTAACAGAGGGCATGTGAGCTCGGAGCCCACTACGCCACCCTGGAGAAGGAGGTGTTGCAGGTCCGCCTGGACCTGGATGCTGAGAAGCACAAGAGCAAACGTCTCGACCAGGAGAAGCGCACCTTAGGAGGTTAGTCGTGCACTCCGATTGCCCGATGAAAACTTGCTTTTTCCTTTGATCCGACTGTACTCGCTCCAGCAGATGTTCATGCTGAGAATGTGGAACTTGTAAAGAGGCTCGAGACTTCTATTTCTTTAGAAACCATGAAGCAGGCCTTGGAGGACAAGGAAACCAAGCTGGAGGATGCGTGGAAGAATGCGAGGGCCAAGACCCAGGCAGCCGAGGACAAGCTGAAATCAGTCGGGAAGCTCGTGGAAGAGAATAAGACCCTGAAGGTTACTGCCGAGGTGGCGAAGGGCAATATTGCAGAGCTGAAGAAGCATTATGCTGAGTGGGAGAACAAGTGCAATACTCAGGTGAGTGCTTTCGAGGGCAAGAAGAAAGCGCTAAATGATCAGATCTCCAAACTCCTCGAGAAGAAAGCAGAACTCGAGCAATATGTCCAAGAATTTGGCGAAGAGATGGGCAAGAAACTTGAAGGTATGTCATCTATCCAAGTGAATCTTACTTGTTTCTGAATTTTTTGCAAATGCTGATCCCGAGTCATTTTCTTTGACAGAATTCTGCAGCAATCTTGAGCTGGAGATTGACAAGGTCGAGGAGGACTTGGATCCCTCGAGGCAGATCCTTCGGGACATCGCTGCCATGGCGATTCTTCATTTGGAAGATCGCCTCGAGAGCACCATGGGGTATATCGTCCAACTAAGATCTGCCATGGCCAAGATCGACCAAGAACTCCTGTTGGGTGAAGAGCTTCAGAGTGATGTAGAATCCATGATGAACCGACTGAAGGAGATCCTGAGCCGAGTGCAGTCTTGGAAGAAGTCAACCACCCTTGTGGAGCTAACGTGGCGCTCGCACTCGTCCGTCTCCACTGCAAGGATGTGGACGAGGAGAGGCTGAAGTCTTTGAAGGTCGCCAACAAGAAGAAGCTCAAGTTTGAGGACTTCATGGAGACGTTCATCGAGGCCGCCACTCGGATCGCGGACGGTATTGATTTGGACACTTTCGTTGACCCAGCCAATCCCTCAAATGAAGAGTGACCCAAAAACATTTAAGTCTTGAAGTGATTTGCCTCGGTATGCCGAGTGTTTGCTGTAACCTTTTAACTTTATCGAGCCTGGGGCTCGCACACTTGATCTTTTGCTTCGTGGTTTGAGCAGATCAAAGTTTTATTTGGATGCATGGTTCTTCGCCATTTTGTTTTGTTTGCTGATGCAATTTTTCTGACTTAGGCGAATCCTGGTTCGTAGCTAGGTCACCGAGTGAAGACGAAGCTCTCATTCGGAAATGTTTTTAAGCTTAGGCGAATCTGGTTCACAGCTAAGCCCCCGAGTGAAGAGGAAGCTCTCACTCGGAAATATTTTTTAACTTAGGCGAATATGGTTCGCAGCTAACCTCTGAGTGAAGAGGAAGCTCCCACTCGGAAATGTTTTTTAACTTAGGCGAATCTGGTTCACAGCTAAGCCCTCAAGTGAAGAGGAAGCTCTCACTCGAAAATGGTTTTTAACTTAGGCGAATTTGGTTCGCAGCTAAGCCCCCGAGTGAAGAGGAAGCTCTCACTCAGAAATGTTTTTTAACTTAGGCGAATCTGGTTCGCAACTAAGCCTCTGAGTGAAGAGGAAGCTCCCACTCGGAAATGTTTTTTAACTTAGGCGAATCTGGTTCGCAGCTAAGCCTCCGAGTGAAGAGGAAGCTCGCACATGGATTTTTTTTTTGACTTAGGCGAATCTGGTTCGCAGCTAAGCCCCCGAGTGAAGAGGAAGCTCTCACTCGGAGATGTTTTTTGACTTAGGCGAATCTGGTTCGCAGCTAAGCTCCCGAATGAAGAGGAAGCTCGCACTCGGAAATGTTTTTTGGCTTAGGCGAATTTGGTTCGCAGCTAAGCCCCCGAGTGAAGAGGAAGCTCTCACTCGGAGATGTTTTTTGACTTAGGCGAATCTGGTTCACAGCTAAGCCCCCGAGTGAAGAGGAAGATCTCACTCGGAGATATTTTTTTTAACTTAGGCGAATCAGGTTCGCAGCTAAGCGTGCCCGCTAGGGGTGTTCTAGATTCCGAGTGCCAATGTCACCGGAGTGAGTCGTAGCACGTAGCTATATTCGATGTTACACGGGAAAAGTAAAACTTTTATTCATCGAACATCACTCGGAAAGCTATTACATTGTTTATTTTATTCTAAGTGAAAAACTTGCGGAGCAGGTCCGCATTCCACGCTCTGGGCTCTTCTCTGGCTTTACTGAAGTTGTAGAGTCAATAAGCTCCGTTGTTCAAAACCTTGGAGATTACAAAGGGTCCCTGCCACAAAGGAGCCAGTTTATGGGGCTTCTGTTGATCCAGTCAGAGGACCAGATCCCCTTCTTGAAAGGAATGCCCTCTGACTTGCTTGTCGTGGTAGCGGCGCAAATCCTGCTGGTTAGTAGTGGACCTAATGAGTGCCAGCTCGCGCTCTTCTTCGAGGAGGTCGAGGCCATCTTGACGCACTTCTTTAGCTTCGGCTTCCGAGTATAATTCCACTCGGGGAATTATGAAGTAAATCACTCGGAAGGACAGCTTCTGAGCTGTATACCATGAAGAAAGGAGTGCGATTCGTGGACCGATTTGGGGTCGTACGCAAGCCCAGAGGACTGACGGTAACTCTGTGACCCAAGCTCGTGCTGCATGATTCAGATCGCGCATGAGGCGTGGCTTCAGGCCTTGAAGTAGCATCCCCTTCGCTCGTTCTGCTTGGCCATTCGACTGTGGATGAGCCACGGAGGCGTAATCCACCCGAGTGCCTTGAGAGAAACAGAACTCCCGAAACTCATCCGAGTCAAAGTTTGACCCGTTGTCAGTGATAATGCTGTGGGGAACTCCAAACTTGAAAAGTATCTCTTTGATGAATTTGATCGCCGTGGCCGAGTCCAGGGTCTTGATGGGTTTTGCTTTGATCCACCTGGTGAACTTGTCCACTGCCACCAACAAATGAGTGAACCCGTTGGCGCCAGTCCGTAGGGGGCCTACCATGTCCAGGCCCCAGACAACAAACGGCCAAGTGAGCGGAATTGTCTTTAGTGTAGATGATTGTTTGTGCGACTGATTTGCATAGAACTGGCATCCGACACACTGATCCACAATGTCCCTGGCTGCTTCATTAGCGTGGGACCAATAGAAGCCTGCCCGAAACGCCTTAGCAACCATCATTCGAGAGGATACGTGGTGTCCGCAGGTTCCCGAGTGAATTCCTACAAGATTTGCTGTCCTTCTTCGGGTGAAATACAACATTGTGTGACTCCGGAGGTACTCTTCTTATACAGTTGTTCTCCCATGACGGTGAAGGCTTTTGATCAGCGGACGATCTGAAGGGCCTCTACTTCATCTTCAGGGAGCTCCTACCTGAGTAGGTATGCTATGTATGGCTTGGTCCACTCGGGAATGATAACCAGTACTTCATGCACTAAGTCGATCACCGCTGGAATGTCAACCTTAGTCAGATTGGACGGTCTGACTGGTTGTGGGGGCTCCTCTACAAAGGGATCTTCCTTGACTATAGGGGAATGCAGGTGCTCGAGGAACACTTCTTTTGGTACTTCTCTCTGGGTGGAACCGATCTTGGCCAGGTCACCGGCAGCTTGATTCTTGAGACGAGGTACATGATGCAACTCCAACCCCTCGAAGTTCTTCTCCAATTTTCTGACTGCATTGCAGTATGCTGTCATGGCTAGGCTGTGAACATCCCATTCTTTCATCACTTGGTTCACAACAAGATCTGAGTCACCATAGACCATCAGTCGGCGGATGCCGAGTGAGATGGCCATTCTCAGCCCATACAAGAGAGCTTCGTACTTGGCTTCGTTGTTGGAAGAATCGAAGTGGATCTGTAGGACATAGCTGAGTCTGTCTCCCTTAGGAGATATCAGGACCACTCCAGCCCCCGAACCATGAAGCATTTTGGAGCCATCAAAGAACATGGTCCAGTGCTCGGGAAGGCTCAGGGCTGGCTGCTGTTGCTCCGTCCACTCGGCCAGAAAATCTACCTATGCCTGAGACTTGATACCTTTCTTGGCTTCGAACTTGATGTCCAGAGGGAGGAGTTCAATAGCCCATTTTGCCACTCAGCCTGTTGTCTCTCTGTTGTTCATGATCTCAAACAGCGGAGCATCGCTGACTACTGTGACCGAGTGTTCTTGAAAATAGTGAGCTACCTTCTTTGCAGTCAGGTATATGCCATAAACCAGCTTCTGATAGTGCGGGTATCTCTGCTTGGAAGGTGTCAAGAGTAATAGACCGGGCACTGGAGTTTGAGGGCCATGCCCTGTTCCTCTCACTCCACAGTGAGCACAGTGCTAACCACTTGGTTCGTGGCCGCAATGTACAAGAGCAAAGACTCCTGGCTGCTCGGAGCAGCTAGCACCGGCTGGGTGGAGAGCAGGGCTTTGAGTTCCTGGAACGTAGCCTGCGCCTTGTTTGTCCACTCGAATTTGTCTGATTTTCTCATGAGTCGGTAAAGCGGCTGGGCTTTTTCGCCGAGTCATGAAATGAATCTGCTCAGGGCTGCCAGACAGCCCGTGAGTCACTGTACGTCATGGAGACATTCCGGTAGCTTCATTCAGACAATAGTGCTGATCTTTTCGGGGTTAGCATCGATCCCACGTTTGGAAACGAGGAAACTGAGTAACTTTCCGGCTGGAACCCCGAAAGTGCACTTGGTCGGTTGAGCTTTATTCTGAATCTGCACAGGTTTTCGAAGGTCTCGGCGAGGTCAGTCAGGAGGTCGGAACCTTTCCTGGACTTGAGCATGATGTCATCCATATAGGCCTCCACATTCCGACTGATCTGCCTTTGCAAGCATTTCTGAATCATACGCTGAAACATCGCCCTGGCATTTTTTAGTCCGAATGACATCGTGATGTAGCAAAAGCACCCAAAAGGGGTGATGAAGGCTGTTTTTATTTCATCAGGGCCAAACATTCGGATCCGGTGGTACCTAGAGTACGCATCTAGAAAACACAAATGCTTGCACCCAGCAGTAGAATTGACTATTTAATCTATGCGGGGGAGTGGAAAGTGATCCTTGGGGTAGGCCCAATTGATGTGCCTGAAGTCGATGCACATTCTGAGGGAATTATTTTTCTTGGGCACCATGACAACGTTGGCGAGCCACTCAGAGTGGTATGCTTCATGGATGAACTCGGCTGTCAGGAGCCGTACAATTTCCTTGCCAATCGCCTTGCACTTCTTAGTGGAGGAGCGTCGGAGGTACTCCTTTACCGGTTTGACCTTTGGGTCGACACGGAGTTGGTGCTCAGCTAGCTCCCTGGGAACACCCGGCATGTCAGACGACTTCCATGCAAAGATGTCCCTGTTCTCATGGAGGAACTGGATGAGCTCGGCTTCCTATTTGCTATCCAACATCATGGAGATGTTGGTTGGCAGGGGGTTTGGGTCAGTTGGGTGGACATGAACTTGCTTCATCTCACCCATTGACTGGAATGCAGATTCAGTTGCTAGCCTCTTTGTGGCACCCCGGCTCAGAGAACCGGTTTACCTGTGTTCCCAACCCAGAGATCATGTCTTCTGGAAACACACAACAACTTGGAACAGAACATAACTGATCTTTATTGATATGATACAAGTACAAGCTCGGACATTACATAGGATAGCGAGGCCAGGAGCACTACTCATGCTATGACAGTATCTACATTATTTATGAAACATCACAAGGGCCTCAATACTGGTGGCTAAAACTACAGCGTAGCAGAACATCGGGTGAGACACTCCATCCCAAATGGACACTGATGGGACACGGCCTAGTTAGCGTAGCACGAACCATCGGGATCTCCATCCTCGGCTTCTCCTGCATCTGGCATGATACGCCAGGTGAGTACTTGGAATGTACTCGCAAGCTCACAAGAACCAAAACAATGCAGCAAACAACAGTATGGCAGTGACTAGAATAAATGCATAGGGAAACATCATGCATTGAAATGCTCAACCTACTGCCATCGGTTATCAACTTACTCTCCTCCGGGTTCACATCATGACCCCCGGAGCACTCGTGACCCATCGGTCACATCTGAGCTTAAGATGAGTTCTTCCATCATTAATGTTGACCACACAGTGTGACCTAGTGCAGACTGTGTCCAATACCGTGGACGCGGCTATTCGAATAGATTCTTACACTCTGCAAAGGTTGCGCACTTTACCCACACCATGGACATTCGTCCAACGAAACTTGCCTAACCCGTGACTCCTCTATCGTACCACCGACAATCATTCCCCTTCCGGGTCATGCCCTGGGTAGCCCTGTCACTCCTGGCACCTGCCACCATCGTGGCCAAACTAAACTGTCCCAAACAGGGATGCCGGCAAATAACTCAACTTGGGCTCACAAGGTTATCGTCGTCTACCTGATCAGGGTAGCACGCACGCATAACCTTCCCTCTTTGGTGGTACCGGTAAAAGAGCACGAGGTTAGACCAAGTCAAGGCCGTCCCATTCCGGTAGATGTGGCTGCACGGGTAAGTCCGGGTCGGTGGCACTTGATCAACCAGCAAATTTAGGTTTTAGTGAACAACATAACATGCCACAGGCAAAGTTATCTTATCATACTTGCTAGTGTTTACCATGACATAAAATAATATGAGCTAGGTCATTTTTATCTTTAATTAATGCAAAAAGAATTTAACATAGAGCCAATACTATTGTAATGCCTTATGCAATGGATGATGTGGCTTGCCTTGCTCAAGTGGGGTGTCAACAAACTCCTAGTCTTCAACACCAAAGCAATTTCCTTCTGAAAATATTTTTAACTGGTAAAAGAAAATGTCACATAAAGCATTTCTACTGGCCAAAAATTCTGTACATATTGGAAAAATACCATCTTTTGCCAGAAAATAGAGGAGCTCAAGACACAACCACTGCAAAAAGAATCAATTGATTTGGACTTGTGGTTTAAAAACTAGAGCTGGTCAAATTTTCTGGTCAAACTGAAATTAAAATGAATTTAGACAGAAAACAGAAAAACCTCCAGCGGCCACATCGAAGGCGTAAACCCAGAGTACGACTTCACTAACATACCGCTTCGGCGCGAGCTGGGCCGTTGACGGGTGGGACCCAGCTGTCTGTTTTAAAAGGAAAAGGAGGGAACAGAGGGAGGACGGCTCACCGACGGCGGTCACCGGCGATAGAGACGGCGGCGAGGTCAGGAAATGGCGGGGATGGATCGAGCGCTTGGATATGAGGCCGCACGTACCCGTAGCTCGACGGGAGATGGCCGGACAACGTCGCCCCCTTTCTCTTCGGCGGCTGCTGGTTTTAGTGGTCGTCGAAAACGGCGATTCCGGTGGCGGTTCGGCTAGGGAAGGGTTCACGGAGGGCCAGAGGAGTTCACTGAGCTCAGGGGAGCAGTCGGGTGGAGCTGGGGTGGGTCGAAGCAGGCTGGAGCATAGTGGGGGTCGGGCGGCGGAGTTGCGGCCGGAGCTGAGGGAGACGAGCTCCCGGCTCTCGGCGTAGCGCTATGGAGTCGATTGGGAGGGGGAGAGGAGGAGTGGTGAGGAGGGGAGAGGCCGGGCGGGGCCTTTTATAGGCGACCGGGAGGTGGCCGCACCGATCGGCACCGCGGGGATGTGGACGAGCTCCGGGGTGAGCTGGCCATCGCGCTGGCCTGCGGGGCGCATATGGAGGGGACGTGAGCGCGCAGGAGTGACGGGACGGGTCCGGAGCCATTAAGGGCGTGCGGACAATGGCGGCGACCGCGGTGCACTGTTCTGCCCGTGGGCGAACTTGGCCGTGTGCGGCGGCGAGCTTCGCCGGAGGTGGGAGAGGGTTCTGGAGGGGGTACGCGTGCGGTGATGTCTACTACACAACTTATTCTTGTAGACTCGTGTTAGGCCTCCAAGCGTAGAGTTTTGCAGGACAGTAGCAATTTTCCCTCAAGTGGATGACCTAAGGTTTATCAATCCGTGGGAGGCGTAGGTTGAAGATGGTATCTCTCAAACAACCCTGCAACCAAATACAAGAAATCTCTTGTGTCCCCAACACACCCAATACAATGGTAAATTGTATAGGCGCACTAGTTCGGCGAAGAGATGGTGATAAAAGTGTAGTATGGATAGTAGATATAGGTTTTTGTAATCTGAAAATATAAAAACAGCAAGGTAGCAAAAAGTAAACGGGCATAAAAACAGTATTGCAATGCTTAGAAACAAGGCCTAGGGTTCATACTTTCACTAGTGCGATCTCCCAACATTGTTGACATAGTTGAATCATATGTAAATCCCTCACGTGCGACAAAGAGTTCACTCTGAAGTCACAAATAGCGGAGAACAAACGAAGAAATTGTTGTAGGGTACGAAACCACCTCAAAGTTATCCTTCCCGATCAATCTTATGAGATATCCCCATTAATTGTCACGAACAGCCCTAGAGTTCGTACTAGAATAACACCTTAAGATACACATCAACCAAAACCCTAATGTCACCTAGGCACTCCAATGTCACCATGAGTACCCACGGGTTTGATTATATGATATGCATCACACAATCTCAGATTCATCTATTCAAAACAACACAAAGAACTTCAAAGAGTGCCCCAAAGTTTCTACCGGAAAGTCAAGATGAAAACGTGTGCCAACCCTTATGCATAAATCCCCAAGGTCACGGAACCCGCAAGTTGATCATCAAAACATACATCAAGTGACTCAATTGAATATCCCATTGTCACCATAGATATCCATATGCAAGACATACATCAAATGTTCTCAAATCCTTAAAGACTCAATCCGATAAGAAAACTTCAAAGGGAAAACTCAATTCATCACAAGAGGATAGAGAGGGGAAAACTCCATATGATTCATCTATATCAACAAAGCTCGCGATACATCAAGATCGTGCCATCTCAAGAACACGAGAAAGAGAGATCAAACACATAGCTACTGGTGCAAACCCTCTGCCCCGAGGGTGAACTACTCCCTCCTCGTCATGGAGACCGCCGGGATGATGAAGATGGCCTCCGGTGATGCTTTCCCCCCTCCGGCAGGGTGCCGGAAAAGGGCTCTAGATGAGATCGTGGAGGTACAGAGGCTTGCAGCGGCGTAAAAACTTATCTAGGTTAACTTTCCGGGGTTTCTGAATATATGTGATTTTTTGGCGTTGGAATCACGCGAGACGGAGCCACGTGGGCCCCACAAGGTACCAGGGCGCGCCTGGGGGGGGGGGGTGGCGCGCCCCGGTGCCTCGTGGGCACTGGGTGGCCCCCCTCCAGTGGGTCTTGGTTCCAGTATTTCTTATTTGTTCCATAAAAAATCGTCAAAAAGTTTCAACTCATTTGGAGAACTTTCATTTCTGCACAAAAAACAACACCACGGTAGTTCTGCTGAAAACAACGTCAGTCCGGGTTAGTTCTAATCAAATCATACCAAAACCATATAGAATTGTTATAAATATGGCATGAATACTTCATAAATTATAGATATGTTGGAGACGTATCAGCATCCCCAAGCTTAATTCCTGCTCGTCCTCGAGTAGGTAAATGATAAAAGAAATAATTTATGAAGTGTGAATGCTAGCATAGTGCAAAAGTTTGATCAATGATAATCTCAATCACTTTTCCTAGCATCATAACAACAACTTTCTCTCATAAAAGTCGTCATGATAAAGTAGCAATTAAAAACAGAAATTTTGATGTGGAATGCTACCTATCATAATCATCATATAATCTTTTCTTTTATAGCATGGACATTGGACTTGAATGATTCAAAGGAAGATCTTTATTATAACAGCAATATTTATTATCATAAAACTTCTCATGAGCAAGTAACAATTCATCACAACAATGAAGTATAAGGCATAAACTTTCTTGGAAACTAACAAACTATTCTAGTCAACAATGCAATTGCAATTCATCATATTTTCAGGAAGGGTCTCATGTAGGAGCTTTTTAGCAAGTCCACATACTCAACCATCATTTAGTCTTCTATGATTGCTAACACACACGACATATATATGGAGCAAAAGTTTCAGTCAGACACATAGAAAGACAGGGGCTTGTGATTTTGTCTCCCAACTTATTCACCTCAAGGGTGATGTCAACAATAATAACTCATGATCACTCATATCCAACTGGATATATGTGCCTAGATCTTTCCCCACCACATGATGCTTGCAAAAGAGAAAAATAAAAAAGAAGTAGAGGAGAACACTATTGACTCTTGCATAAAAAATAAATTCATAAAAGTAAATGCATAAAAGTGAAAGATAGGCCCTTCGCAGAGGGAAGCAGAGGTTGTCATGCGCTTTTTATTTTTGGATGCACAAGCCCTTAATGAAAAGGAACGTCACGTTATATTGCCCCTTGTGATAGCAACCTTTATTATGCAGTCCGTCGCTTTTATTTCTTTACCATCACAAGTTTATACAACGCTTATTTCCCTTACAATAAAAGATCATACATATTTTAGGAGCAATTTTTATTGCTTTTTGCACCGATGACAACTTACTTGAAGGATCTTATTCAATCCATAGGTAGATATAGTGGACTCTCATGGCAAGAAACTGAGTTTAAGGGTTTTGGATGCACAAGTAGTATCTCTACTTGGTGCGGATTTTTGGCTAGCAAAGATATTGGGCAAGCACCACATGTTGGAGGATCTATAACAATATAACTTCTATGTGAATATGAACAAACATAATTCATTACGTTGTCTTCCTTGTCCAACGTCAACACTTTGACATAAAATACTTAATGGGGGCTCACAATCATAAAAGATGTCCAAGATAGTATATTTGCATGTGAATCTTCTCTTCCCTTATTAACTTTTTCATGAATTGCATCATTGACTAATGCTATGCTTGTTAACCTCCAATAAATTTTACCACTTATACTTTTCTTTATGTAATGTCATTACTTTCCATAAGATTAGCATATGATCTCTTTCATTATTTTCATTGCAAGGAATCACAATTGTCATATCCAATGATCTATATGAAAGTTTTTATTATATCCCTCATGAATATTCATCACTTTGGGACCAAATTCATATCTTGTGCAAATTACCATCACTATTATTAACTCTCAAAAAGATATAAGTGAAGCATGAGAATTAATGACAAACTACTCCAAAATATATAAGCAAAGATCAATGAGTAGTGAAACAATTAAGTAGCTATGTGAGGACTCTCTCTCATTTAAAAAGTTTCAGATCTTGAGTATTTTATTCAAACAGAAAAGAAAACAAAATAAAATGACATTCCAAGGATAGCACATATCATGTGAAGAAGCAAAAACTTAGGCTCAACCGAAACTGACCGATAGTTGTTGAAGAAGAAAGGTGGGATGCCTACCGGGGCATCCCCAAGCTTAGATGCTTGAGACTTCTTGAAATATTATATAGGGATGCCTTGGGCATCCCCAAGCTTGAGCTTTTGTGTCTCCTTAATTCCTCTCATATCACGGTTTCTATAAATCTTAAAAACTTCATCCACACAAAACTCAACAAGAACTCGTGAGATAAGTTAGTATAAATCAACTCAAAACCTTAACATTCTCTACTGTAGCAAATCACTAAAATTATAATTAAACATTGCATACTAAATGCCTCTGCATATTTAATACTCTTATCCTCAAATAGAAACATTAAACACGCAAACATATGCAAACAATGCAACTATATCAGCAATCTGCCAAAACAGGACAGTCTGTAAAGGATAATTTAGAATCCATACTTAGATAACTCAAAAAATTCTAAAATTTACCACACTGGAATTTTTTTATCAAAGTTGACTGTGTCAAAATTTAAAGATTTTATCACATTCTGACATTTCGGGGCAATTTAATCAATAGCAGCAAACTTTCTGTTTTGAAACAGCAACTCATAAACTTGCAAACTGGGCATGGTAAAGGCTATAATTGGCATTTTATTGAACTAAAAGATACAAGACATGATTATTAATGACACAAAGCAAATATTAACAGAAGAAAATGATGCTCCAAGCAAAATTCATATTATGTGACGAATAAAAATATAGCTCCAAGTGAGGTTACCGATAGTGTTGAAGACGAAAGAGGGGATGCCTTCCGGGGCATCCCCAAGCTTAGTTGCTTGGGTCTTCCTTGAATTTTACTTTGGGGTGCCTTGGGCATCCCCAAGATTAGGGTCTTTCCACTCATTATTCTCCTCATATCGATATCTCACCCAAAACTTGAAAACTTCAATCACACAAAACTTAACGGAACTTCATGAGAACGGTTAGTATGATAACGAATAAACCATCACTTAGGTACTGTACAAGACAAGATTAACAATTGTTCCCATATAATGCCTACTGTATTCTATCATTTCCACCATTTATATCTCATAATATAAGCTATGGAAACATTAAAACAAGCAAACTATTCATTGAAAACAGAATCTGTCAAAAACATAACAGTCTGTAATGATCTGAGAAACTACCATACTTCTGGAACTCTAAAAATTCTGAAAAATTAGGAAAACGTCAACAATTTTCATATCAATACTGTGCAAAAATTTAAGAATTTTTTGACGCTCCAGTAAAATCTGGGAAATTAAACACTGGAGGCAAAAGTTTCTGTTTTTGCACAGAATTGAATCAACAAGTATCCACACTATCCCAAAGGTTTACTTGGCACTTTATTGAAAGAAAACATACAAAACATGATTACTACAGTAGCTTAATCATGTGAACACACTAAAACAGTAGGTATAAATATTGGGTTGTCTCCCAACAAGCGCTTTTCTTTAAAGCCTTTTAGCTAGGCATGATAATTTTGAATGATGCACTCATAGAAGTAAAAGATTGATACATAACGGGGGCATCATGAATGATAAGTTCCTCTCTCATAATAATTTTCAGTAGCATCATGAATGAATTAGCAATATAACTATCAAATAAAGCATTCTTTTCATGACCTACAATCATAGAATTTTTATTACTCTCCACACAAGCAATTTTCTTCTCATTCATAATAGTGGGAGTATCATATGAAACTCGAATGCTATAAATTGTTTCCACATTAAAAGAGTGATGTTCAATAAAAGGATTTTCATAATTATAACAAGTATAATAATAATCATCACTATTTTTCATAACATAAGTATCATCACAATAATCATCATAGATAGGAGGCATGAAATCATCATAACGAATTTGATCATTCAAAGTAGGGGGACTAAAAAGATCATCTTCATTAAGTATATCATCTCCAAGCTTGGGATAAACATCAATTGCAGCAAATAAATTCTCAAATACGTCATTCTCATCAAACATAGCATCCCCAAGCTTGTGGCTTTGCATATCATAAGCATAATCTCTTTCATCATTAATAGTATGAATAGCACCAATAGTATAACAATTATCATCATAATTTTCCAAGTTGGTGCCATAAAGATTTTCAAGATCATAAGAAGTATCATCATCTTCCCAATCATAATCATCACAACAAGTAGTAGGAATCACAAAATCAAACTCAATATCATCATTCTCCATAATCATATTTGATTCATTTTCATGAGGCACAATGGTAATAGGAGCAACATTACTTGGGAGAGATACCTTTTTACCTCTACTTTTCCTTCTTTTCTTTTTCTTCTTCACCACCTCATGTGTGGGTTTAATCAATTTTTCCATGCACTTTATTGAAGAGATTGGTTGAATAAAAAGCTCCTCCTCGTTACCTGATTCATCATAAGAAAAAATAGGAGGATATTGGGAAACCTTTTCCCCTTCATTAGTATTCTCTTCATCTTCTATTTGTTTTCTTGTCTTTAAATAATTGGCAATATAAGGATTCTCAATGCAATTCACCGCACAATACTTATAAATTTCCTCTAGATCAAAATCAAGAAATCTCTTGAGATTATATTCTGGAATATCCCTAGTTATATGTTTCATTTATTCATACCCCAGAAGCAGACTAAGTTCATTATGATGCGCAAGGGTAATCAAGTTATCACAATTTTTGGACACGATTCGATCATGAAACAATTTGCATTGGAGATTTAAATGACCACGTTCATTGCAAAGTTCACAAGGATGGCGAGAAAAATTAAACCTTTCAGCACAATCATGTAGCCTCTCTTGCAACTCTTTAGTTTCTAAATACTTATGCCTCTTGCAAAATCTATTTTCCCTTTTTGGTATGCATTTGCACTCCCAATTCACTCCACAAAAATTGACATCCTTATAGGAGACATCATTATCATGACTAGTGCAATCATCATTAGTATTATGGATATTCAAAGAATTCATACTAGCAACATTGCAATCATGCTCATCATTCAAAGATTTTATGCCAAACATTTTATTGAATTCTTCTTCTATCAATTGAGCACAATTATCGGAATCCTTATTTTCAAGAAAGACATTATAAAGATGAATAATATGAGGCAACCTCAATTCCATTATTTTTTTGTAGTTTTCTTTTATAAACTAAACTAGTGATAAAACAAGAAACTAAAAGATTCAATTGCAAGATCTAAAGATATACCTTCAAGCACTCACCTCCCCGGCAACGATGCCAGAAAAGAGCTTGATGTCTACTACACAACTTATTCTTGTAGACTCGTGTTGGGCCTCCAAGCGCAGAGTTTCGTAGGACAGTAGCAATTTTCCCTCAAGTGGATGACCTAAGGTTTATCAATCCGTGGGAGGCATAGGTTGAAGATGGTATCTCTCAAACAACCCTGCAACCAAATACAAGAAATCTCTTGTGTCCCCAACACACCCAATACAATGGTAAATTGTATAGGCGCACTAGTTCGGCGAAGAGATGGTGATAAAAGTGTAGTATGTATAGTAGATATAGGTTTTTATAATCTGAAAATATAAAAACAGCAAGGTAGCAAAAAGTAAACGGGCATAAAACAGTATTGCAATGCTTAGAAACAAGGCCTAGGGTTCATACTTTCACTAGTGCGATCTCCCAACATTGTTGACATAGTTGAATCATATGTAAATCCCTCACGTGCGACAAAGAGTTCACTCCAAAGTCACAAATAGCGGAGAACCAACCAAGAAATTGTTGTAGGGTACGAAACCACCTCAAAGTTATCCTTCCCGATCAATCTTATGAGCTATCCCCATTAATTGTCACGAACAGCCCTAGAGTTCGTACTAGAATAACACCTTAAGATACACATCAACCAAAACCCTAATGTCACCTAGGCACTCCAATGTCACCACGAGTAGCCACGGGTTTGATTATATGATATGCATCACACAATCTCAGATTCATCTATTCAAACCAACACAAAGAACTTCAAAGAGTGCCCCAAAGTTTCTACCAGAAAGTCAAGACGAAAACGTGTGCCAACCCTTATGCATAAATCCCCAAGGTCACGGAACCCGCAAGTTGATCATCAAAACATACATCAAGTTACTCAATTGAATATCCCATTGTCACCACAGATATCCATATGCAAGACATACATCAAATGTTCTCAAATCCTTAAAGACTAAATCCGATAAGAAAACTTCAAAGGGAAAACTCAATTCATCACAAGAGGATAGAGAGGGGAAAACTCCATATGATTCATCTATATCAACAAAGCTCGCGATACATCAAGATCGTGTCATCTCAAGAACACGAGAAAGAGAGATCAAACACATAGCTACTGGTGCAAACCCTCTGCCCCGAGGGTGAACTACTCCCTCCTCGTCATGGAGACCACCAAGATGATGAAGATGGCCTCCGGTGATGCTTTCCCCCCTCCGGCAGGGTGCCAGAAAAGGTCTGTAGATGAGATCGTGGAGGTACAGAGGCTTGCGGCGGCGTAAAAACTCATCTAGGTTAACTTTCCGGGGTTTCTGAATATATGTGATTTTTTGGCGTTGGAATCACGCGAGACGGAGCCACGTGGGCCCCACAAGGTACCAGGGTGCGCCTGGGGGGGGGGGGGGGTGGCGCGCCCCGGTGCCTCGTGGGCACTGGGTGGACCCCCTCCAGTGGGTCTTGGTTCCAGTATTTCTTATTTGTTCCATAAAAAATCGTCAAAAAGTTTCAACTCATTTGGAGAACTTTCATTTCTGCACAAAAAACAACACCACGGTAGTTCTGCTGAAAACAGCGTCAGTCCGGGTTAGTTCTAATCAAATCATACCAAAACCATATAGAATTGTTATAAATATGGCATGAATACTTCATAAATTATAGATATGTTGGAGACGTATCAGCATCCCCAAGCTTAATTCCTGCTCGTCCTCGAGTAGGTAAATGATAAAAGAAATAATTTATGAAGTGTGAATGCTAGCATAGTGCAAAAGTTTGATCAATGATAATCTCAATCACTTTTCCCAGCATCATAACAACAACTTTCTCTCATAAAAGTCGTCATGATAAAGTAGCAATTAAAAACAGAAATTTTGATGTGGAATGCTACCTATCATAATCATCATATAATCTTTTCTTTTATAGCATGGACATTGGACTTGAATGATTCAAAGGAAGATCTTTATTATAACAGCAATATTTATTATCATAAAACTTCTCATGAGCAAGTAACAATTCATCACAACAATGAAGTATAAGGCATAAACTTTCTTGGAAACTAACAAACTATTCTAGTCAACAATGCAATTGCAATTCATCATATTTTCAGGAAGGGTCTCATGTAGGAGCTTTTTAGCAAGTCCACATACTCAACCATCATTTAGTCTTCTATGATTGCTAACACACACGACATATATATGGAGCAAAAGTTTCAGTCAGACACATAGAAAGACAGGGGCTTGTGATTTTGTCTCCCAACTTATTCACCTCAAGGGTGATGTCAACAATAATAACTCATGATCACTCATATCCAACTGGATATATGTGCCTAGATCTTTCCCCACCACATGATGCTTGCAAAAGAGAAAAATAAAAAAGAAGTAGAGGAGAACACTATTGACTCTTGCATAAAAAATAAATTCATAAAAGTAAATGCATAAAAGTGAAAGATAGGCCCTTCGCAGAGGGAAGCAGAGGTTGTCATGCGCTTTTTATTTTTGGATGCACAAGCCCTTAATGAAAAGGAACGTCACGTTATATTGCCCCTTGTGATAGCAACCTTTATTATGCAGTCCGTCGCTTTTATTTCTTTACCATCACAAGTTCATACAACGCTTATTTCCCTTACAATAAAAGATCATACATATTTTAGGAGCAATTTTTATTGCTTTTTGCACCTATGACAACTTACTTGAAGGATCTTATTCAATCCATAGGTAGATATAGTGGACTCTCATGGCAAGAAACTGAGTTTAAGGGTTTTGGATGCACAAGTAGTATCTCTACTTGGTGCGGATTTTTGGCTAGCAAAGATATTGGGCAAGCACCACATGTTGGAGGATCTATAACAATATAACTTCTATGTGAATATGAACAAACATAATTCATTACGTTGTCTTCCTTGTCCAACGTCAACACTTTGACATAAAATACTTAATGGGGGCTCACAATCATAAAAGATGTCCAAGATAGTATATTTGCATGTGAATCTTCTCTTCCCTTATTAACTTTTTCATGAATTGCATCATTGACTAATGCTATGCTTGTTAACCTCCAATAAATTTTACCACTTATACTTTTCTTTATGTAATGTCATTACTTTCCATAAGATTAGCATATGATCTCTTTCATTATTTTCATTGCAAGGAATCACAATTGTCATATCCAATGATCTATATGAAAGTTTTTATTATATCCCTCATGAATATTCATCACTTTGGGACCAAATTCATATCTTGTGCAAATTACCATCACTATTATTAACTCTCAAAAAGATATAAGTGAAGCATGAGAATTAATGACAAACTACTCCAAAATATATAAGCAAAGATCAATGAGTAGTGAAACAATTAAGTACCTATGTGAGGACTCTCTCTCATTTAAAAAGTTTCAGATCTTGAGTATTTTATTCAAACAGCAAAGAAAACAAAATAAAATGACATTCCAAGGATAGCACATATCATGTGAAGAAGCAAAAACTTAGGCTCAACCGAAACTGACCGATAGTTGTTGAAGAAGAAAGGTGGGATGCCTACCGGGGCATCCCCAAGCTTAGATGCTTGAGACTTCTTGAAATATTATATAGGGATGCCTTGGGCATCCCCAAGCTTGAGCTTTTGTGTCTCCTTAATTCCTCTCATATCACGGTTTCTATAAATCTTAAAAACTTCATCCACACAAAACTCAACAAGAACTCGTGAGATAAGTTAGTATAAATCAACTCAAAACCTTAACATTCTCTACTGTAGCAAATCACTAAAATTATAATTAAACATTGCATACTAAATGCCTCTGCATATATAATACTCTTATCCTCAAATAGAAACATTAAACACGCAAACATATGCAAACAATGCAACTATATCAGCAATCTGCCAAAACAGGACAGTCTGTAAAGGATAATTAAGAATCCATACTTAGATAACTCAAAAAATTCTGAAAATTTACCAAACTGGAAATTTTTTATCAAAGTTGACTGTGTCAAAATTTAAATATTTTATCACATTCTGACATTTCTGGGCAATTTAATCAATAGCAGCAAACTTTCTGTTTTGAAACAGCAACTCATAAACTTGCAAACTGGGCATGGTAAAGGCTATAATTGGCATTTTATTGAACTAAAAGATACAAGACATGATTATTAATGACACAAATCAAATATTAACAGAATAAAATGACGCTCCAAGCAAAATTCATATTATGTGACGAATAAAAATATAGCTCCAAGTGAGGTTACCGATAGTGTTGAAGACGAAAGAGGGGATGCCTTCCGGGGCATCCCCAAGCTTAGTTGCTTGGGTCTTCCTTGAATTTTACTTTGGGGTGCCTTGGGCATCCCCAAGCTTAGGGTCTTTCCACTCATTATTCTCCTCATATCGATATCTCACCCAAAACTTGAAAACTTCAATCACACAAAACTTAACGGAACTTCATGAGAACGGTTAGTATGATAACGAATAAACCATCACTTAGGTACTGTACAAGACAAGATTAACAATTGTTCCCATATAATGCCTACTGTATTCTATCATTTCCACCATTTATATCTCATAATATAAGCTATGGAAACATTAAAACAAGCAAACTATTCATTGAAAACAGAATCTGTCAAAAACATAACAGTCTGTAATGATCTGAGAAACTACCATACTTCTGGAACTCTAAAAATTCTGAAAAATTAGTAAAACGTCAACAATTTTCATATCAATACTGTGCAAAAATTTCAGAATTTTTTGACGCTCCAGTAAAATCTGGGAAATTAAACACTGGAGGCAAAAGTTTCTGTTTTTGCACAGAATTGAATCAACAAGTATCCACACTATCCCAAAGGTTTACTTGGCACTTTATTGAAAGAAAACATACAAAACATGATTACTACAGTAGCTTAATCATGTGAACACACTAAAACAGTAGGTATAAATATTGGGTTGTCTCCCAACAAGCGCTTTTCTTTAAAGCCTTTTAGCTAGGCATGATAATTTTGAATGATGCACTCATAGAAGTAAAAGATTGATACATAACGGGGGCATCATGAATGATAAGTTCCTCTCTCATAATAATTTTCAGTAGCATCATGAATGAATTAGCAATATAACTATCAAATAAAGCATTCTTTTCATGACCTACAATCATAGAATTTTTATTACTCTCCACACAAGCAATTTTCTTCTCATTCATAATAGTGGGAGTATCATATGAAACTCGAATGCTATAAATTGTTTCCACATTAAAAGAGTGATGTTCAATAAAAGGATTTTCATAATTATAACAAGTATAATAATAATCATCACTATTTTTCATAACATAAGTATCATCACAATAATCATCATAGATAGGAGGCATGAAATCATCATAACGAATTTGATCATTCAAAGTAGGGGGACTAAAAAGATCATCTTCATTAAGTATATCATCTCCAAGCTTGGGATAAACATCAATTGCAGCAAATAAATTCTCAAATACGTCATTCTCATCAAACATAGCATCCCCAAGCTTGTGGCTTTGCATATCATAAGCATAATCTCTTTCATCATTAATAGTATGAATAGCACCAATAGTATAACAATTATCATCATAATTTTCCAAGTTGGTGCCATAAAGATTTTCAAGATCATAAGAAGTATCATCATCTTCCCAATCATAATCATCACAACAAGTAGTAGGAATCACAAAATCAAACTCAATATCATCATTCTCCATAATCATATTTGATTCATTTTCATGAGGCACAATGGTAATAGGAGCAACATTACTTGGGAGAGATACCTTTTTACCTCTACTTTTCCTTCTTTTCTTTTTCTTCTTCACCACCTCATGTGTGGGTTTAATCAATTTTTCCGTGCACTTTATTGAAGAGATTGGTTGAATAAAAAGCTCCTCCTCGTTACCTGATTCATCATAAGAAAAAAATAGGAGGATATTGGGAAACCTTTTCCCCTTCATTAGTATTCTCTTCATCTTCTATTTGTTTTCTTGTCTTTAAATAATTGGCAATATAAGGATTCTCAATGCAATTCACCGCACAATACTTATAAATTTCCTCTAGATCAAAATCAAGAAATCTCTTGAGATTATATTCTGGAATATCCCTAGTTATATGTTTCATTTATTCATACCCCAGAAGCAGACTAAGTTCATTATGATGCTCAAGGGTAATCAAGTTATCACAATTTTTGGACACGATTCGATCATGAAACAATTTGCATTGGAGATTTAAATGACCACGTTCATTGCAAAGTTCACAAGGATGGCGAGAAAAATTAAACCTTTCAGCACAATCATGTAGCCTCTCTTGCAACTCTTTAGTTTCTAAATACTTATGCCTCTTGCAAAATCTATTTTCCCTTTTTGGTATGCATTTGCACTCCCAATTCACTCCACAAAAATTGACATCCTTATAGGAGACATCATTATCATGACTAGTGCAATCATCATTAGTATTATGGATATTCAAAGAATTCATACTAGCAACATTGCAATCATGCTCATCATTCAAAGATTTTATGCCAAACATTTTATTGAATTCTTCTTCTATCAATTGAGCACAATTATCGGAATCCTTATTTTCAAGAAAGACATTATAAAGATGAATAATATGAGGCAACCTCAATTCCATTATTTTTTTGTAGTTTTCTTTTATAAACTAAACTAGTGATAAAACAAGAAACTAAAAGATTCAATTGCAAGATCTAAAGATATACCTTCAAGCACTCACCTCCCCGGCAACGACGCCAGAAAAGAGCTTGATGTCTACTACACAACTTATTCTTGTAGACTCGTGTTGGGCCTCCAAGCGCAGAGTTTCGTAGGACAGTAGCAATTTTCCCTCAAGTGGATGACCTAAGGTTTATCAATCCGTGGGAGGCGTAGGTTGAAGATGGTATCTCTCAAACAACCCTGCAACCAAATACAAGAAATCTCTTGTGTCCCCAACACACCCAATACAATGGTAAATTGTATAGGCGCACTAGTTCGGCGAAGAGATGGTGATAAAAGTGTAGTATGTATAGTAGATATAGGTTTTTATAATCTGAAAATATAAAAACAGCAAGGTAGCAAAAAGTAAACGGGCATAAAACAGTATTGCAATGCTTAGAAACAAGGCCTAGGGTTCATACTTTCACTAGTGCGATCTCCCAACATTGTTGACATAGTTGAATCATATGTAAATCCCTCACGTGCGACAAAGAGTTCACTCCAAAGTTACAAATAGCGGAGAACCAACCAAGAAATTGTTGTAGGGTACGAAACCACCTCAAAGTTATCCTTCCCGATCAATCTTATGAGCTATCCCCATTAATTGTCATGAACAGCCCTAGAGTTCGTACTAGAATAACACCTTAAGATACACATCAACCAAAACCCTAATGTCACCTAGGCACTCCAATGTCACCACGAGTACCCACGGGTTTGATTATATGATATGCATCACACAATCTCAGATTCATCTATTCAAACCAACACAAAGAACTTCAAAGAGTGCCCCAAAGTTTCTACCAGAAAGTCAAGACGAAAACGTGTGCCAACCCTTATGCATAAATCCCCAAGGTCACGGAACCCGCAAGTTGATCATCAAAACATACATCAAGTGACTCAATTGAATATCCCATTGTCACCACAGATATCCTTATGCAAGACATACATCAAATGTTCTCAAATCCTTAAAGACTAAATCCGATAAGAAAACTTCAAAGGGAAAACTCAATTCATCACAAGAGGATAGAGAGGGGAAAACTCCATATGATTCATCTATATCAACAAAGCTCGCGATACATCAAGATCGTGTCATCTCAAGAACACGAGAAAGAGAGATCAAACACATAGCTACTGGTGCAAACCCTCTGCCCCGAGGGTGAACTACTCCCTCCTCGTCATGGAGACCACCGGGATGATGAAGATGGCCTCCGGTGATGCTTTCCCCCCTCCGGCAGGGTGCCAGAAAAGGTCTGTAGATTAGATCGTGGAGGTACAGAGGCTTGCGGCGGCGTAAAAACTCATCTAGGTTAACTTTCCGGGGTTTCTGAATATATGTGATTTTTTGGCGTTGGAATCACGCGAGACGGAGCCACGTGGGCCCCACAAGGTACCAGGGTGCGCCTGGGGGGGGGTGGCGCGCCCCGGTGCCTCGTGGGCACTGGGTGGCCCCCCTCCAGTGGGTCTTGGTTCCAGTATTTCTTATTTGTTCCATAAAAAATCGTCAAAAAGTTTCAACTCATTTGGAGAACTTTCATTTCTGCACAAAAAACAACACCACGGTAGTTCTGCTGAAAACAGCGTCAGTCCGGGTTAGTTCTAATCAAATCATACCAAAACCATATAGAATTGTTATAAATATGGCATGAATACTTCATAAATTATAGATATGTTGGAGACGTATCAGCATCCCCAAGCTTAATTCCTGCTCGTCCTCGAGTAGGTAAATGATAAAAGAAATAATTTATGAAGTGTGAATGCTAGCATAGTGCAAAAGTTTGATCAATGATAATCTCAATCACTTTTCCTAGCATCATAACAACAACTTTCTCTCATAAATGTTGTCATGATAAAGTAGCAATTAAAAACAGAAATTTTGATGTGGAATGCTACCTATCATAATCATCATATAATCTTTTCTTTTATAGCATGGACATTGGACTTGAATGATTCAAAGGAAGATCTTTATTATAACAGCAATATTTATTATCATAAAACTTCTCATGAGCAAGTAACAATTCATCACAACAATGAAGTATAAGGCATAAACTTTCTTGGAAACTAACAAACTATTCTAGTCAACAATGCAATTGCAATTCATCATATTTTCAGGAAGGGTCTCATGTAGGAGCTTTTTAGCAAGTCCACATACTCAACCATCATTTAGTCTTCTATGATTGCTAACACACACGACATATATATGGAGCAAAAGTTTCAGTCAGACACATAGAAAGACAGGGGCTTGTGATTTTGTCTCCCAACTTATTCACCTCAAGGGTGATGTCAACAATAATAACTCATGATCACTCATATCCAACTGGATATATGTGCCTAGATCTTTCCCCACCACATGATGCTTGCAAAAGAGAAAAATAAAAAAGAAGTAGAGGAGAACACTATTGACTCTTGCATAAAAAATAAATTCATAAAAGTAAATGCATAAAAGTGAAAGATAGGCCCTTCGCAGAGGGAAGCAGAGGTTGTCATGCGCTTTTTATTTTTGGATGCACAAGCCCTTAATGAAAAGGAACGTCACGTTATATTGCCCCTTGTGATAGCAACCTTTATTATGCAGTCCGTCGCTTTTATTTCTTTACCATCACAAGTTCATACAACGCTTATTTCCCTTACAATAAAAGATCATACATATTTTAGGAGCAATTTTTATTGCTTTTTGCACCGATGACAACTTACTTGAAGGATCTTATTCAATCCATAGGTAGATATAGTGGACTCTCATGGCAAGAAACTGAGTTTAAGGGTTTTGGATGCACAAGTAGTATCTCTACTTGGTGCGGATTTTTGGCTAGCAAAGATATTGGGCAAGCACCACATGTTGGAGGATCTATAACAATATAACTTCTATGTGAATATGAACAAACATAATTCATTACGTTGTCTTCCTTGTCCAACGTCAACACTTTGACATAAAATACTTAATGGGGGCTCACAATCATAAAAGATGTCCAAGATAGTATATTTGCATGTGAATCTTCTCTTCCCTTATTAACTTTTTCATGAATTGCATCATTGACTAATGCTATGCTTGTTAACCTCCAATAAATTTTACCACTTATACTTTTCTTTATGTAATGTCATTACTTTCCATAAGATTAGCATATGATCTCTTTCATTATTTTCATTGCAAGGAATCACACTTGTCATATCCAATGATCTATATGAAAGTTTTTATTATATCCCTCATGAATATTCATCACTTTGGGACCAAATTCATATCTTGTGCAAATTACCATCACTATTATTAACTCTCAAAAAGATATAAGTGAAGCATGAGAATTAATGACAAACTACTCCAAAATATATAAGCAAAGATCAATGAGTAGTGAAACAATTAAGTAGCTATGTGAGGACTCTCTCTCATTTAAAAAGTTTCAGATCTTGAGTATTTTATTCAAACAGCAAAGAAAACAAAATAAAATGACATTCCAAGGATAGCACATATCATGTGAAGAAGCAAAAACTTAGGCTCAACCGAAACTGACCGATAGTTGTTGAAGAAGAAAGGTGGGATGCCTACCGGGGCATACCCAAGCTTAGATGCTTGAGACTTCTTGAAATATTATATTGGGATTCCTTGGGCATCCCCAAGCTTGAGCTTTTGTGTCTCCTTAATTCCTCTCATATCACGATTTCTATAAATCTTAAAAACTTCATCCACACAAAACTCAACAAGAACTCGTGAGATAAGTTAGTATAAATCAACTCAAAACCTTAACATTCTCTACTGTAGCAAATCACTAAAATTATAATTAAACATTGCATACTAAATGCCTCTGCATATTTAATACTCTTATCCTCAAATAGAAACATTAAACACGCAAACATATGCAAACAATGCAACTATATCAGCAATCTGCCAAAACAGGACAGTCTGTAAAGGATAATTAAGAATCCATACTTAGATAACTCAAAAAATTCTAAAATTTACCACACTGGAATTTTTTTATCAAAGTTGACTGTGTCAAAATTTAAAGATTTTATTACATTCTGACATTTCTGGGCAATTTAATCAATAGCAGCAAACTTTCTGTTTTGAAACAGCAACTCATAAACTTGCAAACTGGGCATGGTAAAGGCTATAATTGGCATTTTATTGAACTAAAAGATACAAGACATGATTATTAATGACACAAAGCAAATATTAACAGAAGAAAATGATGCTCCAAGCAAAATTCATATTATCTGACGAATAAAAATATAGCTCCAAGTGAGGTTACCGATAGTGTTGAAGACGAAAGAGGGGATGCCTTCCGGGGCATCCCCAAGCTTAGTTGCTTGGGTCTTCCTTGAATTTTACTTTGGGGTGCCTTGGGCATCCCCAAGCTTAGGGTCTTTCCACTCATTATTCTCCTCATATCGATATCTCACCCAAAACTTGAAAACTTCAATCACACAAAACTTAACGGAACTTCATGAGAACGGTTAGTATGATAACGAATAAACCATCACTTAGGTACTGTACAAGACAAGATTAACAATTGTTCCCATATAATTCCTACTGTATTCTATCATTTCCACCATTTATATCTCATAATATAAGCTATGGAAACATTAAAACAAGCAAACTATTCATTGAAAACAGAATCTGTCAAAAACATAACAGTCTGTAATGATCTGAGAAACTACCATACTTCTGGAACTCTAAAAATTCTGAAAAATTAGGAAAACGTCAACAATTTTCATATCAATACTGTGAAAAAATTTCAGAATTTTTTCACGCTCCAGTAAAATCTGGGAAATTAAACACTGGAGGCAAAAGTTTCTGTTTTTGCACAGAATTGAATCAACAAGTATCCACACTATCCCAAAGGTTTTACTTGGCACTTTATTGAAAGAAAACATACAAAACATGATTACTACAGTAGCTTAATCATGTGAACACACTAAAATAGTAGGTATAAATATTGGGTTGTCTCCCAACAAGCGCTTTTCTTTAAAGCCTTTTAGCTAGGCATGATAATTTTGAATGATGCACTCATAGAAGTAAAAGATTGATACATAACGGGGGCATCATGAATGATAAGTTCCTCTCTCATAATAATTTTCAGTAGCATCATGAATGAATTAGCAATATAACTATCAAATAAAGCATTCTTTTCATGACCTACAATCATAGAATTTTTATTACTCTCCACACAAGCAATTTTCTTCTCATTCATAATAGTGGGAGTATCATATGAAACTCGAATGCTATAAATTGTTTCCACATTAAAAGAGTGATGTTAAATAAAAGGATTTTCATAATTATAACAAGTATAATAATAATCATCACTATTTTTCATAACATAAGTATCATCACAATAATCATCATAGATAGGAGGCATGAAATCATCATAACGAATTTGATCATTCAAAGTAGGGGGACTAAAAAGATCATCTTCATTAAGTATATCATCTCCAAGCTTGGGATAAACATCAATTGCAGCAAATAAATTCTCAAATACGTCATTCTCATCAAACATAGCATCCCCAAGCTTGTGGCTTTGCATATCATAAGCATAATCTCTTTCATCATTAATAGTATGAATAGCACCAATAGTATAACAATTATCATCATAATTTTCCAAGTTGGTGCCATAAAGATTTTCAAGATCATAAGAAGTATCATCATCTTCCCAATCATAATCATCACAACAAGTAGTAGGAATCACAAAATCAAACTCAATATCATCATTCTCCATAATCATATTTGATTCATTTTCATGAGGCACAATGGTAATAGGAGCAACATTACTTGGGAGAGATACCTTTTTACCTCTACTTTTCCTTCTTTTCTTTTTCTTCTTCACCACCTCATGTGTGGGTTTAATCAATTTTTCTGTGCACTTTATTGAAGAGATTGGTTGAATAAAAAGCTCCTCCTCGTTACCTGATTCATCATAAGAAAAAAATAGGAGGATATTGGGAAATCTTTTCCCCTTCATTAGTATTCTCTTCATCTTCTATTTGTTTTCTTGTCTTTAAATAATTGGCAATATAAGGATTCTCAATGCAATTCACCGCACAATACTTATAAATTACCTCTAGATCAAAATCAAGAAATCTCTTGAGATTATATTCTGGAATATCCCTAGTTATATGTTTCATTTATTCATACCCCAGAAGCAGACTAAGTTCATTATGATGCGCAAGGGTAATCAAGTTATCACAATTTTTGGACACGATTCGATCATGAAACAATTTGCATTGGAGATTTAAATGACCACGTTCATTGCAAAGTTCACAAGGATGGCGAGAAAAATTAAACCTTTCAGCACAATCATGTAGCCTCTCTTGCAACTCTTTAGTTTCTAAATACTTATGCCTCTTGCAAAATCTATTTTCCCTTTTTGGTATGCATTTGCACTCCCAATTCACTCCACAAAAATTGACATCCTTATAGGAGACATCATTATCATGACTAGTGCAATCATCATTAGTATTATGGATATTCAAAGAATTCATACTAGCAACATTGCAATCTTGCTCATCATTCAAAGATTTTATGCCAAACATTTTATTGAATTCTTCTTCTATCAATTGAGCACAATTATCGGAATCCTTATTTTCAAGAAAGACATTATAAAGATGAATAATATGAGGCAACCTCAATTCCATTATTTTTTTGTAGTTTTCTTTTATAAACTAAACTAGTGATAAAACAAGAAACTAAAAGATTCAATTGCAAGATCTAAAGATATACCTTCAAGCACTCACCTCCCCGGCAACGACGCCAGAAAAGAGCTTGATGTCTACTACACAACTTATTCTTGTAGACTCGTGTTGGGCCTCCAAGCGCAGAGTTTCGTAGGACAGTAGCAATTTTCCCTCAAGTGGATGACCTAAGGTTTATCAATCCGTGGGAGGCGTAGGTTGAAGATGGTATCTCTCAAACAACCCTGCAACCAAATACAAGAAATCTCTTGTGTCCCCAACACACCCAATACAATGGTAAATTGTATAGGCGCACTAGTTCGGCGAAGAGATGGTGATAAAAGTGTAGTATGTATAGTAGATATAGATTTTTATAATCTGAAAATATAAAAACAGCAAGGTAGCAAAAAGTAAACGGGCATAAAACAGTATTGCAATGCTTAGAAACAAGGCCTAGGGTTCATACTTTCACTAGTGCGATCTCCCAACATTGTTGACATAGTTGAATCATATGTAAATCCCTCACGTGCGACAAAGAGTTCACTCCAAAGTCACAAATAGCGGAGAACCAACCAAGAAATTGTTGTAGGGTACGAAACCACCTCAAAGTTATCCTTCCCGATCAATCTTATGAGCTATCCCCATTAATTGTCACGAACAGCCCTAGAGTTCGTACTAGAATAACACCTTAAGATACACATCAACCAAAACCCTAATGTCACCTAGGCACTCCAATGTCACCACGAGTACCCACGGGTTTGATTATATGATATGCATCACACAATCTCAGATTCATCTATTCAAACCAACACAAAGAACTTCAAAGAGTGCCCCAAAGTTTCTACCAGAAAGTCAAGACGAAAACGTGTGCCAACCCTTATGCATAAATCCCCAAGGTCACGGAACCCGCAAGTTGATCATCAAAACATACATCAAGTGACTCAATTGAATATCCCATTGTCACCACAGATATCCTTATGCAAGACATACATCAAATGTTCTCAAATCCTTAAAGACTAAATCCGATAAGAAAACTTCAAAGGGAAAACTCAATTCATCACAAGAGGATAGAGAGGGGAAAACTCCATATGATTCATCTATATCAACAAAGCTCGCGATACATCAAGATCGTGTCATCTCAAGAACACGAGAAAGAGAGATCAAACACATAGCTACTGGTGCAAACCCTCTGCCCCGAGGGTGAACTACTCCCTCCTCGTCATGGAGACCACCGGGATGATGAAGATGGCCTCCGGTGATGCTTTCCCCCCTCCGGCAGGGTGCCAGAAAAGGTCTGTAGATTAGATCGTGGAGGTACAGAGGCTTGCGGCGGCGTAAAAACTCATCTAGGTTAACTTTCCGGGGTTTCTGAATATATGTGATTTTTTGGCGTTGGAATCACGCGAGACGGAGCCACGTGGGCCCCACAAGGTACCAGGGTGCGCTTGGGGGGGGGGGGGTGGCGCGCCCCGGTGCCTCGTGGGCACTGGGTGGCCCCCCTCCAGTGGGTCTTGGTTCCAGTATTTCTTATTTGTTCCATAAAAAATCGTCAAAAAGTTTCAACTCATTTGGAGAACTTTCATTTCTGCACAAAAAACAACACCACGGTAGTTCTGCTGAAAACAGCGTCAGTCCGGGTTAGTTCTAATCAAATCATACCAAAATCATATAGAATTGTTATAAATATGGCATGAATATTTCATAAATTATAGATATGTTGGAGACGTATCATGCGGCTGGGACGTCGTCGGCACCAACGGACAAGGAGGGGCGGCAGGGGCTGGCCGGAGTGGTCGCGTCCGAGCGCCTGGGTGCACAGAGTGCAGCTTTACCCCTGCTAGCCTCATGATCACCACGGGTGCTGGCACTCCGAGGCCACGCACGCCTGGCACACCTTGTCCATTGCGTCGACCTGAGCTCAAATAGTATACTCATGACACGGGTAGGGCTAGGGATGGCTCAAGTTGCCCGAGCTCATCCAAATCAGCTTCTGTCTAGGATCTTGGGAGGGTTCCAGAGAAGAAATGAGCTTAGGATTGAGCCAAAGGGCCTGTCTGGGATATTCTAGGTTGGAAGGACTGCATACTGGGAAAATTTCAAGAATTTTTGCAAAGTTTTGAACATGGTTCATGTGTAAACCATATTCTGGTCCAGAAACTTGTTGAGGATGATGCACTCATATGGATTCACTCCTTGAGCTGAAATTTGGTTTTGGGAGGTTATTTGGTTGTGGCATGATGCTATAAAAATTTTGGGGAAAATGGACACTTCTAGCTGGTACTTCCTTCACAAAGGTTTGAAATGATCAGAAGCTTGTCAGAATAATTTCTCTAGAAAATTGCACTAGACTAGGAGAGATTTTTGGATATTGTGGAAAGATATGGCTCCTAGTATCTTAGGGATTAATTTGGGAATTTTCTGAGGCATGAAGATATAGGTTGCTTCACAAAGGCCAATTTTGTCCAAAGAATAAAAGGAATTTTCTAGGCAAAATTTTGTACTGACCAATGAAATATATTTGGGTATAGTGGGAGTAGATGATGTCAAGAAGGTGTGGTATTAATTTGGGAATTTTTTGATCAGCAGAGCTATAGGTTGCTTCACAACCCATAGTGAAAATAGGCATTTCCCCAGGAGAAAATGAATTATTTTGGAGGAATAAAAATTAGAGTTTAGGTCAGAGGGTGGGAGACAAGATATTGGCAAGATGTTGAGGGTGTTGGGTCATTTAGAAAGAAATTCAAAGAACCCTCAAGTCCAAAGTCAATGAACTAGTTTGAAATTCACTCAAAAAGCAAATAAAACCAGAAAAATATTTGCAAAGAAAAAGTGGCCAAAACCAGGGTGTCACAAACCTACCCCCCTTAGGATGAATCTTGTCCTTGAGATTCGGTTGCTCAGGGAACAAATACGGATATGCTGATCTCAGAAAATCCTTTCTTTCCTAGGCAGCCTCTTCTTCGGTATGGTGATCCCACGGTACCTTGTAAAACCTGATCACCTTACTCCTAGTGGTTCTTTCCATCTAATCTAAGATTCTGACAGGCTTTTCCTCATAGGTCAGATCCCTGGTTAACTCTAGTTCACTCATATCTGCCTGTTTGATCGGAGGTGTAATGCACTTTCTTAGCTGTGAGATGTGAAAGACATCATGAACGTCGGACAATTCTGGCGGTAGCTCCAACTGATAGGCTACTCTGCCTCTTCTAGCAATCACGGGAAAGGGACCGATATATATGGGTGCAAGTTTTCCTCGGGTATGAAACCTTTTGATTCCTTTCATGGGAGTTACTCGGAGGTAGGTATACTCTCCGGGCTCAAAAGTTACTTCCCGGTGTTTAGGGTCATAGTAACTCTTTTGACGGGATTTGGCTGCTCGAAGGCGCTCTTGAATTTCCTTAACTTGCTTCTCAGCCTCGAGCATCAAATCTGTGCCAAAGATACGGCTGTCTCCTCTCTGTGACCAGTTCAAGGGGGTGCGGCATTTACGCCCATACAACGCTTCAAACGGTGACATTTTGAGACTTGCTTGATAACTGTTGTTGTAAGAAAATTCCGCATAGGGTAGGCTATCCTCCCACTTGGGTCCATAGGTGAGGGCACAAGACCGAAGCATATCTTCCAGTATCTGGTTCACTCGTTCGGTCTGCCCGTCTGTCTGCGGGTGATATGCCGTGCTATGCTTTAGCAAGGTTCCCAGAGCCTGTTGCAAATGTAGCCAGAATGCTGAAGTGAACAAGGATCCTCTATCCGACGTGATGGACTTGGGTACTCCATGAAGGCTGACAATTCGGAACATATAGAGCTGTGCAAGCTGGTCAGCCCTGAAGGTGGTTTTTACTGGAATAAAGTGAGCTGCTTTGGTAATTATATCCACGATAACCCAGATGGCGTCATGGCCTCTTGTTGACTTAGGTAGCCCAACAATGAAGTCCATGCATATGTCATCCCATTTCCATTGGGGAACCTGTAAAGGTTGCAGCAACCCGGCTGGTTTCTGATGCTCAGCTTTAACCTTGTTGCATACATTGCAACATGCAACGAAGTACGCAATGTCTCTATGCATTCCTGGCCACCAGAAAGTATCCTTTCGGTCCTGGTACATTTTTATTCCTCCCGGGTGAATGGAATATGCGGATTCATGCGCCTCTCGGAGTATCTGTTGTCTCAAATTTTCTTGGTCAGGCACGCATATCCGATTATCAAACCATAATGTTCCCTGACCGTCAATACGGAAGGACTTGGCCTTTTCTTGTTGTATGTTCTCCTTGATCCTTTGTATATTCCTGTCTGCTTTCTAAGCTTCTTTAATTTCCTCCATAAGTGTTGGAGTGATTTCCAACGTATCCGGGTTAACCGGACCACAAAGTACCAAGTTAAGCTTGGCAAACTCTTCCTGTAACTCTGGATGGATACCTTCAGTTATTGCATTCACGGTGCCTGGTTTCCTACTGAGGGCATATGCGACCACATTGGCTTTTCCCGGATGATAATTGATCCCGAGGTCATAGTCCTTGACCAGTTCAAGCCATCTTCTCTGCCTGAGGTTAAGATCGGGTTGTGTGAAAATATACTTGAGACTCTTATGGTCCGTGTCTATCTCACATCGCTGCCCAATGAGATAATGCCTCCAAATCTTTAGGGCATGAACCACAGCTGCTAATTCCAGGTCATGGGTGGGGTAGTTTTCCTCATGAGGTCATAGCTGTCTGGATGCATATGCTACAACATTTCCTTCTTGCATTAATACGCAGCCGATTCCCCGCCTGGAAGCATCACAGTATATGTCAAAGCTTTTGTGGATATCCGGAAGAATTAGGACAGGGGCCGTGGTTAGCCTTGTCTTTAGCTCCATAAAGCTGCTATCACATTCCTCCGTCTAGACAAACTTGTGATTCTTTTTCAACAGTTCTGTTAGTGGCTTGGCTATCTTTGAGATGCCTTCAATGAAACGGCGGTAGTAGCCTGCCATTCCCAGGAAACTGCGGACTTCTGTTATCATAGCTGGCGTCTTCCAATTTAATACAGCAGTCACCTTGCTGGGGTCGACTGCCACATCTTGTTCTGACAGAACGTGCCCCAGAAATCCCACCTCTCTTAGCCAAAATTCACACTTGCTGAACTTGGCATACAAGCGATGGGTCCTTAGTCTTTCTAGGACAGCACGGAGGTGTTGTTTGTGCTCCTCTTCATTTTTGGAGTATATAAGGATATCATCGATAAACACTACCACAAACTTGTCCAGGAAGTCCATGAAGACTTTGTTCATCATGCTCATGAAATAAGCTGGAGCATTGGTCAGCCCAAATGACATGACTGTAAATTCGTACAGACCATATCGGGTGGTAAAGGCTGTCTTGGGGATATCCTCTTTCCTAATTTTTAGCTGATGATACCCCGTTCGGAGGTCAATCTTGGAAAATACCCGGGCCCCGTTCAACTGGTCGAACAAGTCATCAATGCGGGGAAGCGGGTACTTATTTTAAATAGTGACCTCATTCAGCGGGAGATTGTCCACACACATTCGTTGACTGCCATCCTTCTTCTTAACAAACAGCACATGTGATCCCCATGGCGAGATGCTTGGGCGAATATACCCTTTCTGTAGCAATTCATCCAACTGCTTCTTCAATTCCACCAGCTCGGTGGACGGCATGCGGTAGTACTTCTTGTATATTGGAGTGGTTCCGGGAATAACATCAATAGCAAACTCCAGTTCCCGATCGGGTGGCATTCCTGGTAGTTCTTCAGGGAACACGTCCAGAAATTCACTGACTACCGGAATCAAGTTCATATCTGTGGCAGTGGTCTTGAATGCCATTCCTTTCTTTGACATCATTTTGCTAGCAATGAACTGAACTGTTTGGCCTACCGGGTTAACCAATGTCACTGTCCTGGTGGCACAGTTGATGCAGACCTGGTGCGGAGTCAACCAATCCATCCCCAGTATTACGTCCAATCCAGGTGACTCAATGGCAATAAGGGTAGCTGGAAACTTAACTCCATGTATCAGGATTTCCAGGTCCTTATATATGACATTTGTTCCGAGCATGGAACCAGGGGATTGTACCACCATGATTTTGTCCAAAAGAGAAGGAGGAAATTTGTGCATGGTGGCAAAACTCCGTGAAATAAACGAATGGGAAGCCCTGGAATCAAATAAAATTATTGCAGGTATGTCGTTAATAGGAAACATACCGAGGACCACATCTGGTGCTTCGCGGGCTTCCTCAGCGGAGATATGATGGACTTGGCCGCGATGGAAGTCCTGATTGGGGCGGCGTCTGACATTGTTGACTTGTGGCTTGAAGTCGGATGGTGGCTTCCCTGCCCTTGTGGGACATTGCTTGGAGTAATGCCCGCCTTGACCACAAGTGAAACAAGTGTTGTTGCGTCGGCAGTCTTCCAGCACTGGCTGCTTGCCATAGGTCTTGTCCTGATTTCCTGGCTTGTTGTTATTATTGCCACTGTTCCAGGTAGGCTTGTACTCAGGCTGGATTGGTTGCCAGATACGTGGCTTCTGCATGAACTGCTCGCGGGTGTCCTTCTTGGGCTCAAACTTACGCTTGCAGTCATCATATTCGGACTTATGCTCCTGTTCAGCTATGAAAGCTTTGTTTACCAGAGTCTGGAAGTCCAGAAAATCTAGCATACAAAGTTGACAATGGAGGGCATGGTTGAGTCCTCCTAGGAACCGGTCTATCTTTCTTTCCGCAGTGGACACGTCATGGATGGAGTATCGTGCCAGATTATTGAATTTGTTTAGGTACTCACCAACTGACATGTTTCCTTGAGTAAGAGCAATGAACTCCCTTTGCTTCACCTTCATTAAGCCCGTGGGAATGTGGTACCTGCGGAACAGCTCCTTGAATTTCTCCCAGGAAATGTCTTCCCCAGGAGGCCATGCCATTTTTGCATTATCCCACCAGATGGCTACCAGCCCTTCTAGGTAATGAGTGACAAAAGGAACCTTGTCTGGCTCTTCACAGCGAGCTATTTCCAGCTTCTTTTCCGTGGTCCTTATCCAATCATCAGCTTCAATTGGATCAACAGCTTGACTAAAATTGGGTGGCTTGGTTCGCTGAAAATCAGACAGCTTGGAGTGCATCCCATTGTTCTGATTCTGTCCTACCATGGTTTGCATACTCTTCAAAAATTCCATGAGATCCTGATTTCTTTTCTCCTCAAACATCCTCATAATCTGATCAGTGGTTGGTGGTTGTGGTGGTGGAGGTGGTAAATCTGCTGGTGGCTGTCCTGCTTGTCTAGCGGACCGACGAACCGGAGTTCCATCGCCGCCCTGATTACTACACCTCTTCATCCTATAACCGTTCCCATTGCAAAATACCGAATTGATGAGCAACATCCATAAGGGAAATACGATAATGTGACACCAAGAAAATGAAACCAAGAAAAATGAAATAAACAACATAATTATACAAGGCAACCCAACATCATACATGGCAAACTAGTAGAGGGTATCATGGCTAGTACTGCTCATACGGCAGTTGACATATGCAAGATGCTACGATGCATACACATGCTTAAACTCAACATCCACTCTAGTTGCGCGGGTGACATGGACACTGGCAAACTGAAGACTCCTCGTCATCTGATTCCGCCTCGGAATCGGAACTGATGATGTGGATCACGTCCTCCGAAACAAAGGAGACACGATGTCGCTGACGGGGTGTCTCTCCCTCTGAAGGGGAAGAAGCATGATGCCTCAGCATCGGAGCAGCTAGAGTGGCTAACAGTGAGGCCCACTCAGCTGGGGACTCACGCCGGATACCAGATGAAGTGCCTGGCGGTCCGAACGAGCTAGAAGGAGTCTCAGGCATACGTGGAGGTGGAACATGCGGTGTATACATAGGTGAAAACACAGGGGAAGGAGGAGACTGTGCTGCAGTAGCACCTGCAAGTGCCTCTCGGGCATGAGACAGCTCCTCAGCCAGGGAGGTGATCATACGATAACTGGCGTTCAGGTAACGGGATAAAGCACCAGTAGCCCGATCACTCGGCGGATCAACAGGCAGAAAAAGGACTCGCCCTGTCGTATGCGGCAGGGTGGGGTAGTGAAAGAAACCTGGATGTGTCTGCATCTTGACCTCATGGAAGCGCAAGTTAGTGAGAGCCTCCATAGCAGCAAACTGAATCGCCAGATCGGGAGTAGAAGCAGTCCCCCCCTTGGAGGAGCGGGAATAGCTGCCGATCTCCGAACTCACAGTAAGGAAAGCCTCAGCGTGATACTCGTACACTGAACCTGCAAGCTGCTCTCGGAACACCTGATACACTGGATCTTCGCCATTGGGGTAAAGTCGAAGCGAAACATTGCGAAGCAGTACTGGAAAAGTGAACGGTGCCGGCTCATGGTTGTAGTGGTACGGAACAGGTGCCATCTACACTCATAAGACCAACGGTTAGCGAAACAAATGAATCTAGATGCATGCTATGCAACAGGCAAATGCAGCAACCAAAACACACACCAAGACTCTAGACTAATCGGAATTCTAGCACGAGGTTAACTAGGGTGTCCTACAGTCAGCACGGCTCTGATACCAAGCGTTGTGGCACCCCGGCTCAGAGAACCGGTTTACCTGTGTTCCCAACCCAGAGATCATGTCTTCTGGAAACACACAACAACTTGGAACAGAACATAACTGATCTTTATTGATATGATACAGGTACAAGCTCGGACATTACATAGGATAGTGAGGCCAGGAGCACTACTCGTGCTATGACAGTATCTACATTATTTATGAAACATCTCAAGGGCCTCAATACTGGTGGCTAAAACTACGGCGTAGCGGAACATCGGGTGAGACACTCCATCCCATAGGGA
This sequence comes from Elymus sibiricus, assembly GCA_039707655.1. Taxonomy (NCBI): domain Eukaryota; kingdom Viridiplantae; phylum Streptophyta; class Magnoliopsida; order Poales; family Poaceae; genus Elymus; species Elymus sibiricus. Next base: position 66,864,244 of record CM077672.1, read on the forward strand.
CACTGCTGGGAGACGACCTAGTTAGTGTAGCACGAACCATCAGGATCTCCATCCTCGGCTTCTCCTGCATCTGGCATGATACGCCAGGTGAGTACTTGGAATGTACTCACAAGCTCACGACAACCAAAACAGTGCAGCAAACAACAGTATGGCAGTGACTAGAATAAATGCGCAGGGAAACATCATGCATTGAAATGCTCAACTTACTGCCATCGGTTATCAACTTACTCTCCTCCGGATTCACATCATGACCCCCGGAGCACTCGTGACCCATCGGTCACATCTGAGCTTAAGATGAGTTCTTCCATCATTAATGTTGACCACACAGTGTGACCTAGTGCAGACTGTGTCCAATACCGTGGATGCGGCTATTCGAATAGATTCTTACACTCTGCAGAGGTTGCGCACTTTACCCACACCATGGACATTCGTCCAACGAAACTTGCCTAACTCGTGACTCCTCTATCGTACCACCGACAATCATTCCCCTTCCGGGTCATGCCCTGGGTGGCCCCTGTGTCACTCTTGACACCTGCCACCGTCGTGGCCAAACTAAACAGTCCCAAAGGGGGACGCCGGCAAATAACTCAACTTGGGCTCACAAGGTTATCGTCGTCTACCTGATTAGGGTAGCACGCACGCATAACCTTCCCTCTTTGGTGGTACCGGTAAAAGAGCACGAGGTTAGACCAAGTCAAGGCCGTCCCATTCCGGCAGATGTGGCTGCACGGGTAAGTCCGGGTCGGTGGCACTTGATCAACCAACAAATTTAGGTTTTAGTGAACAACATAACATGCCACAGGCAAAGTTATCTTATCATACTTGCTAGTGTTTACCATGACATAAAATAATATGAGCTAGGTCATTTTTATCTTTAATTAATGCAAAACGAATTTAACATAGAGCCAATACAATTGTAATGCCTTATGCAATGGATGATGTGGCTTGCCTTGCTCAAATGGCGTGTCAACAAACTCCTAGTCTTCAACACCAAAGCAATTTCCTTCTGAAAATATTTTTAAATGGTAAAAGAAAATGTCACATAAAGCATTTCTGCTGGCCAAAAATTCTGTACATATTGGAAAAATACTAACTTTTGCCAGAAAATAGAGCAGCTCAAGACACAACCACTGCAAAAAGAATCAAATGATTTGGACTTGTGGTTTAAAAACTAGAGCTGGTCAAAGTTTCTGGTCAAACTGACATTAAAATGAATTTAGACAGAAAACAAAAAAACCTCCAGCGGCCACGTCGAAGGCGTAAACCCAGAGTACGCCTTCACTAACGTACCGCTTCGGCACGAGCTGGGCCGCTGACTTATGGGACCCAGCTGTCTGTTTTAAAAGGAAAAGGAGGGAACAGAGGGAGGGCGGCTCCCCGACGGCGGTCGCCGGCGATAGAGACGGCGGCAAGGTCAGGAAACGGCGGGGATGGATCAAGCCCTTGGAGACGAGGCCGCACATACCTATAGCTCGACGGGAGATGGCCGGACGACATCGCCCCCTTCCTCTCCGGCGGCTGCTGGTTTCGGTGGTCATCGGAAACGGCGATTCCGACAGCGGTTTGGCTAGGGAAGGGGTCAGGGAGGGCCAGAGGAGTCCACTGAGCTCAGGGGAGCTCTCGGGTGGAGCTGGGGTGGGTCGGAGCAGGCTAGAGCAGAGTGGGTGTCGGGCGGCGGAGTTGCGGCCGTAGCTGAGGGAGACGAGCTCCTGGCTCTCGACGGAGCGCTCTGGAGTCGATTGGGACGGGGAGAGGTGGAGTGGTGAGGCGGGGAGAGGCCAGGCGGGGCCTTTTATAGGCGAACGGGAGGTGGCCGCACCGATCGGTGCCGCGGGGATGTGGACGAGCTCCGGGGTGAACTGGCCATCGCGCTGGCCTGCGAGGCGCGTAGGGAGGGGAGTGCACAGGAGCGACGGGGCGGGTCTGGAGCCATTAAGGGCATGCGGACAATGGCGGCGACTGCGGTGCACTGTTCTGCCCGTGGGCGAACTTGGCCGTGTGCGGCGGCGAGCTTCGCCGGAGGTGGGAGAGGGTTCTGGAGGGGGTATGCGTGTGGCTGGGACGTCGTCGGCACCAACGGACAAGGAGGGGCGGCAGGGGCTGGCCGGAGTGGTCGCGTCTGAGCGCCTGGGCGTGCAGAGCGCGACTTTGGCCCTGCTAGCCTCATGAGCACCACGGGTGCTGGCACTCCGAGGCCACGCACGCCTGGCACACCTTGTCCATTGCGTCGACCTGAGCTCAAATAGTATGCTCATGACACGGGTAGGGCTAGGGATGGCTCAAGTTGCCCGAGCTCATCCAAAACAGCTTCTGGCTAGGATCTTGGGAGGGTTCCAGAGAAGTGATGAGCTTAGGATTGAGCCAAAGGGCCTGTCTGGGAGATTCTAGGTTGGAAGGACTACAAACTGGGAAAGTTTCAGGAATTTTTGCCAAGTTTTGAACATGGTTCATGTGTAAACCATATTCTGGTCCAGAAACTTGTTGAGGATGATGCACTCATATGGATTCACTCCTTGAGCTGAAATTTGGTTTTGGGAGGTTATTTGGTGGTGGCATGATGCTATAAAAATTTCAGGGCAAATGGACACTTCTAGCTGGTACTTCCTTCACAAAGGTTTGAAATGATCAGAAGCTTGTCAGAATAATTTCTCTGGAAAATTGCATTGGAGTAGGAGATATTTTTGGATATTGTGGAAAGATATGGCTCCTTGTATCTCAGGGATTAATTTGGGAATTTTCTGAGGCATGAAGATATAGGTTGCTTCACAAAGGCCAATTCTGTCCAGAGAATAAAAGGAATTTTCTGGGCAAAATTTTGTACTGACCAATGAAATATCTTTGGGTATTGTGGGAGTAGATGATGTCAAGAAGGTGTGGTATTAATTTGGGAATTTTCTGATCAGCAGAGCTATAGGTTTCTTCACAACCCATAGTGAAAATAGGCATTTCCCAAGGAGAAAATGAATTATTTTGGAGGAATAAAAAATAGTGTTTAGGTTAGAGGGTGGGAGACACGATATTGGCAAGGTGTTGAGGGTGTTGGGTCATTTAGAAAGAATTTCAAAGAACCCTCAAGTCCAAAGTCAATGAACTAGTTTGAAATTCACTCAAAAAGCAAATAAAACCAGAAAAATATTTGCAAAGAAAAAGTGGCCAAACCCAGGGTGTCACACTCTTGGACTTCAGCAGCTCACTCGGGTCCACCGCCTTCTTGTACTCATCCAGCTCTGCCATCACCATTTGCTCATCGGCTATCTTGGAGCCCTGTTGGAGGCACTCCTCAGCCAACTTTCTGTTGCCTGAGACAGTGATCACGCCATTCGGCCCTGGCATCTTAAGCTTAAGATACACATAACATGGTCGAGTCATGAAACGTGCATTGGCTGGCCTACCCAGGATGGCATGGTAAGCACTGCGGAATCCACTACCTCGAAGGTCAACTTCTCCTTTCTGAAATTTTTCTCGCTACCGAACACGACGTCCAGGGCTATCTGGCTGAGTGACTTCGCCTTCTCTCCGGGGATTACCCCATGGAAGTACATGTTGCTCTGGCTCAGTCGGGACATCGGGATGCCCATTGCCTCCAAAGTGTTGGCTTAGAGGATATTCGGTCCGCTGCCTCCGTCCATGAGGACCTTGCGCAGTCGGACGCCTCCGACAGCCGGATCAACAACCAGTGCCTGCCGCCCTGGGGTCGATATGTGGGCTGGGTGGTCTGACTTATCGAAGGTGACGGGCGTTTGAGCCCAGTCGGGGCATTTGGTGACAGCAGGCATTGCCAGATTCACCTCTCGGTTTATGACTTACAGTCGGCTTTTACTCTCGACATCTGTGAAAATCATCAGGACTTTCTCCACTTGGGGGTATCCAGAAGCATGCTTCCTCCCCCCATCGCTGTCATCCTGGTCCTTCTCGTCAGAACCATCTTCTTTCATGGCCTGCTTCAACAGTCGGCACTCCCGAGTGGTGTGCTTTGACAATATTAGATTGCCATCTTCGTCTTTCTTTGTGTGGATCTGACACGGCTGATCGAGGACATCATTGCTCGAGTGATCCTTCTTCTTGGCGGTCCAAGCCTTTTTTTGCTTTGGCTGGCCCTTACCCTTGCCTTGTACGAATAGAGCCGCTGTGTTGGGACCCCGATCCTAAGTCACACCGATCTAACATAAGACACATCATGTTGCTTTGCGGCCTCATGCATAGTAACCCACGGCTGCCGCCTTTACCTTGGCCGGGACCATTTGCGTCTTTTGGCTCACGTATATGATAGTGATGTTAGCATCCATATGACAGAGAACCCGGGTCGACATGACTAGTCATAAACCAAGGTGGCACAAACGTACAGGGACAGGCATACGTAACCCAGCAATGCATGTGTCGGTCATCAGTGTGTGCAACCGAGTCATAGCAAGCTACAAGGACTCCAGTAAAACAACGCGTGACATTTCCCCGTAGGGACAGACACAGGAGCAAAGAAGGATACATGCCGGTCAATCCATGTGTTCCGGAGTAGTAGCGAACTACCAGGGCTCAGTGGAAGCACTAGGAGGCATTTCCCTGTATGGAAGGCTACCAAAGGCAGATAACTAGGTGTCGAATCCCACACATACCAATGCATTTCATACATACACACAATATGCACAATATGTGTAGATACAACATGGCATCACAACATAACTCTACGACTCAAAGTATTTATTTAAGAGGCTCCGAGGAGCCATACATAGCATGATATTACAATCATGGGTCTCATGACCCAACATACAAATCATACAAGCAACGGAAGCATAAACAAGTCTGAGTATAGAAAACTACAAAAGAAAAAGGCTAAGAAGCCTGACTATCTACAAGACCTCTATCTGGGATTCCCAAGCTACTCGGTCAACATCAAACTCATCATTGAAAACACTAGTGAGACCGAAGTCTCCTCTGCAAAAACATAAATTAAGCAACCGTGAGTACAAAGGTACTCAGCAAGACTTACATCAGAACTAACTACTTATGCATCAGCATCAACAAGGGGGTTGTGGAGCTTATCTGTAACAAGCCAGCTTTGACTCAGTGGCTATCCTGTACTACGACTACCATCAGTTTCTTTGGGGTGAGAGAGTGCACACGAGTCCACATATTCACCATATCAATACACCACTATGGATCCTCTCCCGTCTCCCTACGAGAAGGCCATCCATAGCACTCACGCTTATCTTGCGCATTTTAGGATATCCACTTCCAGTTATCTATGAACCATATAAGTCTCCAAGTAGTCCTGTCGGTGGGGTAACCCCCGGGTAGGCAACCGAACCCGGAGCCCCTTTTTCAAAACTTCGGGGCAGCCCATGCCCCTCCAATCTGGCTGGCCGCCCGGCCGGCTTCCCGACGCTAGCCGGCTGGGCTCGGGCCCGTGCCGAGTCCGGCTGGCCGCTGGCCAGCAGGCGACGGGTCAGCGGGCGTCCCATCGCTCCATATGACAAGACGGCTCTCCATGACGGAGGAGCGTGGCTACAGCCCCGCGAACACAGAAGAGCATGGCTACAGTGCTGCCAACCCCGCTGACCAGGGCGACCGACGTCAGTCCAGGCGAGCTGCTGTAGCCCCATGACGCCAACCACTCCGTGATGCATGAGACGACGGGCAGCAGTTCCGAGCAGCCGGCGGGTCCCAGCAGTCGGCGGGTCCCACTACCGGCTCCAGACGCCGACATCCGGGCCCCGCCCGCATGCCGATTTACCCATGTAACCCTGGGGGATCGGGCTATAAGACCCCCCAGGAGGCCTCCATGCAAGGAGGTCGATCGATCAGTAGAACACACACACATGCCCACTCACAGGAGAGGTAGAATGGAGGTCTAGCCCCTTCTTCCTCCTCCCCCCAAATAACTCCAGGAGCGCCATTGTAGCCTTTGTGCATATCATCCCATTTAGGCAGGACTAGGGGTGTTACCTCTCCGGAGGGCCCCGAACCTGGGTACGCCTTGTGTCTCCCGCACGTGTGTACCAACCTCGCTTCCGGAGCCCACCGGCGTCCTCTCGCAGCCCCCCACTTTTAGCCATCTCATGGATCTGCCGTGATTTCACCACGACAGTTGGCGCCCACCGTGGGGCAGCTCGCGGCGTCGGCCGGAGTCAAGTTCCAGACGAGGCCCTTCACCGGCTTCAGCGAGCGCATTGCGCATGGCTTGGTCCGCGCGCCTCGCGCGGCCAATCCGGCCGGCTGCGATGCTTTGCCAGGTGCGGACGCCGCCTGCCCCGCAGGCTGCTCCATCGTCCCCTTCGGCGCGCAGCGCGTCTTCGTCGCGCTCATCCCCGACGAGTACCCTATCGAGGTACACAGCTTCACTGACTCGCCTGTCCCTGTCGGATGTGCCGTCTCCAGCGACGTTGCGGATCTCTGCACCCGCGCGGAGGTGCTGACCATCGGCGCTAGCTCCGGCTCCTCGCGCAACAAGGAGAAGGCCGCTGCGGCCACGGCTGCCGTAGCTGCAGCCCAGGCCCGCCGTGTTGACCCGCTTCGCGAGACGATCCGGACCCTGCAGGCCCCCATCACGCCTGACGCCAACCCGGCGGCCGTGGCGGCTCAGCTTGACGAGAACCGTCAGCAGCTGCTGGACGAGGCCACGGCGCTCGCGGCAACGCGGCGCTGGCTGGATTCCGCCCAGCGGGAGTATGACAGCGTCCACGGCTTCACGCCGGCCGCCGCTGAGCCCAGCCAGGTTGCGGAGGTGCGATTCCGCGGAGGCGCCATCGGCCGAGCACTGGGCGTGGCCCGGCCCATCTACGACACCCCCGTCAAGAACATGCGCGCTACGCAGGTGGCCATGGCCGATCTCGAGTTCCTGGAGAGCGAGGAGCTGCTGCAGCAGCAGCAGCGCGTCTGCGACCTCATCACCACGGCGAACGAGCAGCAAAAGCGTTTTGATCCGGCCCAGCCCGCCGCCTCCGCCTCAAGAAACACGGCGGACCCGGAGAGGGCCCTTCGAGACACACAGCAGGCGTCTTCCCCTGCCGCTAGCGCCAGCCGCTCTGGCCGGTGCCGGGCAAGCCTGAGCCGGTACGACCGCGTCACGACAGCCGGCGACGACATCGCCGATGAGACGGCCGGTAACGGCCGAGTCCGATAGCCGGGGCCCCCTCCCCCGCCGCCTCGGCGGCGCCCAGTCGGCTTCCGCTGGCGCGGTGCCGCGTGGCCCCGTCGCAAGCCGGCTGGGTCCTCGCGGGCCCTTCGACGAAAACGACGCCCGCTATCGCATCGACCGGCTGGTGCGGTCCACGGCCCTCGAAGAGGAGAGTTCTGTCGGCCCCGCCTGTTTCGGGGCACGCATCCACGAGGAGCCCTTTCCCAAAGGGTTCACGCTGGCCCGCGACACCCCCAAGTACAGCTGCATCACCAAGCCGGAAGACTGGCAACAGACTACACCACAGCTGTCGGCATAGCCGGCGGCAATAGGCGCGTGGCGGTCCGCTACGTCCCCCTCATGCTGCTCAGCTCGGCCCGGACGTGGCTTAACAGCCTAAGGGCCGGCAACGTCAACTCCTGGTTGGACTTCGAGGAGCCGTCCATACGCAACTTCACCAGCACGTACAAGCGTCCGGGTAGGCCTCGCCAGCTCTCCATGTGCGTTCAGCGCCCGGACGAGCCTCTCCGCGACTTCCTCACGCGGTGGACCGAGCTGCGCAACTGCTGCGAGGGGGTTCACGAAGTGTAGGCTGTCCAGTACTTCGTCGACGGGTGTCGAGACGGCACCCTGCTCAAGCACCATCTGATGTGTGACGAGCCGGACACCTTGGCGGAGCTCATGGCTGTGGCGGACAGGTACGCCACGGCCGACTCCGTGATGCGCATAAAGATCACGGTCGACGCGGATGGCAAGCCTGTCCCAGTCCCGCCGGCCACCCCGAAGCAGGCCGGCGACGGCAACCAGCGCCGGCAAGACAACAACAACAACAACAACAACAACAACAACAACAACAACAACAACAACAACAACAACAACAACAACAACAACAACAACAACAACAACAACAACAACAACAACAACAACAACAACAACAACAACAACAACAACAACAACAACAACAACAACAACAACAACAACAAGCGGAAGGGCGAGCAGCCGGCTCCCCGCTTCAACAACCATTAAGTGGCCGCCGTAGCGGAGGAGCAGCCGGCCAAGCAAGGCGGCGGCAAGAGCCAGCACACCGGCAAGACGGCCTAGCAGCCCAAGCTCTCCGTCGAACAGATGCTTGACGCTCCCTGCAAGAACCACAGTGGCGCGAAGCCATCCACGCACACGCTCTGGAACTGCAGCTTCACCCAGGGCCTGATGCATGGCAACCTTCCGCCTCCACCACCCAGCCCCGGCCCGCAGCTGCCGCCGCCTCCCCCGCCGCCTCCGGCAGCCGGCGCCCTCGCTAACAACGCCTTCCCTCAGCAGGATGCGACCTACATCGTCTTTACCAGTGAAGGCGACGACAAACATAGCAAGCGCAAGTACCAGCACAAGGTGAACGCCGTCGTCCCCCCGGTCCCCCAGTACATGCACTGGTCCGACCGTCCCATCAGCTGGACCCGGGAGGACCACCCGGCCGTGATGCCCACACCCGGTGGCTACTCGCTCGTCCTCGACCCCACCTTCGTCGCTGAGAAGTGCACCTGCCACTTTTCGCGGGTGCTGATCGATGGCGGCAGCAGCGTCAACATCCTCTACCGCGACACCATGGTCAAGCTCGGCATCGAGGAAAGCCAGTTGCAGCCTACCCAGACGGTGTTCCACGGCATCGTGCCAGGTGCCTCGTGCTCCCCCATCGGCAAGGTTCGGCTGGATGTGTTGTTCGGCACCAGCGCCCACTTCCGCCGCGAGCCGATCTGGTTCGAGGTGGTCGACCTGGCCAGCCCCCTACCACACGCTTTTGGGCCGGCCTGCCTTGGCCAAGTTCATGGCGGTCCCCCACTACGCCTACCTCAAGATGAAGCTGCCGGGTCCCAAGGGCATCATCATCGTCACCGGCAACTACAAGAAGTCCCTGGAGTGCGCCCAAGCCGGCTCTAAGCTGGACGAATCTATGGTCATCGCCGAGGAAAGGCGCCAGCTCGACCGGCTTGTCGCGCTGGCGGGCGAGCCGCCGGTCATGCCGGCTCAGCTCAAGAAGCCGGCTGAGGAAGGGTCCTCCAAGCCGGCCAAGAGCACGATGAAGATTTCACTCGACCCGTCCGACCCCAACTCCAGCGAGTACGTTGTCATAGGCTCCGGCCTCGACAGCAAATAGTCAGGCGAGCTCGTCGACTTCCTCCGTGAGAATCGGGATATCTTCGCATGGTCCCATAAAGACATGCCGGGTGTCCCGAGGAAGTTCGCTGAGCACAAACTCCATGTCCGGCCAGATGCCAAGCCGGTCCGGCACCCGCTGCGCCACTTTTCCGAGGAAAAGCGAAGAACCATTGGCGAAGAGATCGCCCGGCTGCTCGCAGCCGGGTTCATCATTGAAGTGTTCCACCCCGAGTGACTGGCCAACCCAGTCCTCGTCCTGAAGAAGAATGGCACCTGGTGCATGTGTATAGACTATACCAGCCAGAACAAGGCCTGCAACAAGGACCCGTTTGCCCTACCCCGGATCGACCAGGTCATCGACTCCACCGCCGGCTGCGAGCTGCTGTCCTTCCTGGACGCCTACTCCGGCTACCACCAGATCATGCTGGACCCGGCGGATGCCCTCAAGACGTCCTTCATCACCCCCTTCGGGGCGTATTGCTACATCACCATGTCGTTCGGCCTGAAGAACACCGGCGCCACCTTCCAGCGCTGCATGCAAAGGTGCCTCCTACCACAGATTGGCAGGAATGTGCACGTCTACGTCGACAACATCGTGGTGAAGACCAAGCAGCACCTCAGCCTCCTGGAGGACCTCAGGGAGACGTTCGCCAATCTACGCCAGTTCCAGATCAAGCTCAACCCGGAGAAATGCATCTTCGGCATGCCGGCTGGCCAGCTCCTTGGGTTCCTCATGTCGGAGCGCGGTATTGAGGCCAATCCAGAGAAAATCAAGGCGATCGACCGCATGCGCAAGCCGGCTCGGTTGTGTGATGTCCAGAAGTTCACCGGCTGCTTGGCCTCCCTCGGTCGGTTTGTCAGCCGGGTGGGGCAGAGGGCCCTGCCCCTGTATCAGCTGATGAAGAAGACGACGCCCTTCGAGTGGTCCGACCAGGTAGACGAAGCTTTCCGTGACCTCAAGCGCATGCTCTCCACCGCACCCGTCCTGGCCGCGCCGGCCGAGAAGGAGCCGCTCCTGATGTACATCGTGGCAACCACTCGCATGGTCAGCGTGGTGCTGGTGGTCGAGCGCCCCAAGCAGGGAAAAGCGCAGCCGGTCCAGCGCCCTGTGCACTACCTAAGCGAGGTCCTCTCCACCTCCAAGCAGAACTACCCCCACTACCAGAAGATGTGCTATGGTGTGTACTTGGCCGCCAAGAAGCTGAAGCAGTACTTCCAAGAGCACGCCATCATGGTGGTGAGCACGGGTCCCCTCGGCGAGATCATGGGCAGCAGAGACGCCTCTGGCCGGGTCGCCAAATGGGCCATCAAGCTGGCCGGCCACACCATCCTTTACGAGCCCCGCACCGCCATCAAGTCGCAGGCGTTGGCCGACTTCCTCGTCGAATGGGCAGAGACCCAGTACTTGCCGCCGGCTCCCGACTCGACACAATGGCGCATGCACTTCGACGGTTCAAAGATGGTCTCCGGCTTGGGAGCTGGCATCATGCTCTCATCTCCCAAGAACGACCGGCTGCGCTACGCGCTCCAGATCCACTTCGCCGCCTCCAACAACGTCGCCGAGTACAAAGCCCTCGTCCACGGCCTCCGGCTGGCCAAAGAAATCGGCATCCGATGCATCCTCTGCTACGGCGACTCCGACCTAGTGGTCCAGCAGGTCTCTGGCGAGTGGGACGCCAGGGACGCCAACATGGCCAGCCACCGCAACTTGGTCCAGCAGTTGACCAACGGTTTCGACGGCTGCGAGTTCCTCCACGTTCCTCGAGCCGAGAACGAGGCGGCAGACACTCTGGCCAAGCTTGGCTCTAGCCGACAAGCAATCCCAGCCGGCGTCTCCCTCGAGCACATGCGCAAGCCCTCCATCAAGCCGTCTCCAGATTCGGAATCCATCTTCGTCCCGGCTGCCCCAACGGTCCCTGCGTCCGGCTCGGGGGCTGCCGGCCCCGACCCGGGACTGCCGTACCGGTCCCGGGGGCTGCCGTCTCCAACCCCATCCCGGGGGCTGCCAGCTCCGGCTCGGGGGCCGCCAGCTCCGACCCGGGTCCCGCCATCCCAGTCCCGGGGGCTGCCGGCTCCAGCCCGCCGCCTTCCGACCCGGCCAAACTTACGCAAGTGGCCGTCTTCACGGTGGTGGAGGCACCGTCTTGGGCCCATCTGATCCTCACTTTCCTGGCGAGCGGCGAACTCCCGGTGAACGAGGTCGAGGCTCGGCAAGTGCAGCGCCGGGCCTCCGCCTACAGCATCATCAACAACGAGCTTGTCAAGCGTAGCACCACCGGCGTCTTCCAGTGCTGCGTCGAGATGGACTAAGGCCTCGAGATCCTATGCGACATCCACCAGGGCCAGTGTGGGCATCACGCCGCCTCCCGGTCCCTGGTGGCCAAGGCCTTCCGCCATGGATTCTACTGGCCGTTTGCTCTGGAGGACGCAGAACAGCTGGTCCTCAAGTGCAAGGGCTGCCAGCACTTCAAGGCTCAGAGCCACCAGCCGGCCGCGGCTCTCCAGACCATCCCCATCACGTGGCCCTTTGCCGTCTGGGGCCTCGACATGGTGGGACCCTTCAAGACCGCTCGAGGCGGCATGACGCACCTGTTGGTGGCCGTTGACAAGTTCACCAAGTGGATCGAGGCAAGGCCAATCAAGAAGCTGGATGGCCCCACAGCCGTCAAGTTCATCAAAGACATCGCTGTCCGCTACGGCGTTCCCAACAGCATCATCACGGATAACGACACCAACTTCGCCAAGGGAGCGCTGGCCCGCTACTGCTCCGTCTCCGGCATCCGGCTTGACCTGGCCTCTATCGCAGATCCCCAGTCGAACGGCCAGGCGGAGCGAGCAAACTGCCTCATCCTAGCCGACATCAAGCCGCGACTCGTCGAACCCCTCGTACGCTCACCCGGCAGCTGGATCGACGAGCTGCCGGCCGTCCTATGGAGTCTCCGGACCACGCCAAACTGGTTAACCGGCTTCACCCCCTTCTTCCTCGTCTACGGGGCCGAGGCGGTCATCCCCACAGACCTCGAGTTCGACTCGCCTCGAGTCACCCTTTACACGGAGGTGGAAGCCAAAGTAGCACGCGAAGACGGCGTCGACCTGCTCGAAGAAGCGCACCTCCTGGCCCTCAGCCGGTCGGCCATCTACCAACAGAACCTGCGCCACAACCACAACAAGAAGATCAAGCCCCTCACCTTCCGCGAGGGCGACCTCGTACTCCAGCTAGTCCAGCGGACAGCCAGCCAGCACAAGCTGTCCTCCCCATGGGAGGGCCCGTTCATCATCAGCAAGGCCCTGCGCAACAACGCGTACTACCTCATCGACACGCAGAAGAAAAACAATCGCAAGAGAGACGCCTCCGGCGAAGAAACAGAACGCCCCTGGAACGCGGAGCTCCTCTGTCCATTTTACAGTTGAATCATGTATGTATGTATCGCTACCACTTTTGGAAGTTAATGAAAGCAGCAGGTCCCCCGAACGACACTCGGGGGCTAGCTTTTCATCTCCATCGAGTTCTTGCACATTTCCCGCATGCGCCTCCCTCCCGCCGGGTCGGCACGCCCGGCTCGGGGGCTCAGGGGCTCGCCGGCTAGCCCGCGCCCTGCTCTCCTAAACCTCGCCAGTAGCGTGCACCCTGCCAAAGCCCCCTCTCCGCCACAAGCCACAGTCCGGCTCCCGGCTGTCCGGCTGGCGAGAGCCAAAAGCCGAAAGCATCCTCACGCGAAAAGCGGCTAAGGACGAACGTCCGGCTCGGCCAACCCGGCTCTCTCCATCTTTTTCATTCATCGCCGCACAGACCGGCTGCGCTCCCGCCGGCTTCACCGCCTGCAGCCAATCGGCCCAGTGGGTGTTTCGCTTGCGCCCAAATCCTAAATCCTAAGTACTGTGCGCTCTCTTTTTGGTCCGACTCCCCGTCCCAGCTGCAGACCTACACATGGCTGTCCGGCTGGCGGGGAGGAGGTCGAGAAAGGAAGGGAACAAGAAAACGGCCTAAGGAAATGAGCAAGGGCGAACCGCTAGACAGCGAAGACAAGCATATATAAAAAAAACATGCGTACATACACAGCAAAAGGCCCACGGCCAGGAATTCATTTCATTACATACACCCCCAGTGGGTGGACTTGCCGGCTAACAAAAGTTTCAAGTTTAAAAAGCAAAAATACAGGAAAGATAAAAAGTCCTAAACGGCGGCCTCGTCGGCATCGCTCGGCGCCGGGTTCTCCGTGGCGGCAGTGTCGTTCAAGGCGGCATCGTCGTCCGCCCCGGCTCCCGTCTCGGCAGAGCTGCCCTCCGGGTCTTCAAGCGCCAGGCCGAAGTCGTCGGCGAGAAGCTCCGTGCCGTCCGGCGCCCGCTCCGGAATGAACTCCTCGTGCAGGGTGAACGACGCAATGTCGCTAGCCCGCACGGCGATTGCCGTCGCCCGCTCCGCCAAGTCTGCCTCCGCCCCGGCCCTCCGGGCGCGCAGCTGGTCCAAGCGGATGCTCGGATACTAGGAAAGCACGAACCCAAGTGCCATCTCTGCGCCGGCCTGGGCCGCGGAGGCCCTCCATGCACCGAGTCGCGCCGCGCCCGGCTTCCAGCCAATGCGCCAGCCGGCTGACGGTGGTCGGCACCACCGCGGCCGGCCAGAGCGCGGCCACCAGCGACAAACCGGCTTCGAAGAGCCGGTTCATGTCGCGCTCCACCGTCTCCAGACGGGCCTTGGAGGCCATGGTGATCTCCGCCACCGTCCAGGCAGCGTATTCTTCAACGACGGCTCACGTGGCCCTCTGCTCCTGCCGATGGGCGCTCACCGCCTCCTCGGCCGGCACTTGGGTCTCAGGGAAGACCCCTGGAGAAGGAAAGAAGAAGACCGATCAAGAGGTCGAAGGGCCAGAACCAGAAAGAAACCAAGATAAAAACAAGCAAGAACACTTACGCGTGAGAAGCTCGTCGATATACTGCGCCTCCTGCTCCCTCGCCGCCCGCGCGCTGGCGCTGAGATCGCGGGCCGCCTTGAGCTGGGCGGCCTCCTCGGCGGCCTTCTTCGCCTCCTCCTCCTTCCGCTCCACCGCCTGGCGGTGCTCCTCCGTGAGCTGGTCTAGCTCGGTCTTGTGGGCGGCGGCGGCCTCATCCCTCTCCCGGACCGCCCGGGCCGCCTCCTCCTACAGCCGGGCGGTCGCGGAGCTGGCCGGCTTCGACCAGCTGGCGCCGGAGCCCCTCCACCTCGGCCGGGTCGACGGCGGCGGCTGCGTGGCCGGATCCGAGTCCCGGTCAGAAGCCGGACAAGAAATAAAAGAGACAGTAAAGAACGAAGCAAGAAGATTCGACCCGGCTGCTGCGCAGCCGGCCCGAATCTCGGGGGCTACACCCAGTGGGTGCGCTGGCGCGCCCCCACTGGAAGCATGCGGAAAGTACCTTTGGCCTGATGAAGCTCCTCCTCCTTGGCCGCCAGCTAGGCGTTCGCCGTGCGGAACTGGCCCAAGAGGCTGTTGTACACCGCCACCCGCTGGTCATAGATGGACTGCAAGGAAAAGAGTTAGCACAAAATGCCTGAGAAGGTCCGGCCCGCCTACTGCGCAGCCGGCCCGGACCTCGGGGGCTACACCCAGTGGGTGCGCTGACGCGCTCCCACTGGAAAGCGACCGAGCCGGTCCAGAAAGGGAAAGAAGAAACAAGACGCAAATCGCAGGAAAATGCGAAGGATAGGCAAACTCACCGCGAAGGTCCGCTCCAGCTGCAGCAACCGGTTGTTCTCTGCTTGGGCGAAGCCCTGCGACTGGCCGCGGTGGTCGGCGAGCTGCAGCCGTAGGGAGTCCACCGTCGCGTCTAGCGTGCTCCGATGGGCACTGCTCGTCTCCTCGCTGGAGCTCGCCGCCCAGTTCCGCTGCGGCTGGGCCGAGGACCCGGCGCTGGTCCCGCTGCCCGCCGGCCTCGGCTCCAGGCTGCGTCCCGCGGTCCGCGGCTCTACAATCACCATGGCGCGGGAGCTCCCCGGCGTGGCCTCCACGTTCGGGGGCGGCGTCCCTCCTCCGCCTAATGCGGCCTCCGGCCCGCAGCTCCCTCCGCCTCCACGTCCGGCCTCGTCGGCCGGGTTGGCAACCGGCGGCACCACCGGGTCAGCCGTCTGATCGGCGTCCAGCTCATGCTCGCCGTGGCCAGTTGCCTCGGCAGCAGCACGGGCGTCCGCCTCCGCCCGGCGGGCTGGGTCGTGCACCGATTTGGAGCGATGCTCCGCGACCGGCGATGGTGGGGGCGAGCTCATCGGCCAGGCCGGCCATTCAGGCCCCTCGGCGGTCCTCCTCGCCCTCGCCGCGGCCTCGGCCATGATGCTGGTCTACGCGCTCATTGAGGCCTCGACCAGCTCCCTCTCGGCCTCCTCCCACACCCTCCAGGTGTCCCTCGCGGCATCCTCCAGCGCGGCGTCGGACTGGCGGGCCGCAAGCTCCTCCTCGGTGGCCTCCTCCACCTCGCGCTCTTCCGCGCTGCTCCGGCTCCTCTGACGGTTGGCCTCCTCCGCGGCCGCCACGGCCGCAGCCACCTCAGCCAGTTCGAGCGCGTTCCTGGACGAATGCGCGAAGAAGATAAGGAAGAAGAAAAGAAAAATAGCACAAACGACGAAAAAAGCAAGGACTGAGTTGCCAAAGGAGACTCACCCTATGGCCATGGGAACCGCCCGCTTCGGGCCCGCCGACGGCGCCACCAGGCGCGCCTTCTTGATGGACCTCTTCATGGCCCCCAGCTGCGCCGTGGCCGGGCGCTTCACGGCCGGCCGCTCCTCGACCGGCTGCTTCCCGTGCGACCGGCTCACGGCCGCCGGCTCCCCGACCACCCTCCGCTGCCGTCCTCCGGGGGCAGCACCTTCGCCCGTCGCCACGGTTTGTGGCACTGCTTCGCGTGCACCACTCTCATCGTCTTTGTCATCGTCCGGCCACTCGCGCAAAGGATCCGAGATTAAGGACTTACGAGGCGCTCCTCGCCGCCTCTGACTTCCGCGCCGCTGTCCTCCTCCTCCGGGTCCGAGTTGGCCTGATCCAGTTGCAGGACCATGGGGTTCGGGCCGTCATAAACCAACTGGCTTGGGAAGTGCTGCAGCCGGCCCAAGGCGTCAGGGCGCATGAAGAGGGCGGACGCCGCAAAGAACAGGGGCCAAGGACTCACCGCTGGCGCCGGGGCATCCCGGCTGTACGGCTCCTTGCCGAACCGCCACTCCTTCACCTTGAGCCCGGTGGCGGAGATGTCATTGACGCGCTGGGCAGTCTCAGCCAGCATCAGCTCCTTCGTCGACAGCCGGCAGGGGTCACGCCAGCCGCTCATGTCGCAGATCCGGTGGGGCCGTCGCTGCAGCGGCAACACCCGGTGCCCCACGAAGGCCGTGATGAGGTCCACGGCGGTGAGCCCCTCGCGGTCAGTCATCTCCTTGATCCGGCGGTAGATCCCCACAATCTCCGCGGAAGGGTTCCTTGGGTTATGCCCCCAATTCAGCTTCTCAGCCGGCGGCACGTCGACGAAGGGGGGAAGGTTGATGCGGTCATCGGCCGGGTCGATGTTCTTCACGTAGAAGAAGGATTTCTGCCACTTCTTGCTCGAATCCTCGAGCGGCAGCTTCGGGAAGGGGCCTGCCATCCGGGTAACCGGCACGGCCGCCCCGCACTCGGACCTGACACCGGCCGCCACCCCCTGCTGCTTCAGGTAGAACAGCCGGCACCACAGCTCCACGTACGGGTGGAGGCCGACGTAACCCTCGCACAGCGTCGCGAAGGCCGCGAGCTGCAGGACGGTGTTCGGACCCAAGTGGTGCGGCTGGAGCCCGAAGTAGGCGAGGAAGCGCCGGAAGAAGACGCTCGCCGGGAGGCCGAGCCCGCGGAGGAAATGGGTGTAGAACACCACCACCTCGCCGTCCCGTGGCGCCGGTGCCCTCTCCTCGCCAGGCGCGCGTGCCTCCACCAGCTTCGCCGGCAGCAGCCATCGCGTACGGCGGAGGTACTCGATATCATCATCAGTCACCACGGACCCCTCCCAAGAGCCCTTCGGCGGCGCCATCGGCGAGAATGGGAGGGGCGCGGTCGGCGAGAAAGGAGCAGCGGCAAAGCAGGGGGAGAGAAGCCCGCACGCAGGTCGCGGCACAGCGCGGCTGCGGCTCAAGCGGAGGACGATGTGCGGCGGTGTAACACCCCAAAAATTTAACCATATTTTTGTTAAGTAAAATTTGGCCAGAAATAAAATTTTGAATTATAATAGGTCCTTTATTAATTTTAGAGTATTTTCTATTTGCTGTTTTCAAAATTCTTCCCTCCATTTAGAATTTTTTTTGTAAAATATTGTGGGATTTGGTAGTTGTCTTAAATCAATTCAATTATATTTTAAATAACAGTAGGAATTATTTGCATAATAAATTTTTGCCCAGGATAATATTTTTTATAGCATTTGCAATACTTTAAATGCTTATGTTGCACTACAACCATTTTAAATAATTCTTTAATAATTCCACAAAAATTATGAGAGGTCATGTGAGGCCTATAGATCACTTTTATGCAAAAACCCAACTTGGTCTTTTCAAAATTTTGAGCAAAGCATCCTCTTTTCTTTTCTGGTCCAGATTCAGTTTTGAACTGCAACCTCAATTTTTATTGCTCCAAAAATTCTGAAATTTTTCCCACTCATTGTCCTTCCAACAAAACCCTTAAGTCCAGGAGATGCACTCCAATTGCATTCTGGAAGACCTCCAAATTAATTCCCCAAGTTTGGGTCCAGAACTGATTTTCTCCAAAACTTGCACTATCAAGTTTTTCATTTTGTCATCTAAGGAGACACCATCTAAGGAGACACCATGCTGGCAAATTTCATATCCAAAAATGTTCCCTAGCTAGCCCTAGCATTTTATCAAGCACATTGTGTGCATGGCAGAATTTGGCAACTTCCTAAGCTATCATATGGAGCTTGATCCTCTTGCCAATAGAGCATGTCCACTAGCTTTAAATTCCTAAGTGTCCTAATCCTGGTAAGTATCACTTGCAGAAAACCTCTGTGGACCCCTTTAGCTTTTCATCGAGCAGCCTGTGGGCGTGCTCTTTGCGCGAGCAGAGCGCCCGAGCTGCAGCTGCTGGCAACCGAACCCTGCCGCGCCCTTGCTGCTCCCCTCGCTCGTCTTGATCTTCTTCTGGATCAACTAGTCGCCCCTAGTCCCCACCGACACCCTCCCTCGTCGCCTGGCGCCGGCCAGCCTCCGACCCGAGCCGCCGCCATCGTCCTCCACTCGGATACGCCACCGTCCAGAAGCCCCTGGGCAAATCCGCGAGCGCCAGCACACCTCCCCCTTAATTACCACCTACCCGAGTAACTCAGAGATCTCGCAACGGCCTCGCCGGCCTCGTCACCGTCCGCGCTCGCCATGAATGGCCGCCGCCACGGTCTGCTGTGGACGGCGCCGTCCGGGCCACTTGGCACCTCCCCGAGCCAGCCAGCCCACCTAGCGCTTAACTGCGGCCGCCACCACCTTCACCGAACCCCGCCGCCCACCACCGACCACGGCCACCGCCCGCACCCACCTCTGCGGCGCAGTAAAAGCCGTCCGCCGCCATGGCTTTCTCTGGAAGCCACGGGCACGGCCACCCTGAGCTATAAAAAGGACCCCCGAGCATGCACTAGACACCCAGCAGCCCTACCACACTCCCAATAAGCCTCCTCGATGAGTGAACCGACCGGACAGGGTCGTCCTCACCATCTCCGGTGAAATCCACCACCGCATCGATTCTGTTGCCTCCGAGCCAACCAGAGCCTCGTTCTTCGATATTTTTGCACCACTAGCATCCAGATAGCCTCACCGTCAACTCGATCATCCTCCAGAACGAGCCCAGAGCTCGGGAATGCCGTCTTCCTCCTCTCCGGCACCCACGGCCGTAGCCACCTTCCGGTTGATTCCGACGCGGCTAGGGCCTCCCCACCCAAATTTCCTTCACCAACAGCTTCCTTGGGCATCCGCTGTTCCATCCCGCTCATCAATTCCACCGGAGCTAGCCCGAGGACAGAGATCCAAATTCGTCGCCGCCGGAGCCTCTCGGGAGAGCTCGCCGTCGGCGACTCCTTCCACTCCGGCGACCAAGGAGGGTACCGGAAGGACCGCCCCAACCTCCTGAGCACAACGGTGGTATCAGCTCCCCGAACGGTGCCGCCGTTCGCCGACGACGATCGCCGGAGCACCGCCCCTGTTCTGCCGCGGGAAGAAGACGCGGGCGGCGACCAGTCAAACATGACAGGTGGCCCCGCGGGACCCACTGTCAGTGACCCAGGCCACGCCAGCGCGACGTAAGTAAAGACGTACTCCGTGGATACGCTTTCGACGTTGACCACCTCCCACACAGCCGAACGACTGGGCTCGGCCCAGTGACGCCGTCCGGCTATATCGCGCTCAGGGCGCACCTCTACTCCTTCCTATTTTCTTTTTCCAGTAGATTTCAATTAATTCTACAGAATTCATTTCTAAACCAAATTTGATGATTCAAATTTCTAAAGACTTCTAAAATCAATTTCTATTTAACTAGCTAAGGTGAACATTTTTGATAAGTTTAACTGTGCTGGATTTATTAAAACAGTCCAATTAGTCATTTATTTCAGCTTAGAAACTCTCTAGGAAATTCATACGAACTCCAAATAATTTGATTCTTTTTCTGAAATTCCCTATATTTCATCTAGTTTATTTTAGGATTTATTTAAAAAAAATTCAAACAACTTTTTAGTACTGTTTTTACTATATGTGGTAATTGCAATATTTTTGAAAATAGGACATGGAGGGAAGATAAAATTTTCAAACTTTTGGAGTGCACCCAATATTTCTGCATGATTAAGGCAAGCATCTTGAACACTTGATATGGTGATTGCATGGTTAAATGTTTGCTAAAATAATTGAATCATGCCTATGGTGAATTCAAATAAAATTTGCATGCATGTAGTGTTGGCATGTTTCCCTCGTACCGTGCAACGTGTGCTTGTCATGACTAACTTGCAGGAGCATGTATGAGCGAATTACCGTTACCGGCAGAAGGGTGATCACGTCGGAGCGTGATCATGCCTTGTTAGTTATGCATGGGGGGACATGCAAGGGCTGTGGCCCTGTTTTGGTGTTACTGTGAAAGAACACTTTATTGTGCTAACCACTGCAGGAAAACTTAATCCTCCTGAGTCGACCTAGATCGAGTCTTGTTCCGTCACACCTAGCTAAACACCGTGCTGCCACGGGTCTTCCCGCAAGGGAAGTACGGTTTAGTAAGTTGCTAACCCCTGTCCGGGTACACACCACTTAGAGGGCCATGATGAGGGTTTCCAAGGCCTTCGACTAAATCTCGTCATCAGGTCAGGGGGCATGGGTGTTTCCGGTCTGGGACCGAGAGGGGGGCACCCCTTGGAATCCGTGCGTATGAATAGTGATCCCATGCAGGACGTGGTCTCCCCGTCTTAGAGTTTTTCTGGAACGATGCTTTGGGTGATTCCTGGCATCCGGACGGTTAATCTGGTGTGTGCTGGTCAGGCGTGTTTCCAACCCAAAGACCGTAATGGGAATTAGTCAGTACCGTGGTGCTGACTAAAGAAATCTCATACACGTGGGTAAAGAGTACACCCTCTGCAGAGTTATAACTATTCGAATAGCCGTGTCCGCGGTCAAGGACGTTAGCTGGGAAGGGTCAAGTGTCGGTCCGGTGTCGGTCTTCGGAGGAAATAAATAATTTGAGCATCAATTATTTTTCAGGATATTATTATATCATCACTAATGCTGTCATGGATATTTTTGTTATCATGATATTATGGTTGTGAATATTATTGTTACTATGCATATCATTATGGACTAACCGTTTCTCTTATTTTTATTTTCCTGAGTGTCTCAGGGGCTGGCTAGACTACCCCGGGCACCCAGTTTTATTTTCAAGACCTCTCGTGGCGTCCCTCGAGTTCATGGGCGGTCCTGTCTCGCCTGACTCTCTTGTGGATACCCGTTTGGCATTTCTTTTCAAGACCGACCGTGGTGTCACTTTTAGACGCCCGACTGGCATTTCTTTTCAAGACCTTTCGTGGCGTCGCTTGAGTTCATGGGCGGTCTGTCTCGCTCGATACTCTTTTAGACACCCGTTTGGCATTTCTTTTAACTTTCTTGGTTTATCACTAACAATTTAATTTTTCTGCACATGCTAATATTTGCCATGCCACGTTTTAAATATATGTCAGCATGAGC
Source organism: Elymus sibiricus (assembly GCA_039707655.1). Taxonomy (NCBI): domain Eukaryota; kingdom Viridiplantae; phylum Streptophyta; class Magnoliopsida; order Poales; family Poaceae; genus Elymus; species Elymus sibiricus. The sequence goes on from CM077672.1 coordinate 66,885,705, forward strand.
ATATCATTTAATCCATCAGGGGCATATGCATTCAGCACCGTATTAATACTCATCATGCTATGCTTTAAATTTTATTCAGCATGTGCATATAATTTAACCCATCATGATCAAATGCATTCGGTATATCTTTTGTTCATTATGTTTGCGAGTACATTCAAACGTACTCACTGGCTTGTCCCTGGCTATTTACTTGGCCAGGTCAGGATTTCAACAAGGAGTATTACCACGACGTCCATGCGGAGCCTAGGATAGCAGCCACGCGGGGTAGGAATTATCCGGGTCAGCTGTTCCTGTGGGATTGGAGCCCCATCGATGTTGGAGAACCATGAGACGCTTCCGTCAACCTCACTAGAAATCATTGTTGTATCATTAGACCTTTATGGTCTTGTATACAACTCTTGTAATGCTTCGTAATCTGTAACAAGGACGTGTCCACCAGTAACAGTAATCCTGGGCTGGTGACGACACGAGGGGTTAATTTCTGGGATATCATATCCCAGAAATCCGGCTCCGACAGGTGGGGGTGTGCGCGAGAAGGAAGCAGAAGAAGTGGAGACAAAGCAACGGGCGGGGGCGAGAGCGCGAATGCCTCGGCCTCTCCCCCTCCCTTTAAAGACCGTGGTGGACGTGGGGGAGTGGGATCATTTGCGCCCACGATATCCACTCCCCCGCGATGTGCGGGCGCATTATGACGTGCAATAACTGCATCGAGAACTCCAACAGACGCGTGCGGCCGCAGTAAATCCCGCGCACGGGCCGAGGCCATGGCCCGGTGGGTCCCCAGCCCGATGCAATGTCCCGTCGCGCGCGTGGTCTAGCAGGCCTTGTCCGCTGCTGGGCTACACATGGCAGGGCCTTGTCAGGTGGCTGGCGCAATCCCCCACGCCGGCTGGGCTTTGACCGGTCGGACCGGTCGGACCATTCTGTTCCCGCTTCAGCCGGGTGTCGCGATCCGGCAGCCCGCGCGCTTGGCGTCCAGCCGGCGCGCCTTCATCGTCAACCGCCTTCCTTCGGGGGGGATAAGCTGCAAAGGCCCCCCTGATTCGGAGCCGGCGGTCCTTTACAGCTTCGGGGACTACTGTCGGGGGGATAACCCCCGGGTAGGCAACCGAACCCGGAGCCCCTTTTCAAAACTTCGGAGCAGCCCATGCCCCTCCAATCCGGCTGGCCGGCGGGGCACGGCCCAGCGCCGGGTCCGGCTGGCCGCTGGCCAGCTGGCGACGGGTTAGCGACCGTCCCATCGCTCCGTACGACAAGACGGCTCTCCATGACGGAGGAGCGTGGCTACAACGCTGCGAACCCAGAAGAGCATGGCTACAGTGCTGCCAACCCCGCTGACCAGGGCAACCGATGTCAGCCCAGGCGAGCTGTTGTAGCCCCATGACGCCAACCACTCCGTGACGCACGAGATGACGGGCCGCAGTGCCGAGCAGCCGGCGGGTCCCGTAGCCGGCGGGTCCCACTGCCAGCTCCAGACGCCGACATCCGAGCCCCGCCCGCGTGCCGATTTACCCATGTAACCCTGGGGGATCGGGCTATAAGACCCCCCAGGAGGCCTCCATGCAGGGAGATCGGTCGATCAGTAGAACACACACACACGCCCACTCACAGGAGAGGTAGAATGGAGGTCTAGCCCCTTCTTCCTCCTCCCCCCAAATAGCTCCAGGAGCGCCATTGTAGCCTTTGTGCATATCATCCCATTTCGGCAGGACTAGGGGTGTTATCTCTCCGGAGGGCCCCGAACCTGGGTACGCCTTGTGTCTCCCGCACGCGTGTACCAACCTCGTTTCCGGAGCCCACTGGCGTCCTCTCGCAGCCCCCCACTTTTAGCCATCTCATGGCATCTACCGTGATTTCACCACGACAAGTCCATATCCGAGGACGCGGCTATTCGAATAGATCATTTTACCCTGCAGGGGTGTACTTCTTCACACACGCTCTCACCACTTACCACCATATACACGTTATGTATCTCGGCAACCTTCAAGCGAAAGCCTGGCGAGGGTGTCGGCCACAACCTGACTAACCACGCAAGACTCTAGTCTAGGTTTATCGCCTATCTAAAGCTGAATCCGGAAGGGAAGTCTGGCCGAAGTTTCCATTACGGCCCCAAACGATGTGTGCAGGGTTCCCAAGACCACCTCGACGGATGGTACTGTGCTTGGTACACCGGGCCACGGTGCCTAGTCTGTCCCAAGCCCACTTGTACCGGGTGCCACTTGGTAGACTACTAGCACAACCTACAAACACCAGAAACTAGTTGCAACTCCTGGACAGAGATCAAGGCGATTAATAAGCGAGAGGGGCCGCATTACCGGAACCCAATGTGTGGTAGTAGATAGTCTTGGATAACATACATAGAACTCAGTTCTTAAGGACAGTCTCAATGAGACAACCCACCATGTACTCCTACATGGCCTCTCATCGCTACCTTTACCAAATCGTGTTCACACACTTAGCTCTCAACATTGATCTCAACATTCCAATTCATTCCCGGATGAATCAGACCTGACACAACTCTAAGCAATAGCAGGCATAACAAGCAAGCATGGATGAGTAGTCACAACATGGCTCAAGCAATTCCTACTCATGCTAGTAGGTTTCAGCTATTTACTGTGACAAAGACAGGTCATGCAGAGGAATGGGTTCAACTACTGCAACATGTAACAGTTGAATCGTTGTTGTCCTAATGCAGTAAAAGAGATCAAGAGTGAGAGAGTGGGATTGTATCGGAATGCTCAATGAGGGTTTGCTTGCCTGGCACTTCTGAAGATAGTAATGCTCTTCATCGGTGTCAATGATCACAACGTCGAAATCGTCTTCTACCGAGAAGGAACAACCACCAGCAAACAAGAAGGAACACAATCAATGCAATGCAACAATATGATGCATGATCATGACATGGCAATATGATGTGATTTGGGCTAATGCAACTAGCAACAATTTAAATGAAGTTGGTTCGAACCCAAGGTTCAAATTCAAACTCCATATAAGACATTTCAAATGCCATTTATTCCAATTGTCATATACAGCAACTTTAAGTTGTTCAAACATGCATGAAAATGCCATAAACATATTCTTCATATTTTTCTGATAATTTTTCATATATAAATTATTTCATTTGGAGTTACGGTTGAATTTCTATGATTTTTAGAAGTTTAGGACATTCTCTAAAATTCATAAATCCTTTCAGATTTATTTTAAATTCCAAAAAAGCTTTATGATGTCAGAGTGACATCAGCACTACGTCAGCAAGTCAAAGGCCCGGTCCAGGTCAAACCTGACCAGTGGGTCCCACTGGTCGGTGACACAGTGCTAAACAGAGTTAATTAAAACCTAAACTAAAATTAGGCAGCGGTTAATTAGCAGATGGGGCCCAGTGTCAGTGGCTAGCAGGAATAATTAGTGGCATCATTAGCAACTAATGATGTCGCCACGTCGGCTTCGCCGGAGTTTGGCCGGCGGAGACCAAAACGAGGGCGGAGCGCGTCATAAAATCGCTATGGGGCTCGGTTTGTCGCGCTGAGGGCACCGGGGAGGAGAACTTGCTCGCCCGCATCCAAAGCACCAGACGAGAGGTCGCGGGGTGACCGGAAGCAGCAGTGGCGACGAGCTATGGTGGCGGCAGTGCATCGGGTTTGATTGGGAGGGCACTGTGGTGCATGAAGGAGCAGGCTAGGCAGGTGGTTGAGCTGCTGAGAGCTGCAGGAGCTCGAGCTCATGCTGAAACGCGGTGTTTGTGTCCTGGAACGACGAAGGCGGTGGCGGGGAGCTCACGGGTGCAGGAGAACTAGCGGCTGGAGTTGGAAAACGACAAGGGGAAAAGAGGGGAACGGGTCAGTGGCTCACTGCGGTTCGGATGAGCAGCTCAGCAAGCTCGGGGACGTCCTGGATGGCGTGAATCGACGCCGGCGGTGCTCGAACAAAGACGGCGGAAACGAGCTCGATGGTGACTGTGTGCTGCTCCCACGCTCGCGATCTTCATCATGGAGAAGCTCTGATCCATGGTGGTAGTACTGGACACGGCAGTGGAGCGAGGGGTGGCCGGTAGCTACGCTGGCTTGCGGCGGCGCTACGCTCTCTGGTTCGCTCGTGGAAGAGAGGGAGAGGGAGCCAGAGGAGGGGGAAGAGAGAGCTGCGAGGGGGAACAGGGAGAGGAGGTCGCGGGCGTCTTCGTGGCGCATCCAGAAGAGCCGGGGCATCACGGTTGAAGCAGGAGCTGGCACGCACGCGGCGACTAGGCGACCTGCCTACTGGCGCGAGGATGAAGATGACAGAGGGGCTGCGGTGGTGGGCTGGGCCGCCACTTGGCTACAGGAGCACCAGGTAAGTCAGGTTCCTCTCTCTCTTTTCCTATTTTTCTTTCTGTTTTATATTTATTTTGCACTATTTTGATTTAGTAAAAATACTAAGCCATTTTTGTTGCTTCTGAAATTATTTGTGGATGCAATTTGGACTATTCCAATGACCCGCATAAAGTTTCAGAATTATTGGAGCTATGAATATTTTTATAGCCATTTATTTGCTCCAATTCAAATACTTAGTGAATTAAATAAAAGCCCAAAATGTCCTGGAAAAAATATGCATCATCTCTGGGTAAGGTTTTCACCTTTTTACCTAAATCATGAACATTTTTGAAGGGCATTTTGGGTTCATTAAAAATATTTTTATTTGAACCTATTGGTTTAATTTGGTGCTAGGGTTTGGACATCCCCAATTCAAATTTCATTTGAATTTAAACATGATGCAAACATGCAAGTGCTAGCCTAGAGCACTACCAAACTAGGGATGTGACAACTCACCCCCACTAAACAAGAATCTCGTCCCGAGATTCAAGACGTAGGGTAAGAGGGAAGAGGGGATCCAGAACTGACACAGTCTTCTCGACCCAATTGCTCTTCTCGAAGACGTTGATTCTTTGCATCATCTTTGTCTTGTCGTCTTGATACGAAATCTTCACCCAAACATGATGGCGACAGAAAGAAATCTACAGGAATCATTCTTCTCGAAGATCGAGCAACTCAAGATCAACTCATGGAGTGAGACGTAAAAACATCTCTTGAGTTGAGACACAGAACATGCATCGATAGGGATGGAAAGAAACAGATGATGAAGGTTCAATTTGGTAGGCAAAAATTCCACGCTTAAGAAGATGGTGGATGCATTTCAAGGTAGCGAGGAGTTAAGTTGCCCTTGACACCATAACGGGGCACCTTAGGGGAGGTGACTCATAGAATTGTTCCCTTAAGTGGCAAAAAGAATTACTTTTGATACTGGAATCATTGAAACTCTTTATACCAGACTGAGGCAAATTCACAAATGATCGTTTGAAGGAATCCTAAAGAATGACATACTGAGGTTGGAAATGAAACTAGAGTTATACGACAACTCGGCAAATGGAAGGCACATTCCAATTGATACCGAGGATATACCCTAGTGTCTGAGCGTGCTTTCACGAACTTGAGCATTTCCATATTCATCAAGGTTTTACCAACATTTGTGCCAAAGATCTTGGTGATACCTCGTACTACCATGATGAATAACGATGGAGGATGCAGATGCAAAGGAAGACAACACTTTCTTAAACTTTACCTTGACAATGCTAAGGGGTGAAAATCTAGATGATCAACCGAGAGACATTTAGCACTCCACTTCTAATGTTCTCCTTGATGTACTAGCGTAACCCGACTATAGGTACTATTTGGTATCTAGAACATCAAGTAAAGGCCGGACTTCGGGAACACAAAATCCATAGGGAACAACTTCTAGAATAAGTCATATGAAATCCTCATGGAGAAGATGGTCAAATTTCTCGATCAAGATACTACAATAATAGATCTTCCGGCTAGGTGTGTCCTCCAAAACATCAACCTTGCCGGAGCCTACATCATAGATCTTGGAAAAGTTCCAACCATCATATCTGCCTGAGATTCAGATCTGGTTGGTAACAGGATATTTCAGGCTCAGCCTGTCTCAAAGAAAGCTTGCAACACAAATCGACGAGATGACGTTGCGAGATTCTCGGGAAATGAACTACGGAAGCAAGCTCCAAAACATGAGCTGGTTCGCAAGACACACGTGAACACACTATCCAAGATAAGCATGAGCACATAGAAATCTTATAACAAAACACTACCGAGTTCTGGTTGGGAACCATCATCGAGGACATTGAAGTTTTGTGCATTACCATGGATTAGCACTTAACTTCTTTTCCTAGAACAAATCAGTCAGTGGCATGGTGTGCTCGGGAATACATATGGAGTGGAGGTAATTAATCTACCAAACCATAGAATACATTCACACATGCATAACTAACTTGGGATGATTCCAGAGGGAGCAAAACAAACTTTTCTCGGATTCACAGCGGCAACTTACATCAAATGCACATGAATTAGAGGAAGTCACTTCATTCATATCCAAACATATGCTTCATGAACGGGACACGAAGAAAATGCTTACAAAAGTTTCCACTACTAGCTTAAATGTTCATCATGAATCATGGAGAAGATAAAGATGTTGCTGATGGGCTCAACAACAATTCATCAAAATTTCCATGAAGATGAAATTCCATAACTATGTGAACAAGATGATAGCATTGGTCAGACCAAAAGATATAATGGGGTATGCTCGAGGAAACAACCATGAGTAAAACGACATTACGAAAATCATTGGTTCTGATTGTGATTTGACGATGGCCCATACTCAAATCAAAGATTGGATAAGACAATAGATCCAACAACTGAAGATGAAGGTCAATCGATGAAGATATCATCTTTCTTCAACACACACACAAACACAAAAGATATCCCTTTGAAATGAACTAAGTTAGGCAAAGCTTTTATCTTCCAACTTTCAAAGTTGTTGTTTAGCTTAACCAACTAGCTCAGGGGTATCCACACAGATTCTTTGAGAGGGGGTGGTCTAGAGGAAAACCAACATGATCACAAACTCAACTTAACAGTCAGGCGACGACCTGGTAATACTTCCGGGAAGATATTCGGAAAAATCATGAACCACCGATATGTTACTAAGCTCGAGAACAATCTTGCTTTTCAGGGCAAGACGATATGATCAAAAGAGCGAGGGATTGACACAATCCTAACTCATTGATCAAAGAGTGCACCAGGGGCGATGGACTAGGTAGCACGATCAATCTTAGAATGGTGATTCAGTAACTAGCACGCTAAGAATGAAATTATCATCCATTAACTTCCAAGCAACAGGGTTGCTAAGAATATTGACTTCACACATCACGGTTCACTTGTCGGCATTCCGGTTACAAAAACACGGAGACCAAGGAATGAATTATAATGGTGAGAAGTATTACTACATCAAGAATTCATAAGAGGTTGTGTAATTCCCACGACATTCCTGACATAAAGGGGGTAATACTCTAGGGTAGAATAGAAGAAAAGCTAGATTGGCATTTTGATCTGTGGAATACAACTGCTTTGACCCAATCCTGGATATGGATGAGGTGCTGGAGTTTGTTTCTCCTAGTCATTCTGAAATAGAATGGCTTGACGGACCACAAGAGTATTAAACATCGATGACACAAATGCATGACATACTCTTAACTATCGACTGATAGATGAAGGTCGGAATACATCTGAAGAGGGACAACTCAAAGGAAAACATGATTTTCTGAGTTATGGATGCATAGATTAGCATGTCGAACAAGTTCAACATATTTCTTCCAGATAACCCATGCAGAAAGGTAGGATTGGCAGAGTCATGAATATGGAATGGAGAACTCATTAGGAGCACTCTTATTGTGATCTTTTGGTTCAAAAGAACCTCTACCATATTGGTTCATGGTATTGGAAGAATGATAAACCACGAATCTTGAAGACTATCACAAAGGTTACTAATATCCTAAAAGAACGAGCAAACACTATCACCGGGAATAAGCAGATCGAATCTTGGGTCCAAGAACCCAGAAATAGAATACCTACTAACTAAATGGCATCACGAGATGCTTTCGAGAATGATGGCCAGAATTATCACACTCGGGATACAACACAAAGGCTGAATCTCTGGGTTGTTCACTTAACATAACATGGTTTCCTATTAACTTCAACAGATATGTTAAGGTAATGGAATACCTCAACGCAACAAGTAGTGTCTCTAGTCTGGCAAAAAAAGACATTGAATCAGGAAGAAATGAATTGCAAATGCATCAGACTATTTAGAAACCTTGGATAACTCGGACAGCATAACGGCTGTACGGGCATGGAAAATGGGACAACCTGCAACACAACTGACAACATAACAACTAAATTACTATGGAAACACCAGTCCGAGAAGACAACAACTTTCCTATAGGTCTCCAGCATAGTAACTCGTCATCCTAATAGATAGATGAGAAAGCCTAGTTTCTTAATCCCCGTAGAAAAGAAGAGGGTGACTCAAAATCATAATGACACAAGATGAGGAGTAAAAAGAGCCTTATGTTCCCTTCCATAATCAATTCCCCTATATAACTAAAGCATTTCTAGACTCGACTTCGACCAGTTTGGCTTGGTAATCCTACAGGCAGTCAGGCTCTGATACCTAAGCTGTCGGGACCCTGATCCTAAGTCACACTGATCTAACATAAGACACATCATATCGCTTTGCCGCCTCACGCACGGTAACCCACGGCTGCCGCCTTTACCTTGGCCGGGACCGTTTGTGTCTTTTGGCTCACGTATATGATTGTGATGTTAGCATCCATATGACAGAGAACCCGGGTCGACATGACTAGTCATAAACCAAGGTGGCACAAACATATAGGGCAGGCATACGTAACCCAGCAATGCACGTGTCGGTCATCAGCATGTGCAACCGAGTCGTAGCAAGCTACAAGGACTCCAGTAAAACACCGCGTGACATTTCCCCATAGGAACTGATAACCCACAAGTATAGGGGATCAATTGTAGCTTTTTCGATAAATAAGAGTGTCGAACCCAACGAGGAGCAAAAGGTAGAATTAATATTCCCTTCAAGTTCTATCGACCACCGACACAACTCTACGCACACTTAAAATTTGCTTTACCTAGAACAAGTATGAAACTAGAAGTACTTTGTAGGTAATAAAAGTTAGTTGTTTAGTAGAAAACTTTTGTAACACAAGAGAAATATTTGTCCCTAGGCAATCGATAACTAGACCGGTAATCATTATTGCAATTTTATATGAGGGAGAGGCATGAGCTAACATACTTTCCGTACTTGGATCATATGCACTTATGATTGGAACTCTAGCAAGCATCCGCAACTACCAAAGATCATTAAGGTAAAACCCAACCATAGCATTAAGTAACAAGTCCTCTTTACTCCCATACGCAACAACCCCATTACTCGGGTGTAAGCTTCTGTCACTCTAGCCTCCCACTATAAGAGAATTATGAATGTATTGCAAACCCTACAGCGGGAATCCCTCATGCTTGCATGACACAGAGGGCACCATAGGACAGCACAAAAATAAAACATACAACTCAAACCAATCACGATCATCAATCAACCCATAGGACAAAAAGAATCTACTCAAACATCACAGGATGGCAACACATCATTTGATAATAATATGAAGCATGAAGCACCATGTTTAAGTAGAGAATTACAGAGGGAATAGAGAGGTTACACCGCTGCATAGAGGGGGAGAGAGTTGGTGGTGACGGCGGCGAAGTTGTTGGTGTAGATCGCCGTCACGATGGTTGCCCCGGCGGCGTTCCGTTGCCAGCGGGAGAGAGGGGGAGAGAGCCCCCCTCCTTCTTCTTCTTACTTTTCCTCCCCCCTAGATGGGAGGAGAGTTTCCCCTCTGGTCCATGGCCGCCATGGCTCCCGGAGGGGAGGAGCCCCTCCGAGATTGGATCTCTCTCTCTGTTCTCTTCTGTTTCGCATTCCTGTTTTCTGGTCGAAAACCGTTTCTTATATTCCCGGAGATCCATAACTCCGATTGCGCTAAAATTTTAACACCATTTTTTTTCTCGATATAAGCTTCCTTGCGGCCGAATAAGAGCCCCAACCGACTTACGGTGTGCCCACGAGGCACCACCACGCGGCCAGGGGGGTGGCGCGCCAAGGTGGCTTGTAGAGGCTGTGGGCCTCCGTTTGCGTTGATTCCACCTCCCAAAAATCACATATATTCCAAAATAATTCTAAGTAAATTTTTATTGCATTTGGACTTGGTTTGATATGTATTTTCTGTGAAACAAAAAACAAGCAGAAAACAGGAACTGGCACTGGGCACTGGATCAATATGTTAGTCCCAAAAATATTAATAAATTGTTGCCAAAAATATGTGAAAGTTGTAGAATATTGGCATGAAACAATCAAAAATTATAGATATGACGGAGACGTATCAGCATCCCCAAGCTTAATTCCTGCTCGTCCTCGAGTAGGTAAATTATAAAAAAGATAATTTTTGATGTGGAATGCCACCTACCATAATCTTGATCATATAATTTAATCATGGCATGAATATTAAGACACGAGTGATTCAAAGCAATAGTCTATAATTTGATATAAAGACATCACTACTCAGGCATCCCAACAAACAATCATGTCTTTCAAAATATCAATGCTACAGAAAGTTATCCCTAGCCCATTATGCTCAATCATTGATCCATTCATGAAACACACACAATAATAGCTACACCCAATGCACAAGTATGACAATAGTGCTCTCCAGTTGGTGCTTTATAAGAGAAGATGGAGACTCAAAATAAAAATAAAAATTGCATAAAAGTAAAATAGATAGGCCCTTCACAGAGGGAAGCAAAGATTTGCAGAGGTGCCAGAGCTCAGAGCTTAAATTAGAGAGATAAAATTATTTTGAGAGGCATGCTTTTCCTGTCAACGCGACAACCGAAAGTCCCCAATATCTTCCATGCTAGACACATTATAGGCGGTTCCCAAACAGAAAATAAAATTCATTTACTTTCCACTATTCTTTCACAATCCATGGCTAGCCGTATCCACGGGTGCCTTCCAACTTTTCACTTTCCAAGGAATTTTGTTATTATTATTTTTGATTCATTGTGGGACTGGGCATCCCTATTACCTGCCACTTTCTCGTGCAATGACAAGTGAATAAACAATCATCGTGAGAATAACCCACCTAGCATGAAAGATATTGGACACCCCCTGCTGCCACATGAGCGGTACGGGCACACACAGAAGAAATTTACTTTGAATAATTAGAGTTGGCACATGCAAATTTACTTGGAACGACATGGAAATACCGCAAATAGGTAGGTATGGTGGACTCATTTGGCACAACTTTAGGTTTAAGGAGTTGGATGCACAAGCATCATTCCCGCTTAGTACAAGTGAAGGCTAGCAAATAGATTGAGAAGTGACCAACCAAAAAACAAAAACGGTCATAAACATGCATTGAACATAACTAACACTGAATAATGCACCATAAGTAGGATGTAACTACGTTGCATAACTATTGACTTTACGTGCATGCATAGGGAATCACAAACCTTAACACCAATATTCTTACTAAACCACAATCATTCACTAGTACCTCCCACATATTACCATCTCTATATCGCAAAACTATTGCAAGGAATCAAACATATCATATTCGGTGATCTACCAGTTTTATGTAGGATTTTATGACTAACCATGTGAATGACCAATTCCTGTTGACTCTCTAAATAAATATAAGTGAAGCATGAGAGTTTAATTATTTCTACAAAAGACCATGCTCTAATAAGTATAAGTGAAGCTAAAGAGCATTCTACAAATAACGGTTTTCTATATGTAGAGAAAAAGGCATCCAAACTTCAAATGATATAAGTGAAGCACATGAAGCATTCTATAAAGCCATACTCAAAAGATATAAGTGAAGTGCAAAGAGCATTCTATAAATCAACCAAGGACTATCTCATACCAGCATGGTGCATCACTAAAATAAAAATAAAAAGCACACGATGCTCCAAGAATTTATGCATATCATGTGAACAATACAAAAACCGAAACATACCGATACTTGTTGAAGAAAGATGGGATGCCATCCGGGGCATCCCCAAGCTTAGACGCTTGAGTCTCCTTGAATATTTACTTGGGGTGCCTTGGGCATCCCCAAGCTTGAACTCTTGCCTCTCCTTATTCTCCTCATATCGATACCACCTCGATCTTCGAACACTTCATCTACACAAAACTTAACCGAACTTTTTATTAGAAGGGTTAGTACATATAACATCAAATCCCATCATGTCCTGCCGTAACATTATTGTATAATTATAATCAAACATTACCCACTCTATGCTATCACAATTCTATGGCTCCCAAGTCAATGGGGCTCAACAAGATTTCAAACATAAGCAAATAACGAAACTGTAACAGCAATCTGTGAAAACAGGACAGTCTGTAAAGATGCAGATGGTACGTATACTTTTGTAACTCAAACAATTCTGAAAAATTAGGAAAAAATAAATAATTTGCATAGAAGTACTGCGTAAAAATTTCAGAATTTTTTCACGTTTCAGTAAAAAATGTAAATTCACGCACTACAGCAAAAGTTTCTGTTTTTGCACCGCACACACCAAACAAGCAATTTAAACATCCTAAAGGTAAATCTTGGCACATTATTTTTATAATACAATGGATTTGTACAAGGGGATAATTATTTTTGTTGAAAAGTTTCTGTAATTCAAGATTCACAAAGTTTCCATGGGCATGAACAAAGTTCATGGCATGCTCCCGCTTCCACGGTGCTTGTCTTTCTCACTTTCACTTTTCTTTTTGTAAAGTTTTAAGTTCCTCTCTATATTTTTTTGTTTTTAATCTTTATAAAATCACACAACAGAAATAAAATGACTCTCTAAAACTTCCTGGTTATCTCCCTGGCAGCGCTTTCTTTAAAGCCATTAAGCTAGGCATAAAGTGCTCAAGTAATCGATCCACCCGGATCCCAAGGTATATCAAAGCCAATTTTAATTAACAATGATTTATAATTTAGTAGTGAGCACAAAGCAACATATATCAGGCAATGACGAAGTCTAACTCTCTTCCTATGCATTGTGAAAGTACATTTGCTCCCTTGGTGGTTTTGGTAATTTATGTCAACATACATGTTGTTGGACTAATGTTTCTATCTAGTATATTTCAGACAAGTTCAACAATGGCGTGGCATGGACAAGAGGATGTGGAACCCTTCAAAATGCTAAGGACGAGGATTGGCAAAAGATCAAGACTCTACATTTTTGGTTTAGTGATCCAAGATCACATTGAGTCCACAGGAAAGCCAATACTATTAAAAGGGGATGAGGTGTTGCTTAATGGTCTTTTTGCTCAAGTGCTTAGTGACAGTACTCCTAAACCCTCAACCACCTTCTCCATCCAAATATGTCCAAAACCTATATTCCAACTCGGCCCCACCGAATTTCCCTATCCGGAGCCACCGAGTTCATATGGACTTAGCCACTGCCAAAACCCTAACAAATCGGATCCACCGATATGGATCTCGGTCTCACCGAGATGGCCTTGCCAACTCTTTGTAATCGTTTGCACTTACTTCGGTCTCACCGAGTTTTGCAAATCGGTCTCACCGAGATGGCTTGGCAAGTCTCTGTTGCCTTATTGCTTCACTTCGGTCCTACCGAGTTGATGCAATCGGTGCCACCGAGATGATGTTTGCCCTAACCATTGCACTTCGGTCCATCCGAGTTGTTCCAGTCGGTCCCACCGAGATTCCTAATGTTCATATCTTTTACACAGTTCGGTGCCACCGAGATTTCCAAATCGGTGCCACCGAGTTGGGTCAAAAGTGTGTAACGGATGGAGTTTGTGTGGAGGCTATATATACCCCTCCACCACTTCTTACTCAGTAAGGAGAGCCATCAGAACGTGCCTACACTTCTACCACACATTTTCTGAGAGAGAACCACCTACTCATGTGTTGAGATCAAGCCATTCCAATCCTATCATTTGAATCTTGATTTCTAGCCTTTCCAAATTGCTTTCCACTCAAATCCTTCTTCCACCATAGCCAAATCTGTGAGGAGTTGTTTGAGTGTTGGGAAGACTATCATTTGAAGCACAAGAGCAAGGAGTTCATCAACAACACACCGTCTATTACCTTTTGGAGAGTGGTGTCTCCTAGATTGGTTAGGTGTCACTTGGGAGCCTCCGGCATGATGTGGAGTTGAACCAAGGAGTTTGTAAGGGCAAGGAGATCGCCTACTTCGTGAAGATCTACCTGAGTGAGGCTAGTCCTTCATGGATGTAAGCCATGGTGGGATAGACAAGGTTGCTTCTTCGTGGACCCTTCGTGGGTGGAGCCCTCCGTGGACTCGCACAGCCGTTACCCTTCGTGGGTTGAAGTCTCCATCAATGTGGACGTACGATAGCACCACCTATCAGAACCACGCCAAAATCACTGTGTCTTCATTGCGTTTGATCTTCCATACTCTACCCCTTTAGTTTCCGTACACTTGCATGCTTTACTATTTCCGCTGCTCAATCTCTAGATATGCATGTGTAGGGAGTATTGGTGTTATCTTAACTTGTGCCAAAATCTGCCTAAGTCCAAAGAAAAACTAAAAACTGCTACTTTGGTGTGACATCCCCATGCATTAAGCACGGTGATCACCTCTTGATAGTGCCATGTCATCATGTTGAACAGTGCTTGATCATCAATGCATCATATCACATTTCAAATTCCAAATCAAATTGCAATTCAAATATAAAAGTGAAAATAAAAGTTGTTCAAATGTGAAAACTAAAATGTTCATAATATTGTAAATAATCCAGAGGCATTTATAAAAATATAATCAACATTTGTTGAATTAGATAAATGACACCATCATCCACAAAACAGCACCAAACAGAAGTATTTAATACCTTTTTAATTAAATAAAATTCTAATGAAAACATGTGGACACCAAACCAATTTCTGGTGTTACTAAATATTGCATACTATTTATTGGACTAAGTCACACATTTTACAAAACTAATATTAGGGCTAGACATTTTACAAAACAGAACTAAAATAAAAAAAACAAAAGATAAAGGGGAAATAAAAAAAAGGAAAAAGAAAAGAGCCCCCTGGCCAACTGGGCCTCGGCCCAGCCAGGCCGGCCCAGCAGCTGGCCTATATGGCCTGCCCCTCACTCCCCACCGAAACCCTAACCCCCATATCCCCTCCCCCGATCCCCTTTTCTCCTCGTCCGCCGCCGCCCGTCGCCGTCCCCGTCGCCTCGCCGCCGTCGTCGCGTCCCCGTCCTCCTCCCCGAACGGCTTCACCAAGCCTCGCCGCCCCTCTTCTCTGCAACGGGGTGAGCCCCCGCGGCCGTCGCCCTCCTTTCCCCTCTCTGTTGTCGCCATCGTTGCCGCCGTTCGTCGCCGCCGCCCGCGTCGCGCCCCGCTTTGCTGCGCTCGCCGTCGCCCGCGCGCTGGCCTCGCCTGACCCTGCTCGCCGTTCGCCCGAGCCGCCTCCGCCCGCTGCCGCGCTCCCCTGCTCGCCCGCGCCGCTCACCGCCGCTCCCTGCCTCGCTCCGCTCCCGCGCCTCGCCCCGCTCGCTGCGCTCGACCGCGCGCGCTGCCGCTGCCGTCCTGCCGCTGTCGCACGCGTCGCCATCGCCGGCCTCCTCTGTGCAGCCGTGCGTGCGCGCGCGCTACGGACACCGGACGTGTCCGGCCGTCTGTGCCCGCGTGTGCACGCGATGGCTTGGACATGTCCGGCCCCCGAACGAGCACCGCCCGGACATGTCCGCTCGAGCCACTGACCTCTGGGCCCCGCCCTGTTTAAACGAAAAAGAAAATAAAAAGGATAAATTAAAATTAAAATAAATAAATAGGTAAATAAAGAATTTAATTAATTAATTAATTAATTAACTAATTAATTAATTAACTTAATTAATCATGTTTAATTAAAATAATTAATAATTAACCTAATTAAACTGTAATTAACCTAATTAACCTAAACAGTGACTGACAGGTGAGTCCCACCTGTCAGGTTGACTTTGACCAGTCCTGTTGACTGCTGACGTCAGCAATACGTCATGCTGACGTCAGCACGTACTGTTTTGGATAATGTTGATTTAAATAAATTCAGAAATTCCAAAAAATCAATAAAACTTTGAAAAATCATATAAATTAAACCGTAACTCGGATTAAAATAATTTATATATGAAAAACGATCAGAAAAATATGACGATTCCGAATATGCCCTCCGTTCATCTGTCACGTGCCTCTACCATAGCGAACATGGAACCGTCCCCCTCTGTTTCATCTGTCCGAAATGCCAAACGCTGGGAAAACATTCCCGGATGTTTTCCCCCTTCACCTGTATCGCGTAGTACTGCGATAGATCACCCCTAACACTGCGTGCTGCCATGTCATGCATCTGTGATTGCAATTGTTGCTTGTATTTATTGTTTCTTCCCCCTCTTCTCTCCGATAGACCCCGAGACCGACGCTGCCCCGGTGATCGACTACGTCCCCGACGACCCTTCCTCCTTTGCAGCAGAGCTTCCAGGCAAGCAACCCCCCTTGACGCATGCCTATATCACCTATTCCTTCTTCCTCCTGCTTGCATTAGAAATTGCTACTGCTTTGTTTTATCCTATTCCGATGCATAGCCTATTCTTGTAACTGTTATTGATACCTGCCTGTTATCCTAAACTGCTTAGTATAGGTTGGATGGAAAACCATCTATGGCCCCTCTCCCTTGCTGTAGTTGCTTCGCTTAGCACCTGTGCCCCGATCGATGTGATCGAACGGGCTGAGAACAGCACATCACCGCACACCCCCTAATTTGCTCGTCACTACAGAGCTAGCATCGAGTGCCGAGGGTGAATCCTCTTATCTCACTTCCGATGATGCCTCTGTAGAATAGCTATCCGGTTGTGTGTTACCGAGGGTGATTCCTCTTTCATCACTTTCGATAAAGCTTCCGTCGTGCAACTCCTCGAGTGGGAAATCCATCGAGGGTGATTCCTCGGATTCCTTCTCGATACTTTGGACACACAGATACTTTGACCTTTGTTACAGGCGGGTCGACCCCGAGGGGTACCCGCGGGGAAAATGTGAAGTCGGGTTTGCCAGGAGGGCACCCGCGAGTGATACTGTGGCGGAACGACAGGGCAGGCGGAGACCACCCTGGTCGATATCCGTGTGTTACCAAGTCAAAGCGACAGGTTGTCTGATCGCCTCTGCGAGTTACTAAATACGCCTAACGGATTTGGGTATTTGATCTGAGTGGGTCGTTGGCCCTATACGCACTACCACCACGTGGGATAATGGTTATGGGACCCTCTACATTGTACGTTTCTCCCGAAGGCTCTTCAGACGTCACAGTTCAGAGATGCGGGCTAGTTGGGGTGGGCTGGTTACGTCACTGGTGTATTCAGTGTCGCGCCTGGGCCCCGACTACCCTCGCAATGTGCAAGAGTGCGAAGGGCGATGGCCCAAGATCCCTTCGTGCTTAGGATTTAGACCGACGTGTTGACCTCTCTGCTGAGCTTAGGTAGGACGCTGCTTCGTGTCGATTACCCGAGGCCGGGCATTACCCAGCTAGTGTGTCCGGCCAGATGTAATCGAGCGTGCTGGGTAACAGTAGTGCACCCCTGCAGGGAAGTTATCTATTCGAATAGCCGTGTCCACGGTAA
Source organism: Elymus sibiricus (assembly GCA_039707655.1). Taxonomy (NCBI): domain Eukaryota; kingdom Viridiplantae; phylum Streptophyta; class Magnoliopsida; order Poales; family Poaceae; genus Elymus; species Elymus sibiricus. Next base: position 66,903,311 of record CM077672.1, read on the forward strand.
CAGGACGCTCAGTGTTGTATCCCGATCTACTACTACTTGAACTGGATATCTGTTAAATAATTATAAGCTCCGGGAACGCTTCTCATAGGGAGTCGAGGAAGGATCTTTGGGCTTGCTTCAACATGCTTGTTAATTAATAATATGCTAATCTGCACTCTTCTAATGCTGCAAGATCGCTTCAAGATGCTAGTCTTCGATAGGCTAGGCTTTTCCCCCTCTATTCTGGCATTCTGCAAAACAGTCCAAAGATATAGCCCCATTTCTTGATACCGATGCATACTTAGCATAGTTCTGATGTCAGTCTTGCGAGTACTTTGGATAAGTACTCACGGTTTCTCTGCTATTCTTTTCCCCATACCAAATTGATGATACATCAGACGATGGAGCCCAGGAGCCAGACGCCACCACAGGAGGTTACTACCAGGAGAGCCCCAGAGGTCACTACTACTGGATTGAGCCAGCCGACCAGGAGTAGTTACGAGGCTCCCAGGCAGGAAGCCTACGCCTTTTCGATCTGTGTTGTTGTTTTGCCCCGCCTGTTAGGGCATGTCTGTTTTACTTTTATATCTGTACTCAGATATTTGATGCTTTCGCTGACACTTGTATGCGCAAGCTTATGTATTCGAGCCCTCGAGGCCCCTGGCTTGTAATATAAAGCTTGTATTATTTTATTTGAGTTTAGAGTTGTGTTGTGATATCTTCCCGTGAGTCTCTGATCTCGAGCGTGCACGTTTGCGTGTATGATTAGTGCACGTGTCGAGCAGGGGCATCACATTTGTTTGGTTAAGTGTCTATTCACCCCCCCCTCTAGACCTATCTCCTTGATCCCACAATTGGTATCAGAGCTTTGGTCTCCATTGCTTTGGTTTAATCACCATTGGAGGGAGATGGATGTGTCTACTTTGGGGAGTCTTAGACGTAGAGTGCCTATTCTCAATGGGGAGTATTACAACTTTTGGAAGGATGAAATGCTTGATATCTTTGATGAGTTTAACTTGAGCAAGTACATTCATAATCCTTATGTGCCTCCTATTGATCCCTTGCATCCTACTCATGAAGAGGAAATTGCATGCTTCATAATCATAGAACCATCAATCTTATCATTAGAGGATTACCCAAAATTGTGCTTGGCTGTATGCAAAACTTTGAGTGTGCTTATACTCTATGGCATGACTTGGAAAAGCGATACCCCGATTACTCTTTAAAGAGTCTTGATAAGATTCTTCATAAGGCTGTTGATTTTCACAAGATGAGTCCTAATGATCCTAAGTTTGATGATTGCTTGTTTGAGCTTCGTGATCTTATGCATGCTAAAGGAGATGTTAGAACTATAAGTAACATTATCATGGAAGCCATTAGAATTCATAAACTTGAACATTGTCATGATCATGAAACTAATGAATCTATTGCCCTAGGTGATGATCACATTCATGATGATGATGATGTTGATCATGGCTATTATGATGAGGACGAAGAATTTGATATTGAATTTAAGAAGACCATGAGGAATCTGAGTCTTATGGCAAATCTTCGAGATTACATGGTCGGAGGAAAAGAGTGGATTCTTGATAGTGGATGTACCGATCACATGACCGGAGATAGAGACATATTTCGTGAGCTTGCTAAAAATGATGGTCCACGCAAGTATGTGATTTTTGGAGATAACTCCAAGGGTAAGGTACTTGGCCTTGGTAAGGTGGTCATATCCAATGATAGCTCCATACATAATGTTATGCTTGTTGAATCTCTTGGTTACAATCTTCTTTCCGTATCTAGACTAGCTGATTTTGGCTTCAATGTTCTATTTACCAAAGTAGATTGCCAAGTGTTTCGTTAAGATAATCATAATATGGTCTTTACCGGCATTCATAGAGGTGATCTATACATTGTTGATTTCACTAAGAGAGCCCAACCTCGTACATGTTTAATTGCTAAATCTTCTAAAGGTTGGTTATGGCATAGAAAACTTGGACATGTTGGCATGCGTAACCTTTATAAACTTGTTAAAGGAGATCACATTCTTGGAGTGAAAGATGTTATATTTGACAAAGATCGACTTTGTAGTGCTTGTCAAGCAAGAAAACAAGTTGGAGGAAGCCATCCCGTGAAGAACATTATGACCACAAGGAGGCCACTTGAGCTACTTCATATGGATCTTTTTGGTCCCAACTCATATAAGAGTCTTGGTGGTAACTCTTTTGGTTTGGTCATTGTTGATGATTTTTCCAGATTTACGTGGGTGTTCTTTCTCAATGACAAATCGCAGGTATAAAAGATCTTCAAGAACTTGGCAAGAAAGGCCCAAAATCAATTTGAAGTGAAGATCAAGAAGGTTCGGAGTGACAACGGAACGGAGTTCAAGAACGCAAATGTGGACACCTTTCTTGATGAGGAGGGTATTTCACATGAGTTCTCATCTACATACACACCTCAACAAAATGGAGTTGTTGAGAGGAAGAACCGTACAGTTATTGAGATGGCAAGAACAATGCTTGATGAATACAAGACGCCAAAACACTTTTGGGCGGAAGCGGTTGAAACAGCTTGTCATGCAACAAATCGACTCTACCTTCACAAGCTTCTTGGTAAAACGGCGTATGAACTGCTCACCGGTAACAAACCACAAGTTGGATACTTTCGAGTATTTGGCTCAAAATGTTACATTCTTGATAAGCATCGTCGTTCAAAATTTGCTCCTAAATCTCATGAAGGATTTCTACTTGGTTATGGATCGAACTCTCACACTTACCGTGTCTACAACAACTTCACTCGAAAAGTTGAAGAGACGGTAGATGTGAAGTTTGATGAGACTAACGACTCGCAAGTCGAGCAATTGCCAATTGATGTAGGAGATCCAGAACCATCGGAAGCAATCCAAGACTTGTCCATTGGCAAGATTCGCCCCGTGGAAGTAAAGGAGAGTACCTCGTCTATTCAAGTGGAAGCCCCAACTTCACATCAAGGTGAACAACAAGTTGATATGGAGTCATCCACAAGTGGAACACGTCAAGACGATGGGAATGAGGAAGTGCAACTAGATGATCCACCTCAACCTCCTTCTCCACCTCCACAAGCGAACAACGACAACAACGACAATGTCAACGAAGAATAAGAAGATGATGATGAGGAAGCCTCACCACAACCCAAGAAAAAGCTACCTCAAGTTAGAGCAAGAATCGACAAGGATCATCCCGTCGAACAAATACTTGGAGATATCCAATCCGGGAGAATCACTCGCTCTAAAACTCGTTTAGCTAACTTTTGTGAGCATTACTCATTCATCTCTAGTGTTGAACCTATGAAGGTGGAAGATGCTCTCAAGGACCCCGATTGGGTGATTGCAATGCACGAGGAGCTACACAACTTTGAAAGGAACCAAGTTTGGACGTTGGTTGAGAAGCCTAAGGATGAGCAAAACATTATTGGAACCAAATGGGTGTTTCGGAATAAGCAAGATGAAGATGGACAAGTTGTACGCAACAAGGCTCGTCTCGTAGCACAAGGTTACACACAAGTCGAAGGTATGGACTATGGTTAGACCTATGCCCCCGTTGCAAGACTTGAGTCCATTCACATTTTACTTGCTTATGCCAATCACCATGATATCATACTTTACCAAATGGATATTAAAAGTGCTTTCTTAAATGGTGAAATTGAGGAGGAAGTGTATGTCAAACAACCTCCCAGCTTTGAAAATCCCAAGAAACCTAATCATGTCTACAAACTTCGTAAAGCTCTTTATGGTCTTAAACAAGCCCCTGGAGCTTGGTACAAATGCTTGACAAAGTTTCTTCTTGAAAAAGGTTTTGAATTTGGGAAAATTGATTCAATTTTGTTCACTAAGAGGGTTAATGGAGAATTATTTGTATGCCAAATTTATGTTGATGATATTATCCTTGGATCTACTAACCCCTCTTTCAGTGAAAAGTTTGGGAAGTTGATGTCGGAAAAGTACGAGATGTCTATGATGTGTGAACTCAAATTGTTTCTTGGTTTGCAAATCAAGCAAACTAAGGAGGATACCTTTGTTTCTCAAACAAAGTATACCAAGGACTTATTCAAGAAGTTCAACATGCAAGAGAGTGAAGGTATGAAAACTCCAATGCCCACGAGTGGACATCTTGACTTGACCAAGGATGGCAAACCAGTTGATCAAAAGGTTTATCGATCTATGATTGGTTCATTGCTATATCTATGTGCCTCCCGTCCCAACATTATGCTAAGTGTGTGCACGTGTGCACGATACCAAGCGGCACCAAAAGAGTGTCACCTTAAGGCCGTGAAAAGAATTGTGAGATACTTGTTACATACACCAAACTTTGGCATATGGTATCCCAAAGGATCTTCTTTTAATCTTGTTGGCTATTCTGATTCGGACTATGCCAGAGACAAGGTTGACAGAAAATCCACTTCGGGTACATGTCAATCTCTTGGCAGATCTCTTGTGTCTTGGTCCTCCAAGAAACAAAACTCGATATCTCTATCTACTGCCAAAGCGGAATACATTACCGCGGGATCATGTTCTGCTCAATTACTATGGATGACACAAACTCTTAAAGACTATGGTGTGCATGTGAGACATGTACCATTACTTTGTCACAATGAGAGTGCTATTAAGATTGCACACAATCTCGTGCAACATTCTCGAACTAATCATATTGAGGTTTGTCACCATTTCATTCGAGATCATGTTGAGAAAGGTGACATTGACCTTAAACATGTTCGTACTGACAAACAATTGGCGGACATCTTTACCAAACCTCTTGATGAGAAAGTGTTTTGTCACTTGAGGAGTGAGTTGAACATCATTGATGCTTCAAACGTGAACTAGAGGTTCATGTGGATGCATACGAGGGCATGAGCATGCTTGACTAATCGATGATGCTTTCATGATCATCTTATATCTTGGACATTTTGCTCCCTTGTATTGTATCTAACATTTTGTAGGTACTTGGACAAGCTTCATGTCACAAGATTGCATCTCACTCTTATCTTGAGCAATCGTGTATAACCCAAGTATCAACAATTGATGGTGGAACAAGGAACAAGACAACCTAAACATATCCTTTGACAACATTTGAGTTATGCTTCATTTTTGTCACTTTGGACATACATGTTATTCCTTGCAAAACTAACCCATGTAGGAAGATGAACTACAAATGATAGGATAGCTCCCAACTTCAACTCATGAGCATCTACTTCAAGTTCAACTACATGATGGACATCACCACCAAATCCCAATGTAAGTCCTCACATCTTAGAGAAGCTTTACTCAAAGTCATGAGCTAAAGCAACTCAACAGATGTGAATACATTGAAATGCTTAAAGGAAAAATGGCAACCCCATTTTGAGCATAAACGATGAGTATGACCTATGATCAAGTGTTCACACTTGACTCCTAAGTCAATATACTCTAACATAGGTGACCTAGTCGCCGACCCATCTAGATGAAGTTCTCTAGCGTTTCTTTTGTTTGTTCTCTTCTTGTTAGAGTGTTTCTATTTCAAAAAAAAAAACTTCATCTAGACGTTTCTTTGCTTCTTTTCTGTGTTTCTTTTGTTTTAGCTAGATTCGCAGCAAATTCATTGCAAATCTTTGTGAGAAATCCTTTGCCTAGTGAGCCGAGTTGAAAAAAGTTCCTTTGCACCGAACTCGGTTCCACCGAATTGAATCAACTCGGAGTGACCGAATTTGCTACCCTAAGGAGTTTTCTGTCAAATATTTTCTAAGTTTTTCTGCTCCAGCTCCACTCAATGATTCTTATCCTCTACTTGCATCTAGAGCCACTCAATGGCCAGATGTGTTTCTCAAGGACCAAACCCACTTGACCACCATCCTTCAAAACCCTTCTTGGAAATTGATGTTAAAGGGGGAGAGGGGAATACATCAAAGCTTATAGCTTATCACTACAAAAGAGATACACCTTACAAGAGGAGAGAATGTTACATGTTTCTAAGAGGGGAGAAACATGATTTCAGTGTTCTGGTTTGCCTTAGTTTTTTCACCCTACCTGCTCCCAATATCCTATGTAAGATTCAGGGGGAAAGGAAATTCTTTAAGGGGAGACAACTATTTCTTTTGGAGACATGTTTGCTTCAAAGAAGTATTCACCTAGTGATACTCTCTTCTACATGTCATCCCAATCTTGGTTTCTTGTTGATCTTGTATCTTTTCTTGAAGAAATTATCTTGTGTTATCTAACCTTGTTTTCTCAAGTGTATTTCTTCAGGTACTTGATCAAGAACTTCGAGGTAAGTATATGCATCACACCCATGTACATGATGACCTCCTGCTAGTATATATTGTTTGCAAGAAGAAAATCATGGAAATGTGGATACCTAAATGTCATATATATTGCTCTGATGCATGTAGCCAAGATACATGTTGCATGTATATTTCCCATGTGATATCATCATTTTATATGCACATCTTCAGGGGGAGTTCAGGGGAGCTCATACATGTTACATGTTTCCTTCAAAGCTTTCATACAACCTTCTGCTAAATCTTTACTTGAAGCTTTGATGTATGTTGTCATCAATTACCAAAAAGGGGGAGATTGAAAGCACATTTGCTCCCTTGGTGGTTTTGGTAATTTATGTCAACATACATGTTGTTGGACTAATGTTTCTATCTAGTATATTTCAGACAAGTTCAACAATGGCGTGGCATGGACAAGAGGATGTGGAACCCTTCAAAATGCTAAGGACAAGGATTGGCAAAAGATCAAGACTCTACATTTTTGGTTTAGTGATCCCAGATCACATTGAGTCCATAGGAAAGCCAATACTATTAAAAGGGGATGAGGTGTTGCTTAATGGTCATTTTGCTCAAGTGCTTAGTGATAATACTCCTAAACCCTCAACCACCTTCTCCATCCAAATATGTCCAAAACCTATATTCCAACTCGGCCCCACCGAATTTCCATATCCGGAGCCACCGAGTTCATATGGACTTAGCCACTGCCAAAACCCTAACAAATCGGATCCACCGATATGGATCTCGGTCTCACTGAGATGTCCTTGCCAACTCTCTGTAATCGTTTGCACTTACTTCGGTCTCACCGAGTTTTGCAAATCGGTCTCACCGAGATGGCTTGCCAAGTCTCTGTTGCCTTATTGCTTCACTTCGGTCCTACCGAGTTGATGCAATCGGTGCCACCGAGATGATGTTTGCCCTAACCATTGCACTTCGGTCCATCCGAGTTGTTCCAGTCGGTCCCACCGAGATTCCTAACGTTCATATCTTTTACACAGTTCGGTGCCACCGAGATTTCCAAATCGATGCCACCGAGTTGGATCAAAAGTGTGTAACGGTTGGATTTTGTGTGGAGGCTATATATACCCCTCCACCACTTCTTACTCAGTAAGGAGAGCCATCAGAATGTGCCTACACTTCTACCACACATTTTCTGAGAGAGAACCACCTACTCATGTGTTGAGATCAAGCCATTCCAATCCTATCATTTGAATCTTGATTTCTAGCCTTTCCAAATTGCTTTCCACTCAAATCCTTCTTCCACCATAGCCAAATCTGTGAGGAGTTGTTTGAGTGTTGGGAAGACTATCATTTGAAGCACAAGAGCAAGGAGTTCATCAACAACACACTGTCTATTACCTTTTGGAGAGTGGTGTCTCCTAGATTGGTTAGGTGTCACTTGGGAGCCTCCGACATGATGTGGAGTTGAACCAAGGAGTTTGTAAGGGCAAGGAGATCGCCTACTTCGTGAAGATCTACCCGAGTGAGGCTAGTCCTTCATGGATGTAAGCCATGGTGGGATAGACAAGGTTGCTTCTTTGTGGAACCTCCGTGGACTCGCGCAACCGTTACCCTTCGTGGGTTGAAGTCTCCATCAACGTGGACGTATGATAGCACCACCTATCAGAACCACGCCAAAATCACCGTGTCTTCATTGCGTTTGATCTTCCATACTCTACCCCTTTACTTTCCGTACACTTGCATGCTTTACTATTTCCGCTGCTCAATCTCTAGATATGCATGTGTAGGGAGTATTGGTGTTATCTTAACTTGTGCCAAAATCTGCCTAAATCCAAAGAAAAACTAAAAACTGCTACTTTGGTTGGTTAAGTGTCTATTCACCCCCCCCTCTAGACCTATCTCCTCGATCCCACACATTGGCATGTCATAAAAGAACAATTCATGCATATCAAGTAAAGGCCAATGCATAGTATAAATAGTTTCTTGCAATTTTATCGTATTGGAAACATAGAGAGGTGGAGATGTAGTTACTCTCTCATAATAATTGCAAGTAGGAGCAGCAAGCACATGCATATTATATTCATCAAAATCATCATGTGCAACGGTAAAACGCAACCCATGAATATAATCCTTAATAAGCACAAACTTCTCCGATATAGTGTAGTTGGGAGAATTCAAAAAGATAATAGGACTATCATGTGTGGGTGCAATAGCAACAATTTCATGTTTAACATAAGGAACTATAGCAAGTTCATCTCCATAAGCATCATTCAAATTGGCATCATGGCCACAAGCATAGCAAGCATCAATTTCATCAAAAAGGGATATTTCAAACGAATCGAAGGGATCATAGCAATCATCATAGCATTCATCCTTCGGTAATCATGAAGGGAAATTAAACAATGTATGAGTTGAAGAGTTACTCTCATTAGAAGGTGGGCACGGGTAGCTAATCCGCTCTTCCTCCTTTTGTTCTTCGCTCTCCTCGTCATCTTTTTCATCTAATGAGCTCACAGTGTCATCAATTTCTTCTTCCATAGAAGCCTGCAAAATATTAGTCTCTTCTTGGACAGTGGAGACTTTCTCAATAAATTGATCAATATAGGCATTGTATTCATAATTCTCATAGAAATATTTAAGTATAGCATAATATTGAGATCTGTAAACAACATCATCATAATTTTCATACTTTTCAAACAAAGATTCAATTTCATAAGCACCCTTAAAAGCAACAAATTTTTCTATTTGTTCCACATCATATTAATCATATATACCATTAGCATAAGAAGCCAAGGTTTCATTATCATTAAATTCACATGAAAAGGGAAGGTGTGGAGCCTTCATCCTAGAGCAGCAAGTATAATCATATCTTAAGCATAAATTCCAAGCATACCATTGCAACATTTTAATTTGATCCCATAAGAGTTTCCCTTTTTGAGACAAGCGATAATCCCTAAAGTATTCCCGTTGATCCAAAGTAACTCCCATTATCAAGTTGAATGGAGTTTTATCAGGATTATCAAAGTAGTATTTAATGTTTTCCACATAACGAGCATCGAGGGTTTTAGGAGGTTCCCCATCTCCATGAGTAGCAAGTACAACTAATTTTTTTGGTGTTTCGTGTTCCATATGCATAACTAAAGATATAAAACAACTAACAGAAAATAAAAACTACTTAGTGATAAAGCAAAGAAGCACACACGAGAATATCAACCCCACGCTATTGCTCTCCGGCAACGGTGCCAGAAAAAGGTCTTGATAACCCACAAATATAGGACATCAATTGTAGCTTTTTCGATAAATAAGAGTGTCGAACCCAACGAGGAGCTAAAGGTAGAATTAATATTCCCTTCAAGTTCTATCGACCACCGACACAACTCTACGCACACTTACCATTTTTACCTAGAACAAGTATGAAACTACAAGTACTTTGTAGGTAATAAAAGTTAGTTGTTTAGTAGAAAACTTTTGTAACACAAGAGAAAGATTTGTCCCTAGGCAATCGATAACTAGACCGGTAATCATTATTGCAATTTTATATGAGGGAGAGGCATGAGCTAACATACTTTCCGTACTTGGATCATATGCACTTATGATTGGAACTCTAGCAAGCATCCGCAACTACCAAAGATCATTACGGTAAAACCCAACCATAGCATTAAGTAACAAGTCCTCTTTACTACCATACGCAACAACCCCCTTACTCGGGTGTAAGCTTCTGTCACTCTAGCCGCCCACTATAATAGAATTATGAACGTATTGCAAACCCTACAGCGGGAATCCCTCACGCTAGCGCGACACGGAGGGCACCATAGGACAGCAACAAAATAAAACATACAACTCAAACCAATCACGATCATCAATCAACCCATAGGACAAAAAGAATCTACTCAAACATCATAGGATGGCAACACATCATTTGATAATAATATGAAGCATGAAGCACCATGTTTAAGTAGAGAATTACAGTGGGAATAGAGAGGTTACACCGCTGCATAGAGGGGGAGAGAGTTGGTGGTGACGGCGGCGAAGTTGTTGGTGTGGATCGCCGTCACGATGGTTGCCCCGGCGGCGTTCCGGCGCCACCGGGAGAGAGGGGGAGAGAGCCCCCCTCCTTCTTCTTCTTCCTTGGCCTCCACCCTAGATGGGAGGAGAGTTTCCCCTCTGGTCCATGGCCGCCATGGCTCCCGGAGGGGAGGAGCCCCTCCGAGATTGGATCTCTCTCTCTGTTCTCTTCTGTTTCGCGTTCCTGTTTTCTGGTCGAAAATCGTTTCTTATATTCCCAGAGATCCGTAACTCCGATTGCGCTTAAATTTTAACATGATTTTTTTCATGATATAATCTTCCTTGCGGCTGAAGAAGAGCCCCAACCGACTTACTGTGTGCCCACGAGGCACCACCGTGCGGCCAGGGGGTGGCGCGCCAAGGTGGTTTGTGGAGGCTATGGGCCTCCGTTTGCGTTGATTCCACCTCCCAAAAATCACATATATTCCAAAATAATTCTTCATAAATTTTTTATTTCATTTGGACTTCGTTTGATAGGGATTTTCTGTGAAACAAAAAACAAGCAGAAAACAGGAACTGGCACTGGGCACTGGATCAATATGTTAGTCCCAAAAATATTATAAAATTTGCCAAAAATATATGAAAGTTGTAGAATCTTGGCATGAAACAATCAAAAATTATAGAAACAACAGAGACGTATCAGGAACAGACACAGGAGCAAAGAAGGATACATGCTGGTCAATCCATATGTTCTGGAGCAGTAGCGAACTACCAGGGCTCAGTGGAAGCACTAGGAGGCATTTCCCTATATGGAAGGCTACCAAAGGCAGATAATTAGGTGTCGAATCCCACACATACCAATGCATTTCAAACATACACACAATATGCACGATATGTGTAGATACAACATGGCATCACAACATAACTCTATGACTCAAAGTATTTATTTAAAAGGCTCCGAGGAGCCATACACAGCATGATATTACAATCATGGGTCTTATGACCCAACGTACAAATCATACAAGCAACGAAAGTATAAACATGTCTAAGTATAGACAACTACAAAAGAAAAAGGCTGAGAAGCCTGACTATCTACAAGACCCTCCATAGGAACCAGACCTCTATCTGGGATTCCCAAGCTACTCGGTCAACATCGAACTCATCATTGAAAACACTAGTGAGACCGAAGTCTCCTCTGCAAAAACATAAATTAAGCAACCGTGAGTACAAAGGTACTCAGCAAGACTTACATCAGAACTAACAACTTATGCATCAACATCATCAAGGGGGTTGTGGAGTTTATCTGCAGCAAGCCAGCTTTGACTCAGTGGCTATCATGTACTACGACTACCAGCAGTTTCTTTGGGGTGAGAGAGCGCACACGAGTCCACATATTCACCATATCAATACACCACTATGGATCCTCTCCCGTCTCCCTATAAGAAGGCCATCCATAGCACTCACGCGTATCTTGCGCATTTTAGGGTATCCACTTCCAGTTATCTATGAACCATATAAGTCTCCAAGTAGTCCATATCCGAGGACGCGGCTATTTGAATAAATCATTTTACCCTGCAGGGGTGTACTTCTTCACACACGCTCTCACCACTTACCACCATATACACGTCATGTATCTCGACAACCTTCAATCGAAAGCCTGGCGAGGGTGTCGGCCACAACCTGACTAACCACACAAGACTCTAGTCCAGGTTTATCGCCTATCTGAGGCTGAACCCGCAAGGGAAGTCCGACCGAAGTTTCCATTACGGCCCCAAACGATGTGTGCAGGGTTCCCAAGTCCACCTCGATGGATGGTACTGCGCTTGGTACACTGGGCCACGGTGCCTAGTCTGTCCCAAGCCCACTTGTATCGGGTGCCACTTGGTAGACTAGTAGCACAACCTACAAACACCAGAAACTAGTTGCAACTCCTGGACAGAGATCAAGGCGATTAATAAGCGAGACGGGCCGCATTACCAGAACCCAATGTGTGGTAGTAGCTAGTCTTGGATAACATACATAGAACTTAGTTCTTAAGGACGGTCTCAAGGAGACAACCCACCATGTACTCCTACATGACCTCTCATCGCTACCTTTACCAAATCGTGTTCACACACTTAGCTCTCAACATTGATCTCAACATTCCAATTCATTCCCAGATGAATCAGACCTGACACAACTCTAAGCAATAGCAGGCATAACAAGCAAGCATGGATGAGTAGTCACAACATGGCTCAAACAATTCCTACTCATGCTAGTAGGTTTCAGCTATTTACTGTGACAAAGACAGGTCATGCAGAGGAATGGGTTCAACTACCGCAACATGTAAGAGTTGAATCGTTGTTGTCCTAATGCAGTAAAAGAGAGCAAGAGTGAGAGAGTGGGATTGTATCGGAATGCTCAATGGGGGTTTGCTTGCCTGGCACTTCTGAAGATAGTAATGCTCTTCATCAGTGTCAACGATCACAACGTCGGAATCGTCTTCTACCGAGAAGGAACAACCACCGGCAAACAAGAAGGAACACAATCAATGCAATGCAACAATATGATGCATGATCATGACATGGTAATATGCTATGATTTGGGCTAATGCAACTAGCAACAATTTAAATGAAGTTGGTTTGAACCCAAGGTTCAAATTCAAACTCCATATAAGACATTTAAAATGCCATTTATTCCAATTGTCATATACAGCAACTTTAAGTTGTTCAAACATGCATGAAAATTCCATAAATAGATTCTTCATATTTTTCTAATAATATTTCGTATATAAATTATTTCATTTGGAGTTACGGTTGAATTTCTATGATTTTTAGGAGTTTAGGACATTTTCTGAAATTCATAAATCCTTTCAGATTTATTTTAAATTCCAGAAAAGCTTTATGATGTCAGAGTGACATCAGCACTACGTTAGCAAGTCAAAGGCCTGGTCCAGGTCAAACCTGACCAGTGGGTCCCACTGGTCGGTGACACAGTGGCTAAACAGAGTTAATTAAAACCTAAACTAAAATTCGGCAGCGGTTAATTAGCAGATGGGGCCCAGTGTCAGTGGCTAGCAGGAATAATTAGTGGCAACATTAGTGACTAATGATGTCTCCACGTCGGCTTCACCGGAGTTTGGCCGATGGCGACCAAAACGAGGGCGGAGCACGTTGAAAAATCGCTATGGGGCTCGGTTTGTCGCGCTGAGGGCACCGGGGAGGAGAACTTGCTCGCCCGCATCCAAAGGACCAGACGAGAGGTCGCAGGGTGACCGGAAGCGGCAGCGGTGATGAGCTATGGTGGTGGCAGCGCATCGGGTTTGATCGGGAGGGCACTGTGGTGCACGAAGGAGCAGGCTGGGCAGGTGGTTGAGCTGCTGGGAGCTCCAGGAGCTCGAGCTCGTGCTCAAACGCGGTGTTTGTGTCCTACAATGACGACGGCGACAAGGCGGTGGCGGGGAGCTCATGGGTGCGGCGGAACTAGCGGCTGGAGCGGGAAAATGGCATGGGGAAAAGAGGGGAACGGGTCAGCGGCTCACTGCGGTTCGGATGAGCAGCTCAGCAAGCTCGGGGACGTCTTGGATGGCATGAATCGACGCCGGCGGTGCTCAAACAGAGACGAAGGAAACGAGCTCGATGGCGATGGTGCGCTTCTCCCGCGCTCACGATCTTCGGCGTGGAGAAGCTCTGATCCATGGCGGTGCTACTGGAAACAACGATGGAGCGACGGGTGGCCGGTAGCTACGCTGGTTTGCGGCGGTGCTGCGCTCTCTGGTGCGCTCACGGAAGAGAGCGAGAGGGAGCCAGAGGAGGGGGGAGAGAGAGCTGCGAGGGGGAACAGGGAGAGGAGGTCGCGGGCGTCTCCGTGGCGCATCCAGAAGAGCCGGGGCATCGCAGTGGAAGCAGGAGCTGGCGCGCGTGCGGCGACCACGTGCCCTGCCTACTGGCGCAAGGAGGAAGAGGACAGAGGGGCTGCGGTGGTGGGCTGGGCCGCCACTTGGCTACAGGAGCACCAGGTAAGTCAGGTTCCTCTCTCTCTTTTCCTATTTTTCTTTCTGTTCTCTATTTATTTTGCTCTATTTTGATTTAGTAAAAATACTAAACCATTTTTGTTGCTTCTGAAATTATTTGTGGATGCAATTTGGACTATTCCAAAGACCCACATAAAGTTTCAGAATTATTGGAGCTATGAATATTTTTATAGCCATTTTTTTGCTCCAATTCAAATACTTAGTGAATTAAATAAAAGCCCAAAATGTCCTGGAAAAATATGCATCATCTCTGGGTAAGGTTTTCACCTTTTTACCTAAATCATGAACATTTTTTAAGGACATTTTGGGTTCATTAAAAATATTTTTATTTGAACCTATTGGTTTAATTTGGTGCTAGGGTTTGGACATCCCCAATTCAAATTTCATTTGAATTTAAACATGATGCAAACATGCAAGTGCTAGCCTAGAGCACTACCAGACTAGGGATGTGACACGCTACGTCAGCGTTGTCTGCTGCTTCGGCCTTCCACTTTTGCTTTTTGTTGGAGTTGTTGGCCGACTGGTGGGCATCCCCAGCTCGTCCTTTGCCGCTCCTTAGCCGATCTTCTTATTTGCCATTGGTGTACTGACTGGCTATCTCCATCACTTGACTAAGAGTGGGAGTTTCCGTGCGGCCAAACTTCAAGATGAGCTCACGGTACTTGATTCCCGCCTTGAAGGCACAGATGGCCTGGTGCTCTGTGACATTCTCCACTGTGTTATGTAGAGTGGTCCAACGCTGAATGTACTCACGGTGAGTCTCGTTGTTTTTCTGCACACAGTGCTGCAGTTCTGACAAACCACCCGGCCGCTTGTATGTGCCCTCAAAGTTTTTCACAAAGACTCGGGCCAAGTCCTCCCAGCAGTAGATGTTGCCGGCAGGAAGCTAGTTGAGCCAAGCTCTCGCTGACCCCTCGAGCATCTGGGGCAAGTGCTTCATTGCCACGTTGTCGTTGCCGCCGCCAATTTGCACGGCCACTCGGTAATCTTCTAACCAAGTTTCTGGCTTTGACTCGCCAGTGAATTTGCTTATCCCGGTCACCAATCTGAAGTTGGCTGGGATGTCAGCCGCCCGAATGTATCTGCTGAAACACTCAGGGCCTGAAGAGGACCCACTCAGGCGGTCCCTGTCAAGGCCGTCTCGACCGGCTCTGCTCCTGTCGATCAGATTCTGAATGAGAATCGATCTCGCGTCGAACTGCGGGTCTCGGGGGTCAATACGATGACACGGAGGGCTCGGCCTTCGGTCATCCCCGTACGGCCGCCTGCCATCATTGGGCTGGCGCGTGTATGTGACATCCCGCGGAGGGGGCGTCCGAGTGCGGCGATGATCGTCGTGGCGCCGGGGAGGGGTGATCCGGTTGTGCCTCTGGTCACTGAACTGATCCCTGCGCCTCCCAGATGCCAGGGGGCTGAGAGCTAACTGAACAGTCTCGGCGCGGACTGACGCGTTGTGGATTCTGTTCCGTGATTGGGACACCGCCGCATTCTGCGACATGGCTGTCTTCAGCAGGGCGCGGATCTGCCGAATTCCTTCTCCAGCCGTCGAATTGGAGGGCTGGATGGAGTTGGCGATCCGAGTCGCCGCCGCTAAGTTTTGAAGTGGGGTGTTGAGGACTTGGTAATTCCGGGGCTCATCACTGGAAATAACCGTCGCCGATGCCGATTGGAGCTCAGCTGTTGTTGCCGAGCACGGTCATCCAATTCCCGCTGCAGCCGCTCGAGGCGGTCGTGCTCAGCCAAGGTGGCCAAATGCGTCGACTCCATGGCCAGGGCCTCAGGAGTCGTTCTCGTGATGGGGGTGCGAAGAACTTGATCGTTCCTCTATCAGAGCTCTTCCCTCTTCCCCCGAGTGAGAGAATGCGGAACATACTGCTCGTGGGCGAGAGAGCGATCAGCCCCCGGGTCATCATTGGTGCGGCTGTGTGAGACGCCCTCGACGCCGTCACGGGCGCCACCATACCCCGGAGGACTGCTCTGATTTCCCCCGGCCATAAGGACTTCTGCCGCTGACTCATTGCTCTAGCACTCGGATTCGTCCAAGGCCTCGCCGTGCAGAGAGGAGAACAGGTCGAAGACAGGTTCATCGGGCTCGAGTACCGACACTTGCTCGGCTGCGGCTTGAAGGGCCACAGCATGTTTGACCCAGCGCTGGAGCCATTAGCGCCCGGAGCGCTTGCGATGGCGGCCGGCTGGACGGTGGGGTGCCGCCCAGTACGGGACCGATGGCTGTCGGAGAAGGACTCCGTAGGAGGATGCGTGGAAGTGCGCTGCGCCTCAGATAGGCAACGACTCCACATCCAGCGGGGCTTCCTGGAGCCACGCCGAATCATTAGCGATGAAGTTGAGCGCTCCGAATCAGATCTGGCCGCCAAGCATCATGATGATGAGGATGAAAATTCCACCTGTACCAGATATTTGCCAGACACGCAGCCCCACGGTGGGCACCAACCGTCGAGGCAACAAACCTGACAATGAGTACTAGGGGTACGAACAGAGGGCTGAACCTAGCTATGGCACAGGTGTGACACTCGGATATACGAGTTCAGCCCCCTCTCGAAGAGGTAAAAGCCCTACGTCTCGAGCTCTGGAGCTGTGTTTTTCTTATGGGGTGTCTGATTACAATGGGTGCTGAACCCTTGCCATGGAGCTGAGGGGAGGCTAATATAGAGTGCGCCTCGGCCCATCAATGCCACATTACAAGGGAGGTAAATGAGCATAAATACGGCAGTTACTGGTAACGGCAGCTATGACTACACTTAAATACCAACGTTAAGCTACCCGACCGTTTACGTTCCCACGTCGCCTGTACGCCTTCTCCGTCCGAGTGGTCCTGGTCCAGTCGACTGGCGGGAGATGTCCGAGTATTGTTGGTATATCCGAGTAGATAATTGATATTGCGCATCCGAATGCGCCAGTGGTCTGGAGACCCTCCAATGATGGTGTGGGGTCCTAGGTAGTCCTAGATGTCAGGTCCATGACCCTACCCTTAGTAGGTGACCCCATCAGTGATCAAAGCTTTTGGTTTTATACAAACTTATGGAGAAGCTTGTATTTACAAGAAAGTGAGTGGGAGCTCTGTAGTATTGCTAATACTGTATGTGGATGACATATTATTGATTGGAAATGATATAGAATTTCTGGAAAGCATAAAAGGTTATTTGAACAAGAGTTTTTCAATGAAAGACCTGGGTGAAGCTGCTTACATATTGGGCATAAAAATCTATAGAGATAGATTAAGACGCCTGATAGGACTTTCACACAGCACATAACTTGACAAGATTTTGAAGAAGTTCAAACTGGGCCAGTCAAAGAAGGAGTTCTTGCCTGTGTTGCAAGGTGTGAAGTTGAGTAAGACTCAAAGCCCGACCATGGCAGAAGAAAGAGAAAGGATGAAAGTTGTCCCCTATGCCTCAGCCATAGGCTCTATAATGTATGCCATGTTGTGTACCAGACCTGATGTGTGCCTTGCAATAAGTCTGGCAGGGAGGTACCAGAGTGATCCAGGAGTAGATCACTGGATAGCGGTCAAAAATTATCCTTAAGTACCTAAGAGGACTAAGGACATGTTTCTCGTTTATGGAGGTGACGAAGAGCTCGCCATAAAGGGTTATGTCGATGCTAGCTTTGACACTGATCCGGATGACTCAAAGTCTCAAACAGGATACGTATTTATTTTGAATGGTGGAGCAGTCGTTTGGAGTAGCTCCAAGCAGAGTGTGGTAGCAGCATCTACATGTGGCATAGAGATTTGCAAAGTACATACGGATCTAAATGTGGCAGACCCGTTGACTAAACCTCTTCCACGAGCAAAACATGATCAGCACCAGAACTCTATGGGTATTAGATACATTACGATGTAAACTAGATTATTGAGAGACTGTTGGAAATATGCCCTAGAGGCAATAATGAAATGGTTATTATCATATTTCCTAGAGTATGGGGGCAATGGCCCCCTTTGGCCCCCATGAAGCTCTGCCACTGCTCGGTACTTCATCCAGGAAAGGACCCATGGAGACTCACTTGTGTGTATGGAGAGGCCCAAACTCACCACCGCCATCCGACATGGACTGTGTTAAAAAACATAAGCAGTACAAGCGCTCTCCCATGGCTTTGCATTGGGGACTTCAATGAAGTTCTTCGTCCGGAAGAGCACGAGGGAGTAGGTCAATGAAGCAATGCTCAAAGTCAAGGTTTCCGTGACACATTTGATGTTTGCATGTTGATGGATTTAGGCTACAAAGGCCGTTTCTGGATTTTTGAGAAAAAAGTTGTTGGAGGCACTTCCACACGTGTGCGTTTGGACAAAGCTTTTGGTTCGGCTGAGTGGTCAGCCCAGTTTCCCCTAGCGAGTCTCTTGCATATTACGGCAGCCACCTCGGATCATTGCCCTATTTTCTTGGAAATAAACGAGCAGGACAAAGCAAAGAAAAACTGAACCTTCAGGTATGAGACTATGTGGGAGACTCACGAGACATGGCAAGACACCATCGTAGATCGGTGGAATAATATACACTCGGGGGACATAGTGGAGGAGGTTTGACAGAAGCTTGCAGACCTGGCCAGGAATTTGTCAAGATGGAACAATGGTTCATTCGATAGCGTCCGGAAGGAAATAAAAACATTGAAGCTTGAGCTAGAACGCCTCAGGAGTGATGCTCGGAGAGTCGGTCCGTCACACGCCAAGATGAAAATTAACGACAAGCTTGTGGAGATTTATCACTGGGAGGAGCTCATGTGGAGACGCTGTCTAGCAGCTAGAGATAAAAACTAAGTTTTTCCACCTTCGGGCGAGTATGCGTAGGATAAAAAACTTTATAAAAGCGCTAATAAATTCACTTGGCATGCAGATTGATGACTCGGCCACTTTGAAAGAAATGGTGAGCGAGTTTTACCAGCAACTATACACATCTGAGGGAGTCACCGGCCTTGATGATGTGCTACAACATGTACCAACCAAAGTCACGGCTAGGATGAATGACATCTTATGCTCACCATATTCTAGTGATGAGGTAAAAACTGCTCTTTTCCAAATGTTCTCAACTAAAGCGCCTAGTCCAGACAGTTCCCAAGCGCACTTTTACCAACAGCATTGGTCTATCTGTGGAGAAGAGATCATGAAGGCAGTACTGAGAATTGTTAGGGGAGAAGAGAGTGCAGAAAGTATAAATGATATAGTTTTGGTTTTAATACCAAAGGTAATGAATCCAACTCTTCTCTCGCAATTTAGACCGATTAATCTCTGCAACGTGTTATACAAGCTTTCCTCGAAAGTTGTTGCAAATAGACTGAAGTTGATTCTTCCAGATATTATCTCTGAGGAGCAGTGTGTGTTTGTGCCAGGCAGGCTTATAACTGATAACATTATTTATGCCTATGAATGTCTGCATTTTATGAAGCGGTCCAAGGCAAAGTCAAACAGCTCTTGTGCTCTAAAGCTCGATATGATGAAGGCTTATGATCATTTGGAGTAGGGGTACCTGAGGGCCATTATGGAGAAGCTAGGCTTTCCTAATGCCTATATAGAAACAGTGATGAACATGATGACGTTGGTATCTTTCTCAGTTTTGTTCAATGGAGAAAAACTTGACCAGTTCAGGCCTACTAGAGGAATTCGACAGGGAGATCCAATTTCCCCTTACATGTTTTTGATTGCAGTGGAGGGCCTCTCGTGCATTTTAAAATCCAGTTCTCAGTCATCAGTACTTGGCGGTATCAAGGTGGCTCCTACAGCTCCAGTTGTTAACCATCTTTTGTTTGCAGATGACAGCCTGCTGCTTTTCAAGGCAAGTGTTGAGGGTGCAGATGCGGTATTGATATGTCTAATTTGCATCATGATTTCCTATGAATAATTATTGTGTTTTTAATCATTATTTCACTTTATGGTACAATTCTTATGCCTTTTCTCTCTTATTTTGCAAGATTTACATGAAGAGGGAGAATGTCGGCAGCTGGAATCCTGGACCTGAAATAGCCACATCAGAGATACCTATTCTATAGAGCTCCAATTGAACTAAAACTTCACGGAGATTTTTTATTGGATATATAAAAAATATTGGAGAAAAGAAATATCAGAGGGGACCCACCAGTTGCCCACAAGGCAACAGGGCGCGGCCCCCCTGGGCGTGCCCTGATGCCTTGTGGGGCCCCTGGCTAGCGTCTGGCCCCCTCCTTCTGCTATATGAAGCCTTTTACCCTAGAAAAAATCAAGAGAAGACTTTCGGGACGAAGCGCTTCCGTATCGAGGCGGAACCTGGGCAGGAGCACTTTTGCTCTCCGGCGGAGCGATTCCGCCGGGGATACTTCCCTCCGGGAGGGGGAAATCGAAGCCATCGACATCACCAACGATCCTCTCATCGTGGGAGGACCAATCTTCATTAGCATCTTCACCAGCACCATCTAATCTCAAACCCTAGTTCATCTCTTGTATTCAATCTTTGTCTCACAACCTCAGATTGGTACCTGTGGGTTGTTAGTAGTGTTGATTACATCTTGTAGTTGATGCTAGTTGGTTTATTTGGTGGAACATTATATGTTCAGATCCTTAATGCTATTAAATACCCCTCTGACCTTGAACATGAATATGATTTGTGAGTAGTTACTTTTGTTCTTGAGGACATGGGAGAAGTCTTGTCATAAGTAATCATGTGAATTTGGTATTCGTTCGATATTTTGATGATATGTATGTTGTTGCTTCCTTTAGTGGTGTCATGTGAACGTTGACTACATGACACTTCACCATCTTTGGGCCTAAGGGAAGGGATTGTGGAGTAGTAATTAGATAATGGGTTGCTAGAGTGACAGAAGCTTAAACCCTAGTTTATGCGCTATTCCGTAAGGGGTTGATTTGGATCCATATGTTTCATGCTATGGTTAGAGTTATCTTAATTCTTCTTTCGTAGTTGCGGATGCTTGCGAGAGGGGGTAATCATAAGTGGGAGGCTTGTTCAAGTAAGAATAGCACCCAAGCACCGGTCCACCCACATATCAAATTATCAAAGTAGCGAACGCGAATCAAACAAACATGATGAAAGTGACTAGATAAAATTCCCATGTGTCCTCGAGAACGCTTTGCTTATTATACGAGTTCATTCCGGCTTGTCCTTTTCTACAAAAAGGATTGGGCCACCTTGCTGCACTTTTGTTACCGTTACTATTTGTTACTTGTTACGAATTATCTTGCCATCAAAACTATCTATTACCGCTACTTTCAGTACTTGCAGAGAATACCTTGCTGAAAACCGTTTGTCATTTCCTTCTGCTCCTCGTTGGGTTCGACACTCTTACTTATCGAAAGGACTACGATTGATCCCCTATACTTGTGGGTCATCAAGACTCTTTTCTGGCGCCGTTTCCGGGGAGTGAAGTGCCTTTGGTGAGTGGAATTTGGTAAGGAAACATTTATATTACGTGCTAAAATTTATTGTCACTTGTCACTATGGAAAGTAATCCGTTGAGGGGCTTGTTCGGAGTATCTTCACCTCGACCGGAAGCAATAAGAGTTGCTCCTCAACCTATTGAACCTACTAAAAATATTTATTATGAAATTCCTTCGGGTATGATAGAGAAACTGCTAGCTAATCCTTATGCAGGAGATGGAACGGTACATCCCGATATGCACTTGATCTATGTGGATGAAATTTGTGGATTGTTTAAGCTTGCAGGTTTATCCGGAGATGGAGTTAAGAAGAAAGTATTCCCTTTATCTTTGGAGGGAAAAGCATTGACATGGTATAGGCTATGTGATGATACTGAAACATGGGACTGGAACCGATTGAAGCTGGAATTCCACCAGAAATTTTATCCTATGCATTTGGTTCATTGTGATCGGAATTATATATATAATTTTTGGCCTCGTGAAGGAGAAAATATTGCTCAAGCTTGGGGGAGGCTTAAGTATATGTTGCACACATGCCCCAATCATGAGCTCTCAAGAGAAATAATTCTTCAAAACTTTTATGCTCGGCTTTCTCATAATGATCGATCCATGCTCGATACTTCTTCTACTGGTTCCTTTATGAAGAGAACTATTGATTCCAGATGGGATCTTCTAGAGAGAATTAAACGTAACTCTGAAGATTGGGAAATCGACAAAGGTAATGAGTCAGGTATAAATCTTGAGTTTGATTGTGTTAAATCTTTTATGGAAACTGATGCTTTTCGTAAGTTCAGTACTAAATATGGACTTGACTCTGAGATAGTAGCTACCTTTTGTGAATCTTTTGCTGCTCATGTTGATCTCCCTAAGGAGAAATGGTTTAAATATCATCCACCTATTGAATTGAATGAAGAACCTATTAGTGTTAAAGAAGAAACAATTGTTTACCATGTTGATCTAGTTGTGCCTACTACTTATATTGAGAAACCTCCGTTCCCTGTTAGGATTAAGGAACATGCTAAAGCTTCAACTGTGGTTAATAAGAGTAATATTAGAGCACCTAGACCTTCTGAACAAATTAAAGTTGAAACTAGTGTTGCAATGGTTAAAGATCTTTTGGCTGATAATATTGATGGACATGTCATATATTTCTGTGATGAAGCAACTAGAATTGCTAGGCCAGACACTAAAGATAAAAACAAACCGGTAGTTGGCATGCCTATTATTTCTGTTAAAATTGGAGATCATTGCTATCATGGTTTATGTGATGTTGGTGCTAGTGTGAGTGCCATTCCGCTTACTCTCTATCAAGAAGTTATGAATGATATTGCAACCATTGAGATTGAAGATATTGATGTTACTATTAAGCTTGCAAACAAAGATACTATTTCACCACTTGGGATTGTTAGAGATGTTGAAGTCTTGTGTGGTAAGATCAAATATCCTACTGATTTTCTTGTTCTTGGATCACCACAAGATGATTTTTGTCCCATTATATTTGGTAGACCTTTCTTGAATACTATTAATACTAAGATTGATTGCACTAAAGAAATTGTTAGTGTTAATTTTGGTGAGATGTCTCATGGGTTCAATTTCTCCAAGTTTCGTAGACAACCTCATGATAAAGAATTACCCAATAAGGATGAAATTATTGGTCTTGCTTCTATTGTTGGGCCTCCTACTGATCCATTAGAACAATATGTGCTTGAGCATGAGAATGATATGCATATGAATGAAATAAATGAAATAGATGAGCTGTTCTTTAAACAAGCACCTATCCTTAAACATAATTTGCCTGTTGAAACCTTGGGAGATCCATCTCTACCCAAGGGTGATCCTGTGTTTGAATTGAAGCAATTACCTGATACTCTTAAATATGCTTATCTTGATGAAAAGAAGATATATCATGTTATTATTAGCGCTAACCTTTGAGAGCATGAAGAAAAGAGATTACTAAAAACTCTGAAGAAGCACTGTGCTGCTATTGGATATACTCTCGATGATCTTAAGGGCATTAGTCCCACTTTGTGTCAGCATAAAATTCATATGGAGCCAGACGCTAAACCCGTTGTTGATCATCAAAGAAGGCTGAATCCTAGAATGAAGGATGTGGTAAGAACTGAAATATTAAAGCTTCTGGAAGCAGGTATAATTTATCCCATAGCTGATAGTGTTAGGGAACGTTGCATGGGAAACAAAAAATTTCCTACGCACACGCAAGATCTATCCATGGTGATGAGCATCTACGAGAGGGAGAGTGAATCTACATACCCTTGTAGATCGCTAAGCGGAAGCGTTAAGAAACGCGGTTGATGTAGTCGAACGTCTTCGCGATCCAAATCGCAAGTCGTCCCTCGATCCAATCACGATCTAGCGCCGAACGGACGGCACCTCCGCGTTCAACACACGTACTGCTTGATGACGCCTTCACCTCCTCGATCCAGCGAGCGATGGTGAAGTAGTAGATGAGTTTCGGCAGCACGACGGCGTGATGACGCTGGTGGTGAAGAACGATCTCCGCAGGGCTTCGCCAAACACTACGGAGATTATGATGGAGGAAGAAATAGAGGGTTAGGGTTGCCGGCACACGGCTTGGGGAAATCTTGATGTGTCCCGTGTGCTAGCCCTGTCCCTCTATTTATATGTTGATCCCTGGGGTCTAAACTTGGAGAGAAAGCCTCCACAAGGTCGGTTTTGCCCGCACAAGGTCGGTTTGGCCCGCACGGAAAGAGTCCCACTCGGATTCCAGCAGTACCGCGTACAAGCGGTAGTACCGCTCACGAGCGGTAGTACCGCTTGAGCGGTAGTACCGCTTCACACAAGCGGTAGTACCACTTACGCGGTAGTACTGCCTTACCAGCGGTAGTACCGCTTAAGGCAGCAGCAAAACTTCCTTTTGCACTTTCCAATACCTCGTGGGATTTACCCATTTGGCCCATATAAAGTGTTGCTGCACCCGAACACTTCGGTAAACACCCAGAACCCCTTCCGGTGAATTCCGGAACCCTTCCGGAGATCAAAACACTATTATCACATATATCAATCTTTACCTCCGGACTCTTCCGGAGATCCTTGTCATGTCCGGGATCTTATCCGGGACTCCGAACAACCTTCGGTTACCAACACAATAACTCAACTATACTAATCGTCACCAAACATTAAGTGTGTAGACCCCGCGGGTTCGAGAACTATGTAGACATGACCGAGACAACTCTACGGTCAATAACCAATAGCGGGACCTGGATGCCCATATTGGTTCCTACATATTCTATGAAGATCTATATCGGTCGAACCTCTATGTCAAGGATTCAGTTAATCCCGTATGTTGTTCCCTTTGTTCTTCGGTATGTTACTTGCCCGAGATTCGATCGTCGGTATCTCTATACCTAGTTCAATCTCGTTATCGGTAAGTCTCTTTACTCGTTCCGTAATACAAGATCTCGTGGCTAACACTTTAGTCACATTGCTTGCAAGGCTCATTGTGATGTTGTATTACCGAGTGGGCCCTGAGATACCTCTCCGTCACACGGAGTAACAAATCCCAGTCTTGATCCATGCCAACCCAACAGACACCCTCGGAGATACCTGTAGAGCACCTTTATAGTCACCCAGTTACGTTGTGACGTTTGATACACACAAGGCACTCCTGCGGTGTCAGTGAATTGCATGATCTCATGGTCATAGGAACAGATACTTGACATGCAGAAAACAATAGCAATAAACTGACACGATCATATGCTACGTTTATAGTTTGGGTCTTGTCCATCACATCATTCTCCTAATGATGTGATCCCGTTATCAAATGACATCTCATGTCCATGGCTAGGAAACCTTCACCATCTTTTGATCAACGAGCTAGTTAACTAGAGGCTTACTAGGGACACAGTGTTGTCTATGTACCCACACATGTATTTGAGTTTCCAATCAATACAATTATAGCATGGATAATAAACGATTATCATGAACAAGGAAATATAATAATAACCAATTTATTATTGCCTCTAGGGCATATTTCCAACAGTCTCCCACTTGCACTAGAGTCAATAATCTAGTTCACATCACTATGTGATTTACATTGTAATGAATCGAACACCCATGCAGTTCTGGTGTTGTTCATGTTTAGCCCTTGGAAGAGGTTTAGTCATCGGATCTGCAACATTCAGATCCGTGTGTACTTTGCAAATATTTATGTCGTCCTCCTTGATGTAATCGCGGATGGAATTGAAACGTCGCTTTATGTGTCTGGTCCTCTTGTGAAATCTTGGTTCCTTGGCTAGAGCAATGGCACCAGTATTATCACAAAACAGAGTCATTGGGTTAAGCGCACTAGGCACTACTCCAAGATCTGTCATGAACTCCTTCATCCAGACACCTTCCTTCGCTGCCTCCGAGGCAGCGATATACTCCGCTCCGCATGTAGAATCAGCTACCACGCTTTGCTTGGAACTGCACCAGCTAACCGCACCCCCATTAAGAATAAATACATATCCGGTTTGCGACTTAGAGTCATCCGGATCAGTGTCAAAGCTTGCATCGACGTAACCCTTTACGACGAGCTCTTGATCACCTCCATAAACGAGAAACATGTCCTTAGTCCTTTTCAGGTACTTCAGGATATTCTTGACCGCCGTCCAGTGTTCCATTCCTGGATCACTTTGAAACCTTCCGACCATACTTATGGCAAGGCTGACATCGGGTCTTGTGCACAGCATTGCATACATGATAGAGCCTATGGCTGAAGCATAGGGGATGACACTCATCTTTTCTCTATCTTCTGCAGTCACTGGGCATTGAGTCTTACTCAACTTCACACCTTGCAAAACAGGCAAGAACCCCTTCTTGGACTGATCCATTTTGAACTTCTTCAAAATCTTATCAAGGTATGTGCTTTGTGAAAGTCCTATTAAACGTCTTGATCTATCTCTATAGATCTTGATGCCTAATATGAAAGCAGCTTCTCCTAGGTCCTTCATTGAAAAACTTTTGTTCAAATATTCCTTCATGCTTTCCAACATTTCTATATTGTTTCCAATCAGTAATATGTCATCCACATATAATATTAGAAACGCTATAGAGCTCCCACTCACTTTCATGTAAATACAAGCTTCTCCGTAAACTTGTATAAACTCGAACGCTTTGATCACCTCATCAAAGCGAAGATTCCAACTCCGAGATGCTTGCACCAGTCCATAAATGGATCGCTGGAGTTTGCAAACTTTGTCAGCATTCTCTGGATCGACAAAACCTTCTGGTTGCATCATATACAACTCTTCCTTAAGGAAACCGTTAAGGAACGCTGTTTTGACATCCATCTGCCAAATTTCATAATCGAAAAAGGCAGCTATTGCTAACATGATTCTGACGGACTTAAGCATCGCTACGGGTGAGAAGGTCTCATCGTAGTCAACTCCTTGAACTTGTGAAAAACCCTTTGCCACAAGTCGAGCTTTATAGACGGTGACATTACCGTCCGCGTCCGTCTTCCTCTTAAAGATCCATTTGTTCTGAATGGCCTTACGCCCTTCAGGTAATACTTCCAAAGTCCACACTTTGTTTTCATACATGGATCCCATCTCGGATTTCATGGCCTCTAACCACTTCTCGGAATCCGGGCCCATCATCGCTTCTCCATAGCTCGTAGGTTCATCGTTGTCCAACAACATGACCTCTAAGACAGGGTTGCCGTACCACTCAGGAGCAGTACGCGTCCTTGTCGACCTACGAGGTTCGATAGCAACTTGATTCGAAGCTTTATGATCATCATCAACTTCCTCTTCAGCTGATGTAGGCTCTACAGAAACATCTTTCTGCGCTGCGCTACTCTCAGGTTGAAGTAAAGGTTCAACAACCTCATCAAGTTCTATCTTCCTCCCACTCAATTCTTTCGAGAGAAACTCTTTCTCAAGAAATGTTCCATTTTTAGCGACAAACACTTTGCCTTCGGATCTGAGGTAGAAGGTATACCCAACTGTCTCTTTTGGGTATCCTATGAAGACACATTTCTCCGCTTTGGGTTCCAGCTTTTCAGGCTGAAGCTTTTTGACATAAGCATCACATCCCCAAACTTTAAGAAACGACAGCTTTGGCTTCTTGCCAAACCAAAGTTCATATGGCGTCATCTCAACGGATTTCGATGGTGCCCTATTTAAAGTGAATGCAGCTGTCTCTAATGCATAACCCCAAAACGATAGTGGCAAATCGGCAAGAGACATCATAGATCGCACCATATCCAATAAGGTTCGATTACGACGTTCGGACACACCATTACGCTGTGGTGTTCCAGGCGGTGTCAATTGTGAAACAATTCCACATTGTCTTAAGTGACTGCCAAACTCATAACTCAGATATTCTCCTCCTCGATCAGATCGTAGGAATTTAATCTTCTTGTTACGATGATTCTCAACTTCACTCTGAAATTGTTTGAACTTTTCAAACGTTTCAGACTTGTGTTTCATTAAGTAAATATACCCATATCTACTTAAGTCATCAGTGAAGGTGAGAAAGTAACGATAACCACCGCGCGCCTCAATGCTCATCGGACCGCACACATCAGTATGTATGATTTCCAACAAGTCACTTGCCCGTTCCATTGTTCCAGAGAACGGCGTTTTAGTCATCTTGCCCATGAGGCATGGCTCACATGTGTCAAGTGATTCAAAATCAAGTGACTCCAAAAGTCCATCAGCATGGAGCTTCCTCATGCGTTTTACGCCAATATGACCTAAACGGCAGTGCCACAAGAAAGTGGTATTATCATTATCAATTCTACATCTTTTGGCATCAATGTTATGAACATGTGTATCATTACTATCGAGATTCAATAAGAATAAACCCCTCACATCGGGTGCATGACCATAAAAGATATTACTCATATAAATAGAACAACCATTATTCTCTGATTTAAATGAGTAACCGTCTCGCAATAAACAAGATCCAGATATAATGTTCATGCTTAACGCAGGCACCAAATAACATTTATTCAGGTTCATCACTAATCCCGATGGTAATCGAAGAGCGAGCGTGCCAACGGCGATCACATCAACCTTGGAACCATTTCCCACGCGCATCGTCACTTCGTCCTTTGCCAGCCTCCGTCTATTCCGCAGTTCCTGTTTTGAGTTGCAAATATGAGCAACCGCACCGGTATCAAATACCCAGGCACTACAACGAGAGTTGGTAAGGTACACATCAAACATGTATATCATATATACCTTGTTTGTTGTTGGCCGCCTTCTTGTCAGCCAAATACTTGGGGCAGTTCCGCTTCCAGTGTCCAGTTCCCTTGCAATGAAAGCACACAGTTTCTGGTTTGGGTCCAGCCTTGGGTTTCTTCACGGGAGGAGCAACTGCTTTGCCACTCTTCTTGGAGTTACCCTTCTTACCCTTGCCATTTTTCTTGAAACTAGTGGTTTTATTGACCATCAACACTTGATGCTCCTTCTGAATTTCAGCCTCAGCGGCTTTCAGCATCGCAAACAGCTCGGCGACTGACTTGTTCATCCCGTGCATGTTATAGTTCAACACGAAGCTCTTGTAGCTAGGTGGCAATGAATGAAGAACTCTGTCAGTGATAGCCTCTGGCGGAAGGGGCATCCCCAATTCAGCCAGACGGGTGGAGTACCCAGACATTCTGAGTATGTGATCACTGATAGACCCGTTCTCCTCCATCTTGCAAGCATAGAACTTATCGGAGATCTCATACCTCTCGATCCGGGCATTCTTCTGAAAGATAAACTTCAACTCCTGGAACATCTCATATGCTCCATGACGTTCAAAACGTCTTTGAAGTCCCGGTTCTAAGCCATACAATATTGCACATTGAACTATTGAGTAATCTTCAGAACGAGCCTGCCAGGCGTTCACAACGTCTAGAGACTCAACTGGAGCGGGTGGATCACCAAGCGGTGCATCAAGGACATAAGCCTTCTGGGAAGCCGTAAGGATAATCCTTAGATTACGGGCCCAGTCCACAAAGTTACTTCCATCATCTTTCAACTTAGCTTTCTCTAGGAACGCATTAAAATTCAGGGGTGCTACTGCGCGAGCCATGATCTACAACATAAATATTGCAAAGACAATTTAGACTATTGTTCAAGATAATGAGTTTAGTTAATCATATTACTTAAAACTCTCACTCAGATTGACATCCCTCCGGTCATTCGAGTGTAACATGATCCAAATCCACCAACTCAAGTCCGATCATCACGTGAGTTGAGGTGGTTTCAATGGTGAACATCTTCATGTTGATCATATCTACTATATGACTCATGTTCGACCTTTCGGTCTCTTGTGTTCCGAGGCCATGTCTGTACATGCTAGGCTCGTCAAGTTTAACCCGAGTGTTCCGCATGTGCAACACTGGCTTGCACCCGTTGTATGTGAACGTAGAGTCTATCACACCCGATCATCACGTGGTGTCTCGAAACGACAAACTTTCGCAACGGTGCACACTCGGGGAGAACACAATTTATCTTGAAATTTAAGTGAGGGATCACCTTATAATGCTACCGTCGTCCTAAGCAAAACAAGATGCATAAAAGGATTAACATCACATGCAAATCATAAGTGACATGATATGGCCATGAACTTGTGCTTTTGATCTCCATCTCCAAAGCACCAGCATGATCTCCATCGTCACCGGCATGACACCATGATCTCCATCATCTTGATCTTCATCAACGTGTCGCCATGAGGTTGTCGCGCCGACTGTTGCTTCCACGACTATTGCTAACTCATAGCGATAAAGTAAAGCAAAACGGTGAAAATAATTAAAGACAACTCTATGGCTCCTGCCAGTTGCCGTACTCATCGACATGCAAGTCGTGATATTCTATACAACACATGATCATCTCATACATCACATATATCTCATCATGTAATTGGCCATATCACATCACAACATACCCTGCAAAAACAAGTTAGACGTCCTCTAATTGTTGTTGCAAGTTTTACGTGGCTGCTACGGGTATCTAGCAAGAACGATTCTTACCTACGCAAAAACCACAATGGTGATATAAAAATTGCTTTTCAACCTTCTCAAGGACCGCCTTTGTCAAATCCGATCCGACTAAAGTGGGAGAAACAGACACCCGCTAGCCATCTTTATGCAACGAAGTTACATGTCAGTTGAAGGAACCGGTCTCTCGTAAGCGTACGAGTAATGTTGGTCCGAGCCGCTTCATCCCACAATACCGCCGAAACAAGAAAAGACCAAGGGAGGAAGCAATCTGAATATCAACGCCCACAAAACTCTTTTGTGTTCTACTCGAGATCTCATCTACGCATAGACCTAGCTCAGATGCCACTATTAGGGAACGTTGCATGGGAAACAAAAAATTTCCTACGCACACGCAAGATCTATCCATGGTGATGAGCATCTACGAGAGGGAGAGTGAATCTACATACCCTTGTAGATCGCTAAGCGGAAGCGTTAAGAAACGCGGTTGATGTAGTCGAACGTCTTCGCGATCCAAATCACAAGTCGTCCCTCGATCCAATCACGATCTAGAGCCGAACGGACGGCACCTCCGCGTTCAACACACGTACTGCTTGATGACGCCTTCACCTCCTCGATCCAGCGAGCGATGGTGAAGTAGTAGATGAGTTTCGGCAGCTCGACGGCGTGATGACGGTGGTGGTGAAGAACGATCTCCACAGGGCTTCGCCAAACACTACGGAGATTATGACGGAGGAAGAAATAGAGGGTTAGGGTTGCCGGCACACGGCTTGGGGAAATCTTGATATGTCCCGTGTGCTAGCCCTGTCCCTCTATTTATATGTTGAGCCCTGGGGTCTAAACTTGGAGAGAAAGCCTCCACAAGGTCGGTTTTGCCCGCACAAGGTCGGTTTGGCCCGCACGGAATGAGTCCCACTCGGATTCCAGCAGTACCGCGTACAAGCGGTAGTACCGCTCACGAGCGGTAGTACCGCTTGAGCGGTAGTACCGCTTCACACAAGCGGTAGTACCACTTACGCGGTAGTACTGCCTTACCAGCGGTAGTACCGCTTAAGGCAGCAGCAAAACTTCCTTTTGCACTTTCCAATACCTCGTGGGCTTTACCCCTTTGGCCCATATAAAGTGTTGCTGCACCCGAACACTTCGGTAAACACCCGGAACCCCTTCCGGTGAATTCCGGAACCCTTCCGGAGATCAAAACACTATTATCACATATATCAATCTTTACCTCCGGACTCTTCCGGAGATCCTTGTCATGTCCGGGATCTTATCCGGGACTCCGAACAACCTTCGGTTACCAACACAATAACTCAACTATACTAATCGTCACCAAACGTTAAGTGTGTAGACCCTGCGGGTTCGACAACTATGTAGACATGACCGAGACAACTCTACGGTCAATAACCAATAGCGGGACCTGGATGCCCATATTGGTTCCTACATATTCTACGAAGATCTATATCGGTCGAACCTCTATGTCAAGGATTCAGTTAATCCCGTATGATGTTCCCTTTGTTCTTCGGTATGTTACTTGCCCGAGATTTGATCGTCGGTATCTCTATACCTAGTTCAATCTCGTTATCGGCAAGTCTCTTTACTCGTTTCGTAATACAAGATCTCGTGGCTAACACTTTAGTCACATTGCTTGCAAGGCTCATTGTGATGTTGTATTACCGAGTGGGCCCTGAGATACCTCTCCGTCACATGGAGTAACAAATCCCAGTCTTGATCCATGCCAACCCAACAGACACCCTCGGAGATACCTGTAGATCACCTTTATAGTCACCCAGTTACGTTGTGACGTTTGATACACACAAGGCACTCCTACGGTGTCAGTGAATTGCATGATCTCATGGTCATAGGAACAGATACTTGACATGCAGAAAACAATAGCAATAAACTGACACGATCATATGCTACGTTTATAGTTTGGGTCTTGTCCATCACATCATTCTCCTAATGATGTGATCCCGTTATCAAATGACATCTCATGTCCATGGCTAGGAAACCTTAAACATCTTTTGATCAACGAGCTAGTTAACTAGAGGCTTACTAGGGACACAGTGTTGTCTATGTACCCACACATGTATTTGAGTTTCCAATCAATACAATTATAGCATGGATAATAAACGATTATCATGAACAAGGAAATATAATAATAACCATTTTATTATTGCCTCTAGGGCATATTTCCAACAGATAGTAGATCGGTAAGTCATGTTCATTGTGTTCCTAAGAAAGGAGGTATTACCGTTGTTCCTAATGATAAAAATGAACTGATCCCGCAAAGAATTGTAACTGGTTATAGGATGGTAATTGATTTCAGGAAATTAAATAAAGCTACTAGAAAAGATCATTACCCCTTGCCTTTTATTGATCAAATGTTAGAAAGATTGTCTAAGCATACACACTTTTGTTTCCTAGATGGTTATTCTGGTTTTTCTCAAATACCTGTATCACCTGAAGATCAAGAGAAAACCACCTTTACTTGTCCTTTTGGAACTTATGCTTATCGCCGTATGCCTTTTGGTTTATGTAATGCACCTGCCACCTTTCAAAGATGTATGACTGCTATATTCTCTGACTTTTGTGAAAAGATTGTTGAGGTTTTCATGGATGATTTCTCCGTTTACGGAACTTCTTTTGATGATTGCTTGAGCAACCTTGATCGAGTTTTGTAGAGATGTGAAGAAACTAATCTTGTCTTGAATTGGGGGAAGTACCACTTTATGGTGAATGAAGGTATAGTCCTTGGGCATAAAATTTCTGAAAGAGGTATTGAAGTTGATAAAGCTAAAGTTAATACTATTGACAAAATGCCATGTCCTAAAGATATCAAAGGTATAAGAAGTTTCCTTGGTCATGCTGGTTTCTATAGAAGGTTTATAAAAGACTTCTCTAAAATTTCTAGACCTCTTACCAATCTCTTGCAAAAAGATGTTCCATTCATTTTTGATGATGATTGCGTAGAAGCCTTTGAAGTACTTAAGAAAGCCTTAATTTCTGCACCTATTGTTCAACCACCTGATTGGAATTTACCCTTTGAAATTATGTGTGATGCTAGTGATTATGTTGTTGGTGCTGTTCTAGGGCAAAGAGTTGATAAGAAATTAAATGTTATCCATTATGCTAGTAAAACTCTAGACAGTGCTCAAATAAATTATGCTACTACTGAGAAATAATTTTTAGCAGTTGTGTTTGCATGTGATAAATTTAGATCTTACATTGTTGATTCCAAAGTTACTATTCACACTGATCATGCTGCTATTAAATACCTTATGGAAAAGAAAGATGCTAAGCCTAGACTTATTAGATGGGTTCTTTTGCTACAAGAATTTGACTTGCATATTGTTGATAGAAAGGTAGCTGAGAATCCCGTGGCTGATAATTTGTCTAGAATGGAAAATGTTCTTGATGACCCACTTCCTATTAATGATGATTTCCTTGATGAACAATTAGCTGTCATAAATGCTTCTCGTAACACACCTTGGTATGCAGACTATGCTAATTACATTGTTGCTAAATATATACCACCTAGCTTTACAGACCAACAAAAGAAAAAGTTTTTCTTTGATTTAAGACATTACTTTTGGGATGACCCGCACTTATATAAAGAAGGAGTAGATGGTATTATTAGACGTTGTGTACCTGAGCATGAACAGGAACAAATCCTATGTAAGTGTCATTTCGAGGCATATGGAGGACACCATGCGGGAGACCGAACTGCACACAAGGTATTACAATCTGGTTTTTATTGGCCTACTATTTTCAAGGATGCACGTAAGTTTGTCCTTTCTTGTGATAAATGTCAAAGAATTGGTAATGTTGGTAGACGTCAGGAAATGCCTATGAATTATTCACTTGTTATTGAACCATTTGATGTTTGCGGTTTTGATTATATGGGACCTTTTCCTAAATCCAACGGGTATACTCATATTTTAGTTGTTGTTGATTACGTTACTAAGTGGGTAGAAGCAATTCTAACTAGTAGTGCTGATCATAACACTTCTATTAAAATGCTTAAAGAAGTTATTTTCCCGAGGTTTGGAGTCCCTAGATATTTAATGACTGATGGTGGTTCTCATTTTATTCATGGTGCTTTCCGTAAGTTGCTTGCTAAATATGATGTTAACCATAGAATTGCATCTCCTTATCATCCTCAGTCTAGTGGTCAAGTTGAATTAACTACTAGAGAAATAAAATTGATTTTGCAAAAGACCGTTAATAGATCCAGAAAGAATTGGTCTAAGAACTGCATATAAAAATCCTATGGGTATGTTTCTGTATAAATGGTTTATGGAAAAGCATGTCATTTACCTCTTGAGTTAGAACATAAAGCTTATTGGGCAATTAAAGAACTCAATTATGATTTTAAACTTGATGGTGAGAAGAGGTTATTTGATATTAGCTCTCTGGATGAATGGAGAACCCAAGACTATGAAAATGCTAAGTTGTTTAAAGAAAAAGTTAAAAGATGGCATGACAAAAGAATTCAAAAATAGGAATTCAAAGTAGGTGATCATGTTTTATTATACAATTCTCATTTAAGATTTTTTGCAGGAAAGCTTCTCTCTAAATGGGAGGGGCCATATGTCATCGAAGAAGTTTACCGTTCCGGAGCCATAAAAATAAACAACTCCGAAGGCAATAATCCGAGAGTGGTGAATGGGCAAAGAATTAAGCATTATATTTCAGGTACTCCCATTAATGTTGAAACTAATATTATTGAAACAATTACACCGGAAGAGCACATAGAAGAGTCCTTCCGGAACGCTCCAGAACCCTGAAAAGGGGTAGGTATGTGATATAGTAAGTAAACCGACTCCAAAAATTCCATAAAAAATATTTCTGTCAGTTTTGGAATATTAGAAAAATTACCAAAATAATAAACAGCCGAGGGGACCCATGAGTCGCCCACAAGGCAATAGGGCGCGACCCCCCCCCGGGGCGCGCCGTGATGCCTTGTGGGCCCCACGTGTGCCTTCCCGACTCCGTTTTCCTCCCATATGCTTGTTTTGCAAGATAAAAATTCTTTATATATACTCCCGTATGTTTAGACCACCGTATCGCAAGTTTCTCCTCTGTTCTTGTTTTGGGCTATTTTTCTGACAGATCTAGGTTGCCATGACGTCTCCAAGCTCGTCCAATGACAAGTTCTATGAGAAGGTCATCAACCCGTACCTACCGGAGGTGATGAAGCACCCTCAAGCCATTGAGATGCATGAGAGGGTGCTCCACATCCGGGATGTTCAAGGACCTAAGAAGACAGGGAGCGAGAAGGCCAGGCTGGAAGCGGTGGAACAGGAGATCTTCAAGTGCCAGGGCATGGTGGAGCGCGGACTTTGTGCTAACCACTCCATGATCACAAAATTCATCCGTGAGCAGAAGGTGGACGGCAAGAATATTGGGGATGTCATCTTCAAGCTCAATGATCGGATTGATTATCTTCAGGCCCAAATATATGATCTACAAAACCAAAATTTTGAGTATGAGGCCAAGTTCAAAGGTATGAGTTTAGCTGCAAATTTTAGGACTCCGGAAACACGTTCATCCTTTTATGATGGAGAGCCTATGCCTTGGAAGACGGAGGACAAGCCCACCACCTCACCATCACCACCATCACCGAAGAAGGAGACTTGAGTACACGGGTATGGGCACTCCCCTTGGCTTGTGCCAAGCTTGGGGGAGGCGCCCCGGTATCGTATCACCATCGCTTTTTCATCATCATTATCTATCTTCGTTCGATCCTTAGTTATTTTGTGATTTAGAGGAATACAATTTTAGTATGATTTAGTTTCGAGTGCTTGCTTTGTGATCTATCTATCTATGTAATCGTGTGTGAAAGTCATATAATAAAGAGTAGTTTGAGTTGAGTGTTTTGCTTATGATGATCCAATCTTAGAAATAAAAAAAGAATAAAAAGAATATCATATGCTAATCCTATGGGGAGTGATGACTTCACATAAAAGAAGTATAATTGATAAAACTTGTTGGAAGTTGACAAACATAGCATTAGTCATTGTAGCAATTCATGAAAAAGTAATAAAGGAAGAGAGGTCTCACATATAAATACACTATCTTGGACATCTTTTATGATTGTGAGCCCCCATCAAATATTCTATGTCAATTAGTTGACGTTGGACAAGGAAGACAACGTAATGGGTTATGTTTGCTTATATTCACATAGAAGTTATATTGTTTTGGATCCTCTAACATGTGGTGTTTGCCCCCTACCTTTGCTAGCCAAAAATCCGCACCAAGTAGAGATACTAATTGTGCATCCAAAACCCTTAAACCCAGTTTCATGCCATGAGAGTCCACCATATCTACCTATGGATTGAATAAGATCCTTCAAGTAAGTTGTCATCGGTGCAAAAGCAATAAAAATTGCTCCTAAATATGTATGAACTTTTATTGTAAGGGAAAATAAGCTTTGTACGATCTTGTGATGGTGGAGCAATAAAAGTGACAGACTGCATAATAAAGGTCGCTATCACAAGGGGCAATATAAAGTGATGTTCCTTTACATTAAGAGCTTGCACATCCAAAAAGAAAAGCGCATGACAACCTCTGATTCCCTCTGCGAAGGGCCTATCTTTTACTTTATGTATTTACTTTCATGCAAGAGTCAATAGTATTCTCCTCTATTCCATTTTTATTTTCTCTTTTGGCAAACATCATATGGTGGGGATTGATCCATGCATATATATCCAGTTGAATGTAGGTGATCATGATTTATTATTGTTGACATTACCCTTGAGGTAAATACGTTGGGAGGCGAAATTATAAGCCCCTATCTTTCTATGTGTTCGACTGAAACTTTTGCTCCATAAGTATGACGTGAGTGTCAGCAATCATAGAAGACTAAATGATAGTTGAGTATGTGAACTTGCTAATCAAAGCTCTTACATAGACTCTTTCTGATAATATGATGAATTGCAATTGCTTCAGTGACTGAGATCATAGTTTGTTAGTTTTCAATTTGGTTTATGGTTCATACGTTAACTTGTGGATGAATTGTCACTTTTTCATGAGAAGTTTATGATGATATATTGCTGTTATAATAAAGATCATGATGCTCCATGTCCGTATTTTAATTTTATCGACATCTCTCTCTCTAAACATGTGGTCATGATTATCGATTTTGACTTTTCGCTTGAGGGCAAGCGAGGTCTAAGCTTGGGGACTCCCGCGCCAGCCGGATCCGGTCTTCGGCTCCGGTGATCTCCCACACCGGGTGCGAGCGCTTCTGCAAGGGCGCGATTCGGTGGCGGAGGAACTCCTTGGCGATCATGCCCGCCGTGAGCCCTACATCACGCAGCTCCGCCAGCCTCGTCAGGATCGGCCACAGGGTGGCGCCGCCGAGCTTCTTGTGCTCCCAGCGGGGGATCTTCTCGGCTGGCTCGGTGGGGATTGCCAGGAGAGGGCTTGTCTGCAGGGCATCGACATAAACCCAGCACGACCTGTAATTATCCACCTTCTTCGAGATCTTCATGTCGATGAAGACCTTGCGCATCTCGTCGTCGATGCGGAAGGAGGCACCCCCAGAGTGGTGGCTTCCCGAGGAGAAAACCCGCAGGCTGTAAAAGGTCTGGAAGTGCGCCACGGACGGCATCACTCCCAGGAAGGCCTCGCAGAGGTACGCGAAGAGAGCGAGGACGAGGATGGAGTTGGGGTGAAGATGGAGAAGATAAATCTCATAGTGCTCAAGGATGGTGAAGAGAAAATCAGAGAAGGGCGGCACCAGCCCGGCGAAGAGCGAGTGGAAGAAGACAGGGACCACCGTGAGCCCGAGGTCTCGTCGCAGGTGCGAGCCCGGCCAGATCTTGGTGGTGCCCCCCTCGAAGTGCGTGGAGGCCAACAAGGGGCGGGCCCTGGCTAGCCCGTCCTCATTGATGGTGGCCGGCAGCAGGGCCGGACTGAGCTCCGCCACCGGGACGCTCTTGCTGGGGGAGGCCTCGGCGGCCGCGGGTTTCTTGCCTGAGGCCATGGCGGCGGAGAGATTGGAAGTTGGAGGAGGGGGAACAGAGGAACCGCTCGCGCAGGATGAAGGGCGAGATGGAGACAGGGAGCAATGACGCGCCTGCGCCTTGCGTGGGCAGGCTTTATCGCCAAGACGGCGGTTACCGTAACGGCCTCCATGAGTCACCTCTGAGCCCGGCAGCTCAATGGGCCCTGCGCCGTTTCAT
Source organism: Elymus sibiricus (assembly GCA_039707655.1). Lineage (NCBI taxonomy): Eukaryota > Viridiplantae > Streptophyta > Magnoliopsida > Poales > Poaceae > Elymus > Elymus sibiricus. The sequence continues at coordinate 66,942,067 of CM077672.1, forward strand.
CCCCAACGGGCGGGACGTGCGCGCCGTGGGCCCGGGGGCTACTGTCAGCCCAGTGGGAACCAGGGTACCACGGCCTGTCTGCCTCTGGCTTAGAGGGTAACGCTTGGGCCGGCCCATGAGGGAGGCCCTGCCCCAGCCGCTTCGGAGGAAGCCGCCTCACGAGGGGCGAGCCTTGCGAGGCCCCTCGCCGCCAGGCCACGCCCTGCCGAGGCCGCCAAGCACCCGGCTGCCTCGCGAGGCAGCCCTCGCGAGGCCCTCTCATGAAGCAGGTTGTATGGCGTCAGCTACGGGGCTCCGCGCCCAGCACATGGGTGGCGTCCTGCTGTCAGGATAAGGACGACGGGGCGTGACCGAGCCCAGTTTCCTTTCTGGTCATAAGGGAGCAGCGGGGTCTGGCTCCTCAAATGCAGGTCCCAAAGCTTTCCTCTTCGTTGTAAGAAGATCGGGACGGATCGGCGCGCCAGGGTGGAGGTCATCGCCAAGCCCACCAAGACGTCCGGAAGACTACTTTATCAGGCGGAGACCGCCTTTAGTCAGGATAACCATGTGCACCTGTCCCCCTTTGAATTGCCGCCCTGTGGCTACCCATTCCCACTCATATTTTGGGGGAAGAGGACCGAGGCACTACAAAAGGGGCAGGGCCGCTTCCATGTAAGGGGATGGATTCATTCTCCCCCTCCTCGTGTACCTCGAGCCACAAGCTCTCCATTAAAGAGCAAAAACACACAAGCAGGAGTAGGGTATTACACCGCACGGTGGCCCGAACCTGGGTAGCTCGCGCGTCCCCTTCGTGCCCGGTGAGAGCCAGCGAGCCTGTCGTGATCCCACCGTAGTTACCGTCGTGTCGTAGGTCGCCAAGCAAAGTCCCCCAGAGTTCGAATCCTAAGTTCTTAGAGAAGTTTCTTGGACGCAGATCCTAGACTCCGACAGTAAGCGGTGGCAGCAGCCTTGTAGGCGCTCTCGAGGGAGCGAATCGCGTCCTTCTCGTCACAGCAGATGGTGATGATGCCGCTGCAGCCCGGCATCTTGAGGACGTTGTAGGCGTGATGAGTCACCGCCATGAACTTGGCGAGTGTCGGGTAGCCCAGGATGACGTTGTACGGCAGGCCGATGTGCACAACATCGAAGTCGATGAGCTCCGTGTGGTAGTTCTTGCGGGTGCCAAAGGTGACGGGTAAGCGCACTTGCCCCAGAGGAATGGTGGAGCCATCTATCGCTCCGGAGAAGGGCCTAGTCGGCATCAGCTGCTCGAAGGGCACTTGGAGCTGCTCGAAGGTCTCGATGGAGATCACGTTGAGGCCAGCGCCTCCGTCGATGAGAGTCTTGGTGACGGCGACGTTGCTAATGGTGGGGCTACATAGCATGGGGAGCGTGCCCGCAGCCTTTGTAGACTTGGGGTGGTCCTTGGAGTCGAAGGTGATTGCGTACTGCGACCACTTGAGGGGCTGAGAAGCCTCAGGCCTCGGGAGGGCAGCATTCACCTCACGAGAGAACAGCTTGAAGTGGCGGTTGGACGCGGGAGCCTGGGCCCCGCCAAGGATGCAAGCCACTACGCGAGGCTCCTGGTAGCCCCAGGCGCCCTTGTCAGGCTGGTTGCCATTGTTCCTTCGAGGTGGCGGCGGCAGCGGCGGCAGAGCGGCATTGGCCTGAGGGTTGGCCTCACGAGGCTGGTCGCGCCAGCCCTGCCGAAAGTTGCTGTTATTGTTGTGGTCTCCCCAGCGGTTACCACCGCGGCCGGCACCGCGATCGTTGCGGTCGCCGCCGCGGCGCAGGCGCTCGTCGCGAAGCAGCTTGAGCTCATGGCAGTCCTCGGTGCTGTGGGAGTCCGAGTTGTGGTAGGCGCAGAGAGGACGGCTGTCCTTCTTGGGCTCGTCGCACTCACGGCCGCGCTTCTGCTCGGGCTCCGCCGCAAGCACGGCAGGGCCCTTGCGTTTGGCGTCCGTGTTCTTGGCCTTGGCGACGTCTGGCGCCGCGTCGGGGTCGTTGTGAATGAAGAGGCGGCCCTCATCGGCCTTGGCGCACCTGTCGGCGAGGTCGAATAGCTCGAGCATGGAGTCAAGCTCAACGTTGATGGCGAGCTTCTCGCGCATCCGGACGTCCGTGACGCCGGAAGAGAATGCAGAGATGTTGGCGGCCTCGGAAGCACGCGGGATCTTGTTGCGCACTTGGCTGAAGCGCTGGATGTACTTGTGGAGAGTCTCGTCAGGACGCTAGCACACAGCATGCAAGTCGTTGAGCATGAGGGAGCGCTCGTGTGTGCCCTTGAAGTTGGCGATGAATTGCCGGCAGAGCTCGGCCCACGAGGAGATGGACGCCTCGGGGAGGTTCATGAGCCATGAGCGCGGGCCATCCTTGAGGGCCATGGGAAACCAGTTCACCATGACCTTGTCGTCACCGTTCGCTGCCTCGATACTCAGGGCATAGAGCTGCAGGAACTCTGCGGGATTGGGGGTGCCGTCGTAGCGCTGAGGCAGGTCCGGCTTGAACTTCATGGGCCACACCACGCGACGCAGCTCTCGGGTGAAGGCACGGCAGCCCACGCAGCTGGAGGGGACGCCACCGGCGAGGGTGGCACGGTTCTGGCAATCGGTGGCCACGACCTCCTGGATGGTCCTGTCCTGGCGCTGGCACTGCTGCTCGAGGGGCACGCACGCGTCAGGCGGTGCGTGGTAGATGATCTGGCAGCTGGGCTTGCCATGGTCCAGCGAAGACGCGCCGTGGGACAGCTCAGGCGCCCGCGCATCACGGTGGCTCCTGGCACCCTCGTTGGGCGGAGGAGGCGGCGGAGGCGCACCGTGTGCCACGTCCCTGGTGCGAGATGGCGGAGGGTGGAGCGAGTGAGAGGGCGTCGGGGCGTCTCCAGCGGCGTTGACGAGCTCGGTGATGCGGGCGAGCCAGGCGTCGTAGGCGGCGTCGGCGGGGCGGTAGCGCAGGAGCTCACGCACCATGAGTAGCGCGCCCTGTGGGGCCAGCGTGTCACGGCGAGCGAGCGAGGAGGCCGTGGCGGTGTGGACGTCTGGCTGCACGGACGGGTGGAGGGAGGAAGCCTGCTGGTCCCTCGCAGTGGAGTCGGTGGCGGCGGCAGCGACACGGTGACGACGGTCGTCACGGGCGACCGGCTCCGTCTGAGCCACCCTGGTGGCTCTGCGCGCATAGCGCTCATGGCGAGCGTCGGCCATGGCGGTGAGGGAGTGGGAAGAACCAAAGCTGGCCCCCTACCTGGCCCGCCAAATGTTGGAAGTCGGGCTCCGGGGACCCGAAGGTTCGAACACTAGGGGCGAGCTCGCTTCTACCGTCCCAAGGGTAACCACGGCGGGGCTAAGGCGAGAGCACACGAGCGCAGAGCACGATAGGGGACACGACGGTCACCCAGGTTCGGGCCACTTTGCGGTGTAAAACCCTACTCCTGCTTTGTGTTAAGATTATTGTGGGCAAGAGAGTCTCGCGTACAAGGTGGAAGACGAAGGAATCCATCCTTTACAACGATGGCTGCCCTGCCCATTTTATAGCTGCCCTGGTCCTCTTCCCCTGGAAATCTCGGTGGGAAGGGTAGCCACACATTGGTGGGATTCGAAAGGGGACAGGAGCCCAGGCTATCCTGACTAAAGGCGGTCTTCGCCTACAAAGTTGCTATCCATGACGCGTCGGTGGGCTCAGCGATGACCTCCGCCCTGCGCGCCTCGTCATCTTGGTCTTCTTTCACCGAACGGGCAGTCCTTGGGACTTGCTTTGGGGGAGGGTAGCTGGGGCTGTGATGACCCACAAGTATAGGGGATCAATCGTAGTCCTTTCGATAAGTAAGAGTGTCGAACCCAACGAGGAGCAGAAGGAAATGACAAGCGGTATTCAGCAAGGTATTCTCTGCAAGTAATGAAAGTAGCGGTAACAGATAGTTTTGATAACAAGATAATTCGTAACAAGTAACAAGTAGTAACGGTAACAAAAGTGCAGCAAGGTGGCCCAATCCTTTTTGTAGCAAAGGACAAGCCGGAACGAACTCGTATAATAAGCAAAGCGTTCTCGAGGACACATGGGAATTTCATCTAGTCACTTTCATCATGTTTGTTTGATTCGCGTTCGCTACTTTGATAATTTGATATGTGGGTGGACCGGTGCTTGGATGCTGTTCTTACTTGAACAAGCCTCCCACTTATGATTACCCCCTCTCGCAAGCATCCGCAACAACGAAAGAAGAATTAAGATAACTCTAACAATAGCATGAAACATATGGATCCAAATCAGCCCCTTACGGAGTAGCGCATAAACTAGGGTTTAAGCTTCTGTCACTCTAGCAACCCATCATCTCATTACCACTCCACAATGCCTTCCCTTAGGCCCAAAGATGGTGAAGTGTCATGTAGTCGACGTTCACATGACACCACTAAAGGAAGCAACAACATACATATCATCAAAATATCGGACGAATACCAAATTCACATGATTACTTATGACAAGACTTCTCCCATGTCCTCAAGAACAAAAGTAACTACTCACAAATCATACTCATGTTCAAGATCAGAGGGGTATTGAATAGCATTAAGGATCTGAACATATAATCTTCCACCAAATAAACCAACTAGCATCAACTACAAGATGTAATCAACACTACTAGCAACCCACAGGTACCAATCTGAGGTTTTGAGACAAAGATTGAATACAAGTGATGAACTAGGGTTTGAGATGAGATGGTGCTGGTGAAGATGTTGATGAAAATTGGTCCTCCCACGATGAGAGGATTGTTGATGATGTTGATGGCTTCGATTTTCCCCTCCCGGAGGGAAGTATCCCCGACGGAATCGCTCCGCCGGAGAGCAAAATAGATCCTGCCCAGGTTCCGCCTCGAGACGGCGGCGCTTCATCCCGAAAGTCTTCTCTTGATTTTTTTTCTACGGCAAATGGCTTCATATAGCAGAAGGAGGGGGCCAGAGGCCGGCTGTGGGCCCCACAAGGCATCAGGGCGCGCCCTGTTCCCTTGTGGGCAACTGGTGGGTCCCCTCTGGTATTTCTTTTCTCCAGTGTTGTTTATATATTCAATAAAAAATCTCAGTGAAATTTTAGGTCAATTGGAGCTCTGTAGAATAGGTATCTCTGATGTGGCTATTTCAGGTCCAGAATTCTAGCTACCGGCATTCTCCCTCTTCATGTAAATCTTGCAAAATAAGAGAGAAAAGGCATAAGAATTGTACCATAAAGAGAAATAATGATTAAAAACATAATAATTATTCATAGGAAATCATGATGCAAATTGGACGTATCAACTCCCCCAAGCTTAGACCTCGCTTGTCCCCAAGCGAAAAGTCGAAATCGATAATCATGACCACATGTTTAGAGAGAGAGACGTCGATAAAAATAAAATACGGACATGGAGCACCATGATCTTTATTATAACAGCAATATATCATCATAAAACTTCTCATGAAAAAGTGACAATTCATCCACAAGTTAAAGTATAAACCATAAACCAAATTGAAAACTAACAAACTATGATCTCAGTCACTGAAGCAATTGCAATTCATCATATTATCAGAAAGAGTCTATGTAAGAGCTTTGTTTAGCAAGTTCACATACTCAACTATCATTTAGTCTTCTATGATTGCTGACCCTCACGTCATACTTATGGAGCAAAAGTTTCAGTCGAACACATAGAAAGATAGGGGCTTATAATTTCGCCTCCCAACGTATTTACCTCAAGGGTAATGTCAACAATAATAACTCATGATCACCTACATTCAACTGGATATATATGCATGGATCAATCCCCACCACATGATGTTTGCCAAAAGAGAAAATAAAAACGAAATAGAGAAGAATACTATTGACTCTTGCATGAAAGTAAATACATAAAGTAAAAGATAGGCCCTTCGCAGAGGGAAGCAGCGGTTGTCATGTGCTTTTGTTTTTGGATGTGCGAGCTCTTAATGTAAAGGAACGTCACTTTTTATTGCCCCTTGTGATAGCGACCTTTATTATGCAGTCCGTCGCTTTTATTGCTCCACCATCACAAGATTGTACAAAGCTTATTTTCCCTTACAATAAAAGTTCATACATATTTAGGAGCAATTTTTATTGCTTTTGCACCGATGACAACTTACTTGAAGGATCTTATTCAATCCATAGGTAGATATGGTGGACTCTCATGGCATGAAACTGGGTTTAAGGGTTTTTGGATGTACAAGTAATATCTCTACTTGGTGCGGATTTTTGGCTAGCAAAGATAGGGGGCAAACACCACATGTTAGAGGATCCAAAACAATATAACTTCTATGTGAATATAAGCAAACATAACTCATTACGTTGTCTTCCTTGTCCAACGTCAAGTAATTGACATAGAATATTTGATGGGGGCTCACAATCATAAAAGATGTCCAAGATAGTGTATTTATATGTGAGACCTCTCTTCCTTTATTACGTTTTCATGAATTGCTACAACGACCAATGATATGTTTGTCAACTTCCAACAAGTTTTATCAATTATACTTTTATGTGAAGTCATCACTCCCCATGGGATTAGCATACGATCTTATTTTTATTCTTTCCTTATTTCTAAGATTGGATCATCAAAAGCAAAACACTCAACTCAAACTACTCTTTATTATATAAATCTCACACATGATTACATAGATAGATAGATCATAAAGCAAGCACTCGAAACTAAATCATACTAAAAATTTATTCCTCTAAATCATGAAATAACTAAGGATCGAACGAAGATAGATAATGATGATGAAAAAGTGATGGTGATACGATACCGGGGCACCTCCCCCAAGCTTGGCACAAGCCAAGGGGAGTGCCCATACCCGTGTACTCAAGTCTCCTTCTTCGGTGATGGTGGTGATGGTGAGGTGGTGGGTTTGTCCTTTATGACATTAATTAGGATCTCCTTTAGGCTCTGAATTTCCCGGAGCACATGTTGTATCATCTCTGTATTCTTTTGGACTTCGGCCATAATATGCTTATTATCTGGCCCCCAAGCATTCTTTCCTACATCACTTTCACTTGGACGAGAGATGTCCCAATTGGAGGGTATGTGCATACGAGGAGTATTTTCAACCCCATAATTGTGAACCAAATTATGAAAGTTGTTCCGATGTAACCTGTGTAAGGGCCTCCTAGGGGGAAGCCCTTCTTGTACCTCTGGACTCCCATGGCTTGTAGTGCTTCTCACGGCTTGATGAGGATTTGGAATTGTGGAGATGCCGGCAAGGGTGCCCCTCTCGGAAGCCGGAGGGTGGACCTCAAGCGAATCTCCATCATCTTCTTCCATGGTAACCTCTCCTTCCTCCTCCCTCCTGAGCTCCATCTGAAGCAACCAAGCATCGTCTCCCACGTTGTTGGAGGAAGAGGAAGACATGATGCCTGGCCTCGAAATCTGACAGAAAACAGTACAAAACAAGAATAGAGGAGAAACTTGCGATATGGTGGTCAAAACATACGGGAGTATATATAAAGAATTTTTATCTTGCAAAACAAACATACGGGAAGAAAACGGAGTCGGGAAGGCACACGTGGGGCCCACAAGGCATCACGGCGTGCCCCGGGGGGTCGCGCCCTGTTGCCTTGTGCGCGATACGTGGGTCCCCTCGGCTGTTTCTTTTTTTGTAATTTTTCTAATATTCCAAAACTGGCAGAAATAATTTTTATGGAATTTTTGGAGTCGGTTTACTTACCGTATCACATACCTACCCCTTTTTAGGGTTCTGGAGCATTCCAGAAAGACTCTTCTATGTGCTCTTCTGGTGTAATTGTTCCAATAATATTAGTTTCAACATTAATGGGAGTACCTGAAATATAATGCTTAATTCTTTGCCCATTCACCACTCTCGGATTATTGCCTTTGGAGTTGTTGATTTTGATGGCTCCAGAGCGATAAACTTCTTCGATGACATATGGCCCCTCCCATTTAGAGAGAAGTTTTCCTGCAAAAAATCTTAAATGAGAATTGTATAATAGAACATGATCACCTACTTTGAATTCCCATTTTTGAATTCTTTTGTCATGCCATCTTTTAACTTTTTCTTTAAACAACTTAGCATTTTCATAGGCTTGGGTTCTCCATTCATCTAGAGAGCTAATATCAAATAATCTCTTTTCACCGGCAAGTTTAAAATCATAGTTAAGTTCTTTAATTGCCCAATAAGCTTTATGTTCTAACTAAAGAGGTAAATGACATGCTTTTCCATAAACCATTTTATACGGAGACATACCCATAGGATTTTTATATGCAGTTCTATAAGCCCATAATGCATCATCAAGTTTCTTAGACCAATTCTTTCTAGATCTATTAATGGTCTTTTGCAAAATCAATTTTATTTCTCTATTAGTTAATTCAACTTGACCACTAGACTGAGGATGATAAGGAGATGCAATTCTATGGTTAACATCATATTTAGCAAGCAACTTACGGAAAGCACCATGAATAAAATGTGAATCACCATCAGTCATTAAATATCTAGGGACTCCAAACCTTGGGAAAATAACTTCTTTAAGCATTTTAATAGAAGTGTTATGATCAGCACTACTAGTTGGAATAGCTTCTACCCACTTAGTAACATAATCAACAGCAACTAAAATATGAGTATATCCGTTGGATTTAGGAAAAGGTCCCATATAATCAAAACCCCAAACATCAAATGGTTCAATAACAAGTGAATAATTCATAGGCATTTCCTGACATCTACCAACATTACCAATTCTTTGACATTCATCACAAGAGAGGGCAAACTTACGTGCATCTTTGAAGAGAGTAGGCCAGAAAAAACCAGATTGCAATACCTTGTGTGCAGTTCTGTCTCCCGCATGGTGTCCTCCATATGCCTCGGAGTGACACTTTCGTAGGATTTGTTCCTGTTCATGCTCAGGTACACAACGTCTAATAATACCATCTACTCCTTCTTTATATAAGTGTGGGTCATCGCAAAAGTAATGTCTTAAATCAAAGAAGAACTTTTTCTTTTGTTGGTATGTAAAGCTAGGTGGTATGTATTTAGCAACAATGTAATTAGCATAGTCTGCATACCAAGGAGTATTACAAGAAGCATTTATCACAGCTAATTGTTCATCAGGAAAATCATTATTAATATGTCGTGCATACGACCATCTATGGGGCCATCTAGCCCCTTTGTGGTTCAGCTAGGGAGATCGATGAGCACAAAGAGCAGAATCAACAGAGATGCGCAAGGGATTTACCCAGGTTCGGGCCGTCGTGAGGCATAAAACCCTACTCCTGCTTTTGGTGTATTGGATGAGTATGAACACAAGTGCAAGGAGCGCTTCCCTGGCAAGGTGCGAGAGGGGCAGCTATGCATGCAGGTTGTGAAAGGGTTCGATCGGCCGAATCCTTGTAAACATTGCCCTGGCCCTCCTTTTATAGCTCAAGGGGTTACCACAGTGGCAAAATAGTCATTACAAGTTGATTAGACAGCAAACAGTGCTATCATACCTAACTCTGCCGGTTTAGGACAAAAGCATTAAATGCTCCGTTAGGTGTCAAGTGGAGGCGGAGCCCCGGCAAGGTTTCTGCACCGCTGGTTCAGCTACCTCCTATTAGCTTGACACGCCTTCTGGACGGGTGTCGTCAAAGGTTAAAACTTCTTCCGGTGTGCTGACACGTGCCCGACAAATCCTACCAACCAACCTGCGCGGTCGACACCTCATCGTTTAGCGACTATCTGTCTGGTGAGGTGGAGCGCTGGCGAGCTGGTGAAAGCTTGCCGGCACGGAGCTTGCCGGGTCTTCATCTTGCCGGGCCGGACCTTGCCGGCAAAAAATGTCTTCGTCTTTAGTACTTGGTCAAGTACTTGTTAATACTTTGTCTTGATCTTCTCTCAAGTGGCTTTCGCAACTGGTCTTTGAGTCTTGGTTTCGGCGATCCCCGACAAGCCTGGCCGGCAAGGAGGCTGCTACTGTCTGTGCATAAGTCAGGGTATAAAATACCCATGTTTTATACACCGACATAATAGGAAGTGGGTCATCAAGAACATCTTCCATTCTAGACAAATTATCTGCAACGGGATTCTCAGCTCTCTTTCTATCAACAATATGCAAATCAAATTCTTGTAGCAGAAGAAACCATCTAATAAGTCTAGGTTTAGCATCTTTCTTTTCCATAAGATATTTAATAGCAGCATGATCAGTGTGAACTATAACTTTGGAATCAACAATGTAAGATCTAAATTTATCGCATGCAAACACAACTGCTAAAAATTATTTCTCAGTAGTAGCATAATTTCTTTGATCACTGTCTAGAGTTTTACTAGCATAATGGATAACATTTAATTTCTTATCAACTCTTTTCCCTAGAACAGCACCAACAGCATAATCACTAGCATCACACATAATTTCAAAGGGTAGGTTCCAATCAGGTGGTTCGACAATAGGTGCAGAAATTAAGGCTTTCTTAAGTATTTCAAAGGCTTCTACACAATCATCATCAAAAACAAATGGAACATCTTTTTGCAAGAGATTGGTAAGAGGTCTAGAAATTTTAGAGAAGTCTTTTATAAACCTTCTATAGAAACCAGCATGACCAAGGAAACTTCTTATACCTTTGATATCTTTAGGACATGGCATTTTCTCAATAGCATCAACTTTAGCTTTATCAACTTTAATACCTCTTTCGGAAATTTTATGCCCAAGGACTATACCTTCATTCACCATAAAGTGGCACTTCTCCCAATTCAAGACAAGATTAGTTTCTTCACATCTCTGCAAAACTCGATCAAGGTTGCTCAAGCAATCATCAAAAGAAGTTCCGTAAACGGAGAAATCATCCATGAAAACCTCAACAATCTTTTCACAAAAGTCAGAGAATATAGCTGTCATACATCTTTGAAAGGTAGCAGGTGCATTACATAAACCAAAAGGCATACGCCGATAAGCATAAGTTCCAAAAGGACAAGTAAAGGTGGTTTTCTCTTCATCTTCAGGTGACACAGGTATTTGAGAAAAAACAGAATAACCATCTAGGAAACAAAAGTGTGTATGCTTAGACAATCTTTCTAACATTTGATCAATAAAAGGCAAGCGATAATGATCTTTTCTAGTAGCTTTATTTAATTTCCTGAAATCAATTACCATCCTATAACCAGTTACAATTCTTTGTGGGATAAGTTCATTTTTATCATTAGGAACAACGGTAATACCTCCTTTCTTTGGAACACAATGAACAGGACTTACCCATCTACTATCAGCTATGGGATAAATTATACCTGCCTCCAGAAGCTTTAATATTTCAGTTCTTACCACATCCTTCATTCTAGGATTCAGCCTTCTTTGATGATCAACAACGGGTTTAGCATCTGGCTCCATATGAATTTTATGCTGACATAAGGTGGGACTAATGCCCTTGAGATCATCAAGAGTATATCCAATAGCAGCACAGTGCTTCTTTAGAGTTTTAAGTAATCTCTTTTCTTCATGCTCTGAAAGGTTCGCACTAATAATAACATGATATATCTTCTTTTCAACAAGATAAGCATATTTAAGAGTATCAGGTAATTGCTTCAATTCAAACACAGGATCACCCTTGGGTGGAGGTGGATCTCCCAAGGTTTCAACAGGCAAATTATGTTTCAGGATAGGTGCTTGTTTAAAGAATAATTCATCTATTTCATTTCTTTCATTCATATTCATGTCATTCTCATGCTCAAGCAAATATTTCTCTAGAGGATCAGTAGGAGGCACAGCAATAGAGGCAAGACCAATAATTTCATATTTACTAGGCAATTCTTTATCATGAGGTTGTCTACAAAATTTAGAGAAATTAAACTCATGAGACATCTCACCAAAATTAACACTAACAATTTCTTTAGTGCAATCAATCTTAGCATTAACAGTATTCAAGAAGGGTCTACCAAATATAATGGGACAAAAATCATCTTGTGATGATCCAAGAACAAGAAAATCAGTAGGATATTTGATCTTACCACACAAGACTTCAACATCTCTAACAATCCCAAGCGGTGAAATAGTATCTCTGTTTGGAAGCTTAATAGTAACATCAATATCTTCAATCTCAACAGGTGCAATATCATTCATGACTTCTTGATAAAGAGTAAACAGAATAGCACTCACACTAGCACCAATATCACATAAACCATGATAGCAATGATCTCCAATTTTAACAGAAATAATAGGCAATCCAACTACAGGTTTGTTTTTATCTTTAGTGTCTGGCTTAGCAATTATAGTTGCTTCATCACAGAAATATATGACATGACCATCAATATTATCAACCAAAAGATCTTTAACCATTACAACACTAAGTTCAACTTTAATTTGTTCAGAAGGTCTAGGTGCTCTAATATTACTCTTATTAACCATAGTTGAAGCTTTAGCATGTTCCATAATCCTAACAGGGAAAGGAGGTTTCTCAATATAAGCAGTAGGCACAACTGGGTCAACATGGTAAACAATTGTTTCTTCTTTAACACTAATAGGTTCTTTATTCAATTCAATAGGTGGATGATATTTAAACCATTTCTCCTTAGGGAGATCAACATGAGCAGCAAAATATTCACAAAAGGTGGCTACTGTCTCAGAGTCAAGTCCATATTTAGTACTAAACTTATGAAAAGCATCAGTTTCCATAAAAGATTTAACACAATCAAACTCAAGATTTATACCTGACTCATTACCTTTGTCGATTTCCCAATCTTCATAATTATGTTTAATTCTTTCAAGACGATCCCATCTGGATTCAATAGTTCTCTTCATAAAGGAACCAGCAGAAGAAGTATCGAGCATGGATTGATCATTATGAGAAAGCCGAGCATAAAAGTTTTGAAGAATTATTTCTCTTGAGAGCTCATGATTGGGGCATGTGTGCAACATATACTTAAGCCTCCCCCAAGCTTGAGCGATACTTTCTCCTTAACGAGGCCAAAAATTATATATATAATTCCGATCACAATGAACCAAATGCATAGGATAAAATTTCTGGTGGAATTCCAGCTTCAACCGGTTCCAGTCCCATGTTTCAGTCTCATCACATAGCCTATACCATGTCAATGCCTTTCCCTCCAAAGATAAAGGGAATACTTTCTTCTTAACTCCATCTTCGGATAAACTTGCAAGCTTAAACAATCCACAAATTTCATCCACATAGATCAAGTGCATATCGGGATGTACCGTTCCATCTCCTGCATAAGGATTAGCTAGCAGTTTCTCTATCATACCCAAAGGAATTTCATAATAAATATTTTCAGTGGGTTCAATAGGTTGAGCAGCAACTCTTATTGCTTCCGGTCGAGGTGAAGATACCCCGAACAAGCCCCTCAAAGGATTACTTTCCATAGTGACAAGTGACAATAAATTTCAGCACGTAATATAAATGTTTCCTTACCAAATTCCACTCACCAAAGGCGCTTCACTCCCCGACAACGGTGCCAGAAAAGAGTCTTGATGACCCACAAGTATAGGGGATTAATCGTAGTCCTTTCGATAAGTAAGAGTGTCAAACCCAATGATGAGCAGAAGTAAATGACAAGCGGTATTTAGCAAGGTTTTCTCTGCAAGTACTGAAAGTAGCGATAACAGATAGTTTTGATAGCAAGATAATTCATAACAAGTAACAAGTAGTAATGGCAAAAAAAGTGCAGCAAGGTGGGCCAATCCTTTTTGTAGCAAAGGACAAGCTAGAACGAACTCGTATAATAAGCAAAGTGTTCTCGAGGACACATGGGAATTTCATCTAGTCACTTTCATCATGTTTGTTTGATTCGCGTTCGCTACTTTGATAATTTGATATGTGGGTGGACCGGTGCTTGGGTGCTGTTCTTACTTAAACAAGCCTCCCACTTATGATTACCCCCTCTCGCAAGCATCCGCAACTATGAAAGAAGAATTAAGATAACTCTAACCATAGCATGAAACATATGGATCCAAATCAGCCCCTTACGGAGTAGCGCATAAACTAGGGTTTCAGCTTCTGTCACTCTAGCAACCCATCATCTAATTACTACTCCACAATGCCTTCCCTTAGGCCCAAAGATGGTGAAGTGTCATGTAGTCGACGTTCACACGACACCACTAAAGGAAGCAACAACATACATATCATCAAAATATCGAACGAATACCAAATTCACATGATTACTTATGACAAGACTTCTCCCATGTCCTCAAGAACAAAAGTAACTACTGACAAATCATATTCATGTTCAAGATCAGAGGGGTATTGAATATCATTAAGGATCTGAACATATAATCTTCCACCAAATAAACCAACTAGCATCAACTACAAGATGTAATCAACACTACTAGCAACCCACAGGTATCAATCTGAGGTTTTGAGACAAAGATTGAATACAAGAGATGAACTAGGGTTTGAGATGAGATGATGCTAGTGAATATGTTGATGAAGATTGGTCCTCCCACGATGAGAGGATCGTTGGTGATGTCGATGGCTTCGATTTTCCCCTCCCGGAGGGAAGTATCCCCGGCGGAATCGCTCCGCCGGAGAGCAAAATAGCTCCTGCCCAGGTTCCGCCTCGAGATGGCGGCGCTTCGTCCTGAAAGTCTTCTCTTGATTTTTTTTTCTAGGGCAAATGGCTTCATATAGCAGAAGGAGGGGGCCAGAGGCCAGCTGTGGGCCCCACAAGGCATCAGGGCGCGCCCAGGGGGGGCGCGCCCTGTTGTGGGCAACAGGTGGGTCCCCTCTGGTATTTCTTTTCTCCAGTATTTTTTATGTATTCAATAAAAAATCTCCGTGAAATTTCAGGTCAATTGGAGCTCTGTATAATAGGTATCTCTGATGTGGCTATTTCAGGTCCAGAATTCCAGCTGCCGGCATTCTCCCTCTTCATGTAAATCTTGCAAAATAAGAGAGAAAAGGCATAAGAATTGTACCATAAATTGAAATAATGATTAAAAACATAATAATAATTCATAGGAAATCATGATGCAAATTGAATGTATCAGGCTGCCCCTTTAGCACTAAAGAGGAAACCCTCTCTATCCGCGCCCGCTGGCATGGCCTCTGCCGCCGTTCATCGCCACGCGTGTCACCCACGTGGTGGGCACAGGACTGCGCGGCTGGCGTCTGATACGTCTCCAATGTATCTATAATTTTTGATTGTTCCATGCTATTATAGTATCAATCTTGGATGTTTTTATATGCAATTATATATCATTTTTGGGACTAACCTATTAACCCATTGCCCAGTGCCAGTTGCTGTTTTCTGCTTGTTTTTGGCTTTTCAGAGAAACAGTACCAAATGAAGTCCAAATGCCACGAAACTTTTTGGAGATTTTTTTCTGGACAAAAGAAACCTTGGAAGCTTCGGGAGGAGGCCAAAAGCCTCACAGAGGCTTCACAAGGCAACAGGGCGCGGCCCAGGGGGGAGCGCAGTGTTGCCTTGTGGGACCCACGTGACTCCATTTGACCTAATTCCACTTCTATAAATTCACAAATATTGGGAAACCCCCAGAGAGCCAGAAGAAATAACCTTTCCGCCGCCCCAAGCCTCTGTTCTTCCGCGATCCCATCTGGAGGCCTTTTCCGGTACTCTGCCGGAGGGGGAATCGATCACGGAGGGCTTCTACGTCAACCTTGCTGCCCTTCCGATGATGTGTGGGTAGTTTACCACAGACCTACGGGTCCATAGCTAGTAGCTAGATGGCTTATTCTCTCTCTTTGATCTTCAATACAATGTTCTCCTTAATGTTCTTGGAGTTCTATCCGATGTAATCTTCTTTTGCGGTGTGTTTGTTGGGATCCGATGAATTGTGAGTTTATGATCAGGTTATTCATGAGAAATATTTGAGTCTTCTCTGAACTCTTTTATGCATGATTTTTATAGCTTTGTATTTCTCTCCGATCTATCGGCTTAGTTTGGCCTACTAGATTGATTTATCATGCAATGGGAGAGGTGCTTCGTGATGGGTTCAATCTCGCGGTGCTCAATCCAAGTGACAGAAGGGGACATGACACGTATTTGTATTGTTGCCATTAAGGATAAAAAGATGGGGTTTATTCATATTGTTTGAATTTGCTTCTCTACATCATGTCATCTTGCTTAAGGCGTTACTCTGCTTTTAACTTAATACTCTAGATGCATGCTGGATAGCGGTCGATGAGTGGAGTAATAGTAGTAGATGCAGGCAGGAGTCGGTCTACTTGTCTCGGACATGATTCCTATATACATGATCATTGCCATGAATCCGTCATAATTATTTGCTATTCTGTCAATTGCCCAACAGTAATTTGTTTACCCACCGTATGTTTCTGTGCTCGAGAGAGAAGCCTCTAGTGAAAACTATGGCCCCCGGATCTATCTTTATCATATAAAAAACCTAAAAATACCTTGCTGCAATTTATTTACTTTTATTTTAATTAGTAGTTTAGTTTATCTATTTACCTTGATAAGATTTAATCCTTGCAAATAACCGCTAAGAGGATTGACAACCCTCTTATTTGCGTTGGGTGCAAGTGTTTGCTCTTGTGTGTGCAGCTGCGCTTAACGGAATTTTGCCTTGTTCTCCTACTGGGTTGATAACCTTGGTTCTTAACTGAGGGAAATACTTATCTCTACTGTACTGCATCATCCTCTCCTCTTCGGGGAAATACCAACGCAGACTACAAGTAGCAGGAAGAATTTCTGGCGCCGTTGCCGGGGAGACATCATCAAAATTACCAAGTACCATCGCACAAATTATCATTCACTTGCATTTACTTTATTTGCCTTTTATTTGCATTTGCCTCTCATTTTCATCTCCCCCGCTTCTCTAAAAAATCAAAAATACAAATATATTTTGTGTGCTTTCTTTGTTTGTGTTGCCATGTGCCTTCTATTTGCTTGCATCTTCGCTTGCTAAAAATCTATTGATATGGTTCCTCATCCACTAGAAAATCTTTTTAAAAGATCCAATTATGATCAACAAATTGCTAGTGAGTTGAGTGCACTTGATTATCTCTACGAAGTTTTGCTTGAAAATCATGAATCTGAAAATTGTGATGAAGTGTTGAATGAAGAAATTTATAAAGTGATTCTTGATAGCTCCTTGAATAAAAAGCATGATTGCAATGATTTTATTATAAATTCTATTAATGTCAATTGCGTTAATAATATGCAAAACTACAGGCTTGGGGATGATGATTTTGTTATGTCCACTACTTATTGTAATGATCATGATTGGGGTGATGCATCTTATGATCTTGAAAATTTATTTAAGCCTCTTGATGAATATGATATTGATAATAATGATTGCAATACTATTGAAAGTGAGTTTGGAAGAGTGTAAACTTTAAGTAAAAGAATCCCACATATTCGGAGAGTGTTCAATCTTACAAATTTTTTGATAAAAGTGGGTTTGGAGAGGTCATGACTTTAGTTGATGTTAATCCCACTATCTTGGAAGATTATAAAAAAATTATGCATGTGGATCATAGAGAGAATATTGTTTATGATAGCTATATTGTTGAGTTTGATTATGATCCTACATGTAATTATTATGAGAGAGGAAAATATGGTTGTAGAAATCTTCATGTTACTAAATTGCCTCTCGTTATGTTAATGCTTCATTCTTCCTATTTGCATATGCTAGATATTGCTTGTCTTGATAATTTGTTTGCTTATAAAATGCCTATGCATAGGAAGTATGTTAGACTTAAATGTGTTTGTCACATGTTTCATGATGCTCTCTTCGTGTTTAAATTACTATCTTTCATGTGAGCATCATTGAAATCTCAAGCCTATCTTAATGGCTATAAAGAAAGAGCTTGTTGGGAGACAACCCAATAAATTTTTATTCTGTTTTTGTGTGTTTGCATGATTATAGCTTCTGTTATGATTGTGTTTTATTGTTTTAATTAGTGTTTGTGCCAAGTAATGTCTTTGGGGTGATGTTGATCATAGTATAATTGATGTTGTTTGGAAAACAGAAAGTTTTGCGTCCAGTGCCGGAATTTTAGTTCTGTACTAGAGCGTTAGAAAAATCTGAAATTTTTACACAGTATTGGTATATGAATTTTTTACGTTCTCCTAATTTGCAGAATTTTTGGAGTTACATAAGTATGGCTTTTAAATAGATCTTTACATACTGTTCTGTTTTATACAGATTCTGTTTTTGTTGCATAGTTTGCTTATTTTGATGAATCTATGGATCGTATCGGGGGGTATGAGTCATGGAGAAGTTGGAGTACAGTAGTATTATGCCAATATTAAATAGGAATCAATTTACAACAGTACCTAAATTTTAAGATTTGTTTGTTATACTAACGGATCTCACAAGGTTTCTGTTGAGTTTTGTGTGCTGAAGTTTTCAAGTTTTGGGTGAGACTACGATGGATAAAGGAATAAGGAGCGGCAAGAGCCTAAGCTTGGGGATGCCCAAGGCACCCCAAGGTAATATTCAAGGAAGACTCAAGCGTCTAAGCTTGGGGATGCCCCGGAAGGCATCCCCTCTTTCGTCTACAATCTATCGGTAACTCACTTGGAGCTATATTTTTATTCATCACATGATATGTGTTTTACTTGGAGCGTCTTGTGAAATAGTTTGTTTGATTTTGTTTGCTTTTTAGTTTGTCACAATCATCTTTGCTGAACACACCTTTTTGAGAGGAACACACATTGTTCATGATTTGTTAGAATACTCTATGTGCTTCACTTATATCTTTTGAGCTAGGCAGTTGCTCTAGTGCTTCACTTATATCTTTTAGAGCACGGTGGTGGTTATATTTTAAAGAAATAGTTGCACTCTCATGTTTCACTTATATCTTTTTGAGAGTCTCATGATAGCAATGGTAATATGCACGGGTTACGAATTTAGTCCAGATATGATAGGTATTCAAAAGGGATATAATAAAAACTTTCATGTAGATCACTGAATATGATAAATTTGATTCCTTGCAATAGTTTTGCGATATTAAGATGGTAATATGGGGGAGGTATTAGTAGATAATTGTAGTTTAGTAGGAATAATTGTGTTAAGGTTTGTGATTCCTGAAGCATGCACGTATGATCTGTCGTTATGCTAAGAAGTTGGAGCATGATTTATTATTGATTGTCTACCTTATGAGTGGCGGTCGGGGACGAGCGATGGACCTTGTCCTACCAATATATCCCTCTAGGGGCATGCATAGTAGT
Source organism: Elymus sibiricus (assembly GCA_039707655.1). Taxonomy (NCBI): domain Eukaryota; kingdom Viridiplantae; phylum Streptophyta; class Magnoliopsida; order Poales; family Poaceae; genus Elymus; species Elymus sibiricus. The sequence continues at coordinate 66,961,149 of CM077672.1, forward strand.
ACTTTGCTTCGAGGGCTAATAAACTTTCGCAATAAGTATGTGAGTTCTTTATGACTAATGTGAGTCCATGGATTATACGCACTCTCACCCTTCCTCAATTTGCTAGCCTCTTCGGTACCGTGCATTGCCCTTTCTCACATCGAGAGTTGGTGCAAACTTCGTCGGTGCATCCAAATCCCGTGATATGATACGCTCTATCACACATAAGCCTCCTTATATCTTCCTCAAAACAGCCACCATACCTACCTATCATGGCATTTCCATAGCCATTCCGAGATATATTGCCATGCAACTTCCACCGTTTTGTTTTTATGACATACATCATCATTGTCATATTGCTTTGCATGATCATATAGCTAACATAGTATTTGTGGCTCAGCCACCGTTCATCATTGTTATACATGTTACGCTAGCATCATTGCACATCCTGGTACACTGCCAGAGGCATTCATATAGAGTCATATTTTTGTTCTAGTATCGAGTTGTAATGTTGAGTTGTAAGTAAATAGAGGTGTGATGATCATCATTATTAGAGCATTGTCCTAGTGAGGTAAGAATGATGGAGACTAATGAGTCCTCGAAAAAGTGGGGATGAGGTCCATGAGATCGTTCTAAAAAAAGAGAGGCGAAAAAAAGAGCCCAAAAAAATGAGAGAAAAAGAGAGAAGGGGCAATGTTACTATCCTTTTCCACACTTGTGCTTCAGAGTAGCACCATGTTTTTCATATAGAGAGTCTCCTATTTTGTCACTTTCATATACTAGTGGGAATTTTTCATTATAGAACTTGGCTTGTATATTCCGATGACGGGCTTCCTCAAATGCCCGAGGTCTTCATGAGCAAGCAAGTTGGATGCACACCCACTTAGTTTTTCATGTTGAGCTTTCATACACTTATAGCTCTTAGTGCATCCGTTGCATGGCAATCCCTACTCCTCGCATTGACATCAGTTGATGGGCATCTCCATAGCCCGTTGATTAGCCTCGTCGATGTGAGACTTTCTCCATTTTTTACTTCTCTTATTTATCTCTACCACCATACTCTATTCCACCCATAGTGCTATATCCATGGCTTGCGCTCATGTATTGAGTGGGAGTTGAAAAAGCTGAAGTGCGTTAAAAAGTATGAACCAATTGCTCGGCTTGTCATCGGGGTAGTGCATGATAAATACTTTGTGTTAAGAAGCTGGAGCATGACATGATTGTATGATTTTGTAGGGATAACGTTCTTTAGCATTTTTATTTTGAAAGACATGATTGTTTATTAGTATGCCTGAGTATTGATGTCTTTATATCAAATTATAGACTATTGCTTTGAATCATTTGGATCTTATTATTCATACCGTAAAATAAAGATCACATGATGAAACTTGATAGGTAGCATTCCACATCAAAAAATCTGTTTTTATCATTTACCTACTCGAGGACGAGCAGGAATTAAGCTTGGGGATGCTTGATACGTCTCCAACGTATCTATAATTTTTTATTGTTCCATGCTATTATAGTATAAATCTTGGATGTTTTTATATGCAATTATATATCATTTTTTGGGACTAACATATTAACCCAGTGCCCAGTGCCAGTTGCTGTTTTCTGCTTGTTTTTGGCTTTTCAGAGAAACAGTACCAAATGAAGTCCAAATGCCACGAAACTTTTTGGAGATTTTTTTCTGGACAAAAGAAACCTTGGAAGCTTCGGGAGGAGGCCAGAAGCCTCATGGAGGCTTCACAAGGCAACAGGGCGCGCCCCAGGGGGGCGCGCCGTGTTGCCTTGTGGGGCCCACGTGACTCCGTTTGACCTAATTCCACTTCTATAAATCCACAAATATTGGGAAACCCCCAGAGAGCCAGAAGAAATAACCTTTCCGCCGCCGCAAGCCTCTGTTCTTCCGCAATCCCATCTGGAGGAATTTTTCGGTACTCTGCCGGAGGGGGAATCGATCACGGAGGGCTTCTACATCAACCTTGCTGCCCTTCCGATGATGTGTGAGTAGTTTACCACAGACCTACGGGTCCATAGCTAGTAGCTAGATGGCTTCTTCTCTCTCTTTGATCTTCAATACAATGTTCTCCTTGATGTTCTGGGAGTTCTATCCGATGTAATCTTCTTTTGCGGTATGTTTGTTGGGATCCAATGAATTGTGAGTTTATGATCAGATTATTCATGAGAAATATTTGAGTCTTCTCTGAACTCTTTTATGCATGATTGTTATAGCTTTGTATTTCTCTCTGATCTATCAGTTTAGTTTGGCCTACTAGATTAACTTATCTTGCAATGGGAGAGGTGCTTTGTGATGGGTTCAATCTTGCAGTGCTCAATCCTAGTGACAGAAGGGGACATGACACGTATTTGTATTGTTTCCATTAAGGATAAAAAGATGGGGTTTATTCATATTGTTTGAATTTGCTTCTCTACATCATGTCATCTTGCTTAAGGCGTTACTCTGTTTTTAACTAAATACTCTAAATGCATGCTGGATAGCGGTCGATGAGTGGAGTAATAGTAGTAGATGCAGGCAGGAGTCGGTCTACTTGTCTCGGACGTGATGCCTATATAGATGACCATTGCCATGAATCCGTCATAATTATTTGCTATTCTGTCAATTGCCCAACAGTAATTTGTTTACCCACCGTATGTTTCTGTGCTCGAGAGAGAAGCCTCTAATGAAAACTATGGCCCCCGGGTCTATCTTTATCATATAAAAAACCTAAAAATACCTTGCTGCAATTTATTTACTTTTATTTTAATTAGTAGTTTAGTTTATCTATTTACCTCGATAAGATTTAATCCTTGCAAATAACCGCTAAGAGGATTGACAACCCTCTTATTTGTGTTGGGTGCAAGTGTTTGCTCTTGTGTGTGCAGGTGTGCTTAACGGAATTTTGCTTGGTTCTCCTACTGGATTGATAACCTTGGTTCTTAACTAAGGGAAATACTTATCTCTACTATACTGCATCATCCTCTCCTCTTCGGGGAAATACCAACGCAGACTACAAGTAGGAGCGTCAAGCTCGGGTGGCTTCGGGCGGCCGATTCGGGGGGCTGTCGATACCAAAACCGGCAGATCTCGGGTAGGGGGTCCGAACTATGGGTCAAGGAGCAGATGGTAACAGAGAGCGTAGAGACAGCGATTTACCCAGGTTCGGGCCCTCTTGAGGAGGTAAAACCCTACGTCCTGCTTGATTGTATTGATATGATTGTATGAAGGTCACAGAGTCGATCTACCTCGAGATCAGATGGTCTAAACCCTAGATTGTGTATTCTCCTCCCTACGGACTAAAACCTCCTGGTTTATATAGACACTAGGGGGGCCCTAGGGTTACATATGGTCGGTTACCATCGGGGATAATCATGCCGGTTACGCCATCTATTCCTTGGAGAAGACGCCAAGACCTCAGAGATTTCCTTCTATCATATGGGGTCGTCCACGATCCAGCCTTCCATCGACGTGTAGAGAGCGGCCCACCAGTCCGGCCCATGATAGATAGGCCGGCAGCCCGAGTACCCCCTAGTCCGGGACACCCTCAGGGGCCGCCTCGGGAGGCCGCCTCGCGGGGGGAGCCTCGCGAGGCTATCTGCCGCTGCTGTGGCTAAGTCTTCGTGCCTACCCCCGGAGGAGGGGTCCTCATGAGGCTGGCGCCTCGCGAGGTGTCTTTGCTTCATGCCGCCCGTGGTTGGGCCGCGTCTTGGGCCTTCGCCAAGCGTCGTTTCTTGGGCCGCAGGCAGACGGGCCGGGGTGCCCCGGTTCCCAATGGCCCAACAGTTACAAACCTACCCCGGTTTAGACTTCTGGACGTTGGGCCGGTAGGCTTCACGGGTCAGAGTTAGGACGGTAATTTCCTTCTACCAAACATTGGTCTCGCGCGGTTTCGGGCGAGGAGAGGCTCTTTTGGCGCTTCGTTCAAAATTTTGAACCAGAAGCATTCACGTTTACAGTACTCTTCAGTTGAACTTTTCTAATTAGACCTCATTATATTTGACCTTGTATGTTTAAAAACCTCCTTAAATTATGCGGTTCTTTTGAAATTTTTGACTCTTGAAAATCCTATAACTACGATTATTTTGGAATGGAGGAGGTAAACTTGAATCTATTTTGTACACGACTATATATTATCAACAAAGATTGATGCCCCTTTTAGATGTGATTTACAAATGTCATTATCTAGAATTAAAATAGTTGAATGCACTTCCTATGAATTCGAATATTTGAAACCACTTTTATGTTGAATTCAAAATGTATTCTAGTTCGTTGCTAGCAATTTGGAATGTATACCATGTATGTTTCTTATGTATAATGTGCTTGACACTGACCGCAGAGTGTACTCACGTTTATATATGAATTGCAAGAGCCATGCATTGTCTGGATTTCAAACTACTGACTATGGATCAATAATGTGAAATTATACCATACACATGCTTGAATTCGATAGAGTATGGATGGTTGCTAGACCAATGTTCGTTCATACGCCAATTGCAAATTTCATGATCTCATCCAATTTTTTAAAGACAAATTATATTTTAATTTAATGAGTAGAACAGTCCTTTACGCGTAGATGCATTCTCCCTCGGTCCCTCCTCACACACGCGCTATCTTTCTCTCTCACGCATACGCGCACACACTATATATCCATCGGCCTTTCTCTCTCACAAATGCTCACCCTCTCTCCCGAAGTGTCTCACGCACACACACTCTCTATATCTCCCTCTCTCTTTTACTACTATCTACGACTCTTTTCACTAATCTCAGTCACAAACACTATTTCTCTCAGATGCATACGCACGCATGGTCTTCGCTCCCCCCCTGTACATATCTCTGCCTCGTGTCTCCCGCATGCACACTCTCTTTAGTCCTCTCTCGCATGCATTGTCTCCCCCTCTCTTACTAGTTGACAGATATGATTCCATCAGATCATTCGGTAGGATATCCCTGAAGGTTAAACTGGATGGTGATAAGAGGCAAAGATTTTCCCAAGTCCGGGCCCTTGCGATCGAGGAAATACCCTACTCCTGGTCGTGTATACTTTGATTGGGGTGTGTACAAAGTACATGTCAATACTAAGGGATTGTGTGTGTATATACTATCGACAAACTAGGCCCCCGGCCTATATAACATACCCGGGGCCTAGGGTTACAAATCGTAGTCCGCTTTGTCAGTGGAGATAGAGTCCTCCACGGCTCTGGTATCTTCGTCTTGTACGTCAAGTCCTCCATGGGTCTTCGTATAACGCGTCTCGGGCCGACCTATGTGGCGCAGGACGGAACTGACCTAGGGGTCCTCACCTCGACTCACCAGACCAAAAAACGATGTGCCACCACCACACCTCGCACACTATCTACCCCTCTAGGTCTCACTATATTCTCACACCCACACATACCAACACACACACACACTATTTCTGCTCATGCCTCTCTCCCCTTCTCCTCTGCATACACAAACTCACCATCTCTTGTTGAGACATCCTATTTGTCTCTCTCTCCCTCTCTATATCTCTCTCTCATCTCTCGTGCTTTCTCTTTCTCTCATCGCACCCCCCTATCCATGCCTCTCTTGAATACGTACACATACCCTCTCCAGGCCCTCCAAAATACGTCAACCACACATTCATGCATGTTACATCAAGCTATCATGTGCTCCCAATGATCTAAAAAAGGCATCCGTTCACTTTTACTCCTCATACAAGATTTGTTTTGAATTAAAACTACACAGAGTGTGACAAAAAAATTATTTAAGAAAATCTACATATACAAAACTACAAAGTTATATATGAAAGTTAATTGCATGGTGCATCCAATGATATTTGTTCCGTATTGTGAATGTTTACATTTTTATCCTATAAAATTAGTCACAATAAAGAGAAATGAAGGGCATCTCTCTCTATCTCCATCGCACACCCCCTCTCTCTACGCCCCTTTCACGTACGCACACAAACTATCTCTTGGCCCTCTATAAGTACGCCCCCATACACATTCACGTGTGACAGTCATTGTATTTCAAGCGAAAGCGCAATACGGTCTCTGGACTTTAGAATGCGCTCATTACGGTCACCATATACATTTTCTGGTGATTATACGGTCACTAGCTCACCGTACAGCTCTGTATTTTGATGGTGACACTGACAGTCATTGTATTTGAAATGAAAGCACGATACGGTCAGCATATACATTTTTTGGTGATTATATAATCACTGGCTCACCGTACAACTACGTATTTTGTTGATGACACGATCAATTGACCAGTCAAATAGTCCACGTGGCGCAACTAGTGTTGCATCAGAAGCGCACAGTATCTTCCTAACGTTGGGCCCACCTATCAGCGGGTATAAGAAAGAAACAAATGGTAATAAATTAGTGCTTGGTGGGGATTCGAAGTCGAGACCTCAGGTTGGTTGCCCGCGCGCGATAATCACAGCGAACAAGGTCGCCTAGTGATGATATGCTGAGCGGCATTTTAATACACAAGAGCTACTGTGGTGAATACACACACATCACACATGCGGACAAACACGCACGCAATGCCCGCATGCATGCATGCAATACTCACACGTACACATGCACGCATGTAAACACTCACACGAACACATGCATGCAACACTCACACGTACACATGCATGCACGCAACACTCGCACGAACACACGCACGCATGCATGCACACAGCACAAGACGCAACACACATGCTCATGCTCAAGTGCTCAACCTACACGTGCATGCACACATATACACAGCCAGGGTGGTTCGCGCGCAAGGGCCAGTTCCGCGGGGTCGCAGGTTCGACCCCTCCCGCGCCTGCATAAATTTTTGTTTACCAACTGATAAGTGGGACTCGCAAGCCACGTGGCCAGTTTGACCAGTCAACAGAGTGCCACATAGACTTTTTGACCGGTCAATGAGTGCAATTTGTTATTACGATTTTCACATCCGTATTGGGCCGCCGGGTTTCGGATGTTTAGTCCCACCTCGCCGCGTGAGGAGCTGGTCGACCGGCTTAAATAGCCGGTTCGTCCAGAAGCGATAAGCTACAGTCATCATTGCACCCTTTGTTAAGGACATGAATTGTTACTAGTATTAATCTTCTCTATGATATCAAGGCTGCTTGTAGTGGGTAGTATCATAACTATCATGCCTAGTAGTCCCTCCGTTCCTTAATATGTTTATTATGATAGGGTATCATGATATGATACTCAACCCTCTCTTTCTTCATTTAGTTATATGCTATACCTCAGCATTGCTGCAGGTGGGACCGCTATGTCCTAGAGCGGGGTGCTCGGTCACCAGCATTCAAGTCTACCGCACATGCCACCAGACAACCATGAGGCTGGTACGGTTGGCGCGCCGTCCGGTGCGCCTCATTTGGGAATAAAAGATGACAAATATTTGCAAAATTTCCGGTTTGGCGCCAAAACCCGAGCCTCTGCATTTCGCCAAAAAAATAAAAACTGAGCCTCTGCGTTAACTTCCTGCCCCACCCCGCCCAACACATTCAAATCCCTCATTTGCCACGAATTTTTGCTGTGTGTTGTTGTTTTCAGGGATATTTTGCTATGTGAAAACAAATTTAAATATCAATGAATAATCGGTGTCCGGGGTCTTTTGTCGGGACACGGTTGAATGGCCTCATATTAGTTTGTAGTACTAGTGTAGAGTAGTAGGAGCAGGAGTAGTACAGTGGTAGTAGAGTACAAACCAGTACGGGTCCCATCGGACACCAATTTTCTTGGAGTCCGTGCTACAGCTAGCACTTCTCCCTCCTCGTTCTTCTAAACTCAGCCGACGCGCGGTGGGCAGGGTGAGGGTTTGCCGATAGTCGGTTTGCTCAACAACGGTCCCATATGTGAGTGAAAATGCAAGACAACACGCGTTCCCTAGCTTGAGAGGCGTGCCGGACCGACCGTGTGGAGGTGCGACGTGAATGCGGCAGGCTTTTCATTTTGAACTCGTAAGTTGTAACATTTGGTTCTGCTCCTTGGAGCGACGATAGACAGAAATAACGATTGAAAACGCTAGGGCGGGGCTTTTCCCGCACGATAAGAGGGGGAGTTTGCCAGCTTGGCCAATCGTCGGTTTGCTCACATGCAATCCCACATGTTACTGATATGCCTTGGTAATGGGCGTTGAGCGGTGGGCCGGAACATATTGATACTTCAATTATTCATGTCGCATGTACATTAAAATTGCATTGAAATGTACTCAACAATGTGCGGGCTAGTATCATCTAGTGATCTGAAAGGGCCCACTTCAAAAAAGAAAGAAAGGCGATTCGGTGCCCAGGCTCATCTGCACCCGGTCGGAAAAAAAATCACAAAAAATTAACAAAAAATCAAAAGATTCCATTTTTTGCATGGTAGAAAATTTGACGCGTGAGGTCTGCTCCAATTTTCAAGTCGTTTGGACATCTGAGCAGCTCTCGGCAAAAAAGACGAATCAGGTCAGAACAGTGCATGAACAGTAAACTTTTTTACAGACCCTGAATTTGTCTTTTTGCCGAGAGCTGCTCATATCTCCAAATGATTTGAAAATTGGAGTGGACCTCATGCATCAAATTAACTACCATGCAAAAAAGAATTGGAATTTTTTGCATTTTTCTAGTATTTGTTTTGATTTTTTTCTTCAGTGCGGGTGTAGATGAGCCTGAACTCATAAGTGGATTATCGCCCACTACATATTCAAGCATTTCACATCGTTCTCTCGCTCTCTCTGTCAAACCAACTATGCCAAACTCCCCTGCCTACCACGCGGGAAAAGACCCACCCTCGCTTTTTTAATCAGGTTTTGTATCGATGGATCGCGCGAAGCAGCAAAACCAAGTGTTACAAGACTACTACTACGTACTACAGTACACTAGGCTGCCGTGTCTTGTACTCCTCCGTCGTAAGAGTGGAGATGCTCGCTTTCATAAATGTTCTACTTCCGTTCGCCAACATGAGGGACATCTAGCATCTGGGTCCACGTGCCATGCACCAAATAACAGTGCAGAACAGCAGGGGGGACGCACCCCGGTCGTGGCGCCGCAGTAGTAATGAGCAATGAGGCGTCAAATCACAAGGCCGCACCTTTCGAACCATCATTTCACTCTTCGATGAATCCGCTTCTCCATCATCTTCTTCAAGAAACAATGTGTTGCTTCTGTCATTGTTCTGATTTTTGAGGGACGCGCATCGGCTTGGTACATCACTGACACGTGTGACCGCATGTTAACAAATCGACAGGCAAAGCTCCCCCGCCCACCGCTCGGCAAAAGCACCTCCTTTTTACTAATCTGGATATCTATTTTTAGATCAATATAATAGAGATTTGTATATATCGCACCAAGAAGCAAAAACCAAGTGGTACGCTTTACAGTTCAAAATGAAACGGCGGCACACTTCCAGCACGACTATCGTGTTCACGTCGCAACTCTGCAGGGTCAATCCGCACACGAAATGGTGACACACTAACAGCATGCCTTTCGCCGACATGTGGGACATCCACCATCTTGGTCCACGTGCCATGCACCAAAGTTCGGAGCAGCGGGGGGAGCCACCCTAGTCATAGCACCGCAGTACTAGTAAATGAGCAATGAGGCGTCAAATCACAAAGCCCCACCTTGCCCGCAGTAAGCTGGACGGAGCAGCTGAGATATACATACAAAAAATTGTGGATGCAGCTTCGACCCAAAGGCAGTGACGCGTGGGTCCCGCATTAGATATACCTGCGGCCTTCTTTGGTTCACAGGGTAGGAATATTATAGGAATATGAAAGTTGTAGGAAAAGAGATGACGTACGGCCTCCTTTGGTTTGTAGGAATTTCATAGGATAGGATTTTCAAAGGAAAAAATCCTATGGAGCTCTGTGGTTTGTAGGAATGGATTCCTAATCCTATGTAGGATAGGAACCAATCCTTCGCATTTTAAAGGAAAAAAAACCATTACCCTAGACTCAATGGAAAAATTCCTATCCTATGCAGCAAATGACATTTCTTTCTCTATAGGAATTGAGATGCATGTCATCTCACTTCCTATGTTTTTTCGATTCCTATGATATTCCTATCCTATGAAGCAAAGGAGGCCGACATGTATCTCAAATCCTATGAGTAGGGATAGGAAAAGAGATGTCATTTGGTTCACATCATATGAATTTTTCCATTGAGTCTTAATGTTTATTTTCCTCTGAAATGTGGAGTATAGGAATCCATTCCTATGAACCAAATGGCTCTAAAGGAAAAATTCCTATAAAAATCGTATCATATAGAATTCCTATGATATTCCTCCACACCAAAGGAGGCTTGAAATTGCTATAGGTGATACGGTGGTCTTCCTTTGCCGAGTTTCGGCTAACGGAGACTCGGCTAACAAACGTGGCGAAGTGTGGCACTCGGCTATAGAGCAGTTCGACGCGTCGAGTCCTTACTCGATGGGACATTGCCGAGTTTAGAACTCAGCAAAATATTTGCCCAGTTCTTCTACCGAAGTAACTCGGTAGAAGTATTGTATTGCGCAATAAATGTTGCCACGTGGCTTATGTATATTCATTGTGCATTGCCGAGTTTAGCCAAGTAGAACTCGGTAAACTATAGTGTGATGTGGCGACTCCGTTACGCCCCGTTCCGTCTGATGGTGTGCTGTGTTGAATTCCCTAGAAGGTGAAACTCGGCAAACATTATTTAAATATACGCCAGACTCGGTAATGATGTAACCCAATTTAGATGTCAACCACAGAACCCAGACATTATCTCAAATTAATAATCGAACTCCATGGACGCAACATGGTCAAACGATGGCATGGGACTCTAAAATTCAAATATGAACTTGAGCTTGTTAAATGAATATATGGTAATAGTATAGTATGTCCACAACCACACCATGCATATCTCCATTATATCTGCATGGATTACAAATACCATGATCTCTTATTCATTTTCTTATGAAAAATACACTGGTACAGCGAGCTGCTATACAAACAGTTTTTACCCCCTTTCCGCGACGGAGTTTTAAACCGTCGCCTTGCATATGTGTGCGATAGGGGGGGTCTTCCCACACGACCCAGAAACCGTCGGCTATAGGGAGCACGCAAGCATACATTTCGCAGAACTAAGCGTATGCGATGCCCGATCTATCCCAAACGCGACTCGTCACACAACTGTTTGTGATCTATCGAATATCCCAAACGCTCCATCCTTGCTACTCGTGTGTGCTCGCATTACCATCGCACTCAGTTTCTTTGGTGCAACATTTATGATGCGCGCCCCATCACAAATAGTTCATGATTGTAAAACGTGTATGATAAGGAGACTATCACACACATTCACTTCTCCCGAACCATATGCGATATATAATCAAGAAGATTAGTTAATCATCATACGAGTGTCGGATAGGATTACAAAACGTCGGACTGTCGTACCAGTGTCGTACAGTATAACTATCGCACACGCTATTATGTACTGCAAACGTTTACAATCCGTACGACATCAAAAACAGTTCATGATTGTAAAGCGTGTACGATAAGGCGACTATCACAAACATTTAGTTTGCTCGCACCGTTTGTGATATAGTCTGACATCACACACGCTTTGCAAACGACAACTGTGTGCATGGTCACACATGTTTCCTCTCTGTGAACCGTGTCGGATTATGATGTATATCACACATGATGTGCTATACAGACCGTGTGCACCGTAATGACCTGCAGAGCGTATTTTCACCCTAATTTAATCGTTGCTATTTAAAATTATACCGAATTTGAATTTAAGAGTAGGCTATAACTTTATTCATATCCATCAGGTTCAACAACCAATGCATTATTCGATTCACAGGTACATATGTTCAAGAGTTACATCAAAAAAAAAGAATTACATATGCACCAAATAAAGAATGATGAACCAGGGTTTTATACTTGTACTATTAAAGACGCTAAAGAAAGAGGCGAAAGACATTCTGGTTGCTAAACAAGGTGAAGCAGAATGCCTATATTGTGCCCTCCTCCATGCAGAAGGCACGCACGACTCTAGTCCAACCCCTTGTGATGGCCGACCGCCCATCCTTCACTGTCTTCATGACGACATCTAGATAGTCATTGTGTTCTAGTAGAAATACTTTAACCTTTGGATGCCCACCAATCATGTAGTTTGAGAGGTAATCTTGAGTAAACTGCTATGGGGACCACTGCAAAGGAAAAAGATTCAGACATTGTCATCTAACACAACTCATTATGGGCAGTAAAAAGAAGGCTGCAGAGTTCTTACTTACCATCCTGCAGTTCACTATTGTCTTGAATAAAGTGTAAACAAATAGTTTAATTGCCATCTTTTGACCCATTTTACTAACAATCTTTATCAGTTTCCTCACTTGATGCTGGTTCATGAATATCTCATTGCCCCATACGCAAAAAGGGTCGAGGTGCGAATCTTTACCAATGACATATGTACCTAAAAGCACCAAGTTAATATTAGAAGCTGAACAGCAATTGCACAATGATGTAGTACAACACTCCCTCCGTCCCATTATATAAGATCTTATTACATCCAATATACTCACATGTTGGATGAATTAACATCTTATATTATGGGGCGGAGGGAGTTTATTACATTGTTACAAATATCGGCTGATTAACTGCAGTTAACTGCTGTTGTCTTGTTGTTGTTGCTGCTCTTCTATGTATATCTAGACATCATCAGAACATTAAGGTAACACTCTTCCTTGTTTCTATGTATCCTAGGATTGAATATTTAGACAATCAGTACAATGCATGTTGCTATGTAACCTCAGATATATTAGATATGGCCCTAGTTAACCTACCGATAAATGGGTTACATATATATTCAGTTAAATGTCTGATTCACCGATTAATCCCTTATCAGCCCCCGGCCTATATGGTACTAGCTACTGATATCCTGAACAGTGAGTATATATAAGCCATGGGATGAAACTAACCTCGATGGAAAACAGCTGTCATTCCCAATATTGTCCTGTGTAAGTACATCGAAAGGCATGTTAAGCACAACAGGCTAAACATCAACCAAATATATCCATGGTAGACAACATAATCTCCAAATGATAGCTTCAGTGTGCAGGTTTAAGCACGCTAGTTAAGCAAAACAAGAAGTGGAAAGGTGTGTTAACTGCAAAGTTCATACTTGCACATATAGAACATCACTTTGTGAATAACTGAAATAAACAAGGCATACTACGAACAACCAAAGATAGCAATTGAAACTGGACATATGCTAACTACAAACAACCGAACAACCAAAAACCGTTAAAAGAGGCATATGCTCGCTACAACAGGCTTAACAGCAAGCAAATAGTCATTCATATTGGTATTGTTGAAACTGGTATTGATGAAATTGAACTGCAAAGTTCATACTTGCACATATAGAACATCACTTTGTCGATAACTGAAATACACAAGGAATACTACAAACAACCAAAGATAGCAATTAAAACTGGACATATGCTAACTACAAACAACCGAACAACCAAAAACCGTTAAAAGAGGCATATGCTCGCTACAACAGGCTTAACAGCAACCAAATAGTCATTCATATTGGTATTGTTGAAACTGGTATTGATGAAATTGAACTGCATAGTTCATACTTGCACATATAGAACATCACTTTGTGAATAGCTGAAATAAACAAGGCATACTACTAAAAACCAAAGATAGCAATTGAAACTGGACATATGCTAACTACAAACAACCGAACAACCAAAAAACGTTAAAAGAGGCATATGCTAGCTATAACAGGCTTAACAACAAGCAAATATAGTCATTCATATTGGTATTGTTGAAATTGGTATTGATGAAATTGTACTGCACAGTAAATAGTTGCACATATAGAGCATCACACTGCGAATAACTGAAATAAACAAGGCATACTGCAAACAACCAAACACAGCAATTAAAACTGGACATATTCTCACTACAAAAGGGGCTTGTCGGGTGTACGACCATCTATGGGGCCATTTAGCCCCTTTGCAGTTCGGCTAGGGAGATCGACAAGCACAAAGAGCAGAACCAACAGAGAGGCGCAAGGGATTTACCTAGGTTTGGGCCACCGTGAGGTGTAAAACCCTACTCCTACTTTGGTGTATTGAGTGTGTATGAACACAAGTACAAGAAGCGCTTCCCCGGCAAGATGTGGAAGAGGCAGCTACGCATGCAAATTGTGTGAGGGGTCAATCAAAAAAGCCCCTGTAACTGTTGCCCTGGCCCTCCTTTTATAGCTCAAGGGGTTACCACAGTGGCAAAACGGTCATTACATAGTGATTAGATAGCAAACAGTGCTATCATACCTAACTCTTCCAGTTTAGGACAAAAACATTAAATGCGCCATTTAGGTGTCATGTGGAGGGGTAGCCCCGGCAAGGTTTCTGCACCGCTCGCCCAGCTACCTCCTATTAGCTTGACACGCCTTCTGGACGGGTGTCATTAAAGGCGAATCTTCTCCCTGCGTGCTGACACATGCCCGACAAATCTCACCAACCAGCCTGCGCGGTCGACACCTCTCTGATTAGCGACTAGCTGCTCGGTGAGGTGGAGCGCTGACGAGCTAGCAAAAGCTTGCCGGCACGGAGCTTGCCGGGTCCTCATCTTGCCGGGTCAAGTCTTGCCGGCGAAAAATGTCTTCATCTTCAGTACTAGTTGAGTACTTGTCGATGCTTCGCCTTGTTCTCCTCTCCAGTAGCTTCTGCAACTGGGTCTTGAATCTTGGACTTGGTGATTTCCGGTAAGCCTTGGCCAGCAGGGAAGCTGCCACTGTCTGTGCATAAGTCAGGGTATAAAATACCCATGTTTTATACACCGACAGGAGCCCCCGGGACTGGGCCATACGCGCGTCCGAAGCGTCGTTGGGCTAGGCCCAAACAATGCACAGACACGCGGCGGAAAAACTGCCACTGTAATTTTAGTTATGATGGTTTTTGTCTTCTGAGATCTTCTTTGCTTCTTCATTAATCTGGATTTGTGTCTGCTCTCGGCCGTCTCCCGGCAAACCTTGCCGTCGGGTGGGCAGTTATTGCCCGCACACAAGCCAAGAGTACGCACATATGCGAAGCGCCGTTGGGCCAGATCCGAACAGGTGCACGGCCACGCGTGGCAAGGAATAACTACCATCTCTGTCGTTGCTTCTCCTTTTTCTGCGCCCCTCCATCACGCGTGTCTGCATGTGTGGCAATGGATTGGCGAAGAGGGGCGGTCGTCGGAGTGGTGCGCCTGGCAAGGGATGCAGGGCGCGGGATTGACGAAACTGGGCGGTCGCTGGAGTAGTGTGCCCGGCCAGGAATGCAGGGCACGAGATTGGAGGAACCGGGCGATCGCCCAAAAATAATGAAGAGCCAGCCCCCGTGCCCTTCCTATAAAAAGGGGACCGCGGAGGGCGATGCTCATCCACCTCTTCCCATTCCAATCTCCCAGCCACTGTCGTCTCCTTCTTCTGCTTCCCCCCTCGCATCGGCCGCCATTATGGCGAGGGGAAAAGGTCAAGCTCCTGCATCTGCCGTTGCCACGAGAGCTTCGCCTCAGTACCATGCCCACGCCTTGGTCACGGATGCGGAAGCCGGCTCCAGTGCTCGAGGAAGGGCCGTGGTTCATGGCCGTGGAAGACGCGGTGCCCGGGGTCGGGGTAGCCGTGGTGGCACGCTCGTCGTTTCATCTCTGGTGAGTTCACCTCAGGCAGAAAGCCATACGGAGGATATGGCGCACGAGTTCGTTGTGGAACTGCGTGATCGGCCGCGGAGCTGGCTGCGACTTCCTCGTCCTTTCAATAGGGCGATGGAAGACAGTCGTTTGCGCGGCTTGTGGCTGCGTGTGGACGGCTGCTACAACGGCCCCGTCTAGGTGACTGTCGAGACCTCCACCAACGGCATCATGTACTTCACGCGCGGATGGAAGTCCTTTGTCCGTGCCCACTGCTTGGGGCGACACCTCCTTCACTTCAGGTTGGACAGATCTGACACACTCTTCGTGAAGTTCTTCGGGGCTTCAGGTGCTCGCCTGGGGTGCTGCGCGGAGAGCTCGAGCGGCAGTGACACCGCTTCCTCCAGCGAGACCGAGGATGACGATGATGACGACGGCGGCTCTCCAGGCATCAAGATCGAGGACGATGGCTCCGACTCCAGCTGAACGCCGGCAGCACCATCATCTGGCCTTCCGGGAGCGAGTCGAGCTTCGCCTAGGCGCTCCTTTTGCCCCTGCATTGCACTCGATGTAAACCCTGTGGGGAAGGGCTAAGAAAATGTAATCGAGCACTCTTTAATAAATATCTACTATTTGTCATGCTCAGATGAATGTGTGTTGCTCCCCTTGTTTCTCTCCGTTTTTGTATGATTGTGCTCCCTACGCTGTTCGGAAACTTGCCGGTGTGCACACTTGCCGCGAGCGCTTTGAGGAACAGGTCCTTAGCAGCCTGCTGGAAGTGCCGCCACCGGCAAGGTAACTTGCCGGCCAGAATGCAGCTGCTAAGCTTGCCGAGCGGACTCGAGGCAAAACTAGAACGCAAGCTGATCGCGACAAGGTTCCTTCGCGTGCAGGTTTTTCATACAAACACAGAATCGTTCAAGGGAAATTGCAAATGTAATAAAGAAATTGTTTCAAAGTTTTTCAACTTAGCTTTTCTTTGTACTGTCCTTCTTGTCGCACAAAATGATCGCTTGAACATCATTAAATGGTGACCCATGTTACTCCCCCAGGAAACTTGCATGCGAGGGATCCTTCTGTCCTTTCAGAAAAAGAAAGAAGAGATAGGAGTGGTTTGGGAACCTTGACGGTTCGTTAGCCATTTCATACAAACTAAAGTGTAATCACAACATCACATGCATTTGCATGCAAATGAATATGTATAAAGAGTTGCGAAACACTTAGCTTTATTTCACTTATGCACAGGATCTGCGTCTGGCTTTGTACAAAGGGTTACAAGTCTTGCCGACAAAGCTTGTACAAAAGGGGTTGCCGGGAGACCCGGCAACTGCGCCTTATGGGTAGAACTTGCGAAGATGCTCAATATTCCATGAGTTTTGCACTTGAATGCCATCTTCGGTCTCCAGACGGACTGCGCCAGGTCTGGTGACTCGTACTACCTGATAAGGGCCTTCCCAGTTTGGCGTCAACTTGTTTGATTTCTTGGTGGACTGAATGCGCCGAAGAACAAGGTCGCCTTCCTCAAGGCTTCGGGCATGTACCTTGCGGCTATGATAGCGGCGCAAAACTTGCTGATAGCGAGCAGCTCGCACAGCCGCCCGAAGACGATCTTCCTCAAGGAGCGTTGCATCATCTTGCCATGACCGCTCTTGCTCCGCCTCATCATAGGCGAGCACTCGAGGTAACCCATATATGAGTTTCGTGGGGAGCACCGCTTCTGCCCCATAGACTAGGGAGAAGGGTGTTTGGCCGGTAGCTCGATTTGGTGTCGTCTTGAGTGACCAAAGAACTGCTAGCAACTCATCAATCCAGCGTCTTCCACATTTGCGTAGCCTGTCAAAGGTTCTTGTCTTGAGACCACGCAGCACTTCAGCATTCATCCGTTCTGCCTGTCCATTGCTTCTCGGGTGAGCGACAGAGGCAAAACAAATCTTGCTTCCAAGATCTTGGACGTACTGCATGAAGGTGCGGCTCGTGAACTGTGTACCGTTGTCGGTGATGATTCTGTTAGGAACCCCAAAATGGCAAACTAATCCTTTGAAGAACTTGACGACTGATTGTGCTATCACCTTTCTCACCGGCTCCACCTCAGGCCACTTTGTGAACTTGTCGATGGCGATGTACAAGAACTCAAAGCCCCCGGTTGCACGGGGGAAGGGGCCCAAGATATCGAGCCCCCAGACCGAAAAAGGCCAGGAGAGAGGGATTGTTTGAAGAGCTTGAGATGGCTGATGTATGTTCTTCGAATGGAACTGGCATGCTTCACACTTGGTTACTAGCTCAGTTGCATCCTGGAGGGCAGTGGGCCAATAGAAGCCTTGCCGGAAAGCTTTGTCGACAAGCGCTCTTGATCCTATGTGAGAGCCACATATGCCTCCATGTATCTCTGCCAACAGCTTCAGTCCATCTTCCCGGCAAATACACCTCAATTTCACACCGTTCGGTCTTTTTCTGTGCAGAATGTTGTCCACAAACTGATACATACTTGACTGACGGGCTACTTTCTCAGCTTCTTCTTGCTCATCGAGAAGTTCTCCTGTTTGAAGGAAATGAACTATCGGCTGTGCCCATGCCGGAGCCTGCGGCTCGATGACAAGGACCAAAGGCATCTCTTCGGCCATGGGAGCGCTTGCCTCAGCGGCAAGAACCTGAGGCTGTGCGCGAAGCCGCTGCTCACCAACGGTCGTGTTGTTGTTCCCGGCAACATTCTTGCCGGCGGCTTCTGGGAGCTCTGCCGGAAAATACTTGCCGGTGTTCAACTTTCTTCTTTTACTGGCCTGCGTTGACGGAGTGACTGATGGTTGATTCAAATGGAGCACAAAAGTTCCCGGTTCCACAGGTAGCTTTTGAGCGGCACACTTTGACAGGTGATCAGCAATGCTGTTTTCCGCACGAGGGACGTGCTCTGTTTGCAATCCGTGAAAGTGTTCCTCCAATTTCCTCACTTCTTTCACATATGCTTCCATCAACGGGCTCTGGTAATCTTTATTCACTTGCTTCACAACAAGCTGCGAGTCACCACGGATGATCAATTTTCTGATTCCAAGGTCCACTGCGATCCTAAGACCGACAAGGAGCCCCTCATACTCAGCAGTGTTGTTTGTAGATTTCTCCCTGGGAAAGTGCATTTGAATTACATACTAGAGGTGCTCTCCGGTGGGTGCGACAAGCAGCACTCCAGCACCGGCGCCTTGCAGCGAGAAGGCACCATCAAAGTACATGATCCATTCTTTAGCTGTTTCTTTGCCGGGGAGGGCTGATTCTTGAATCTCTTCGTCTTGCGTTGGCGTCCATTCTACAATGAACTCCACCAAGGCTCTGCTCTGAATAGTTGAAGTACTTTCAAACTTCAGTGCAAAGCTCGACAGTTCCAACGCCCACTCTACTATCCTGACGGTTGCATCTGGATTTCTCAAAATACGCTGCAACGAAAAGCGAGTGACGACGGTAATCTCATGTGCTTGGAAGTAGTGACGCAGCTTTATCGAGGCCATGAGAAGGCCGAAAAGCAACTTCTGCACTCCAGAGTATCTTGATCTAGCCCCCTGCAGAAGGGAACTAACAAAATAAACTGGCCGCTGCACCACTTTCTTCTTCGGCACCACTTCTGATTAACTTCATTTGCTTGCGCTGCTTCTGACTTGTCGGCACCAGACCTTGCCGGAGAAGATTCCGGCTTGTCGCTGGGCGAGCTTGCCGCTGGTGCTTCCTTGTCGTTGGCTTCCCTCTGCGCCACTAGTGCAGCACTGACCACTTGATTTGTTGCCGCTAGATATAGCAGCAATGGCTCTTGTGGTTTAGGCGCAACTAGTGTTGGCGTGGAGGAGAGGTATCTTTTCAAACCCCGCAGCACGGCCTCGGCTTTCGGAGTCCATTTCATTGGACCTGCCTTTTTCAAAATCTTGAAAAACGGCAAGGCGCGCTCAGCAGATTTTGAAATGAACCTACTTAAGGCAGCAACACAGCCGGCAAGACGCCGCACATCCTTGACGCTTTTTGGTGCTTGAATCTGCTCAATTGCTTTGATTTTGTTGGGATTTGCTTCGATTCCACGTTCAGACACAAAGAACCCGAGAAGTTTGCCGGATGGAACACCAAACACACACTTCTCAGGGTTGAGCTTCAAATTGATCTTGCACAAGTTTTCAAATGTTTCTTCTAAATCTTGAATGAGGGTCGATTTGTCCTTGGTCTTGACCACTATATCATCCATATATGCTTCCACATCCCTGTGCAGCTGGGGCTCAAAACCAATCTGGACTGCTCTCGCAAATGTTGAACCAGCACTCTTTAATCCGAAAGGCATACGCACGAAGCTGTATGTGCCACATGGAGTAATGAATGCGGTTTTCTCCTCATCCTCCTTGGCCATGAATATCTGATGGTATCCAGAATATGCATCAAGGAAGGAGAGTAAATCATAGCCGGAAGTAGAGTCTACAATTTGATCAATGTGCGGCAAAGGGAAAGGATCCTTTGGACATGCTTTGTTAATATCAGTGTAGTCGATACAAAGTCTCCACTTCCCATTTGCTTTGCGCACTACAACTGGATTTGCTAGCCAAGTTGGACGTAGTACACCTCTAACCAATCCTGCTGCTTCAAGTCTCTTGATTTCTTCGGCAATAAACTGTTGCCGCTCCAAAGCCTGCTTCCTGACCTTCTGCTTGATGGGCCGAGCGTGGGGACAGACGGCAAGGCGGTGCTCAATTACCTCCCTGGGAACGCCGGGGATGTCAGATGGTTGCCATGCAAACACATCGACATTCGCCCACAGGAAGGCAATGAGCGCGCCTTCCTATTTGCTATCATGGGTGGAACTGATGGAAAAGGTACCATCAGTGACATCCTCCCTTGCCGGCACCTTCTTTGTTGCTGGTGGAGTAGCCTTGGATTTCTTGCCGGTAGAGCACTCCGGCAAGTCTTCAACAGGTGCGCAGCACTCCGAAGAGGTGCGCTTCCCAGAATTCTTGTCAGAGGTCTTGCCGGACTTCTTGCTTTTCTTCTCCTTGGCGGGAGCTAGCGCCTTGGCGGCCTCTGCTGCAACTGCGTCTCTATAGAGTTTATCGACGCATATAACTGCGTCCTTCTTATCTGAGTTGATGGTAATAACACCCATCGGCCCTAGCATCTTCAATGTGTTGTAGGCATAGTGAGATGCTGCCATAAACTTAGCTATGGCTGGGCGGCCAAGAATTCCATTATACGGCAAGGGGATCTTGACAACATCAAACACAATCTTCTCTATTCTGTATTCCCCGCCAAATGTCACTGGCAACGTGATCTTTCCCTTGGGTTGGCTTCTTCCCGGGTTGACTCCTTCGAATGTACCAGTCTGTTCGAGCTCTTCGTCGGGAATCTGCATCCTTTTGATTACTTCTGGAGAAATCAAGTTTAAGCCAGCCCCACCGTCAACTAACATTTTCGTGACCTGGAGGTTGTGAATTGTTGGTGAAACCAACAACGGCAAACACCCGACAGCAGTTGTGCGATCAGGGTGATCCTCGGCATCGAAAATGATAGGCATGTGTGACCACTTGAGCGGCTTCTGGGTGCCTATTGCCGGTTCTGCCGCATTAACCTCACGCGCCCACTGCTTGAGTTGGCGGTGAGAGGAGTGCAAAGAAGCGCCTCCGTCAATGCACATGGCCTCGGTTGCCTTCTGGAATTCCTGCTCACTGGATTCGTCGTCATCCTCTTCATCACTTCCATCCTCCTCTTCTTTCTTTTCGCGGCCTCTAGTAGGTTTCTCTTTCTGCTGCTTGGCCTTGCCGCCGCGGCCTCCTTGACCACCATGACCCTTTTTGCCGGATCCGCTAGCACCATCCTGACCTTTCTCCTTGTCGCGTCTTTCATACTCAGCTTTTTGCTTTTCCGCAAGGTGCTCAACTTGTCAGCACTCTTGGAGATCATGGCCCTTGGTGTGGTGAATCTTGTAGTATGGCCCATCAGACTTGCCGGCCTTCTCGTTTGCTGCCTCCTCCTGACAAGCGGCGCATACAGCAGCCTCCTTGCCGGAGTTTTCTGTCTTGGCTTTCTTGGTGGACTCAGAGTTGCCGGAACCTTTGATAGCCATAACAGTCTTGCCCTTGCAATTTCTGTTGCGCTTTCGGCCCTTCTTCTTCGGGGTGGCAGCATCGTCGTCTTCCGAGTCGACTTCTGTGCCAGCGTCTTCCCCAGGGAGCCTCCTCCCTTCTTCAGCGCGCACACACTTATCCGCCAACCTGTAGAGCTCGTTGACGGTCTTCGGCAACCGGACGGTCATCTTTTCCCGCATTTTTTGATTGCGCACATTTGTGTGAAACGCGGCAATCACAGCTGCCGGGTGTACATCTGGAATATTGCGGTGCACGCGGCTGAATCTCTGGATGTACTTGTGCAAAGTTTCACCGTCTCTTTGCGGGATCACTTGTAGGTCGCTGGGCTGTCCAGGGGCCTTGTGGCCTCCGGTAAAGGCACCAACAAACTCATTGCAGAGATCTGACCACGAAGAAATGGAGTTCTCCGGCAAGTTCATCAGCCAAGACCTCACGTTGGGCTTCAGCACCAACAGAAAATAGTTGGCGAGGATCTTCTCATCTCATCCCCCGGCAGCTTGCACGACAATCGGGAAGATTCCCAGAAACTCTGCCGGGTTCAACTTGCCGTCGTACTTTTCTGGTACCTCTGGCTTGAAGGCCCAGACGGACGGCCAGCGGACTTGCCGTAGCTCACGAGTGAAAGCTGGGCATCCATCCTCGTAAGGTAGATACCCGCCAACACTGGGCGCAGGCTCATCAACAACTGGGCCATTGCGCACGTCGGATTGACGGCGCGCCTCCAGGCGCCGCTCAATGGTGGTGCAGGCATCTTCAACCCGCCTGTCTTGCAGCACTTGCCGCTGATCTTGCCGCGCCCGTGGATCTGAAGAGGCCATTGACATCTCGTCGGGCTCCGCAGTTTGCTGGGTTCGCCGCGGCTGCTGACGTTGCTGCTGTTGAGGCTGTTTCCGCGGAGGCGATTGCACCGTTGGTGCAGCGCCATCAACACGGCCACCAGTTGGAGTCGCTGGTGGGACTTGCGGATGCCGTGATGGTTCTGCTTGCTGCGACTTGCTCATCTCGGTGAATCCAATAAGGCTTTGAATGGTGGCTCTCCACTCATCCATCTTATCTGCTGCCGGAGGAAAGTTCAGCAGCATCTGGGCTCGCGCCATCGCCTCTGTTGCTGTGGTTGGCATGGGAGGAAGCGAAGAACGTGACATCGCTCTACTCCTGGCAGAGCCAGCAGGAGCGCCATTGCGATCTTGCTGCCGCAGTGCATGCCCAGCAGCGGGCTGCCGCGGCGGAGGTGGTGCCTGAGGATCTGGGACTTGATCGACAGGAGCCTTGCCATGTGGTCACCGCCGCCCGGAGTCGTCGACGCCGCTCGGAGTTGCACTGTGCCCATTATGTGACGGGCGCGGCATCCGTCCTAACGCATCATCTCTAGACGTCGCCATGGTGGGGTCTTGGCTCGCGCTGACCCGGGCATTGTTGCTCCAGTGGCTACGTTCGTTGGCGCGGCAAGGAGGAGGAAGACTTCAGTCCGCTCCGCCCGCGCTGTTGCGGCTTTGCTCGCCAGAGGGCCAAGGAGGTTGGTTGCCTCCAGCGCCTCCGCCTCCCGCTCCGACCACGGTGGGCATGGCGACCGCGCCGCCTGAGCTGGTCGTGCCAACCACGGCATTCGCACCGCCCGCATTGGCTACATCGCCTGCGCCGCCTGCGGATATGTGCGATGGAACCTTGGAGGTGGAAGGAGCCGTCATCATGATGCCCTTCTTCTTAGGGGCCATCAACGATGAAGAAGATGATGAAGCTGATGAAATCGACGTGCAATCTGCTGATTCAGGTTCGCGCAAGCGATCCCCCTACCTGGCGCACCAAAGATGTCGGGTGTATGACCATCTATGGGGCCATTTAGCCCCTTTGTAGTTCGGCTAGGGAGATCGACAAGCACAAAGAGCAGAACCAACAGAGAGGTGCAATGGATTTACCCAGGTTCGGGCCACTGTGAGGTGTAAAACCCTACTCCTGCTTTGGTGTATTGAGTGTGTATGAACACAAGTACAAGAAGCGCTTCCCCGGCAAGATGTGGAAGAGGCAGCTACTCATGCAAATTGTGTGAGGGATCGATTGAAAAAGCCCCTGTAACTGTTGCCCTGGCCCTCCTTTTATAGCTCAAGGGGTTACCACAGTGGCAAAACGGTCATTACATAGTGATTAGATAGCAAACAGTGCTATCATACCTAACTCTGCCAGTTTAGGACAAAAGCATTAAATGCACCGTTTAGGTGTCATGTGGAGGGGTAGCCCCGGCAAGGTTTCTGCACCGCTCACCCAGCTACCTCCTATTAGCTTGACACGCCTTCTGGACGGGTGTCATTAAAGGTGAATCTTCTCCCTGCGTGTTGACACGTGCCCGGCAAATCTCACCAACCAGCCTGCGCGGTCGACACCTCTCCGATTAGCGACTAGCTGCTCGGTGAGGTGGAGCGCTGACGAGCTAGCAAAAGCTTGCCGGCATGGAGCTTGCCTTGTCCTCATCTTGTCGGGTCAAGTCTTGCCGGTGAAAAATGTCTTCATCTTTAGTACTAGTTGAGTACTTGTCGGTGCTTCGCCTTGTTCTCCTCTCCAGTAGCTTCTGCAACTGGGTCTTGATTCTTGGACTTGGTGATTTCCGGCAAGCCTTGGCTAGCAAGGAAGCTGCCACTGTCTGTGCATAAGTCAGGGTATAAAATACCCATGTTTTATACACCGACAGGGCTCGATAAAACAAATCATGGGTTCCCCCCTGTGAAGAGGCATGGCAAAACAAATCATAGGTTTCCTCACTTGTCACAGATGGGCTCCTTCGCATGGGAAGAGCGCGGACTCTGGGTGCGCTCTATGTTGTTGCAGATGGGCTCCTTCCCCTTGGAAGAGCACGGTTGTAGGGTGTCCTCCCTGATGTCGCAGATGTGCTCTTTCCCCTTGGAAGAGGCAGAGAAGGTGCCCTCCTCGTGGTCGCCGTCGGTGAGGTCTAACTTGGCAGCTAAGGATCCCAAGCTAGCGTCACAGAACGTGTCCTTCAGAAATGACAAAAGGGGCTCGATGGCGATGTAGGATGGCAAATTCTTGACAGCGAGCCAGAGGAGATCAGCGGCAGGGCCATGGATGAGATCGATGGCGGTTGAACCCGAGGGGTTGGGGGTGGGCCACTTAACTTGTGGCATAGCCCGCGTCAGGCCGTTGCTGTCGATGACCTCGATGTCGTAGCCGACGTCCACGACATGCCAGCAAACTCCAGCCCGCTGATTGAGAGCCTGCGGCCAGTAATCGTCGTCAGCTTCCTCGGCGGCCACCTCGCCGACGTCGGGCGAAGAGGCCGCGATAAACCTCTTTTGGGCCGTTAGCTCCTGGAGCTCCACGGGAAGCGTAGCCGGGCTTAGGAAGCGACGCTCTGGAGTGGGGGATGGGGATCTGCGGGAAAGGGGGCGTTTGGCAGGCGTCATCTAAGAAACTCAGGGCGGGTAGGGTATGGAGATCGGTGGGTAACCTGCACGGGCAACCGGCAGATGTTAATGATGGAGGCGGCGTGGCGGCGGCGACGGCGACCTTGCTAGGGTTTCGAGCGAGGGAGGGGTGGTGTGTGTGTGTGTGTGTGTGTGTGTGTGCGAGCGCATGGAGTTTTTGGGATGTGTGTGTGGAGGGGGGGCAAGGTGGTGTTTGAGGAAATGACGCGGGTACTGAAAATTTTACTAGACGGGAGTAAAATGCCGGGGCTACTGAAAATTTGGATGAAGGGATTGAGCAACAAACATCGCACACGGTCCAAACATAACAACTGTGTGCTATCAAATAGAAAAACCCTCCAGGCGGCTAGATATTTTTGAGGGATGTAGGCGGGAGCGGGAGCGAACAACATCGCACACGGTCGGAACATAATAACCGTGTGCTATCAAACAGAAAAACCCTCCACGCAGGTAGATATTTTTGAGGGATGCAGGCGGCAGCTGGGGGACGGGGGCAAACAGGGTGGTGTGATATTTAAATACCCAATTCACAACTTTGACGTGGCACATGTGCCTCGCAAATTAACCGGACATCCCCGACCCCACGGAGGTTCAGGAAGTGCGAAGTACCCCCCACACCCCACCCACACACACACACACACACTTTGAGTCGGTGGGAGGGGGCATCTCACCAAGACATAGTGTAACATGGACCAAGAAGAATCCACCTTGGTCGTATAACCTCTCTCTTGTTGTTGGTCAAAGTGATGGACATCCACGCGACCCCACATATGGGCTAGCTCGCCGATAACCACGCAAGGGAGTAGTGCCCGAAGACAACCACTGCCTGCATGTGGCCCAAACATATGTATGGAAGTGTTGTGTGGTGTGTTTGAATACCCAATGCACAACTTTGATGTGGCACGGTACCATGCTTTGGAACCGGAAAGTCCCCACACGGAGCGAGGGTCCACGACGCGTACTATGTATGTCACCCCACTTCGAGCCGGTGACGGGGATTCATGCGTACGCATGCGCTCAAACTTAGGTCTCGAATCTCATCACCATGACCTACTACACGGTAACATGAACCAAAGAAGAAGAATCCACCCTCGTAACCTCTCTCGATGTCGGTCGAAGTGATGGACGTCCACGCGGGCCCATGAATATATAGGCTTGCCGCCGATAACCACGCGGGGGAGAGTACTGTCCGAAGACAACCACCGCATGCATGTGTCCCAAACATATGTATATGGAGGTGATGCATGCATGCATATGTTTAATTTCAATACCATGCACAACATTGATGTGGCGCCCGTCCCCACACAGAGCGAGATCGGTTCATGACGCGTCGTGTGCTGCCCCCCCCCCCCAACTTCGATCCGGTGGGAGGGATTCATGCATGAGTACACATGCATGCTCTCAAACTATATTATGTAATCTCATAGCATGACCTATACCATAAGACAAACCAAAAATTAATCCCCTCCTAAGTCAAATTAACCTCTCTCACTGTCAGTCAAAGTGATGGACCAAGCAGGCCCACAGATGGAAAGCATCGATATCGCCGATAACTGCGTGAGTGAGTGCCAGAGGACAACCGCCATCGCTTGCATGTGGGCCAAAACATATATATGTACGGAGGTGTGTGTGGTTGTTGTGATGTTTGAATACCCAAAATGCACAACTTTGATGTGGCACCTGCCTCAGAAACTGTAAAGTCCCCACACAGAGCGAGGTTCATGACGCGTAGTATATGCTGGTCCCATCCCCCTCTTCGACACATAGTATATACTCCTACCGTAACACAAACCAAAAAGAATCCTCCTTGTCGGTCAAATTAACCTCTCTCGATCGTTGGGTCGAAGTGATGGACGACGACCTCGCGGGCTCACAAATGGAAAGCGTCGCACGTGAGTGAGTGTCCTGTAGGACAACCACTGCCTGCATGTGGCCCAAAGAGGTGTTGTGTGATGTTTGAATACCCAATGCACAACTTTCATGTGGCACCTGCCTCGAAAATCGGAAAGTCCCCACACGGAGCGAGGTTCATGACGCGTAGTATATGCTGGTCCCCTCCCCCCTCTTCGTTGTGTACTATATACTCCTACCATTACACAAACAAAAAAGAATCATCCTTGTTGGTCAAATTAACCTCTCTTGCTGTAGGTCAAAGTGATGGACGATGACCTCGCGGGCCCACAAAAAGCGTCACACGCGAGTGAGTGTGTCCTAGGATAACCACCTGCCTGCATACCCAAAGAGGTGTTGTGTGATGTTTGAATACCCACTGCACAACTTTGATGTGGCACATGCTTCGCAAACCGGAAATGCCCTACACAGAGGTCCACGACGTGTCGTAGTCCCCCTCACTACGAGCCAGTGGGAGGGATTCATGTGTACGCACTCGCGCTCGAACTTTGATCTGGAATATCACCATGATCCACACTGTAACTAATCCCAAGATGAATCCACCTTTGCTCAAATGCCTCTCGATGTCGGTGAAAAGTGATAACCTTCGCGGGCTAACGAATGGGTGCATCGCTGATAACCACACGAGGGAGTGTCCGAGGACCACCATGCATACATGTGGCCCAAACATGTATGTATGAAATGGCCATGTAATGTTTTAAATAACCAATTCATGACTTTGATGTGGCACCTGCCTCACAAAACGGTCAACCCCACATGGTGGCTCACGACTCGCAGTGTACTGCCAGACCCCCCCCCCCCCGATACACACATACCGCACCACCACCGCCACTACGAGGCATGTTAAACTTTTTCCGCGGTGAACATATGTGATCAAAGGAGTGTCATGTTAACATTTGGAAGGAAAAAAATCAGAGATCGTCATTCAGACGTTTTTATACATAGATTGATTTCCTAGGGACATAATGTGCAAAAATCAAATTTGAGCTACCTGCACACGTGATAGTGCACCAAAATGGATTGGAAAATCATATGTGTGTCTCTGGGTGCATGTTTAGTCCCCATGCAAGAAATTTCAAACATTGAGAATCTTGATTTTTAAAATCTAATATATCCAAAACATAGTTGA
The DNA here is from genome assembly GCA_039707655.1 of Elymus sibiricus. Classification (NCBI taxonomy): domain Eukaryota; kingdom Viridiplantae; phylum Streptophyta; class Magnoliopsida; order Poales; family Poaceae; genus Elymus; species Elymus sibiricus. The sequence goes on from CM077672.1 coordinate 66,989,325, forward strand.
AATTCATGAAACTTATCGTGCTGTCATATGAACACCAATAGACTGTGATATTGTATTGTTTTTTCAAATTTGAGACAAGTTTTGATATATTATTCTTACAAACGGGAGATTATTAATAATTGGCAACCAATATCGCAAACGGATTATTTATTCGTACCGTGGGCGTTAGACCAACAATGTACGTGCCATGCTTCGGTTAAGTAATAAAGCGGCAGAATTAATCATCAAAAAAGTAAAACAATATACGTTCCGCCACGCGTCCCGTGTGCCGTGCGAGCAGGCGTGAGTTGACAGGACGCATGCGCGCAGTCCGCCGCTTAGGCAGACCGGGAGGCGTGCGGGCAGGTGTGTGAATTGACAGGAGCCGTGTTCGCTGCGCAGTGTTACTGGGAGGCGTGTGAGTAGCTGTGTGAAATGAAGGTAGGCATGTGATGTCTACGACGCAACTTTTATTCTTGTAGACGTTGTTGGGCCTCCAAGTGCATAGTTTTGTAGGACAGTAGCAAATTTCCCTCAAGTGGATGACCTAAGGTTTATCAATCCGTGAGAGGCGTAGGATGAAGATGGTCTCTCTCAAACAACCCTGCAATCAAATACAAGAAATCTCTTGTGTCCCCAACACACCCAATACAATGGTAAATTGTATAGGTGCACTAGTTCGGCGAAGAGATGGTGATACAAGTGTAGTATGGATAGTAAATATAGGTTTTTGTAATCTGAAAATAAAAAAACAGCAAGGTAGCAAGTAGTAAAACGGAGCACAAACGGTATTGCAATGCTTGGAAACAAGGCCTAGGGTTCATACTTTCACTAGTGCAATCTCTCAACAGTGCTAACATAGTTGAATCGTATAACAATCCCTCAACGTGCGACAAAGAATCACTCCAAAGTTCCTATTAGCGGAGAACATAAGAAAGAAATTGTTGTAGGGTATGAAACCACCTCAAAGTTATCCTTTCCGATCAATCTATTGAGCCATCCCTATAAGTGTCACAAACAGCCCTAGAGTTCGTACTAAAATAACACCATATGATACGCATCAACCAACTCTAATGTCACCTAGATACTCCAATGTCACCACAAGTATCCGTGAGTTGATTATTTGATATGCATCAAACAACTTCAAATTCATAATATTCAATCCACACAAAGAACTTCAAAGAGTACCCCCACAGTTTCTTATCGGAGAAAAGATAATGAAAACGTGTAACCAACCCCTATGCCTAGATCACCCCAAGGTCACGGGAATCCGCGAGTTGATTACCAAAACATACATCAAGTGAATCAATAGAATACCCCATTGTCACCACGGGTATCCACATGCAAGACATACATCAAGTGTTCTCAAATCTGAAATATTCAATCCGACAATAACGAAACCTCAAAGGGAAAGACTCAATTCATAACAAGAAGATAGAGAGGGAAGAAACACCATATGATCCAACTATATTAACAAAGCTCATGATACATCAAGATCGTGCCAAATCAAGAACACGAGAGAGAGAGAGAGATTAAACACATAGCTACTGGTACATACCCTCAGCCCCGAGGGTGAACTACTCCCTCCTCGTCATGGAGACTGCCGGGGTGATGAAGATGGCCTCCGGTGATGATTTCCCCCTCCGGCAGAGTGCCAGAACAGGGCTCCGGATGAGATCGCTTTGGTACAGAGGCTTGCGGCAGCGGCGTGGAAGTTCTATGTTTCTTTTTGGGGGTTTTGGTATTTATAGGAATTTTTGGCGTTGGTTTCATGTCAAGGGGGGCCACGAGGGAGCAACAAGCCTGCTCCGCGTGCCGTGGGGGGGAGGGCACGCCCCCCAGGCTTGTCGCTTCCTCGTGAGGCTTCTGGTCCTTCCTCCAAGCTTCGGGGGTCTCTTTTGGTCCATAAAAAATCACCGTAAATTTTCAGCCCATTCCGAGAAATTTTATTTCTGCACAAAAAACAACACCACGGTAGTTTTGCTGAAAACAGCGTCAGTCCGGGTTAGTTCCATTCAAATCATACCAAAACCATATAAAATTGTTGTAAACATGGCATGAATACTTCATAAATTATATATACATTGAAGACGTATCAGCATCCCCAAGCTTAATTCCTGCTCGTCCTCGAGTAGGTAAATGATAAAAGAAATAATTTATGAAGTGTGAATGCTAGCATAGTGCATAAGTTTGATCAATGATAATTTCAATCACTTTCTCTAGCATCATTATATATCATAAACAGTAGCTCATCTCATAAAACTTCTCATGATTAAGTAGCAAGCTATTCACATGTTAAAGTATGGATCATAAACTTTCTTGAAAACTAACAAACTATGTTCCCAGTCATCAAACAATTGCAATTCATCTTATTTTCAGGAAGGGTCTATGTAAGAGCTTTGATTTAGCAAATTCCACATACTCAACTATCATATAGTCTTCCATGATTTGTGACACTCAAAGCATATTTTTAGAACAAACCGTTTCAGTCAAACACTTAGGAAGATAGGGGCTTAATGTTTTGCCCCCGAACTTATTTATCTCAGGGATAATGTCAACAATAATAACTCATGATCACCTATATTCAATTGGATATATGTGCCTGGATCTTTCCCCACCACATGATGCTTGCCAAGAGAGAAAATAAAAACGGAATAGAGATGAACACTATTGACTCTTGCATAAAAGTAAATACATAAAGTAAAAGATTGGCCCTTCGCAGAGGGAAGCAGAGGTTGTCATGCACTTTTTATTTTTGGATGTGCAAGCTCTTAATGCAAAGGAACGTCACTTTATATTGCCCCTTGTGATAGCAACCTTTATTATGCAGTCCATTGCTTTTATTTCTTCACCATCACAAGTTCGTACAAAGCTTATTTTCCCTTACAATAAAAGATCATACATATTTAGGAGCAATTTTTATTGCTTTTGCACTGATGAAAACTTACTTGAACGATCTTATTCAATCCATAGGTAGATATAGTGGAGTCTCATGGCAAGAAACTGGGTTTAAGGGTTTTTGGATGCACAGGTAGTATTTCTACTTAGTACGAAATTTTGGCTAGCACAGGATAGGGGGCAAGCACCACATGTTAGAGGATCCAAGAACATATAACTTCTATGTGAATATAAACAAACATAACCTATTACGTTGTCTTCCTTGTCCAACATCAACTACTTGATCAAGGTTGAAAATAATTAATGGGGGCTCACAATCATAGAAGATGTCCAAGGTTGTATATTTATATGTGAAATCTCTCTTCCTTCAATATTCTTTCATGAATTGTGCAAGTGACCAATGTTGTGTTTGCTAACTTTCAATAAATTTTACCACTTATACTTCTTATATGTGAAGTAATTACTCCCCATGGGACAACCATATGAATCATATATAATTTCAACTTTATGATATTCAATTCATTCAACAATTTACTCTTGGGATATTAGTGAAATACGAGAGTGAATGATAAACTACTCAAAAAGATTTTAGTGAAGATCAATGAGTAGTTAAACAAATAAGTAGCTATGTGAAGACTCTATCCAAATAAAGATTTCAGATCTTGATAATTTTATTCAAACATCAAACAAAATGAAAATAAAAGGACACTCCAAGAATAGCACATATCATGTGAAGAAGTAAAAACTTAGGCTAACCGATAGGTGTTGATGAAGAAAGGTGGGATGCCTACCGGGGCATCCCAAAGCTTAGTTGCTTGAGACTTCTTGGAATGTTATCTTGGGGTGACTTGGGAATCCCCAAGCTTGAGCTCTTGTGTCTCCTTAATTCCTCTCATATCGTGGCTTCTCCTAAATCTTAAAAACTTCATCCACACAAAACTCAACAAGAACTCGTGAGATAAGTTAGTATAAATTAACTCAAAACCTTAACATTATCTACTGTAACAAATCACTAAAATTATAATTAAACATTGCATACTAAATGCCTCTGCATATTTAATACTCCTATCAACAAATAGAAACATCAAACAAGCAACATATGCAAACAATGCAACTATAACCGAAATTTGTCTAAAACAGAACAGTCTGTAAAGGGTGAATAAGAATTCATAATTATATAACTCCAAAAATTCTGAAAAATTACCACGTTACAAAGAACTCATGCATTCTTACTGTGTAAAAATTTAAGATTTTTATCATGTTCTGACAATTCACAAAAATTCAGGACATAACAACTTTCTGTTTTCAAACAGCAACACATAAACTTGCAAACTGAGCATGGTAAAGGCTATAATTGGCATTTTATTGAACTAAAAGATACAGAACATGATTATTGATAACAGGAAGCAAATCTCAAAAAAATAAAATGACGCTCTAAGCAAAAATCATATTATGTGACGAATAAAAATATAGCTCCAAGTGAGGTTACCGATAGTGTTGAAGACGAAAGAGGGGATGCCTTCCGGGGCATCCCCAAGCTTAGACGCTTGAGTCTTCCTTGAATATTACCTTGGGGTGCCTTGGGCATCCCCAAGCTTAGGGTCTTGCTGCTCCTTATTCTCCTCATATCGATATCTCACCCAAAACTTGAAAACTTCAATCACACAAAACTTGACAGAACTTTGTGAGATAGGTTAGTATGATAAAAATAAATCATCCACTTAGGTACTGTCAATACAAGATTCATAATTGTTCTCACATAATTCCTACTGTATTCCATCATTTCCACAATTTATATTACTCAATATGAGCTATGGAAACACTAAAACAAGCAAACTATGCATTGAAAACAGAATCTGTCAAAAACAGAACAACATGTAGTGAGCGAATTAGAAACCATACTTCTGTACCTCCAAAAATTCTGAACAATTAGGACAACATAAAAAATTTGTAACCCAATACTGTGTAAAAATTTCACAATTTTCTCACCCTCCAGTACAGAATAGAAATTCCAGCACTGGACGCAAAAGTTTCTGTTTTTGCACAGAATCAAATCAACAAGCATCCACACTATCCCAAAGGCTTTACTTGGCACATTATTGAAAGAAAATATATAGAACATGATTACTACAGTAACTTAATCATGTGGACACACAAAAACAGTAGGTATAAATATTGGGCTGTCTCCCAAAAAGCGCTTTTCTTTAATGCCTTTTAGCTAGGCATGATGATTTTAATGATGCTCACATAAAAGATAAGAATTGAAACACGAAGAGAGCATCATGAATCACATGACAAGCTCCTTTAAGTCTAACCAACTTCCTATGCATAGGGATTTTTGAGCAAACAATTTGTGGGAGCAAGAATCAACTAGCATAGGAAGGCAAAAGAAGCATGACTTCAAAACTTTCAACACATAGAGAGAAAACTTGATATTATTGAGATATGTAAAAGCATATGTTCCTCTCTCATAATAATTTTCAGTAGCGTCATGAATGAATTCAACAATATAAATATCACATAAAGCATTCTTTTCATGATCCACAAGCATAGAATTTTGATTACTCTCCACATAAGCAAATTTCTTCTCATCAATAATAGTGGGAGCAAATTCAATGAAATAACTACCATGAGATACTTGATTGACAATATCAAATTGAACATTAAAATCATGATGACAAGTTTCATGGTTATTATTACTCTTTATAGCATACACATCATCACAATAATCATCATAGATAGCAACTTTGTTGTCATAATCAATTGAAACCTCTTCCAAAATAGTGGAATCATCATTAAATAAATTTGTGACCTCTCCAAATCCACTTTCATAATTATTACAATAAGATTCAACACCCTCCAAAATAGTGGGATCATTAGTACCTAGAGTTGACACTCTTCCAAACATACTTTCATCAATATAATCATCATAAATAGGAGGCATGCTTTCATCATAATAAATTTGCTCATCAACACTTGGGGAACTAAAAATATCATCTTCATCAAACATAGCATCCCCAAGCTTATGGCTTTGCATATCATTAGCATCATGGATATTCAAAGAATGCATACTAATATCATTGCAATCATGCTCATCATTCAAAGGAATTGCATTAAACATTTTATTAAAATTTTCCTCTAGCAATTGAGCACAATTATCAGAATCCTTATTTTCAAGAAAGACTTCATAAAGGTAAAGCATTTGATGCAACTTCAATTCCATTTTTTTTGTAGTTTTCTTTTATAAACCAAACTAGTGATAAAACAAGAAACTAAAAGATTCAATTGCAAGAGGGTGAACTACTGGTACATACCCTCAGCCCCGAGGGTGAACTACTCCCTCCTCGTCATGGAGACCGCCGGGATGATGAAGATGGCCTTCGATAATGATTTCCCACTCCGGCAGAGTGCCGGAACAGGGCTCCGAATGAGATCACTTTGGTACAGAGGCTTGCAGTGGCGGCGTGGAAGTTCTAGGTTTCTTTCTGGAATTTTTGGTATTTATAGGAATTTTTGGCGTTGGTTTCACTTCAAGGGGGCCCATGAGGGAGCGACAAGCCTGCTCCGCGCGCCCTGGGGGGAGGGCGTGCCCCCCAGGCTTGTCGCTTCCTCGTGAGGCTTCTGGTCCTTCCTCCAAGCTTCGGGGGTCTCTTTTGGTCCATAAAAAATCACCGTAAATTTTCAGCCCATTCCGAGAACTTTTATTTCTGCACAAAAAACAGCACCACGGTAGTTTTGCTGAAAACAGCGTCAGTCGTGGTTAGTTCCATTCAAATCATACCAAAACCATATAATTTTTTTGTAAACATGGCATGAATACTTCATAAATTATAGATACATTGGAGATGTATCAGCATGCGAGCAGTCCGCTGCGTAGGCTCACCGGGAGGCGAGCCAACCCTTTGACCGCCGCCCGCCTCGCTCCCACTGCTCCATATTAATGGCGCGCCCGAGCCGCTGGTTATAATAGGAGGCCGCACCCCCCCCCCATTCTCGCTACACACACAATCCTCTCTCTCCGCCTGCATCCTCGACGCCGCTCTCAGTCGTCACCGCCGTCAGTGTATGAGGATGCCGCCGAAGCGCACCATCGGAGGGAGTGGCAACGCCGGGGCTGCTGAAGCACCTGAGCACGGCGTGAAGCTTGAGACAGAGGTTGCTGTCGCCGCCGACGAGGTCTCGCGTGGGCAGAAGCGCGACGGCGACAGCGTCGTGCTTCCACTTCCAGAGCCGGAGGTCCACAGCGACTCCGGCGACGACTCCGACGACCACTCCGGCGATGACTTCGACGACGACGGAGAACCGGTTAGTCATCTATACCCATTTATGTGGCAAATATATCCTAGGGTTTCTCTGGCTTGTCTTGCCTCCCCTTTTACTAATAGAAATCCTATGGTTATGTTCTCTCAATCCATGAAATCTGAGTTAGATTCGATAGATCCGTGTAGTGTATTGATTGTTTGAATGGTACAAATGATAAGTGATTAATTGTTTCTTCTATATAAATGATTCTTGCTAAAAATCCGACTAGGGACCCCTTTGGGGCGTAGGATAACTTGTAATCCTCATACTTCTGTCGTTGTGTATTTCCCTTTAGCTGTTGCTTTCGAACATCTCCTGTTAGTGAGCTGATGTATGACACTATGAGGGTTTCATTCGAGTAATGGAACCAGGGAGAAGCCTCCCTGTTCTTCTAAAAAAATAATCCGACTAGGGTTAGTGTTGCTAAAAATTCCTAGCCAGATCTTGACAATTTATTTTGATGCCAAAAGTCGTTGGCATGCCAAATTTTGACCCTACTTTACGGCATGTAAATTGGTTTGATGCCAAAAGTCGTCGGCAAGCCAAATTTTGGCAACTCCCAAATGTTCGCTAGAGATTAGTTTGCATTACATTATTCATTGTGAATCTCACAAAAGGTTGCCAAGTGTTGGCAACTTTTGATTTTGCCAAATGTCGGTAGCAAACCAAACTTTTGATTTTGCCAAATGTTGGTAGCAAACCAATCAGACTCTTAATTTTGTTGCACTAAGTTGTGTGCTCTCTATTTATGCATTTCTTTCATCAAGATCACTTGATGATTTAGGGTTCACATTGTCACAGGATATATTATGTTTCATAAACTCTGCCTACTGAATTCGCGTTATTATAAAATATAATGACACCACATTTTTTACTATATGTATAGGTGCTATCTGACTATGTCGACAGCAAGGACAAAGATGCCCAAAGGAGGTACAAGAGGCAAAAGCTCAGGGAGCTTTATGCGGGACTGCATAACAGGCGTGTGAGGACCTAGAATATGGGCTTTGGATGCCCGTTTTGCAACCAAAAGCTTCATCACGAGTATGAAAGTGTTCTGGCGCATGCAAGAGGACGAGCCGTTGGCTCCTTCAAGCAGAAGTATTCTCGCAGGGTGGCGCACGCCACGTACGCTGAGTACCTAGAGAAGCTTCACCTTCGTGCAGGTCTGCCGGCAGATGAGATGTGGGATTGAACTATGGCTATGTAGTGTCTTAGTTATATGCTTGAGTATGCTTAATATCAGTTGAACTATGGTTGAACAATGCTTGAGTACACTTATTTTCTATGCCTGAGTATGCTTATATAAATACATATATATATATATATATATATATATATATATATATATATATATATGTTTACTTATGTCTAGATGTGGGATGAGTATGCAATCAGTCTGGTTGATGGAATTTTATGCTTCTCTTATACCAACATATGATTGCCCACACCCAGTGGCAGACCTAGAAATAAAATAGAAGTTGTGCACACTTTAAAAAAATTGAGACTATTTCAATTACCTTGCATGGGCCTTAAAAATCAGCTAATTTTTACATGGTGAAAAATGTTTTCCAAAAATCTGGGTGTGCCATGGAACACCTGGCACACCCCCTGGGTACGCCACTGCCAACACAACACACAGAGTGATGTTAATCGCACACGGTTGAGTCTACCAAACCGTTACCTCCAAAATGCATTCTAGCCTCTGGGACAGAAAACCCACACCACCCAATTCAAAAAGGAAAAAACAAAACCCTCACCACCCCCCACGTCACAAAACCCTCACCCCCACCAGCCACCTTCCCCCTCCCCGTCCCCAGTCGCACCTGCACTCCTCCGCGACTCTGCATGTCACCGCCTATTGCCGCGGCAACCACTTAGCTCGCCGCCTGTCGCCGACGCCAGCTGCTGGCAAACCCCACCGCATTTCGCCACTGTTGCTTGCTGCCACCTATCGCCACCGACTTTCTCGACGCGGCTCGCCGTCGACCCAGCTCCGCCCGATTGGGGAATCTGCGGTATTGGAGCTTTTTCTCATGGAGAACCAGGTAACTAATTTACTGAAATATTCGATCATCTCTTATCCCAGTCCGTCTGCCCCTTTTAATCACCTGGCCGAAATCGCCGTGGATTCATTTTTATTTTAGCTGATTTGAGTGTTTTCTTTCATTCATAGAGTGTATAGTGCAAGGAGACATCAGGCCTATGCGGCCTCGGCCAGACAGCCGAGAAGTTCCATCTTACCATACCAGCTGGCTTCAGGAATTGCACGGTATGTTCAATCTCACCCTACCTCGGTTGGCATGGCCTACTTTTCTGAACATATAGTATATATTGCTACATTTGGATAAACGGTGCCACATGCAGTATATACGTCAAAGGGGATTTTTCTTCTTCCTATATTAGGCAAATTAATGCTGTAATGTTCTTTCGATTACTCTCATATTTGCATGACATCATGGTTACACTATCTGTTTAACTATAAATTTGTGTCCTTTGATTTCAACTGCTGTGTACTGTTCTTTCAATTACTCCCATATTTGCATGTTACCCTATTCTTTAACAATCTTATCATTTCCTGCAGTACATCCCTTGCTTTGCAACAGCAACTGTAGTACACAATCTTGGCCTTTACATAACTGAAGACTCCAGGAATGTCATATTGAACACAAACCATGGATTTACAATCGTTGCTTCTGTAAAACTTGATGAACATGGTCACTCCTATATTGGCGCGGGCCTTTGGACAGAAATTTCTAAGTTTTATGTAGTGAAAGCTGGCACTAAAATTGCACTGCACCTAAAAGAGCCTGGTCATATGATATATGCTAACTTCCCCGACGATATCATCCGTCCGGACTTTGTTCCAAGTAAGTGTTCTTTTCAAGTATCTGCATGTTGACTTACCTAGCCATATCAAAGTAATTGTGTAGTATTTAAGCAACCAATAGGGATGCCATTTTCTGACTCTGTTAAGTCTGTTCCTACCTAGTAACTTCTAGTTACCAATACACTTTTCTTCTGCCCTGTTCTAACTTAATATTCCCTATCCTCCCACTCCTCCAGTCCTATCAGATAGAGTCACCGCCGAGGAGACTCCTAAGGTGGAGGACGAGGCTGCCAACAAGCGGAGGCGGGTCGAGCAAGAACCGCAAGCGACTCCGGCGGGCCTAGACTTCATCAGCAGCCTCCCCGATGATATGTTGATCGTCATCATCCCCCTCCTCCCAATCAAATATGGCACGCGGACAACCGTCATTTCCCAGCGATGGTGCCCCCTATGGCATTCCACCCCTCTCGACCTCATCGACATCCACAAGCTCTACCATGGCAATCGCAAAAGCTTGGACGCGTTGTCCCAGATCCTCGGCAGGCACCTTGGCCCAATCAGAGGCCTTATCACGGGCAAGTTCCGTTCCAATGGCAAGGACCGAGCCAAGCTTGATGAGTGGTTCCAATCCCCCGCCCTAGATCACCTCGAGGAGCTTAATTTTAATGATGGACATATGCGCTTGCGGCCACCGTCCGCGCTCCGTCTCGCGCCCACGCTGCGGGTCGCTATTACGTCTCCAACGTATCTATAATTTTTTATTGTTCCATGCTATTATAGCATCAATCTTGGATGCTTTATATGCAACTATATGCCATTATATATCATTTTTTGGGACTAACCTATTAACCCAGTCCCCAGTGCCAGTTGCTGTTTTCTGCTTATTTTTGCCTTTTCAGAAAATCATTATCAAAAAGTGTCCAAACGATAAAAAAACTTTGGATTAATTTTTTCTGGACCAGAAGAGACCCAGGAAGCTTCGGGAGAAGAGCCACGAGGAGGCGGCAAGCCTGGAGGGCGCGCCTACGGGGTAGGGCGCGCCCCCCAGGCTTGTGGGCCCCTCGTGGCACCTCTTGACCTAATTCTAGTGCTATAAATTCCCAAATATTCCAAAACCAACAAAGAGCCAAAAGAGAAAACCTTTCCACCACCGCAAGCCTCTGTTCTTCCGTGATCCCATCTGGAGGCCTTTTCCGGTACTCTGCCGGAGGGGGAATCGATCACGGAGGGCTTCTTCATCAACCTTGCTGCCCTTCTGATGATGTGTGAGTAGTTTACCACAGACCTACGGGTCCATAGCTAGATGGCTTCTTCTCTCTCTCTTTGATCTTCAATACCATGTTCTCCTCGATGTTCTTGGAGTTCTATCCGATGTAATCTTCTTTTGTGGTGTGTTTGTTGGGATCCGATGAATTGTGAGTTTATGATCAGATTATTCATGAGAAATATTTGAGTCTTCTCTGAACTCTTTTATGCATGATTATTATAGCTTTGTATTTCTCTCCGATCTATCGATTTGGTCTGGCCAACTAGATTGATTTATCTTGCAATGGGAGAGGTGCTTTGTGATGGGTTCAATCTTGCGGTGCTCAATCCTAGTGACAGAAGGGGACATGACACACATTTGTATTGTTGCCATTAAGGATAAAAAGATGGGGTTTAATCATATTGCTTGAGTTTACTTTGTCTACATCATGTCATCTTGCTTAAGGCGTTACTCTGTTTCATACTTAATACCCTAGATGCATGCTGGATAGCGGTCGATGGGTGGAGTAATAGTAGTAGATGCAGGCAGGAGTCGGTATACTTGTCTCGGACGTGATGCCTATATACATGATCATTGCCATGAATACGTCATAATTATTTGCTTTTTTATCAATTACCCAACAGTAATTTATCTACCCATCGCATGCTATGTGTTCGAGAGAGAAGCCTCTAGTGAAAACTATGGCCCCCGGGTCTACTTTATCATATATAAAAAACCTAAAAATACCTTGCTGCAATTTATTTAGTTTTATTTTAATTAGTATTTTATTTTATCTATTTACCTCTATAAGAGTTAATCCTTGCAAAGAACGGCTAAGAGGATTGACAACCCTCTTATTTGCCTTGGGTGCAAGTGTTTGCTCTTGTGTGTGCAGGTGCGCTTAATGGAATTTTGCTTGGTTCTCCTACTGGATTGATAACCTTGGTTCTTAACTGAGGGAAATACTTATCTCTACTGTACTGCATCATCCTCTCCTCTTCGGGGAAATACCAACGCGGACTACAAGTAGCAGTCGCCAGGTTCATGAACTGCCATTTGCTCCCGATTAATGACGCGCCCGCTCTTTTTCTCCCTCGACTGAAGCATCTCGAGCTCGTCGCCGTCTGCATCCCCAAGGATGACATGGAGCGCCTACTTTGTGGCTGTACTGCACTCGAGTACCTTCGTCTTCAGGCGATCAATGGGTTGAGTAGCTTCCACATCACCTCCATGACTCTCCGGAAAATTTATGTGTGTTGCTGGTGCTGCAACAAGAGATCACAGAAGGTGTATCACAGTATGTGTTGGGGATATTTCCCAGCAGTAGAGACCCGGCAAGAGGATGACCCGGCCATAGAGTTATAAGGCTCTGCGGGTTATCTCGCTGCTGGGCCTTGAAGATACCCAGTGGACCGTCTTGACAGAGGCCCGGTGGGAAGAAGCGGCTCAGTGCGTGGGCCGGCTTAAGAAGAAAGACAAGATAAGGAAGATTACCTTGAAGAATAAGTCAATTAGAATAAGAGTAGGATACGGGTTAAGGTTACAACCCGGACTCTCATGTAAACCTAGGGCTCCACCTGTTATATAAAGGGGAGCGCCTAAGGCAGAAAAGTTAAGTTGCAATCTCTCGAGAGCTAGGTTAGCGAATTCGCATCCTTGTAATCGAGATCCAAAGCAATACAATCAAGCAGGACGTAGGCTTTTACCTCCATCGTGAGGGGCCGAACCTGGGTAATCCCGTGTCTTCTTGTTCCCGATCAACCCCGTCAAGCTTCCACCTTCGTGCGATGGCTCCATCACTAAGTCATTTCACAAGGGCAACTGCCGTGCTAAAACCATGACAGTTGGCGCCCACCGTGGGGCCTACGCACGGTGGAGTTGAGTTCTTGGCGGGAGCCCTCCAAGGGTTCGGGAAGTACGCGATCGACCAGATGACAAAGAGCCACCACGGAAAGCTCTACATCGACGACTCATACTGGGGCCCCGAGGCCAACTCGATCGAGTATGGGTACCGGGTCCCCTTAGGCAAGATCCATGTCTTCATCGGCGTTGTCGGCGAGTCAGCCGCAGGGTTGGATGCCATTACCAACACCGAATCGGCCCGCCGCGCCAGTCCCCCCCAGGCGAAACCCGACCCACCGAGAGTCGGCCGGGCGCATGCCTTCGTTGGCTTCACCCAGGTGGTGACTCTATCTGAAAATTCGCTGTTCAGAGATGAGACGCTCGTGCAATCTGATGGCGAATCATCGATGGGGGAAACTGAGTCAATCCGTCCCCTGTATGACAGCAGGCTCGGAGGATGCGCTGATGAAGTCTTTCCTGAAACCCTCGAGCCGCCTCGGTTCGCTGCGGTTTACATGGCAGGCATTCAAGACCCGCCTCCCCTTCGCGACTCGGTGGATCCAGTGGCCGGGCGGAATCTCACCATCGCCGGCTCTGGAGGGGCCGGCGCGGCCGCTGCAGGCTCGCAAAATTCCGGGGCACAGGCGCTCGCGGAGCTGATGAATACTCTGGCGACTCTGCTGGCCGAGCCGGTGACCGTAGAGAATGCTGCGGCATGCAGCGCAGATATCACGAAGTGCCGTGAGCAGATGACCAAGATCGAGGAGGATATCAATACTGAAAACGCCCGCATGACAGAGGCACAAGCCCGGCTCGCCGAGGAGAGACAGCGCTTGGAGGAGGAGGCTCTCTATTTAAGCCTCCGGCAGGTCGAGTCAGAATTCGTCCATCGGAGGCGACATCAAAGCTGGCTTCCGGCCAATATTGAGCCGACTCAGTTGTTTGCTACGCCAAATGATCCACGGGCTCCAACAAACCTGGGGGCTGGTGTTGCGCCCCCGGGAGGGACACTGTTGCAGCAGCCGGCTCAGCAGAGGGATACTGCTCAACATCATACACCGGCTCAGCAGCAGCAGCTACCGGCTCGACGGTTCCAGACCCCAATTGGACATTATTCCAACCCGGTGGACAATGTCCTAGCGGTGACCCACAACTTGGTAGCAATTCCAATTGAAGGGGACGGTCTGGCTCAGGTGGAGGCTAGGAACACCATTGAGATGCTAAAAACAGCGGTAATGCAGCAGGCGAACTATTCTCACAGTCGGCACCGGCTTCACTCAACCCCTCACCAGAGCCGCACCAGGAGCCAACGCCCTAAGTCGCCGGCAGTTTCCAGTAGCGCATAGCACCGGAGGGACGCACAACCCCTGGTGAATCAGCAACCCCCTAGGATCCCAAATGCACAGAAGATTATGGACACCGCTCGAGCTCTACAAGCGTTGGAAGAGGAAAATGCGCGTGCGGTGTATAATCAGCCCACGGCGCAGGACCATCCCACCGCAGCCCAGACAACTGGTCGTCTTGGCCGTCTATCAAGTCGCATGATTGGAACTCCTTGTCTGGTCCCAGCACTGCGAGATGCACGCATGCCGCCAGATTTCAAGGGTCCTCGCAAGGTTCCTAATTATACAGCACATCTGGAGCCGGCCCAGCGGATTGAGAGTTATGAGTTAGCGATGGATCTATTGGGAGCTAGTGAGGCTATGTGCGTGCATTATCTACCTCTCATGTTGAAAGGTCCAGCGCGTACTTGGTTGAAAAACTTGCCGGTGAATTCCATTAACACCTGGCAGGAATTGAAGGAGCGTTTCATCAAGAACTTTCAGGGAACCTGCAAACGGCCAACCACAATTGTCGATCTTGAACATTGTGTTCAGCGTGAGGATGAGTTGGCACATCATTGGTCTCACCGAGTTGCGGAAGTCATTCATTCTTCGGATAGCATCACGGCTGCACAGGCGGTTCTTGTTCTGGAGCGGACTTGTAAGTTTCAACCCCTGGTTCAGAAGTTAGGGCGGCTCAAGAGAAAGGTCCAGGACATGGGCGATCTTATGGACATCTTAACCTGGTATGCTGAGTCAGACAATACGAAGGATCCTACGTCTGATGATGACAAATCTGGCAAGGGCAAGAAAATGATGGCAAGGGTCACCAGCAGAACAATGGCAATGGCAGGCCAATAGCAACAATAAATGCAAGAGTTATGAAACCGGCTCCGATCTGGTAGCAAATACCAATACCGGTGGGAATAACCAACAACGGAATAACGGCTCTAGGAGGCCTTTTCCTAGTAACCACCCCCGCAGCTTTGAAGAGGCCCTCAAAGGTCCATGTCCCAAACACAGTATTAATGGCAAGCTGTCTGCCCACTCATGGGAGAACTGTTATATTATGCAAGAATTCTCCAAGAGGGTATTTCAGAATCATCACAATGGAGGCGGCAACGGCGGACACCCCGGCAACCCCGGACCCGGCAATCAGGGAGCCGGCTTTTAGGGAGCTGGCTCACAAGGGCCCTTCGTAGGCCCCGGGTTCCAGGGGAACCACGGTCATAATGCCAGGTTTCAGGGGGCTGGCAATGCTGGAGGCAATAATCAACGCAACCAAAGCAATCAGAATCAAGGTGGCCAGTCCGGATTCCAGAGTAATCCAAAGCAGTTGAATAGCGGTCGGTATCATGTCTTTACCACCAGTACCTGCAAACGGGATCGGAAGGTTCAGCGGAGAGCCGCCAACTTGGTTGAGCTGGCAGTCCCATATTACCTCAACTGGTCGGAACAGCCAGTCACTTGGAGTCAGGCGGATCATCCAGAGTTCATTGATCACCCGGGTCATCTAGCCTTGGTGGTGGCGCCACAAGTCGGCGGATATACATTGACAAAGGTGCTTATGGATGGCGGCAGCAGCATCAATATACTTTACTATGATACTTTCAGACGGATGAATTTATCCGAGAAACAACTCACCCCTTCCACCATAGTTTTTCATAGCATCCTCCCCGGCAAGTCAGCTTATCCCATTGGCAGAATTTCTCTGGAAGTAGCCTTTGGCGACGAATTTAACTACCACTCAGAGTTTTTGTCTTTTGAAGTGGTAAAGCTTAAGAGCCCCTAGCATGCCCTTTTCGGTAGGCCGGCTTACGCGCGTTTCATGGCGCGGCCATGTTATGTTTATCTGAATTTAAAAATGCCGGGTCCAAAGGGAACGATTACTGTTGAGGGCAACCGGCGGGTTGCACTAGAGTGCGAAGAGGGAGATGCGGCTTATGCGGAGACGGCTTGTGTAGCCGAGGAGCTGAAGTACTACAAGGATAATGTTGACCCGGCTGACAGGACCTCCCTCAAGAAGTCGATGACCGAGTCTGATCCTTTGCTCAAATTTAAGTCGGCCAGAGACACAAAGCAAGTTGAATTCATCCCGGGTGATTCCTCTGAGCAGTTCACTGTCGGGGCGAACATGGATCCTAAATAGGAAAGTGCGCTCATTGAGTTCATCCATGAGAACCGGGATATCTTTGCATGGAAACCTTCTGACATGCCAGGTGTACCGAGAGAACTCGCTGAGCACTCCCTTAATGTGGATCCTAAGTTTAAGCCTGTTCGGCAATATCTCCGCTGCTTTAATGAATAAAGGTGGAAGGCCATTGGTGAAGAAGTGGCCCGGCTCCTAGCTGCCGGGTTCATTGTGGAGGTGTTTCATCCTAAATGGCTGGCTAACCCAGTCCTTGTTCTGAAGAAAAACGGGACTTGGCGAATGTGTGTTGATTACACGGACCTGAATAAGGCTTGCCCTAGCGATCCTTTCGCACTGCCCCGTATTGACCAGATCATTGATGCTACGGCAGGTTGTGAGTCTTTATGCTTTCTGGATGCTTATTCTGGTTATCATTAAATCAAGATGAAATAGGAGGACCAGGAAATGACAGCTTTCATTACACCTTTTGGAGCTTTCTGTTATATGTCCATGCCGTTTGGTCTGAAATGCGCACAGGCGACTTATCAGCGTTGTGTCCAGAATTGTTTCCACAAGCAGATTGGGCGTAATGTTCATGCTTATGTTGATGATATCGTGGTCAAATCTCGGAAGAAGGAAGCCTTGTTGGATGATCTCAAGGAGATGTTTGATAACCTCCGAGTTTACCAGATGAAGCTCAACCTGGAGAAGTGTGTCTTCGGTGTTCCTGCAGGAAAGTTGCTAGGTTTCTTAGTGTCTGAGCATGGGATTGAGGACAACCCGGAAAAAATCAAAGCAATCACATCCCTGGCCAAGCCGGCAAATCTCAATGCAGTCCAGAAGCTGGCCGGGCGGGTTGCGGCCTTGAGCCGGTTCATAAGCCGGCTCGGGGAGAAGGCAATTCCACTTTACCAGATGCTCCGGAAGTCAGACAATTTTGTTTGGAGTGATGCTACAGATCAGGCTTTTGAATCTCTCAAGAAGCAGTTGTCTGAGCCGCCCATCCTTGCTGCCCCTCAGGAGAAGGAGCCCATGCTGCTATGTATTGCAGCTAACAGCAAAGCTGTCAGTGTTGCAGTTGTTGTAGAGCAAAAGGAAGCAAGCAAAGAGTACCCAGTTCAGCGCCCGGTGTATTATATCAGTGAAGTTTTAACAGAGTCCAAGCAGTGGTATCCGCATTGGCAGAAGCTGGTATATGGTGTATTCATGGCAAGTCGAAAGTTGAAACACTATTTTCATGAGCACCCAATTACTGTGGTCAGTTCAGCACCCCTTGGAGACATCATTCAGAATAGGGAAGCTACTGGCCGGGTTGCCAAGTGGGCGATTGAGCTGGGGCCACATCATCTCAAATATATGCCGTGAACTGCTATTAAATCTCAAGCTTTGGTGGACTTCATCAATGACTGGACTGAATTACAAGCTCCGGAGGAGAAGCCGGATACCACGTATTGGTCTATTCACTTTGACGGTTCCAGGCAATTGGAAGGCTCGGGGGCTGGAGTTGTGATAACTTCCCCATGAGGTGACAAATTTTGTTATGTCTTACGACTTATGTTTCCTTGTACTAATAATGCAGTTGAATATGAGGCTTTGCTTCATGGGCTCCGTATGGCAAAGGAGATGAATTTAAGCCGGGTCAGGTGCCTGGGCAACTCAGATTTGGTGGCTCAGCAAGTTTCTGGCACCTGGGATTCCAAGGATCCTCTCATGGCAGCTTATCGACGCGAAGTTACAAACATTGCTGGCTACTTCACAGGATATCAGGTGGATCATATTGATCGCCGGCTTAATGAGGTGTCGTGGGAACGAGCCTGACAGTAGAGGTTAGGGGTACGTAAGGAGAGGGCAGAGTCCTAGATACGGCGAGATTGTACACACGGATGTATGAGTTCAGGCCCCTCTCGTGGAGGTAACAGCCCTACGTCTCAGTGCTCGGAAGCTTTCTGTCGTGTGGTATGTGTGAGATACAGGGGGTGCGAACCCTTGTGCCAGAGGGGAGGGGTGGCTTATATAGAGTGCGTTGCCCCTCATAATCGCCAGGCAACCAAGGGTTCGATCGTGGTAATAAAGGTGAACGTTACTGATAACGTATGTAATAAATGCTACTTATGGCGACCAGTCGAACGCCTGCCCGTTGGCCTCCCTGGAGTGGCTTCTGGTCTTCTGCAGTCGACTGACTTCTGGTTCTTCCGAGTGAAAAGGCGGCTGTCGAATGGTGGGAGAAACCTCCGAGTGGATTTTCTGTCGAGTGACTCATGCGCCATGGTGATTTCAGTCGGAGTCTTCCTTGTAATCTTGTAATCTTTAAGTTCTCCAATGTGGTGTCCTTAGGTAGGGTATGTAGGTCAGGCCTAAGACCCTACCCTAGGTACATATCTCCATCATTAGCCCCCGAATGGATCAGGGTTCGAGTGGGAAAGGGACAGTGCCGGTTCTGCCAAACTCAACGTTCCGAATGAGCTTCGAGATTTTACTGACGCTTGTGACGACTGGGCCTTCTAGCATTCGCCTTGATCTATTCAGCTTATCAGTTCTTCCGAGTGAATCTGGATGCAGGTTCAAGTCCGAGTGTTCAGCAGGATCTTTAGATGTGACAGGACGCTCCGCCCGGTCCAGATTTCACGGGGTACGAAATTTCGGGGAGCGCACGCTGAGCGGGGATGACGTAACAGACGGGGGCACGACCCCTCGAACCTCGCGCCGCTTTTAGCGCCACGTATCGTGCCTCCTCTGTTAATGGGATACACAGGGATTCAGCGGGCCCACGAGTCAGTGACTCGGGTCGACGAATATAAGAAACGAGAGCGGGGGGGAATTTGCAACAGTGCGCCCATTTTCTCCCCGTCTCCCTCGCTTCCTCTATTCCGCCACCGCGCCGCTCATCTCGAATCCGCCCGCCACCGCAACAATGACGAAAGACAAGACGGCGAATTTGGAGCGCGCCAAGAGGATGGCAAAGAGGAAGAAGCCACCGAGCGCCCGAGCCGCGGCACCGCCCAGATGGATCCAGGGCGACTTCTTACCGTCGACCGTCACGGAGGAGGACGTTGAGAAGCTCGTCAACGATGGCCTGATAGCGGCCGGGTCGTGGAGGTTGCCGGGGGCGGAAGCTGAGCCGGAGCCGCGCGAGGGCGAGCGGGTCCTCCTGACCACTCACTTGGAGAGAGGTTTTTCTCTGCCTCCCCATCCCTTCTTCCGTGGTTTCTTGAATTTCTTCGGGGCACAACTTCATCATTTCCCTCCCAATGCTATCGCGTACCTTGCCGCATTTGTGACGATGTGCGAGTGTTTCTTGGGTTGTCCCCCTCACTGGGGTTTGTTCAAGCATATTTTCACCATCCACTCCCAGTCGGTCAAGAAAGCCCACACTAGTGATAGCAAGACCAACGTTATCCAGTTATGTGGGGGTTTGGGCCTCCAAAAGAGGACGGGGAGTGCTTTCCCAGCGTTAACATTTCCGGACTCGGTGCGGGGCTGGCAGTCGACTTGGTTCTATTGCAACGATGTCGCATCCCCAAATATGTCGACTGGTCTTCCCCCCTTCACACTGGCTCGACCCACTGTGCCCAAATCTCTGACTGTGATCGAGGAAGAGAAGGCCAACGTAGGAATCTTGATGAATGGTGTAGTGAATCTGATTCGTGGTGGAGTGACTGGTCTGGATCTGCTGGAGGTGTTCCTCGGTCGACGGATCCAGCCGCTCCATGCGCGGGACCATCCCATGTGGCATTACTCGGGAGTCGACGACACAACTCGTACCCATCCGGAGGATGTCTCAGAAGAAACGGTCGCTCAATGGTTGCGCGGCATCACTGGAGCGCGTGACAACCCCCAAGGATCCAAAAGAGTCTTGCCCTTCTCCGCTGAGCGCCCACCGAACGTGGTGAGTCATGACATTATCGATTGCTTTTATATCTTGTCGAGTGAATGGGTCTTCAACTGACTGACTTGAATCTTTGCAGGAGTTCACAAACATGTATTCACCTGTGCCTAATGGAGAACAGAACATTGAAGGGGTGGAGAGTGAAGGCGACAGTACCAACATCAGTCATGCCGAAGACAGTGAAGGCAGCGATGACGACTCGGAAGAGAGCGAAGAAGTCGAAGTTCAATCTCCTCCGCGTACCGAGGGACGTTCCAAGCAGCAACAAGATCCTGCAATCGACCAAGGTCGGACTGTGGGGTCGACCACCAGGAGCTCGAAGCGCAATCGGACGCCGACGCCGGAACCGACCGAAAAAGTCGCCAAACAGCCCAAGGTGGCTCCTGCAAAGTCCCGGAAGGCTCTTCCCAGGATGAAGGTTGCCGTGCCGATTGCTTCGACGTAAGTATTCTTGCTCCTTGCTTAACTTGTTGCTGAACTTCATATTTTTGCTGACCGAGTGAAACTTGAATGTCAGGGCTGCTACCTCGGTGACGTCACCGGTGCGGGCTGAGGAAGGCGCGGAGAAGGATATGTCCGACGCAGCTACTTCCCGCCGAGGTATGACATATTGCCATTCGACATTTTTCTCAAACCATTCGACAGTCGTGTGAAATGTTGTCTGGTGACTGCAGAGCCAAGGAATGTCCTCCAGATCGCTGATGACGGTGAAGATGAGCTTCAGAGGAGTGCCGACCCCGCAGCTCCTACTCCGACTGAACCAGATTCAGCACCGGATCTGATGACCGTGAAGCTCGCCAATCCGCCTCAAGCGCCGGTCTCTCAAGCGCCAGTCTCTCAAGCGCCAGTCCTTCTGGCTGTATCACTGGAGCTGCAAAGGAGGCGATGATCCAAGCCGAGCACATGATGCGGCACACGAAGGAGGTGTACGAGGCCAGCAAGTTAGCTTACGACGCCAGCTCGGCGCTTCGAGCGAACGTCCGAGTAAGTGCGCTTGTAAGTTTGTTTTTTATTGTGTCGTTTTCCGTTTATCTTGACTTGACTCTACACCCACTGGGTGTTTTATGTCCGTCGATGTGTAGTCGCTTGTCACTCACTCGGCCAGGACTGACCTGGTCGAGTGGTAATTGCTTGTCACGCACTCGGCCAGGGCTGACCTGGCCGAGTGGACATTTTTCCAGTGGGGGCACGCTGAGTGCACCCACTGGGTGTAGTCCCCGGGACCGCTGTCGAATGTTGGTGACATCGGCGGGGGTCTTTTATGTATTTTGCTGTTTATTTGTCACTCGGACAGGCCGGACCTGGTCGAGTGATAGTAGGTCCAGTGGGGGCACGCTGAGTGCACCCACTGGGTGTAGTCCCCGAGACCGCCGCCGGATGTTTGCATCGGCGGGGGTCTGAAAGAGACATTGTAGATTGTTTTTTTTTGTTTTTTTTTTGACTCGGACAGGTCGGGCCTGGTCGAGTGAGGTTGAGTCCAGTGGGGGCACGCTGAGTGCACCCACTGGGTGTAGTCCCCGAGACTACTGTCGATCATTTACGATCGATAGTAGTCTTAAGAACTTGGACTCGGAGCCCAAATTTGTGTTTGAAACACACTCTCCACTCGGCATGCCGAGCGGATGTCTTGTCTTAGTATCTTCCCTCCTAAATGCTTGATGTAGAAATGGAAATGATGTCCATGAAACCAGCAGAGTAGGTCTTGTCAGTTCGGACCTTTCCATCAACCATGATATGATGCTGCATTAGGGTGGGTGGGTTTTGTGCTTCCACTCGGGTGCGGAAGAATATTTCTGTCGACTGAATTGTGTTTGTTGTTGATCTCAGAAGACTTGCGAACTCGGGACTCAATATGTTAACTTGGAGAAAGAGAAGAACCAGCTTCAACTGGACCTGGAAGTGGCCAAGAAGGACCTGGAGCGCGTGCAGGCTGACCTGAAGGCTTTGGGAGGTAAACTTCGTCGACCGAATGCACCATTACTTGTTTCTTCTATCTTTGAACCGAGTGACTCCACTCGAGCAGACGTGTGTGGTGAGAATCGTCGACTCCAAGCGCGACTCAACAATGTTGTTTCCTTAGATACCATGAAGAAGGCGCTTGAAGATAAGGACAAATCACTCGCCGATGCTCAGAAGACGGCGAGGGAGAAAACTGAAGCCGCAGAGAAGAAACTCGCCATAACCAGTAAGTTGGAAGAGGAGAACACCAAACTCAAGCAGGAGCGGGCCGACTGGGGCAAGAGGGTTGAGTAGGCGACCAAGAGAGCGAAGGGTCTGGAGAAATATCTGGGGGACTTCGCGAAGAAGATGTACATTTTTCTTGAAGGTAACTTTCTCCAGTCGAGTGAATTCCGTTAATTCCCAGAGAACAGCAGCATGACCAATCTTTGCCTTCTTCTTCGTGTAGAATTCTGCCAAGACTTTGACAAGGAGACTGAAGAGATTGAGCGAAGTCTGGACCCCACCAAGTCATCCATCGGGGATGCCGTAGCCATGAACATGTTTCGGCTTGAAGCTTGTCTCGGAGGTGTCCGGGGATATGTCCCTCGACTGAGGGCCGCGATGGAGAAGATCGACAAGGAATTATGGCCAGAGGACTCTCTTCAGACTGACCTCGAGTCGATGATGACTCGCCTTGATGAGCTCCCCGGTCGAGTGCAGGCGTGGAAAAAATCTGCGGCACGCTGCGGAGCTGACGTAGCGCTCTCACTCGTCCGGGTCCATTGTAAGGAGGCCAAGGAGGACAGACTGAAGGCTATTCAAGTGGCCAACACGAAGAAACTTCAGTTCCAGGACTTCATGGAGACCTTCATCGCAGCAGCCACTCGGATCGCCGACGGGATTGATCTGGACATTTTCGTCGAGCCCGCGAGTCCCACCGGAGCTTGAGAAAAACTTTGCTGGTAGTCGAAACTTTATTTTGCCTCGGTATGCCGAGTGACGGTGTAACCGCTTAAAACTTCGTTCGGGCCTTAAGCCTGAGTACTTTCCGTTTACATGGGCAACTTTTATCCATGTTGGATATTCTGGATTTATCTGCATCTTGCTTTCCAGTCCTTTGCTTGGTTGATTTTGTTTGCTTTCCGAGTGAGACGGATATTCATCACTCGGAAGAATTTTGGACTTAGGCGAGGACTGACTCGCAGCTAAGTCCCCGAGTGAGAGGAGTGCTCGACACTCGATAGATATTTTGACTTGGCCGAAATTTGGTTCACAGCTAAGCCCCCGAGTGGGAGGATTGGTCGTCACTCGGGAGAGTTTTTAACTTAGGCGAAAACTTGTTCGCAGCTAAGCTTTCAAGTGAATGGGATGCTATTCACTCGACGAGATTCTTAACTTAGGCGGAATCTGGTTCGCAGCTAAGTCCCCGAGTGAGAGGATTGCTCGTCACTCGGGAGAGTCTTTAACTTAGGCGAAAACTTGTTTGCAGCTAAGCTTTTCGAGTGAATGGGATGTTATTCACTCGACGGGATATTTAACTTAGGCGAAATCTGGTTCACAGCTAAGCCCCCGAGTGAAAGGATTGCTCGTCACTCGGGAGAGTTTTTAACTTAGGCGAAAACTTGTTCGCAGCTAAGCTTTCGAGTGAATGGGATGCTATTCACTCGACGAGATTCTTAACTTAGGCGGAATCAGGTTCGCAGCTAAGTCCCCGAGTGAGAGCATTGCTCGTCACTCGGGAGAGTCTTTAACTTAGGCGAAAACTTGTTTGCAGCTAAGCTTTTCGAGTGAATGGGATGTTATTCACTCGACGGGATATTTAACTTAGGCGAAATCTGGTTCGCACCTAAGCCCCCGAGTGAAAGGATTGCTCGTCACTCGGGAGAGTTTTTAACTTAGGCGAAAACTTGTTTGCAGCTAAGCTTTTCGAGTGAATGGGATGTTATTCACTCGACGGGATATTTAACTTAGGCGAAATCTGGTTTGCACCTAAGCCCCCGAGTGAAAGGATTGCTCGTCACTCGGGAGAGTTTTTAACTTAGGCGAAAACTTGTTCGCAGCTAAGCTTTCGAGTCAATGGGATGCTATTCACTCGACGGGATTTTTAACTTAGGCGAAATCTGGTTCGCAGCTAAGCCCCCGAGTGAGAGGATTGCTCGTCACTCGGGAGAGTTTTTAACTTAGGCAAAAACTTGTTCGCAGCTAAGCTTTCGAGTGAATGGGATGCTATTCACTCGACGGGATTTTTAACTTAGGCGAAATCTGGTTCGCAGCTAAGCCCCCGAGTGGAGGATTGCTCGTCACTCGGGAGAGTTTTTAACTTAGGCAAAAACTTGTTCACAGCTAAGCTTTCGAGTGAATGGGATGCTATTCACTCGACGGGATTTTTAACTTAGGCGAAATCTGGTTCGCAGCTAAGCCCCCGAGTGAGAGGATTGCTCGACACTCGGAGTATTTTTAACTTAGGCGAAAACTTGTTCGCAGCTAAGCTTTCAAGTGAATGGGATGCTATTCACTCGACGAGATTTTTAACTTAGGCGAAATCTGGTTCGCAGCTAAGCCCCCGAGTGAGAGGATTGCTCGACACTCGGAGTATTTTTAACTTAGGCGAAAACTTGTTCGCAGCTAAGCTTTCGAGTGAATGGGATGCTATTCACTCGACGAGATTTTTAACTTAGGCGAAATCTGGTTCGCAGCTAAGCCCCCGAGTGAGAGGATTGCTCGTCACTCGGAGTATTTTTGAACTTAGATTTGTGCGATCGGAATCGACAAAACACTGCAGGAGTCGTATCTTTGATAAGCAAAACTGTTTAGAGTACTCTTATTACATCAAACAGCTCAGTCTTCAGGTATAAAACCGTCGAAGTAAATCCGCGTTCCAGGCCTGCGGCTCGTCAATGTTCTTCTTGAGGTTGAAAAGGTGGTAGGCTCCATTGTTCAGTACTTTGGTGACGACGAAAGGGCCTTCCCATGTGGGGCGAGCTTGTGAGGCCGCTGCTGATCCACTCGGAGCACGAGGTCACCTTCATGGAACAACCGACTCCTGACATGCCTTGCATGAAAGCGACGCAGATCTTGCTGGTACACATTCGACCGAATCAAAGCCATTTCTCGCTCTTCTTCAAGGAGATCCACAGCGTACTGACGTGCTTGTTCAGCCTCAGCCTCCGAGTAAAGATCCACACGAGGAGAATTGTGAAGGAGATCACTCGGCAAGATAGCCTCGGCTCCATACACCATAAAGAAGGGAGTGCGATCAGTCGACCGATTTGGAGTCATCCTCAAGCCCCACAGAACAGACGGTAATTCAGTAACCCAAGCTCCAGCTGCATGATCAAGTTCGCGCATGAGTCGAGGCTTCAATCCTTGAAGGATAAGGCCATTTGCTCGCTCCGCCTGACCGTTGGACTGGGGGTGCGCAACGGATGCGTAATTCACCCGAGTACCTTGAGTGGAGCAAAAGTTTCTGAACTCTTCCGAGTCAAAATTAGAACCATTGTCTGTGATGATACTGTGGGGAACTCCGTATCTGAATATTATCTCTCTCATGAATTTGATGGCCGTGCGTGAGTTCAGCTTCTTAATAGGTTTGGCCTCAATCCATTTGGTGAACGTGTCGACTGCTACCAGCAGATGCGTGAAACCACTCTGGCCCATCCAGAGAGGCCCGACCATATCCAATCCCCAAACAGCGAACGGCCAGACAAGTGGAATAGTCTTCAAAGCAGACGCAGGCTTGTGTGACAAGTTCGCATAGAATTGGCATCCTTCACAGTGCTGAACAATCTCTTTAGCCATTTCATTGGCGCGCGGCCAGAAGAAACCAGCTCGGTATGCCTTGGCAACAATCGTCCGAGAGGACGCATGATGACCGCAAGTCCCCGAGTGAACTTCCTCCAGAATCAGTCAACCTTCTTCGGGAGAGATGCACCGCTGAGCCACGCCGGTTACGCTCTCTCTGTAGAGCTGTCCATTCATAACAGTGAATGCCTTGGATCTGCGGACAATCTGTCGAGCCTCAACCTCATCTTCTGGAAGTTCTCGTCTGAGTATGTACGCGATATAGGGCACCGTCTAATCGGGAGTAATCACCAGAATCTCGACGACCAGATCTATGACTGCTGGGACATCAACTTCAGTCGGATTGGAGGCGCTTATAGGCTGCGGGGGCTCTTCGGTGAAGGGGTCCTCCTGCACCGAAGCAGAGTGCAAATGTTCCAGAAACACGTTGCTGGGTACAGGTTTCCGAGTAGATCCGATTTTTGCTAGCTCGTCAGCTACCTGATTCTTCACTCGGGGAACATGGTGGAGTTCCAAACCCTCAAACTTCTTCTCCAGCTTCTTTACTGCATTGCAATAACCGGTCATGGCGGGGTTCCTGACGTCCCACTCTTTCATCACCTGATTAACCACCAAATCTGAGTCACCGTATACCATCAGGCGACGGACGCCGAGTGAGATGGCCATACCTAACCCGTAGAGGAGTGCCTCGTACTCAGCTTCATTATTGGAGGAATCGAAGTGAATCTGGAGGACATAACTGAGCTTATCACCCTTTGGAGACACCAACACTACACCGGCACCAGAGCCATTCAGCATCTTCGAGCCGTCAAAGAACATGGTCCAGTGTGCCGAGTGGATTTGGATTGGCTGCTGCTGTTCTATCCACTCGGCCATGAAGTCAGCAAGTGCTTGAGATTTGATGGCTTTCTTTGCTTCAAACTTGATATCAAAATAGAGGAGCTCAATGGCCCATTTGGCCACTCGACCAGTCGCGTCTCGATTGTTGAGGATCTCGGCCAGTGGAGCATCACTGACGACTGAAACTGAGTGATCTTGGAAGTAGTGCGCCACCTTCTTCGCTGATAGATATATACCATAGATAAGCTTCTGGTAATGTGGGTACCTTTGCTTTGAAGGAGTCAACACTTCAGAGATGTAGTATACTGGGCATTGGACCTTATAAGCCTTGCCCTCTTCTTCTCGCTCGACAGTGAGAACCGTACTGACGACTTGATTGGTGGCTGCAATGTACAGGAGCAGGGGTTCTTTGCTGTGCGGAGCAGCAAGCACCGGCTGGGTGGAGAGCAAGGCTTTGAGCTCGCCAAACGCTGCTTCTGCCTCTGGAGTCCACTCGAACGTATCAGATTTCTTCATCAGTCGGTATAAAGGCAGTGCCTTCTCTCCGAGACGAGAAATGAATCTACTCAGCGCCGCCAGGCAACCAGTGAGCTTCTAGACATCGTGTATACGCTCAGGGCGTTTCATTCGGACGATGGCACCAATCTTCTCAGGATTCACGTCGATCCCTCGTTCGGAAACAAGAAAACCGAGTAACTTTCCACCAGGAACTCCAAAAGTACACTTGGTTGGATTCAACTTGATGTCATATTTCCTTAAGTTGGCGAATGTTTCTGCCAAGTCAGTCAGCAGGTCGGAACCTTTGCGAGACTTGACTACAACATCGTCCATATAGGCCTCGACATTCCGACTGATCTGGTCGAGGAGACATTTCTGAATCATGCGCATGAAAGTAGCGCCAGCATTTTTCAGACCAAAAGGCATGGTGATGTAACAGAAACACCCGAAAGGGGTGATGAAGGCCGTCTTTATTTCATCTGGGCCAAACAGATGGATCTGATGGTAGCCAGAGTATGCATCGAGAAAAGATAAACGCTCACACCCCGCTGTCGAGTCCACAATCTGGTCGATGCGGGGGAGCGGGAAATGATCTTTCGGGCAGGCCCGATTGATATGTTTAAAGTCTATACACATGCGTAGTGACTTGTCTTTCTTGGGGACCATGACGACGTTCGCGAGCCACTCAGAGTGGTAAACCTCGCGTATGAACT
Source organism: Elymus sibiricus (assembly GCA_039707655.1). Classification (NCBI taxonomy): domain Eukaryota; kingdom Viridiplantae; phylum Streptophyta; class Magnoliopsida; order Poales; family Poaceae; genus Elymus; species Elymus sibiricus. The sequence goes on from CM077672.1 coordinate 67,017,554, forward strand.
CAGCCGCCAAGAGTCGAGCCACTTCCTCGCCGATTGCTTTCCGCTTCTCTGTTGCCGACCGACGCAAGTGCTCCTTTACGGGCTTGGCCTTGGGGTCGACCCTCAGACGGTGCTCAGCCAGCCCCCTGGGTACACCCGGCATGTCAGAAGGCTTCCATGCAAAGATGTCCCAGTTCTCACGGAGGAACTGGATGAGCGCGTCTTCCTATTTGCTGTCGAGTGTTGTTGAAATATTGGTCGGAGCAGCATTAGGATCCGTCGGGTGAATGTGCACTGGTTTCATGTCTCCTGCCGACTGAAAAGAAGACTCAGTGGCGGGCTTCTTGGAACGCAATAGATCGGCGGGATCAGCATTCTTCTTGTATTCTTCCAACTCGACCACAGCCATTTGCTGGTCGGCAATTTTGGAGCCCTGCTGGAGGCACTCCTCAGCCCTCTGCCGATTCCCTGTGACTATGATCACACCCTTGGGCCCGGGCATCTTCAGCTTGAGATACACGTAACATGGACGGGCCATGAAACGTGCATAAGCCGGACGACCAAGGATGGCGTGATATGCACTCTGAAAGTCTACAACTTCAAACGTCAACTTTTCCTTGCGAAAATTCTTGTCGGTGCCGAACACCACATCCAATGCAATCTGACCGAGTGACTTGGCCTTCTTCCCAGGGATGACCCCGTGGAATTGCATATTGCTCTCACTGAGCCTGGACATCGGAATGCCCATCCCCTTAAGGGTATCTGCATATAAAATGTTCAGGCCACTCCCTCCGTCCATGAGAACTTTGCGGAGTCGAGTGTCTCCTACCACCGGATCCACCACCAAAGCCTGCCGACCTGGGGTAGCAACATGAGCGGGGTGGTCCGACTGATCAAAGGTGATAGGAGTCTGGGACCACTTGAGGTACGTGGGGGTGGCAGGAACAACCATGTTGACCTCCCTGTTTATGACCTTCAGTCGACTCTTGCTTTCTACATCAGCAAAAATCATCAAAGTGGCATTAACCTCAGGGAAGTCATCTTTCTCTTCATCTTCTTCTTTCTCAGGATCTTTTCCACTCGACTGTCCTTCCTTGAACTGCTAGATCAGTAATCTGCACTGTCGAGTGGTGTGTTTCGGCAATATCAAGTTGCCTTCTTCGTCCTTCCTCGTGTGAATGGCACATGGCATATCCAGGACATCCGTTGACTGATTCTTTGACTTCTTTTGAGTAAACTTCCCCTTGGGCTTCCCTTTCCCTTTTCCTTGCGCCGCCAGAGCAGCTACTTCTGCCTGAGCAGAACCATCAGCTTTACGCTTTTGCTTTCGACTGGAATTTCCGCCGCCGGCGCCATTGTCGACTGCTTTTCCCTTGCCACTACGGAGGCGATCCTCCTCTTCGCCGTTGGCGTACTTAGTGGCAATTTCCATCATCTTGCTAAGAGACATATCTCCTGTCCGACCAAACTTCAAGTAGAGCTCTCTGTATCTAACGCCGGCCTTGAAGGCGCAAACAGCTTGGTGCTCGGAAACACCTTCCACTGTGTGATGAAGAGTGGTCCAACGCTGAATGTAATCCCTCAAAGTTTCATTCGGCTTCTGTACACAATGCTGCAACTCGGTCAAACCAGCGGGACGCTTGCAAGTGCCTTCGAAAGTTTTGATGAATACTCGGGTAAGATCCTCCCAGCAATAGATGCTAGAAGGAGCCAACTGATTTAGCCATGCTCGGGCCGAACCATCTAACATCAGAGATAGGTGCTTCATAGCTCTGTTGTCGTTGCCTCCACCGATCTGTACAGCCACTCGGTAATCATCTAGCCAAGTTTCTGGCTTCGACTCACCGGTGAATTTGCTAACCCTAGCTGCCAACCTGAAGTTGGGGGAATCTCAGCAGATCGAATGGCTCTGCTAAAACACTCTGGACCAGAAACTACTACACCGCTTCCACTCGGAAAACCTCTGTCATAGCCATCTCTGTTATACCTGCCCCTGTCGACCCGATTCTGTACGAGAACTGACCTCGCGTCAAACCCAGGGTCCCACTCATCACCGTACGGGCGCCTATCATCATAGTGCCGGGGCACGTATGGACCACTCCGCAGAGGAGTGGGCACTCGACGATGGTCATCACGGTGATATCGAGGAGCAAACTGATCTTGCCTCTGATCTCTGAACTGATCATTACGATAATCTCCGCCTCTGCGATGCAGAGGTGACCCTGGACTGTGGGCCGATTGGACCGTGTCTGCCTTAGCTGATCTGCTGTGTATCTTGTTGCGCGACTGAGAGACAGCAGAGTTCTGCTCTCGAGCCGCCCCAAGCAGAGCTCGGATCTGCTCAAGACCTCTGCCAGCCTCAGAATTGGACGGCTGGATAGAATCTGCAATCCTAGCCGCTGCCGCAAAGTTCTGGATCGGAGTACGGAATACCTGAAGGTTGTCGTCGACTGGAGGGAATAACTGACGCTGTCGAGTGCGCTCGTCGAGTGTCCTCTGCATCTCTTCGAGGCGCGTGCGCTCCGCCAAAGTGGCCAGACGCGCAGCCTCCAGAGCTTGGGCCTCTGCAGTCACGCCGACGATGGGGGTTTGGAGGACCTCCTCATCCCTGCGCTGCTGATCATTCAACGGGCCGCCACGCTCGCGGCCGCCATGGACGTAGCCGGGCGGGCTCTGAAGAGAACCCGCCATGAAAACTTCTGCTGCCGGATCGCAGCTTTCACACTCGGAAGGGAGCTCAGATTGATCTGACGCCGAATCGAACGCGCCGTGAAGTGACTCGGCGGGCTCGATAGCCGCAATCTGCGGAGTCGACGCCTGGCGCACCGCCGCATGCCTCACCCATCGCTGGAGCCGCGAGCGACCAGATCGCTTGCGGCGACGCACGGCAGGGAGAGTGAACGATGCCGGAGCCGATATGTACTGGGTCGACGGCTGCCGAAGAAGAACGCCGCATGAACTCACGCTGAAGTGCGTTGCCCCGCGAACAGGGAGAGCCTCAACGTCGAGAGGGGCTTCCAGGAGCCATGCGGAGTCGTCGGCGACGAAGGTGAGCGCACCGAGATGGATCTCGCGGCCCAGGACCAAACCGCCGCCGGAAGACATGATGAAGATGAAAAAGGCAACCTCGCCGGAAGTCGCTTAGACGCCTGCCCCACGGTGGGCGCCAATTGTCGTGGGAACGAGCCTGACAGTAGAGGTTAGGGGTACGTAAGTAGAGGGCAGAGTCCTAGCTACGGTGAGATTGTACACACGGATGTATGAGTTCAGGCCCCTCTCGTGGAGGTAACAGCCCTACGTCTCAGCGCTCGGAAGCTTTCTGTCGTGTGGTATGTGTGAGATACAGGGGGTGCGAACCCTTGTGCTAGAGGGGAGGGGTGGCTTATATAGAGTGCGCTGCCCCTCATAATCGCCAGGCAACCAAGGGTTCGATCGTGGTATAAAGGTGAACGTTACTGATAACGTATGTAATAAATGCTACTTATGGCGACCAGTCGAACTCCTGCCCGTTGGCCTCCCTAGAGTGGCTTCTGGTCTTCTGCGGTCGACTGACTTCTGGTTCTTCCGAGTGAAAAGGCGGCTGTCGAATGGTGGGAGAAACCTCTGAGTGGATTTTCTGTCGAGTGACTCATGCGCCATGGTGATTTCAGTCGGAGTCTTCCTTGTAATCTTGTAATCTTTAAGTTCTCCAATGTGGTGTCCTTAGGTAGGGTATGTAGGTCAGGCCTAAGACCCTACCCTAGGTACATATCTCCATCATGAGGCGGCGGATGCATTGTCTCGTTTGGGGTCTCAACGGAAGCCTGTTCCACCCAATGTTTTTCTGGATGTGTTGCACAACCCGTCAGTCAAATTACCGGCGGAGGAAGGTATTCCTGTTCCTGATCCAGAGGCGGCTCCAGTGGCCGTTGTTCATGATATACCTGATTGGACAGTTCCTTACCTAGCTTATCTAAGCCGTGGTGAGCTCCCAGCGGATTAAATCATTGCTCGACAGATTATCAGGCGATCCAAGTCTATGACTATTGTCAATGGCGAGTTGCATAGACGGAGTGTCACAGGTTGTCGGTGTACTAAAGTTTGGGTCTTTTTAGTACCCCATACTTGTGCACGGACGGTTGTAGCCATACCAGCGGCAAGGCCTGCCGGAGGACAGCTGGAAACAGATACAAGAATATCAAGAAGGCATTCAAGCCGATGATCAGAAAATAGAAGACCGAAGGCTGGGTTCCCGGAAAGATCCTTGCCGGGAAGGCTCGCGATGGCCCGGCAAGGCCTCGCACCCGGCAAGATATCGCACCCGGCAAGATCCCACCGCTCCGGTACAGTGCCACCGCTCCAGCGCAGCGACCGACCTGTCGTTTAGGGCTTGTCCTCCTGGTTGCGTGTCAAGGCATTGACCGCGGAAGGGGTTAAGCGGCGCTGATGGGACGGGACCTTTTTCCGCCCCCAATAAAGTAAGGGACACCTAAACGGAGCATTAAATGTGTTTGTCCTAAGACGTCAGTGGTAATCATGTAACACTATAGTAACTTTACACCTCTTGTACTGCTGTCTGCCACTGTTGGTGACCCCTTCGACATATAAAAGGAGGCCCAAGGCGAGCTACAGGAGGGGGAGGACCTTTTCTGGCCCATTCTGCATGCGTAGCTGCTCCTTGAACGTACTGTTCATCGCAAGCGCTCCGTGTACTTGAGCTAAGAACACCCACAATAAACTAAAGCAGGAGTAGGGTTTTACGCTTCCCAGCGGCCCGAACCTGGGTAAAAATTTCTGCGTTTGATTGTTGGATCCGCTCTTTGTGCATATCTTTTCCCTTGCCGAACCGTAAAGGGATCCACGCGATCCCATAGGTGTCGTACGCCGACATCTTTGGCGCGCCAGGTAGGAAAAAAGGTTGCGCGAACCCGATCTAGCGGTCAGCGCGCCAGTTCTTGATCATTTCCGTCGCCATGGCTCCCAAGAAGAAGGGTGCTACGGCGGTTGATCCATCCGCGTCCGGCCTGCCCGTACCCACACAGACGGGCGACGGCGTGGGCGCTGGTGGAGGAGGTGGAGGTCTTGAGCCTCCGCGACGTTCTGGCGATCAGAGCCAGGCAAGCGGCGTTGTTCGCAGCGCCAGGTCTAAGGATGGAGCCATGCTACCTACGGGTGGCGCGGCGAACTCCAAAGACGGGACGGCGCCTTCCAAGACACCCACGTCGGCGCATGCGCCGCGGCCTTCTCAGGTCGCGCGCGACGTGCAGTGCCGCGACGTTGGTGGCTCCAGGCACCCCCATGGAAAAACCCCTGCGCATCAATCCCAAGATGCGCGGGGCCAAGATCCACGTCAACATGCCGGCGGAAGCAAGGCGCGGTCGCAAGACCGTGGCGGTGCTCCTTCTAACACAGTTAGGAGTCAGAGCACCTCACGTTCTTCGCACCTTTCGCCACCGCCTACCCCGGCAGAAGCGTTGGCGCGAGCTCAGCTGCTCCTAGACTTCCCTCCCGCTGTGGAGAAGCTGGAATAATGGAGATCTGCTATCCAGACCCTCATCGGCTTTGCCAATAACGACAGGCCACAGCACGCGGGGCCTTCGCGGCGGCAGTCCACAGAGCCGGTGCGGGCTGATGACGAAAAGACCGGAGGCGGCACGACTACGATGCGCTCCCCTCCGCCACGATAACAGCGGTCGCTAACCCGGCGGACTGATGCCCGTGTTGATGATTCCACGGCGTCGTCTGATCCGCGGGTTCGCCGCGATGAACGTCAAGTCCTTCGGGAACGAAACAAAGAAGACGCTCAAACTACCATCGAGCGGCGGCGGGAGGCGCGCCGTCAATCCGACAGGCGCGCAGGACCCACTGTAGACGAGCCTGCGCCAGGGTATTCTGGTAGCCTACCTTACGAGGTGGGTTGTCCAGCTTTTACTCGTGAGCTGCGGCGAGTCCAGTGGCCCAACTCCCGAACTTTCAAACCGGAGGTGCCGGAGAAATACGACGGCAAGACTCACCCGTCAGAGTTCCTAAGCATCTACACCATTGCGGTGCAGGCTGCCGGAGCTCGAGACGACAAGATATTTGCCAACTACTTCCCATTGGTGCTTAAGCCCAACGTCAGGTCGTGGTTGATGCATCTGTCGGAGAATTCCATTTCATCCTGGGCAGATTTGTGCCATGAATTTGTTGGCGCCTTTACTGGAGGCCACCAGGCTCCTGGCCAAGAGAGTGATTTGCATCTCATCCCCCAGAAAGATGGCGAAACCTTGAGCAAGTACAAACAGAGATTCAGCCGTATACAGCACAACATTCCAGACGTTCATCCTGCCGCAGTTATCAGCGCCTTTCATCAGAATGTGCGCAACCGCAAGATGCGGGAAGAGCTGGCGATGAACAAAGTCAGGGATGTCGCCGAGCTCTATGCTCTGGCTGACAGATGTGCTCGGGCCGAAGAGGGAAGGAGACTCCCCGGCGAGGATGCTGGCGCGGAAGTCGACTCTGAAGGCGAAGACGCCACCACCTCGGTGAAGAAAGGTCGACGGCGGAACAGGAAGCGCAAGGGCAAGGCCGTCCTTGCCGTCGAGGGATCCGGCAACCCCAGCACCGCCAAGAAGGTCAAGACTGATGGCCCCGGCAAGGAGGTTGCCAGGTGTGCCGCATGTCAGGCCTTGGCGGCTGCCGACAAGCCGGAGGGCTCCGACAAGCAGTACTGCAAGATCCATCGCACCAAGGGCCACGACCTCCAAAACTGCCGGCAAGTTGAGCAGCTTGTCGAGAAGCAGAAAGCCAAGTATGAGAGGCGAGACAAGGAGAAGGCCCAGGATGGCGCTGAGGGGTCTGGTAAGAAACGCGGTGGCCGAGGAGGTCGCCGCGGCAAGGCCAAGCAACAGAAGGAGATGCCCGCTCGAGGCCGCGACAAGGAACAGGGGGGTGACGATGATGACGAAGAGGGCGACAAGTCCAGCGAGCATGAGTTCCAAAAAGCCAAAGAAGCCATGTGCGTTGACGGAGGCGCCTTGTTGCATTCCTCTCACCGCCGACTCAAACAGTGGGCGCGCGAGATTAATGCGGCAGAGCCATCGGTCGATGCCCGGAAACCATTGAAATGGTCCCACACGCCTATCATCTTTGACGCCGAGGACCACCCTGATCGCACAACTGCGGTCGGGTGTTTGCCATTGCTGGTTTCACCAACGATCCGCAACCTCAAGGTGACAAAGATGTTAGTTGACGGTGGGGCCAGTTTGAACTTGATCTCGCCTGATGTGATCAAGAGATTGCAAATTCTTGATGAAGATCTCGAGGAAACGGGCACGTTCCAAGGGATCAATCCAGGAAGGAGCCAGCCGAAGGGCAAGATCACGCTGCCAGTAACATTTGGTAGTGAGCTGAACTACAGGACAGAGAAGATCGTCTTCGACGTCGCCAAGATTCCATTACCATATAATGGGATTCTTGGTCGCCCGGCGCTGGCCAAGTTCATGGCGGCATCACACTACGCCTATAATACATTAAAGATGCCTGGGCCGATGAGCATCATCACTGTTCACTCCGAAAAGAAAGATGCGCTTATCTGCACCGACCAACTCTACTGGGAGGCAGTTGCAGCACCTGCCGCCAAGGCACTTGCTCCTGCCGCCGAAGCTCCCGGGAGGAAGAAGACCGGCAAGACCTCTAGCACACACTCCGGCAAGCGCACCTCCTCGGAGTGTTGCGCTCCCGTTGAGGATATGCCAGAGAGCTCCACCGGCAAGAGCAAGAAATCCAAGGTGGCTCCACCAGAAACTAAGAAGGTGCCCGCCAAGGAGGATGGCACGGGAGGAACTTTCACCATAAGTTCCACCCTCGATGACAAATAGGAAAGGGCGCTCATTGCCTTCCTGCGGGCGAATGTCGATGTGTTTGCATGGCAACCATCTGATATCCCCGGTGTTCCTAGGGAGGTAATCGAGCACCACCTTGCTGTCTGTCCTCACGCGTGGCCCGTCAAGTAGAAGGTCAGGAAGCAAGCTTTGGAGCGGCAAGAATTTATTGCCGAAGAGATCAGGAAGCTAGAAGCGGCAGGTTTAGTCAGAGGAGTCCTCCATCCAACATGGTTGGCCAATCCAGTTGTAGTGCGCAAGGCGAATGGAAAATGGAGGCTGTGTATTGACTATATAGATATCAATAAAGCCTGTCCAAAAGATCCTTTTCCCTTGCCGTGCATCGACCAGATTGTGGACTCCACTATTGGCTGCGATTTGCTATCATTTCTTGACGCATATTCAGGCTATCATCAGATTTTCATGTCAAAGGAAGATGAAGAGAAAACCACATTTATCACCCCATGTGGCACGTATTGCTTCATACGCATGCCTTTCGGGTTGAAAAGTGCTGGTTCAACGTTTGCAAGAGCGGTCCAAATTGGTTTTGAGCCCCAGCTACATAGAAATATGGAAGCTTATATGGATGACATAGTGGTTAAAAACAAGGACAAGGCAACGCTCATCCAAGATCTAGAAGAGACATTTACAAATCTGCGCAAGATCAATCTGAAGCTCAATCCTGAGAAGTGTGTGTTTGGCGTTCCATCTGGCAAGCTTCTCGGGTTCTTTGTGTCTCAACGTGGAATTGAAGCAAATCCTGACAAGATCAAGGCAATTGAGCAGATTGAAGCACCAAGACGTGTCAAAGATGTGCGGCGACTTGCCGGCTGCGTTGCTGCTCTGAGCAGGTTCATCTCCAAATCCGCTGAGCGCGCCCTGCCTTTCTTCAAAATCTTGAAGAAGGCAGGTCCAATGAAGTGGACTCCAGAAGCGGAGGCAGCGCTGCAGGACTTGAAGAGGTACCTCTCCTCTCCGCCGACACTAGTCGCGCCTAAACCGCAAGAGCCGTTGTTGCTATATCTAGCGGCAACGAATCAAGTGGTTAGTGCTGCGTTAGTGGCGCAGAGAGAAGTCGACGAAGAAGCAGCGGCAGCGGCAAGCCCGTCAAGCGACAAGCCGGGACCCTCCCCGGCAGAGTCTAGTGCCGGCAAGGCAGGATCTGCGCAGTCAAATGAAGCAATGCAGAAGAAGAAGATGGTGCAGTGCCCAGTCTATTTTGTCAGCTCCCTTTTGCAGGGGGCCAGGTCAAGATATTCTGGCGTGCAGAAGTTGCTCTTCGGCCTCCTTATGGCCTCGAGGAAGCTGCGCCATTATTTCCAAGCACATGAAATCACCGTCGTCACTCGCTTCCCGTTGCAGTGGATTTTACGAAATCCAGATGCGACCGGCAGAATTGTGGAGTGGGCGTTGGAACTGTCAAGCTTTGGTCTCAGATTTGAAAGCACTTCAACTATCCAGAGCAGAGCCTTGGCGGAATTCATCGCAGAATGGACACCAACGCCAGACGAAGAAATCCAAGAGACAACTATCCCCGGCAAGGAAATAGATCGAGAATGGATTATGTACTTTGATGGGGCTTTTTCGTTGCAAGGCGCCGGTGCTGGCGTGCTGCTTGTCGCACCCACCGAAGAGCACCTCAAGTATGTAATTCAGATGCACTTTCCCCGGGAGAGATCAACAAACAACACTGCAGAATATGAAGGGCTGCTTGCCGGACTCAGGATCGCGGCAGACCTTGGAATTAAGAAGCTCATAGTCAGAGGTGACTCACAGCTTGTCGTCAGGCAAGTTAACAAAGACTATCAGAGCCCGTTGATGGAAGCATATGTAGATGAAGTGAGAAATTGGAGGAGCGTTTTGACGGTCTGCAAACAGAGCATGTTCCCCGTGCGGAGAACAACATTGTCGACGACCTGTCAAAGCGTGCTGCCCTCAAGTTACCTGTGGAACCAAGAACTTTTGTGCTCCGCTTAACTCAGCCATCCGTATCACCATCAACGAGGCAAGACAAAAGAAGAAAGTTGAGTACCGGCAAGTACTTTCCGGCAGAGCTTCCAGAAGCCACCGGCAAGGAAGTTGCCGGGAACGACACGGTTGCCGGTGAGCAGCAGCTTCGCGCTGAACCTCAGGTTCTTGCCGCAGAAGCAAGCGCTCCCGCGGCCGAAGACATGCCTTTAGTCCTTGTTGTCGAGCCGCAGGCTCCAACATGGGCACAACACATCGTCCAGTTCCTTCAAACAGGAGAACTCCCTGAAGAACAGGAAGAAGCGGAGAAAGTAGCCCGTCAGTCTAGTATGTACCAGTTCGTGGACAACGTCCTGTACAGAAAGAGACCGAACGGTGTGAAATTGAAGTGTATCCCTCGGGAGGATGGACTGGAGCTGTTGGCAGAGATACATGGAGGCATATGTGGCTCCCACATAGGCTCAAGAGCTCTTGTTGGTAAGGCATTCCGGCAAGGTTTCTTTTGGCCCACTGCTCTCCAGGATGAAACTGCACTAGTAACCAAGTGTGAAGCGTGCTAGTTCCATTCGAAGCAATTGCATCAACCAGCTCAAGCTCTTCAGACAATCCCTCTTTCCTGGCCATTTTCGGTCCGGGGGCTCGACATATTGGGCCCCTTTCCCCGCGCTGCCGGGGGCTTCGAATACTTGTACGTTGCTATCGACAAGTTCATGAAGTGGCCGGAAGTGGAAGCAGTGAGAAAGGTGATAGCACAGTCAGCCGTCAAGTTCTTCAAGGGAATAGTGTGCCGTTTTGGTGTGCCGAACAGGATCATCACCGACAATGGCACACAGTTCACGAGCCATGCCTTCATGCAGTACGTCCGAGACCTTGGCGGCAAAATCTGTTTTGCCACTGTTGCTCACCCAAGAAGCAACGGCCAAGTGGAGAGGGCAAATGCTGAAGTGCTGCGAGGTCTCAGAACAAGAACTTTCGACAAGCTGTGGAAGACGCTGGATTGATGAGCTGCCGGCGGTTCTTTGGTCAATCAGAACGACACCAAATCGAGCTACCGGCCAGACACCCTTCTCCCTGGTCTACGGGGCAGAAGCAGTTCTCCCCACGGAACTCATATATGGGTCACCTCGAGTGCTCGCTTATGATGAGCTTGAGCAAGAGCAGTTGCGCCAAGATGATGCCACGCTCCTTGAGGAAGATCGTCTTTGGGCTGCTGTGCGAGCTGCACGCTACCAGCAAGCTTTGCGCCGCTATCATAGCCGCAAGGTTCATGCCCGAAGCCTTGAGGAAGGCGACCTTGTTCTTCGGCGCGTTCAGTCCGCCAAGAATTCCAACAAGTTGACGCCGAAGTGGGAAGGCCCTTATCGGGTAGTACGAGTCACCAGGCCTGGCGCAGTCCGCCTGGAGACTGAAGATGGCGTTCCAGTGAGCAACTCCTGGAATATCGAACACCTTCGTAAGTTCTACCCATAAGGCGCGGTTGCCGGGTCCCCCGGCAACCACCTTTTGTACGAGTTTTGCCGGCAAGGCATATGATCCTTTGTACAAAGCCAGGCGCAGACCCTGTGCATAGTTGAATAAAACTTACGTATTTTACAATTCTTGTCGATTTTCATGTCATTTTATATGCATGCTTGTCTGAGATATTGTATTACACCTGCTTCCGGTAAGCATTAATGAACCGCCAAGGTTCCATATCTCTATTTTCTCTTCTTTCTTTTTCTTAAAGGACAAAAGGTTTCCTCGCGTGCAAGTTTGCCGCGGGGGAACGATGATATGGACACCTACAGGCGACGTTCAAGTTGACATTTTGCAATAAGAAGTACAGCAACAAAAAGCTAAGTTGCAAAACTTTTAAGCAAATTTTTGTTGTAGTCTTATTTTCCTTGAATCTTGAACGATTTCGGCTTTGTATGGAAAACCTGCACGCGAAGGAACCTTGTCGTGGTTGGTTGCGCCCTTACTTTGTTTCGAGTTCGCTCAACAACTTAAGTGGCTGCACTGAAAACGTCAAGGTATCTTGTCGGTAGAGACACCCCCAGCAGGCTGCTAAGGATCCGTTCCTCAAAGCGCTCGCGGCAAGGGTGCGCGCACCGGCAAGATCCCAATAAGCGTAGGGCAAAAACCATACAGAAAGAAATCAGACGAGGGAAATAGCTTACATTCATACAAAATATAGCAAGTTATGTTACACTAACAGTCGCCACGATTCTAACATAAGATAAAATTGTCTTTGGCATGGAATAGTGGCGACAGGATGAAGCGAAGCGGCTAGTCCCTGCGCTGACCTTCAACCCGCTTGACGTGGCTCACTCGGTCGACGATGGGCGCGACAAGCTCTTCGAGTGCCTTGAGATCTGCATCCTCCGGCAAGCTAGCAAGAACATTGGTGAGGTTGATGCCAGGGTTCTTGTGCACCACTTTGATGAGCACCTTGTGGAGGACGGCCCTGCAGAGTTTGCGGGATTCGTTGGCCAGATGAGTTGCTCGGTTAGCCTGGAGCAGATTGAGGGCGTCGACGATACCCTCAAAGAACATGGTCAGCTTGGCGCTTGAAGACACCCTCTCGTCGGAAGAGAAGTTGAAGTTATCCAAGCCCATGGTGAACAGCTCTGCGGCGAGCCTTTCCGCGACGTCGACGAGGCGCTCAGTCCAGATCGTCACGCCTTTCTCAAAGTCATTATAGGTGGCGGCGGCGCTGTTGAGCAGACTCTTCTCAGCCTGGAAGTCTTTGACCAAAGCCTTCTCGTGAGCTTTGCTGTTCTCAAGAGACTCCTCCAGCGTTGCGAGCTTCAGTTTCAGATCAGCAATGGATTCATTGGCTGAAGAGAGCTCCTTGATCTTGTCGGACATGGCTGCTTGCATCTCCGCCAAGCTAAAGAGAGTCTTATCTCTGTCGGCTTTGAGCGTTGAGATCTCCTTGCCGTGGCTCTCAAGATCTGCTTCCAGCCTCTTCACATTATCGCCCAGCTCGTTCTTGGCGGCCTCTGCAGCTTCGGCGGCATCGATGTCTTCCTTTAACTTGCCGGCGTGGTCTATGGACAGAGCTTCGAGCGTTTCCTTATGTCTCTGCTCCAGCTCCTAGGTTCGCTGCGCGACGAGCTTTTCGATCTCTTCGTCCTTGCTACGGAGCTTGGCAACAAGTGCCTCCTCGCGAGCGGCAAGTTCTTCTTCATGAGCATCAAGCCCGACGCGGCGTTCCGTCAAGCGAGCTTCCTCTGCAGCGGCCTGCTGCGCAGCCTCCTCCTGTGCCTTCTCGACATCGGACTGCTTCATGAGGAGCTCGTTCCAACTCTGATTCAGCTGCTCACGACCAGCCGTCAGCTCCTGGAAAGCCTCGGCATACCAGACTTGCGTCTCCTTGACGCGCTTCTGAAAATCTGCCTCCGCTGCTTCAACAACTGTCGCCCTGGAATCCAACTTCTCCTTCCGGGCGCGGTGAAGCGCCTAGAGCTTCTGAAAGTTGTCGCTCATGGCTTGGAGGAGCTGTTCTTCACTGGACGCGCTGCTGCTGGCGGCGGCAATGACGTCTTCATCAAAAGTTTCTCCTTCGACTGGCACCCCGACGCTTGCCGTCCCTGGTATGCTGACGAACAGGTTGTCGCCAACCTTGAGGTAACTGCTTGACGGGGGGACATCGGATGTTGACGGTTGATCCTCGACAACCGCCTCACCGGCAGCCAGTGGCTCCGCGACTGGTGTAGCGCCAGGCGCTCCTGCGGTAGGAATGCCGTCAGTACGGTCGCTGGTCTCCCTGCCGGCCCCCTCAGCAGACCCCTTGGCGGTTTCTTCCTGCGCGGCCTTGGCGGCCTCGTCAGCTGCGACCTTGTCGGCCTCGGCGGCAGCATCCCTGGCGGTCTCTTCGATGACAGCATCAATATCCATTTGTTCCGTCAAGGGGAGATCTGAAAGCCAAGAAAGGAAACAAGATGAGACCAAAGTTGAAGTTCAAGAAGACAAAAATAAAGAAAGAATAACAAGTGTGCCAAGGCATGCGGTTTACCTGTGTTGAGCTGTTGAGAGGTGGCTTCTCCTTTCCCGGCAACATTAGTTGCCGACGTAGGATGGCCAGCGCCTGTGATTGCCGGCTCCTCTTCAACACGGATGGGCTCACCAGTGGAACCCCTCGCCGAAGGATCATCTCTGGGCGGCGTGGTTGACGGAGGCGGCACGTCAGGGACGGCCTCCAGTGGCTCTCCTTGTTGCCGTCCTTCTCCTGCAAGCCTGGTGATGTCAATAGCGAAGATATCCTCCCCAACGCTCGCCAGCGGAAAATGAGTAGTGGACTCACGCTGGGGGCTGGGTTGGAGACTGCGTTGAGGGCTCGACTCCGGGCTGATGACAATGGTCTCTAGCGCACCTACGGTGCTTGCCGAAGGCTCATCACCTGTGGAAGTCTTCGCCTTCTTCGCCATCCTTTGTGCCAACATTTCCGTATCTCTGCGGGAACAGGCCAAAGCAAAACGAATGAGTTAAACAAGACCAGGAATTCAGAAATTGAGAGATGCGGCAAGGACCCTTACTCTTCTCTATCCGGACTAAAAGAGGAGATGTCAAAGTCAACCTCCGCTTCAGTGTCCGTGCGAGGAGGTGGAGAAGGGGTCCTGGGACATTTGGCTGCGGCAGAAGCAGTAGATTGATGTGATCCTGCTGCTCTAGCCATTGGTGCCGTCGCATGAGATGCCCCCGTCGCACCAGTTGTCGCCGCGGTCGAGCGTGTCGTGCGTCGCACGGGTTGCTGTTGGGCTTCTTGCCGCTGCGCAGCCTTGCCGGCCGCCCCCTTGCCGGGAACATCGTCGCTCAAGGGAGGCTGAGGTGTTGGGACACCAGAGACGGCTTTTCGAAGAACACACTTCTTCTTCTCCGGAACTGGGGGCTCCTCGTGCGGCTGCTCCTCGGCTGTGCCTTCAACAGAAGAGCTCCCGGCAACCATGCCACTCTGTTCCCCGGCAGCTTCACCTTGCTCGGCAAGGGTCTCCTCTAGTGCTATCTCTTCTCCGCTGGCTTCCTCTTCCGCGAAGCCAAAGTTGCCGGCCTCCGCGGCTAGGTTCGCTTCTTCCGCCCTGCTGGCGATGTAAGCCACTTCTTCATCAGTAGTGGGACGGATGAGGACTGGCTCTTCCCGGACGGCTCTCTCCGACAAGTTGTCGAAGAACTCTTGTACGCGCTCTGAGGGTGGCTCAACCCAAGTTCCGTCAAGGCCGTGAGCGTTGAACTCCGGCATCATGGCGATGATTGAACTCAAGGCAGAGTTGTTGCACAAGGGAATGACGCCAGCCGGCAACTTGTACTTCCCGTCAGGCCTGAACAGCTTGTGACAGAGAGCTGTGTGCTAGAAGACTGTCAAGTTATTATTCAGACCAGGGCGCAGCCTCATGATATCTGCTGCATTCTTGAAGTCCCAGGCTGGTCTCCCTTTGTTCTGTAGAGGGGCGATGCGGCGGCGGAGGAAATCGGCGCCAACCATTTCTATGGTGAGCCCGGCAACCTTGAGACGGTGGATCCTGGTGATTGCGATTGTGAGCTTCTCATCCTGAGGATCGAGGCTGCTCCAGTCCTTGCCGCGAACCACCTTCGTTTGCTGGAGCAAACAAAATGGCTGGGGATCTTTCTCCTTAACCCAGCACCACTCGGCCCGCCATTCCTCCCATTTCTTGCGGTAGAGACCGTCCAGGTATATATCCTTATTCCATGCCTTTGGAATCCAAGTGATAGAACCAGAAAGGGCGTCTCCCGTTTCGATACGGGGAGTGAAGTAGTGGCGGAAGAGGGTTGTGTTGGGGACTACTCCGGCGAAGTTTTCACAAAGATGAGCGAAGACAGACATGCATGTCATAGCATTCGGCGTGAAATCCAAGAGGCGGAAGCCGTATGTGTACATGATGTCAATGAAGAAATCAGAAAACGGAGGGCAGAGCCCGCAGTAAAAGTATGCGTCAAAGAAAGGGAATTTATCTGGGCCGCCCTCGGCGGAAGCTGGGAGAACGCGAGTCGCGGGATGAGCCTTCGTCTCCTTCCCCCACATACACAGGTACCGCTCAATCAGGGCGCGCCTATCAAGCGTTGGGGCGAAGACGGCGTGTTTCTTCCGCATCTCCACCAGATCGGGCTTGTCCGCCTCTGCATCCGAGTCGATGGCTTTCACCGCTTTGCCCTTGCTTGCTTTGGGCGCCATGGTGACTGTGGAAGCGGAGGCCGGGGCTGATGAAGGCGTGGGGGTGGCGGATGAATGGAAGAGGCTCTGCTTCGAGCTTGAGGAGGAAGGCGATGGCGGTTTCCAGATTGGAAATGGCGAGAAGTAAATGAGCAGCGCCCCTGCAGATTCCTTTTTATGGGGAAGGCGCGGGGCTGCCTTTTTACGAGCGCACTACTGCGGCCGTTCCGCGCATGTACCCCACGTCCCGCGTTTAATGCGCGTAGTGGGGGGCGCGGTAAATAAGAAGATTATGACAGTTAACTCCCGCCACGCGTGCCCGTGCACTGTTTGGGCCTAGCCCAACAACGCCTCGCACCCATGTATGGCCTAGGCCCGGGGGCTCCTGTCAGTGTACTAAAGTTTGGGTCTTTTTAGTACCCCATACTTGTGCACGGACGGTTGTAGCCATACCAGCGGCAAGGCCTGCCGGAGGACAGCTGGAAACAGATACAAGAATATCAAGAAGGCATTCAAGCCGACGATCAGAAAATAGAAGACCAAAGGCTGGGTTCCCGGCAAGATCCTTGCCGGGAAGGCTCGCGATGGCCCGGCAAGGCCTCGCACCCGGCAAGATATCGCACCCGGCAAGATCCCACCGCTCCGGTACAGTGCCACCGCTCCAGCGCAGCGACCGACCTGTCGTTTAGGGCTTGTCCTCCTGGTTGCGTGTCAAGGCATTGACCGCGGAAGGGGTTAAGCGGCGCTGATGGGACGGGACCTTTTTCCGCCCCCAATAAAGTAAGGGACACCTAAACGGAGCATTAAATGTGTTTGTCCTAAGACGTCAGTGGTAATCATGTAACACTGTAGTAACTTTACACCTCTTGTACTGTTGTCCGCCACTGTTGGTGACCCCTTCGACATATAAAAGGAGGCCCAAGGCGAGCTACAGGAGGGGGAGGATCTTTTCTGGCCCATTCTGCATGCGTAGCTGCTCCTTGAACGTACTGTTCATCGCAAGCGCTCCGTGTACTTGAGCTAAGAACACCCACAATAAACTAAAGCAGGAGTAGGGTTTTACGCTTCCCAGCGGCCCGAACCTGGGTAAAAATTCCTGCGTTTGATCGTTGGATCCGCTCTTTGTGCATATCTTTTCCCTTGCCGAACCGTAAAGGGATCCACGCGATCCCATAGGTGTCGTACGCCGACACAGGTGTTTTTCAGCGTTGTGTCTCACCTGAGGAGGGCCGGGCAATTCTCAATGAGATCCATTATGGTGATTGTGGTCATCATGCCGGCTCAAGGTCATTGGTCGCGAAAGCTTTTCATCATGGGTTTTTATGGCTCACAGCCCACACGGATGCAGAGGATATTGTACGCAAGTGTGATGGTTGCCAGAAATATGCTCGTCAAGCACATGTGCTAGCTCAAGAGTTGAGGATGATTCCAATAACCTGGCCTTTTGCAGTCTGGGGGTTTGATATGGTTGGGCCCTTCAAGAGATCTAAAAATAAACATACTCATTTACTGGTAGCTGTGGACAAGTTCACCAAGTGGGTTGAAGCAGAGCCAGTCAGTCATTGTGATGCTGTTACAGCAGTTAAATTCCTCAAAAAGCAGATCTATCGTTTTGGCTATCCACACAGCATTATTACAAACAATGGTACTAATCTTTCCAAAGGAGTCATGAAGCAGTTCTGTCAACAGGAGCACATCAGGTTGGACTTAGCATCTGTGGCGCATCCTCAGTCTAATGGACAGGCGGAACGAGCTAACCAAGAGCTGCTGTGTGGCATCAAACCCCGGCTCATGGTGCCTTTACAACGCATGCCGGGTTGCTGGGAGGAAGAGTTACCCGCAGTACTTTGGAGCATATGGACTACTCCCAACACGTCAACAGGTTACACACCGTTTTTCCTGGTCTATGGTGCAGAGGCTGTGCTTCCAAGTGACATACGTCATGATTCTCCCCGAGTCGCAGCTTATGTGGAGGCTGATAATGAACAAGCTCGCCAAGATGCTCTTGATGCTCTGGAAGAAGAACGTGAACTTGCCGCGTCCAGATCAGCAATTTATCAACAAGACCTACACCGCTATCATAGCCGTAGAGTTCGAAGCCGTACCTTTCAGGAAGGTGACTTAGTGCTCCGTCTGATACAAGATCAGATAGGCATGCATAAGCTTTCGCCTCCTTGGGAAGGACCCTTCGTCATCAGCAAGAATCTCAACAACGGGTCATATTACCTGGTTGATATACGTAAAGCAGACAAGTCACGTACCTCTGAGGAGGAGGGAAGCCGGCCTTGGAACATTGCACATCTCCGTCCGTACTATACCTAAGTCACAGACTGGGTAGTATCTTTTGTACATACCTTCATCATGTATATACATATTCTGATCAATGAAATAAAGCCGGCGTCTCTGTATAAGAGAGATTGTCGTTTCGCCTCAAATTGTGTGTTGAGTCTTTATTCTTTGCTCAGCGGTTACTTGGGGGCTTCCAACTCATCGAGTTTAGCTTTAACATCCCTTTTAACCCGACAACATGCCAAAAAAATTCTTGGTTAAACCTGCCTGTTAGCAAGATGCTACTCCGAAAAGATGACCCGGTGTACGCCCGGCGAGTCAATCACAGAGTGACCCTGAACTCGTCTGAGTTAAAACACCGATTGGTCACGTGAGAGCCGGCTTTCAGAGAGCTAGGATAAACCCAAAGAGGTGATAAAGCCTGCTTCATGAAAGTGAATCAGACTCGAGCCTCGAAAGCCGGTCTTTAAGTCGTGCCTTAAAAGCCGGCTCTTAAATTTATGTTTTGCATTATTATTATCTTTTGCATGCATGCATACATCCATACATGGCATATGTTTTATTAAAGTTATTTCTTGTTTGGCGGGTTATTATACCATCAATCTTATTTGGCAATCCTGACTACTAGTCTTGGAGATAAGCCGCCATCAATATTACCGAGTTTCAGATTATTAACCCAGAAGTTAAAGACCTGTTGCACAGCTGGCCTTCATCAAAAAGACTAGCCCTAGAGGTCGGGTGGTCAAACAAACACTTTGAAAGTAGCAACATAATTTCATGGCTGACAAACAGCAAGGTTTCAATAACGAGTTATACAGGCAAAATAACACAAGTGCCCGATGACAGTTGCACCAGCAAAAGTTTGCACCTATTACTATTACAAGCCGCCACAGGACCCTAGTCAAGCCAGATATTCCGTCATGTTCAAATTACAAAGAATGTGGGCCGGCGGTCTACTCTTCTGGGTTGAGATTTGCACCAGAAGTTGATGGAACGTCAAGAGCCGGCTCTTCATGCTTCGTCGTCACCCGCCGCCTCGTCCTGACTTGCTGACTCGCCGACCACCCACTGGATTGAGCGCAAAGCTTCAAATACTGCATTGTCTGTTATCACAGATGAAGGGTCGACGTTAGGGGCAAAAGTTTGCTTACACGGACGGGTTAGGGCGACTGGTTGAGGGTTAGGCGGCTCAATCCGTTCATTGGCTTCAGAATATGCGGCTTGGTCTTTGGTCAGATATATTTCTTCCGCCATTTGTGTTGCAGCTACCCGGGTCTCTTTCACACACCGCATAAAATCTTTCTTGGTAAACAGCGTGTCATCAGTGTTGAATTCTGCGTAGCCGCCCACCAGTTGAGCCGGATCGAGCTCAAGTGCATATGCCTTGGCATGTGCAAGGGCGGTCAGCGCTCCATGATGGCAAGCTGCCTTCTTCCACTCTTGGAACCATTGTTGTACAATGGACAGCTCTTTTAGCATATCTGAAATCAGTTGGGGTGGTGCTTAATTTGGTATTTTTCGTGGCCATGATACAGCGCGAGCCGCCTATATAAAGATGTTCTGCAAATGTGTAGACAGCTGATGTCTACTACGCAACTTTATTCTTGTAGACGTTGTTGGGCCTCCAAGTGCAGAGTTTTGTAGGACAGTAGCAAATTTCCCTCAAGTGGATGACCTAAGGTTTATCAATCCGTGGAAGGCGTAGGATGAAGATGGTCTCTCTCAAACAACCCTACAATCAAATACAAGAAATCTCTTGTGTCCCCAACACACCCAATACAATGGTAAATTGTATAGGTGCACTAGTTCGGCGAAGAGATGGTGATTCAAGTGTAGTATGGATAGTAAATATAGGTTTTTGTAATCTGAAAATTAAAAAAACAGCAAGGTAGCAAGTAGTAAAACGGAGGACAAACGGTATTGCAATGCTTGGAAACAAGGCCTAGGGTTCATACTTTCACTAGTGCAATCTCTCAACAGTGCTAACATAGTTGAATCGTATAACAATCCCTCAACGTGCGACAAAGAATCACTCCAAAGTTCCTATTAGCGGAGAACATAAGAAATAAATTGTTGTAGGGTACGAAACCACCTCAAAGTTATCCTTTCTGGTCAATCTATTGAGCCATCCCTATAAGTGTCACAAACAGCCGTGGGGTTTGTACTAAAATAACACCATATGATACACATCAACCAACTCTAATGTCACCTAGATACTCCAATGTCACCACAAGTATCTGTGAGTTGATTATTCGATATGCATCAAACAACTTCAAATTCATAATATTCAATCCACACAGAGAACTTCAAAGAGTACCCCAAAGTTTCTTATCGGAGAAAAGATAATGAAAACGTGCAACCAACCCCTATGCCTAGATCACCCCAAGGTCACGGGAATCCGCGAGTTGATTACCAAAACATACATCAAGTGAATCAATAGAATACCCCATTGTCACCACGGGTATCCACATGCAAGACATACATCAAGTGTTCTCAAATCTGAAATATTCAATCCGACAATAACGAAACCTCAAAGGGAAAGACTCAATTCATCACAAGAAGATAGAGAGGGAAGAAACACCATATGATCCAACTATATTAACAAAGCTCATGATACATCAAGATCGTGCCAAATCAAGAACACGAGAGAGAGAGAGAGAGATCAAACACATAGCTACTGGTACATACCCTCAGCCCTGAGGGTGAACTACTCCCTCCTCGTCATGGTGACCACCGGGATCATGAAGATGGCCTCCGGTGATGATTTCCCCCTCCGGCAGAGTGCCGGAATAGGGCTCCGGATGAGATCGCTTCGGTACAGAGGCTTGCGGCGGCGGCGTGGAATTTCTAGGTTTAATTCTGGGGTTTTCTCTATTTATAGGAATATTTGACGTTGGAATCACGTCAGGGGGTGCCCGAGGGTCCCACAAGCTCGTGGGGCGCGCCCTAGGGGGGCACGACCCCCAGTCTTGTGGCGCCCTCGGCCACCTCCTGGTCCAGCTCCGGTGCTCCGTGGGTCTCCTTTGGTCCATAAAAAATCACCGTAAATTTTGGGCCCATTCCGAGAACTTTTATTTCTGCACAAAAAACAACACCACGGTAGTTCTGCTGAAAACAGCATCGGTCCGGGTTAGTTCTAATCAAATCATACCAAAACCATATAAAATTGTTGTAAACATGGCATGAATACTTCATAAATTATAGATACGTTGGAGACGTATCAGCATCCCCAAGCTTAATTCCTGCTCGTCCTCGAGTAGGTAAATGATAAAAGAAATAATTTATGAAGTGTGAATGCTAGCATAGTGCATAAGTTTGATCAATGATAATTCCAAACACTTTTTCTAGCATCATTATATATCATAGATAGTAGCTCATCTCATAAAACTTCTCATGATCAAGTAGCAAGCTATTCACATGTTAAAGCATAGATCTTAAACTTTCTTGAAAACTAACAAACCATGTTCTCAGTCATCAACAATTGCAATTCATCTTATTTTCAGGAAGGGTCTATGTAAGAGCTTTGATTTAGAAAATTCCACATACTCAACTATCATTTAGTCTTCGATGATTGCTGACACTCAAAGCATATTTTTAGAACAAACCGTTACAGTTAAACACATAGGAAGATAGGGGCTTAATGTTTTGCCTCCCAACTTATTTATCTCATGGATAATGTCAACAATAATAACTCATGATCACCTACATTCAACTGAATATATGTGCCTGGATCTTTCCCCACCACATGATGCTTGCCAAGAGAGAAAATAAAAACGAAATAGAGAAGAACACTATTGACTCTTGCATAAAAGTAAATACATAAAGTAAAAGATAGGCCCTTCGCAGAGGGAAGCAGAGGTTGTCATGCGCTTTTTATTTTTGGATGTGCAAGCTCTTAATGCAAAGGAACGTCACTTTATATTGACCCTTGTGATAGAAACCTTTATTATGCAGTCCGTCACTTTTATTTCTTCACCATCACAAGTTCGTACAAAGCTTATTTTCCCTTACAATAAAAGATCATACATATTTAGGAGCAATTTTTATTGCTTTTGCACCGATGACAACTTACTTGAAGAATCTTATTCAATCCATAGGTAGATATAGTGGACTCTCATGGCATGAAACTGGGTTCAAGGGTTTTGGATGCACAAGTAGTATCTCTACTTAGTGTGGATTTTTGGCTAGCAAAGGATAAGGGGCAAGCACCACATGTTAGAGGATCCAAGAACATATAACTTCTATGTGAATATAAACAAACATAACCCATTACGTTGTCTTCCTTGTCCAACATCAACTACTTGATCAAGGTTTAAAATAATTAATGGGGGCTCACAATCATAGAAGATGTCCAAGATAGTATATTTATATGTGAAATCTCTCTTCCTTCAATATTCTTTCATGAATTGTTCAAGTGACCAATGCTATGTTTGCTAACTTTCAATAAATTTTACCACTTATACTTCTTATATGTGAAGTCATTACTCCCCATTGGACAAGCATATGAAGCATACATAATTTCAACTTTATGATATTCAACTCGTTCAACAATTTACTCTTAGGATATAAGTGAAGCAAGAGAGTAAACGAGAAACTACTCCAAAAGATATAAGTGAAGAACAATGAGTAGTAAAACAATTAAGTGGCTATGTGAAGACTCTCTCTCAATAAAAATTTCAGATCTTGATAATTTTATTCAAACACCAAAAAAAATGAAAATAAAAGGACACTCCAATAATAGCACATATCATGTGAACAAGTAAAAACTTAGGCTAACCGATAGGTGTTGATGAAGAAAGGTGGGATGCCTACCTGGGCATCCCCGAGCTTAGTTGCTTGAGACTTCTTGGAATGTTGTCTTGGGGTGCCTTGGGCATCCCCAAGCTTGAGCACTTGTGTATTCTTAATTCCTCTCATATCATGGCTTCTCCTAAATCTTAAAAACTTCATCCACACAAAACTCAACAAGAACTCATGAGATAAGTTAGTGTAAATCAACTCAAAACCTTAACATTCTCTACTGTAACAAATTACTAAAATTATATCTAAACATTGCATACTAAATGCCTCTACATATTTAATACTCCTATACACAAATAGAAACATTAAACAAGCAAACATATGCAAACAACGCAACTATAACAGCAATCTGCCAAAACAGAACAGTCTGTAAAGGGTGAATAATAATTCATACTTCCCTAACTCCAAAAATTCTGAAAAATTACCACATGACAAAGAACTCATGCATGCTTACTTTGTAAAAATTTCAGATTTTTATCATGTTCTGACAATTCACAAAAATTCAGGACATAACAGAAAACTTTCTGTTTTCAAACAGCAACACATGAACTTGCAAACTGAGCATGGTAAAGGCTATAATTGGCATTTTATTGAACTCAAAGATACAAAACATGATTATTGATAACAACAAGCAAATAAAAACAAAATAAAATGATGCTCCAAGCAAAACTCATATCATGTGATGAATACAAATATAGCTCCAAGTAAGGTCACCGATAGTGTTGAAGACGAAAGAGGGGATGCCTTTCGGGGCATCCCCAAGCTTAGACGCTTGAGTCTTCCTTGAATATTACCTTGGGGTGCCTTGGGAATCCCCAAGCTTAGGGTCTTGCCGCTCCTTATTCTCCCCCATATCGTTATCTCACCCAAAACTTCAATCACATAAAACTTAACGGAACTCCGTGAGATAGGTTAGTATGATAAAAAATAAATCATCCACTTAGGTACTGTCAAGACAAGATTCATAATTGTTCTCACATAATACCTACTGTATTATATCATTTCCACAATTTATATTGACCAATATAAGCCATAGAAACTATAAAACAAGCAAACTATGCATTGAAAACAGAATCTGTCAAAAACAGAACAATCTGTAATGATCTAAATTAAAGTCATACTTCTGCTACTCCAAAACTTCTGAAAAATTAGGACAGTGTAAAAAAATTATAACCCAATAATGTGAAAAAAATTCAGAATTTTATCACGTTCCAGTACATAATAGAAATTCCAGAACTGGGCGCAAAAGTTTCTGTTCTTGCACATAATCAAATCAACAAGTATCCACACTATCCCAAAGGCTTTACTTGGCACATTATTGAAAGAAAACATATAAAACATGATTACTAAAGTAGATTAATCATGTAGACACACAAAAATAGTAGGTATAAATGTTGGGTTGCTTCCCAACAAGAGCTTTTCTTTAATGCCTTTTTAGCTAGGCATGATGATTTTAATGATGCTCACATAAAAGTAAAGAATTGAAACACAATGGGAGCATCATGAAACATATGGAAAGCACATTTAAGCCTAACCCACTTCCTATGCATAGGGATTTTGTGAGCAAATAACTTTTGGGAGCAAGAATCAACTAGCATAGGAAGGCAAAACAAGTATAACTTTGAAACTTTCAACATATAGAGAGCAAACTTGATGTTATTGCAACACCTACAAGCATATGTTCCTCTCTCATAATAATTTTCAGTAGCATCATGAATGAATTCAAAAATATAACTATCACATAAAGCATTCTTTTCATGATTCACAAGCACAGAATTTTTATTACTCTTCACATAAGCAAATTTGTTCTCATCAATAATAGTGGGAGCAAATTCAACAAAATAACTATCATGAGATACTTGATTGACATAACCAAATTGAACATTAAAATCATGATGACAAGTTTCATGGCTATCATTATTCTTTATAACATACATGTCATCACAATAATCATCATAGATAGCAACTTTGTTGTCATAATCAATCGAAACCTCTTCCAAAATAGTGGATTCATCACTAAATAAAGTCATGACCTCTCCAAATCCACTTTTATCATTGTAATCATCATAAATAGGAGGCATGCAATCATCATAATAAATTTGCTCATCAAAACTAGGGGGACTAAAAAGATCATCTTCATCAAACATAGCATCCCCAAGCTTATGGCTTTGCATATCATTAGCATCATGGATATTCAAAGAATTCATACTAAAAACATTGCAAACATGCTCATCATTCAAAGAATTTATGCTAAACATTTTATTAAATTCTTCTTATAACAATTGAGCACAATTATCGGAATCCTTATTTTCAAGAAAGACATCATAAAGGTAAAGCATGTGAGGCAATCTCAATTCCATTTTTTTGTAGTTTTCTTTTATAAACCAAACTAGTGATAAAACAAGAAACTAAAAGATTCAATTGCAAGTTCTAAAGATATACCTTCAAGCACTCTCCTCCCCGGCAACGGCGCCAGAAAAGAGCTTGATGTCTACTACACAACTTTATTCTTGTAGACGTTGTTGGGCCTCCAAGTGCAGAGTTCTGTAGGACAGTAGCAAATTTCCCTCAAGTGGATGACCTAAGGTTTATCAATCCGTGGGAGGCATAGGATGAAGATGGTCTCTCTCAAACAACCCTGCAATCAAATACAAGAAATCTCTTGTGTCCCCAACACACCCAATACAATGGTAAATTGTATAGGTGCACTAGTTCGGCGAAGAGATGGTGATACAAGTGTAGTATGGATAGTAGATATAGGTTTTTGTAATCTGAAAATATAAAAACAACAAGATAGCAAGTGATAAAATGGAGCACAAACGGTATTGCAATGCTTAGAAACAAGGCCTAGGGTTCATACTTTCACTAGTGCAATCTCTCAACAGTGCTAACATAGTTGAATCATATAACAATCCCTCAACGTGCGACAAAGAATCACTCCAAAGTTCCTATTAGAAGAGAACATAAGAAAAAAATTGTTGTAGCGTACAAAACCACCTCAAAGTTATCCTTTCCGATCAATCTATTGAGCCATCCCTTTAAGTGTCACAAATAGCCCTAGAGTTCGTACTAAAATAACACCATATGATACGCATCAACCAACTCTAATGTCACCTAGATACTCCAATGTCACCACAACTATCCATGAGTTGATTATTCGATATGCATCAGACAACTTCAAATTCATAATATTCAATCCATACAAAGAACTTCAAAGAGTACCCCAAAGTTTCTTATCGGAGAAAAGATAATGAAAACGTGCAACCAACCCCTATGCCTAGATCACCCCAAGGTCACGGGAATCCACGAGTTGATTACCAAAACATACATCAAGTGAATCAATAGAATACCCCATTGTCACCACGGGTATCCACATGCAAGACATACATCAAGTGTTCTCAAATCTGAAATATTCAATCCGACAATAACAAAACCTCAAAGGGAAAGATTCAATTCATCACAAGAAGATAGAGAGGGAAGAAACACCATATGATCCAACTATATTAACAAAGCTCATGATAGATCAAGATCATGCCAAATCAAGAACACGAGAGAGAGAGATCGAACACATAGCTACTGGTACATACCCTCAGCCCCGAGGGTGAACTACTCCCTCCTCATCTTGGTGACCACCGGGATGATGAAGATGGCCTCCGGTGATGATTTCCCCCTCCTGCAGAGTGCCGGAATAGGGCTCCGGATGAGATCCCTTCGGTATAGAGGCTTGCGGCGGCGGTGTGGAAGTTCTAGGTTTAATTCTGGGGTTTTCTCTATTTATAGGACTATTTGGCGTTGGAATCACGTCAGGGGGGTGCCCGAGGGTCCCACAAGCTCGGGGGGCGCGCCCTAGGGTGGCGCGCCCTAGGGTGGCGTGCCCCAGTCTTGTGGCACCCTCGGCCACCTCCTGGTCCAGCTCCGGTGCTCCGTGGGTCTCCTTTGGACCATAAAAAATCACCGTAAATTTTGGGCCCATTCCGAGAACTTTTATTTCTGCACAAAAAACAACACCACCATAGTTCTGCTGAAAACAACATCAGTCCGGGTTAGTTCTAATCAAATCATACCAAAACCATATAATTTTTTTTGTAAACATGGCATGAATACTTCATAAATTATAGATACGTTGGAGACATATCAACAGCCTTTAGCTTTACCAATGGCTTATCCACGAGGTTGTGGCTTCTTCGGCCTGCAAGTACAGATGAGTAAGTATCAGATAACCCGGCTCAACATATTGAGTTGGTACATTTAGAAGTCCGGTGCTTCTTCGGCTTACCGAAGATGGCGTTGCACATGCCGGTGATATGGCCCTTCAAAGTAGCCAATTCCCGGGTCACAGGGTCAAGCTTCGTTTCAGCTTCTTCGGCACGTTTTGTTAAGCTGACTTTTTCTTCTTCAAATGCCGCTTCAGCTGTCTTAAGTGTCTCTCTTACGATGCGTAAGGCCTTGTGGGCCTCTGCAGATGACTGCTCGGCCCTTTCCCGGAGCTTCTTTTCTTGTTTCGCTTCCTTGTGGAAGATGGCTGCTTGTGTTTCAACCTGATTCAACATGTCCTGCATGGCAGTTTCACAAAGTTACAGGAGTAACATAAAAGTCCCGAGCCGCCATACTGGTCGACCCGGCACTTGGGGGCTATATTTTTCAGGGCTTCTCAAATACAACAAGTCCCAGGAGGATGCAAGCATTCCACATGGCACTTGGGGGCTAATGCATATGCTTTTTCACTACATGCAGAGACCCGGGTCATCATTCAATGATCCGCCAGATCTCGGGTGCTACCATTCGTTGTCCTATATGCACACATTATTGGAAGTCCCGGGTCATCATATCATAATGGCCCGGCCCTTGGGGGCTACATATATATATGTATCAAGCCAGGAGACAGAAGTTAACTCATATTTTCGTTTGAGGGAGGTCACCATGGCAATTTCAGTGTCCCGGCTTTCAGACAACCGGGCCAAAACAGACCGATGCAGCGATTGTATGTCTTGGTCTTCAAAAGAATGGAAGTCAAGAGACGCCTTTCCTTTATTCTTAGCTGGCGACTCAACCTTGGCAGGAATCTTCGTTAAGGCGATGGAGGTTTCTGGCGAAAGATTCTGATTCTCGCCACTCACCGCTACCTCATTTTGCGCCTTTCCAGCAGGCTGTTCTTCTGCCAAATCCTCTCTCTCCTGACTGACAAGGGGAGAAGAAGCACGAGCCGGGCTCGCTATAATGTCTTGGGGCGGCATATCATTCTAAAAGGCCGGCTCATCCGGAATATCCGGGTTAGCAATTGCGACTTCTTGAGAAGGGCCAGTCTGCACAATAGGGTCTGCTGACCCGGTGGCGGTTTTCTTCTTAATGGCCTTTGCGTTGCACAAAATAAAAGAATTATTCAGTTAATGGGTAAAGGCAAGAGTTTTGCATATGAAAATTAAGTAGTCAGATTTTTACCCAGGATTGATGTTAAAAGTCGGTGCTTGAGTGGTGCTGGATTCATCCGAGGAAGGGGATGTTTGATAAGCTGGGTCGTTTAAAGGTAACGGCTCTTTGAAGCGGCCGACTTGAGGAAGAGAGGGAGTGGGGCTATGAGGCACTTTTGTCCGTGCCCTCCGTACAGGCGGTTCGTTGGTTAACCCACCGCTCAGCTCTCCCTCACTGCTCCGGGTCTTTCGTCTGGAGGTTCCTGCGTGCTGCGTTTTCTTCAAAAGAAATTGTGGGTCTAAATGGGCATCTCGGTGTGAAAATGGGACTTTTCGGACTGCAACCCGAAATTTCTTTCAGACGGGTATTGGTGAGTCGGAATCTGAAGAGATCAAAGTTACCTCTGGCTCGGCGGCATGACTGGATTCAACCTGTTCCTATGAGGAGGCAGCGTCAGCAAGTTTGTTAAACAGATGACCAAGGGAGTCGAGTTCTACCTCTTGGTCTTCATCATCTTCCGGGTCTTCCTCGCTATCTTCTCAAGGAGGAGTGGGGTCTTGAGGTTCGACCTTCCACCAATCAGCATTTTCCTACACAATGACAGGTGGATAAAATTACAACAAAGACAAGGCAGTGTAAGTAGGGCAAGAGGAAATAGCTAAGGCGGCTTACTGCAGGGGCCGGGTTGCCCGTATAAAAGGGAGCGAGTCCCACAAGCGCGATGGAGTCCTTCGTCTCACCAAGAAGTTTCTTGGCGAACTTGATGATATCTTTCTGTTCGAGGTTGACCCGCTAAATCATAGCGGGTCTTCTGGCTCACCTGAATAGGTGTGCATAAGCTGGTTTCTCAGGCCAAGGGGCTGGATGCGCCAGCTTACCCAGGTCTGGGTCAGGTCCACACCAGTGAGGCCATGAGCAGTCAAGGCATTTATTTTTGAATATAAGGGTTCCAGAGCCTTCCTCTCCTCTTTGGAGGCGAAACCCGGGAAAATGGTGGAGGCGTCAAGCCGGTCTGCTCTATAACCTGGCAGTGGGTACTGTTGGTCTGGGGAGGTGTCCTTGCAATAGAACCAAGTTCTATGCCATCCTTTAGGGTGGCTGGCCGACTTGGCTTCAGGAAAGGCTGAATTTTTCCTTCTTTGGATAGTGACCCCGCCAAGTTCCATGCTGGGTCCACCCTTGTGCTCTGTCTGGTGATTCAGATGAAAGAATTCCTGGAAAAAGCTGATAGATGGCTCAATATGCAGGTAAATCTCGCAGAATACTTGAAATTGGCACAAGTTGTGGATGGAGTTGGGACCCAAGTCTTGAGGCCTAACACCGAAGAAGTGGAGCACATCCCGGAAGAATTTAGAACCCGGGGGACGGAAACCCCGGTCCAAATGATCAGCAAATAAGATAATCTCATTTTGAGCCGGCTAATGATGGATATCTTCCTCAGGGGCTCGCCAATCAATTTCCTCCTTGGATGGGAGTAACCCGAAATCTACCAAGGCCTGTAGCCGGAGCTCTGACATGTTGGATTTTGCCCAGTTAACAATCTTGTTGGTTTTCGGAGCCATGGATTCAGCTGCAGAGAAAGTAGGAAAGTAATGTAAGCCGTCAGAATTCAAAGCTTGCCGGTTTGCAGAAAGATAAGCCAGAACATTCCCATGTCATGAATTCCAGGACTAAGTAAGCTGGCAACTCCAAAGTTCCGAATTTTTACAAGTGCTATAAGTGGTTTGGATGATAAGTCGACAAACAGTTTTCAGAGAAGGCGCAAGGTTGTTTGGATCTGCAAAATGTTTTAAAATGGAAAATTAAAATCCAGGTTTGTTCTTCGTGGATACGGAAGGGTTACGGTGAGATTTAGTGAGGCAATGTAGCAGATCTACAAAATAATGAAGATACTGTGGAGGTAATTTATGGACTAACAAGTGAGGAATCAAAGTCATATTAGACCTATGGTGGCCATGGCGAAGAACTACGAAGAACTGAGATGAGCTAGCAGTAATGGAGGAAGAGCACTTACAGATCTGGAGGTCGAAGTTTGAGGTCTTCAGGTGTTGTGGTTGCGGCCGCACGGCATGGATGGACTCCTGCGAGGACGAGAGGATGCAGCTGGAATTATCTCCGGTGGCGACGAGCTCGGGATGGCACGGCGGCGTCGGGAGCAGAGGAAGAAGACGAGGAATGGTAAAAAGTGACGATGGGGGGCACCGGTCTATTTATAGGTGGGGTGAAATCCGAAACGGCGGAGGCAGAACCCGAGGCGGCGCAGTAAATTTCGGCCAAGGGCTCCTCGATTTTTGCGCCTGACAAGACAATACAAACCCACTCAAAGATTCGCTCTGATGTCACCCCGGATTTTGCGCAAGTGGATTGTGACATCATGAAGAAAGGAAGTGAAAAGATACCAAGTCTGCGAAGGGTGGATGACCCGGCAAAAAGGTTGAGCCGGCAAATGTACCTGCAGATGAAAGATGCTGAAGAACTAGCTTAAGAGGCAGTTTCAGAGATTCTTCGCAGATTATTCGATTTATCTTGTTTGTTTTTCAGGATGGAGTTTAACATGGATAAATCCAAGTTAAACTAAGGGCTAATGTTGGGGATATTTCCCAGCATTAGAGACCCGGCAGGAGGATGACCCGGCCATAGAGTTATAAGGCTCAGCGGGTTATCTCGCTGCTGGGCCTTGAAGATACCTAGTGGGCCGGCTTGACAGAGGCCCGGTGGGAAGAAGCGGCTCAGTGCGTGGGCCGGCTTAAGAAGAAAGACAAGATAAGGAAGATTACCTTGAAGAATAAGTCAATTAGAATAAGAGTAGCATACGGGTTAAGGTTACAATCCGGACTCTCATGTAAACCTAGGGATCCACCTGTTATATAAAGGGGAGCGCCTAAGGCAGAAAAGTTAAGCTGCAATCTCTCGAGAGCTAGGTTAGCGAATCCGCATCCCTGTAATCGAGATCCAAAGCAATACAATCAAGCAGGACGTAGGCTTTTACCTCCATCGTGAGGGGCTGAACCTGGGTAATCCCATGTCTTCTTGTCCCTGATCAACCCCGTCAAGCTTCCACCTTCGTGTGATGGCTCCATCACTAAGTCCATTCATAAGGGCATCTGCCGTGCTAAAACCACGACAGTATGGTCATTGAGGACACACCTTTACTTCAGAGATTACTTGTAGTTGCTCAACAAGGTCCAACAAGAATCAGTGTCATTTCTGCGCTGAAATTGACAGTGGTGGGCTACTCGTCTGTCAAATTCTCCGAACTTATTATTGGATCCACACCCGTTCATGTACAACATTCGCCTTCTTCTTCTCCTTCTTGAATTAACATTTTTTCTAATTTTGAAGATGTATGTTCGTCTGTCATCCAGAAAATGAACCCGACAAGCTTGACAACGTATCTGCGCACAGTGAAGGTCTTCACAGTAGAATCTATCGGCCCCAACCTGGACGAAGTTGTCAGTTTCCTGAGATGCTTTCCGTGCCTGGAGAAGCTATATATCGAGGTGATGCTCCTTTCCTGTTAAATGTTAACCATAAGGTATTTCAATTTTTTGGTACCTTTTCCCAAGTTTACAATGACGAATGTACTACGATTTCTGAAGGAATTTTGGAGGATTTCGGTACATTGATGTTTTTCCCTACAGTGATTGCTTGATTCATAAGGTTACAATCCATATGCATTTCTCCTTTCGATTCATCTGTACTAGTTTTCGTAGGTAAATTTCCATCCACTCCAACCTCTTGGGAAGAAGCCTACGTTTTTCTAGACTGTAATCAAATGCCAATGTTAATCATGTAGGATCGAAGATGGCATGTCACTCTATTCATGTATTTTAGAAATCCTGCAAATCAAAGAGGCATGTAGTAATGTTCAAAACTGCATATAGGCACTAATACGTTCTCTTCTTTTGCAGATAAGATTAGGCCCGGTAGTGGATAATGTGATACAATATAACAACCACATCGAATGCCTTGATCTGCATCTCTCAGAAATTACCTAGAACTCCTACCGAGGGACCTTACCGGAGATTATATTTGCCAGGTTCTTTGTTGTGAGAGCAAGGGTGCTAAAGGTAATGAGGCTTGCCCTACATTTGTTTCGCAAAACTGAATGGTTTGCTGATCAGCGCCGGCGGCTACGGCAGAATGGAAAAGGCTCTGCAGAAGCTGAATTTCATTTTGGAAGATCAGCTGACAGAGTAATCGGAAGTCATTATGTCAAGCCCATACATCACTTGTCAGTGGCTGATCCCTTTGCAGAAATGTTGAGGTTTCGAAACGGGTGTTACAAGTTGTAATATCAGTTCGAACCTCTCACATGTCCAAGTTCAGCTGATCAGCATGGGCGTTTGCAGCTGCATGAGCTGAATTTCATTTCTAATATCAGTTTGAACCGTGTAATTAATCTTCGAATTTGAGCCTTCTAACTCTGGAATTTGAACCTTGTAATATTTTGGGCTTTTGTGGTACAATCATTGAAATGGCATCGTATGAGACTCGTATATTGGTAGTACTATTTTGACATTCATATGCAATGGACGATTAATATCTGGACCTCAATGGACTTGATTTTATTTATCATTCTCGAATGCGTTTCCCATGTCTATCTCAATCGCAAACGATCTATATAGCGGACATGACAGCGATCTTCGACATTATTGTACACAGTTGGTTTCCTCAACTGTGTGCCCAGAATTATCGCACTCGAGTGTCCATCATTACTCATCTGTGTAACTTTGACCTCATCACCCACGGGTAAACTTGGCGCCTCTTCGAGCCCACGCATGGTCAAACGAAACGCGTGTGGGGTGCTCAACAGCTCAAGCGTGCACTGGAATCCTCCGCTAGGAACGTGGTGACAAGACGTGATGATTACAGGCCGTCCGGCCCCCATTTATTACAGCGGCCATTTAACCCTTGTGTCTCTTCAACCTTTCGATCGCACCCCAGTATTGCAAGAATCACACCCACGACGACAAATACAGAGAGGGTATCCTGCACAGCTCCATTGGCGGTCCCAGCGGCTGCCGACGACGAGCGGCAGTTCACCATGCATGCCGTAGTGGACACCCACAGAAGGTTCACGGAGCTCTCAGTGGTGTACACCAACAACCCGATCTGGGTGGAGAACTCCATCCACACTATGGAGTTGTTGCTTACTGCGGAGAAGTACAAGGTAGTCGGGTTCGACCTCGAGTACACCCGCGCTCGTGCCGGTTCTCATCACAAGGTTGCCGTCGCCCAGACGTGCGTGCGCAATCACGTCCTCGTCTACTACTACTGCCTGGCCAAAAGGCCTTGCGAGCGATTCGCCAGGTTTGTCAACAGCCCCCACTACGTATTCGCTACGGTGGACATCACCAACGATGTAAAGGTGCTCAAGAATTCTGGCATCGCCTGCCAGAATCTTGTCGACATCCAGGGCCAATACAAGATTTGGGGCAGCAAGAAGCATGAGAAGGACTCACTGGTTCACCTCGCCGAGGCCATCATCGACCCCTACTACAGAGACATGAAGGATTCCTGCAACAAGGACAAGCGTTCCTGGCACTCGGCCTGGATGGAGAAACTCGACGAAGCTCACGTCGTGTATGCGGCCAAGGAGGCATACACGAGCTACGAGATGTACAGGCGGATCGTTGACATGAGGAAGTGCCTCCTTCTTCCCCAAAACGGCCAGGGAGCCAGAAGCAGAGCAATGGCAAGCGTCGTCACAACAAGAAGTAGATGATCGTTTCTCCTAGTTTAGTGTGCACGTAATTGTTTACTTTGGTGTGTGTAGCCACTTATGTAATTGGATGTTTTATTTGGTTATGCAACAATGTTCTTATAAGTATATATGTTGTTGTTGTGTAGACAGAGCATAGATGTTGTGCGGACAAAGCAAATCACATCGGCCACGGGCTAAACTAGGGAACCCGTCGGTGATGATTTGATCAATCGCTGACAATTGTATACCAGCAAGCGTTTGCCCACAACACACACGGGTTATTAGAAGGAATCGTCTGTGTTGTTATCGGTCTTCCCACACATTTTGGATTACTGACCTGTTTGACGCGTATCACACACATCTTGTTAAGTTGAACCATTTCTGTTGTGTTGGGTAATCGCAAACAGTTCATCCGAGTGAACCGCATGCCGTATATCGCACACACCTTGATCTGCCTGACCGTTTCTGTTGTGTTGGGTAATCACAAACAGTTCATCCGAGTGAACTGTATGCCGTGTATCGCACACACCCCGAACTGGCTGCCCGTTTCTGTTGTGTTGGGTAATCACAAACAGTTCATCCGAGTGAACTGTATGCTGTGTATCGCACACACCACGAACTGGCTGACCGTGTTTGTTGTTCTGGCTTATCGCAAACAGTTCGTATGGATCAACTGTATGCCACGTATCGCATACGCATCTCTAATCTGAATCGTTTTTTGATGTCTCCGGCATCGCAAACAGTTCGTCTTATTGGTGCCGGTTTTTTTACGACACCATTTGCAATTCATGCATCGCACACAGTTTTGTCGTGGGGTCTTTGATTCATGTGTCGCGTTAGCGGTCGCCTGCAGTAGTGATATTGAGTTATTTCAAATATTTGACTATATCATACATACTATATTTCATCGCTCTACTGATCCCGGTCATTCTTTCTCTCTCCTTAGTTAGAGGACTCAATCCTACGATGTCTCTCGCCCTCTCTCACAACACACACACACACACACATACGGCCCCTCTTTATCGAAGACACACTCGTACATTCCTCCCCCATCTCTATAGATATTTCTCGATGATGAATGAAATGATATATGCTGGGTATACTATATATGTGCATGTTGTTCTACGAAAACTCGGTAAAAGTTTGTGAGGTTTGAATTTTCAATAAAGCTATATGCACTATATTTTGGAACAGAGGGAGCATATGGCAGTTGCGAACGCTCACGTGGAAATTTTTGTGTCGGAGGAGTGGCTGTTCTGTCAAATGCCATGGCAAAACTGCCACCGTCCGATGCAGATCTGACGATTCTTTGGGCGTTCGCCAGGAAATGGCTTGTGGTGAACGTCCGTCAGATATGATTTACAGACACACGCATTGCATTGACACGTTAACCCTCCCTCTCACGCACACATGCACCTCACGACTCTCCCGAGACTTCTCGCACACACCATCTATCTGTACTCTGTAGGTAGACGTCACACACATATATGTGCTCTTCACACCCTTCCCTCGGAACTTCAAAAAAATAAAAGACGTCACACTTTTTTTTTGTAACTCAGATGTCACACACGTATACATCTTACTCTAGGTGGAGTACGTAGTACACGAAGAGAAGCGGCGCACGCACGCACCCAGATGCAATGGGTAGTACATTGTGTGGCTTGATGCTTATGGCCGGCAGTGTCGGCCACACATCCTGCATCCTCCTCTATGCACTCCCCTGCTTGGTTACTCTTTTTCTTAGAAGACCGTCGCTGACAAGGTAGCAACTGCGGTGGTCACCGAGTCATCCGGCTCCAACAGAAGATGCAGTCTGAGGGTCACGTTGGCTGCCGCCGCATGTCCTGGCATCGAGGGTTGTTGCCCTACCTCAAGTGGTGGCAGTGTGAGGGGAAGGCACAGGATAAATGGGCCTACAATATGCTCCTCAATGACTGGTCCAGCGCCCACCGGCTGACCAAGGTTGGGAAGGTCAGGACAGAGATGCATGTAGCCGACGAGCTCCCTATGGTTGACTCCTACGGGACTTTTCTTTTGTCTGATCTGATACATTAGCCGGACAGGGCTATATCTATTCTCAGAACCTCAGGCCATTTTTAATGTTCTGAATGAGCGCAAGGATCCGAAGGAGTTGCACTTGCACAAGTTAAAAAAATGTTGAAGAAACTGATGCCCGGGTGGTGATAGGTTAGTACACAATATTATAGGATAATTTCGTCTCTTGAGTATCGAGTTGGCAAAATCAAATCATGAAGATTGATTGCATGACCAGGGATTTAGAAGTCGTTCACCTAAGCAATTTATACCTAACATGATTGATTGCCCTTCAAGAAGAATGAAGATTGTAAACTTTAATCATGTTTGATTCTTAGCATGACGAGGGAGGTAAGAAGGTAAGAGTTACTCGGACCCACTACTTAATAAAATCAACAGCTTAGATCTATTATATACTCTTATCTCTCATGTGAAAAGAGGAGATAAGAGGGACCATGTTAAAATTTGCCTTGATTCTTTCTATGGGCAAATATCCTCCATATGGTGATTCACATAAGCAGTGGACGCTTTCTAGCAATTTGGTCAAGATGTTCCATGAGTGTGCGCAACAAGCCTTCCCGCATATATGTAAGTATTTTGCTATGTGGCTTTGTTCGCTCCCCATATTAATCCCTTGAGGTTCGTTAGTGAGTTCATGATGCTGTAGTTCCGAGGACATACAACTACGGCACATTTCTCCTTTTTGTCAACCATAAGGTAAGCACATTTCAAATGCATGCAATATGCACATGTACAGAGGTGAGTTGGATTTGATGACGGTAATGTGGTAAATGGGCCTACCATGTAGCGAGCTAGCTAAGTAGTCAGAACAGAGCAACATGCAAACAAAAGGGGGGCACGACATGAGGAAGCATAATTGGATCAGAGCTGGAGGTGGACCTCTTCCCACTCCAATCCTAGCAGCAGTGTTGGCCTCGTGCTCCCCCTCCGACTCCACGCTGCCTTCCGCGGTGCTCAGGTATCGCCGCGTCCATCGTGTAAGCCAACTTCGTCGATATTTTTCTCCCGTTGCAACACATGGGCATATTTGCTAGTTCATTTTAAAAACGATTGCTACAAGAAAATCACTCCACTATATATATAAGCAGGAGCCTCAGCGCTTGCTTTACTAGGGTTGCTATCATTCACTCTCTCATCTTCTCCAGATCTAAACAAGACAGCGGCGGCCACACCCTCTCTCTGCTCACCGCGGGTCACAGTTCTAGCCGGATCCCCTCCGCTGGCGAAGGGGAGAAGGTGCAGCATTCACGCGGTAGTCGACGGCGAGGGAGGAGACCCACAGCTGCCGGCGTGTCCCGATCGGCGACCAGTGCCGTTCTGTCCGACACAGCGCCGGCTCGGGAGGGCCTCCGACCCCTTCTTCCTCCCTGCCATATTGTGGGCAGATCTGGCCTCCCGCCGCCCTCCTGGCCACATCCAGATGACCCTCAGGTATAACTTCCTTTGAAACAGGCCTTGCTCTACTGCCACAGCTCACCACGTGGCTGCATGTGGATCTTTTTCTACTTCCTTCGGCTGTTCCAAAGCCACCTAAATTTTTACTATTATTAGAGGTAAACCTACTTCATGCAGTTGAATCTAGGACTTTGTTCAAAAGGAAAGAAAGGGGGGAAAGCTATAGCATGAATCTAGGACTTGGTTCAAAGAGGAAAGAAAGGGGGGCAAGTAGTAGAGACTGGCTACCCGACCGATCTCTTGGTTGAAAAGGGGAAGAAAGTGGGGTGGATAGCGAAGTACTAGTAAGATACTGGCCAGACTGGTCTCTTGGTCGAAAAAGGAAAGAAAGTGAGGGGTGTTGGAGAGACAATGCAACTGAGAACGAGCAGGTCTAGATTTCCTATGCTCACATAGGAAAAGGTCGCCGAGGAGATAAAAAATTGGACAAATGCAGACATGCTGCCTGAATGTTTGCCGCTCTCGGCAACCAGATCTGCCTCACCACTTTATGCCCCTGCTGTCCCATTGCCCTTATCGCTACCGTTAATCTAATATCAGAGGAAAAATGAAGCAATGCCACTGTTAGCCTAATGTCACTTCTAAGTAATGATGCTGTCAATCTAGTGCCATCGATAAATTGAAGCAATGACACCACCATTTTATGAAGTGCTTCTGTCTTGCTTTATTTCCTATGAATTTTGTTTTGCCAGTTACACTTAAATCTCACACTGCTAACATTGCTTCATCCTAGTGGAACTGCACAAATTTGATTGCACCGTGCACGGGGCTACTGACCATCTGCTACTCTCATGACAGTAATACTAATGCTGTTGTTCTACATGTTAATCTAGTGCCAGTGTTGATGTGATGTGATGCTACTTCTTACTTAATGGCACTTCTTCATACTGTCAATGTAATGCTATTCATAACACAAGAGATGTTGTTGTTAATCACTTGTGCAGCGACCTACTATACAAATGGTTTTTACCCCCTTTCCGCGACGGAGTTTTAAACCATCGCCTTACCTGTGTGTATGATAGGGTGGTCCTTCCCACACGACGCAAAAACCGTCGGCGATAGGGAGCACGCAAGCATACATTTCGCAGAACTAAGCGTATGCGATGCCCGCATCTATTCCAAACGCGAGTCGTCACACAACTGTTTGTGATCTATCGAATATCCCAAACGCTCCATCCTTGCTACTCTTGTGTGCTCGCATTACCATCGCACTCGGTATTATGTGGTGCAACGTTTACGATGCGTGCCCCATCACAAACAGTTCACGATTGTAAAACGTGTATGATAAGGAGACTATCACACACATTCACTTCTCCCGAACCGTATGAGATATATAATTAAGAATATTAGTTAATCATCGTATGAGTGTCGGATAGGATTACGAAACATCGGACTGTCATACCAGTGTCGTACAGGATAACTATCGTACACGCTATTCTGTGGTGCAAACGTTTACGATGCGTAAGACATCAGAAACAGTTAATGATTGTAAAGCGTGTATGATAAGGCGACTATCACAAACATTTAGTTTGCTCACACCGTTTGTGATATTGTCTGACATCACACACTTTGCAAACGGCAACTGTGTGCATGGTTGCACACGTTTCCTCTCTGTGAACCGTGTCGGAT
This sequence comes from Elymus sibiricus, assembly GCA_039707655.1. Taxonomy (NCBI): domain Eukaryota; kingdom Viridiplantae; phylum Streptophyta; class Magnoliopsida; order Poales; family Poaceae; genus Elymus; species Elymus sibiricus. The sequence continues at coordinate 67,056,837 of CM077672.1, forward strand.
TATGATGTATATCACACACATTTTGCTTTATGGACCGTGTGCACCATAATGACCTGCAGAGCGTATTTTCACCCTAGTTTACCGCTGCTATTTAAAATTGTACCGAATTTGAATTTGAAAGTAGTCTATAACTTTATTCATATGCATCAGGTTCAACAACCAATGCATTATTCGATTCACAAGTACATATGTTCAAGAGTTACATCGAAAAAAAGAATTACATATGCACCAAATAAAGAATGATGAACCAGGGTTGTATACTTGTACTATTAAAGACGGTAAAGAAAGAGGCGAAAGACATTCTGGTTGCTGAACAAGTGTAACACCCCAAAAATCGGGTTATCGATTTTTGTGCTGTTATTCCTTCCTAGCTTTCCTCTCCCAAATTTTTCCTCTGGAATCTGGTGAGTGACCAGGTGAATCTAGACAATCCTCAGCCTCTCCATACCTTTCCCATGCTCTTGTGCCAACCAAGCTCCCGTCAGTAAACCCCGAATCTCATTCAAACCCTAATTCCAAAATATTGGAACTGGAAATCCTGCCTTTGTGTTTACAAAGGAACCATCATTTCTCTTGATCTTTTGATCCTCCAAAAATTTCCAGAGATCCTCCTTCACTCATAAACCCTAGATGTGCGAAAATATTGCCAAGTTATATGCAATATTTTTCATCTAGAATTAATTCCTTTTTCTGCCTTTCTGAGGAATTAAATCCAGGAAAATATCTATCCATCTCCAAAGTTCATGAAAACTTGTGGAGATATTCTTTGTGATCATATTGAGATCTCACAAAAATATTGGCCACAGTTAAATAGGGGAAATTGCATTTTCCTATTTAAAGCCAATATTTCAATTTGGGGCCTTTCCAAAGGAACTACCATTTTGGTAGCTAGGAAAAATCCCAAATAATTTGTGAAGCTTATCCTATCCATATATTCACCATTTCCACCAAGATCCAAGTTCCACAATTCCAATTTTGAGCACAACATCCATTTGCAAATTCTGTCCAGATTTCCAGTTTGCAAAGGAAGTGCTTGTTCCCTTGATCCTTTTGGGCTGAAATTTTTCAGGGTGTTTGGAATTGGTAAATCACCCATGGATACCAAAAACCAGCCCATTTACTCTAGCCAATATTCCTCAGTAAATTACCTAAGTTTCTGTCCAGATTGCATCTCTGTGAAGGAAGTACCTTCATAGATGATCAATTTGAGCTGAAATTTTTCCAGCTATCTCTCATGGTTATATCATCACTCTCCACCAAAAATCAGCCAAATACATCTAGCCATTTGACCCCAACTTCATCATGTTCATTTCTGTCCAGAATGCAAGGTTACAAAGGAAGTACCAGATAACCTTGTCCATTTGTGCTGAAATTTGGCCAGGATGACCACCTTAGTGGATGATCAACCTCGGCCCAAGATCAGGCCAAGAAGAGCACTGTGATGGCCACACTACATGTCAAACACCTTGCTGCCAGCTGTTATTTGACCAAAGTGCAGTCACACCAGAGCCTTCTTTTCTTGCTTGAGGGGTCAAGTCAACTAACAGAACGGTGGAGAACAGCCTAGACATTGTTTGGCATCGCATGGGGCGTGGCAACGCCGCGGCCACGCGGTGACCACGTGCGGAGCGCGCCAAACCGAAGCTCTGAGCACTGGAGGCTTCGGAAGGCCACCTCCGGTAGGCTCCGGCTCGTCCGCGAGCGGCGACGAGCTGCCCACCACACACGTACGCCGCCTGGAAGCCTCTCCCCCTCGTCCGTAGCTCCTGGCCGCCTCTGCCGACCTCGATTCGCCGCTAGGTCGCCACCACGGTGGCGAGCTCTGGAAGCTCCGTCCACCGTCGCGTAGCCCTCCCCGGGGCTATTTAAGGACTGCCCGAGCCCCTCCCAAGCACCAGCAAGCCCGGCCCCCTCTCCCCTCGAGCTCCCGGAGCTCTCCGCTCTCCCCATGGCCGAAGCTCTGCCGCCAAATCCCCTCGAGCAAACCCAGCACCCTGGCATTCCCGCTCCCTCTATCCGCGTCCTCGGCCTCCCCAAGAGCTTGCTAAGCCGCCGCCGTCTTCAGTTTCTCCGGGGAGGTGCTGCCGGAGCCGCTCCGCTGATGCACGGCGGCCACCGCGTCCCGGCCAGTGGCCACGGCACTGCAGCTCGCTCCGCGAGGTCCCGCGACCACCGCTGGAGGCGGCGCACGGTGGCGGGAGTCTCTGCGCTCGTCGGCCGGCCCTCCCGCGTTCCCCTACCGCAGCTACGCCGGCGGCCGGCCCCCCCTCCTCTGTTCTATCGGGGGGAGGAGACGACCAGAGGAGAAGGGAAGAGAGAGAGAAAGGAGATGAGATGGGAGCCACCTGTAAGTGACCGACGGCGGGTCCAGCCGGTTTTAAGTGAAGACGCACTCCAGAAGTACGCTTCCCCTTGCCGAAAGCGTAATCTCAAAAATACACTTTCGTTTTCTCAGCCACGGCCGAAACAGCTAAGTAGCGGACGTTCACCCGTTAAGGGCTAAAACGAACAGTTTCTGTTTGTTTTACCGCTTAACGAACGAACGGCCATTTCTCCGCGGCCGTAACTCCGATTGAGGTAAATACAACGCTCACGTTCTCAGTTCGCCGAGCCCGTTCCGATGGCATCATTTTCATAATGTTTTTACACTGTGAAAATGACCATTTTGCCCTTGCCCTTCAATCAGCCCTTTGAGAGGGAAACTTTTCCGGCAAATCTTTCCGCGAGCTCATCGCACTTCTTCCCGGTGACTCCATCAACCCCAAGGCAAGTAAACCTCTTATCATGAGCTCCGAACTTGCATGATGACTTTGCTTGCACCCTGTGTGTGCGTTGCAATATATTTTGGATCATCTGTTAGTCTGCACTGACATAGCCCTGTTATTTCGTCTGTGCCTGATGCTAGTGTTATTTACCATGTGATATCATAAATTGCTTTCATGTCATGTTTTCCCATGCTAGTAACAATATTTTGACACCAATATCATGTTAGTGCTATGATTTGATCTCATACCATGATTGTCAATAATGTTATGATTTTGCTATGCTGTTGTTAAGGGTTCGTTCCTGCTCATAAATATTGATGTTATGATGAGATGATGGAAATGTTAAATTGAATTTATAAATTAAACCTCCTCCGTCATCGATGGGATTTAGTCATAGTGCCACCGAACCGAACTTATCCGTGCAGCCACATTTGCCGGTATGGGACGGCCTTGACTTGGTCTGACCACGTGCTCTTTCGTTGGTACCACCAAAGAGGGAGGGTTATGCGTGCGTGCTACCCTGATCAGGTAGGCGACGATAACCCTGTGAGCCAGTTGAGTTATTTGCCGGCGTCCCCGTTTGGGACAGTTTAGTTGGCCACGACGGTGGCAGGTGTCACCGGGTGACACAGTGGCCACCCAGGACATGACTCCGGGGGAGGATGATTGTCGGTGGTACGATGGAGGAGTCACGGGTTAGTCAAGTTTCGTTGGAGCAGCACCGGTCCACCCGGAAAGGAAAGTGTACCGAGGTACGGGACCAGGAGCTTCATAGTGTGGGTAAAGTGCGCAACCTCTGCAGAGTGTAAGAATCTATTCGAATAGCCGCGTCCACGGTAATGGACACAGTTCGTACTAGGTCACACTATTTGGTCTTGGTCGATCTGGAGGACGAACCTGTTATTATAAATTTGTTAAAGAATGTGCTACTAAGTAAATGTGGTAACTTGGACCATGGGGGTAATTGTGAGTAGTCACCATGTTGTTCTGACATGATCACGAGATGGGATCTCGGTGAGTCATAAGTTAGCCCAGAGGGGCAGTAAAACTGAATGATGTCACCACATACTACTTTAATGCTTCACAGGAGGTAAGCGTAGTGTAGGTTCCAGTTTGGTTGTGGATACCATGTCTTGTAGAATTAGGTATGCCATGCCATGATATGTAGTTGATATGTCTGATCCATGATATGCCATGTTTGATCCATGTTTTCCTGTTAATTCCATGCCATGTTTAGAATAAATTCTTATATAAGCATAGGTCTTGCTTTGTCATCTGCTTGTTTGGATGCTATGTATTTGGTTGTCTTGCGAGTACATTCAAAGTACTCACCTGGCCTTGCACGTGGCCAGTTGCAGGAGAAGATCTGGCATGCTAGATTGTAACCCAGCCAGTCCTGTGAGTTGTGGAGCCCAGCCAGAGACGTCGTTACCGCTGAACCAAGACCTCCGCTGCCATTTAGTTAGCCTTGGAGCCATGTAATATTGTTGTAAGCAACAGTATTGTAATACTCCATTCTTTTAATAAAGCCATTTTTGTGCCTGGATTTGTTGTATCATGTCTTCATGAGGACATCTAGATAGTCATTGTGTTATGGTAGAAATACTTTAACCTTTGCATGCCCACCAATCATGTAGCTTGAGAGGTAATCTTGAGTAAACTGCTTTGGGAACCACTGCAAAGGAAAAAGATTCAGACATTGTCATCTAACACAACTCATTATGGGCAGTAAAAACAAGGCTGCAGAGTTCTTACTTACCATCCTGCAGTTCACTGTTGTCTTGGATAAAGTGTAAACAAATAGTTTAATTGCCATATTTTGACCCTTTTTACTAACAATCTTTATCAGTTTCTTCACTTGATGCTGGTTCATGAATATCTCATTGCCCCATACGCAGAAATGGTTGAAACGCGGATCTTTACCAATGACATATGTACCTAAAAGCACCAAGTTAATATTAGAAGCTAAACAGCAATTGCACAATGATATAATACAACACTCCCTCCGTCCCATTATATAAGATCTTATTACATCCAATATTAACATATTGGATGAATTAACATCCTATATTATGGGGCGGAGGGAGTTTATTACATTGTTACAAATATCGGCCGATTAACTCAAGTTAATTGCTGCTGTGTTGTTGTTGTTACTGCTCTTCTATGTATATCTAGACATCATCAGCACATTAAGGTAACACTCTTCCTTGTTGCTATGTAGCCTAGGATTGCATATTTAGACATTCAGTACAATGCATGTTGCTATGTAGCCTCAGATATATTAGATATGGCCCTAGTTAACCTACCGATAAATGGGTTACAGATATATTCAGTTAAATGTCCGATTCGCCGATTAATCCCTTATCAGCCCCCGGCCTATATGGTACCAGCTACCGATATCCTGAATAGTGAGTATATATAAGCCATGGGATGAAACTAACCTCGATGGAAAACAACAGTCGTTCCCAATATTGTCCTGTGTAAGTACATCGAAAGGCATGTTACGCACAACAGGCTAAACATCAACCAAATATATCCATGGTAGACAACATAATCTCCAAATGACAGCTTCAGTGTGCAGGTTTAAGCACACTAGTTAAGCAAAACAAGAAGTGGAAAGGTGTGTTGACTGCACAGTTCATACTTGCACATATAGAACATCACATTGTGAATAACTGAAATAAACAAGGCATACTACGAACAACCAAAGATAGCAATTGAAACTGGACATATGCTAACTACAAACAACCGAACAACCAAAAACCATTAAAAGAGGCATATGGTCGCTACAACAGGCTTAACAACAAGCAAATATAGTCATTCATATTGGTATTGTTGAAACTGGTATTGATGAAATTGTACTGCACAATAAATAGTTGCACATATAGAACATCACTTTGTGAATAACTGAAATAAACAAGGCATACTACGAACAACCAAAGATAGCAATTGAAACTGGACATATGCTAACTACAAACAACCGAACAACCAAAAACCGTTAAAAGAGGCATATGCTCGCTACAACAGGCTTAACAACAAGCAAATATAGTCATTCATATTGGTATTGTTGAAACTGGTATTGATGAAATTGAACTGCACAGTTCATACTTGCACATATAGAACATCACTTTGTGAATAACTGAAATAAACAAGGCATACTATGAACAACCAAAGATAGCAATTGAAACTGGACATATGCTAACTACAAACAACCGAACAACCAAAAACCGTTAAAAGAGGGATATGCTAGCTATAACAGGCTTAACAGCAAGCAAATATAGTCATTCGTATTGGTATTGTTGAAACTGGTATTGATGAAATTGTACTGCACAGTAAATAGTTGCACATATAGAGCATCACACTATGAATAACTGAAATAAACAAGGCATACTGCAAACAACCAAATATAGCAATTAAAACTGGACATATTCTCACTACAAAAGGGGCTCGACAAAACAAATCATGGGTTCTCCCCTGTGAAGAGGCACGGCAAAACAAATCATGGGTTTCCTCACTTGTCACAGATGGGCTCCTTCCCATGGGAAGAGCACGGACTCAGGGTGCGCTCCATGTTGTCGCAGATGGGCTCCTTCCCCTTGGAAGAGCATGGCTGTAGGGTGCCCTCCCTGATGTCGCAGATGCGCTCTTTCCCCTTGGAAGAGGCGGAGAGGGTACCCTCCTTGTGGTCGCCGTCGATGAGGTCTGACTTGGCAGCTGAGGATATCAAGCCAGTGTCGCAGAACATGTCCTTCAGAAATGACAAAAGGGGCTCGATGGCGATGTAGGATGGCAAATTCTTGACAGCGAGCCAGAGGAGATCAGCGGCGGGGCCATGGATGAGATCGACAGCGGTTGAACCCGAGGGGTTGGGGGTGGGCCACTTAACCTGTGACATAGCCCGCGTCAGGCCGTCGTTGTCGACGACCTCGATGTCGTAGCCGGCGTCTGCGATATTCCAGCATACTCTAGCCTGCTGATTGAGAGCCTGCGGCCAGTAATCGTCGTCAGCTTCCTCGGCGGCCACCTCGCCGACATCGGGCGAAGAGGCCACGATAAACCTCTTTTGGGCCATTAGCTCCTGGAGCTCCACGGGAAGCGTAGCCGGGCTTAGGCTGCGACGCTCTGGTGTGGGGGAGGGGGTGGGGATGGGGATCTGTGGGAAAGGGGGCGTTTGGCAGGCGTCATCTAAGAAACTCAGGGCGGCTAGGGTATGGAGATCGGTGGGTAACCTGCACAGGCAAACCGGCAGATGTTGACAATGAAGGCTGCGCGGCGGCGGCGGTGACCTTGCTAGGGTTTCAAGTGAGGGAGGGTGGTGTGTGTGTGTGTGCGCGCGCGCGTGGAGTTTTTGGGGGGTGTGTGTGGAGGGGGGGCCAAGGTGGTGTTTGAGGAAATGACGCGGCTACTGAAAATTTTACTAGGCGGGAGTAAAATGCCGGGGCTACTGAAAATTTGGATTAAGGGATTGAGCAGCAAACATCGCACATGGTCCAAACATAACAACCATGTGCTATCAAACAGAAAAACCCTCCAGGCGGCTAGATATTTTTGAGGGATGAAGGCGGGAGCGGTGAGGGTGTCCCGGACTAGGGGGTACCCGGGCTGCCGGCCTATCTCTCATGGGCCGGACTGGTGGGCTGCTCTCTACCCGTCGATGGAAGGCTGGATCGTGGACGACCTCGTATGATAGAAGGAAATCTCTGAAGTCTTGGCGTCTCCTCCAAGGAATAGATGGCGTAACCGGCATGATTATCCCTGATGGTAACCGACCATATGTAACCCTAGGGCCCCCCTGGTGTCTATATAAACCAGGAGGTTTAGTCCGTAGGGGGAGAGATATACAATCTAGGGTTTTAGACCATCTGATCTCGAGGTAGATCAACTCTGTAACCTTCATACAATCACATCAATACAATCAAGCAGGACGTAGGCTTTTACCTCCTCGAGAGGGCCCGAACCTGGGTAAATCGCTGTCTCTACGCTCTCTGTTACCATCGACTCCTTGACCCATAGTTCGGACCCCCTACCCGAGATCTGCCGGTTTTGGTACCGACATTGGTGCTTTCATTGAGAGTCCCGTCGTGGGTCGCCAAGGATCAATGGCTCGCCATCCCCGGACAGTTCTTCAGCAATGGAATCTGCAGCGGGGATATCACCGTCCTCGGACAGCTCTTCTCTTCAGCGACGGAGTTCGTAGCAGGGACCTCTTCGTTCCCGGCCAGCTCTTCGCGTTCGGCAGCATCGTGTTACACGCCGATCCGACCGGTCACCTCGACCAGGTCGGCAACTTCACCCCCGAACAGGAAATCAGGTTCGGCGGCCTTCAGTTCGTCGCCGACGCTCGAGGCGATCTGATCTTCACTGGGTTCTCGGCCTCACCCGAGGAACCCACCAACCCCGAGGCCTTGACTTCGGATTCCTTCCCTGCCCTAGTCCTCGGGGCGGGCCTCAGATCGGACCTGACCTTGAGTTTGGCTCCGACCCCGGTGCCGGAGAACCAGGGGTCACCCTTGGCCGAGCACACGCCCGTTAACGACGCGCCGGAGCTCAACTCCAGGGACCGTCCGAACGTAGATCCGGTGGATTCCTCGATTTTAAGCGAGATGCTGGACCGGATCCAAATGATAAAAATCGCGGACAGCCCGTCCTCGGACTAGGAGGAGGTCGGACAGGATGCCGGCCGCGGGGAATTTTGCATCCCACCCACCACCCACTTGGTAGCTACCGTCGAAGATTTAACCGACATGCTGGACTATGCCTCCGAGGAGGCTGACTACATGGACGAGGACATGGACGTCCCGCCCTCCACGGACACCTTCCTCGCCACTACAAAAACCGGAAAGTGGACCGCCACCTCCACTTATGATGTCTACATGGTTGACACCCCCGTGAAGGACAGTGACACAACCAACAAAGGCGGCGACGACACCACCGAAGACCCGCCCAGACGCCGACGACGGCGAGCTAGAGGGCGGGGGAAGGGCAAGGAAAATCAAACAGACACAAACGACACCGGCGCTAACGAGACTCCGGATAATTTGGGGGAGCTCGGCGACAACACGCCCGAGCAACGACCTGACACCGCTGAAGGGCACGAGGACCAGGGTGACCCTGAGGACCTCGACGATTCCGAGGACAGTAATTACCTCCCCCCATCCGAAGAGGAAGATAGCCTCGGACCCGAGGACTTTATCGTCCCAGAGGATCCCCTGGCACAAGAAACATTCAAACGGCAACTTATTGCCACTGCCCGAAGCTTAAAGATGAAACAACAGCAGCTCAGGGCCGAGCAGGATACACTCAACGATAGATGGACGATGGTCCTAGACGCCGAAGAAGGCCTCGACGATCAACGTCAGGGCCAATATAGGAGTTACCCGCGGCGGCGCCTCCTTCCAGACTTCGAGGATGAGGCCTTCGAGCCCGTACCTCCCAGACGAACTTACGCAGACCAGCCCGACCGGCCCACTCGAGGACGAGATAGGCCGGCTGTGGAAGCCGAGCTCCCACCCGCGCCCCCTCGAGGACGAAATAAAGCGGCCGGAGAAGCCAAACTCCCACCCGTGCCCCCTCGAGGACGGGACAGGACGGCCAGGGAAACCGAATACCCGCTCAGGCCTTCTCGCCGAGCAGACAAAGACCCGGTTCAACCGGAGGACCAATACGATCTGTGCCACGACCTGAACACACGAGCGATTCAGTCGAGGTCCATCTATGGACCCACAGGATACACACCCGCTGGACGGGATGGATACCAGGCATGGCGCGATAGAAACGACAGGGCTCGGGATCAGCACCGTGCCCGGATGACAACTGATCTTCGGCGCGATGCGGCCCGGGCCAGGGGCGCCGCACACCCAATGTGTTTTACTGACGAGGTGATGCAGCATCAGTTCCCCGAGGGGTTTAAACCCGTTAATATAGAATCCTAGGATGGAACAACTGACCCAGCCGTGTGGATTGCGGATTTTCTTCTCCACATTCATATGGCTCGAGGAGATGATCTCCATGCTATCAAGTACTTACCACTGAAACTTAAGGGACCGGCCAGGCATTGGTTGAACAGCCTACCCGAAAACTCCATCGGGAGCTGGGAAGAACTCGAAGATGCATTCCGAGCTAACTTTCAGGGCACCTACGTTCGACCACCGGATGCCGATGACCTGAGCCATGTTATCCAACAGCCCGGAGAGTCAGCCCGGCAATTCTGGAACCGGTTCTTGACCAAGAAGAACCAGATCGTCGACTGTCCGGACGCCGAAGCAATTGCGGCATTCAAACACAGTATCAGGGACAAGTGGCTCGCTCGCCAGCTCAGCCAAGACAAGCCAAGAACAATGTCGGCCCTTACTTCTCTCATGACCCGCTTTTGCGCGGGTGAGGATAGCTGGTTAGCTCGTCGAAGCAACCACCCCGACGACCCCGGTACTTCAGAGACCCGGGACGGGAATGGCAAACCCCGGCGCAATAGGAACAACAAGCGCCGACACTCAAATAACGGCGGTGAAGCCGATGACGCAGCGGTGAACGCCGGATTCAGCGGCTCGAAATCGGGACAGCGGAGAAAACCCTCTAAAGGGAACCAAGATGGCCCGTCTGCGCTGGACAGAATATTGGACAGGCCCTGCCAGATTCACGGCACCCCCGACAAGCTAGCTAACCACACCAACCGTCACTGTTGGGTAATCAAGCAGCCCGGAAAGGCCACAGCCGAAGAACAGGGCAAGGGCCCCCGCAGTGAGGACGACGACGAACCTCGCGGGCCAAACAATGGAGGCCAAAAACAGTTCCCTCCGGAGGTCAAAACCGTGAACATGATCTATGTCACGCATATACCAAAGAAGGAGCGGAAACGCGTGCTTCGGGATGTTTACGCCTTAGAGCCGGTAGCCCCGAAATTCAACCCTTGGTCGGCTTGCCCGATCACTTTCGACCGTCGCGATCATCCGACCAGCATACGCCATGGAGGAACGGCGGCTCTGGTACTCGACCCCATTGTGGATGGATTTCACCTCACTAGAGTCCTGATGGACGGAGGTAGCAGTCTTAACCTGCTTTACGCTGATACAGTGAGGAAGATGGGGATCGACCCGTCAAGGATCAAACCCAGCAACACCACCTTTAAAGGTGTAATACCTGGCATCGAGGCACGCTGCTCGGGATCTGTGACTTTGGAAGTAGTCTTCGGCTCGCCCGACAACTTCCGCGCCGAGGACTTGATCTTCGATATCGTTCCTTTCCGCAGTGGTTATCACGCACTCCTCGGACGGACCGCCTTCGCTCGCTTTAACGCCGTCCCGCACTATGCGTATCTGAAGTTGAAGATGCCAGGGCCACGGGGCGTTATTACCATTAATGGTAATACCGAGCGCTCGCTCCGAACAGAGGAACACACTGCGGCTCTCGCCGCCGAAGTCCAAGCTGCCGAAGAGGCGTCGCAATCCCAGTCCACTGTCAAGACACCGGACACATGCAAACGCTCCCGTGCTGCAGCCTTGGTCCCGGCGCGCCCTCATGCTCCACCCAAATAGGGATACGCGCCCCACAGCACGGCCCACCTAGTCGCGAAATACGTACCTCGAGTGCACAATTTCGCGCTCAAAATTCCATGGGCAGTTGTGGGGACACAGCAAACAAAAGGTCCAGAGCTCGGTTCGACCGACCAATGGCCACCAAATGTCTTCGAATCGACATCAAACAACGGGCACCATCTAGGGCCCGATCAGCGTCCAACTACTATACCATGGCGACTTCCCACAACCCTTTTTCAAGGGCTCGCCCGCCAAAGATTACTACTTACGCCGAACACACGGCGGACAGCTTCGCTTCCACGACAGCTTCTTGACGAGCAAAGGCGCAGACGTGCAGCAGGGCGTAGTAGGGACGTCAAACCGCTCATGGAAGCCCTGTGTAAACCTTTACTCTCAATATATACATTCCTTTAAAGTATCTATTCAAGTTACTTCGGCAATACGGGTTGTACGGTTGGACGTCACACATTCAAAGGAAGCAAACACCACTTTATTATGATATACCCGTGCAGTCATTCACGTTGCATATTCCTTTCCGCCTTTTTCCGCCGAAGTAAACGATCACGATACATTTATTTTAAACCGGCTAATAGACCGGGGGTTCGACCATAGATCTTGCCTTAAAACTCTATACCAGCACTTCTTTTTTTCATGTGCTCGGTGTCACGGATATTGCATTATATGCATCGGTTCCGAATTGCGTCTTTGGTCAATAGTTGGGTTGCCCGGCTCCTGTGTTTACCCTCTTACGTTCCGCACTGTTCGGCTAAGAGGGTAAAGGGAGAACCACTGCGATTGTACTTCTAGCTCGCCTGGTTAAGTACCTCAGTGGAGAAAGCCAAAAACTGACTGTCCCAATAAGCGAGAACTGGTCGGCGATCCGATGACTGGCGTTAGCCTAAAATCGTTGGAGGTTTGTCCGTGTCATACGAAGGGTTCTCTGTCACAGAAACCATGTGATGATGGTATCAACCGCGGCTCGTCCGAATATCACAAACACCGGGGGCTCGTCACCGGCCCCCATCGTCAAGCTCCTCTGGCTAAGTGAAAGCACTAAAACCACATAGTCTGATTGCCTGGTTTTCCGTACACACAACCGCCCCCAGGCATCGAGACGTCGGCTAAGGGTTTACGTATTACGAGAAAACACCCCATGCAGTATCTGCTAGGGGGCTGAAGCCGACGACTGGTAACTTTCAGTTTCAAATCGGCCGCACAGGAGTCAAAATTAATCCGGCACTATATTCATAGCCGATCACTTGCTTTACAATAAAGCAAAAGTTTCAACTCCTTGGTTACAAGGAAACTACATCTACTCATAAATTACATCTTTTGGGCATTGGGCATCTACTGCCCGAGCACCGTCCATCACGGCGGGAAAATACTGCTCGGGATGCCTATGCTCTTTCCATGACGGCGGAGGTCCAGTGGCTATCTCGGCGGGTTTCAGCTTCGGCCAATGTACCATTGTCTTGCCGAAGGCCATCCGAGCACCCTCGATGCATGTGGAGCGCTTCCAGGCATCGACCTGAGCAGGAGCGCCGAACAGCCTCTGCACCAGACCGAAGTAGCTGCTCGGCAGCGGCTCCGACGGCCATAGTTTGACGCAGAGGTCCTTCATCACCGGCTCCGCCATCCGATGCAGCTCCATTAGCTGTTTCATCTGGTTGTTGAGGAGGGGAGGGTGTTCGGGCGCTTGAAATTGCGCCCAGAAAAGCCTCTGCTCGGCCCAACCCTCCTGGCCGGCGAAGAACCTCGCCGCATCCGCCGCACTCTTCGGGAGGTCCGCAAAGGCTCCTGCGGAACGCCATACCCGCGTGAGCAACGCGAACCTGTTACCTCCAAAGACACATTGTAACAAGTACGGCTTACCATCCGCGATCAGCCTGACTTGGCGGAGCTCTTCTTGACAACCGTGCGCTTCCGTCCGCGCTTCCTTAGCCACCGCGGCCAACGAGGTCAGCTCAGCGGCCTGCTCCTTATTCTTTTGCTCGAGGGCCTCACACCTTGTGACGGCATCCCCGAGCTCCTGCTGCACTTCCAGCACCCTGGCCTCGTGCTTTTCGCTTGTGGTTCTCAGCGCCACCAGCTCGGCAGCTGCCTGTTCGGCTGCCGCCTTTTGCGTCGCCGTGTCCGCCTGAGCTGTCCTCAGTGCGGCCTTGAGGCTTTCGACCTCCGCGGCGGCAGCTGCAGTTCAATCGGTTATCTCCGTTAGGATACATCGAACACTGCTTACAAATCTACGGCTGTATTCACTATCACAACTCGGCCTTACCTTGCGCCTCGTCGAACCTCTTGTTCACCAGGCTCAGATCGTCCTCGGAGCTCTTTAGCTTCCGATTCAGCTCGGCCAACTCTTCGGCGTTGACAGCTGCGGCCGAGGATGATGCCTGCACATTATTCTGCACCCGTTAGTATCCGAGATGTCGATTTTTGATCCTCCGACCGGCTTTGCTCACCCGGTCAGAGTCTCGGGGGCTACTATGTATGAGGCTATATATTTGCATAAATGAATTTTCCTCAGGAAAAAGCATTACTTTGCTCACCTTGAAGCCGGTAAGAAGGCCACTAAAGGCCTCCTTCAGTCCGTTGTCCACGGACCGAATACTTTGCAACACCGCACCCATAAGGGCACGGTGCTCTTCGGCGATGGAGGAGCTGGTTATAGCATCCTCCATCGTGTCCGGCCACCCGGTTGACGCCTGCTCTGGGGCTGGTGGTGGTGGCGGTGGCGCTTCGGCTCCTTCCCTCTCGACGTCCTGGGCGCCGGACTCCGGACGCTTTGACGTCTCTGGAGTCGTCCTCGGAGAAAGCTCGGTTCGTTCGAGCTCCTCTTCGTTCACCAGAGGGGCCCTCCCCTCTTGGTCTTCGGCGACCGAGGCATTCACCTCGGCCATGATAGTATCGCCTCCTTCCCCTGTATGTGGCATGGGAGGAGTCCTCCTCGACAGGACCTCCTCGGTTTCCTTCACGATTGGGGAAGGCGAGGCACGGGATCCAGTGCCGCTCTTTGCTAGCGCCGCCGGTGGAGAATCCCCCTCCGAAGCTTGGTCGGTGGGAAGATCGCGCATCGGACTGCAAAGTTGCAAACAGAAACTTGATTAGTGTCAAACCCAGTTTGGCTAAAGATGGTCAGGCGGTCGCTAGAGCGCATACCTTTGAGCCTGCGGCTTGGCCCTGGGAATTTTCTGAGGAACCTCTTCGGAGGCCTCAGAGTCCTCGGCAGAATCCGAGCTATCGCCGGACAAGGCTACCTTGGCCTTGCGCGGTCTTTTGGGAGCGGGTTGAGGAGGCTCCTCCTCGGCATCCTCAGACGCCACCCTCTTCCCTGTTCGGGAGGAATCGTCCTCCTCCCCATCCTCTCCTTGCTCCTTCTCCTCCTCTTGCGCGGAGGGAGCATTGGTGTCCCCGGATCTAGCACCCGGGGGTCTTCGGGAGCGGAGGCTCTCTCTGGCCTCCCCCTGTTGCTTCTTCTTCTCCTTCCTTTCTGGCACCTCGTACGGCTCTACGGCCAACATGGCCGTCAGGAGGGGCGTCCTGGGTCCTTCTGGTAGCGGCGCCAGACTGTCAATCCGCTGGGCCTTCTTCAGCCATTTTTGTGGATGAAAAGTCAAGAAGACTGAGTACCTTATTAAAGGGAAATAGTTCGGATACAAGAACAAACTTAGTCATACCTCCCGTGGGGGGTTTGCGGCGTCGAGTCCGATGTCCTCTCCCTCGGCCGGCCAGTCCTTCTGCGGCTTGAACATCGCTCTCCATAGTTGGGCATGGGTGGTGCGGAAGAAGTTGCGCACGGTGGCCGGGTCTTCGGGCTTGTAGGCCCACATGGGGGAGTCCCTATCCTGGCATGGGAGTATTCGACGGCCGAGCATGATCTGGACCACATTGGGCAGCTCGACGCCTTTCCCTATCATCTTGGCAATTCGTTGCTGTAGCTGCTCCACCTCCTTGTTTACCCCCCATTCGAGGCCCTTCTTGGTCCATGAGACCAGCCTTGTGGGGGGGCCCGGAGCGGAAGGCCGGAGTCGCCTCCCAGTTCGCGTGCCTCGGCTCAGTGATATAGAACCACTCTTTTTGCCATACCTTGACGGTCTCGATGAAGGTACCATCTGGCCACTCCACTCGCGGAAGTTTGCTGATCATGGCCCCCCCGCAGTCCGCCTGTTGACCATCTACTATCTTCGGCTTGACGTTGAATATCTTCAACCACAGACCGAAGTGTGGCCGGATTCGGAGGAAGGCCTCGCAGACAATGATAAAAGCCGAGATGTGGAGGAAGGAGTTCGGCGCGAGGTCGTGGAAGTCGAGCCCGTAGAAGAACATGAGGCCCCTGACGAAGGGGTGAAGGGGGAAACCCAGGCCCCGGATGAAGTGGGGTACGAACACCACTCTCTCGCCCTGCCGCGGCATGGGGATAACCTGGCCCGCCTCCGGAGCACGGTGGGCGATGTCGGCCGGAAGGTAGCCCGCGCTCTTTAATTCCAAAATGGCGCTGTTGGTGACGCTCGAAGCCTCCCACTTGCCCTTGGACCCGGAACCCACCATTGCTAGATTGGGCGGGTGGAAGGAAGGGTTTCTGAGAGGGCGGATCTGGGCGTTGGAGCTCAAGAGATGGGGAAGGCAATGACGAAAGGGGGGAATGAGAGCGTGCGACCGAAACAAGGATTGTGCCCCTTTTATGGGCTGTAAGACCCACGGTCCCTTTACTGCGCCGCAGTCCTCACCGCTTCCCCGTATAACCGTGCCATTATGCGCGCGTGGGGTGAGGCGGATTATTGATTATATCCCTTGAAAACAGGACACGATCTCCATATCGATGGAACGTGCCAATGAGAACCACCTCGAACCGCGAATCGAGTTTGTCATAAACCAACTTGCGGTTGTGGCAAGGTGTGACCCTTCGGTAAAAGTTGTCAGATGAGAATACTGTTCACGCCGAAGCGGCTAGCCTTCGGGGCTAAGTTATTATTATACCTCGTTACCAAGATACAGTTCGGCGCATACATGACCGGATAATGCTTGCAAATATAACTCGGAGTGATAAAGGCCTGTTACCAGAACCACGGAGGAAAGTGAACTGGTCCACGAAGCCAATGGTGTTCGGAATCTACCTCGGCTTCGAAGACTAGTTCGGGGGCTACTGAGGGTGTCCCGGACTAGGGGGTACCCGGGCTGGTGGGCTGCTCTCTACCCGTCGATGGAAGGCTGGATCGTGGACGACCTCGTATGATAGAAGGAAATCTCTGAAGTCTTGGCGTCTCCTCCAAGGAATAGATGGCGTAACCGGCATGATTATCCCTGATGGTAACCGACCATATGTAACCCTAGGGCCCCCCTGGTGTCTATATAAACCAGGAGGTTTAGTCCGTAGGGGGAGAGATATACAATCTAGGGTTTTAGACCATCTGATCTCGAGGTAGATCAACTCTGTAACCTTCATACAATCACATCAATACAATCAAGCAGGACGTAGGGTTTTACCTCCTCGAGAGGGCCCAAACCTGGGTAAATCGCTGTCTCTACGCTCTCTGTTACCATCGACTCCTTGACCCATAGTTCGGACCCCCTACCCGAGATCTGCCGGTTTTGGTACCGACAAGCGGGAGCAAACAACATCGCACATGGTCGGAACATAATAACCGTGTGCTATCAAACAGAAAAACCTTCCACGCAGGTAGATATTTTTGAGGGATGCAGGCGGGAGCGGGGGCAAAATACATCGCACACGGTCGAAACATAATAATCGTGTGCTATCAAACAGAAAAACCCTCCAGGAGGGTAGATATTTGTCGGGGGGATAACCCCCGGGTAGGCTCATCAACACTTAACCATTTTCAAAACAATGGGGTGGCCAGCACCCCTTGACCCGGCCCGCTCGCCAGCCGGCCTGGAGGTCCTTGACCCGGCCAGGAGTGGCGATGAAGCTCGACCCGGCCTGCTCGCCAACCGGCCTGAAGGCCCTCGACCTGGCCAAGCGTGACGATGAAGCCTGGCCCGGCGACACCGAAGGCGGCGGACGCCCGAGCCGGCATCAGCTCTAGCCGGCCAGGAGATAAGACAGCCCCCCACGACGAAGCCAGCATGGCTACAGCGCGCGCTGTCCCGAAGACCGGGCAGGCGTGGCAACAGTGCGCGCCGCCCCGAAGACCGGGCGTGCGTGGCTATAGAATGCCCAGAAACCACGGCCCGGGGTCGGTGGCGGGCGGGCTCCAGCAGCCGGCGGGTCCCACTGTCTGGCATGAGGCATTGACAGCAGGGCCCCGCGCCCTGGTAGATTACCATTGTAACCCTAGGGAGCCGGCCTATAAGACCCCCAGGGAGCCCTCCATGAAAAGGGCGGAAGGCTGAGCTCTTTTTCCCCCACGCGAGGCACCCAACACAGCTCGAGGAGCACCTTTGTAGCTCGTCTAGTGATCCATCTAGTTGAGCTCGCAGGACTAGGGGCATTACCTCCTCCGGAGGGCCCCGAACCTGGGTACATCGTGTGTCGTCCACCGCATGTCCCCTTTCTCGCCTCCGGAACCCTTCGACGTCCTCCGACCCCAACCACGTTCGATTAGCCTACCCATGGCATCTGCCGTGAGCACACCACGACAGATGGCGCCCACCGTGGGGCCGTCCGCGGCATCAGCCGGAGTTTCGTTCTGGACGAGACCCTTCACTCCCACCGGCGAGCACATCGCGCACGGCTTGATCAGCTCGCTTGGCGCGGTTGAGCGCGCCGGCTCCGACGCGGCGCCTGGCGCGGCCCTCCTCGTCGGCGGCTCCATCGTCCCCTTCGGCGAGCTGCGCGTCGTCGTCGCGCTCTTTCCAGACGAGTACCCCAGCGGGGTACTCACCTTCTCCGACCCATTGCCGACCAGCGGCAGCTGCGTCGCCAGCGGCCTTGACGACCTCTGCGTCCGCATGGAGGTGCTCGCGACCGAGTCCAGCGCCACTACCGGCCGCATCAGGCGCGCCACCGAGGTGGCCGCCGCGAATGCGGCTGGCGCCGGTTAGTCCGA
Source organism: Elymus sibiricus (assembly GCA_039707655.1). Lineage (NCBI taxonomy): Eukaryota > Viridiplantae > Streptophyta > Magnoliopsida > Poales > Poaceae > Elymus > Elymus sibiricus. The sequence goes on from CM077672.1 coordinate 67,075,137, forward strand.
CCCGCTGCTCGCCACGTTGCAGAGTCTGCGCACCCCCATCGCGCCGGGCGCCTACGCGGCGGCAGCTGCGGCCGAGCTCAAGGCTTCCCGCAAGCGCCTCTTCACCGAGGCCAATGAGTTGATCAACGCGCAGCGCGGGTTTGAGTCCGCACAGCACGAGCACAACACCGCCTACGGCCTCACGCCCCCTGGTGCCGAGCCCAGCCGGCGCGGGGAGGTCCGGCAATGTGGCGCCGCCATCGGCGAGCTCTTCGGCGCCAATCGGCCGGTCTATGCCACCCCTGATCAGAACATGAGGGCGGCGCAGGCGGCCGCCGCCGAACTCGAGCACTTGGAGGGTGAAGCCCTGTCAGAGCAACAGCGGCGCATCCAGGATCTCGTCACTGCCGCCAACCAGCAGCGAGACCAGTTTGAGCCGCCGCAATCCGGCTTGGACCCCCCGCATCAAGACGCCGACCCGCGGCAGAACGGCCGCCCCCGGAACACCATGCAAGCCTCTTCCCCGCCCATGGCTAGCCATGAAGGGCGATCACGCAGCGGCAGGGTGGCCCGGCGTCGGCAGGACGCCCCGGCCGTCAGAAGCCAGAACGCGGAGCCGGTCGACCCAGCGCGCCAGCGGCAGGCCCCTCAGCCTCCGCCCGCACGGCAGGGGCGTCAGGGGTCGGTCAGTCGGTCAGGCCAGCCGTGGCCACGTGGCCGACCGGCTCTGTCCACGCGACATCCCCGACGAAAACGACGCCCGCCGACGCATCGATCAGCTGGCCTGCTCGCTCGCGCTCGAGGAGGAAAGCTCGGTGGGACCGGCATGCTTTGGCCCGCGGATCCGCGAGGAGCCTTTCCCCAGGGGCTTCACACTCCCGCGCGACACCCCCAAGTACAGCGGCGTCACCAAGCCAGAAGACTGGCTGACTGATTACACCACGGCTGTCGGCATAGCCGGCGGCAACAGGCGCGTGGCGGTCCGCTACATCCCCCTCATGCTGCTCGGCTCGGCTCGGACATGGCTTAACAGCCTGAGAGCCGGCAGCGTCCACTCCTGGTTGGACTTCGAGGATGCGTTCGTACACAACTTCACCAGCACGTACAAGCGTCCGGGTCGGCCTCACCAGCATTCCATGTGCGTTCAGGGCCCGGACGAGCCTCTTCGTGACTTCCTCACGCAGTGGGCCGAGCTGCGCAACTCCTGCGAGGGGGTTCACGAAGTGCAGGCCGTCTAGTACTTCGTCGACGAATGTCGAGACGGCACCCTACTCAAGCACCGGCCGATGTGTGACGAGCAGGACACCTTGGCGGGGCTCATGGCTGTGGCGGACAAGTACGCCACGGCCGACTCCGCGATGCACGTGAAGATCACGGTCGACGCGGACGGCAAACTGATCCCGGCCGCGCCGGCCACCCCGAAGCCGGCTGGCGACAACAACCAACGTCAGCATAACAGCAGTGCCAGCAAGCGCAAGAACGAGCAGTCAGACGCCCGATATGGCAGCCGGCAGGTAGCAGCCATCGAGGAGGAGCCGCCCGTGGAGCAAGGCGGCAGCCGGTGTCGATAGACCGGCAAGGGCGCTTGGCAGCCCAAGCTCACCTTCGAGCAGATGCTCGACGCCCCCTGCAAGCACCACAGCGGGGCAAAGCCGTCCGGGCACATGACCCGGAACTGCAGCTAGACGCAATGCTTGGCGCGGGGTGAGGGCGCCGCCCCTCCCCCGCCGCCTCCGCCGGCTCCAGCCCCGGCACCGGCCCCGACCGCCGGTCGGCTCCGTGACGACTACCCTCGCCCGGATGCCTCCTACGTCGTCTTCACCAGCCAGCAGGAGGACAAGCATCGCCTCTGCAAGCATGCCCGTGAGGTGAACGCCATCGTCCCCGCCGTCCCCCAGTACATGCACTGGTCTGAGAGGCCGGTCACCTGGAGCCGGGAGGACCATCCGGCCGTGATGCCCACGCCAGGCGGCTATGCCCTTGTCCTCGACCCTACCCTTGTGTCCGAGAGGCGCACCTGCCATTTCACGCGGGTGCTCATCGACGGCGGCAGCAGCATCAACATCCTCTACCGCGACACCATGCTCAAGCTAGGCCTCAAGGAGAAGCAGCTACAACCCAGCAGAACTACTTTCCATGGCATTGTACCCGGCCTCTCGTGCTCCCCGATCGGCAAGGTCCGGCTGGACGTGCTATTCGGTGACGCACGCAACTTTCGTCGTGAGCCGATCTGGTTCGAAGTGGTGGACCTGAGCAGTCCTTACCATGCACTCCTAGGCCGACCGGCGTTGGCTAAGTTCATGGCGGTCCCCTACTACGCCTACCTGAAGATGAAGATGCCGGGCCCCAGGGGGATCATCACCGTAGCCGGGGACTTCAGAAAGTCCACCGAATGCGCGGAAGCCGGCTCCAAGCTGGCCGAGTCCCTGGTCATCGCGGAGAAGAAGCGCCAATTCGACCGGCTCCTAGCCCTGTCCCGTGAGAAGCCGGGTGAGCCAAGCCGATCGCGCGGAGGCATACAGCAGGCACCGCCGATCTCGGACGGACCGAGTCAGCAAGACGCCCACGTCAACCACCTCGTCAGCTCCGTGCACTCCTGCGACGACGACGACGGCATCGCGGGGCTCTGCGCCCGCATGAGCATGCTTGGGATCAGCTCCCGACCTGCCGAATCGCTTCCGGCATGTCCCAAGCCGCCGCGCAAAGGCCGGCTGCGGGTCAGGTTGGACCAGCTCGCCCATAGGCAGTTCGCGCACGTGATGGCACGAGGGGGAGGTGGTCTCGCCTCGGCGGCTGGGAGCGGCAAGGCCCGTTCCAAGCCGAAGCCTCGGCTCCCCCACTCGAGGAGGGACGTGCCGGAGCCAACGGGCCCGTCCGTGTCCCCTCTCCCAGGTGCCAGTCCTCACCTCGAAGGCTCCACCGCGAGTCCCGGCGAGCAGGCCGGGCCGCCTGGCGCCCCCTCGAGGGGTATCCCAGCGTTTTCAGGCCCTTTGGCCTAACCAACGCCGCGGCCGGGTACCTGCACCTCCTTCAGCAGCAGTTCGGCCCAGGACCCGGCTGGTCGGTCTACACCTTCCCCCCCGGGGAAGGGACCCCTGGCGGCAGCAACGCCCAGTAGGGCGTCACCTGCTACGCCTTCAACGGGTAAGAGTCGAAGCCCCGTCCTCCTCCCGTCCGGGTCGACAGCGGTCGTCGATGGCTTGGGAGCAGCCGCCCGGTCCCGGGGGCTGCTGTTTCTGGCCTAGAAGGTCCCACGTCAAGCAAGCAAGACAAGATCGGTATATGTGTGCATCGCTCCTTTTGGTATGAGTGTGCCGTCACTTTTGGCCCTTAATGAATGCAACAGGTGCCCCGAGTTATACTCGGGGACCACTTCTTTTACTTATATCGAAGTTTCTTATCTATTGAGCACCTTTTCTGTACTTTTGCCTCCCTTCCGCCGGGTCGGCGCGTCCGGCTCGAGGACTCGGGGGCTCGCCGGCAAACCCACGCCCCGCCCTCCGCAGCCGACAACATAGCGTGCGCGCCGCCTAAAGCCCTCTCTGTGCCACAAAGCCACAGACCGATACCCGGTTGTTCGGCTGGCAAGAGTCAGGGGCCGAAAGCGCTCTCACGCGGAAAAGCGGCTAAGGAAGAGTGTCCGGCTCGGTCGAACCGATTTCCACCTTTTCTTGTCGCCGCGCCGGCCGGCTGTGCTCCAACCGGCTCTGCCGCCTACAGCCAGCCGGCCCGGCGGTGGGTTCGCTCGCGCTCACGTCCTAAGAGCCTAAGTATTGTGCGCCCTCTTTCGAAGCCGACTCCTCGACCCAGCTACTGACCGGCTCCCGGCTGTCCGGCTGGCGGGGAGAGAGTCAAAAAGGAAGGGGCACAGGAAAAAGGTCTAAGGAAAAAAGCAAGGGCGAGCCACCAACTGGCGAGAGTCATGCATAAACAAAACAAATACATAGGCTTGCATAACAAAAGGCCCACGGCCAAGACTTCCAAGTTTAAAATACACCCCCAGTGGGTGGAACTGCGAGGTATCTAATTACAACTACTTAGAGCCGACAGGGCGGTGCAGAGAATGACCCTCTAGGCGCAGTCACCGGTCCCTAGCCGCCTATACTCCTTCGAAGCGCCGGTGTCCGCCTCGGCGTCGGCATCCGCGTACGCCTCGCCTCTCGAGTCACCCGCCCCGTCGAGCGTCTCGGCCTGGCTGCCGTCTGGATCGCCAAAAAGCAGCTCATAGGTGTCCTCCGGGATCTCCTCGCCGTCGGCATTCCGCTCCCTAAAGAACTCATCCTGGGGGGTGAAGGCGGCGATCGCACTGGCGCGACACGCGAGCGGCTCCGCCCACTCCAACAGGTCCACCTCCGCCTCCGCCCGCTGGGTCGCCAGCTGAGCCAAGCTCACTCCCGGATACCAGGAGAGCGCGAGCCACAGCACCATCGCTGCGCCGGCTCGCGCGGCGGAGGCTCTCCATGCGCTGATTCGGGCTGGCGCCATCTCCAGCCACCGGGCCAGCCGGTTGACGGTCGCCGGCTGGACAGCATCCGGCCAGAGGCTGCGCACCACCGCCAGGCCGGCGTCTCGGAGCCAGTTCATGACGCACCCGAACGTCTGCAGACGGGCCTCGACGGAAATTGCCGTCTCCTCCACCGCCTAGGCGGCATGTCGCTCGACGCGGTTCCTGGCCGCTCACTGCTCATCCCGATGGAAGTTCACGACGCCTTCGGCCGCCTCCTGTGTCTTCGGGAGAGCCCCTGAAAGAAGACGTAAGGTACTGACCGGCAGCTGAAGCCGGTCAAACGAAGCAGGTGAAGGGGGCACCCAAGACTTATCGGCAAGAAGCGCGTCGATCTGATGCACCTCGGCAAGCACCCCCCGCTCCTTCAGCGCCCACGCCTCGTCCTTTTCCGCCAGCGCTCGCCGATGCTCCTCCGCCAGCCGGATTAGCTTGGCTCAGTGGACGTCCGCTTGCCGGCCCTACTCCGCCTCAAGCTGGGTCACCCGCTCCTGCAGAAGGTCGCGCTGCTGGCCGACTCGAGCCAGCTGGCGTCAGACCTCCTGAGACCCGATGTAGGCGGCTGGGAAGCAAGCAGACCGGACGATCAGCGGCGCGGCGAAGATCAAAAAGAAAAAGACGAGAGGAACAACAATCGGGTAAAGAGATTCGACCCGGCAGCAGAGCAGCCGGCCCGAATCTCGGGGGCTACACCCAGTGGGTGCGCCGGCGCGCTGTAGTTCCGCGTCCCTCGCCACGAGTTCGGCCCCGGTCACCTGGTATGCCCCAAGCAGCCGGGTGTAGCTGGCCACGCGCCGGTCGTGAAGCCCCTGCAGAAGAAAGATCAGCAACCAAGGCTAAGAAATAATCCCCCGAGGCTCCGCCTGCCCGCTATGCGGCCGGCTCGAGCCTCAGGGGCTACACCCGGTGGGTGCGCTGCCGCGCCCCCACCGGAAGGCGTTCCGAAGACAAAAAGAGTGGGGATGAGAAAGGAAACTCACGGCAACGGCCTCCTCCAGCCGGGCGAGCTGCTCCTGCGCCCCCTCGGCGGACCCCTGCAGAAAGCGACGACAGTTGGCGAACTCCGCTTGCACCCAATCCAAGGCTGCTGTTCGGGACCTTGGACGCTCCCCGCTGGGGGTCTCGCCGGTGCTCGCCCAATCCCTTTGCAGCTGGGCGGCCGAGCTCGTGCTGGCTCCGCTCCCGGTCGGTCGATGAGAGGTCACGGCCGTGTTGGCGCCCCCGGACACGGCCCTCATGCCACCCGACGATGTCTCCCCTTCGGCCTGATGGCCGGCGTTACCAGGGCCCCCGCTGCCGACCCGTGCGCCGCTCTCGCCCCGGCTAGTGGTAGGCGCGTCGGCAGCCGACCTCGGCGAGAGGATCGCCGGCTCATGAGAACGCATCGGGAGAGGCGGCGAGCTCACGTCCCAGGATCCCCACGCGGCGCTCCCGGCTCTATCCGGGCGCGCCACACTCCTCCGCATCGCCGCATCCGCCCACGCCTTCGTGGAGAGCTCGGCCTCCTCCAGCATAGCCCGCTGCAGGTCCCTCCAAGCGGCGCGCTCCCACTCCTCGGGCATGGAAGTCCCAGCGTCATCCTCCTCGACCAGGGCCGGCGCCCCCGCGCCCGTGAGGACGATGGGAGCTCTGCCGCCACGCGGGGCAAAGATAAGCAAACTAAAGAAAATGAAAGACAACAAAAAGGCCCGAGATTGTACCCCAGACCGGCCAAGCGGTGCTCACCCGGTGCTCATCGGGATCACCCATTTCAGGGCCGACGCCGGTACAAGACGATGCGCTCTCTTCGTGCCTTGGCGCCCTCCCCCCGGTTGCGCCTCTGCCGGACGTTTCCCTGTCGAGGTCCCGACCTCCTGCTTCCCGTGCGGCCGAGCGGGGCCTTCTGACCGGCCGGCTGGCACCAGCTCCGCCGCCCTCCGCGGCCGCTTCCCCGAGACGAAAGCCTCGCCGGCGGCGACGGACGACGCAGCCGGAGGCATTGCTTAGTACGCCTCGTACGCCTCGTCGGGGTCTTCCAAGTCGTCGTCCGATCCGGTCTCCACGTCCGAAGCCTCCCGGTCCGGCTCGAAGGCCGGCGGGTTCGCCCGGCCCCGCACAATCCGGCGAGAGAACCTCTGCACCCATCACCACGCTCGGCGTTAGCTCAGTGCAGCAAAGGGCGAAGGAAACGGTAAAGGCCGGTCGGAAACATACCTTAGGCGCCGGGTGCGCGCGGCTATACGGCTCTTTCCCAAAGCTCCAGGTGCTCGGGTCGAGCTTGGCAGAGGTGACGTGATTCACCCGCTTGGCAACACGGGCCGGCGTCAGCTCGGAGGTCGCCAGCCGGCACAGGTCGAACCGACCGCTCATATCACATATGCGGTGCGGCCGGCGCTGAGCGGCAGCACCCGACGGTCAACGAAGGCCGTGATGAGGTCCGTTCCGCACAGGTGCTCTACATTCTTTAGCTGCTCCAGCCGGCCGCAGACCGCAACGGCTTCCTCTGTCGACCTGCGCGGCTCGAAGCTCCAGTTGTGCCTTTCCACCGGAGTGACATCCACGAAAGGCGGCAGGTTTACATAATCGGACGCCGGATCTGCGTTCTTCACGTAAAAGAATGAGCGCTGCCATTTCTTCGCCGACTCCAGCAACGACAGCTTGGGGAAGCCTCCCACGGGCCGGATGGTCACAAGAGCTGCTCCGCAGGAGGTCATCACCGGGGCCCCCGGCGCCGGCACCGTCTGCGGCTTGAGAAAGAAGCACCTGTTCCAAATGTCCACCGACGGCTCCAACCCGGCGTAGCCCTCGCAAAAAGCCACGAACGCGGAGAGTTGGAGGATCGAGTTGGGTCCGAAGTGGTGGGGCTGGAGGCCGAAATAGTCGAGGAAGCGGCGGCAGAAGCCACTGGCGGGGAGGCCAAACCCGTGGGTGAAGTGCTCGGCGAAAACAACGACCTCCCCATCCCGCGGCTGGGGTGCGACCTCGTCGCTAGGAGCTCGCGCGACCACGCGCCCCGCTGGCGGCAGCCTCCGTCGAGAACGAAGATGCCCGATGAGCTCGTCCAAAACGTCGGAGCCCTCCCATGAGCGCTTTTGGGTCGCCATCGCAGGACGCGGAGAAAGAGCGGGAGCGGCGACGGTGCTGCGGCGGAGCTACGCGCTGCGGCTGGCCTGTCGCACGGAGCAGCGGCGGCGAGCGAACGGACGAGGACGCGCAGAAGAGAAGCAGAGGGGCAGGGCAAGGGGCATTTGAGCCTCGGCCCCTCCCCCTCTCCCTCATTTAAACCCCGCGGGGGCGTGGGGAAGTGGGATCGTTTGCGCCCACGTTCCCCCACCCCCTCCGCGGTGCGCGGGCGCATTAAACGCCTCGGGAAACGAAATCGTCCAGGGCCGCCTCAGAAGATCCCGCGCGTGCACCGAGCCCGCGGCCCGAAGGGCCCGGCCTGCGGCGACGTCCCGTGGCGCGCGTGGCCTGGCAGGCTTAGACCTGGCCACGGCGCCACGTGGCGAGCTCCCGACGGGCGGCGGGCGCGACTTTTCGTACCAGAAGCCGGACCGATAGGCCCCCCCGCCTCCGCCTTTCAGGCCGGATGCGTGGGGACCCGAACACACACTTCGCGGCCGGCCAGGCCGGACCCGTCGTTCATCAAGGGAGTAAGCTGCCGGGGCCCCCAGCCGGCAGCCGGCGGCCTCGCCAGCTTCGGGGACTACTGTCGGGAGATAACCCCCGGGTAGGCTCATCAACACTTAACCATTTTCAAAACAACGGGGTGGCCAGCACCCCTTGACCCGGCCTGCTCGCCAGCCGGCCTAGAGGTCCTTGACCCGGCCAGGAGTGGCGATGAAGCTCGACCCGGCCCGCTCGCCAACCGGCCTAAAGGCCCTCGACCTGGCCAGGCGTGACGATGAAGCCCAGCCCGGCGACACTGAAGGCGGCGGACGCCCGAGCCGGCATTAGCTCTAGGCCGGCCAGGAGACAAGACAGCCCCGCACGACGAAGCCAGCATGGCTATAGCGCGCGCCGTCCCGAAGACCGGGCATGTGTGGCAATAGTGCGCGCCGCCCCGAAGACCGGGCGTGCGTGGCTATAGAATGCCCGGAAACCACGGCCCGGGGTCGGCGGCGGCGACCCGGCGGGGCGCTGTAGCCAAACAGCGCCCGCCGCCTCATGACGCAAGCGAAGACATGCCACAGTGTCGGGCGGCCGGCGGGCCTCAGCAACCGGCGAGTCCCACTGTCCGGCATGAGGCATTGACAGCAGGGCCCCGCGCCCTGGTAAATTACCATTGTAACCCTGGGGAGCCGGCCTATAAGACCCCAGGGAGCCCTCCATGAAAAGGGCCGAAGGTTGAGCTCTTTTTCCCCCACGCGAGGCACCCAACACAGCTCGAGGAGCACCTTTGTAGCTCGTCTAGTGATCCATCTAGTTGAGCTCGCAGGACTAGGGGCGTTACCTCCTCCGGAGGGCCCCGAACCTGGGTAGATCGTGTGTCGTCCACCGCTTGTCCCCATTCTCGCCTCCAGAATCCTCTGTAGTCCTCCGGCCCCAACCACGTTCGATTAGCCTACCCATGGCATCTGCCGTGAGCACACCACGACAATATTTTTGAGATTGCGAGGGAAGCCTCGTGGAGCCCAATCTACTGTGCTGATGTGGGTGACAGGGGCACGGGTGTGGCACACGGGTAGTCTGAGGGAACCGTGTGTGTTGCGTGGCCAAAAAACGCGGGAAAGGGTCAGAACATGAGCACACTTGCATGTGGACCAAATATATGTATGAAAAGGCTGGTTTGATGTTCAAATACCCAATGCGCAACTTTGATGTGGCACCTGTCTCACAAAGCGCACAGTATTGCTAGTCCGCCACCCCCCCGGACACACACACTTCGTGTCAGCAGGAGGGGAATCCTAGCTATGAACGCATGCCCCCAAATAGCTAGGTCTGATATATCTCACCCTACCGTAACACTAAACCTATAGGAGTCCACCATGGTCAAACCCCCCTTTCGCTTCCGGTCAAAGGTGGACCGTGTGCGGGCCCACTAATGTGTGCTTGTGGCGCGAGATGGGTGAGACCACATACGAACCACCTGCGAGTGGCCCAACTATATGTATGAAAAGGGTGGTGTGATATTTAAATACCCAATTCACAACTTTTATGTGGCACATGTGCCCCGCAAATTAATTGGACATCCCTGACCCCACGGAGGTTCAGGAAGTGCGAAGTCTATACCCCCCACCCCACCCCCCCACACACACACTTTGAGTCGGTGGGAGAGGGCATCTCACCAAGACGTAGTGTAACATGGACCAAGAAGAATCCACCTTGGTCGTATAACCTCTCTTGTTGTTGGTCAAAGTGATGGACGTCCACGCGACCCCACAGATGGGCTAGCTCGCCAATAACCACACAAGGGAGTAGTGCCCGAAGACAACCACTGCCTGCATGTGGCCCAAACATATGTATGGAAGTGTTGTGTGGTGTGTTTGAATACCCAATGCACAACTTTGATGTGGCACCATGCTTTGGAACCGGAAAGTCCCCACACGGAGCGAGGGTTCACGACGTGTACTATGTACTCACTTCGAGCCGGTGATGGGGATTCATGCATACACATGCGCTCAAACTTATGTCTGGAATCTCACCATGACCTAACTATACGGTAACACGAACCAAAGAAGAAGAATCCACCCTGGTAACCTCCCTCGTTGTCGGTCGAAGTGATGGACGTCCACGCGGGCCCACGAATATATAGGCTTGCCGCCGATAACCACGCGAGGGGGGTACTGTCCGAAGACTACCACTGCATGCATGCATGTGTCCCAAACATATGTATGGAGATGATGCATGCATGTTTGAATACCATGCACAACATTGATGTGGCGCCTGCGTCGAAAATCATAGTCCCCACACAGAGTGAGATCGGTTCATGACGCGTCGTATGCTGCCCCCCCCCCCCACTCCGATCCGGTGGGAGGGATTCATGCGTACACATGCATGTGCTCAAACTATATTATGTAATCTCACAGCATGACCTATACAGTAAGATAAACCAAAATTAATCCCCTCCTAAGTCAAATTAACCTCTCTCGTTGTCGGTCAAAGTGATGGACCAAGCGGGCCCACAGATGGAAAGCATCGATATCGCCGATAACCGTGTGAGTGAGTGCCAGAGGACAACCACCATCGCTTGCATGTGGCCCAAACACATATGTACGTACGGAGGTGTGTGGATGTTGTGATGTTTGAATACCCAAAATGTACAACTTTGATGTGGCACCTGCCTCGAAAACCGTAAAGTCCCCACACATAGCGAGAGGTTCATGACGCGTAGTATATGCTGGTCCCATCCCCCCTCTTCGACGCGTACTATATACTCCTACCGTAACACAAACCAAAAAGAATCCTCCTTGTCGGTCAAATTAACCTCTCTCGTTGGGTCAAAGTGATGGATGACGACCTCGCGGACCCACAGATGGAAGCGTTGCACGTGAGTGAGTGTCCTGTAGGACAACCACCGCCTGCATGTGGCCCAAAGAGGTGTTTGTGTGGTGTTTGAATACCCAATGCACAACTTTCATGTGGCACCTACCTCGGAAACTGAAAAGTCCCCACACGAAGCAAGGTTCATGACGCGTAGTATATGTTGGTCCCCTCCCCCCTCTTCGACGCGTACTATATACTCCTACCGTAACACAAACCAAAAAGAATCATCCTTGTTGGTCAAATTAACCTCTCTCGATGTAGGTCAAAGTGATGGACGACGACCTCGCGGGCCCACAGAAAGCGTCACACGCGAGTGAGTGTCCTTGGACAACCATCGCCTGCATGCCCAAAGAGGTGTTGTGTGATGTTTGAATACCCACTGCACAACTTTCATGTGGCACATGCTTCGCAAACCGGAAATGCCCTACACAGAGGTTCACGCGTGTCCTAGTCCCCCTCACTCCGAGCCGGTGAGAGGGATTCATGTGTACGCACGCGCTCAAACTTTGATCTGGAATCTCACCATGATCCACACCGTAACTAATCCCAAGATGAATCCACCTTTGGTCAAATGCCTCTCAATGTCGGTGAAAAGTGATAACCTTCGCGGGCTAACGAATGGGCGCATCGCTGATAACCGCACGAGGGAGTGTCCGAGGACCACCATGCATGCATGTGGCCCAAACATGTATGTATGAAAGGGATGTGTAATGTTTTAAATAACCAATTCACGACTTTGATGTGGCACCTGCCTCACAAAACGATCAACCCCACACGGCAGCTCACGACTCGTAGTGTACTGGCCCCTCCCCCCCGACACACACACACACACACACCGCACCACCACCGCCACTACGAGGCATGTTAAACTTTTTCCGCGGTGACATGTGTGACCAAAAGAGTGTCGTGTTAAAATTTGGAAGAAAAAAATCAGAGATCATTCGGACGTTTTTATACATTGATTGATTTCCTAGGGATATAATGTGCAAAAATCAAATTTGAGCTACATGCACACATAATAGTGCACCAAAATGGATTGGAAAATCATATGTGTGTCCCTGGGTGCATGTTTAGTCCCCATGCAAGAAATTTCAAACATTGAGAATCTTAATTTTAAAAATCCATTAAATCCAAAACTTTGTTGAAATTCATGAAACTTATCGTGGTGTCATATGGACACCAATAGACTGTGATATTGTATTTTTTGTCAAATTTGAGACAAGTTTTGATATATTCTTCTTACAAACGGGAGATTATTAATAATTGGCAACCAATATCGCAAACGGATTATTTATTCGTACCGTGAGCGTTAGACCAACAATGTACGTGCCATGCTTCGGTTAAGTAATAAAGCGGCAGAATTAATCATCAAAAAAGAAAAACAATATACGTGCCGCCACGCATCCCGTGTGCCGTGCGAGCAGGCGTGAGTTGACGGGACGCATGCGAGCAGTCTGCCACGCAGGCAGACCGGGAGGCGTGCGGGCAGGTGTGTGAATTGACGGGAGGCGTGTTCGCTGCGCAGTGTCACCGGGAGGCGTGCGAGTAGCTGTGTGAAATGAAGGTAGGCATGCCAGCAGTCCGCTGCGCAGGCTCACCGGGAGGCGAGCCAGCCCTGTGACCACCGCCTGCCTCGCTCCCACTGTTCCATATTAATGGCGCGCCCGAGTCGCTGGTCATAATAGGCGGCCGCACCCCCGATTCTCGCTACACACACAATTCTCTCTCTCCGTCTGCATCCTCGACGCCGCTCTCAGTCGTCACCATCGTCAGTGTATGAGGATGCCGCCGAAGTGCACCATCGGAGGGAGTGGCGACGCCGAGGCTGCTGAAGCACCTGAGCACAGCGTGAAGCTGGAGACAGAGGTTGTCGTCGCCGCCGACTAGCGCGGGCAGAAGCGTGACGTTGATGTCATCGACGGCGTCGTGCTTCCACAGCCGGAGCCGGAGGTCCACAGCGACTCCGACGACCACTCCGGCGATGACTCCGACGACGACGGAGAACCGGTTAGTCATCTATACCCATTTATGTGGCAAATATATCCTAAAGTTTCTCTGGTTAGTCCTGCCTCCCCTTTTTTGGAATAGAAATCATATGGTTATGTTCTCTCAATCCATGAAATCTGAGTTAGATTCGATAGATCCGTGTAGTGTATTGATTGTTTGAATCATAAAAATGATAAGTGATTAATTGTTTCTTCTGTACAAATGATTTCTGCTAAAAATCCAACTAGGGACCCCTTTGGGGCGCAGGATAACTTGTAATCCTCATACTTCTGTCGTTATGTATTTCCCTTTAGCTGTTGCTTTCGAACATCTCCTCTTAGTGAGCTGATGTATGACACTATGAGGGTTTCATTCGAGTAATGGAACCGGGGAGGAGCCTCCCTGTTCTTCTAAAAAAATCCGACTAGGGTTAGTGTTGCTAATAATTCCTAGCCAGATATTGACAATTGATTTTGATGCCAAAAGTCGTTGGCATGCCAAATTTTGATCCTACTTTACGGCATGTAAATTGGTTTGATGCCAAAAGTCGTTGGCATGCCAAATTTTGGCAACTCCCAAATGTTCGCTAGATATTAGTTTGCATTCCATTGTTCATTGCCAATCTCACAAAAGGTTGCCAAGTGTTGGCAACTTTTGATTTTGCCAAATGTCGGTAGCAAACCAAACTTTTGATTCTGCCAAATGTTGGTAGAAAACCAATCAGACTCTTAATTTTGTTACACTAAGTTGTGTGCTCTCTAGTTATGCATTTCTTTCATCAAGATCACTTGATGATTTAGGGTTCATGCTGTCACAGGATATATTATGTTTCATAAACTCTGCCTGCTGAATTCGCATTATTATAAAATATACTGACGCCATATTTTTTTACTATATGTATAGGTGCTATCTGACGATGTCGACAGCGAGGACGAAGATGGCCAGAGGAGGTTCAAGAGGCAAAAGCTCAGGGAGCTTTATGCAGGACTGCATAACAGGCGTGTGAGGACCTGGAATATGCGCTTTGGATGCCCGTTTTGCAACCAAAAGCTTCATCACGAGTATGAAAGTGTTCTGGCGCATGCAAGAGGACGAGCCGTTGGCTCCTTCAAGCAGAAGTATTCTCGCAGGGTGGCGCACGCCGCGTACGCTGAGTACCTGGAGAAGCTTCACCTTCGTGCAGGCCTGTCGGCAGATGAGATGAGGGATTGAACTATATATGGCTATGTAGTGTCTTAATTATAACTATGCTTGAGTATGCTTAATATCAGTTGAACTATGCTTGAGTATGCTTATTATCTATGCCTGAGTATGCTTATATCTATGTTTACTTATGTCTACATGTGGGATGAGTATGCAATCAGTTTGGTTGATGGAATTTTATGCATATTAGGGTGAATGTTTAGCGTGGGTAAACATTTCAGATTCAACCGACGATGGAAATGTGGACCCACCCTGAAACTTGGTGATTTTCCTAGATTGGAACCGTGTGCGATGACTTTCATTGTGCCGCGGCATGTGTGTTCTGATTGGCCAGAATGCATCCCCACGGATCGCACATCTGCACCGTAGGATGTACACAGATCGAATGGCACTCCGTATCACCCTCACACCGGACTGATGTTTTTTTTTAAAATACACCGGAGTGATGTTAATCACACATAGTTGGCTCTACCAAACCGTTGCCTCCGAAACGCTTTCTGGGACAGAAAACCCTCACCACCCAATTCAAAAAGGAAAAAAGAAAACCCTCACCATCCCCACGTCACAAAACCGTCACCCCGCCCGCCACCCCCCCCGTCCCCATTCGCACCTGCACTCATCTGCGACTCTGCGTGTCACCGCGTATCGCCGCGGCAACCACGTAGCTCGACGCCACCGGCTGCCAGCAAACCCCACCGCATTTCGCCACTACCGCTTGCCGCCGCCTATCGCCATCGACTTTCTCGATGCTGCTCGTCGTCGACCCAGCTCCACCCGATTGGGGAATCTGCGGTATTGGGGTTTTTTCTCATGGAGAACCATGTAACTAATTTACTAAAATATTCGCTCATCTCTTATCCCAGTCCGTCTGCCCCTTTTAATCACCCGACCGAAATCGCCGTGAATTCTTTTTTCTTCTAGCTGATTCGAGAGTTTTCTTTCATTCATAGAGTGTACAGTGCACGGAGACATCAGGCATTTGCGGCCTCGGGCAGACAGCCGAGGAGTTCCATCTCACCGTACCAGATGACTTCAGGAGGCGCACGGTATGTTCAATCTCACCCTACCTCGGTTGGCATGACATACTTTTCTGAACATATACTATATATTGCTGCATTTGGATAAAAGGTGCCACATGCAGCATACACGTCAAAGGGGAATTTTCTTCTTTCTATATTAGGCAAATTAATGCTGTAATGTTCTTTCGATTACTCTCATATTTGCATGACATCATGGTTACACTATCTGTTTAATTATAAATTTGTGTCATTTGATTTCAACTGTTGTGTAATGTTCTTTCAATTATTCTCATATTTGCATGTTACCCTATTCTTTAACAATCTTGTCATTTCCTGCAGTACATCACTTGCTTTGCAACAACAACTGTAGTACACAATCTTGGCCTTTACATAACTGAAGACTCCAGGAATATCATATTGAACACAAACCATGGATTTACAATCGTTGTTTCCGTAAAACACTAAAACTTGATGAACATGGTCACTCCTATTTTGGCGCGGGCCTTTGGACAGAAATTTCTAAGTTTTATGTAGTGAAAGCTGGCACTAAAATTGCACTACACCTAAAAGAGCCTGGTCATATGATATATGCTAACTTCCCCGACAATATCATCCGTCCAGACTTTGTTCGAAGTAAGTGTTCTTTTCAAGTATCTGCATGTTGACTTACGTAGCAATATCAAAGTAATCTATCTATTATATACTTAAAACAAGAGTCAAACAAGACATCACGTTCATCCACATCTATTAAATTATCTTGACCGTCAATTTTATATATCAACGATTAGGATTTAATAGATGTAGCGTTACATACAAATATAGTTACGTGCAAACAATTTGGCATGACACGTAAAAGTAGTTCGGCACATATATGTTTTTTCTATTAAAAAAATCTGTCCTAGACAATTATAGAAGAGAACGTACGTTGGGATTGTAAGGAAAGAGTGTCTCCCGTAAAAAAAAAAAGGCACAACTACCAAACAGCTAAAAAAGACACGGCTGCCAACTTTAAAGAGTCCAAGCGCCCCAAAAAACAAAAGTCTCATCACAATACTACGTCCGATGACATCATCTACAATCTCAGCCCAAAAAAATAGGATATGATTTTACCAAATTAATCAATCTGGACTGCTACATTAGAGCTTCACGTGGGATATGAAACTTTCTCTACGTCTTAAAAAAATTTCTCTTCTCATGGGCAATAACAAACTTTCTCTACCCAGATAAAAAAGGTACATGAGTACGTACAAAGCATAAAGTATATTCCGGCAAAAAACAACATAGCATAGTGTGTAGGGGTAGGGTGTGCGTGTGTGCGTTCATAGGGGTGAGTGTATGCGCGTGTATATGAGCGCTTGCGTTTGTACTGTGTTCAAAAAAAAAAAAAACAAATTCCCAGTATACTTTTTAAAATAATAAAGTATGGTCCCGCAAAAAAAAGTATGTCTACAATACGACTAAAAATATATCATCCATTGATTTTAATTATGATGGCTGAGATTAAAAGAAAGAAAAAGTCACGTACAATATTAGATATGTACAAACAAGTCCACCATTCACGTAGAAAAAAAAAAACAAGTCCACCGAATCCCATTGTTAGAGTCTGGCATGGTATGGAGCTCTCTCAGGGCGTCTGAATTCTGGGCCGTCAGATTAGGTGTCCAAACTGATCTGGGCCGTCAGATCTTCAGATGAACTGATCCTGCCCGTTGGATCCGAGTTGATGTGACTAGCAATGAATAGTGCCCATGTGTTTACACCCGTTCTACCATCCTAACTCTCGCTGACAGACGGGGTCCAGGCGGGGTGGGCCGCTTCTGTCATTCCCTTTGGACGTTGCTGTGACCGGTGCTGGTTTCAATGGGCCAAGGGATTGTCCCACCGCCTGTAGTTTCGATGGCTTGCCCAAGGGTATTTGCGAGATTTCACGTAAGGGCATTTGCGTGCCATTCCGTGAGTGGCTTGCCTATGCGTATGGAGAAGAGCACTCTCGATTGGGTGAAACCCTAGCCGCTATCCCCACCGCGCGCCCCTCTCTTGCCGCAGCCGCCGCGCTTCCGTCTGGTTCTCCTCCCCCTTCCTTTCCCGTCGCGGAGCTTGCCACCGCCGCTGCTCGCCCCATCCCCCTCGCGCCGCCACCCCGGCCTCCTTCCCTGGACACGGTGAGCGTGAGCAGCAGCGAGAGGAGCACGACTGGCGACTGGGCGCTGCTGTACGAGGGTCGCGCTGAGCACGCCATGGAGCACGGCGGCCTCTCGGCCGGCGGCCAGCTCTGCGCGTGGGAGAACCTGTGTGCCGCCATCGTCACCACCGACGCCAGGCGAAAGGCGACGGCCGCACGTAGCCATCATCGGGAGGAGCGTCGGCCGCCAAGACAGTCGTCCTCGTCGCCATTGCCGTCGTCCTCGCACCGGAAGAATCGTCTCCCCGACGCGCCTCCTTTGAGGAGCTTCCACCTACCCACCGCGGCTGCCGGCGCGACCTGCTCCTCGGGTGAGCGATTCCCCTACGACCTCGATCCCCTTTCTCTGCTTCTCCGCTGCGACAACGTCCTCCTCATCTACATCGGCCGCTCGATCTGCACCACCCTACATCGGCCGCTCGACCTGCCCCGCCACAAAAAATGACTGGCACATCGAGCCGAGGTGAGCACCCCTTGCCAAATCATCCTCTTGCACATGCCTTCTCATGTGGCTCACTCTTTCATGGTGCTCAGATGCTGACCCGACTGCCTTGGTGTTGATTGCCGGCCGACCGACTGCAGTGTGCTACCAACGGTGAGATCCAGAAGGAGGAGGCGGATGGGGAGACAGGTAGGGATGAAGTGCCGATTAAGATGCAGAGCTGCTTTTTTTTATCATGTTGTTCTTATCCTGCTCACTGTGATTTGTGGGAAATATCTGCATTGTGGTTTTGTTAAGATATAGAGCTACTATTTTTATTCTGCATTACCTCGTGAGTCTGATTATATGGATTAAGTAAAAGGCATTTCAGTGTTGGTTATGTATTGCGGTGGGAATTCTTGAGTTCAGGCTTTCAAACCAGTAGGTCTGAGGCAGGGCATTGCCAGGAACTGACTAGAGTTAACTGAACTAAACGCAGGAATTGCAGAGATTCAGAGCAAATCGACGCAAGTTTGCTAACATATGAGGAGAACCTTGCTTTGCAGATGTTGACGTTTGACCACCACCACTGTCCGGGAGGTCTCTCGAGATGACAGACCACACCATATCCAGGTACGGCTGGGTCAAATTCTTTCTTAAATCTTGCTTCCAAAGTTGCATGACCTCTGTTCATTACGACTTATTTCTTAAATCCTTCTTTGAACTCTTGGTTCAGGGAACAACTTTGTAGTTGTGCCTCTGTAGTTTAGGTGAGGGGCTGCACCATTGATTATCCAGTATATTTTAGATTGGATTTTGTCTTCTTAGCAATCATCATTAGCTACGTAGCTGTACACGATCTGCTCTTTTAGCAAAATCTGGAAGTATCAAATGCAGTGCTCCATATTAGTAGTTATTTGAAAAATATGCCATTGACTTCTTTGTCAGGTCTGTTTATGTGCACATGAAAAAGGGTGGTGGCGATGAAGAGGAGCACGTGGGAAATCAGCGTTGTCGGTGTCTGTGTTGCCGCCAGCCTCGACATCAAGAAGGCGTCACGCTAAGCCGTCTATACATCACCCGTACCACCCTAGGTATACGAGATGCTTTTTTATCCCTGCCGATGGTCGATGGTTCATTAGGCTGGTCCACTCCAGGAGCACCATGATGGTTACTGGTTTACCAAATGACGATTTTCTACGATGTGGTTATTCTATATTTAGATAGAAATATTTAGTGAGATGTTTGTTCACCAAATCGGTATTTGCTTCAGCATGTGTTTAGGCTATGCTCTTAGGGATGGTTCTTTCGTATGGTATGGGTGGTTATAGTTTATTCATCCCTCCATTCCTATCATGAGTACTAATTTGAGTCATGAAATAATTGCACAGGCACGATAAGTTCTTTGGAAAACATGGAGTTATGACGTGTCTACCTTCTATTAGTGTTGTGCTGCCTAAATATAATTTACCTGCATCTATGATGTTTTGCTTATCCAATGCCACCTTCATTCTTATTTTACTTGGTGCGTGGTCGTGCTATGGTTTCTAACCCCTAGCGCCTGATACCACCAGAAGGCGGTGGCCAGTGCTCTGCCCTTCCTCCGCTTCGGCGCTCAACAAGCTGAGCGTAAGACACAGCCAAACCACAGCAGAGGGAGACATCGACGAGGAGGGTGAACCATGGCGAGCCATCGCCAGTTTCAACATGTGTTTCTTAGTCTGTTTCTGATAAAGCCATTACTTGTTGCTCTTTGATTCATTGGTTGGCAGCTGGGCTATGGCTCCCTTATAGTTAGTATCATTGGGGTCAGACCATTTGAATCATGATGTTTCTTATATATGCAGGTCGATTAGAACAAGGTATATTGCTAATGCCAGATGTGCACGCTCAAAGATTTTGGTCAATAACTTATAGTGTGTATCAACGAATTCTGGAAAAATAAATCAAGGTGAGTTATTATTGGACATTGGACCTTTATATCTTTTGCATGAAAATTTTAAGCCTGCAGTGACAATTGTCATAGAAAGCTTGATGTTTTCTGCTTTGGAATGCCTTTTCTATTTACTAATATGCATAGCTTATATGACGACATCATCAGAATCATGATACCTTTTTTAGGCTTAGAAGAGTGGTAAATGATCGAAGTGGTGATTGTGTTGATCCGTTGGATGATTGTACCTTGGGTGTTATTTCCTACTTGGCCTATAAATGGAAAACAATTGATCCCTGCCCCTTTAATCTGTTGGACGGTTGAATTCAAGTTAGTGTGCAAGCATGTCTGTTAATAGCATGTTTTAATTGAATGCCATTATCTATGTTGGCTGCAAATATTTTGGATGGAATAGTTATTAAATAAGTGGGCTGTCGCCAGCCTTCTCCTAATTATAGCATTGTACTCTTTGAAGTTTATTGTCGTTTCAGAATCCTTCAAGGTACTTTTTCATAAATTTTGATGATCTTTTATGTTTGGATGGTTACTTTCTTCGTCCTTTTGGTGCTGACACTGAAGTAATACTTTCAGCGAATGCAGTCGTGTACTATGTAGTGATAAGAGGATCAATGATTTATGATGATGTACTTGATAATGATACTATGATATTGTAAAAATGACAATTATGTGAAAGATATGAGCTTAATATTGATTATATTAGATCTGTTTCGTGGAAAATACTTAAAACCTATATTCAAAAATTAATTTTGAGCATTTGCTTGATTGTCCAAATCGAGACCTTTTACTCCTCTTTAGTAATCAGTTGGAAACAACTTTCTATATAGCATCCAGTCATGTTCCGGTTTCTATTTCTGCATATACTTAATAAGAAGTTGCATGTGTGCTACGTATTGTGCTTTGCTTTGGTTCTCTAGGGCTTTCGATCATGGCTATGGAATTTCATATATCTACTAATTTATAGCTTGTATTTGCCGTAGTACTATAAAAAGGATGAAAGTTGAGACACAATTCATATGATTTTCTATATCAGGAACTTTGAATTCAATTAATTTGGTTAAACTTATCAGAGTACAAGTTTAATTTTAAGAGGCTGAAGTGCTGAATCTTTAATCTTACTAGAACCAGCGTGCGCATGATTAGGTGTTCCTTTTTATTTTCAAAAGGCGGACCTTTACTACTGAAAGTGTGGTTCAGGAGCCTATCATCTGTAGCATAATTGGTCATTAATGTACTGCTGCTGGTGATAACATTACAGAAAATGTGCTGCTGCAACTGGTTATATCATGTGGTGTTCTTTAGATGGGCACCATATCAGTATCAAGGTTAATAAAATGAAAGTCAGTGTTGCGGCACCGATTCTCAATGCTAGGCCTAAGATCACATAGCGCAGTCCAAGGACAAGCATCGTTCACCATCTTTTGTCCCTTCAACCGATATGGAAAGAGTAAAATTCTGTCACACGAACACATGATTGCGTTGTACCACACAGTGTACAGTTATCTACTCAAAGACTGTAGTATAATTTCTTAATTTTCTGTCATTAGTTGTGAACTCTAGGGTGTATAGTTGAAAGAGGGTCGCTCTTGGTTATATCCAGAAATTGGAGTCCTAATCTAATTAAAGAGGCAATATTTTCTGTACAACTATGGCAAGCCATTATATTTGACTTTACTATTCATTGGCAGAGACAACTAATCTGACTACTATGATGTATTATCAAAATTTGTCGTGTTAGAAAGCCCATTGGTACCTAACCTGGCGCTGTATCTGAACAGGTCGCACAACAATGGTCCTTGATCCTTGATTATTATTTACATCTGGAAGGAACCAGAACACAGTATCAAGATTAAACTATTTACTCAAGAAATGTATTATTTTTGGCAGTTTCCTGACAAGGTGTTCTACGACATCCGAAGTTTCTTTGGGGTCTGTTGTCTCTGTTGCTTACACTTTTGTGCTACCTCGGAGGAGCCGATGAGTTAAAAAGGTACTTCTCCAAATATTTTAGCTTGCCGTTGACTCGGTTACATTGTCTAATTTGTGTTCTATGGCATTTTGAACTTCTACCTTTGTAATGTCACCAACTTCTCTCTCTAAGTTACGGGTTGCGACAACTCAAATTTAGCTAAATTACTTATGAATGTACAAAGTTTACCTTATTGTAAACTCTAATGTTTACGTGTATGTTACTTGCTTATATCTATCTACACATATGCATAACTAATTACCTATGTGGAAACATTGTTGAAATTTTAGCGGTTTCCAAGTTGGTTTTCCATTACGATTTGCCCACCGTTTGTGCAAGCAACGCGCAGCAAGCCGTGCTTTCCTATCACCATTCCTGAATAATAAATTTGCTGAAACGGATGGTAGTATACAAAATTTCCGATTATGACACCATATTACCATTCCTATCCCCATTCCTACAGCCCCCTATTCGGTAGTCATTCTAAACTATTTTCCTTAACGTGTTCTAACCTATTAAGATGCATAGCCGAAGCTAGTGTGTTACTACAGTTCCAATTGTTACGTGTGGAGCTTTCACTTTTGATCTTGTCTTCCAAATACTCATGTTATGTCACTTGCTTCATGAATTTAAGCATACATTGGTTCGATTTCCAATTTATCTATGGATAAGAGTTTACTACAGATGCATGGGCCAGATGTTTATGCTCATGTGTGCAATCTGACAGGCAACTCATTTGAGAGTTTAGGATCAGCTTTTTTCTTTGGATAAATTACTTGGCAGTTGTATCATCGCATATTTCATTGTTTTTATGCATTGTAGAGTGATGTATTACATTGCCATCTCTGTCTCTTCCTCTCCTGTGAAGGTAACCAAAGGCCATCTCTGCCTCTTCCTCTCATGTGAAAGTTACCAAAGGCCATCTCTGCCTCTACCTTCATCTGTTTACTCTGTTTTTCGTTAAAATAGCATTGATGCTTTTGTTTTTTGTAAAAAATCCAGTATTGTTATGCTTCTGGCTTATGTTATATTTTGCTCTATATCTTGGTATGTACTGGATAACAATACTTCTCAAGAACCTTTGATTTAATCATATGTGCAAGCCTGATTGATATGCTAGCCATTATTCCGCAACTGCAAATATAGTTATATGTTTAATGCTCCTCAGAAATGAATTGTTATATGTTTGGGTTGGTAACGTTTTAAATGTATCATTTGAGCCAGTATTTGTTTTTTTAGATGGACTTGTCGTTTAACATTTCATGATGATGCCCAGGATTCAGTCAGTACTTTATTTACCTATAATATGCTATGTAATGACAAGGAAGTCGAGGACTATGTAATTTCTACTCCGTATGGATGTTGTTTAACTATATATTTGTTGGTGACTGTTTCTTAAATAGTTAGCTGGCCCCTACCGTGTAATCTGTTGAGCCTTTTGATGCTCTCTTCGATTTATGATCCATTATTTGTGTTTGATTGAGCTTATCAATGCTGCTACCAAATACTTATGTACATGGCAACTCTAATGGAGTTTTAACCGTCTAAATTTTCATAAGACTGGATCAGGTGCAATGTTAAACGACTGTAAATTTGATGGCCTGTCTACACGCTATGCTATTTTTTATATTTTCAATGCTTCAGTGATTGTATTACCGGATTGGATATGACTACCCGGCAGCGGGTGCTGCCGGGTGCGGCATGTTAGGAAACGTGAGGAAGAGAGGGTGACTGAACAGTTTGCTGTATTGAGGAGAAGAGAGAGATATAAACAAGGTGAAGAAATCTGCGACTTGAAGCTCTGATGGGACATATTGTAGCTTGACAGTGGATTGTCGACAATGAGATCGAGTGAAAAAGGCATCCACACCAATGTGTTTGGTCAGCTCATGCTTGACTGGATCATTAGCAATCTGAATAGCAGCAGTGCTGTCACAAAGAAGAGGTGTTGGTGTATGACATAAGACACCAAGATCATCCAATAGCCAGCGAAGCCATACAATCTCTGCTGTAGTAGTAGAGAGAGCCCTAAGCTCTGCCTCGGCGCTAGAGCGAGACACAGCAGTTTGCTTCTTTGATTTCCATGCAATGAGAGATGTACCAAGAAATATGCAATAGCCAGTGACCGAGCGACGATCAATAGGATTGCTCGCCCAAGTGGAATCAGAGTAAGCATGAAGCTGGAGCTGACTGGAATTAGCATAGAACAAGCGGCGAGATGTAGTTCCCCTTAAATACCTAAGGACTCGGAAGAGGTGACCATGATGAACTGAGGTGGGAGCACTGACAAATTGACTGAGAATATGGACTGCATGTGCGATGTCAGATCTGGTCACTGTGAGGTACACTAGACTGCCGACAATGTGACGATAGCGAGAGGGATCCTCAAGAGGAGTGCCATCAGTAGGACGCAACTGCAGATGAAGCTCCATAGGTGTAGTAGCAATGCGCGTCAGTGAGACCTGAGCGAAAAATCAAATCCTGAGTGTACTTTTGCTGGGAGATATAGTAACCATCATCGGTGTGCTCGACCTCAATCCCGAGAAAATAGCTGAGAGACCCCAGATCTGACATCTTGAATTGTTCACTCAATTTTTTCTTAACAAAATCAATATACCCAACATCATCTCCAGTGATCAACATATCATCTACATAAAGCAGAAGCAATGTACGGCCATGCTCAGATGTATGAATGAAGAGTGCAGGGTCATGTTCACTAGGAGAAAAACCGGCAGCTTGAATCACAGAACTGAACCGCTCAAACCAGGCATGAGGGGCTTGCTTAAGCCCATAAAGAGCCTTTCGAAGACGACAAACATGGCCTGATGGAACTTTGATACCTGGAGGTGGCTGCATATAAACTTCCTCATGTAAATCACCATGAAGGAAGACATTCTTCACGTCCATGTGGGAAATTTTCCATGACCGAGTCGCAGCCACAGCAATTAGAGTTCGAACTGAAGTCATGTGAGCAACAGGGGCAAACGTCTCATCATAATCTTTCCCATGAGACTGCTGAAAACCTCTTGCAACAAGGCGAGCCTTGTAGTGTTCCACATAACCATCTGACTTGGTTTTAACCTTATACACCCATTTGCAAGTGATAGGGACTAAACGAGGAGGTAATGGTACCAAATCCCATGTACCAGTACCCTCTAAGGCTGCAAGCTCCTCAGACATAGCCAGTTGCCACTCAGGTGACACAACTGCCTCCTGATAGGTACTAGGCTCAGAAACAGCCCCTGCATATAAGTCCTTTTTGTATCGCGTTGCTAGAGAAGAGCCGTCAGTGCAAGGATCAGTAGTACTGGCTGGAGGAGTAGAAGACAAAGGCAGAGACGACTGCGTGTCACATGGAACTTTAGAAGGACGAGTGTAATGGAAAGTACTGGCTAGAGGAGTAGAATACAAAGGCATAGATGACTGCGTGCCACATGGAACTTTAGAACGACGAGTGTAATGGAAAGGAAGACTATCTAGAGGTGGAGCTAGTGGAAGAGAGAAAGGAGCTGGTGAGGAAGGAGATGAAACATGTGGTGGAGATGGTTCTGATGTTAGGACAGAGGAAGGTTGTTCAGCGATGGACTCATCTAAAAAGATAGGTGGAAGTGAAAGAAACGAGGTAGACTCTAAAGAAGTTGAGGATGATGGTTTAGTGGAAGGGGAATAGAAGAAGGGTTGATCCTCAACAAAAGTGACATCGCGAGAAAAGCGAATGCGGCGAGCAGAAGAATCATAGCAACGGTAGCCCTTATGTTCAAGACTATATCCAAGGAAGACACACTGAGCAGACTGAGCAGTCAACTTGGTACGCTCACGAGGTGCTAAAAGAACATAACAAGTACAACCAAAGACACGGAGGTGGTCATACGTGGGAGGAGAACCAAACAAAACCTCACCAGGACACTTGCCCTCGAGGCGAGTAGAAGGTTGGAGATTGATAAGATAAACAGCAGTTGAGATAGCTTCACCCCAAAAATGAGTGGGGACAAAGGAAGAAATCAGAAGGGTACGAGCTGTCTCAACAATATGGCGATGCTTACGCTCAGCAACGCCATTCTAAGCATGGGCACCAGGACATGAAAGCTGAGGGAGAGTACCCTCAGATGAGAGAAACCCGCGAAAAGCAGTAGATAGATACTCCCCCCCCCCCCCCCCCCCCCCGGAGTCAGAACGAAAAACACGAACAGCACTGGAAAACTGAGTATGGACCATATGTACAAAAGCCTTATATATAGAAAACAACTCAGAACGATGCTTCATAAAATAGACCCAAGTATGTCGAGAGTGATCATCAACAAATATGACATAATGTTTGTGGCCACCTTTCGAAACAAAGGGGGAAGGACCCCATACATCAGAGTGCACTAAATCAAAAGGATGACTAGAATGAGTAGTGCTGGAAGAGTATGGAAGTGTATTTGTTTCCCTAGCTTACAACCCTTACAGTGAAAACCAGCATCTATGGAAACATGACCCAAAACACCTTGTCGAACAAGGGTAGATAAACGAGAACCACACAAGTGACCTAAGCGATGGTGCCACTGGGCAAAAGAAAACGACAAAGTGGATCTTGATGTTGATGCAGCCATCCGGAACGCGGATGTGGTAGAAGCTGAAGGAAGGTGTAAGGTGTCAAGGATGTAGAGGGATGTGGATCCTCTACGGCGATGGCCAATTCCAATGACCCTCTTGCTCTGACGGTCCTGCACATAACAAAATGAGTCATCAAAACCAACAAAGTAGTTCATATCAGCAAGCTGGCCAACAGACATAAGATTCATGGACAGCTCTGGAGCAAAGGAGATGGCAGGAACAGAAAACTTGGATGTGCAAAGAGAACCCTGATGAGTAATAGAACAAGGTGTACCATCAGCAGTCTAAACAGAGGCACCATCCCGCACTGGCTGGCAAGACACAAGCTGAGAGCGATCAGAGGTCACATGGAAAGAAGCTCCAGAGTCCAGAACCCAAGGCTGGGTTGCAGCAACAGCGGACTGAGAGAGAACAGATGCAGAAGCACCCCTCGCTTGCTGCTGATAAGGAGCCTGGGGTGCACGACGCTGCTGATTGAGGGCCTGTCTAGCATGAAACTCAGCTAACAGCTCTGGATGAAGCTTGAAACAACCATCTCTGTGGTGTCCTGCCTTCTTGCAGAACGAGCAGATGACACCTGAAGGTGTGGCCTTGGAGGCACCTGGCCGCTGAGGAAAAGCCAGAACACTGGTGTGTAGAGTCTGCGCAGAAGTAGCCCCAAGAGAACGGAGACGAGTCTCCTCAGCGATCAAGCTAGCAAGTGCCTCTGTCAAGGTGGGAGGAGTCGTACGACCAAGCAATTGAGTGCGAATGTTCTCAAAATCTTGCTTGAGACCCATCACAAACTGAAACATGAGAATCTGATGGTCATACTTTTCCTTCGCTGCACATGACTCACAACCAGAATTACCCTTTGGAACCATGGAACCTAGCTGCCCAGTGATGCGAGTGAAAGCTCCATAGTACTCTTCTATGGACATGTCTTCTGGCTGCCGAGTGTTGTGTAAATCTGCAGCAAGGAGAAATGAAGTGCACTGCTGGGCTGAAGGTAGCGCTGCTCAAAGTACTTCCATATCTCTTTAGCTGAAGTGTGATGCTCAAGACTCATTCGGAGTGAGGGTTCAACACCCAGAATTAAAACTCCCATCACACGATCATCGATCTTTTGCCAAGACTTCCTTGCTGCATCATCATTTGGACTAGGTGGACTAGGTGGATCATCTGTCAGATGAGAAACAAAACCAGCCGTCCTCAAGACAGTCTGGGCAGAAAATGCCCATTCCTTGTAATTTGAACCATCAAGCTTGATATCTATGATCAAAGAACCAAATCCGAAATCATTTCTTGCCATAGTGGTGAGCGGCCAGCAGCTGGAAACACCCAATCTGATAGCAGCTGCAGGCAGCAACAAGAGAAGAGCAGCAGACAGCCACAAACAGGAGCAGCAACCCACTAGGCTGGCTGCTGGACTGCTTGCTGGAGAGCAGGGGAGGCGCCTGGAGCTTGCTGGATCTTACTGGATAGAAGGAGGAGCTTGCTGGATAGAAGGGGGAACGCCTGGAGCTTGCTGTAGAGCAGGGAAGGCACCAAGAGCTTGCTGGAGATGGCTGCTGGAGAGCAGGGGAAGTATCCTCATAGAGTAGCTGGGAGGACACACAGAGGAGCTGCTGGAGAGCAGCTCCTACAGGTTGATGACGAAGATGGGATGGAGCAGCGATGTGGATGTCTCCTCACCAGACAGATCCGCCTGAATCACCTCACCGGCGGCGATTTCATGGGTGGCGGCTGGAAGAGGGACTAGGGTTTGGTCCTGGTCTGATACCATGTTAGGAAACGTGATGAAGAGAGAGTGACCGAACAGTTTGCTGTATTGAGAAGAGAGAGATATACAAGGTTACATGGGCCTGGGCCTTACTCTAGACTATGGGCCTGGGCCCGTACAAGACAAACACAACATATATACTTAACACGGCAAGCCGCACTTCCTACCTAGTCTGTGTCTAACATGGACATGTGGAAAACCAGACCACGTAACGCATTAAAAAACAAGAAAGAGCCATACGGGCAAGGTGCTTCCATGAAAGGAAAACATGCACGCATACAAGGAGTCAAGGAATACTATAAAACAAGGTCTCATCCTCCTCTCTTCTCTAAATAAATAGTCTAACCCCTCACTTAGTATATACATGCCTGAGTGGGATTGGCTAAGCACGTGTTACAGAGGGAGTGCTTGCTGGAGTAATCCGTCTACAAGGCATCAGGCGCAGCGGAGTCCTTGGTGCCAAGAAGAAGAGGGGACGGGCTAGCGTGACAGCAAGTTAACACATGATGTGGCAGATTCGGGAGACCGTGGTCGCAAGCATGAAGCTCCAAACACGGCATGACCAAGCGGCCAGGTCATCGGCCACGACCTCATGGTCGTCATACCGATTGATTCGGTGCACATGAGAGGAGATGCACCAGCTGAATCGCAGAGTTCTTCAACGTTTGGCAACAAAGCTGGCGCTTCCTCGGCCCCTCTATGATAGCGGACGGGGCAGTGAGCAGAACGAGAAGCTACTTGGCTGCCCTACTTACTACGGAGTGTCGGCGCCATTGGTTGCGGCAGTGGCCTCAATGGATGGCAACAACCACACACACGCTGGAGCACAAAGATGGGACCATATACGTACGGAACATGCAAGCCACGAGTCCTATACATATGAGTGTATTATATATCAGTCACCTACATACAAAGAACCCCAAAGTCAATCACGTACTTGATTGCTTTGCATGTGCATACACAAGGTCATACCAATTTACAAAACTTAGCACGTATAATCTCAACAATCTATTTGAAGTAGAATGCATATAAGACATGAGTATACTTACATACACGACATGGACTCGACAACGCCAATCAAAGACAAACAACAACGACTAACACATCAAAACCAGACACCGACACTATCTCTATCGGAACATTAGATACATGTCAAGGATACTGAACAGCCTGTCGGACAAGTCAAAGACCATGGACAAGGCCAACCAAACCTATAGTGAGGTCACCTTCGTTAAACCA
Organism: Elymus sibiricus; assembly: GCA_039707655.1. Lineage (NCBI taxonomy): Eukaryota > Viridiplantae > Streptophyta > Magnoliopsida > Poales > Poaceae > Elymus > Elymus sibiricus. Next base: position 67,104,413 of record CM077672.1, read on the forward strand.
TGTGCTCATATGTAACAACCCTAAGAATTTTGTTTTTATCAAAGCCTACTTATCAATGGAGATTTAAAGCATTAATTATGATAAGAGAAGCGTACACATGAATATGTAGCAGAAACTATGGCTGCATGAGAGCAATTGGAGTAGCATTCTTTTTTTTTTAATTTGAGTCGCATTGCATGTGCTCATGCCGAAAGTGATTTCAGCAAAATACTAGCTTTGTGCTTCACTTTTCCTTCGTTGCATCAGTAGTTTGAATTAGAAAAGCATGCCTCCAGTAACCGGATGTGAAGGGAACGCACATTAAAATGTGTTAAAATTTAATATAATAATATTTTCCATTTATTTAATGTTTTTTTATGTATTTCATGATTTCTCCATAGTAATATAAATATTAGTTTGACAATATGATTTCTGTGAAGCAAAGTTGACAATAGATCTGCAAAGCAAACAGTGGCTTACTAAATCAAACGGGGGCAAGTCGATGTACTAATATCACTAGGCTATAGTTTATGAGATGTTGAACTCACCTTCATCATTGACATGGGAAACCCACTCAACCTCATTGTAATTTATATCCAATCCATTGTAACTTGGATTTGAGAAACCGGGAAAAGGATTGCGTAGTCAAAAACTAATTGTCAATCGTAAGGTCAAATTCTATGAATTGTGGAGGTGATATTGGATAAATAAAACTAAGTTACCAAGTGGTAAATCCGTCCACTAATCGATGATGCTTGCTGATGAGATGTCGTTCCAGGAGGGTTGTCGAAGTTGGATGGCAGAGTACATTGGAGTTGGAACAATAATCAAACTAAAAACAAATAAATATAGGCTTTCTGAACCATCTCTGTGGGACTACAAGTACAAACGGCATATACGTACAAACTTAGTAGTACAATTTCTTATGTATTTCATGATTTCTCCATAGTAATATAAATATTAGTTTGACATATGATTTCTGTGAAGCAAAGTTGACAATAGATCTGCAAAGCAAACAGTGGCCTTACTAAATCAAACGGGGGCAAGTCGATGTACTAATATCACTAGGCTATAGTTTATGATATGTTGAACTCACCTTCATCGTTGACATGGGAAACCCACTCAACCTCATTGTAATTTATATCCAATCCATTGTAACTTCGATTTGAGAAACCGGGGAAAGGATTGCGTAGTCAAAAACTAATTGTCAATCGTAAGGTCAAATTCTATGAATTGTGGAGGTGATATTGGATGAATAAAACTAAGTTACAAAGTGGTATATCCGTCCACTAATCGATGATGCTTGCTGATGAGATGTCGTTCCAGGAGGGTTGTCGAAGTTGGATGGCAGAGTACATTGCAGTTGGAACAATAATCAAACTAAAAACAAATAAAAATAGGCTTTCTGAACCATCTCTATGGGACTACAAGTACAAACGGCATATACGTACAAACTTAGTAGTACACTTTCCATGATAAACAAGACATATATAATAATTAGCTAATTTAGCGAGACAAAAAAGCCATCTTCACTGCTTACACATAAATACAGCATGCTAGGACAATATGTTTGACTTCAAAATGCACTTTTTCACAAATTTAAATTTTGTGGTTCTATATAATTGATTATCAGTTCAAACCCTTATAAGTTTTAACTTATGGTACTATTAGATGTTTATTTTAAAGTGCAAAAATATTTAACTCACAGAATATAGCTTCTTACGTACAAAATTGTAAATTACAAAATATCTAGCCGCGCAAGTGCGCGGGTAACCCCGCTACTTGTGTAGTATTTAAGCAACCAATAGGGATTCCATTTTCTGACTCTGTTAAGTCTGTTCCTATCTAGTAACTTGTAGTTACCAATACACTTTTCTTCTGCCCTGTTCTAATTAAATATTCCCTATCCTCCCACTCCTCCACTCCTATCAGATAGCGTCGCCGCCGAGGAGACTCCGGAGGTGGAGGACGAGGCTGCCAACAAGCGGAGGTGGGTCGAGCAAGAACCGCAAGAGACTCCGGCGGGCCTAGACTTCATCAGCAGCCTCCCCGATGATATGTTGATCGTCATCATCTCCCTCCTCCCAATCAAATATGGTGCGCGGACAACCATCCTTTCCCGGCGGTGGCGTCCCCTATGGCACTCCATCCTCTCGACCTCATCGACGTCCACAAGCTCTGCCATGGCTATCGCAAAAGCTTGGACACATTGTCCCAGATCCTCGGCAAGCACCCTAGCCCAATCAGAGGCCTTATCACGGGCAAGTTCCGTTCCAGCGGCAAGGACCGAGCCAAGCTTGACGAGTGGTTCCGATGCCCCGCCCTAGATCAACTCGAGGAGCTCAGTTTTAATGATGGACATATGCGCTTGCTGCCACCGTCCGCGCTCCGCCTCGCGCCCACGCTGCGGCTCGCCAGGTTCATGCACTGCCATTTGCCCCCGATTAATGATGCGCCCGCTCTTTTTCTCCCTCGAATGAAGCACCTCGAGCTCGTCGCCGTCTGCATCCCCAAGGATGACATGGAGTGCCTGCTCCGCGGCTGTACTGCACTCGAGTACCTTCGTCATCAGGCGATCAATGGGTTGAGTAGCTTCCACATCACCTCCATGACTCTCCGGACAATTTATGTGTGTTGCTGGTGCTGCAACAAGAGATCACATAAGGTGTATCACAGTATGGTCATTGAGGACACACCTTTACTTGAGAGATTACTTATAGTTGATCAACAAGATCCAACAAGAATCAATGTCATTTCTGCGCCAAATTGACAGTGGTGGGCTACTCGTCTGTCAAATTCTCCGAACTTGTTATTGGATCCACACCCGTTCAGGTACAACAGTCGCCTTCTTCTTCTCCTTCTTGAAATTAATATTTTTTCTAATTTTGAAGATGTATGTTCGTCTGTCATCCAGAAAATGAACCCGACAAGGTTGACCTCGTATCTGCGCACAGTGAAGGTCTTCGCACTAGAATATATCGGCCCCAACCTGGACGAAGTTGTTAGTTTCCTCAGATGCTTTCCGTGCCTGGAGAAGCTATATATTGAGGTGATGATCCTTTCCTGTTAAATGTTAACCATAAGGGAGTTCAATTTGTTGGTACCTTTTCCCAAGTTTACAATGACGAATGTACTATGATTTCTAAAGGAAGTTTGGAGGATTTCAGTACATAGATGTTTTTTCCCTATAGTGGTTGCTTGGTTCATAAGGTTACAATCCATATGCATTTCTCCTTTGGATTCATCTGTACTTGTTTTCATAGGGAAATTTCCATCGACTCCAACCTCTTGGGAAGAAGGCTATGTTTTTCTAGATTGTAATCAAATGCCCATGTTAATCATGTAGGATCGACGATGGCATGTCACTCTATTCGTGTATTTTAGAAATCCTGCAAATCAAAGAGGCCTGTAGTAGTGTTCAAAACTGCATGTAGTGGATAATGTGATACAATATAACAACCACATCGAATGCCTTGATCTGCATCTCTCAGAAATTACTTAGAACTCCTACCGAGGGACCTTACCGGAGATTATATTCGCCAGATTCTTTGTTGTGAGAGCAAGGGTGCTAAAGGTAATGAGGTTTGCCCTACATTTGCTTCGCAAAACTGAATGGTTTGCTGCTCAGTGCCGGCGGCTACGGTAGAATGGAAAAGGCTCTGCAGAAGCTGAATTTCATTTTGGAAGTTCACTTGACAGAGTAATCGGAAGTAATTATGTCAAGCCCATACATGACTTGTCAGTGGCTGATCCCTTTGCAGAAATGTTGAGGTTTCGAAAAGGGTGTTACAAGTTGTAATATCAGTTTGAACCTCTCATATGTCCATGTTCAGCTGATCAGCGCGGGCGTCTGCAGCTGCATGAGCTGAATTTCATTTCTAATATCAGTTTGAACCTTGTAATCTTCGAATTTGAGCCTTCTAACTCTGGAATTTGAACCTTGTAATATTACGGGCTTTTGTGGTACAATCGTTGAAATGGCATCGTATGAGACTCGTATATTGGTAGTACTATTTTGACCTTCATATGCAATGGACGATTAATATCTGGACCTCAATGGACTTGATTTTACTTACCATTCTCGAATGTGTTTCCCCTGTCGATCTCATCGCAAACGATCTATATTGCAGACTCGACAGCGATCTTCGATATTATTGTACACAGTTGGTTTCTTCAACTGTGTGCCCAGAATTATCACACTCGAGGGTCCATCATTACCCGTCTGTGTAACTTTGACCTCATCACCCACGGGTAAACTTGGCACCTCTTCGTGCCCACGCGTGGTCAAACGAAACGCGTGTGGGGTGCTCAAGCGTGCACTGGAATCCTCCGCTAGGAACGCGGTGACAAGACGTGACGATTACAGGCCGTCAGGCCCCCATTTATTACAGCGGCCATTTAATCCTTGTGTCTCTTCAACCTTTCGATCGCGCCCCAGTATTGCAAGAAGCACACCCATGACGACAAATACTGAGACGGTATCGTGCGCGGCTCCAATGGCGCTCCCAGCGGCTGCCGACGACGAGCGGCAGTTCACCATGCATGCCACAGTGGACACCCACAGAAGGTTCACGGAGCTCTCGGTGGTGTACACCAACAACCCGATCAGGGTGGAGAACTCCATCCACACTGTGGAGTTGTTGCTTGCTGTGGAGAAGTACAAGGTGGTCGGGTTCGACCTCGAGTACACCCGCGCTCGTGCCGGGTCTCGTCACAAGGTCGTCGTCGCCCAGATGTGCGTGCGCAATCACGTCCTCGTCTACCACTACTGCCTGGCCACAAGGCCTTGCGAGCGTTTCGCCAGGTTTGTCAACAGCTCCCACTACATGTTCACTACGGTGGACATCACCAACGATATAAAGGTGCTCAAGAATTCGGGCATCGCCTGCTAGAATCTTGTCGACATCCAGGGCCAAAACAAGATCTGGGGAAGCAAGAAGCATGAGAAGGACTCACTGGTTCACCTCGCCGAGGCCATCATCGACCCCTACTACAGAGACATGAAGGATTCCTGCAACAAGGACAAGCGTGCCTGGCACTCGGCCTGGATGGAGAAAATCGACGAAGCTCACGTCGTGTACGCGGCCAAGGAGGCGTACACGAGCTACGAGATGTACAAGCGGATCGTTGACATGAGGAAGTGCCTCCTTCATCCCCAAAATGGCCAGGGATCCAGCCGGAAGCAGAGCAATGGCAAGCGTCGTCACAACAAGAAGTAGATGATTAGATGATCATTTCTCCTAGTATAGTGTGCATGTAATTGTTTACTTTGGTGTGTGTAGTCACTTATGTAATTGGATGTTTAATTTGGTTATGCAACAATGTTCTTATAAGTATATATGTTGTTGTTGTGTAGACAGAGCATAGATGTTGTGCAGACAGAGCAAATCACATCGACCACGGGCTAAACTAGGGAACCCGTCAGTGATGATTTCATCAATCGCTGACAATTGTATACCAGTTCCCACAACACACATGGGTTATTAGCAGGAATCATCCGTGTTGTTATCTGTCTTCCCACATATTTCGGATTACTGACCTATTTGCCGCGTATCACACACACCTTGTTAAGTTAAACCGTTTTTGTTGTGTTGGGTAATCACAAACAGTTCATTCGAGTGAACCGCATGCCGTGCATCGCACACACCTTGATCTGCCTGACCATTTTTGTTGTTTTGGGTAATCACAAACAGTTCATCCGAGTGAACTGTATGCCGTGTATCGCACACACCTCGAACTGGCTGCCTGTTTCTGTTGTTCTCGCTCATCGCAAACAGTTCATATGGATCAAATGTATGCCACGTATCACACACGTGTCTCTAATCTGAATCGTGCTTGATGTCTCCGGCATCACACACAGTTTGTCTTATTGGCGATGATTTTATTACGACACCATTTGCGATTCATGCATCGCACACAGTTTGGTCGCTGGGTCTCTGATTCATGTGTCGCGTTAGCGGTCGCCTACAGTAGTGAATCATATGCCACTGCAAATAACTGCCACTGCTTAAATAACCCTATTACATATTTGTGCAAACAGGATGTCTATCTCCATATCGTTTCTATTTGTGCAATCAGAAGCACACACCTCAATTTTAGTAGAACTGCACAAAATCAGATGGCTGTTCCTAACTGTTGTGCTCTACCAAACCCTACCCGAGGTATTCCTACATTCATAACTAGCTAGGATGACCAACGCAAGATAAAAAGAAGTTGATTCATACTTCCTGATTGCAGCGCAGGAACGCGCATGTCATGTGTGGCGGAGAAAACAAGCAGTGCGTCTGCGCCATGAACTACACTCACTCCCAATTTAAGGATGACCTGAGGACGAGCTTGCACGGCTGCACAGAGGTTTTGGGGTCAGGTGCGCGTACAAGAGGCATTGCGGTCTGCTTATTTCAGCAAATAGCGGTAATTAAATTTAGTGGAACTGCACAAGAAGTTCAGATGGTCAATCCACTTCAAGGTTCAGTTCAATATTCCAACTAAGAACACAATTATAATTTGTTATTCTGGAACGAGAGAACCTAACCCTGGATGGTGGCAACAAGAAAAACCATAGTGAACCCCAGGAAATTAAAACTTTCCTAGGGAGGCCCTTTGCTCAGAGAAGCTTGGCTTGATTTTTCCTGATTTGTAAACCTTCTCACAACTTTGTCTATTGTTGTCAACTTCTAAAAGAGATGTTATGTTCTATGAATCATTGAGATGTATAAAAATGCTGAACTTATGCTTTTGAAGTATTTTATGCAGCCGAGTTTATTGTGAATGTTTAACATGAATGCTGGACTAGCGTGTGAACATTTGGAATCTATATCGTGGCCTCAATTAACCGCATGAACCGTTGTAACTAGATACGTAGTTGCTTATATGTCAGACAGCAGAGTGTGAGTGTGAGCTAGTCGATAGCCGACTTTTCTAGCGTTGAAGCGATCTGCGCCAATGTGCCGTGTTTGCACCAACTGTGCTTACAAGTGGGGTAGCACCAACAGTGTTTACAAGTACTTAACCAGCATTACCTACACTATGTATACGTCGGCGCACCAAGAGTTGTCAAACAAGTATTTCATCAAACACACACTGCTCGTTTGATGAACAGTGGCAACTTATGTCTTATAATGCCATATTACATGAAAGAACTCGTGAGGATGCATCTGTTTTGGCAACACTTATGAGGGTTCTCACATGATTCACGGGCACACAAAAGTAGCAGTAGTTCCAATAGAGGGATTCAAACAGAGTACTACCCCAAGAGGGCTCGATAATACCCAAGGTTCGGGTAATTAAACACAATCCAAGCTATTTTGAAACACTAACTGGGCCAACTATTTCATGCCATCGATCTAATTGGGGATGGACACAAGACGGACCTTGCCATGAACATCCTCGAGGACGTCCGGCAGCAGCTCAATCCTGTCAACCTTCTTGAAGATAACCTTGTGGCCTTTCCACTCATAAACTTGTTTGTCGAGGCATGCCACATCATCTTCATGGATAAGCTTGACAAGAACATTATGCCTCACAAACGAAGGAGTAGCTGTGAACTTGTTGTGCTTCAGTACACCCTGGACAACATGCCTGACAACAGTGTGGCTGGAATACATTTCGTCTTTGGTATAAGTGCAAATGGCTTCCACGATCGAACAACCTAAGAACTTTGTTTTCCTAGTGTGTATATTTAGGTCATCCACCTCATAGCGAGTGACATGTACAACCACACAATCCTTGTGTGCATCAGGGCTCTAATTGAAACAGAAACGAATTCTGAATTATTTTCCAATATAAAAAACACAAGTTATTTAAACCACCACGTAGAGTCAAAAGTATGCATGACAGGGAAGGTAGCATGGCATCGGAGCTAATAAATCTTGCATTATTTATCACCTCATACTTAGATCAAAAACCACAATCAAGATCGCCAAAGAAGAAAATCACCTTGGACAGCTCAGCGGGGGGGGGGGGGGGGGGGGACATCCTCGAAGGGGTCCATCTTGCTGGGGGAAAACTGCTCCTGCACGGCCACGGGGGCTATAACCTCAAACGTGGCGTTGACCATCTCAGTAGTGGCCGTGAGCGCATCTGGGGTCGGTTCGGTGGTGGCCTTCATCTTCTTGGAGCTCTCTGTCTCATGGGTATCAGCCTGCCGCGTCTGCTCCAACATCAGCAGATCTTTGCCCGATTCTCCATGCTCCATAATGAAACTGACAAATAGAGACAACCGAAAGGAAAACACAATCACAATGACAATGAAACAAAAAAGGGAGTGAGGATCAGTTACTGCTTTGCAAAAGATTTTTTGGAAAGAAAATATACCAACATCAGGGATGCGCTCACCTTCCCTTCGTTGGGAGAGAAGAACAATGGCAGAAGCGAGTGGTGGCTTTCTTGAAGAAGATGAGGGAGAAGCGGATTCAGCGAATAGTGAAATGATGGTTGCTTATTCCGACCAACTTACTGCGGGGAGGTGGGGTTTTGTGATATGACGGCTCATTACTGCCGCGCTACTACCGGGGTGACTCTGCGCCTGCATACCGCCTTCTAATTTGGTGGATGCCATTTGGGCCCGCGCGCTACATGGCCCGCATGTCGGCGAACCAAAGTAAAACGTCATTCAGTAAGCGGGAGCCATTTCGATGACCGAGGAGGAGCCAGAAGCGGTAGTGTCTCCACTGTACTAGTAGGAGTAATTGTTTTTTTTAGGATTGAGTAATTGTTTTTCTGGGGAGTGGTAGAGTGTCTCCACTGTAGTACTAGTAGTAATTTTTTTCTGGGCCCAAGAGAAAATAGCCCATCCACCCTAATTAATAAAATCAATTCAAAAGCCCTTATTTTACTTAAGAAGAGGCGCTCCCCACTGCACGCCCCCCCCCCAAAAAGCCGGCTGCTCTTCTTCCTCTTCACTCCCACCTCACGTCCGCTCGCTCGACTCGTCTCCCCCTCCGGTTGTACCCCCAAATTCCTCACCTCACTCCTACAGAAAACCCCAGCTCCCGTTCTTCCTCACTGCTACAAAAAACCCCAGCTCCCCTTCTTCTTCACTCACACCACAACTAGGCTCGTCATTCGTTACTCTGCTCAAATCCATGAGCTCGACGCGGCGTCCGCAAGGAAATTGGAGTCGGCTGGCCCCATCGTTAAGAAGATGAGGCTCCTGCCTGCGCGGGGAGAAGCGGCGAGCCCCCCCTCCTGGATCTGAGGAACCCGAAGAATCTCAGGCGGACCGCATCAGCGATCTCCCGGACGCCATCCTTGGGGAGATCATCTCGCTTCTCCCCACCAAGGATTGCTGCCGCACCCAAGTCCTCTCATCTCGGTGGCGCCCTCTATGGTGCGCCGTGCCTCTTAATCTTGACTGTCGTGGCCTATCTCTCGTTGATGATTTTGATCTCCCTAGAGCCATCATCTCCTCCCACGTGTTCACCGCCTCTGCATCCCGGCGTGCTACCTGCACGTACCCCGCATGGTGGATGCCTGGCTGACATCCCCTGAATTCTGCAAACTCTAGATGCTTGAGTTCTGTTATTCCTACGAAACTAACATACCATGAATCGAACGCCATGTATCTGACCCGTCTCCACCGATGTCCATCTTGCAGTTTTTCTCCTCTCTCCACACCGCCACCTTTGCCATGTGCAAACTACCAGACAATCTGGTACAAAAGCTTCGACTCCCACTTCTCAAAAAACTTTCACTTATGCTGGTTCGTATGTCGGAGACCTCACTGCACAGCATCATCCAATCCAGTTGCCCTGCCCTACAGTGCTTAGTACTTGTTTTGACAGTTAAAATCGGTTGTTTCTGAATAAAGTCGCCTAACCTTGTAAGAATTGGAATTTCTTTTGATGTAGGGGAGCTCATCATCGAAGATGCCCCTTCACTTCAAAGGTTGATCCTTGATTCTTGTTATTCACCTTCGCAAATAACTGTCGTCTCTGCGCCTAAACTGGAGACCTTGGGTGTAATTCATGATCTCTGTGATCATTTCAAGATGGTGTTTGGCTCCACAGTTATCCAGGTACTGTATATTATCATCTACACTTTTGTAATCATAAGCTGCATTTTTCATTTGTGCACATAGGTTTTATATCATCTTGGAGTACACTTTTTGTACTAATATTATGTTCTATGCTCAATGAAGAGTTTGTCCATGGATAGCCTATCAGTGGTGCTGGATTCTGTCAAGATCTTATATATCAGTATGAATACTTTTGATCTGAATAGGATTATTGGCTTGTTGCGATGCTTTCCATCTCTGGAGAAGTTGTATATAAAGGTGATGATTTCACGCACATTGGAAGCCCATATATAGTCTACTAGAATTAACCGTTCAGTTGTTGCTCTTTCCACATACTCTTTTTTTAGACCTTAACTGTTTTCAATCTTCATGTCTATTTAGGCAGCAGGACGGGGTACAAAAGGTATAACCAATCGGTGGCATCGTAAGCATCGGGATTTTCTCAGTTCTCATGACATTCGTTTGAAGACAATAACGCTGGAAGGATATGTAGCCACCCATGAAAACACTAGATTTGTCACATTCTTCCTGCTGAATGCGAGGGTACTATTGTCCATCAGGCTTAAATATATTAACAACGAAGTTTTGACGGATGGATATGTCGAAGAGCAAAAAAATGACTTTCAGGTGGACAAAAGGGCTTCTGAACGAGCCAGGCTTCTTTTTACATCATCTTGTAGTCATATTCCATTACATTTTACGACCCGGGATGTTCATTTTATGGATCTGACCGATCCATTTGATCGTGACAGCTGCTGAAAACAGTGCTGGAGTTAGATGTTGTTGCCCTCACTACTGCATGAATGCCTAGCAGTGGCGGGTGGGAAAAGGCCATCAGTGGCGGGCCAGGCTCCTAGGGCCGCCCGCCACCGACCTCCCGCCACTGCTATAGCAGCATCAGTGGCGGGCGTCCGCCCGCCACTGTTACATTGCTTCCTGTGGCGGGCGACAGTTCCTACCCGCCACAGAAACTGTTGTAGCAGTCCGATCCTCCCATAGCGCCCGCCACTGGAGAGATAGGCTACAATATACCAATTGTTGGCACCGCGGGTTGACACACATTACTCCAAAAGGCGTAGTCATATGATTCTCAATATAACTGAACGAATCATTTTGGAAACAAACGACCAAATAATTAAGTAACACTTCAAATTTGTTCGACTCAAGAAACAAACATCAATGTATCACATCCATGCATCTTAACATACTAATTAACTAACAGTTCAGCTGCTAATATATTCATGACTTAGACCATATTTCTAAACATGGTCGGCGACAACCATCATCTAAAAGTCATTGCGGTTGCTCTTCCTTGTGGTGATTATCACAAGGATGTCCAGCCTTAGTTCTCTCTTTCCCATCAAGAACTTCCGCCAGCCGGACTCAAAGAAGGATATGCGTCCGTCCGATTCTGTCTTGTACTGAACGTTGGTGACACGCCCTGTTGGTCCATGGCGTACTCCAGCGATGCCGACGGCAGGGATGTCCACTCCGGAAAACATCTTCATGGGTAACTTCTGAACTCCCCATCATTAAGAGCAAATAGAGAGCACACAATGTTAGACATCTCAACATACTTGGTTATGAACAAAAAAAGATGAAAGAATTCAAAACATCTCACCATGACTTTTTTGATGACGTTGGTTTTTGTTAAACGGTGCACAAAGGCCTTCCCAACGAAGGCCATACTCGATGGTAACATCACGATAACATTCAGGGTCTCATCCCGAGTAAGCTTCCTCATTCTTTGAGAGAAAATAGCTAAACGGAATGGACCATCATCAACATCTTCCTCATCGTCATCATCTTGCTCGTCCTCGTCATTCTGGCTATCATCATCATCCGATCTGTCCTCATCTTCATGGCTGCCCTCGTCATCTTGGCTGTCTCCATCATCCTGGTGATCCTGGCTATCATCATGATCCTGGTCATCATCATCGTCATCGCTGCAGAAATACATTGTCCTTAACCTGTTGACCTCTTCATTCACGGAAAAGGATATGTACTCTCCTCCGATGAAGTTATTCTGTGCAATGTACTGCTCCCATCCATCACCATATATGATGGTTCTATCCTTCTGTTTATGCACATCCAGTTCGAATGTGCGCCCCATATCATCGTCAAAGTACATAACGTTACCTCATAAATTGTAGAAGTCAACCCTTATGTTCCATGGGATACACTATGCAGCAGGTCATCCTTAACAATAAAGTCAGTACAATAATTATACAAATGGTTTGAATAGAATACTAGTTGAGGTTAAAGACTGTTACCACTGATTTTTGAAATCCGTTCGTCAAGAAGAGTCTGAAATCTACGGCAGTATCCACTCTGTCCATACATGGACATTTGCAGATATGGCAGATCTTACGCCTCATGATCCCTAATAATCATTATGAAGCACTTATTAATTGTAATTTTGAGACGAGGAAGTGACCTTAATTTGGCATGACTTTTGTTGAATATTGAACATATTTTGAGTACCAGAAATTTGATGAAACGGAAGTTAATCAATGTTTCATCAAAACGTTGGCACTCATTTTCAAAATCCATGCACTTGTCATATGTAAATTCGGCATGAACTTTGCTTACAAAGCTAAACAATATTGTCATAGCAAATGAAATTCGGCATGAACTTTGCTTACAAAGTTGACGTATGGAGTGACAGAAATTTGGCGAAACAGAAATGAATCAACGTTTCACAAAAACTTTGTCACTCTTTTGTCAAATCTTTGTGAATAACATGAAGCCCATGCACTTGTCATATGTAAGCAAATGAAACAATATTGTCATAGCAAATGAAATTTGGCATGAACTTTGCTTACAAAGTTGACGTATGGAATGACATAAATTTGGCGAAATGGAAATGAATCAATGTTTCGCAAAATCTTTGTCACTCTTTTTCAAATCCCTGTGAATAACATGAAGCCCATGCACTTCTCATATGTAAGAAAATTCAAACATCATTGCCACTTGTCATATTAAGCAATGTTCCAAATATTCGGACACCTACCGATACGAAAAAGAGCTTTTTCAATTATTTAGTACTGCTCCTGCCGATGTGCTGCTCGCTTCTTATATGATGTACACCTAGTTAATCTACAAATTAATAAGATGCAAATTCTAAACTAGAGCGTAATTTAGTCACGGAGATATAGTATACCGTTGGCCGCCTTTTCGGCCGCGGACGTGACGGCGTGCGGTCGAGGCGAAGGACGGCGGCGGCGGTCGAGGCGGAGGACGGTGGCGGCGGTCGAGGCGGAGGACGAGGTCTGCGCATGATCAAGGTGGAGAACGGCGCGGCGGCGGTCGAGGCGGACGATGCAACGGCGAGCAGATCCGGTGGCGCTCAAAGCGTCCGATGCGTGGAAGGCGCCGCCGGCTGGTCGGAGGGACGGCGGCGGCGGTCGAGGCGCAGGACGGCGAGGAAGGGGACGAGGGAGAGGAAATGGCAGAGATAAAGATGAAACGGTGGAAATGGAAGTTTTTTTGTGGACGGTTGCTGGGCGGGCGCGGAAGGTAACTGTCCGTTTAGAGCAGTGGCGGGCAAGAAATACCACCCGCCACAGCAAACATTTCCAAAATTTGATTTAGTTGGTGCGCTTGCCAAAATATAGTTGTGGCGGACACCTAGCACGGCCCGCCACTGCTTACCCACAAGCCAGTGGCGGGCACTAGGTCGTCACTCGCCACTACAGTTTCCAACCAGCGGGCATATTTGGAAAAGCCTAGCTGTGGCGGTTGCTGGCCAGCGCCCGCCACACGTGTGTGATGTCTACTACACAACTTATTCTTGTAGACTTGTGTTGGGCCTCCAAGCACAGAGTTTTGTAGGACAGTAGCAATTTTCCCTCAAGTGGATGACCTAAGGTTTATCAATCCGTGGGAGGCGTAGGTTGAAGATGGTATCTCTCGAACAACCCTGCAACCAAATACAAGAAATCTCTTGTGTCCCCAACACACCCAATACAATGGTAAATTGTATAGGTGTACTAGTTCGGCGAATAGATGATGATAAAAGTGTAGTATGGATAGTAGATATAGGTTTTTGTAATCTGAAAATATAAAAAAAGCAAGGTAACAAGTAATAAAATGGAGCACAAACGGTATTGCAATGCTTAAAAACAAGGCCTAGGGTTCATACTTTCACTAGTGCAATCTCTCAACAATGCTAACATAATTGGATCATATAACCATCCCTCAACGTGCGATAAAGAATCACTCCCAAGTTCCTATTAGCGGAGAACATAAGATAGAAATTGTTTGTAGGGTACGAAACCACCTCAAAGTTATCCTTTCCGATCGATCTATTGAGCTATTCCTATAAGTGTCACAAACAGCCCTAGAGTTCGTACTAAAATAACACCATATGATACACATCAACCAACTCTAATGTCACCTAGATACTCCAATGTCACCACAAGTATCCGTGAGTTGATTATACGATATGCATCAAACAACTTCATAATCATAATATTCAATCCACACAAAGAACTCCAAGGAGCACCCCAAAGTTTCTATCGGAGAAAAGATAATGAAAACGTGCATCAACCCCTATGCATAGATTACCACAATGTCACCTCGGGAATCCGCGAGTTGAGTGCCAAAACATATATCAAGTGAATCAATATAATACCCCATTGTCACCACGGGTATTCATATGCAAGACATACATCAAGTGTTCTCAAATCTGAAATATTCAATCCGACAATAACAAAACCTCAAAGGGAAAAGATTCGATTCATCACAACAAGGATAGAGAGGGAGGAAACACCATATGATCCAACTATATTAACAAAGCTCGCGATACATCAAGATCGTGCCAAATCAAGAACACGAGAGAGAGAGAGAGAGAGATAAAACACATAGCTACTGGTACAAACCCTCAGCCCCGAGGGTGAACTACTCCCTCCTCGTCATGGAGACCGCCAGGATGATGAAGATGACCTCCGGTGATGATTCCCCCCTCTGGCAGGGTGCCGGAAAAGGGCTGTAGATGAGATCGTGGAGGTACAGAGGCTTGCGGCGGCGTAAAAACTCATCTAGGGTTATTTATGGGGGTTTCTCTCTATATAGGATTTTTCAGCGTTGAAATCAGGTCAGACGGAGCCACGTGGGCCCCACGAGGTACCAGGGCGCGCCTAGGGGGGGGGGGTGGCGCGCCCTGGTGCCTCGTGGGCACTGGGTGGCCCCCCTCCAGTGGGTCTTGGTTCCAATATTTTTTATTTGTTCCATAAAAAATCTCCAAAAAGTTTCATCCAATTCCAAGAACTTTTATTTCTGCACAAAAAACAACACCATGGCAATTCTACTGAAAACAGCGTCAGTCCGGGTTAGTTCTAATCAAATCATACCAAAACCATATAGAATTTTTATAAACATGGCATGAATACTTCGTAAATTATAGATACGTTGGAGACGTATTAGTGTGCACGTAACTGTGACGGGCGAGTCCTGTTACCCGCCACTGCTCTTTTGGAAAAGTAGCATTGGCGGGTGACATGTCCTGCCCGCCACTATTTATAGTTCACCTATAGGGCTTTTCCCAATAGTGCCTTTTCAATCTGGGTTTAGTCTAAACCTGATGAATAATTAACCCTCGTGCTTTTGTACAGTTTGTAAGCTGGAGTTTGATGTTGTTGCCCATTTCAACTCGGCTGTGGCTGTCATATTTTCTTTGAAAAAAGGCTAATGGGGCTTGCCATTTCTTTAATTAAGAGAGAAATATTGTAACAAATCCCAACCAAGGGAAATAACATCACTCTCGCTGGCTACTAGATCTCATTGTGCATTACAGAACCCAAGTGCTTAGCGCCCGCCAGCACCCACAAACTTATTTTGAGCTAGCACACCAAATAGGCTATAATTCCTAATAAGAAAGGCTGCATGGCCGTGACAGATTTGGATTCTGACATTTCGGACCCACAAGGAAAAAGCCTATCCAAGGTGGTGTCGACTTAGTCAACAAACGATTCTGCCTGCCAGCCGTTGGATTGACATCCAACATCTGTCGTGCTTCTTCTATCTCTTGTCTTCTTCCTCTAGACGCCCAAACGAAACCACACCGTCGGTCCCGTCTGCTCCCGCCCCCCACGGGTGGCTGCGCCTCTGCCCACGCATTACCGCCCCACCGTACCCTCAAACGTTGGCAGTATGCAAGCAAGTGCCTCCTTATAACAAGCCAAAAAAATGCTTCCTCCTAATGGTTTGACATCTGGGTCCCACGCCATTGTCAGCATAGTCAATAAACGAGAGAATTGCCCAATGAGCGGCTGACCCCAGGGACCCAGCAGCTCGCGCAGTTGTTTTTTTTGTGTTTGAGATGGAGCAGGGTATCAACTGGGCTGTGAGGGAGCTGTATCCCTCTAGCCCAGGCTTTTATTTTCTGTTTACCACATGACCAGCCCAGTTGTTGTTTTTCTTTCTGAAAATGGCTAGCCCAGTTCTATTATTTTTTTGCAGAATACCCAACCGAAGCCTTCTTGCTTTTCTCAGCACTGCTGGGCTGCAAATCTTTCAAGACGAGGAGGGATGTATTCGGGGTTTGCCCAGAAAATGGGCTATAAGTAGTAAGAAATGGGCTGTAAATTTTAAGAACAACACAGCAAACCGGCAATAGCCACTCAAAAAAAAAGCAAACCGGCAATTAGTTTCAAATTACGGTTTTTCTGGGATTTTGAGATTTTAAATTTCATTGATTTTTCTGCGGGGAAAATTTCGTTGGATTTTAAATTAATATAAATTATTTTTTCAAATTAGTTTGAATCTAACTCCAAATTTTGGGATTAAAAATAGTTCGGACCCCACCGTAATATGCAAAATTTCGTTGAATTTTATAATCGTGGCCAGAATATGGGCTGTAATGCTAACAAAAAGAATACGGGCTTAAAAAATCCTTAAGAATTAGCAAATGGGCTATAAATTATTAAAAATAATGGCAATTGGGCTGTATGCTGTTTGCCACATATTTGGAGGCTGACTTGTGGGCCTATGTTGACGCGTACGCAGGGCTATGTGACCTTAGTCAACAAACGATGAGTTCTCAAAAAAAAGTCAACAAACGATTCTAGCGGCAGTGACCGTTAGATAACATCCAACGGCTGTGCTGCTTCTTCAATCTCTGATCTTCTTGCTCCAGTTGCCCAAACCAGCGCCGGCGGGACCGCCTGCTGCCGCCTCCCGTGGCCGACCATGCTGCCGCGCAGCCCTCACCGCCCCCTCCTACTACCACACCGTTGGCCAGGCCATCCCTCTACTCATCCACACCTCCTGTTATTCTCCGGCGACACAGGCCTCACACCGCAGGCGAACCAGTCAACCCTCGTACTCCCCTCAGTGTGGGCATCCACTGCTGTGGCTTCGCTGGCTCCGGGTCGTTCCCTTCCTGGGCCTCGCCGTCGTCCACCGCGTTGGTGCTCTTGGCGCGGCGTGGTCAACGTGGTCAACAAACGACAGCCATCGGAAGAGGGATGTACATGGAGAGGCCGACAGTAGGGACCCACATGGTCCATGGCTGCACGCAAGCAAGTGCCTCCTTATTACGCAAAAAAAATGATTCCTCCCCCTGACAGCTGAGACCCACCAGCTATATCTTCGCACGGAAGGAAGTGCCTCCTTATTACGCAAAAAAATGATTCCTCCCCATGACAACTGGGACCCACCAGATTTGGAGGCTGACTTGTGGGCCTACTAAGTTAACGTGTACGCTAGGCTTTGTCAACTTAGTCAACAAACGATTCTAGCAACAGTGACCGTTGGATGTTAATCCAACAGCCGTGCTGCTTCTTCAATCTCTGATCTTCTTGCTCCAGCCGCCCAAACCAGCTCCGGCGGGACCGCCTGCTCCTGCTTCCCATGGCCGGTTGTGCTGCCGCGCAGGCCTCACCGCCCCACCCTACTCCCACCGTTGGCCAGGCCTTCCCTCTACTCACCCACATCCCCTGTTATTCTCCGGCGACGGCAACCTCAGACCGCAGCCGAACCAGTCGACCCTCATACTCCCCTCCGCGTGGGCATCCACTGCCGCGTCTTCCCTGGCTCCGTGTAGTTCCCTTCCAGGACTCAGCGTCGTCCACCGCCTTGGTGCTCTCGGCTCAGCGTGGTCAACGTGGTCAATGAACGACAGCCATCGGAAGAGGACTTTACGCGGTGTGGCTGACAGCTGGACCCACCAGCTACAACTTCGCACGCAAGGAAGTGCCTCCTTATTAAGCGCAAAAAATGATTCCTCCCCCCTGACAGCTGGGACCCAGCAGCTATATCTTCGCACGCAAGGAAGTGCCTCCTTATCCTCCCTGACAGCTGGGACCCACCCGGTCGAAGAGAACGTAGCGTTGTTTGTGTGGTCGCAAACGTGTACGTACATACTGGTCGATCAGTCTCTCTGCCACGATGAACCATGGACGTGTAAGGAGCGGCACGTGTCGTAGTAGATCCCCCGACGTAGTAGTTCAGGCAGCCCCATCTAAATCGTGTACATGTACGTACAGCCACGCGGCAAAAAATACGGGCACTGATATATCCCAAACGTATCTACTTTTCCAAACACATTTGCTCTAGTTTGGACTCTAATTTGCATGATTTGAATGGAACTAACCCGGACTGACGCTATTTTCAGCAGAATTGCCATGGTGTTGTTTTTGTGCAGAAATAAAAGTTCTCGGATGGACCTAAAAATTTACGAAGAATTATTTCAGAATATATAAAAAAATACTGGTGCAAAGATCCACCAGAGGGGGGGGGCACCAGGCTCCACAAGCCTGGGTGGCGCGCCCACCCCCCCAGGGCGCGCCTGGCAGGCTTGTGGGCCCCTGGCAGCTCCGTTTGACCTAACTCCAACGCTATAAGTACCTATTCATGGAGAAAAAAAATCAGAGAGAAAGAATCATCGCATTTTACGATACGGAGCCGCCGCCACCTCCTGTTCTTCATCGGGAGGACTGGTCTAGAGTCCGTTCGGGGCTCTGGAGAGGGGGATTCGACGCCGTCGTCATCATCAACCATCCTCCATCACCAATTTCATGATGCTCACCGCCGTGTGTGAGTAATTTCTACGTAGGCTTGCTGGACGGTGATGGGTTGGATGAGATTTACCATGTAATCGAGTCAATTTGTTAGGGCTTTGATTGTAACAGCCCAAGACCGAGACCTCCACTATTTTATATTATGTACATGCTTGGATGCTATGTTGTTGTTGTTGTGGCTCCATGTTATTGTTTTATTTGCATCATGCATCATGATCATCATTCTTTGTTGTTTGCATACTTAATTTTCGTGTTGTGCTCTTGTGTGAACTCCTTCTCCTCATCTTATTTTCCGTTGCATCTTGTTCATTTCCTTTTATACCATCATCAAGTGCAAGACCCCCATCACTAGCTTCTCGCTTTCAATTTCTCCCATTTATTGCAAGTAAAATTTTTCTGTCCCGGATAAATGTTCACTATGTTCCTAAAACTCCTAAACCATGCCAAGATCCTCTCTTCCAAATTTCAGACCATTGGGAATTATTTTGGTTAGATTCAAAATTCATGAAAGTTTGAATTAAATTCAAACTTGTCTAAATTTTCTATCTTTAAAATTACCAAACCCAATTTTATTAAATTGAGCATTTTCCTAGATCTCTAGCGATATTTGCATCTCTGTCAATGTCTTCTCCTACCTCCCTT
Source organism: Elymus sibiricus (assembly GCA_039707655.1). Taxonomy (NCBI): domain Eukaryota; kingdom Viridiplantae; phylum Streptophyta; class Magnoliopsida; order Poales; family Poaceae; genus Elymus; species Elymus sibiricus. The sequence goes on from CM077672.1 coordinate 67,124,075, forward strand.
TTCTTTCCCTACATGTTTTTGTTTGAAGGAATAAGAAATAGGAAGGAGATGGAGGTAGAGAGAGAGGCCCAGCCAAGCCAGATCAGTAGCACTGCAGCCTCCCAGCCAGCCCACCAAGGCCCAGCCACGCCTCCCACTTAACCCTAGCCCGGCTCACCGCCTCCTGCTCGATCCCATCTTCCTCATAGCGCCGTCACGCGCAGAGGGCAGAACCCAGCGCCTCCTCCCTCGCTCGATCCCCCTTCGCTTCACGCACGGCCAGCGGCGCCCCCGGCCTCCGTGGGCTCCCTGCCCGAGCCGTTCGCCGCCGCCTCCTGTGACTGTCGCTCTGCGATCCCCGCCTCGCGGCCGCCTTCTTCTCTTCCTGCTGCGTCCAGCCCCGCCGTCGCTTGCCCCGGCGACCGCCGGAGCCCCTCCGACCGGTGGACCTCCTCCGCATTTCCCTTGGATGCCCTCAACTCCGGCCGCCTCCTACAGCTGCTGGTCCTCGAGCCTCTGCTCTGCCTCGCCTCCTGCTTCCCCGACGTCCGCCTCTCCTGCGTCCCAGCACCACCCCTGCTGCCTCGCTGCTCCCTGTTCTGGCTCTCTGGTCAGCCTTGCTTCGCCACTAACAGAGGCCCGGACCCGTCAGTCCGTCACGTTCATCTACTTGGAGCCCCAAGTCCGAAGACTACCGTGGCCGTGTATCTCGCCTGGTGCCACCTGAGGTTCGTCAAGACCGCCAAGGCCCGTACCCGGATCGTCAAGCACCGTCTCCGGGATTTCCGCCAAGTACCTCTACCGACGACCCCGAACATCTTCGAACGTGTACGACTACCTCCGTTGTGATTTCGTCAAGTACCACGAAACCGAAGACCGCGGAGTCGCCAAGTTCCTCTCCAACCCGTGTACAACTACCATCACCGTGGATCCGACAAGATCGTGAGAACCACTACCACCGCCGTGTATTACACCAAGTTCAACGACGACCTCGGGGACCTCGGATGTGTCGAGTTTTCCTCTCCGTTTTTGTGTACCACTACTTCCACGACGACCGTGTACCACTACCGCCGCTACGTGAACATCTACTACCCACTACGAACTGGATCCACTCCGAGAGTGCACGCGTCGAAGGTATAACCGCCGAGATGACCGCCCATGAATGAATGTTGTGTTGTATGAGATGCTCGTGTTCGCTCCATGCCCGAATTGATACTTGCACGTTCCTTGTTGCCATGCCATCGACCCGTGGGACACCCGGTAACCGGGATCACTCCCCGTTGCTTTTGCACATTCCGCACGTCCTATGTTTCTTTTGCACTGGTTTCTCCACGAGTTGCCGGATTATCGGAATGTTGCCGTGGCATCATTTCTGTTTTCGCCGCCGTGGCACCCCTTTCTTTCCGCCATGGCGTCAAATGCTTCATATCATAATATGCCACCATTTTCATAAAATTGCATTCAACTTGAATATGTCATCCGCATCATGATAATAACATTTAAAATGTTTAAACTTGTTGTTTGCATTAATTTGCATAAATGACATGTTAAAGTGGTTTATTTCGCAACTAAATAACCGTAGCTCTGAATTAAATAAATTATATATGTAACTTGATTAAAAAAATGTGTATATTAACATGGTGCACTTTATTTTCCTATTTAACAACAATAAAATATGGTTTTAGGCAGAACAGTACCAAATTCGAAATTTGCATATGGGGACCTTCTGGAATTGTTGTTTGTGTTTCCGGCCTCATTTAAACTTGCCTAGTTGTGTGGATTGCTTAAGCTTCATCTCTTGCCATGTTTAACAACATTTAATATTGTCATGCATCATATTTGGGTGTGCATCATGCCATGTTTATGCTTGTGTGTTTACCATGTTGTTTGCTTCTTTCCGGTTGTGCTTCTTCTCGATAGTTCCGGTTCCGTTGCGATTGTGAGGACTCGTTCGCCTACGTAGGTTCGTCTTCTTCATGGATTCGATCTTCTTCCTAGCGGGATTTCAGGCAAGATGATCATTACCCTGGATATCACTACTATCTTTGCTTGCTAGTTTGTCTCGTTGCTATCGTTATGTCGCGCTTCCTACCACTTGTATGTCAGCCTCCCATATGCCATGTTACAGCCTCTAACCTCAACTACCCAGCAAACCGTTGTTGGGCTATGTTACCGCTTTGCTCAGCCCCTTTCTTATAGCGTTGCTAGTTGCAGGTGCAGTTGCAGTTTGTTCCATGTTGGGACATGGATATCATGGGATATCACAATATCTCTTATTTAATTAATGCATCTATATACTTGGTAATGGGTGGAAGGCTCGTCCTTTTGCCTGGTGTTTTGTTCCACTCATGCCGCCCTAGTTTCCGTAATACCGGTGTTATGTTCCTTGATGAGCGCTTCTAACACATGTGGGGCATATGGGAACCCCCCTGATCATTCGTTTTAGGATAAACTTCTCCAGCAAGGCCCAACTTTGGTTTTAAAATTTGCCAACATAATAATACTAAAATTAATTAATTAATTCATAGGGGCTGACCACCTCGAGGATTCTTAATTCCACATAATACAGGTGGGCCAGTGCTGATGGTGCTGGTCCAAAACTAGAGCACCGTGTGGGGCCGCCCCTTGGCAACTTGGGGTATTTGGCACATGTACGCTTAGCTTATCCGCCGTGTCCTGAGAACGAGATACGTGGCTCCTATCGGGATTGTCAACACGTTGGGAGGTCTTGCTGGTTTAGTTTTACCTTTTACGAATGACTTGTCCACCGGAATTCCTTATCGTAAGCACCGTGTTATCATGGTGTGAGGATGTTCCATCGGATGCGTGTGGTAATTTATAATGGACTAGTTGGAGCACCCCTGCAGGGTTAAATCTTTCGGAGAGCCGTGCCCGCGGTTATGTGGCGACTTGGAAATTTATAACCTCCGGTTGTAGAGAACTTGACACTAATTCTAATTAAAATACACCAACCGCGTGCATAACCGTGATTGTCTCTTTTCGAGGGAGTTCGGGAAGAGAACACGGTGGGGTTATGTTTGTACTCGTAAGTAGGTGTTCAGGATCACTTCTTGATCATTATTAGTTTGCCACCGTTATGCGTAGTTACTCTTCTTATTCTTGTACTCGTAAGTTAGCCACCATATAATGCTTAGTGCTTGCTGCAACCTCACCACCTTACCCTTCCATACCCATTAAGCTTTGATAGTCTTGCTACCCATGGTTATGGGATTGCTGAGTCCTCGTGGCACACAGATTACTACAACAACAGCCGCAGGTACAGGTAATGCGATGATCTGACGCGAGAGCGATGCGCGTTTGCTTTTGGAGTTCTTCTTCTGCTTCTTCTTCTTCGTCGATCTTGGGATAGGTTCCGGGTCGGCAGCCTGGGCTAGCAGGGTGGATGTCGTTCTTCTTTTTCGTTTGATTTCATCCGTAGTCGGATCCTGCTCTTCTGTATGATGATTGCTATGTATTGATGTATTCATGTATTCATGCTGTAGCTTGTGGCGAGTGTAAGACTTTATCTGGTATTCTCATCTATTCAGTACATGGTATGTTGTAATGAATATATTTGAGTTCTTGATCCTACCTTGCAAGTTATATGCACCTGTTACGTGTCACGATCCGCATAACCCAAGGTGACAATAATTGGGATTCTTTCCGGTGATTGCCGTAGTTTGAGGAGTTCATGTATTCACTATGTGTTAATGCTTTGTTCCGGTTCTCTATTAAAAGGAGGCCTTAATATCCCTTAGTTTCCTTAAGGACCCCGCTGCCACGGGAGGGTAGGACAAAAGATGTCATGCAAGTTCTTACTATAAGCACGTATGACTATATACGGAATACATGCCTACATTACATTGATGAATTGGAGCTATTGTGTATCGCCCTAGGTTGTGACTGTTACATGATGAATGTCATCCAGCATAATTATCCATCACTGATCCAATGCCTACGCTTTTCGCATATTGATCTTTGCTAAGTTACTTTCGTTGCTGCTGCTATTACAATTACTACAAAACTGCTTCTGTTACTATTGGTACTGTTACTACTGCTATTGAAACTATCATACTACTGTGCTACTAAACACTTTGCTGCAGATATTTAGTTCTCCAGGTGTGGTTGAATTGACAACTCAACTGGTAATACTCGCAAATATTCTTTGGCTCCCCTTGTGTCGAATCTATAAATCTGGGTGAAATACTACCCGCGAAAACTGTTGTGATCCCCTATACTTGTGGGTTATCAGGCACGTACGTACATACGGGCGGGGTCTCGAACGCTTACTCGCGCATACGTACGGCCAGGGCTCGTGTACATGGAAAGGCAACGGACGGCAGCAACGGCCTCCTGTTCATCGGCAGCCAACCGGCTAGGTCGGAACGAAGGAAACAACGTCGTGTTCATCGGGAGCCAAACAACTGGGTCAGAACTCGTCCTGTTCATCGGGAGCCAACCGGCTTGGATGGAACAGCCGAAACGGGGTCCTGTTCATCGACTCGGGGTCTGGCATACCGCAAAACGGAAGAAACGGCCTTCTGTTCGACCGCCTACGGTCGAAACGGGGTCCTGTTCATCGGGAGGGGTGTGGCGTACCACAAAATGGAGGAAACGGACTTCTCTTCGAGCGCCTACGGTCGAAACGGGGTCTTGTTCATCGAGAGGGCTCTGGCGTATCGCAAAATGGAGGAAACGGACTTCTCTGCAACTGCCTACGGTCGAAACGGGGGTCCTGTTCATCGGAAGGGGTGTGGTGTACCGCAAAACGGGACTTCACGGGGCTACTGTTCATCCACGGCCGACCTCCTCCAACCTCCACTAGCACTGTTCATCCACCGTCAACTTCCTCCAGCCTCCACGGGCTACTGTTCATCCAGCCTCCACGGGGTCCTGTTCATCCACCCCCAACCGGCTGGGGTGTGGCGGCCTCCTCGGGGTCCTGTTCGTCCAGTGCCAACCACCTTCACATGGCCAGGGTACTGTTCATCCACAGCCAACCCACCGGCTGAGGTGGGGCGTACGAGCGGGCGACAGCAACGGGAACTATTCATCCACAGCCAACCAACCGGCTAGGTCAACTCACCACGTCTCGCGCAAGGGGCTCGATCGATGTGTCTCGACTCGTTCTACGTATCACGCGCGCGGCAGCAACGGGCACTGTTCATCGAGAGGCAACCCAACCGGCTACGTCTTGCACGTACGAGGGCTCGACCGGCTTTAGTTAGCAGCGAAGGAATCGCTCGGGTTCAGTTAGCAATGAAGGAATCGCTCGGGTTCAGTTAGCAGCGAAGGGATCGATCGGCTTCAGTATGTAGCTAGTGCGATCGCTTGGGTTCAGTAAGCGAACGCCTCGCTCGGTTTCAATTAGCAAATGCCTCGATTGCACACACGCGCGCGTACGAGAGAAATGCACAAACCACACTGCATTGCTCGGCCCCGACCACCCGCCATAACCGGGAACTCCCCGAAAATTTCCTCGCCCTCACTTCTACCACGATTTTTTACGTCATGGACGGCCCAAAGAATGTCATGAGGGTGCGTCTCCGGCCTGCCCAGGACGAAAAGCCCATTTTCTGTCATAATTTTTTGTCATAGAAGTAGGAGCCCACCACATCTATGGTGATACGTGTTTTTGTCACAATTATCGTCATAGAAGTGTCACAACAATGACAGAAAAAGTTTTCATTTGGGCCATAATGTCACGGATGTGTCTTTTTTTTGTAGTGATTTATTTTGCGCAGCGAGGGGCACGCCGTCCTTATCGTTCTTTTCCCGCGAGTCTCCCATGTTGTGTATTTTGACTCGTCCAGAAACTTCCAGAAGAAGGACTACACCCACATAATGAATATTCTGGATGGTGCTCTCCACGGCTTCGGCATGATGGGTGGCCATATCAAGATCAGGAAACAAAGGAAGGGCGCGCCGGGTTTCGGGCATAAAACTAACTTCTGCTATGTCCATCAACCGATAGCAAGTACGAACGATGGATTCTACATCCTCCATCTCATGATGGAGTTTCGAAGGGATCGCCAACATCTTCGCATGACAACCAGGAACAATGACCATATCCGTAAATGGCCAGAATCCTTAGGAGCCGAACTGGATTAAAAACTCAGAGATGACTTCTTTCGCATCCAGAAGGACATTGCAATGATCATCATGAAAGAAGTCGTCGAAGAGAACGGGATGTTCCACCATGGACCTATATCGCGAGCTGACGTCCGAACTCACATAGGCCTACAACGTATGGACATGACGCCGTTCACGAAGCTAGGGTGCATCCTCCCGGATAAGGATGGATGGAACTTCTAGTGATTGACGATGCCGATGATGATGTGTCGGTTGAATTTGTACTTTATATAGCGATGAAACTTTGTGATGTAAACGGTCCTGCTGAACTTGCGTAACGCTAGTTAATTAGTTTGGGTACGATGAACCTGCATAGATTATATATGTTTACTATATGTTGCATCTATTTGCTAACTCTTTCTCTTCGTGTTGCTCAAGTATATTATGTTGCATATTATTGTTGAATTCGCTTGATGAAGATGCATCTCTAACAGGTACATAGATCATTGATGGCGAAGAAGTGCTATGCCGTGTACATAGGGAAGGTTCTAGGAGTGTACGACGAGTGGCCAGAGTGTCAGGCCCAAGTGTACCGCTTTCCAGGCGGCAGCCAGAGAGGGTTTGATAGCCATAGCGAAGCGAAAGCTAGTTACTTGAGGTTCACGCTAGCGCGAGAGAGGAATCAGAACCGGCGCCTCAAGAACTACTACATAATCCCGCTCTTGCTCATAGTGATCGCTCTTCTCTTGTATATCATGGTTTAGGTAGATGATGCAACATGTGTATGTGATGACCATGTACTTGCATGTATTCGAGACATGTGACAACTTGTATCGCTATTTCAAGATGATGACGAGAGACATCATTTGTGTTGGATCATGATGATTATGATGACATGATATGATGATCAGACTATTGTATGTGTATGATATGATGAGATTTGTATGTGTATAATATGATAGAGACTATTATATAAAACCTGTACAAATACAGAGTAAATACGTAGCGTAAAAAAATACAGAAAATAATAACAGTAGCGCGGGGTATGGGCATAGCAGTAGCGCGTGCTAAATAGAGGCGCTGCAGCTTTTAGTACTAGCGCGGGCGGGACCCGCGCTACTGCTACCTTTGAATAGCAGTAGCGTGGTGGCAGAACCCATGCTACTACTAAAAGTTAGCTGTAGCTCCGCATCAGTAGCGCAGGCACCTGCGCTACTGCTAGGCATTTTCCCGCGCTACTGCTAGGGTTTTCCCTAGTAGTGAGAAGCAAAGAGATCCAACTCAAGACACTATGAGCAAAGATCATCAAGTCATGACCGTAATTGCTACAATTATTGAAGAACCGGACACTACTCCAATGAGTGTATGGCACCTCACAAGAAAAGAGACGAATCACCAAGAGGAAAGTATAGAAGAGATGAATCACCTCACAAGGAGAAAAGGAGTAGAGATAATCGTTATGAATGAAGACCTTCTCGGAGAAGCAAGGATTCGGAAAGGAAGGACAAGTCATCCAAGAGCTACACTAGAAGAAGACATCAAGCTCATGTTGGTGAATGGGTTCCCGGCTCCGACTCCGACAACCAATCCGAGAGAAGCTATCACTCCGACTATAGTCAAGATGAAGGTGTTGCCGAACTTGCACTTGTATCCTCCAACTCCCATGACCTATTTGCTTCACCAAATGAGGGATTTGGAAGATGCTTCATGGCAAAAGGCCCCAAGGTATCACACCCCGAATACCTTGACTTTAATAGTGATGAGGATGGTTTGCTAGGTGATGATGATTTGCTTGTTGATAAAACTAGTGATGTGAGCTATAATGGACTTGCTAGTAATCATGATAGTCAAGAGGAAATGAATGACAATGCTATGAAGGAGATTGAGCATCTAACTAAAAAACTAGATACTCTTAAGTTAACTCATGAAACAACTCAAGAGGATCATAGAGAGCTCCTAAGAACTCATGAGAAGCTACTCTTCGAGAAGCTAAATTTAGAGCAAGAACATGAGTTTCTAAAAGCAATCAATGACGATCTTCGAAAGAAGAGTTCCTCTTACATTGCCAAACATTTACTCTTGTCCACTTTTATGCCACAAGTTAAATCTAAGCAAAGTAGTAACAAGGGTAAAAAGGGTTCTACCTCTAGTAGTAACAATAACAATGTTAAATCCAATGTTGTTACTTCTAGTAGTTATACTGATTCCACTAATGATTCTCTTAGCCAAGTTACACTTGAGCAAGAAAACAATTTATTGAAAGGAATTATAGAAAAGGGTGTCTACAAAACCCTTGCCGGGAGTAAGCAATTTGAGGAAATTGTGCGCAAGCAAGGAAGGCATCGGAAGAACCAAGGTGTTGGTTTTGAACGAAAGTTCAATGCCAATGGAGTTGAGTGGGAAGAAGATCAATACCCCAAGACGAAGTTTGTTCCTCAACAAGAGGAGTATGATCCTACATGCTTTGAGGGGACACAAGCTCAAGATGATCTTCCACCACAAGACCACAAGCTAAAAGGCAAGGACAAGCTTCAAGAAGAGATTGACTCATTTGGAGAACAACCTCAAGCCTTGGTCAAGTGGGTTCCCAAGACTTCTACTTCATCAAGTACAACTACAACTCCAAGGATTCCCATCAAGTTGATGTGGGTCCCAAAGAAGAAGAACTAGAGAGTTCTTTAGGGTGACTCCACCAACAAACTTCACTCATATTCATTTATGGCAAGGACTTGTGCAACCCACTTCAACATCTTGCACTAGTTCATGGAGTCACAAACCCTCTTGTTGGTAAGTCAAGGGACAAGGTATTCAATACATTCATGGACATCATTTTGTGTGCATTTCACTCTATGTCTATGGATATCCTTGTTTGTTCCTTGTGGAACTAACCCATGTAGGTATTGAAAGTGCATCATTCAAAGGATTGCTCCCAACTCTTGATGGTCTACATCAAAATTGAGCATCCACATTCACAACATCTACATGAAGTCATCATCGACAAACCCAAGGTTAGTTCATCCCTCTTTGGGGGATATCACATCTAGGGGGAGCTTTACTCTAAAACTTGAGTTAAAGCAACTCTAATGATGTGAACACACTAATGCTTTATGTAAAAGTGGTAACCCCACTTGTGCTTAAACGATGAGTATGACCTATGATCAAATGTTCTCATTTGGCTCCTATGTCAATATACTCATATATATATAGGTGACCTAGTCATCGCCCATTGTGTGATAGATGCTAGAATTGGTTGTGCATGTTTGACACATATTTCATTTGCTATCTTATTGTGTGAGCATGTTGCTATGCATATTTCTCATTCGAGGACATCCATTTGTTGTTTTGCTTTATTTGGTTTAATTTTGCCAATTGGATGTACTAGAATGCCTAAGCACCTTCTTTAGCTATCTATCTCAACTTGTCTCAAATTCATTCTTGCTATATCACAAAACTTGAACAAGTTCCTTTCGTCCCCTCCGGTTGAGGAGCACTCGGAGCCACCGATCTGATTAGGGCTGACTTCGAAAACCTTCTAAGTGTATTTCAGTCAGACCAACTCACTTCTATTCGGTCCCACCGATTGCATTTAGACTGATCCACATTTCCATCTTGGTAAGACCGGTATGAAAATTTCGGTGTCACCGATGTTCTCTGTCTCTGACAGTTATGCATCTCGGTGAAACCGATTTCGTTCGATCGGTACTGCCGACAGCTAAAGGGTATATATATATGCTCACAGACCGTACGTTGAAAAAATCTTCAAACGTCGCACCTCCCGCACCCCTTTGCTGCCGTCGCCCAGGTCTAGGGATCGTCTTCGTTGTCTCCAGCGCGCTCTCGCCACCGGATTCCGCCACCGTCAATGGCAATCTCCTCCGCCGTTGCCGCCGTAGCGAATCTTCACCAAGTTAGGGTAAGATTCGACCCCTCATGTGCTCCCAAATCTGATTCAATGCACGGAAGGATGCGCCTAGATCTCGCCACTATTTGCACTTCATTGTCCACGAGCAAATTCTTAGAATTAGACTTGAGTAAGAATTTTGGGTTTAGGATTTCTCAGATTTCATCTCGGATCGACCGAATTGAGGCGACTCGGCGTCACCTATTTGGCTTCGGCCAGTGCACACAGTACACTTCGGTGAAACCGAATGGTACTAAATCAGTGTCACTGAGTTGGTCTCTTAGAAGCATCATGTGCACTTCGGTGGAACCAGGATCAACTTTGGTCTGACCGAAATGTAAACCCTAGTTCCATTTGTTGCCTCAATGCTACCAAGATTTTCAAATCGGTCAATCCGAAATGCTCTCTGTGAAAACCTAAAACTAAAGTTTGAACTCAAATATTTTCAAAAATAGCTGTGTTTTGTGATGCTCATCTACTCCACTCTATCTATTCTACTTCATAGGGCCAGTTGTCAGCAGGTCAGATGCTAGTGATACCCAGAACATGTCTGCAGAAGCCAGTATTGATCTTGATGCAGGTTCTAGTCTAGAGGAGAGTTATCATGAGGGAGAGAGGAGTTCTCCCAGCTTGCCAAAAGCAGCCACCAGAACAAGAGGAAAGACTCAGATGAAGAGGATGAGGACTTCCAGGTAGAAGAGGTCACCTCTAAGAAGAAAGTTCTTGTTCAGAAAGAGTATGCAAATACTCAGAAGAGAGAGGAGTAACAAGGAAAGTGTCTGCATCCACTGCTACCAAGAGAGGCATCTTCACAGAAAATCCAAGTGGATCCCAGCAAGGACAGAGCAAAGCTATGCCTAAGGCTGCAGGAAAGAAAAGGATAAGTTTTTATCTGGTCAAGTAGTCTAATCAACCCCCCTCTAGACATACTTTCGATCCTACAAGTGGTATCAGAGGACTTCTTCACTCCACCGGCGCAGAGGACTTCACTGGCGCAGAGGACTTCTTCACCAGGAGCTGCCGGAGATCGAGCCCAGAGCGACGTTTAGCTCTATACTTATTCGAACTTTTTGGTACTTGTTGCCAAAGGGGGAGAATTAGTATAGATCAAAGGTCTTCGAGAAAGAGAGTGTCTTGCTTTTTCTCGTTTGATTTTCTTGAGTTTTATGCTACTTCGTGAGTTTCATGCTACTTTTGTTTGATGCTTGTATGAGACTATGTTACTTTGTGCTTGATCATATCATACTTTTTTGCTATCCATGTTTAAATATCTAGGGATAATTGATTTTATGCCCCTAGTTGGGTCACACTCGACAGGTTTACCCCTAGTTTTCGAAAACACTCGTTCTCGCCCAAACCACTTTGCTCGTCTTATGATTTTGCCCTTTGACCGTTTGACCGTCATTTCAAAAAATTCATAACAAATTCATACTAACTCAGAAAAATGTGAATAAGATATCAAATTGTTAAGAAAAACATCACCTATATGTTCATGTGATTTGCATTCATGAAAAAAGTGTTGGAAAGTCCCTGATAACCCACAAGTATAGGGGATCGCGACAGTCTTCGAGGGTAGTATTTCACCCAAATTTATTGATTCGACACAAGGGGAGCCAAACAATATTTGTGAATATTAGCAGTTGAGTTGTCAATTCAATTACATGTGGAGAACAAAATATCTGCAGCAAAGTATTTAGTAGCACAGTAGTATGATAGTTTTGATAGCAGTAGTAGCAGTAGCAATTGTCACAAAGACAGTAACAGCAGCAGTTTTGTAGTGATTGTAACAGCAGCAGCAATAGAGTAACTTAGCAAAGACCAATATGAGAAAAGCGTAGGCATTGGATCAGTGATGGATAATTGTGTTGGATGACATTCATCATATAATAGTCATAACCTAGAGCGATACACAATAGCTCCAATTCATTAATGTAATGTAGGCATGTATTCCGTATATACTCATACGTGCTTATAATAAGAACTTGCATGACATCTTTTCTCCTACCCTCCCGTGGCAGCGGGGTCCATAAGGAAATCTAAGGGATATTAAGGCCTCCTTTTAATAGAGAACCGGAACAAAGCATTAACACATAGTGAATACATGAACTCCTCAAACTACGGTAATCACCGGAAAGAATCCCAATTATTGTCACCTTGGGGTATGCGGATCATAACACGTAATAGGTGCATACAACTTGCAAGATAGGATCAAGAACACAAATATATTCATGAAAACATAAAGGGTTCAGATCTGAAATCATGGCACTCGGGCCCTAGTGACAAGCATTAAGCATAGCAAAGTCATAGCAACATCAATCTTAGAACATAGTGGATACTAGGGATCAAGCCCTAACAAAACTGACTCGATTACATGATAAATCTCATCCAACCCATCACCGTCCAGCAAGCCTGCAAAGGAATTACTCACGCCCAGTGGTGAGCATCATGAAATTGGTGATGGAGGATGGTTGATGATGACGACAGCGTCGAATCCCCCTCTCTGGAGCCCCGAACGGACTCCAGATCAGCCCTCCCGATTTAGAACAGGAGGTGGCGGCGGCTCCGTATCGTAAAACGCGATGATTCTTTCTCTCAGATTTTTTCTCCGCGAATAGGTATATATGGAGTTGGAGTTAGGGTTGCCGGAGCTTCCAGGGCCCCACAAGCCTGGGGGGCAAGCCCTGGGGGTTGGCCGCGCCCCCTAAGCTTGTGGCTCCTGGGTGGCCCCCCTCCAGTAGATCTCTTCGCCAATATTTTTTATATATTCTAAAATAATTCTCCGTAAATTTTCAGGTCAATTCGAGAACTTTTATTTCTGCACAAAAATAACACCATGGCAATTCTGCTGAAAACAGCATCGGTCTGGGTTAGTTCCATTGAAATCATGCAAATTAGAGTCCAAAACAAGAGCAAAAGTGTTTGGAAAAGTAGATACGTTTGGGACGTATCAGTCCCCATCTCAGTTTGAGCTCATATAATCTCAACACGAACAGCAAAATCTAAAAAAAATTGAATTTTTTTTCAACAAATTCTTAAAAATTTTGGTGGAAAATATTGGCCAATGGTTTGAGTGCTTGCCAAGTTTCATCAGGGAATGACATTCGTGGAAGTCGTGGCCAAAAATAAAATTAGCACTCAAAAATGATTTCATTTTGGAGCATCGGTTTTTCTTTCATGACTTCCACGAATGTCATTTCCTTATGAAACTTGGCAAGAACTCAAAACATTTTTCAATGTTTGCCACCAAAAAAATTTGAATTTTAGAAAAAAAATTCAATTTTTTCGGATTTTACTATTCATGCTGAGATCATATGAACTCAAACTGAGATGGGGACCTTCTAACACCTTTGTCATGAATGCAAATGACATGCAAATATAGGTGATGTATTTTTGAACATTTTGATATCTTATTAACATTTTTCTGAGTTAGTATGAATTTTTTATGATCTTTTCAAAGTGACGGTCAAACGGTCAAAGGGCAAAAGCATAAGACGAGTAAAGTGGTTTGGACAGGAACGAGTGTTTTCGGAAACTAGGGGTAAACCAGCCAAGGGGGACACAACTAAGGGCACATAATTAATTATCCCAAATATCTATCCATATGCTCTTTATATGATCATTCACTTGTTTGCTTGGTGATGAGTGCTTATTACATTGCAATCATATCATTTTGAGCGCTCCACCAAGATGTATGTGACATGGAAGAGTGACCCATGACACTAATCGATTGTGCATTTGCATTCAAACACAAATTTTTAATAATGCACACATTTAGGGGGAGCTCTTACTTATCACATACTTCTCAAAGTAATGATGTATTTCATTGATTATATCATTTGTCGAAGCTTTGATCTATATGTTGTCATCAATTACCAAAAAGGGGGAGATTGAAAGTGCAACTAATCCCCGCGTGGTTTTGGTAATTAATAACAACATATAAGTCATTGATCTAATGCTCATTGATAATAGATTTCAGAGAAGATCAATGATAGGCATGGCAAGGACTAGTGATTTTGGACCCCTCAAAATGCTAAGGAGAATTGGCAAAGCTCCAAGACTCTTCATTTTTGGTTAAGTGATCCAAGATCACATTGAGCCCATAGGAAAGCCAATACTATTAAAAGGGGATGAGGCTTTGATCATGACTCAATTGCTCAAGTGCTTAGTGATATTGCTCCAAAAATCCTCAAACACTTCTCCACATCATATCTGTCCAAAACCCTAAAGTGTCATCTCGGTCCCACCGAAATTCCCTATCCCGGACTCACTGAGTTGATCACACACCCTGCCTAAGCCAAACCCTAGCATTTCGGTTCTACCAATATGGTTCTCGGTATCACCGAGACGGCGTGACCAAGTTGCTGTGATGAAGTTGCTTCATTTCGGAATTACCGAGATGAAACAATCAGAACTACCGAAACGAGGTCTTGCCCTAGCCATTGCACTTCGGTCGCTCCGAGATGTTCTGTTCGGTCTCACTGAAACCTCCAACATTCGAATCTTTTACACTAGTCGGTCTCACCGAGATTTTGGTCTGGTGTCACTGAGTTGGGTCAAAGGCATGTAACAGTTGGATCTTTGGGTGAAGCCTATATATACCCTCCCACCCCCACTTACTCTAAAAGAGAGCCATCAGAACGAACCTACACTTCCACCATTCATTTTCTGAGAGAGAACTACCTACTCATGTGTTGAGATCAAGAGATTCAATCCTACCATTTGAACCTTGATTTTTAGCCTTCCCCAAGTTGCTTTCCACTCAAATCCTTCTCCTACCATAGCCAAATCTATGAGAGAGTGATCGAGTGTTGGGGAGATGATACGTATCCATCGTATCTATAATTTTTGATTGTTTCATGCCAATATTCTACAACTTTCACATACTTTTGGCAACATTTTATATTATTTTTGGGACTAACATATTGATCCAGTGCCCAGTGCCAGTTCCTGTTTTCTGCTTATTTTTTGTTTCACAGAAAATCCATATCAAACGAAGTCCAAATGCAATAAAATTTTATGAAGAATTATTTTGGAATATATGTGATTTTTGGGAGGTGGAATCAACGCAAACGGAGGCCCACAGCCTCCACAAGGCATCTTGGCACGACCCCCCTAGCCGCATGGTGTTGCCTTGTGGGCACACCGTAAGTCAGTTGGGGCTCTTATTCGGCCGCAAGGAAGCTTATATCGAGAGAAAAATCGTGTTAAAATTTCAGCGCAATCGGAGTTACGGATCTCCGGATATTTAAGAAACGGTGAAAGGCCTGAAAAGAGGAACGCGAAACAGAAGAGAAACAGAGAGAGAGAGAGAGATCCAATCTCGGAGGGACTCCTCCCCTCAGGGAGCCATGGCGGCCATGGACCAGAGGGGGAACTCTCCTCCCATCTAGGGGGGGAGGCCAAGCAAGAAGAAGAAGGAGGGGGGCTCTCTCCCCCTCTCTCCCGGTGGCGCCGGATTGTCGCCGGGGCAATCATCGTGACGGCGATCTACACCAACAACTTTGCCGCCGTCAACACCAACTCTCTCCCCGTCTATGTAGCGGTGTAACACCTCTTCTCCCCGCTGTAATCTCTACTTAAACATGGTGCTTAATGCTACATATTATTATCCAATGATGTGTGGCCATCCTTTGATGTTTGAGTAGATTCTTTTTGTCCTATGGGTTGATTGATGATCGTGATTAGTTTGAGTTGTATGTTTTATTTTGGTGCTTTCCTATGGTGCCCTCTGTGTCGTGCAAGCGTGAGGGATTCCCGCTGTAGGGTTTGCAATACGTTCATAATTCTCTTATAGTGGGCGGCTAGAGTGATAGAAGCTTACACCCGAGTAAGGGGGTTGTTGCGTATGGGAGTAAAGAGGACTTGTTACTTAATGTTATGGTTGGGTTTTACCTTAATGATCTTTGGTAGTTGCGGATGCTTGCTAGAGTTCCAATCATAAGTGGATATGATCCAAGTACGAAAAGTATGTTAGCTCATGCCTCTCCCTCATATAAAATTGCAATAATGATTACCGGTCTAGTTATCGATTGCCCAGGGACAAATCATTCTCTTGTGTTACAAAAGCTTTCTACTAAACAACTAGCTTTTATTATCTTGCAAATTACTCGTAGTTTTATTCTCGCAAAGTACTTATAGTTTCATACTTGTTCTAGGTAAAGAGAACGTTAAGTGTGCGTAGAGTTGTATCGGTGGTCGATAGAACTTGAAGGGAATATTAATTCTACCTTTAGCACCTCGTTGGGTTCGACACTCTTATTTATCGAAAAAGCTACAATTGATCCCCTATACTTGTGGATTATCAAGACCTTTTTCTGGCGCCGTTGCCGGGGAGCAATAGCGTGGGGTTGATATTATCGTGTGCGCTTGTTTGCTTTATCACTAAGTAGTTTTCATTTTCTATTCTAAGTTGTTTTATATCTTTAGTTATGGATATGGAACATGAAACACCAAAAAAATTAGTTGTACTTGCTACTCTTGGAGATGGGGAACCTCCTAAAACCCTCGATGCTGGTTATGTGAAAAACATTAAATACTACTTTGATAATCCTGATAAATCTCCATTCAACTTGATAATGGGATATACTTTGGATCAACGGGAATACTTTAGGGATTATCGCTTGTCTCAAAAAGGGAAACTCTTATGGGATCAAATTTATTATTTGCATTGGTATGCATGAAATTTATGCTTAAGATATGATTCTACTTGTTGCTCTAAGATGAAGGCTCCACACCTTCCCTTTTCATGTAAATTTAATTATAATGAAACCTTAGCTTCTTATGCTAATGGTATATATGATTACTATGATGTGGAACAAATAGAAGAATTTGTTGCTTTTAAGGGTGCTTATGAAATTGAATCTTTGTTTGAAAAGTGTGAAAAATATGATGATGCTGTTTACAGATCTGAAATTTTTTCTATACTTAAATATTGCCATGAGAATTATGAATATAATGTCTATATTGATAAATTTATTGAGAAAGTCTCCGTTGTCCAAGAAGAGACTAATATTTTGCAGGAATCTATGGAAGAAGAAATTGATGACACTGTGAGCTCATTAGATGAAAAAGATGACGAGGAGAGTGAAGAACAAAGGGAGGAAGAGCGGATTAGCTACCCGTGCCCACCTTCTAATGAGAGTAACTCTTCAACTCATACATTGTTTAATTTCCCTTCGTGCTTACCCAAGGATGAATGCTATGATGATTGCTATGATCCCTTTGATTCGTTTGAAATATCCCTCTTTGATGAAATTGATGCTTGCTATGCTTGTGGCCATGATGCCAATTTGAATGATGCTTATGGAGATGAACTTGCTATAGTTCCTTATGTTAAGAATGAAATAGTTGCTATTGCACCCACACATGATAGTCCTATTATCTTTTTGAATTCTCCCAACTACACTATATCGGAGAAGTTTGCGCTTATTAAGGAATATATTGATGGGTTGCATTTTACTATTACACATGATGATTTTTATGAATATAATATGCATGTGCTTGCTGCTCCTAATTGCAATTATTATGAGAGAGGAACTACAACTCCACCTCTCTATGTTTCCAATACGATAAAATTGCAAGAAAGTGTTTATACTATGCATTGGCCTTTACTTGATGTGCATGAATTGTTCTTTTATGGCATGCCGATGCATAGGAAGAGTGTTAGACTCCGTTGTTGCATGATATATGTTACTTTGTGCTCACTACTAAATTACAAATCATTGTTAATTAAAATTGGCTTTGATATACCTTGGGATCCGGGTGGATCAATTACTTGAGCACTGCATGCCTAGCTTAATGGCTTTAAAGAAAGCGCTGCCTGGGAGACAACCCGGAAGTTTTAGAGAGTCGTTTTATTCTGTTGTGTGCTTTAAAAAAGTTTAAAAACAAAAAAAATATAGAGGGGAACCTAAAAACTTTTTCCAAAAGAGAAGCGATTGGAAGGTTATGCATTGAAGAAGTGAGGGTCGACCTTGAACACTTGTGTTCATGCTTATGGACACAATGTAGATTTTTCATGGAAATTTCTCACAAAAATAATTATCCCATTGTACAAATCCATTGTATTATAAAAATAATGTGCCAAGATTTACCATTAGGATGTTTAAATTGCTTGTTTGGTGTGTGCTGTGAAAAAAACAGAAACTTTTGCTGTAGTGCTTGTATTTTGATAATTTACTGGAATGTGAAAAAATTCTGAAATTTTTACACAGTACTTCTATGCAAAATTTTTATCACTTCCTAATTTTTCAGAATGTTTTGAGTTACAGAAGTATATGTTTCATTTGCATCTTTACAGACTGTCCTGTTTTCATAGATTGCTGTTATAGTTTCTTTATTTGCGTATGTTTGAAATCTTGTTGAGCTCCATTGACTTGGGAGCCATTGAATTGTGATAGAATACAGTGGGTAATGTTTGATTATAATTATACAATAATGTTACTGCAGGACATGATGGGATTTGATGTTATATGTACTAACCCCTCTAATAAAAAGTTCAGTTAAGTTTTGTGTGGATGAAGTGTTCGAAGAACGAGGAGATATCGATATGAGGAGAATAAGGAGAGGCAAGAGTTAAAGCTTGGGGATTCCCAAGGCACCCCAAGTAAATATTCAAGGAGACTCAAGCATCTAAGCTTGGGGATGCCCGGAAGGCATCCCATCTTTCTTCGACAATTATCGGTATGTCTCGGTTTTTGTTTTGTTCACATGATATGCGTAAATTATTGGAGCGTCGTGTGCTTTTTCTTTTTTCTTTTAATAATGCACCATGCTGGTATGAGATAGTCCTTGGTTGATTTATAGAAAGCTCTTTGCACTTCACTTATATCTTTTGAGTATGGCTTTATAGAATGCTTCATGTGCTTCACTTATATAATTTGAAGTTTGGATGCCTGTTTCACTACTTGTGGAAAACCGTTATTTGTAGAATGCTCTTTTGCTTCACTTATATTTATTAGAGTGTTGTCTTTTGTAGAAAGAATTAAACTCTCATGCTTCACTTATATCTATTTAGAGAGTCAACAGGAATTGGTCATTCACATGGTTAGTCATAAAATCCTACATAAAACTTGTAGATCACTGAATATGATAAGTTTGATTCCTTGCAATAGTTTAGTGATATTAAGATTGTAATATGTGGGAGGTACTAGTGAATGATTGTGGTTTAGTAAGAATATTGGTGTTAAGGTTTGTGATTCCCGAAGCATGCATGTATGGTCTGTCGTTATGCTAAGAAGTTGGAGCATTATTTATTATTGATTGTCTACCTTATGAGTGACGGTTAGGGACGAGCGATGGTCTTTTCCTACCAATCTATCCCCCTAGGGGCATGCGTAGTAGTACTTTGCTTCGAGGGCTAATAAACTTTCGCAATAAGTATGTGAGTTCTTTATGACTAATGTGAGTCCATGGATTATATGCACTCTCACCTTTCTGCAATTTGCTAGCCTCTTCGGTACCGTGCATTGCCCTTTCTCACCTCGAGAGTAGGTGCAAACTTCGCCGGTGCATCCAAACCCTGTGATATGATATGCTTTATCACACAATAGCCTCCTTAAATCTTCCTCAAAACAGCCACCATACCTACCTATCATGGCATTTCGATAGCCATTCCGAGATATATTGCCATGCAACTTCCATCATCATCATATACATGACTTGAGCATTCATTGTCATATTGCTTTGCATGATCGTAAGATAGCTAGCATGATATTTTCATGGCTTGTCCGTTTTTTGATATCTTTGCTACGCTAGATCATTGCACATTTTGGTACACTGCCAGAGGCATTCATATAGAGTCATCTTCTACAGTTTTTATCGAGTTGTAAGTAAATAAAAGTGTGATGATCATCATTATTAGAGCATTATCACAGTGAGGAAAGAATGGTGGAGACTAATGAGTCCTCAAAAAAGTGGGGATGAGGTCCATGAGACTGTTCTACAAAAAAGAGGCCAAAAAGAGCACAATGAAAAAAAAGAGAAAACAAAAAAAAATGAAATGAGAGAAAAAGAGAGAAGGGGCAATGTTACTATCCTTTTCCACACTTGTGCTTCAGAGTAGCACCATGTTTTTCATATAGAGAGTCTCCTATGTTGTCACTTTCATATACTAGTGGGAATTTTTCATTATAGAACTTGGCTTTTATATTCCGATGATGGGCTTCCTCAAATGCCCGAGGTCTTCATGAGCAAGCAAGTTGGATGCACACCCACTTAGTTTTCAGTTTGAGCTTTCATACACTTATAGCTCTTAGTGCATCCGTTGCATGGCAATCCCTACTCCTCGCATTGATATCGATTGATGGCCATCTCCATAGCCCGTTGATCCGCCTAGTTGATGCGAGACTTTCTCCCTTTTTGACTTCTCCTTATTAATCTCTATCATCATTCTATTCCACCCATAGTGCTATATCCATGGCTTGCGCTCATATATTGCGTGGGGGTTGAAAAGGCTGAAGCGCGTTAAAAAGTATGAACCGATTGCTCGGCTTGTCATCGGGGTAGTGCATGATAAATACTTTATGTTAAGAAGATGGAGCATGACAGGATTATATGATTTTGTAGGGATAGCATTCTTTAGCATTTTTATTTTGAAAGACATGATTGTTTGTTGGTATGACTGAGTATTTGATGTCTTTATATCAAATTATAGACTATTGCTTTGAATCACTCGTATCTTAATATTCATGCCATGATTAGATTATATGATCAAGATTATGCTAGGTAGCATTCCACATCAAAAATTATCTTTTTATCATTTACCTACTCGAGGACGAGCAGGAATTAAAGCTTGGGGATGCTGATACGTCTCCATCGTATCTATAATTTTTTATTGTTTCATGTCAATATTCTACAACTTTCACATACTTTTGGCAACATTTTATATTATTTTTGGGACTAACATATTAATCCATTGCCCAGTGCCAGTTCCTGTTTTTTTGCTTGTTTTTTCTTTCATAGAAAATCCATATCAAACGAAGTCCAAATGCAATAAAATTTTACGGAGAATTATTTTGGAATATATGTGATTTTTGGGAGGTGGAATCAACACAAACGGAGGCCCACAGCCTCCATAAGGCATCTTGGCGCGACCCCCCCTAGCCGTGTGGTGTTGCCTTGTGGGTACACCGTAAGTCTGTTGGGGCTCTTCTTCGGCCGCAAGGAAGCTTATATCGAGAAAAAAAATCGTGTTAAAATTTCAGCGCAATCGGAGTTACGGATCTCCGGATATTTAAGAAACGGTGGAAGGCCAGAAAAGAGGAACACGAAACAGAAGAGAAACAGAGAGAGAGATCCAATCTCGGAGGGGTTCCTCCCCTTCGGGAGCCATGGTGGCCATGGACCAGAGGGGGAACTCTCGTCCCATCTAGGGGGGGAGGCCAAGCAAGAAGAAGAAGGAGGGGGGCTCTCTCCCCCTCTCTCCCGGTGGCGCCGGAACGCCGCCGGGGCAATCATCGTGATGGCGATCTACACCAACAACTTCGCCGCCGTCAACACCAACTCTCTCCCCCTCTATGCAGCGGTGTAACACCTCTTCTCCCTGCTGTAATCTCTACTTAAACATAGTGCTTAATGCTACATATTATTATCCAATGATGTGTGGCCATCCTATGATGTTTGAGTAGATTATTTTTGTCCTATGGGTTGATTGATGATCGTGATTGGTTTGAGTTGTATGTTTTATTTTGGTGCTGTCCTATGGTGCCCTCCGTGTCACGCAAGTGTGAGGGATTCCCGCTGTAGGGTTTGCAATACGTTCATAATTCTCTTATAGTGGGCGGCTAGAGTGACAGAAGCTTACACCTGAGTAAGGGGGTTGTTGCGTATGGGAGTAAAGAGGACTTGTTACTTAATGCTATGGTTGGGTTTTACCTTAATGATCTTTGGTAGTTGCGGATGCTTGCTGGAGTTCCAATCATAAGTGCATATGATCCAAGTACGGAAAGTATGTTAGCTCATGCCTCTCCCTCATATAAAATTGCAATAATGATTACCGGTCTAGTTATCGATTGCCTAGGGACAAATCATTCTCTTGTGTTACAAAAGCTTTCTACTAAACAACTAGCTTTTATTATCTTGCAAATTACTCGTAGTTTTATTCTCGCAAAGTACTTCTAGTTTCATACTTGTTCTAGGTAAAGCGAACGTTAAGTGTGCGTAGAGTTGTATCGGTGGTCGATAGAACTTGAAGGGAATATTAATTCTACCTTTAGCTCCTCGTTGGGTTCAACACTCTTCTTTATCGAAAAAGCTACAATTGATCCCCTATACTTGTGAGTTATCAGGAGACTATCATTTGAAGCACAAGAGCAAGGAGTTCATCATCAACAACACCGTCTATTACCTTTTGGAGAGTGGTGTATCCTAGATAGGTTAGGTCTCACTTGGGAGCCTCCAAGATCATGTGGAGTTGAACCAAGGAGTTTGTAAGGGCAAGGAGATTGCCTACTTCGTGAAGATCTACCCGAGTGAGGCTAGTCCTTCGTGGACGTAAGCCATGGTGGAATAGACAAGGTAGCTTCTTCGTGGACCCTTCGTGGGTGGAGCCCTCCGTGGACTCGCGCAACCGTTACCCTTCGTGGGTTGAAGTCTCCATCAACGTGGACGTATATAGCACCACCTATCAGAACCACGCCAAAAATCTCAGTGTCTTCATTGCATTTGATTTCTCCGATCCCTCCTTTACGTTCATATGCAAAGTCTTTATTTTCCACTTCATAACTCTTAGACTTGCATGTGTAGGGTGTTGCTTGACTTGGTAGAATTGCTAAAACTTGCCTACAACTAAAATTAGGAAAAGGATAAATTTTTATCTGGTCAAGTAGTCTAATCACCCCCCTCTAGACATACTTTCGATCCTACAATGACCGGGGCGGCCGATCTGCTCGCGGCCGTCCCGCTGGAGACCTCGCCCGCGTTCGCCCACTCCCACTGCAGCCGGGTCGCAGAGCTGGTGCCGCTGGTTGCCGGCCTTGGCTCGAAGGTGCGCTCAATGATGCGAGTGCCCGTGGACGAGATGACGAGGGTGCCGAGTTCTCGGGCTGAACCCCAGCGTGTGGCCGACGCAGCCCCCTGTCGGCTCCTTCAGCTCCCCAAGCTGTAGCCTCCATGCCCGGCTGCTGCGTCCCGCCGCCGGTTGCCGTCCTAGCCGCTCCCCCCGCCGAATCCTTCGTCCTAGCCGGCCCCTCCGTCCTAGCCGGCCCCTCCGTCCTGGTCGGCCGCTCCCCCCGCCGGCTCCTTCGTCCACGGAGGCGTAGTCAACCTGAGTGCCTTGGGAATAACAGAACTCGCGAAATTCATCCGAGTCGAAGTTCGAACCGTTGTCCATGATGATGTTGTGGGGAACTCCGAACCTGAAGATTATCTCCTTGATGAACTAGATTGCAGTCGGAGAATCTAGCTTCTTTATAGGCTTTGCTTCAATCCACTTAGTAAACTTGTCCACTGCTACCAGCAGATGGGTGAATCCGCTGGCTCCGGTCCGGAGTGGACCGACCATGTCGAGTCCCCAGATGGCGAACGGCAAGTGAGTGGGATCGTCTTCAGAGCTAACGCCGGCTTGTTTGATTGGTTCGCCCAGAATTGGCACCCGACACACTGGTCAACAATGTCTCGAGCAGCTTTGTTGGCTCTGGGCCAATAGAAACCTGCCCGGAATGCCTTGGCAACCAGCGTGCGAGAGGAAGCATGATGCCCACAGGTTCCCGAGTGAATGTCCTGCAAGATCTGCTGCCCTTCCTCCGGCGAAATGCAACGCTGAGTGACTCTAGAGGTACTCTTCTTGTAGAGTTGATCTCCCATGACGGTGAAGGCCTTCGACCGGTGGACAATCTGGAGTGCCTCCACCTCATCCTCAGGGAGTTCCTGCTTCAGCATGTATGCGAGGTACGGCTCGGTCCACTCAGGAGTGATAACAAGCACCTCATGGACTAAATCGACAACTGCTGGAATGTCAACTTCAGCCGGATTGGAGGGTCCGACTGGCTGCGGGGGCTCCTCCACAAAAGGGTCTTCTTTGATCATGGGCGAGTGTAGGTGCTCTAGGAACACATTCTTCGGGACCGCTTTCCGAGTGGAACCGATCTTGGCCAGGTCATCAGCCGCCTGATTTTTGAGTCGAGGGATGTGATGGAGCTCCAGTCCTTCGAAGTTCTTCTCCAGCTTTCTAATGGCATTGCAGTAGCCTGTCATAGCTGGGCTTCGAATGTCCCATTCCTTCATCATTTGATTCACTACCAAGTCTGAGTCACCATAGACCATCAGTCAGCGGATTCCAAGGGAGATTGCCATACACAGTCCATGCAGAAGAGCTTCATACTCTGCCTCATTGTTTGAGGAATCAAAGTGAATCTGGAGTACGTAGCTGAGATGGTCACCCTTGGGGGATACTAGGACCACTCCAGCCTTCGAGCCATTGAGCATCTTGGAGCCGTCGAAGAACATAGTCCAATGCTCGGGGACACTCAGGGCCGGGTGTTCCTGCTCAATCCATTCGGCTAGGAAATCCACAAGAGCTTGTGACTTGATAGCTTTCTTGGCCTCAAACCTGATGTCCAACGGGAGGAGTTCAATGACCCACTTGGCCACTCGGCCTATGGCATCTCTGTTGTTAAGAATCTCCAACAGAGGAGCATCGCTTATCACCGTGACCGAGTGTTCTTGAAAGTAATGAGCCACCTTTTTCGCACTCAGATAAATCCCGTAAACCAACTTCCGATAGTGCGGGTACCTTTGCTTAGAGGGGGTCAGAACCTCAGAGATGTAATAGACTGGCCGCTGAATCTTGAAGGCTTTGCCTTGTTCCTCACGTTCCACGGTGAGCACAGTGCTAACAACTTGGCTCGTGGCCACGATGTACAAGAGCAAAGGCTCTTCGCTGCCCAGAGCAGCCAACACCGGCTGGGTGGAAAGCAGGGCTTTGAGTTCTTGGAACGCGGCCTGCGCTTCAGTCGTCCACTCGAACCTTTTTGATTTCTTCATGAGTCAGTAGAGTGGAAGGGCCTTCTCGCCGAGTCATGAAATGAACCTGCTCAGGGCCGCCAGACAGCCCGTGAGTTTCTGTATGTCGTGCAAACATTGCGGTTGCTTCATTCGGACTATTGCGCCGATCTTCTCATGGTTGGCGTCGATCCCACGTTCAGAAACGAGGAATCCAAGCAACTTGCCGGCTGGCACCCCGAAGGTGCACTTGGCTGGATTGAGCTTTATCCCATAATGGCACAGGTTCGCGAAGGTCTCGGCGAGGTCTGCCAGGAGGTCGAAACCTTTCCTGGACTTGACCACGATGTCGTCCATGTAGGCCTCCATGTTCTGACTGATCTGCTTCTGCAGGCACTTCTGGACCATGCGCATGAAAGTTGCGCCCGCATTTTTCAGTCCGAATGGCATCGTGATGTAACAAAAGCACCCGAAAGGGGTGATGAATGCAATTTTTATTTCATCCGGAATGTACATTCGGATCTGGTGGTACCCGGAGTACGCATCCAGAAACTACAAATGCTCGCACCCCGCAGTAGAGTCTATTATCTGGTCTATGCGAGGGAGAGGGAAATGGTCCTTCGGGCAGGCCTGATTGATGTGCTTGAAGTCAATGCACATTCGGAGAGATTTATCCTTCTTGGGAACCAAAACGATGTTGGCGAGCCACTCGAAGTGGTATATCTCACGGATGAACTCGGCGGCTAAGAGCCGCACGATCTCCTCACCAATTGCCTTGCGCTTCTCGGTGGTAGAGCATCGAAGGTGTTCTTTGACAGGCTTCATCTTCAGGTCGACACGGAGTCGGTGCTCAGCCAGTCCCCTGGGAACACCCGGCATGTCATCAGGCTTCCATGCGAAGATGTCACAGTTCTCACAAAGGAACTGGATGAGCTCGCCTTCCTATTTGCTGTCAAGTGTCTTGGAGATGTTGGTCGGGGCGGCGTTCGGTGATGGTGTCCTGGACTAGGGGGTACTCATCACGTCATCTCCCGACCAGGTGGATCGGGCCGAGGACCCCCATGGCGGTTCACTAATGGGCCACTTCGGGCAGACCATGACATATACAAGGAAGACTCCACAAGACTTGGCGCCCAAGCCGAGGACTCTCCTAAACCCTAGGCCTCCGGTGTATTATATAAACCGAGGCCAGGCTAGTCGATAGATCATCTGATATTCATTAGAACAATCTCGTGGTAGATACATGTACTCTGTACTATCCCCCATCTGAATACAATCAAAAGCAGGACGTAGGGTATTATCTCTTCGAGAGAGCCCGAACCTGGGTAAAATCCTGTGTCCATGTTACCATCGCTCCAAGACGCCTAGCTTAGGACCCCTACTATGAGATATATCGGATTTGACACTGACATTGGTGCTTTCATTGAGAGCCTGCTGGGTAGTCACCATGGTGCGATGGGAATTCAGATCGGCTCCACCGCGATCTACGCGTCGGAACCGAGCTACATCGTCAACGTCGGCATCTGCGTTACCGGCTTGACTGGTCACCTCGGCTAGGCCGAGGACTATGCTCCACATCGGATCATCAAGATCGGACGGGTGTCTTCATCAACATCAACTCCAATGTCAACCAAGATCATGGAAGAATCCTCCATGGTGCTCGGGGGCTCAACGTCAACATTGCCCTCGCGCGATCATGCAGTTTTTTCTGGACAGCGGATTCGTGTTCGCTGTCACCACCTACTCGAGCGTCGCTTTGACGATTGCTTTGGTGAAATTGTGCGGAATTGAGTCTATAATGAACCTGTAAAATTTTGTCGCGTTCCGATGGAGGAATCTCCGGCAAGATCCGATCTATCGGAGCCCTGTCGAATTTGGACGGGAATTTGGATGAGTTTAGAGTGAGGAGTCCAGCATCCAGCTCGGACATTGTTTGAAAGATCCCACCATTCATCGGCTGCGGAATTCCCATGTCGATCACCCCTCAAAATTTCAGCTCGATCCGACCGTTCAAACTCCGGGAAATATCCGATTAGTGTATCAATTTTTGGATCTATTTTCTGCGCGAAAACGAATCCGACCCGAGTTCATCTTTTTTATGGACGAGTTATCGGACGTCCCTTTTGGAGGAATTTTTCTTAGGGTATTGTGTGTTGTTCTCAAACACGTGCCCACGAATTTTAAAGCCTTTTCCGAGGTAATCTTCACCATCTGGTTGGTGTCAAACCAGCCCGACAATGTTACTCCACGGCTGCCGACCTGCGCTAGATAGATCATCGTTTCGTCGAGCCGAGGTTTGCCTCATCGGATCATCACCTCGGCGAGCCGACCAAGAGTTCGGCATCGCGAAGGCTAAATCATCACCAACATCGTCGCCCCACGGATTACACGGGGCGGGCACACTGTCATCGCCGTGTAGTTACTTCATCAAGCTGGCATCGACCGCGTCACAAATTTTGACCTGCGTCGGCATCGCTGTGCCACCTCTTCTTCAAGCGAACGTTTAACACGCCGACCTGCTTCGACACGTCGGCTGACATGGAGGCTCCGACACCCCGGCTAGACCGGGGGCTTCGCCATCTCTTTATCAACCTACTCCCGGGACTTTGGCGTCACCAGCCAATCTGCTTTGTCACCTCGGCTAGACCAGGGGCTTCGCCTCGCCACATCGACTGTGCGGCGTCGCCACTTCATCAAGCCGAGCTCTTCGGTCGGAAACCTCGGGACCGGCTTGGGGGCTGGGATCTCGACCCGCTGCAAGCTCGGCCCACGTCATCAACACCGAGCACATTAACCAACTAAGTTGCTTTCATGCTCAATTTTTTTTAATTTTTTAATTTTTAATTTTTGTTTGGTTCAACCACGCATTTTATTTGTGTCAAACAAAAACGTTGTTTGTTAAAAACAAATTTCTTTACCCATGTTAACTGGAGGCTCTTAAAATTTATATGAGCCGTTTTCTAATAAATATTTTCTTCTTGGTCGTTGCAAAGTCTTTTTCTACTACTCCTTTTTCCGACGCGAGTGTGTGGTCAATAGCCGGATAGCCTGGTTTCTCTTTAAACCGCTCGAGTTTAGTTCGCTAAACTGGCCTGAGAAGCACTCCGCCTTCGGGATAGGAGGTTGAAGCCGAAGGCTAACCCGCTTGAAGTTTGGAGATCGGATGTCTCATGTTAAAGCACGATGGAAGCATAAATTAATTTTAAGACCAATTTCGGATTGGCACCAGAAAACTTGATTTAATCTAGACTTAAAGGTTTTATGTAAGTTTTTTGGTTTTCTGAGCTTATGAAGCTTTTAACCTATTTGTATGTTTTTTTTCCAGGAGGCGGGACATCCTCTTGACCGAGGTGCCGTGCATAATAATTCGGCTCGGGAAATCTTTTTCGACCCGTAGTTCGGCAACTTCCCTACCGAGCTGCACCTCGGCACGCCCGACCACTCCAAACACCGGGGGCTAGTTACTTGCCCCCACAGTCAAGCTCCTATGACTAAGTGAAAGTTATAAAGCCTACACATCTGATTGCCTTGTTTCCGCTAACACAACCGCCTCCGGGCACCGAGACGTCGGCTAAGGGTTGTCTTGTTATTGTGGAAACACCCTGCGTAGCATCTACAAAGGGGTGGAAGCCGACGATGGGCCACTTTCAAATTATAAACGGTCGCACAGGAGTCAAAATAAACACATCGGACCTATCAAAGTGTCTAATAAACCGTACTGGGGGATCCTTGAGGCACCTCGGCACATTTACCTTGGGACTTCTGGAGAGCCCAACATATCCTCAGCATTTGTATTTAATATACGAACGCTGCCTTCCCATAAATCGTTATAAAGCCACAATATGCATCAATTTGACTTGAGATCTGGCCAAACTGGGTTGCCTGGCTCCTGTGCTTGCCCCCTACGTTCCCGATTGTTCAGCTAGGGGGTAAAGGGAGCACCTCTTTGATTGATACTATCGGGTTATCCGGGTTAGTACCTCAGACTGGGTGAAGCCGAAAGCTAGCGATCTCAAGAATATAATTGGTCGGCAACGGCGGAAGTGAAAATCTCGGGTTTTTAATGCCAAATACTTCGGGAATTTCTCCCGAATTGATCTTCACTATTTTTCTCCCACTTAGGTTGGAGGTGAAGTTACATCGTCCTGTTTAGCATGACAACCCAAAGAAAGGAACCGATAGCGGGACTATTTTCTTTGGAAGATGTTTCTTACGTTAAATAGTAATATAACATATCTCTCTGCGTACCTTTGTTTATAAAACCGTATGGCCGGATTGCCTTGTTTTTCGTAAATCTTTGCCCTTCTAACGGCTTTATAAATGTGGCACCCCGGCTCAGAGGACCGGTTTACCTAGTGTTTCGAACCCAGAGATCATGTCTTCTGGAAACACACAACAACTTGGAACAGAACAGAACTGATCTTTATTAATATTGAACAAGTACAAGCTCGGGAATTACATCAGGTAGCGAGGCCAGAAGCACTACACGTGCTATGACAATATCTACATTATTTATGGAACATCAAAGGCCTCAGCACTACTAGGCGGTTCTACGGCGTAGCGGAACAACGGGTGAAACTCTCCATCCCATAGGGACACTGTTGGGACACGGCCTAGTTAGCGTACCACGGACCTTCGGGGTCTCCGTCAACGGCTTCTCCTGCATCTGGCATGATACGCCAGGTGAGTACTTGGAATGTACTCGCAAGCTCACAGCAACCACAACAATGCAGCAAACAACAGCATGGCAATGAACATGTTAAATACTTAAGTTGCTTACTTACTGTTACTGAATATCAACTTACTCTCTTCTGGGTTGTACCACAACCCTCGGAATACTCATGATCCACTGAGCACTTCCGAACATAAGACAAGTTCTTCCATCATTATTATTATTACGGTTGACCACTCAGTGTGACCTAGTGCGGATTGTGTCCAATACCGTGGACGCGGCTATTCGAATAGATTCTTACACTCTGCAGAGGTTGTGCACTTTTCCCACACCATGGAGCTCCTGGTCCCGTACCTCGGTACACTTCCCTTCGGTTGGGATTTAAACAGAAGAAGGGAGAGAGGAACAGAGACGGGCGGCTCACCGACGGCGATCACCGGCGATAGGGACGGCGGCGAGCTCGGGCGACTGCAGGGATGGAACGGGCGCACGACGGTGGTCCTCCCTGTACCAACAGCGTCTCCGGAGACGGCCTGATGGCGTCACCCCATTCCTCTCCGGCGGCGGCTAGTTTCGGGGGTCGTCGGCGACGGCGAATCCGGCAGAGCTTCGGCTAGGCAAGAGGTCGGGCAGGGCCAGGGGAACTTGCTGAGCTCGTGGGTGGAGACGGCGAGGCTGGGGTGGAGTGGAACGAGCTGTGGCGGAGTGGGTATCGGCGGCGAAATGCCGGTGAGCTGCGAGGCCAGAGGGCCTCTCGGCCGTGGCTCGGTGCTTGATACGTCTCCAACGTATCTATAATTTTTGATTGTTCCATGCTGTTATAATATCAATCTTGGATGTTTTTATAATCATTTACAGCAATTTTATATAATTTTTGGAGACTAACCTATTAACCTAGTGCCCAGTGCCAGTTGCTGTTTTCTGCCCTGTTTTTGTTTCACAGAAAATCAATATCAAACGAAGTCCAAATACAGTGAAACTTTTTGGAGATTTTTTCTTGGGTAAGAAGAATACCAGAAGCTTCGAGGGGAGGCCAGAAGACCTTGGTGGGCCCCACGAGCCACCAGGGCGCGCCTGGGGGGGGGGGGCAGGCGCGCCCTGGTGCCTCATGGGCCCCACCAAGCTCCGTTTGATCTAATTCCAGCACTATAAATTCCAGAAAAATCAGAAACCCTCAGGGGAGTCCACGAAATACTATTTACGCCGCCGCAAGCTTCTGTTCCAGAGAGATCCCATCTGGGGTCCTTCTGCGGTAATCTGCCGGAGGGGGAATCGATCACGGAGGGGCTCTACATCCACCTTGTTGCCTCTCCGATGATGCGTGAGTAGTTTACCACAGACCTTCGGGTCCATAGGCAGTAGCTAGATGGCTTCTTCTCTCTTTTTGATGTTCAATACAATGTTCTCCTTGATGTTCTTGGAGATCTATCCGATGTAATCTTTCTTTGCGGTGTGAATGTTGGGATCCGATGAATTGTGAGTTTATGATCAGATTATCCATGAAATTATTTGAGTCTTTGCTGCACTCTTTTATGCATGATTATTATAGCCTCGTATTTCTTCTCTGATCTATTGATTTGGTTTGGCCAACTAAGTTGATCTATCTTGCCATGGGAAGAGGTGCTTTGTAGTGGGTTCGATCTTGCGGTGCTCAATCCCAGTGACAGAAAGGGACATGACACATATGTATCGTTGCTACTAAGGGTGAAAAGATGGGATCTATTCATTGGGTTTATTAATTCGTGAGTTTGTCTTGTCTACATCATGTCATCGTTCTTAAGGCATTACTCCGTTCTTATGGACTTAATACACTAGATGCATGCTGGATAGCCCATCGATGTGTGGAGTAATAGTAGTAGATGCAGGCAGGAGTCGGTCTACTAATCTTGGACGTGATGCCTATATACATGATCATTGCCTTGGATATCGTCATGATTTTTTGCTTTTCTATCAATTGCCCAACAGTAATTTGTCTACCCACCGTATGCTATTTTCTCGAGAGAAGCCTCTAGTGAAATCTATGGCCCCTGGGTCTATCGAAATCATATTACTAAAACCCTAAAAATATTGCTGCCATTTTCTTTTATTTATTTTATTTAGTATTTTTGCTGCAATCTATCAATCTATCAAATACAATTTAATCTTGCAATCTTACCGCCAAGGGATTGACAACCCCTTGTTTGCGTTGGGTGCAAGGATTTGTTGTTTGTGTGCAGGTACTGCTTACTAGGTGTTGTGTGATTCTCCTACTGGTTCGACAACCTTGGTTTCATAATTGAGGGAAATACTTATCTCTACTGTGCTGCATCATCCCTTCCTCTTCGGGGAAATACCAACGCAAGCTACAAGTAGCAGCGCTTTGGTGGTCAATAGGAAGTGGGTTGAGGAACTGGGAGAGGCCGGGCAGGCCTATTTATAGGGAGGGGCAGAGCTTCTGGAGTCGGGCGGCGCCGCGGCCACATGGCCGGAGTGAGGACGTCTTGCTGGCTGGCGCGGCACGGGCGACGTGATGGAGGAGGCAGAGAGAGTTAATGCACGCAGTGGCAGCACGCGGAGAAGAAGACGGCCAACGAGGCCACAGTGACAGCACGGGCGCCACAGTGGCCGCGTGCGGTGGCGGCCGGTGGGAGCGATTCCGGCGAGGGGAAGAACCTGGAGCGGCTAGGTGGACGGTGGAAAGTTAGTCGGCGCAAGAGGACACGGTACGGCGATGCGGTAGTCGGCCTCCGACGAGACCCGTGCCTGTCGGCGCCCAGAGCGCGGTTTTGGCTGGGCTGGCCACGCGGTCACCGCGTGCACAGGCACACGCAGCACGAGCTGGCCTGCCAGGCCGTGTCTGGTGCGTCGACCTTGCATACTGGAACCCTCTCGTGCCACTAGTTCGCCCAGAGACTCACTGAGATGAAGCGTAGCATCAACAACAGTTTGTTGTCAGTAACTTGGGAGAGATCTGGAGAAAAGATGAGCTGGAGAGGAAGCCAATGGATATGTCTGGAGTGATCTATGTTGGAAGGACTACTAGCTGACCAAATTTGAGAAACTTTGGCCAAGATTTGAACATGGTTCATGTACAAGTGCTATTCTGGCCCAGAAACTTAGTGAGGTTGTTGCATTCGCATGGGTGATCTATTGGAGCTGAAATTTGGTGTGTGGGGGTTATTTGGTCATGCCAAGATGCCATAAAAATTTCAGGGCAAATGGACACCTTTAGCTAGTACTTCCTTTACAGAGGTTTGAAATGGGCAAAAACTTAGCAGAATATTTCTGCTGAAAATTTATACTGGACAAGGAGATGTTTTTGGATACTGTGGCAAGATATGTTCCCTGGTATCTCAGGGAATTATTTGAGAGTTTTCTGAGTTAAGGAAATATGATTTGCTTCACAAAGGGCCAGTGCTGTCCAGAAGATAAATGGAATATTCTGGACAAAATTTTATACTGGACCATGAAATGCTTTTGAAGATTGTGGGAGTAGATGATAACAAGAAGGTGTGGTATTAATCTGGGATTTTTCTGATCATCAGAACTATAGGTTGCTTCACAACCCATAGTGAAAACAGATTTTCCCAAAGAAGAAAATGGATTATTTGGAAAGAAATGAACATTGGAGTTTGATCCAGAAGGTGTGTAACAAGATTTTGGCAAGATATTGAGGGCTTTGGATCACTTAGAGAGAAATTTAAATATTTCCCAAGTCCAAAGTCAACTGAAAAGATTCAAAAGCCAACCAATTTGCAAATAAAACCAAGAAAATTTTGAAAAGAAAAAGTTGCCAAAAACCAGGGTGTCACAAACCTACCCCCCTTAGGATGAATCTCGTCCTCGAGATTCGGTTGCTCTGGGAACAAATGCGGATACGCTGATCTCAGAAAATCCTCTCTTTCCCAGGTAGCTTCTTCCTTAGTATGATGATCCCACAACACTTTGTAAAATTTAATTATCTTACTCCTGGTAGTTCTTTCCATCTCGTCCAGGATTCTGACGGGCTTTTCCTCGTAGGTCAAATCCTTAGTCAGCTCTAGCTCACTCATATCTGCCTGCTTGATCGGAGGTGCAATGCACTTTGTCAGCTGTGATATGTGGAAGACATCGTGAACGTCAGACAACTCCGGTGGTAACTCTAGCTGATATGCTACTCTGCCTCTTCTAGCCATTACTGGAAAGGGACCGATATATCTCGGTGCAAGCTTTCCTCGGGTGTGAAACCTTTTTATTCCTTTCATGGGGGTGACTCAAAGATAAGCATACTCTCCAGGCTCAAAAGTTACTTCTCGATGTTTAGGGTCGTAGTAACTCTTTTGACGGGACTTGGCTGCTCTAAAACGTTCCTGAATATCCTTAACTTGCTTCTCAGCCTCGAGCATCAAATCTGTGCCAAAAATATGACTGTCTCCTGTCTGGGACTAATTTAAAGGAGTGCGACATTTCCGTCCATACAGGGCTTTGAATGGTGACATCTTGAGACTTGACTAATAACTGTTATTGTAAGAAAATTCCGCGTAGGGTAGGCTATCCTCCCATTTGGGTCCATAGGTGAGAGCACAAGACCGAAGCATATCCTCCAATATCTGGTTTACTCGTTCGGTCTGTCCGTCTGTCTGTGGATGATATGCCGTGCTATGCTTTAGCACGGTTCCCAGGGCTTGGTGCAATCGCAGCCAGAATGCTGAAGTGAACAAGGATCCTCTATCTGATGTGCTAGACTTGGGTACTCCATGAAGACTAACAATTCAGGACATGTAGAGCTGTGCAAGCTGGTCGGCTCTGAAGGTAGTCTTTACTGGAATGAAGTGAGCCACTTTGGTAAGTATATCCACGATGACCCAGATAGCATCATGGCCTCTTGTTGACTTGGGTAGTCCAACAATGAAGTCCATGCATATGTCATCCCATTTCCACTGGGGAACCTGTAAAGGTTGCAGTAGTCCAGCGGGTTTCTGGTGTTCAGCCTTGACTTTGTTGCAGACATCACAACAGGTGACATAGTACGCAATGTCCCTTCGCATTCCTGGCCACCAAAAGATTTCCTTTAAGTCCTGGTACATTTTTGTTCCTCCCGGATGGATAGAGTATGCAGATTCATGTGCCTCTCTAAGGATTTGCTGTCTCAAATTTTCTTGATTAGGCACACATATTCGGTCCTCAAACCATAAGGTGCCCTGGTCATCAACACGGAAGGACTTGGCCTTCCCTTGTTGAATGTTCTCCTTGATCTCTTGTACACTTTTATTTGATTTCTGAGCTGACTTAATTTCTTCCATAAGTGTTGGAGTAATTTCCAATGTATCCGGGCTAATTGGGCCGCATAGCACCATATTTAGCTTGGCAAACTCTTCATGTAGCCTTGGATGGATACCCTTAGTTAGTGCATTCATGGTGCCTTGTTTTCTGCTGAGAGCATCGGCGACCACATTGGCCTTTCCCGGATGATAATTAATTCCAATGTCATAGTCCTTGACCAGTTCAAGCCATCTTCTTTGTCTGAGATTAAGGTCGGGTTGGGTGAAAATATACTTGAGACTCTTGTGGTCTGTGTATATTTCACATCGCTGCCCAATGAGATAATGCCTCCAAATCTTTAATGCATGAACCACAGCTGCCAATTCCAAATCATGAGTGGGATAGTTCTCTTCATGGGGTCATAGCTGTCTGGATGCATATGCTACAACCCTTCCTTCTTGCATTAGAACGCAGCCGATTCCACGCCTGGAAGCATCGCAATATATATCAAAGCTCTTGTGGATGTCTGAAAGAACTAAGACAGGGGCCGTAGTTAGCCTCGTCTTTAACTCCATGAAACTGCTATCACATTCTTCTGTCCAGGCAAATTTATGATTCTTTTTCAATAGTTCTGTCAATGGCTTGGCTATTTTTGAGAAGCCTTTAATGAAATGACGGTAGTAGCCTGCCAATCCCAGAAAGCTGCGAACTTCAGTTACTGTGGCTGGTGTCTTCCAGTTTAGTACAGCAGTCACTTTGCTGGGGTCGATGGCCACACCCTGTTCTGACAGAACATGTCCCAGAAATCCCACCTCTTTCAGCCAAAATTCACACTTACTGAACTTGGCATACAAGCGATGGGTCCTTAGTCTTTCCAGAACAGTATGGAGGTGTTGCATGTGTTCTTCTTCATCTTTGGAATAGATAAGAATATCATCGATGAATACTACCACAAACTTGTCCAAAAAGTCCATGAAGACCTTGTTCATCATGCTCATGAAGTAGGCTGGAGCATTTGTCAGCCCGAATGACATGACTGTAAATTCATACAGACCATATCGGGTAGTGAAAGCTGTCTTGGGGATATCCTCTTTCCTGATTTTTAGCTGATAATACCCCGTTCGAAGATCAATCTTGGAAAATACCCGGGCCCCATTTAACTGGTCAAACAGATCATCAATGCGGGGAAGCGGATATTTATTTTTAATGGTGACTTCATTCAATTGGCGGTAGTCCACGCACATCCATAGGCTGCCATCCTTCTTCTTAACAAACAACACAGGTGATCCCCATGGCGAGGTGCTTGGACGAATGTACCCTTTTTGTAATAATTCATCTAGCTGTTTCTTTAATTCCACCAGCTCTAGGGAAGGCATGCGGTAATACTTCTTGTAAATTGGAGCGGTTCCGGGAACAACATCAATAGCAAACTCTAGTTCCCGATCAGGTGGCATTCCGGGTAGTTCTTCCGGAAATACGTCCGGAAATTCACTGACTATCGAAATCAAATTTATATCTGTAGCAGTCGCTTTGAATGCCATTCCCTTCTTTGACATCATTCTGCTAGCAGTGAATTGCACTATTTGACCTACCGGGTTAACCAATGTCACCGTCCTGGTGGCACAGTTGATACAAACCTGATGTGGTGTCAACCAATCCATCCCCAGTATTATATCTAGTCCAGGGGATTCAATGGCGACAAGGGTAGCTGGAAACTTAACTCCATGTATCAAGATTTCCAGATCCTTGTATATAACATTTGTTCTGAGCATGGAGCCAGGGGATTGTACCACCATGATTTTGTCCAAAAGAGAAGGAGAAAGTTTGTGTATGGTGGCAAAACTCCGCAAAATAAACGAATGAGAAGCCCCAGAATCAAACAAAATTATTGTAGGTATGTCGTTAACAGAAAACATACCAAGGACCATGTCTGGTGCTTCGCGGGCTTCCTCAGCGGAGATATGATGGACTTGGCCGCGATAGAAGTTCTGATTGGGGCGGCGTCCAACATTGTTGACTTGTGGCTTGTAGTCGGACAATGGCTTCCCGTTTCTTGTGGGGCACTGCCTAGAGTAATGCCTGCCCTGACCACAAGTAAAGCAAGTGTTGTTGCGGCGGCAATCCTCTAGCACTGGCTGTTTGCCAAAGGTCTTGTCCAGACTGCCTGTCTTATTATTGTTGTTGCCGTTGCTCCAGGCAGGCTTGTACTCAGACGGACCTGGTTGCCAGATACGTGGCTTCTGCACAAACTGCTCCCGGTTATCCTTCTTGGGTTCAAACTTCCGCTTGCGATCGTCATATTCTGACTTATGCTCTCATTCGGCTATGAAAGCCTTGTTCACCAAAGTCTGGAAGTCAGGAAAATCCAGCATACAAAGCTGACAATGGAGGGTATGATTAAGTCCTCCTAGGAATCGATCTATCTTTCTTTCTTCTGTGGACACGTCATGGGTGGAATACCGTGCCAGATTATTAAACTTGTTCAGATACTCACCCACTGACATATTCCCTTGAGTAAGAGCAAGAAATTCCCTCTGTTTCACCTTCATTATGCCGGTAGGAATATGATACTTGCAGAATACCTCCTTGAATTTCTCCTAGGAAATATCTTCCCCAGAAGGCCACATTATTTTTGTATTGTCCCACCATATAGCTGCCGGTCCTTCCAGGTTGTGAGTAACAAAAGAACCTTGTCCGACTCATCACATCGGGCTATTTCTAACTTCTTTTCCATGGTCCTTAGCCAGTCATCAGCTTCCATAGGATCCACAGCTTGACCAAAACTGGGTGGCTTGGTACGCTGAAAATCAGACAATTTAGAGTGTGTCCCATTGTTGTTGTTCTGACCCACCATAGTCTGCATACTTTTCAGAAATTCCATGAGATCTTGATTTCTTTTCTCTTCAAACATTCTCATAATTTGATCACTGGTCGGTGATTGAGGTGGTGGAGGTGGCAAATCTTCTGGTGATTGTCCTGCTTGTCTGGCGGATCGACGAACTGGAGTTTCATCGCCGCCTTGATTACTACACCTCTTCATCCTATATTTGTTCCCATTGCAAAATACCAAATCGATGAGCAACACCCATAAGGGAAATACGACACCAGGAAAAGAAACCAAATAAAAAGGAAGAATAAAGCAAACAACATAATTATACAAGGCAACCCAACATCATACATGACAAGCTAGTAGGGGGTTATCATGGCTAGACTGCTCATACGGCAGTTGACACATGCAGAGATACTACAATGCATGCACTAAAACTCAAGCCTCCACTCTAGTAGCGCGGGTGGCACGGACACTGGCAGACTGAGGACTCCTCGTCGTCTGATCCTGTCTCGGAATCTGAGCTGATGATGTGAATCTCGGCCTCCAGATCAAAGGAAACACGGCGACGCTGACGGGAAGGTTCTCCCTCTGAAGGAGAAGAAGCACGACGCCGCAGCATCAGAGCAACTGGAGTAGCTAGTAGTGAGGCCCATTCTGCCGGGGTCTCATGTCGGCTACCAGACGAAAAGCCTGGCGGTCCGAACAAGCTAGAAGGAGTCTCAGGTGCTAGTGAAGGTGGAACGGATGGAGTATACACTGGTGAAAATGCAGGAGGAGGAGGAGACTATGCTGCCGCAACAGCTGCAAGTGCCTCTCGGGCAAGAGTCAGCTCCTCAGCTAGTGAAGTGATCATACGGTAACTGGCGTTCAGATAACGAGATAAAACACCAGTAGCACGGTCACTCGCTGGGTCAACAGGTGCGAAAAGGACTCGCCCTGTCGTAGGCGACAGGGTGGGGTAGTGAAAGAAACCTGGATGTGTCTGCATCTCGACCTCGTGGAAGCGCAAGTCAGTGAGAGCCTCCATCGCAGCAAACTAGATCGCTAGCTCCGGAGTAGAAGCAGTTCCGCCCTTGGAAGAGCGGGAGTAGCTGCCAATATCCGAACTCGCAGTAAGAAAGGCCTCCGCGTGATACTCATACACTGAACCAGCAAGCTTCTCTCGAAACACCTGGTACACTGGGTCTTCGCCGTTGGGATACAGCCGAAGCCAGACGCTATGGAGCAATACTGGAAAAGTGAACGGTGCCGGCTCATGGTTGTAGTGGTACAGAACTGGTGCCATCTACACTCACAAGGCCAACGGTTAGCACAACAATAAACTATATGCATGCCATGCAGCAATCAGATGCAACAAGCAAAGCACATACTGAGACTCTAAACTAATCAAGGCTCTAGCACGGGGTTAACTAGGGTGTCCTACAGTCATCCTGGCTCTGATACCAAGCGTTGTGGCACCCCGGCTCAGAGGACCGGTTTACCTAGTGTTTCCAACCCAGAGATCATGTCTTATGGAAACACACAACAACTTGGAACAGAACTGAACTGATCTTTATTAATATTGAACAAGTACAAGCTCGGGAATTACATCAGGTAGCGAGGCCAGAAGCACTACACGTGCTATGACAATATCTACATTATTTATGGAACATCAAAGGCCTCAGCACTACTAGGCAATTCTACGGCGTAGCGGAACAACGGGTGAAACTCTCCATCCCATAGGGACACTGCTGGGACACGGCCTAGTTAGCGTAGCACGAACCTTCGGGGTCTCCGTCAATGGCTTCTCCTGCATCTGGCATGATACGCCAGGTGAGTAGTTGAAATGTACTCGCAAGCTCACAGCAACCACAACAATGCAGCAAACAACAGCATGGCAATGAACATGTTAAATGCTTAAGTTGCTTACTTACTGTTACTGAATATCAACTTACTCTCTTCTGGGTTGTACCACAACCCTCGGAATACTCATGATCCACTGAGCACTTCCGAACATAAGATAAGTTCTTCCATCATTATTAATATTACGGTTGACCACTCAGTGTGACCTAGTGTGGACTGTGTCCAATACCGTGGACGCGGCTATTCGAATAGATTCTTACACTCTGCAGAGGTTGCGCACTTTTCCCACACCATGGAGCTCCTGGTCCCGTACCTTGGTACACTTCCCTTCTGGGTGGACCGGTGCTGCTCCAACGAAACTTGCCTAACCCGTGACTCCTCCACCGTACCACCTACAATCATCCTCCCCCGGAGTCATGCCCTGGGTGGCCCCTGTGTCACCCCGTGACACCTACCACCATCATGGCCAACTAAACGGTCCCAAATGGGGACGCCGGAAAATAACTCAACTGGCTCACAGGGTTATCGTTGTCTACCTGATCAGGGTAGCACGCACGCATAACCCTCCCTCTTTGGTGGTACCGATAAAAGAGCATATGGTCAGACCAAGTCAAGGCCGTCCCATTCCGGCAGATGTGGCTGCACGGGTAAGTCCGGGTCGGTGGCACTTGATCAACCATTAAGCATAGTTTTAATAATTACATGTCAAGCAAGGTGGTTTATCATAAATTACTGTGACAGTAGTTATGCAGCAATATAATTTACTATGAATTATCACATATTAAAATAATGCAAGTAATTCAATTAATAAATCAATACTATTGAAATGCTTCATGTAATGGATGATGTGGCTTGCTTTGCTCAGTTGGGTTGTCCACAAACTCCTGGTCTTCAAAACCAAAATGATTTCCTTCTGAAAATATTTTAAAACAGCAAAAGAAAATGTCACATAATACATTTCTGTTCACCAGAAATTCTGTACATGTGAGAAAAATACCAAAATTTACCAGAAAATAGAGGGGCTTAAGACAAAGATAATGCAAAAAGAATCAATTGATTTGGACTTGTGGATAAAAAGTAATGGACAGTCAAAGTTACTGGTCAAAGTTGAATTTTAACGGAAATTCTAAAATCTCTGGGAGGGCCACATCGAAGGCGTAAAAATGCCAGGGCGCCTCCACTTACGTACCGCTTCGGCGCGCGGCGGGTCACTGACAGGTGGGGTCGGCTGGGATTTAAACAGAAGAAGGGAGAGAGGAACAGAGACGGGCGGCTTACCGACGGCGATCACCGGCGATAGCGACGGCGGCGAGCTCGGGCGACTACAGGGATGGAACGGGCGCACGACGGCGGTCCTCCCTGTACCAGCAGCGTCTCTGGAGATGGCCTGACGGCGTCGCCCCCTTCCTCTCCGGCGGCGGCTGGTTTCGGGGGTCGTCGGCGACGGCGAATCCGGCAGAGCTTCGGCTAGGCAAGAGGTCGGGCAGGGCCAGGGGAACTTGCTGAGCTCGTGGGTGGAGACGGCGAGGCTGGGGTGGAGTGGAACGAGCTGTGGCGGAGTGGGGATCGGCGGCGAAATGCCAGCGAGCTGGGAGGCCAGAGGGCCTCTCGGCCGTGGCTCGGTGCTCTGGTCGTCAATAGGAAGTGGAGGGAGTGGGTTGAGGAACTGGGAGAGGCCGGGCAGGCCTATTTATAGG
The DNA here is from genome assembly GCA_039707655.1 of Elymus sibiricus. Classification (NCBI taxonomy): domain Eukaryota; kingdom Viridiplantae; phylum Streptophyta; class Magnoliopsida; order Poales; family Poaceae; genus Elymus; species Elymus sibiricus. The sequence continues at coordinate 67,165,228 of CM077672.1, forward strand.
GAGGGGGAGCTTCTGGAGTCGGGCGGCGCCGCGGCCATGTCGCCGGAGTGAGGACGTCTCGCTGGCTGGCACGGCGCGGGCGACATGATGGAGGAGGCAGAGAGAGTTAATGCGCGCAGTGGCAGCACGCGGAGAAGAAGACGGCCAGCGAGGCCACAGTGACAGCACGGGCGCCACAGTGGCCGCGTGCGGTGGCGGCCGGCGGGAGAGATTCCGGCGAGGGGAAGAACCTAGAGCGGCTAGGTGGACGGCAGAAAGTTGGTCGGCGCAAGAGGACATGGTACGGCGACGCGGTAGTCGGCCTCCGACGAGACCCGTGTCTGCCGACGCCTAGAGCGCGGTTTTGGCAGTGCTGGCCACGCGGTCACCGCGTGCACAGGCACACGCGGCGCGAGATGGCCTGCCAGGCCGTGTCTGGTGCGTCGACCTTGTGTACTGGAACCCTCTTGTGCCACTAGTTCGCCCAGAGACTCACTGAGATGAAGCGTAGCATCAACAACAGTTTGCTGTCAGTAACTTGGGAGAGATCTGGAGAAAAGATGAGCTGGAGAGGAAGCCAATGGATATGTCTGGAGTGATCTATGTTGGAAGGACTACTAGCTGACCAAATTTGAGAAACTTTGGCCAAGATTTGAACATGGTTCATGTACAAGTGCTATTCTAGCCCAGAAACTTAGTGAGGTTGTTGCATTCGCATGGGTGATCTATTGGAGCTGAAATTTGGTGTGTGGGGGTTATTTGGTCATGCCAAGATGCCATAAAAATTTCAGGGCAAATGGACACCTTTAGCTAGTACTTCCTTTACAGAGGTTTGAAATGAGCAGAAACTTGGCAGAATATTTTTGCTGAAAATTTATACTGGACAAGGAGATGTTTTTGGATACTGTGGCAAGATATGTTCCCTAGTATCTCAGGGAATTATTTGAGAGTTTTCTGAGTTAAGGAAATATGAGTTGCTTTACAAAGGGCCAGTGCTGTCCAGAAGATAAATGGAATATTCTAGACAAAATTTTATACTGGACCATGAAATGTTTTTGAAGATTGTGGGAGTAGATGATAACAAGAAGGTGCAGTATTAATCTGGGATTTTTCTGATCATCAGAACTATAGGTTGCTTCACAACCCATAGTGAAAACAGATTTTCCCAAAGAAGAAAATGGATTATTTGGAAAGAAATGAAAATTGGAGTTTGATCCAGAAGGTGTGTAACAAGATTTTGGCAAGATATTGAGGGCTTTGGATCACTTAGAGAGAAATTTAAAGATTTCCCAAGTCCAAAGTCAACTGAAAAGATTCAAAAGCCAACCAATTTGCAAATAAAACCAAGAAAATTTTGAAAAGAAAAAGTTGCCAAAAACTAGGGTGTCACAATAAAGTAGGAAAACACTCCTCAGCTACTGGCCGAGGAGGATGAAGCCGATGGTCGGTCAACAAAGTTTGTACAATGCGGATCCGAGCATTAATGATGTGAAGTACTTTGATACATAGAATCATTAGACACACTGGACAAAGTTAATTTACTTCAAGTCGTCTATTAAAAAGTCGAGGGAACAGTCTTGTTGAGACAGCCGAGCAGCCGGAATTTAATTTTGTGTCAAACGAATATCGATCCTTAATTCGGCCACCCGTGTCCAAATTAAGACTCAGGGGCTACTGCATTGACGATTCAATGCAGAAAATTCAAAGTGCAAAACAGTTTCCGAGGAGATTATGATCCTTAGGTTGGTCGGCCCCACCCAACCTGAGTCTCGGGGGCTACTGCACACCGCGTTTCTGTTCCTACGTATGCTACCGAGCTAGGAGTTGATCCTCAGGCCGATTTCACGAATCGACCTGCGTCTCAGGGGCTACTGGGATCAGCGGTTTCATGTTTTCTTTCAGGTGCATCTTGGATTTTAGGCTGACACACACCTTGAGGGCTACTGGCTATATATCTCGGCAGAGAATAAATTGCACTAATCGAAAATATATCCTCAAAAAATCAGCCCAAGCCCGAGGTGGTGCATCACCTCGGATGCAGTCCGGCGTAAAGCTCGGATGCAAGTGGCTGGCTCCATAGAGTGCATTTCCGGCATTAAGCTTGGCTGAACTCCTTCAACTTTTTCAAACCAAGGTGATCTATGACACCTCGGATGCAGACCAGCGTTGGAGCTCGGCTGCAAAAAGACACCTCGGATGTAGTCCGATGATGTAGCTCGGACGCAAGAGGACACCGCTGCACGGGAAAAACTTTGAACCCGAGGTGTGGCGTAAAAATAACAAGGCATTGATAAAGGCCAAGAACTTAAAAGGGCTCCTCGGACGCCCGACATGTTAACTCCTCGGATACCCGACATATGAACTCTTCGGATACACCTCTGCGATCCTCAAGATCAGAGATGGGAAGATTTGTTGAACCAGTTTTTCAAGACCGACGACTGAAGAAGAAGAACAATTTGGAAGAACCGAGGAGCGTCTCCAACTTGAAGACTGGTTCCAGGGGCTACTGATGGTGTCCTGGACTAGGGGGTACTCATCACGTCGTCTCCCGACCAGGTAGATCGGGCCGAGGACCCCCATGGCGGTTCACTAATGGGTCACTTCGGGCAGACCATGACATATACAAGGAAGACTCCACAAGACTTGGCGCCCAAGCCGAGGACTCTCCTAAACCCTAGGCCTCCGGTGTATTATATAAACCGAGGCCAGGCTAGTCGATAGATCATCTGATATTCATTAGAACAATCTCGTGGTAGATACATGTACTCTATACTATCCCCCATATGAATACAATCAAAAGCAGGACATAGGGTATTATCTCTTCGAGAGAGCCCAAACCTGGGTAAAATCATGTGTCCATGTTACCATCGCTCCAAGACGCCTAGCTTAGGACTCGTACTACGAGATATGCCAGATTTGACACCGACATTCGGGTCCGTCAGGTGGACGTGAACCTGCTTCCACTCGCCGGCCGACTGGAAAGTGGATTCCACAGTCGGCTTCTTGGATTTGAGCAAGTCACTCGAATCGACCACTTTTTTGTACTCGTCCAACTCCGCCACCGCCATTTGCTCTTCATCGATCTGGGAGCCCTTTAGCAGGCACTCTTCAGCTATCTTTTGGTTTCCTGTGATGGTAATCACGCCTTTTGGGCCTAGCATCTTGAGTTTAAGATACATGTAGCATGGTCTGGCCATGAATCGTGCGTAGGTGGAGTCTACCACCTCGAAGGTCAACCTTTCTTTTCTGAAGTTCTTATCTCCGCCGAATACGACGTCGAGGGCGATTTGCCCGAGTGATTTCGCCTTCTTCCCGAGGATGACCCCGTGGAATTGCATGTTGCCCTTACTCAGTCGGGACATCGAAATGCCCATTGCCTCTAGAGTATCGGCGTAAATGATGTTCAGCCCACTGCCGCCGTCCATGAGGACTTTGCGCAGTCGGACTCCTCCAACAGCAAGATCGACCATCGGCGCCTGCCGCCCAGGGGTCGGTATGTGGGCTGGGTGATCCGACTGATCAAAGGTGACAGGAGTCTTGGCCCAGTCTAGGAGCTTAGTGACAGTCGGAACTGCCATATTGACCTCTCGGTTTATCACCTTGAGGCAACTCTTGCTCTCGACGTCAGCAAAGATCATCAGGACCTTCTCGATGTTGGGGTACCCAGAGGCGTCTTTGCCCCCGTCGTCATCTTCGTCCTCCTCCTTTCCCTCAGAGGGATCTTGCCGCATCTCTTGCTTGAGCAGTCGGCACTCCCGAGTGGTATGCTTCGGCAGAATCAGGTTGCCATCTTCATCCCTCTTCGTGTGAATCTGGCAAGGCTGATCGAGGATGTCGCTTTTTGGAGTAGATTTCTTCTTGTCGGCCCACTCCTTCTTCTGCTTCGGCTGGCCTTTGCCTTTGCTTTGGCCGGCCAGGGTCACGGCCTCGGCATTGCTGGCTGCCACGGCCGTGCACTTTTGCTTCTTGGTTTTATTATTGTCCAACTGGTTTGCATCTCCGGCTCGGCCTTTGCCGCTCCTCAGCCGGTCTTCTGCTTCGCCATTAGCGTACCAATTGGCTATCTCCATTGCCTGGCTGAGAGTCGGGATCTCAGTTCGGCCAAATTTCAGGGCCAGCTCTCGATACCTAATGCCGGCTTTGAAGGCATAGATCGCCTGGTACTCAGTGACATTCTCCACCGTGTTATGCAGGGTGGTCCATCACTGGATGTACTCCCGAAGAGTCTCATTTTGCTTCTGAACACAATGTTGTAGCTCTGACAATCCACCCGGCCTCTTGTAGGTGCCCTCAAAAGTCTTAACAAAGACCCGAGCCAGGTCATCCCTGCAATATATGATGCTGGGCGTCAGCTGGTTGAGCCATGCCCTAGCCGATCCCTCGAGCATCAGCGGCAGATGTTTCATGGCCACATTGTCGTTGCCGCCACTGACCTGGACAGCCACTCGGTAATCCTCCAACCAAATCTCTGGCTTCAACTCGCCAGTGAACTTACTGATCCCCGTCGCCAATCTGAAATTGTTCGGGATGTCTGCAGCTCGAATGTATCGGCTGAAACACTCGGGTCCGGAGGGTGCGGATCCACTCAGAACATCGGTGTCCAGGCCTTCTCTTAGGGCCCGTCCTCTGTCGACCAGGTTCTAAGCGAGGACAGATCTCGCATTGAACCGCGGGTCTCGGAGGTCACCCGGACGGTCCGAGGGACTCGGCCTCCGATCGTCCCCGAGAGGACGGCTGTCATCATAGGGATGGCGCCCGTATGTGACGTCCCGTGGAGGGGGCATCCGGGTTCGATCGTAATCGTCATGTCGCCGGGGAGAAGCGACTCGGTCATGCCTCCGCTCTCCGTGCTAATCTCTCGAGGAGGATGACACCCGGCGTCTCCCTGAGCCGAGTGGACTATGAGCCGACTGAACGGTTTCGGCGCGCGCTAACGCGCTATGGATGCGATCACGGGATTGCGACACCGCCGCATTCTGCGACAAGGCTGTCTTCATCAGGACATGGATCTGGCGAATCCCCTCCCCGGCAGCGGAGCCAGAGGGCTGAATGGAATCAGCGATCCTGGTCACCGCCGCCAAGTTTTGCAATGGAGTGTTGAGAACCTGGTACTTCCGGGGTTGATCGTTCGGGAACAACCGGCGCTTGTGCCGACTGGAACTGGGCTGTTGGCGAGCGCGATCGTCCAACTCCCTCGGCAGCCGATCCAGGCGGTCTCGCTCGGCCAGGGTGGCCAAACGCACCGACTCCATGGCCAGGGCCTCGGGAGTTGTCCCTGTGATGGGAGTACGCAGGGCCTGCTCATTCTTCCGACGAAGCTCATCGCTCTGCTCCCGAGTGAGAGCTTGGGGAACGTAAGGCTCATGGCAGGGGGAGTGCTCATCCCCCGGGTTGTCATTGTCGCGCGAAGTGCCCACGTGTCCGTCATGGGGGTCTGTGTACCCCGGTGAGCCACGCGGCCCCCTGAGGACTTCGGCCGTGGACTCGACGCTCTCGCACTCGGACCCCTCGGCGGAGTCGTCGTGGAGTCCGTCAAAAAGGTCAAGGGCGGGCTCATCAGGTTCGAGCGCCGCCACATGCCCGGCTTGTTGGGGAACGTTGCATGGGAAACAAAAATATTCCTACGCACACACAAGATCTATCCATGGTGATGAGCATCTACGAGAGGGAGAGTGAATCTACATACCCTTGTAGATCGCTAAGCGGAAGCGTTAAGAAACGCGGTTGATGTAGTCGAACGTCTCCGCGATCCAAATTGCAAGTCGTCCCTCGATCCAAGCACGATCTAGTGCCGAACGGACGGCACCTCCGCGTTCAACACACGTACGGCTTGATGACGATCTCCGCCTTCTTGATCCAGCAAGAGGGAGCGGAGAAGAAGAAGAGTTCCAGCAGCACGACGGCGTGGTGATGTTGGTGAGGAACTATTTCAGCAGGGCTTCGCCTAAGCACTACTGAAATTATGACGTAGGAGGAACTAGAGGTTGCCGGCACACGGCTTGGGGCAATCTAATGTGTCCCGTGTGCTAGCCCTGTCCCTCTATTTATATGTTGAGCCTTGGGGTCTAAACTTGGAGTAAAAGCCTCCTCCAGGTCGGTTTTGCCCGCACAAGGTCGGTTTGGCCCGCAGGGAAAGAGTCCAACTCGGATCCCTGTAGTACCGCGCACAAGCGGTAGTACCGCTTACGATAAGCGGTAGTACCGCCTGTAGCGGTAGTACCGCTTACGATAAGCGGTAGTACCGCTCGTAGCGGTAGTACCGCTTACGATAAGCGGTAGTACCGCCCTTAGCGGTAGTACCGCTTACGATAAGCGGTAGTACCGCCCCAGGCGCCAGCAAAACTTCCTTCTGCACTTTCCAATACCTCGTGGGCTTTACCTCTTTGGCTCATATAAAGTGTTGCTGCACCCGAACACTTCGGTAAACATCCGGAACCCCTTCCGGTGAATTCCGGAACCCTTCCGGAGATCAAAACACTATTATCACATATATCAATCTTTACCTCCGGACTATTCCGGAGATCCTCGTCATGTCCGGGATCTTATCCGGGACTCCGAACAACCTTCGGTCACCAACAAAATAACTCAACTATACTAATCGTCACCAAACGTTAAGTGTGTAGACCCTGCGGGTTCGAGAACTATGTAGACATGACCGAGACACCTCTACGATCAATAACCAATAGCGGGACCTGGATGCCCATATTGGCTCCTACATATTCTACGAAGATCTTTATCGGTCGAACCTCTATGTCAAGGATTCAGTTAATCCCGTATACTGTTCCCTTTGTTCTTCGGTATGTTACTTGCCCGAGATTCGATCGTCGGTATCTCTATACCTAGTTCAATCTCGTTACCGGCAAGTCTCTTTACTCGTTCCGTAATACAAGATCTCGTGGCTAACACTTTAGTCACATTGCTTGCAAGGCTCATTGTGATGTTGTATTACCGAGTGGGCCCTGAGATACCTCTCCGTCATACGGAGTAACAAATCCCAGTCTTGATCCATGCCAACCCAACAGACACCCTCGGAGATACCTGTAGAGCACCTTTATAGTCACCCAGTTACGTTGCGACGTTTGATACACACAAGGTACTCCTCCGATGTCATGGAGTTGCATGATCTCATGGTCATAGGAACAGATACTTGACATGCAGAAAACAATAGCAATAAACTGACACGATCTTATGCTACGTTTATAGTTTGGGTCTTGTCCATCACATCATTCTCCTAATGATGTGATCCCGTTATCAAATGACATCTCATGTCCATGGCTAGGAAACCTTAACCATCTTTTGATCAACGAGCTAGTTAACTAGAGGCTTACTAGGGACACCGTGTTGTCTATGTACCCACACATGTATTTGAGTTTCCAATCAATACAATTATAGCATGGATAATAAACGATTATCATGAACAAGGAAATATAATAATAACCAATTTATTATTGCCTCTAGGGCATATTTCCAACAGTCTCCCACTTGCACTAGAGTCAATAATCTAGTTCACATCACTATGTGATTTACATTGTAATGAATCGAACACCCATGCAGTTCTGGTGTTGTTCATGTTTAGCCCTTGGAAGAGGTTTAGTCATCGGATCTGCAACATTTAGATCCGTGTGTACTTTGCAAATATTTATGTCGTCCTCCTTGATGTAATCGCGGATGGAATTGAAACGTCGCTTTATGTGTCTGGTCCTCTTGTGAAATCTTGGTTCCTTGGCTAGAGCAACGGCACCAGTATTATCACAAAACAGAGTCATTGGGTTAAGCGCACTAGGCACTACTCCAAGATTTGTCATGAACTCCTTCATCCAGACACCTTCCTTCGCCGCCTCCGAGGCAGCGATGTACTCCGCTTCGCATGTAGAATCAGCTACCACGCTTTGCTTGGAACTGCACCAGCTAACCGCACCCCCATTAAGAATAAATACGTATCCGGTTTGTGACTTAGAGTCATCCAGATCAGTGTCAAAGCTTGCATCGACGTAACCCTTTACGACGAGCTCTTGATCACCTCCATAAACGAGAAACATGTCCTTAGTCCTTTTCAGGTACTTCAGGATATTCTTGACCGCCGTCCAGTGTTCCATTCCTGGATCACTTTGAAACCTTCCGACCATACTTATGGCAAGGCTGACATCGGGTCTTGTGCACAGCATTGCATACATGATAGAGCCTATGGCTGAAGCATAAGGGATGACACTCATCTTTTCTCTATCTTCTGCAGTCACTGGGCATTGAGTCTTACTCAACTTCACACCTTGCAAAACAGGCAAGAACCCCTTCTTGGACTGATCCATTTTGAACTTCTTCAAATTCTTATCAAGGTATGTGCTTTGTGAAAGTCCTATTAAGTGTCTTGATCTATCTCTATAGATCTTGATGCCTAATATGAAAGCAGCTTCTCCTAGGTCCTTCATTGAAAAACTCTTGTTCAAATATTCCTTCACGCTTTCCAACATTTCTATATTGTTTCCAATCAGCAATATGTCATCCACATATAATATTAGAAACGCTATAGAGCTCCCACTCACTTTCTTGTAAATACAAGCTTCTCCGTAAACTTGTATAAACTCGAACGCTTTGATCACCTCATCAAAGCGAAGATTCCAACTCCGAGATGCTTGCACCAGTCCATAAATGGATCGCTGGAGTTTGCAAACTTTGTCAGCATTCTCTGGATCGACAAAACCTTCTGGTTGCATCATATACAACTCTTCCTTAAGGAAACCGTTAAGGAACGCTGTTTTGACATCCATCTGCCAAATTTCATAATCGAAAAAGGCAGCTATTGCTAACATGATTCTGACGGACTTAAGCATCGCTACGGGTGAGAAGGTCTCATCGTAGTCAACTCCTTGAACTTGTGAAAAACCCTTTGCCACAAGTCGAGCTTTATAGACGGTGACATTACCGTCCGCGTCCGTCTTCCTCTTAAAGATCCATTTGTTCTGAATGGCCTTACGCCCTTCAGGTAATACTTCCAAAGTCCACACTTTGTTTTCATACATGGATCCCATCTCGGATTTCATGGCCTCTAACCACTTCTCGGAATCCGGGCCCATCATCGCTTCTCCATAGCTCGTAGGTTCATCGTTGTCCAACAACATGACCTCTAAGACAGGGTTGCCGTACCACTCAGGAGCAGTACGCGTCCTTGTCGACCTACGAGGTTCGATAGCAACTTGATCCAAAGCTTTCATGATCATCATCATTAACTTCCTCTTCAGTTGATGTAGGCTCTACAGAAATATTTTTCTGCGCTGCGCTACTTTCAGGTTGAAGTAAAGGTTCAACAACCTCATCAAGTTCTATCTTCCTCCCACTCAATTCTTTCGAGAGAAACTCTTTCTCAAGAAACGTTCCGTTTTTAGCGACAAACACTTTGCCTTCGGATCTGAGGTAGAAGGTATACCCAACTGTCTCTTTTGGGTATCCTATGAAGACGCATTTCTCCGCTTTGGGTTCCAGCTTTTCAGGGTGAAGCTTTTTGACATAAGCATCACATCCCCAAACTTAAAGAAACGACAGCTTTGGCTTCTTGCCAAACCAAAGTTCATATGGCGTCGTCTCAACGGATTTCGATGGTGCCCTATTTAAAGTGAATGCAGCTGTCTCTAATGCATAACCCCAAAACGATAGTGGCAAATCGGCAAGAGACATCATAGATCGCACCATATCCAATAAGGTTCGATTACGACGTTCGGACACACCATTACGCTGTGGTGTTCCAGGCGGTGTCAGTTGTGAAACAATTCCACATTGTCTTAAGTGACTGCCAAACTCATAACTCAGATATTCTCCTCCTCGATCAGATCGTAGGAATTTAATCTTCTTGTTTCGATGATTCTCAACTTCACTCTGAAATTGTTTGAACTTTTCAAATGTTTCAGACTTGTGTTTCATTAAGTAAATATACCCATATCTACTTAAGTCATCGGTGAAGGTGAGAAAGTAACGATAACCACCGCGCGCCTCAATGCTCATCGGACCGCACACATCAGTATGTATGATTTCCAATAAGTCACTTGCCCGTTCCATTGTTCCAGAGAACGGCGTTTTAGTCATCTTGCCCATGAGGCATGGCTCACATGTGTCAAGTGATTCAAAATCAAGTGACTCCAAAAGTCCATCAGCATGGAGCTTCCTCATGCGTTTTACGCCAATATGACCTAAACGGCAGTGCCACAAGAAAGTGGTATTATCATTATCAATTCTACATCTTTTGGCATCAATGTTATGAACATGTGTATCATTACTATCGAGATTCAATAAGAATAAACCCCTCACATCGGGTGCATGACCATAAAAGATATTACTCATATAAATAGAACAACCATTATTCTCTGATTTAAATGAGTAACCGTCTCGCAATAAACAAGATCCAGATATAATGTTCATGCTTAACGCGGGCACTAAATAACAATTATTCAGGTTCATCACTAATCCCGATGGTAATCGAAGAGCGAGCGTGCCGACGGCTATCACATCAACCTTGGAACCATTTCCCACGCGCATCGTCACTTCGTCCTTTGCCAGCCTCCGTCTATTCCGCAGTTCCTGTTTTGAGTTGCAAATATGAGCAACCGCACCGGTATCAAATACCCAGGCACTACAACGAGAGTTGGTAAGGTACACATCAATAACATGTATATCATATATACCTTGTTTGTTGTTGGCCGCCTTCTTGTCAGCCAATTACTTGGGGCAGTTCCGCTTCCAGTGTCCAGTTCCCTTGCAATGAAAACACACAGCTTCTGGTTTGGGTCCAGCCTTGGGTTTCTTCACGAGAGGAGCAACTGCTTTCCCACTCTTCTTGGAGTTACCCTTCTTACCCTTGCCATTTTTCTTGAAACTAGTGGTTTTATTGACCATCAACACTTGATGCTCCTTCTGAATTTCAAACTCAGCGACTTTCAGCATCGCAAACAGCTCGGCGACTGACTTGTTCATCCCGTGCATGTTATAGTTCAACACGAAGCTCTTGTAGCTAGGTGGCAATGATTGAAGAACTCTGTCAGTGATAGCCTCTGGCGGAAGGGGCATCCCCAATTCAGCCAGACGGGTGGAGTACCCAGACATTCTGAGTATGTGATCACTAACAGACCCGTTCTCCTCCATCTTGCAAGCATAGAACTTATCGGAGGTCTCATACCTCTCGATCCGGGCATTCTTCTGAAAGATAAACTTCAACTCCTGGAACATCTCATATGCTCCATGATGTTCAAAACGTCTTTGAAGTCCCGGTTCTAAGCCATACAACATTGCACATTGAACTATTGAGTAATCATCAGAACGAGCCTGCCAGGCGTTCACAACGTCTAGAGACTCAACTGGAGCGGGTGGATCACCAAGCGGTGCATCAAGGACATAAGCCTTCTGGGAAGCCGTAAGGATAATCCTTAGATTACGGGCCCAGTCCACAAAGTTACTTCCATCATCTTTCAACTTAGCTTTCTCTAGGAACGCATTAAAATTCAGGGGTGCTACTGCGCGAGCCATGATCTACAACATAAATATAGCAAAGACAACTTAGACTATTGTTCTAGATAATGAGTTTAGTTAATCATATTACTTAAAAACTCCCACTCAAATTGACATCCCTCCGGTCATTCGAGTGTAACATGATCCAAATCCATCAACTCAAGTCCGATCATCACGTGAGTTGAGGTGGTTTCAATGGTGAACATCTTCATGTTGATCATATCTACTATATGACTCATGTTCGACCTCTCGGTCTCTTGTGTTCCGAGGCCATGTCTGTACATGCTAGGCTCGTCAAGTTTAACCCGAGTGTTCCGCACGTGCAACATGGCTTACACCCGTTGTATGTGAACGTAGAGTCTATCACACCCGATCATCACGGCGTGTCTCGAAACGACGAACTTTCGCAACGGTGCACACTCGGGGAGAACACAATTTTATCTTGAAATTTAAGTGAGGGATCACCTTATAATGCTACCGTCGTCCTAAGCAAAATAAGATGCATAAAAGGATTAACATCACATGCAAATCATAAGTGACATGATATGGCCATGAACTTGTGCTTTTGATCTCCATCTCCAAAGCACCGGCATGATCTCCATCGTCACCGGCATGACACCATGATCTCCATCATCTTGATCTCCATCAACGTGTCGCCATGAGGTTGTCGCGCCGACTGTTGCTTCCACGACTATTGCTAACGTTTAGCGATAAAGTAAAGCATTACATAGCGCTTAATGATTGACACGCAGGTCATACAATAATTAAGGACAACTCTATGGCTCCTGCCAGTTGCCGTACTCATCGACATGCAAGTCGTGATATTCTATACAACACATGATCATCTCATACATCACATATATCTCATCATGTAATTGGCCATATCACATCACAACATACCCTGCAAAAACAAGTTAGACGTCCTCCAATTGTTGTTGCAAATTTTACGTGGCTGCTACGGGTTTGCAAGAACCGTTCTTACCTACGCAAAACCACAACGTGGTGTAGTGATTGCTTTTTGATCTTCTAAAAGAACCCTCTTCATTGAAATCGATTCAACTAAAGTGAGAGAGACAGACACCCGCTAGCCATCTTTATGCAACGAAGTTACATGTCAGTTGAAGGAACCTGTCTCGCGTAAGCGTACGCGTAAAGTCGGTCCGGGCCGCTTCATCTCACAATACCGCCGAATCAAGTATCAACTAGTAACGGCAAGCAATATGTATACACCCACGCCCACAACTCGTTTGTGTTCTACTCGAGATCTCATCTACGCATAAACCTGGCTCTGATACCACTGTTGGGGAACGTTGCATGGGAAACAAAAATTTTCCTACGCACACACAAGATCTATCCATGGTGATGAGCATCTACGAGAGGGAGAGTGAATCTACATACCCTTGTAGATCGCTAAGCGGAAGCGTTAAGAAACGCGGTTGATGTAGTCGAACGTCTCCGCGATCCAAATCGCAAGTCGTCCCTCGATCCAAGCACGATCTAGCGCCGAACGGACGGCACCTCCGCGTTCAACACACGTACGGCTTGATGACGATCTCCGCCTTCTTGATCCAGCAAGAGGGAGCGGAGAAGAAGAAGAGTTCCAGCAGCACGACGGCGTGGTGATGTTGGTGAGGAACTATTTCAGCAGGGCTTCGCCTAAGCACTACTGAAATTATGACGTAGAAGGAACTAGAGGTTGCCGGCACACGGCTTGGGGCAATCTAATGTGTCCCGTGTGCTAGCCCTGCCCCTCTATTTATATGTTGAGCCTTGGGGTCTAAACTTGGAGTAAAAGCCTCCTCCAGGTCGGTTTTGCCCGCACAAGGTCGGTTTGGCCCGCAGGGAAAGAGTCCAACTCGGATCCCTGTAGTACCGCGCACAAGCGGTAGTACCGCTTACGATAAGCGGTAGTACCGCCTGTAGCGGTAGTACCGCTTACGATAAGCGGTAGTACCGCCCGTAGCAGTAGTACCGCTTACGATAAGCGGTAGTACCGCCCTTAGCGGTAGTACCGCTTACGATAAGCGGTAGTACCGCCCCAGGCGCCAGCAAAACTTCCTTCTGCACTTTCCAATACCTCGTGGGCTTTACCTCTTTGGCTCATATAAAGTGTTGCTGCACCCGAACACTTCGGTAAACATCCGGAACCCCTTCCGGTGAATTCCGGAACCCTTCCGGAGATCAAAACACTATTATCACATATATCAATCTTTACCTCCGGACTATTCCGGAGATCCTCGTCATGTCCGGGATCTTATCCGGGACTCCGAACAACCTTCGGTCACCAACAAAATAACTCAACTATACTAATCGTCACCAAACGTTAAGTGTGTAGACCCTGCGGGTTCGAGAACTATGTAGACATGACCGAGACACCTCTACGATCAATAACCAATAGCGGGACCTGGATGCCCATATTGGCTCCTACATATTCTACGAAGATCTTTATCGGTCGAACCTCTATGTCAAGGATTCAGTTAATCCCGTATACTGTTCCCTTTGTTCTTCGGTATGTTACTTGCCCGAGATTCGATCGTCGGTATCTCTATACCTAGTTCAATCTCGTTACCGGCAAGTCTCTTTACTCGTTCCGTAATACAAGATCTCGTGGCTAACACTTTAGTCACATTGCTTGCAAGGCTCATTGTGATGTTGTATTACCGAGTGGGCCCTGAGATACCTCTCCGTCATACGGAGTAACAAATCCCAGTCTTGATCCATGCCAACCCAACAGACACCCTCGGAGATACCTGTAGAGCACCTTTATAGTCACCCAGTTACGTTGCGACGTTTGATACACACAAGGTACTCCTCCGATGTCAGGGAGTTGCATGATGTCATGGTCATAGGAACAGATACTTGACATGCAGAAAACAATAGCAATAAACTGACACGATCTTATGCTACGTTTATAGTTTGGGTCTTGTCCATCACATCATTCTCCTAATGATGTGATCCCGTTATCAAATGACATCTCATGTCCATGGCTAGGAAACCTTAACCATCTTTTGATCAACGAGCTAGTTAACTAGAGGCTTACTAGGGACACAGTGTTGTCTATGTACCCACACATGTATTTGAGTTTCCAATCAATACAATTATAGCATGGATAATAAACGATTATCATGAACAAGGAAATATAATAATAACCAATTTATTATTGCCTCTAGGGCATATTTCCAACACGGCTATGGCCTGAAGGGCCACAGTGTGCTTGATCCAACGCTGGAGCCGCGAGCGCCCGGAGCGCTTGCGACGGCGGCCAGTGGGAAGGAGAGGAACCACTCGGTAAGGGACAGATGGCTGACGGAGAAGAACTCAGTACGAAGATGCGTGGAAGTGTGCCGCGGCATGGATGGGCAGCAACTCCATGTCCAGTGGGGCCTCTCGGAGCCACGCTGAGTCGTCGACGATGAAGCTGAGCGGTCCGAACCGGATCTCGTCGCCGACCAACATGATGATGATGAAATTCCACCTGCGTCGTGAAATCGCTAGACACGCTGCCCCAAGGTGGGCGCCAACTGTCAGGGTTATGAGCCTGACAATGAGTACTAGGGGGTACAAAAGAGGGGCGGAGCCTAGCTACGGCACAAGTGTTGCACTCGGATTCTATGAGTTTAGGCCCCTTTCGAAGGTGGTAATAGCCCTACATCTCGTGCCCTGAGGCTTGTTTTCTCTTGGGATATGTGATTACAGAGGATGCTGAACCCCTGCAAAGGAGGAAGAGGGCGGCTTATATAGAGTGCGCCTCGGCCTCTTTACTCCCACATTGCAAGGGGTATTGATGACCATAACTATGGCAGTTACATGTGTTAATAACCACGACTACGGCAGTTACAGGTAACGGTGGTTATAACTATGCTTGAAGTCTGACTTAAAACTACTCGACCATTGCAGTTCCCACGTCGCCCTTATGCCTTCTCTGTCCGAGTGGTGGAGGCGGGCCGACTGGAGGGAAGACGTCCGAGTGATATCGATTATCCGAGTGGATTCCTTGCTATGCGCATCCGAATGCGCATGTGGTCCAGGGACCTCCCAACAATGGTATGGGACCCTAGGTGGGCCTTAGATGTCAGGTCCATGACCCTACCAGTGGTAGGTGACCCCGCCACCTGCTGCAGCTCGATCATCGACAGCCGGCAGGGGTCGCGCTGGCCGCTCATATCGCAGATCCGGTGTGGCCGGCGCTGCAGCGGTTGCACCCGACGGCTGATGAACGTCGCGATGCAATCGGTGGCGATGAGGTTCTCCGAGGTCATCATCTGCTTCAGCTGCTTGCAGATGGCATTGATCTCCTGGTTCGACTACTTGGGGTCGGAGCCCCAGTTCAGTCGCGCAACCGGCGGGACGTTGGTGAAGGCCGGCAGGTTGATGCGGTCATTGGCCGGGTCGACGTTCTTCATGTCGAAGAAGGACTGCTGCCACTTCTTGGCCGACTCGAGGAGCGGCAGCTTCGGGAAGCCGCCATTTGGCCGGATATACACCGCGGCTGCCCCGCTGGCGCACATGATGCCGCCTCCAATCGTCTGCGACCGGAGGTAGAACAGCCAGCTGAAGAGCTCCGTCATCGGCAGCAGGCCGAGGTACCCCTCGCAGAAGGCGACGAAGCAAGCGAGTTGAAGGACAGAGTTTGCGCCGAGGTGGTGTGGCTGCAGGCCAAAAAACCATAGGAAACAGTGAAAGAAGGTGCTCGCCGGCAGGCCGAACCCGCGGGCGAAGTGCACGGCGAAGACGACCCGCTTGTCGTCCTCCGGCGCGGGCACCACCTCACCCCCGGGGGCGCGGGCGGCCACCTCCATCGCTGGCGGCAGCTTCGCGCCCGGCGGAGGTGGTGGATATCCTCCTTAGTCGTCATCGAGCCCTCCCAAGATCCCCTCAGGACGGCCATCTCTAGATGCGGTGAGGGCGTTGGCGCGGAGAAGACTGATGAGGTTGTCCAGCGGGACCTACGCGCGGTGGAGCGGCGGCAGAATTGAATGCGCGCGGGCGTGAGGAAGGGGATGAAGTGAGGAGGCGAGGAAGCTAGACAGAGAGTGAATGCCTCTGCCGCTCTCCCTCCCCCTCCATTTAGACCTCTCGAGAGGAACGTGGGGTAGTGGGATCGTTTGCGCCCACGATCCCTACTACCCCGTGATACATGGGCGAATTAATGCGCGTTGGAAGGGCAACCACCAGGCCCGGCTGTAGTGGATCCCGCGCGTGGGCCGAGGCCGTGGTCAGGTGGGCCCCAGGCTTGCGGCGGCGTCCTGTCGCGCATGGCCTGGCAGGGCTCGGCCCTTCGCTGGGCAGCACGTGGCACGCCGCTGGCCTGCGGCGGGCGTGAATCATCATGCCGGCTTATACGTCTCCAACGTATCTATAATTTATGAAGTATTCATGCCATGTTTACAACAATTTTATATGGTTTTGGTATGATTTAAATGGAACTAACCTGGACTGACGTTGTTTTCAGCAGAACTATCGTGGTGTTGTTTTTTGTGCAGAAATAAAAGTTCTCGGATTGGGCTGAAACTTTTTGGTGATTCTTTTTTGGAACATAAGAGACCCCCGAAGCTTTGTGGAAGGACTAGAAGAGCCACGAGGACACGACAAGCTCAGTAGTCACACCCTGGGGGGTAGGGAGGGCCTACCGAGCTTGTCGCTTCCTCGTGAGTCCCCCTGACGTGAAACCGACGCCAAAAATTCCTATAAATATAGAAAACCCTAGAAAGAAACCTAGAACTTCCACGCCACCGCTGCAAGCCTCTGTACCGAAGAAAACTCATCCGGAGCCCTGTTCCGGCACCCTGTCGGAGGGGGAAATCATCACCGGAGGACATCTTCATCATCCCGGCGGTCTCCATGACGAGGAGGGAGTAGTTCACCCTCGGGGCTAAGGGTATGTACTAGTAGCTATGTGTTTGATCTCTCTCTCTCGTGTTCTTGATTTGGCACGATCATGATGTACCGCGAGCTTTGTTAATATAGTTGGATCATATGGTGTTTCTTCCCTCTATCTTCTTGTGATGAATTGAGTCTTTCCCTTTGAGGTTTCGTTATTGTCGGATTGAATACTTTGGATTTGGGAACACTTGATGTATGTCTTGCATGTGGATACCCGTGGTGACAATGGGGTATTCTATTGAGTCACTTGATGTATGTTTTGGTAATCAACTTGCGGATTCCCGTGACCTTGGGGTAATCTAGGCATATGGGTTGGTACACGTTTTCATCTTTTTTTCTTCGATAGAAACTTTGGGGTACTCTTTGAAGTTCTTTGTGTGGATTGAATATTATGAATCTGAAATTGTTTGATGCATATCGAATAATCAACTCACGGATACTTGTGGTGACATTGGAGTATCTAGGTGACATTAGAGTTGGTTGATGCGTATCATATGGTGTTATTTTAGTACGAACTCTAGGGCTGTTTGTGACACTTATAGGGATGGCTCAATAGATTGATCGGAAAGGATAACTTTGAGGTGGTTTCATACCCTACAACAATTTCATCGTATGTTCTCCGCTAATAGGAACTTTGGAGTAACTCTTTGTTGCACGTTGAGGGATTGTTATATGATTCAATTATGTTAGCATTGTTGAGAGATTGCACTAGTGAAAGTATGAACCCTAGGCCTTGTTTCTAAGCATTGCAATACCGTTTGTGCTCACTTTTGTTATTTGCTACCTTGCTGTTTTTATATTTTCAGATTACAAAAACCTATATCTACTATCCATACTACACTTGTATCACCATCTCTTCGCCGAACTAGTGCACCTATGCAATTTACCATTGTATTGGGTGTGTTGGGGACACAAGAGATTTCTTGTATTTGATTGCAGGGTTGTTTGAGAGAGACCATCTTCATCCTACACCTCCCACGGATTGATAAACCTTAGGTCATCCACTTGAGGGAAATTTGCTGCTGTCCTACAAAACTCTGCACTTGGAGGCCCAACAATGTCTACAAGAATAAATGTTGCGTAGTAGACATCAAGCTCTTTTCTGGTGCCGTTGCCGGGGAGGTGAGTGCTTGAAGGTATATCTTTAGATCTTGCAATTGAATCTTTTAGTTTCTTGTTTTATCACTAGTTGTGTTTTATAAAAGAAAACTACAAAAAATGGAATTGAGGTTGCCTCAAATACTTCATCTTTATAATGTCTTTCTTGAAAATATGGATTCCGATAATTGTGCTCAATTGTTAGAGGAAGAATTTAATAAAATGTTTAATGTGAATCCTTTGAATGATGAGCTTGATTGTAATGTTGTTAGTATGCTTTCTATGAATATCCATGATGCTAATGATATGCAAAACTACAAGCTTGGGGATGCTATGTGTGATGAAGATGATATTTTTAGTCCCCCAAGTTTTGATGAGCAAATTTATTATGATGAAAGCATGCCTCCTATTTATGATGATTATATTGATGAAAGTGGGTTTGGAAGAGTGTCAACTCTAGGTACTAATGATCCCACTAATTTGGAGGGTGTTGAATCTTATTACAATATTGATAAAAGTGGATTTGGAGAGGTCATAACTTTATTTAGTGATGATTCCACTATTTTGGAAGAGGTTTCAATTGATTATGACAACAAAGTTGCTATCTATGATGATTATGGTGATGAAATGTATGCTATAAAGAGTAATGATAACCATGAAACTTGTCATCATGATTTTAATTCTCAAATTGGTCATATCAATCAAGTATCACACGATAGTTATTTCATTGAATATGCTCCCACTACTATTGATGAGAAGAAATTTGCTTATGTGGAGAGTAGTAAAAATTCTATGCTTGTAGGTAATGAAAAGAATGATTTATGTGATAGTTATATTGTTGAATTCATTCATGATGCTACTAAAAATTATTATGAGAGAGGATCATATGCTTGTAGGTGTTGCAATAATATCAATTTTCCTCTCTATGTGTTGAAAGTTTTGAAGTTATGCTTGTTTTGCCTTCCTATGCTAGTTGATTCTTGTTCCCATAAATTGTTTGCTCACAAAATTCCTATGCATAGGAAGTGGGTTAGGCTTAAATGTGCTAGTCATATGCTTCATGATGCTCCCGTTATGTTTCAACTCTCTACTTTTATGTGAGCATCATTAGAATCATCATGCCTGGCTAAAAAGGCATTAAAGAAAAGTGCTTGTTGGGAGACAACCCAATATTTCTACCTACTGTTTTTGTGTGTCCACATGATTAATCTACTGTAGTAATCATGTTTTATATGTTTTGTTTCAATAATGTGCCAAGTAAAGCCTTTGGGATAGTGTGGATACTTGTTGATTTGATTCTGTGCAAAAACAGAAACTTTTGTGTCCAGTGCTGGAATTTCTTTTCTGTACTGGAACATGATAAAATTCTGATTTTTTTCACATTATTGGGTTATAAAAAATTTATGTTGTCCTAATTGTTCAGAATTTTTGGAGTTACAGAAGTATGGTTCTAGTTCAGATCATTACAGACTGTTCTGTTTTTGACAGATTCTGTTTTCAATGCATAGTTTGCTTGTTTTATAGTTTCTATGGCTTATATTGGTCAATATAAATTGTAGAAATGATAGAGTATAGTATGAATTATGTGGGAACAATTATGAATCTTGTCTTGACAGTACCAAAGCGATGATTTATTCTTTACCATACTAACCCATCTCACGAAGTTCCGTTAAGTTTTGTGTGATTGAAGTTTTCAAGTTTTGGGTGAGATATCGATACGAGGAGAATAAGGAGCATTAAGACCCTAAGCTTGGGGATTCCCAATGCACCCCAAGGTAATATTCAAGGAAGACTCAAGCGTCTAATCTTGGGGATGCCCCGGATGGCATCCTCTCTTTCGTCTTCAAAACTATCGGTATATCTTACTTGGAGCTATATTTTTATTCGTCACATGATATGTGTTTTACTTGAAGCATCATTTTCTTTTGAGTTGGATTTGATTTATGTTATTTAGAATAATGTTTTGTATCTTTTATTTCAATAAAAGTGTCAAGTATAGCCTTTACCATGCTCAGTTTGCAAGTGTATGAGTTGTTGTTTCAAAACAGAAAGTTTTCTATTATTGTTTGAATTCTTCAGAAAAGTCAGAATGTGATAAATCTTGAAATTTTGACACAGTAAGCTATGATAAATTTTCTACAGTGTGGCAAATTTTCAGAATTTTTAGAGTTAAATAAGTATGGATCTTGCTTCATCCTTTACAGACTATTCTGTTTAGACAGATTGCTGTTATGATTGCATTGTTTGCATATGTTTGCTTGTTTAATTATTCTATTTGAGGATAGGAGTATTAAATATGTAGAGGCATTTAGTATGCAATGTTTAACAATAATTTTAGTGATTTGATACAGTAGAGAATGATAAGGTTTTGCATTGATTTATACTAACTTATCTCACGAGTTCTTGTTGAGTTTTGTGTGGATGAAGTTTTTAAGATTTAGGGAAACCCTGATATAAGAGGAATTAAGGAGACACAAGAGCTCAAGCTTGGGGATGCCCAAGGCATCCCAAGTTAATATTTCAAGAAGTCTCAAGCATCTAAGCTTGGGGATGCCCCGGTAGGCATCCCACCTTTCTTCATGAACAACTATCGGTTAGTTTCGGTTGAGCCTAAGTTTTTGCTTCTTCGCATGAGTCGTGCTATTCTTGGAGTGTTATTTTATTTTCATTTTGTTTGATGTTTTAATAAAATTATCAAATCTGAAATCTTTATTGAGAGAGAGAGTCTTCACATAGCTACTTAATTTTTTAACTACTCATTGTTCTTCACTTAAATCTTTTGGAGTAGTTTGTCATTCACTCTCGTGTTTCACTTATATCCTAAGAGTGAATTGTTGAATGAATTTAATGTCATAAATATGAAATTACATATGCTTCATATGCTTGTCCCATGGGGAGTAATGACTTCACATATGAGAAGTATAAGTGGTAAAATTTATTGAAAGTTAGCAAACACAGCATTGGTCACTTGAACAATTCATGAAAGAATATTGAAGGAAGAGAGATTTCACATATAAATATACTATCTTGGACATCTTCTATGATTGTGAGCCCCCATTAATTATTTTCAAACTTGATCAAGTAGTTGATGTTGGACAAGGAAGACAACGTAATGAGTTATGTTTGCTTATATTCACATAGAAGTTATATTGTCATGGATCCTCTAACATGTGGTGCTTGCTCATAATCTTTTGCTAGCCAAAATTTCGTACTAAGTAGAAATACTACTTGTGCATCCAAAAACCCTTAAACCCAGTTTCTTGCCATGAGAGTCCACTATATCTACCTATGGATTGAATAAGATCCTTCAAGTAAGTTGTCATCGGTGCAAAAGCAATAAAAATTGCTCCTAAATATGTATGATCTTTTATTGTAAGGGAAAATAAGCTTTGTACAAACTTGTGATGGTGAAGAAATAAAAGCAACGGACTGCATAATAAAGGTTGCTATCACAAGGGGCAATATAAAGTGACGTTCCTTTGCATTAAGAGCTTGCACATCCAAAAATAAAAAGCGCATGACAACCTCTGCTTCCCTCTGCGAAGGGCCTATCTTTTACTTTATGTATTTACTTTTATGCAAGAATCAATAGTGTTCTTCTCTATTCCATTTTTATTTTCTCTCTTGGCAAGCATCATGTGGTGGGGAAAGATCCAGGCACATATATCCAGTTGAATATAGGTGATTATGAGTTATTATTGTTGACATTATCCCTCAGATAAATAAGTTGGAAGGCAAAACATTAAGCCCCTATCTTCCTATGTGTTTGACTGAAACGGTTTGTTCTAAAAATATGCTTTGAGTGTCAGCAATCATGGAAGACTATATGATAGTTGAGTATGTGGAATTTGCTAAATCAAACCTCTTACATAGACCCTTCCTGAAAATAAGATGAATTGCAATTGTTTGATGACTAAGAACATAGTTTGTTAGTTTTCAAGAAAGTTTATGGTCTATACTTTAACATGTGAATAGCTTGCTACTTGATCATGAGAAGTTTTGTGAGATGAGCTACTGTTTATGATATATAATGATGCTAGAAAAAGTGATTGGAATTACTGTTGATCAAACTTATGCACTATGCTAGCATTCACACTTCATAAATTATTTCTTTTATCATTTACCTACTCGAGGACGAGCGGGAATTAAGCTTGGGGATGCTGATTGATACGTCTCCAACGTATCTATAATTTTTGCTTGTTCCATGCTATTATAGTATCAATCTTGGATGTTTTTATATGCAATTATATATCATTTTTTGGGACTAACCTATTAACCTAGTGCCCAGTGCCAGTTGCTGTTTTCTGCTTGTTTTTGGCTTTTCAGGAAATCAATACCAAACGAAGTCCAAATGCCACGAAACTTTTTGGAGACTTTTTTTCTAGACAAATGAGACCCTGGAGACTTGGAGAGGAGGCCAGAAGGTTCACGAGGCCTCCACAAGGCAACAGGGCGCGACCCTAGGGGGGCGCGCCCTGTTACCTTGTGGGGCCCTTGTGGCTCCGTTTGACCTAATTCCACTTCAATAAATTCAAAAATATTCGGAAACCATCAGAGAGCCAGAAGAAAAAACCCTACCGCCGCCACAAGCCTTTGTTCTTCCGCGATCCGATCTGGAGGCCTTTTCCGGTACTCAGCCGGAGGGGGAATCGATCACGGACGGCTTCTACATCAACCTTGCTGCCCTTCCGATGATCTGTGAGTAGTTTACCACAGACCTATGGGTCCATAGCTAGTAGCTAGATCGCTTTGTCTCTATCTTTGATCTTCAATACAAAGTTCTCCTCGATGTTCTTGGAGTTCTATCCGATGTAATCTTCTTTTGCGGTGTGTTTGTTGGGATCCGATGAATTGTGAGTTTATGATCAGATTATTCATGAGAAATATTTGAGTCTTCTCTGAACTCTTTTATGCATGATTGTTATAGCTTTGTATATCTCTCTGATCTATCGATTTGGTTTGGCCAACTAGATTGGTTTATCTTGCAATGGGAGAGGTGCTTTGTGATGGGTTCAATCTTGCGGTGCTCAATCCCAGTGACAGAAAGGGACATGACATGTATTTGTATTGTTGCCATTAAGGATAAAAAGATGGGGTTTAATCATATTGCTTGAGTTTACTTTGTCTACATCATGTCATCTTGCTTAAGGCGTTACTCTATTTTCATTAACTTAATACCCTAGATGCATGCTGGATAGCGGTCGATGGGTGGAGTAATAGTAGTAGATGCAGGCAGGAGTCGGTCTACTTGTCTCGGACGTGATGCCTATATACATGATCATTGCCATGAATTTGTCATAATTATTTGCTTTTCTATCAATTGCCCAACAGTAATTTGTTTACCCACCGTATGTTCTGCGCTCGAGAGAGAAGCCTCTAGTGAAAACTATGGCCCCCGGGTCTATCTTTATCATATATTAAAATTCAAAAATACATTGCTTCAATTCATTTACTTTTATTTTATTTAGTATTTTACTGTATCTATCTA
Organism: Elymus sibiricus; assembly: GCA_039707655.1. Lineage (NCBI taxonomy): Eukaryota > Viridiplantae > Streptophyta > Magnoliopsida > Poales > Poaceae > Elymus > Elymus sibiricus. Next base: position 67,189,166 of record CM077672.1, read on the forward strand.
TTACTATCAGAATTAATCCTTGCAAATAACTGCTAAGAGGATTGACAACCCTCTTATTTGCGTTGGGTGCAAGTGTTTGCTTTTGTGTGTGCAGGTGCTGCTAAAGGGGTTTTGTGTGGTTCTCCTACTGGATTGATAACCTTGGTTCTTAACTGAGGGAAATACTTATCTCTACTATACTGCATCATCCTTTCCTCTTCGGGGAAATACCAACATAGTCTACAAGTAGCACTGATACGTCTACAACGTACCTATAATTTATGAAGTATTCATGCCGTGTTTATAACAATTTTATATGGTTTTGGTATGATTTAAATTGAACTAACCCGGATTGACGCTGTTTTCAGCAGAACTACCGTGGTGTTGTTTTTTGTGCAGAAATAAAAGTTCTCGGATTGGGCTGAAACTTTTTGGTGATTTTTTTTGGAACATAAGAGACCCCTGAAGCTTCGTCGAAGGACCAGAAGAACCACGAGGACACGACAAGCTCACTAGGCGCGCCCTGGGGTAGGGAGGGCCTACCGAGCTTGTCGCTTCCTCGTGGGTCCCCCTGATGTGAAACCGATGCCAAAAATTCCTATAAATACAGAAAACCCCAGAAAAAACCTAGAACTTCCACGCCGCCGTCACAAGCCTCTGTACCGAATAAAACTCATCCGGAGCCCTGTTCCGGCACCCTGCCGAAGGGGGAAATCATCACCGGAGGCCATCTTCATCATCCCGGCAGTCTCCATGACGAGGAGCGTAGTTCACCCTCGGGGCTGAGGGTATGTACTAGTAGCTATGTGTTTGATCTCTCTCTCTTGTGTTCTTGATTTGGCACGATCTTGATGTACCGCGAGCTTTGTTAATATAGTTGGATCATATCGTGTTTCTCCCCTCTCTATCTTCTTGTGATGAATTGAGTCTTTCCCTTTGAGGTTTCGTTATTGTCGGATTGAATACTTTGGATTTGGGAACACTTGATGTATGTCTTGCATGTGGATACCCGTGGTGACAATGGGGTATTCTATTGAGTCACTTGATGTATGTTTTGGTAATCAACTTGCGGATTCCCGTGACCTTGGGGTAATCTAGGCATGTGGGTTGGTACACGTTTTCATCTTCTTTTCTCCGATAGAAACTTTGGGGTACTCTTTGAAGTTCTTTGTCTGGATTGAATATTATGAATCTGAAATTGTTTGATGCATATCGAATAATCAACTCGCGGATACTTGTGGTGACATTGGAGTATCTAGGTGACATTAGAGTTGGTTGATGCGTATCATATGGTGTTATTTTAGTACGAACTCTAGGGCTGTTTGTGACACTTATAGGGATGACTCAATAGATTGATCGGAAAGGATAACTTTGAGGTGGTTTCATACCCTACAACAATTTCATCTTATGTTCTCCGCTACTAGGAACTTTGGAGTGACTCTTTGTTGCACGTGGAGGGATTGTTATATGATTCAATTATGTTAGCATTGTTGAGAGATTGCACTAGTGAAAGTATGAACCCTAGGCCTTATTTCTAAGCATTGCAATACCGTTTGTGCTCACTTTTGTTACTTGCTACCTTGCTGTTTTTATATTTTCAGATTACAAAAACCTATATCTACTATCCATACTACACTTGTATCACCATCTCTTCGCCGAACTAGTGCACCTATACAATTTACCATTGTATTGGGTGTTTCTGGGGACACAAGAGATTTCTTGTATTTGATTGCAGGGTTGTTTGAGAGAGACCATCTTCATCCTATGCCTCCCACATATTGATAAACCTTAGGTCATCCACTTGGGAGAAATTTGCTGCTGTCCTACAAAACTCTGCACTTGGAGGCCCAACAACGTCTACAAGAATAAAAGTTGCGTAGTAAACATCACCGGCCGTGCGCGAGACGGCCGGACCATTTGGTTTCGGCACTGGCTGCGTGTGAGCCGGACCGGCCTTGGGCAACCAGTGTCCATGGCGTCGGGCCAGCCCCTGGCCGAGACATCGCCATCAGCCGGATCCGTCGCCGCCAAGATCTGCAACCGTCGCCTGTTTCCTATGTACGGGGGAAACCTGTGGACGCCCTTCGTCCATAGCTGCAGGACCTCAACAGCTTCAGGGGCTACTGTCGGGGGGATGACCCCCGGGTAGGCTCAGGGAAATGAGTTAGCATTTCAAAACATCGGGATGGCCCAATTCCCTCAATCTGTCTGGCCCTCCGGCCGGCTCCTCATGGGCGGGCAGGCGGCAGGCGGCATTTCAAAACATCGGCCCGGCAGGCAGTAGGCGGCAGCCGGCGGGGTCAGCGCCTGTGACGCCCCCGACTCAATCGTGCACTAATCATACACGCAAACATGCACGATCAAGACCAGAGACTCATGGGAAGATATCACAATACAACTCTAGACACAAATTAAAGCATACATCTTTATATTACAAGCCAGGCCACGAAGGCTCGAATACATAAGTTAGCGGAAGCAACAATATCTGAGTACAGACATAAATAGACAAGTTTGCCTTAAGAAGGCTGAGCAAAACAACGACAACTAGATCGAAAAGGCGCAGGCCTCCTGCTTGGGAGCCTCCTATCTACTCCTGGTCGTCGATCTCCATGTAGTAGTAGGCTCCGTCGGTGTAGTAGTAGTCGTCGACGGGAGCAGCTGTCTCCGGGACTCCGTCATCTGATCGCAGCAATCGGGTAGGGGGGAAAAAGGTAGCAAAGCAACCGTGAGTACTCATCCAAAGTACTCGCAAGACTTACACCAGATCTATGCTAAGTATGCATCGGTATCAAAGGAAAGGGGTTGTATCTGTGGACTAAACTGCAGAAATGCCAGAATAGAGGGGAAGGCCTAGCCTATCGAAGACTAGCATCTTCCAGCGTCTTGCAGCAACAGAAGAGAGTATAGTAACATATAACATAGTAACATGTATATATTAGCAATGCCCAGAGATCCTTCCTCGACTCCCTGCGAGAAAGCGATCCCGGAGCCATCATATCAGTTTAGTATCACAAGTATCCAGTTCTAGTTGTAGTAGATCGGGATACAACTCCGAGCGTCCTGTTACCGTGGACACGGCTATTCGAATAGATAACTTCCCTGCAGGGGTGCACCAACTTACCCAACATGCTCGATTAACTCTGGCCGGACACACTTTTCCGGGTCATGCCCGGCCTCGGCTGATCGACACGCCGTAGTCCTACCTAGGCTCCACAGAGAGGTCCCCGCCGGTAGACATCCTAAGTGCGAAGGGGTCATGGGCCAATCGTCTGAAGCACTCCGGGTCGTTGTGCGCAGGGTGGATCCAGGCACCACCTCTGTCCTGGATGGCGCCGATCCGACCCGGCCACAATGCCGAACTGGACGTCTGATAGAGCTTTCGGGAGAATCGTACGACGCCGAGTGCCCATAACTTATCCCGCGTGGTGGTTAGTGCGAAAAGACCAGAGTCCTACTCAGAACACATATCCAAACCCATTAGTGTGTTGGGAGCTCGCGGTGACCATCAGTGATCCTGTCGCCCCATCTTGCGGACTTACGACAAGGGCCAGGCCCATCCCTCTCTAGGGCGGTCTCTGCCTGCCCGGCCGTGCCACGTAATTATCTCGCGGGTACCCTCCTAGTCAACCCGACTTATCCAGAGACTATCGGGAACTCAGGTCCACCTCTACCGGGGTGGTACCGCCTGCCCCTTCAGTCCCACAGTACCAAAAAATGGGAACGGTGTAAAGGTAACAGTGTGTCCGTAACATCATGGGGGAATTCCGAGGAATCACCCTCGATGGATTCCCACTCGATCTAACCGTCAAGGTGAACTTGGAGGAATCACCCTCGATGGGTTCACACTTGAGGGGCTGCACGACAGAGGCATCATCGGAGGTGGTGAAAGAGGAATCACCCTCGGTAACCCACAACCGACTAGCTACACTACAGAGATATCATCAGGAGTGAGGTAGGAGGAATCACCCTCGGCACTCGATAGTAGCTCTGCGGAGTCGTACAACTAAGGGCGGTGCTGGTGGTGTGATCAGTCTCTGTACATCGATCACATTGATCGAATCTTCCGGTAGTAAAGCCCGGCAACACAGACAAGGGTGTAGGGCCTCTAATGGATCACTAACCAGCCTATACTAAGCATATAGGACAACAGGTAAAGTATCAACAGCAGGTTACAAAATCAGGCTATGCATCAGAATAGGAGCTATCGAATACAGTAGCGAAATCTAATGCAAGCACGAGAGAGAAAGAATGGGCGATATAAGAATGATCAAGGGGGTTTTGCTTGCCTGGAAGCTCTGCGGCAAGTGGCTGAACGTCGGAGGTGTAGTCGTACTCAGGGCAACGTCGGTCTCGGGGTCTAACGGAGAGAAGAGGGGGAGGAAAAAAATAAATACAAAGCATACAAATGCAATCACAAAGCATGACTTGGCAACATGATATGCATGGATGACCTAATGCATCTCTAAACATTTTTAGATAATTTAGGAATTAATTTGGAATTATTTACCGGTAGTCAGACACTATTCATCTGCCAGAAACAGACCTAAAGTTACAGGTTCACCTACTTAGAGGATTCTAACATGAATGCAAATGACATATTCGGATTTGTTAGATTTTTCTGATCATTTTTCATATAGAAAACATTTTCATCCGACTTACGGTTGAATTTCTATGAATTTCCAAAGTTTTAGCAATTTTCTGAAATTCACTGGGTTTATTTAATTCGAAAATGCAAAGTGCAGATACCTTTTACACCCACTGTGGGCTAGCCACAGTGGATGACAGGTGGGGCCAAGGGCCTAGTTGACTTAGTCAACAACCCAGTCAGTAGTCAACTAGGTTGACTGTTAACTGGTCAAACTGGCAGGTGGGGCCAGGGTGTCAGTGACACAGAAACTAACTAAACTGGTTAGATTAACTAATCTAGCGGTGGGGCCACACTGTCAGTGTAATTAGCAGCAAATTAGCACTAATTAAGCGATCTGACACGCGGGACCCACATGTCAGTGGCAGGGGGCACAGTCAGCACATTGACCCTGGTCAACGGGACCCACCGGGGCCACTGGCAGTGACCCAGGGTGGACCCCACATGGAGCCAGGTCAGCGGCGGTGCCGGAGTAGCTCTGGCGAGCCACTCCCGCGGCGGAACTTCGCCGGAACCGTCCGGAAAACTGCTACGGTCCACCATTTCGCGCGTTGGGTCTTGCGTTCGAACGGGGAGAGCTTGCCGCGTCGATTGGGGCTACTGGACGGAGCTGTGGCTACCGGAAAAGGCGCCGGCAACGAGCCGTGGCGGCGGCGAGATTCAGGCATGATCGGGCGCATGGCTACGGTTAGCTAGTGAGCGAACAAAAAGGCTTAGCGGGCGCTATGGCTCACCAGGAGCACGTTGGGGCCACTGGTTCGAGCGGCGCTGCACTGGGAGCACGGAGCTCGTGGCCATGGCGGCGGCCAGAGCTCGGAACGGTGGCAGCACGACCTAGGCTCGAAGGCGAGCAGCAAAAGAAGGGAGGGGAAACGGAGCTCACCGGGTGGCTCAAGAAAGGCCGGTGACAGCTTTGTAGCAGCAGACGGCGGCGGGATTCGTCGGAGAAGAGACAGTGGCCGAAGACGAGGACGAGCTCGATCCCGTCGCTGCCGTGCGCCCCATCTCCAGCTGATGGCACCAGGCGAAGAGGAAGAAGCAGGCGGAGCCCATGGACAAGATCTGCGGGCGCGGATACGCCGGTGGCCGCATGACCGGAGCGGCGCGGCGATGGCTGCGTTCGGGTGAGGTGAGAGAGAGGGAGCGAGCGAAGGAGTGGCGGAGGGCGTCCAGGGGGGAGTGGTTGAGTCGCCCTTATCCTCCCGGAGCCCTGTGGCGTCGGCATGTCGCCGTTCGGCCGGAGCGCGCGCGCGCGGCCATGGACGAGCTGACACAGCGGCGGGAGCAGGTAGGAGAAGGGGGAAGTTGGGCTGGGCCGGCTGGGCCTTCGGCCAGGCGCCAGGTAAGCCTTCTGCACTTTTCCATTTTTTTGTTTTTCCTTTTATTTAAAAACAGAGGCAGTTTTGGAAATATTTGGGCTGCCAAAACATTTTTCAAAAATGTGGGACAAGGCCACATAATTACTTGCATTATGTGGCACTACCACAAAAAGTTTGAGGGGTAACTGAATCCATTTGGATTTTTCACAAATAAAATAGCATTTTAAAATGCTGAAATGGCACTGTTTAAATTGTTATAGTCCATCTTAGCTTAGAGGTGATGTTGTTTTCCTTAACAAACAATTGTTATGGATTTTTTGCTAAAGGATGAACTATTTTGCAGCGACGTTGGTGCAACTTCAAATTTCACTTACAAATGGAATTTGAATTCAGTGAAGGAGTTTGAAATGAGATATGATTCCATAGTGATCAAGCATTGCAAAGCAAAGTGACTTAGCATAATCATGAAGGATCACTGTAGCATAATACATGGGGGTGTTACAACTCTCCTCCTCTAAAAGAAATTCTCGTCCCGAGAATTAAGAGGTAGAAGGGAAAAGGTCGGGGTATTCTTCCCATAGGTGATCTTCACGTTCCCAAGTGGCTTCATCTTCGGTGTGATTTGACCACTGCACTTTAAGGAACTTGGTTGCCTTCTGACGGGTCCAACGTTCAGCTTGATCCAGAATGCGGATCGGATGCTCCTTATAAGAGAGATCATCTTGCAATTCGAGCATTTCATGATCCACTGCACGGTGCAGATCCTTGAAGCAACGGCGAAGTTGCGACACATGGAAGACATCGTGGATGTGAGAAAATTGCGGTGGCAACTCCAGTTTATAAGCCACATATCCACGTCTGGCGAGAATGCGGAAGGGTCCAATGTAGCGAGGAGCTAACTTGCCCTTGATTCCAAAATGATGAGTGCCCTTCATTGGAGTGACACGCAGATAAGCTTGTTCACCAGGTTGATAGATCGATCCCCAGTGTTTACGGTCATAGTTGCTCTTCTGGCGGGACTGGGCCGCCTTGAGATTTTCCCAGACAATACGGACTTGCTCTTCAGCTTGTTGGATAATATCTGGACCGATGAGCGGCCGTTCCCCAGTTTCTGACCAATTCAGAGGGGTTCGACACTTACGTCCATATAGTACTTCGAAGGGTTGCATCTTCAAACTAGCTTGATAGCTGTTGTTGTACGAGAATTCAGCATACGGGAGAGATTCTTCCCACTTCTTGCCAAATGAGATGACACAAGCATGTAGCATATCTTCAAGCACTTGGTTAACTCGTTCAACTTGGCCTTGGGATTGGGGGTGATAAGCAGTGCTCCAGGTTATATGAGTTCCCATAGCTTCTTGGAAACTTTCCCAGAACTTTCAGGTGAAGAGGCTGCCACGGTCTGAACTGGTCTCCTTCGGAATACCGTGGAGTGTTACAATTCTGGAGATATACAAATCTGCTAACTGACTAGCAGTGATCGTCTCCTTGACTGGCAAAAACTGTGCAACTTTGGAGAATTGGTCGACGACGACAAGGATAGCATCGTGACCCTTTTGTGACTTGGGAAGGCCAGTGATGAGATCCATTTGAACCTTGTCCCATTTCCATTCAGGGATAGGAAGCGGTTGCAGAAGTCCAGTAGGTTTTTGATGTTCTGCTTTGACGCGACGGCAAACGTCACACTCAGCAACATATCTAGCTATATCTTGCTTCATTTTAGGTCACCAGTACCTTTGACGGATGTCGTGATACATCTTGGTACTACCCGGATGAATAGACAGAGGTGTATCATGTGCTTCCTTCATAACTTTATCTGTCATAAGTTCGAACCGGGGTACCACAAGGCGATCTTTGAAGTACAAGGTTCCATCTTTAGCAAGCGAGAAATCTCTGGCCTTTTCAAAGGCAAGATCATATTTCATCTGATCAACTTCAGTGTCTTTTGCTTGCGCAGACTTGATAGCTTTCTCGATAGTTGGTTCCAGGACAAGGGTATTGAGAGAACCCTGTGGAACAATATGGAGGTTCATTTTGCGAAGTTCCTCATAAAGAAGGGGTTGAGCTTCCTGAACCATGAGGTTGTTGCAATAAGACTTGCGGCTCAAAGCATCGGCCATAACATTAGCCTTACCAGGGGTATATGTAATTCCGCAGTCATAGTCTGTAATTGTTTCCATCCATCTTTGTTGACGGAGATTCAAGTCTGGCTGAGTAAACAGATATTTCAGACTTTGATGATCAGTGTAGATCTCACAACGATTACCGAGGAGGTAATGTCACCACAACTTCAGTGCATATATAACTGCAGCAAGTTCGAGATCATGAACTGGGTAGTTCTCTTCATGAGGACGCAACTGTCGAGAGCCATAAGCAATAACTTTGCGCTCTTGCATTAGGACACAACCTAATCCTTGACGGGATGCGTCACAATAAATCACGAAGTCCTTGTGAGAATCTGGAGGATCAAGCACTGGGGTAGATGTCAACTTATCTTTGAGTGTCTGGAAACTTTCCTGGCATTTTTTTGTCCACTCAAACTTAACGCCTTTGTGAAGCAAATTAGTCAAAGGCTTGGCAATCTTGGAGAAGTTCTCGACAAAACGGCGGCAATAGTTGGCGAGTCCCAGAAAACTTCTGACTTGCTTGACATTCTTCGGGGGAGTCCAGTCAAGAATAGCCTGAACTCGCTCTGGGTTGACAGCAATACCATCCTTGGAAATCACATGACCAAGATAGGTCACTTCGGATAACCGGAATTCACACTTGGAATACTTGGCATATAGCTGATGCTCTCGAAGCTTTTCCAGAACAAGACGAAGGTGTTTAGCATGTTCTTCCTTATTCTTGGAATATACCAGGATATCATCCAGATAAACCATGACGAACTTGTCGAGGTAATCCATGAAGATATAATTCATCAATCGTGAGAACGTTGCTGGAGCATTGGTTAAACCAAACGACATGACGGTGTACTCGTATGAACCATAACGAGTAACGAAAGCGGTCTTGGGAATGTCCTCTTCACGAACTCGGATCTGGTGGTAACCCAACCTTAGATCGAGTTTAGAGAATACGGAGGAACCAGCGAGTTGATCATACAGATCATTGATCCGAGGAAGCGGATACTTGTTCTGAATGGTTGCCTGGTTGATAGGTCGGTAATCTTGGACCAACCGGTTCGTACCATCCTTCTTCTTAACAAAGAGAGAAGGTGCTCTCCAAGCAGAGGAACTTGGACGAATGAAACCTTGCGGAGTGATTTGTCGATTTCCTCCTTAAGCTCAAGGAGTTCAAAGATGTCAAAAGACAGTGTGAGAAGCATATGATATACATGGAAAGGAATAATTGCAGATAATCCAGCTCTCCGGGTGGATGTGAACACGAGAACCTAATGTTAGAGTCAGCAAAATCTTTAACCCGAATAGAAGATATATCAGAGTCCCAGAGTAAAGAAGAGGAATAAAAGATCCTAAACCCATCCATTGGCGATATGGGCCCGTAAGCCACACAACAGGGTTAGCAAAACAGTTTTTAAAGACTAGACTCAACTTCGGCCAAGGAGTTGGAAAGGGGGCTACCTAGAGGCAGTCGGCTCTGATACCAACTTGTGACGCCCCCGACTCAACCGTGCACTAATCATACACGCAAACATGCACGATCAAGACCAGAGACTCACGGGAAGATATCACAACACAACTCTAGACACAAATTAAAGCATACAGCTTTATATTACAAGCCAGGCCACGAAGGCTCGAATACATAAGTCAGCGAAAGCAACAATATCTGAGTACAGACATAAATAGATGATAACCCACAAGTATAGGGGATCAATTGTAGCTTTTTCGATAAATAAGAGTGTCGAACCCAACGAGGAGCTAAAGGTAGAATTAATATTCCCTTCAAGTTCTATCGACCACCGATACAACTCTACGCACACTTAACGTTTGCTTTACCTAGAACAAGTATGAAACTAGAAGTACTTTGTAGGTAATGCTAGAACTACTTTGCGAGAATAAAACTAGGAGTAATTTGCAAGATAATAAAAGCTAGTTGTTTAGTAGAAAGCTTTTGTAACACAAGAGAATGATTTGTCCCTAGGCAATCGATAACTAGACCGGTAATCATTATTGCAATTTTATATGAGGGAGAGGCATGAGCTAACATACTTTCCATACTTGGATCATATGCACTTATGATTGGAACTCTAGCAAGCATCCGCAACTACCAAAGATCATTAAGGTAAAACCCAACCATAGCATTAAGTAACAAGTCCTCTTTACTCCCATACGCAACAACCCCCTTACTCGGGTGTAAGCTTCTGTCACTCTAGTCGCCCACTATAAGAGAATTATGAACGTATTGCAAACCCTACAGCGGGAATCCCTCATGCTTGCACGACACGGAGGGCACCATAGGAAAGCACCAAAATAAAACATACAACTCAAACCAATCGCGATCATCAATCAACCCATAGGACAAAAAGAATCTACTCAAACATCATAGGATTGCCATACATCATTGGATAATAATATATAGCATTAAGCACTGATACGTCTCCAACGTATCTATAATTTATGAAGTATTCATGCCATATTTATAACAATTCTATATGGTTTTGGTATGATTTGATTAGAACTAGCCCGGACTGACGCTGTTTTCAGCAGAACTACCGTGGTGTTGTTTTTTGTGCAGAAATGAAAGTTTTCCAAATGAGCTGAAACTTTTTGGAGATTTTTTATTGGACAAATAAAAAATATTGGCACAAAGACCCACTGGAGGGGGGCCACCCAGTGCCCACGAGGCACCAGGGCGCGCCACCCCCCCAGGCGCGCCCTGGTACCTCGTGGGGCCCACGTGGCTCCGTTTCGCGTGATTCCAACGCTGAAAAATCATATATATTCAGAAACTCCCGAAAGTTAACCTAGATGAGTTTTTACGCCGCCGCAAGCCTCTGTACCAGAGAGATCCCATCTACAGCCCTTTTTCGGCACCCTGCCGGAGGGGGGAAGGCATCACCGGAGGCCATCTTCATCATCCCGGCGGTCTCCATGACGAGGAGGGAGTAGTTCACCCTCGGGGCTGAGGGTTTGTACCAGTAGCTATGTGTTTGATCTCTCTCTCTCTTGTGTTCTTGAGATGGCACGATCTTGATGTATCGCGAGCTTTGTTGATATAGATGAATCATATGGAGTTTTCCCCTCTCTATCTTCTTGTGATGAATTGAGTTTTCCCTTTGAAGTTTTCTTATCGGATTGAGTCTTTAAGGATTTGAGAACACTTGATGTATGTCTTGCATATGGATATCTGTGGTGACAATGGGATATTCACTTGAGACACTTGATGTATGTTTTGGTGATCAACTTGCGGGTTCCGTGACCTTGGGGATCTATGCATAAGGGTTGGCACACGTTTTCGTCTTGACTTTCCGGTAGAAACTTTGGGGCACTCTTTGAAGTTCTTTGTGTTGGTTTGAATAGATGAATCTGAGATTGTGTGATGCATATCGTATAATCAAACCCGTGGGTACTCGTGGTGACATTGGAGTGCCTAGGTGACATTAGGGTTTTGGTTGATGTGTATCTTAATGTGTTATTCTAGTACGAACTCTAGGGCTGTTCATGACAATTAAGGGGGATGGCTCATAAGATTGATCGGAAAGGATAACTTTAAGGTGGTTTCGTACCCTACCACAATTTCTTTGTTTGTTCTCCGCTATTTGTGACTTTGGAGTGAACTCTTTGTCGCACGTGAGGGATTTACATATGATTCAACTATGTCAACAATGTTGGGAGATCGCACTAGTGAAAGTATGAACCCTAGGCCTTGTTTCTAAGCATTGCAATACCGTTTTTATGCCCGTTTACTATTTGCTACCTTGCTGTTTTTATATTTTCAGATTACAAAAACCTATATCTATTATCCATACTACACTTTTATCATCATCTCTTCGCTGAACTAGTGCACCTATACAATTTACCATTGTATTGGGTGTGTTGGGGACACAAGAGATTTCTTGTATTTGGTTGCACGGTTGCTTGAGAGATACCATATTCAACCTACGCCTCCCACGGATTGATAAACCTTAGGTCATCCACTTGAGGGAAAATTGCTACTGTCCTACAAAACTCTGCGCTTCGAGGCCGAACACGAGTCTACAAGAATAAGTTGTGTACTAGACATCAAGCACCATGTTTAAGTAGAGATTACAGCGGGGAGAAGAGGTGTTGCACCACTGCATAGAGGGGGAGAGAGTTGGTGTTGACGGCGGCGAATTTGTTGGTGTAGATCGCTGTCACGATGGTTCCCCCGGCGGCGTTCCGGCGCCACCGGGAGAGAGGGGGAGAGAGCCCCCCTCCTTCTTCTTCTTCCTTGGCCTCCCCCTAGATGAGAGGAGAGTTTCCCCTCTGGTCCATGGCCGCCATGGCTCCCGGAGGGGAGGAGCCCCTCCGAGATTGGATCTCTCTCTCTGTTTCTCTTCTGTTTCGCGCTCCTGTTTCTGGCCTTTCACCATTTCTTAAATATCGGAAGATCCGTAACCCCGATTGCGCTGAAATTTTAACACGGTTTTTTTCTCGATATAAGCTTCCTTGCGGCCGAAGAAGAGCCCCAACCGACTTACGGTGTGCCCACAAGGCAACACCACGCGGCTAGGGGGGTCGCGCCAAGATGCCTTGTGGAGGCTGTGGGCCTTCGTTTGCGTTGATTCCACCTCCCAAAAATCACATATATTCCAAAATAATTCTCTGTAAATTTTTATTGCATTTGGACTTCCTTTGATATGGATTTTCTGCGAAACAAAAAACAAGAACTGGCACTGGGCACTGGATCAATATGTTAGTCCAAGAAATCATATAAAATATTGCCAAAAGTATGTGGAAATTGTAGGATATTGGCATGAAACAATCAAAAATTATAGATACGACAGAGACGTATCAGCATCCCCAAGCTTAATTCCTACTCATCCTCGAGTAGGTAAATGATAAAAAGATAATTTTTGATGTGGAATGCTACCTAGCATAATCTTAATCATGTAATCTAATCATGGCATGAATATTAAGACACGAATGATTCAAACCAATAGTCTATAATTTGATATAAAGACATCAATACTCAGGCATACCAACAAACAATCATGCCTTTCAGAATAAAAATGCTAAAGAACGCTATCCCTACAAAATCATATAATCCTGTCATGCTCCATCTTCTAACATAAAGTATTTATCATGCACTACCCCGATGACGAGCCGAGCAATCGGTTCATACTTTTTAACGCGCTTCAGCCTTTTCAACCCCCACGCAATATATGAGCGCAAGCCATGGATATAGCACTATGGGTGGAATAGAATGATGATAGAGATTAATAAGGAGAAGTCAAAAAGGGAGAAAGTCTCGCATCAACTAGGCGGATCAACGGGCTATGGAGATGCCCATCAATCGATATCAATGCGAGGAGTAGGGATTGCCATGCAACGGATGCACTAAGAGCTATAAGTGTATGAAAGCTCAAACTGAAAACTAAGTGGGTGTGCATCCAACTTGCTTGCTCATGAAGACCTCGGGCATTTGAGGAAGCCCATCATCGGAATATAAAAGCCAAGTTCTATAATGAAAAATTCCCACTAGTATATGAAAGTGACAACATAGGAGACTCGCTATATGAAAAACATGGTGCTACTCTGAAGCACAAGTGTGGTAAAGGATAGTAACATTGCCCTTCTCTCTTTTTCTCTCATTTTTTTTGTTTTCATTTTTTTATGGGCTCTTTTTGGCCTTTTTTTTAGAATAGTCTCATGGACCTCATCCCCACTTTTTCGAGGACTCATTAGTCTCCACCATTCTTTCCTCACTGGGACAATGCTCTAATAATGATGATCATCACACTTTTATTTACTTACAACTCGATATTACAACTCGATAAAAAACTATACAAGATGACTCTATATGAATGCCTCTGGCAGTGTACCAGGATGTGCAATGATCTAGCGTAGCAAAGATATCAAAAAATGGACAAGCCATGAAAATATCATGCTAGCTATCTTACGATCATGCAAAGCAATATGGCAATGAATGCTCAAGTCATGTATATGATGATGATGGAAGTTGCATGGTAATATATCTCGGAATGGCTATGGAAATGCCATGATAGGTAGGTATGGTGGCTGAGGAAGATATAAGGAGGCTTATGTGTGATAGAGCATATCATATCACGGGGTTTGGATGCACCGGCGAAGTTTGCACCGACTCTCGAGGTGAGAAAGGGCAATGCACGGTACCGAAGAGGCTAGCAAATTGCGGAAAGGTGAGAGTGCGTATAATCCATGGACTCACATTAGTCATAAAGAACTCACATACTTATTGTGAAAGTTTATTAGCCCTCGAAGCAAAGTACTACTACGCATGCCCCTAGGGGGATAGATTGGTAGGAAAAGACCATCGCTCGTCCCCGACCGCCACTCATAAGGTAGAGACAATCAATAATAAATCATGCTCCAACTTCTTAGCATAACGACAGATTATACGTGCATGCTTCGGGAATCACAAACCTTAACACAATTATTCTTACTAAACCACAATCATCTACTAGTACCTCCCACATATTACCATCTTAATATCGCAAAACTATTGCAAGGAATCAAACTTATCATATTCAGTGATCTACAAGTTTTATGTAGGATTTTATGACTAACCATGTGAATGACCAATTCCTATTGACTCTCTAAATAGATATAAGTGAAGCATGAGAGTTTAATTCTTTCTAAAAAATACCATACTCTAATAAATATAAGTGAAGCAAAAGAGAATTCTACAAATAACGGCTTTCCTATGTAGAGAAACAAGCATCCAAACTTCAAATGATATAAGTGAAGCACATGAAGCATTCTATAAAGCCATACTCAAAAGATATAAGTGAAGTGCATGAAGCATTCTATAAATCAACCAAGGACTATCTCATACCAGCATGGTTCGTTATTAAAATAAAAATAAAAAGCACACGACGCTCCAAGAATTTACGCATATCATGTGAACAAAACAAAAACCGAGACATACCGATAGTTGTCGAAGAAAGATGGGATGCCTTCCGGGGCATCCCCAAGCTTAGACGCTTGAGTCTCCTTGAATATTTACTTGGGGTGCCTTGGGCATCCCCAATCTTGAGCTCTTGCCTCTCCTTATTCTCCATATCGATACCTCCTCGATCTTCGAACAATTCAACCACACAAAACTTAACCAAACTTTTATTAGAGGGGTTAGTACATATAACATCAAATCCCATCATGTCCTGCTGTAACATTATTGTATAATTATAATCAAACATTACCCACTGTATGCTATCACAATTCTATGGCTCCCAAGTCAATGGGGCTCAACAAGATTTCAAACATACGCAAATAAAGAAACTATAACAGCAATCTGTGAAAACAGGACAGTCTGTAAAGATGTAGATGGTACATATACTTCTGTAACTCAAAAAATTCTGAAAAATTAGGACAAAATAAACAATTTGCATAGCAGTACTGTGTAAAAATTTCAGAATTTTTGCATGTTCCAGTAAAATATAGAAATTCAAACACTACAGCAAAAGTTTCTGTTTTTGCACTGCACACACCAAACAAGCAATTTAAACATCCTAAAGGTAAATCTTGGCACACTATTTTTATAATACAATGGGTTTGTACAAGGGGATAATTATTTCTGTTGAAAAGTTTCTGTAATCAAGATTCACAAAGTTTCCATGGGCATGAACAAAGTTCAAGGACGTCCCCCACTTCAACGGTGTTCGTCTTTCTCACTTTCACTTTTCTTTTTGAAAAAGTTTTAGGTTCCCCTCTATATTTTTTTTGTTTTTAAACTTTTTGGAAGCACACAACAGAAGAAAATGACTCTCTAAAACTTCCGGGTTGTCTCCCAGGCAGCACTTTCTTTAAAGCCATTAAGCTAGGCATAAAGTGCTCAAGTAATCGATCCAACCGGATCCCAAGGTATATCAAAGCCAATTTTAATTAACAATGATTTGTAATTTAGTAGTGAGCACAAAGCAACATATATCATGCAATGACGAAGTCTAACTCTCTTCCTATGCATCGGCATGTCACAAAAGAACAATTCAAGCACATCAAGTAAAGGTCAATGCATAGTATAAACAGTTTCTTGCAATTTTATCATATTGGAAACATAGAGAGGTGGAGTTGTAGTTCCTCTCTTATAATAATTGCAATTAGGAGCAGCAAACACAGGCATATTATATCCATCAAAATCATCATGTGCAACGGTAAAACGCAACCCATCAATATAATCCTTAATAAGCACAAACTTCTCCGATATAGTGTAGTTGGGAGAATTCAAAAAGATAATAGGACTATCATGTGTGGGTGCAATAGCAACAATTTCATGTTTAACATAAGGAACTATAGCAAGTTCATCTTCACAAGTATAATTCAAATTGGCATCATGGCCACAAGCATAGTAAGCATCAATTTCATCAAAAAGGGATATTTCAAACGAATCAAAGGGATCATAGCAATCATCATAGCATTCATCCTTCGGTAAGCACGAAGGGAAATTAAACAATGTATGAGTTGAAGAGTTACTCTCATTAGAAGGTGGGCACGGGTAGCTAATCCGCTCTTCCTCCCTTTGTTCTTCGCTCTCCTCGTCATCTTTTTCATCTAATGAGCTCACAGTGTCATCAATTTCTTCTTCCATAGAAGCCTGCAAAATATTAGTCTCTTCTTGGACAGTGGAGGTCTCCTCAATATATTCTTTAACATAAGCATTAGAAGCATAATTTTCATAGCAATATTTAAGTATGGCAAAATTTTCAGATTTGTAAAGAGTAGCATCATACTTTTCAATCAAAGAAGCAATTTCATATGCACCCTTAAAAGCAACAAATTCTTCTATTTGTTCAATATCATAGTAACTATAAACACCCTTGGCATAAGAAGATAAGATTCCATTATCCTTAAACTCACATTGGTACTGAAGGTGTTTTTTAGGGTTTTCCGAACAACGAGTAAAATCATGTATTTCACATAAATTCCAAGCATAGCAATTCAAAGTATTAATATGATGCCATAAGAGTTTCTCTTTTTGAGACAAGCGGTGTCGCACAAAATAAGCATGCTCATCTAATGATTTTCCCTCAACTAAGCTAGTTGGGTTTTCAGCACGAGCACAAAGGGATCGAAGATGATCCAACTAGAAAGCTTCAGCAGTATGATAGATTTTGGGTGGTTATTCAACCATTGGTTTAGCAAGTACAACTAATTTTTTTGGTATTTTACGTTTCCTACCCATAACTAAAGATAGAAAACAGGAGCACAAAATAAAAACTACTTAGTGATAAAGCAAACAAGCACACACGAGAATATCAACCCCACGCTATTGCTCCCCGGCAATGGCGCCAGAAAAAGGACTTGATAACCCACAAGTATAGGGGATCAATTGTAGCTTTTTCGATAAATAAGAGTGTCGAACCCAACGAGGAGCTAAAGGTAGAATTAATATTCCCTTCAAGTTCTATCGACCACCGATACAACTCTACGCACACTTAACGTTTGCTTTACCAAGAACAAGTATGAAACTAGAAGTACTTTGTAGGTAATGCTAGAACTACTTTGCGAGAATAAAACTAGGAGTAATTTGCAAGATAATAAAAGCTAGTTGTTTAGTAGAAAGCTTTTGTAACACAAGGGAATGATTTGTCCCTAGGCAATCGATAACTAGACCGGTAATCATTATTGCAATTTTATATGAGGGAGAGGCATGAGCTAACATACTTTCCGTACTTGGATCATATGCACTTATGATTGGAACTCTAGCAAGCATCCGCAACTACCAAAGATCATTAAGGTAAAACCCAACCATACCATTAAGTAACAAGTCCTCTTTACTCCCATACGCAACAACCCCCTTACTCGGGGGTAAGCTTCTGTCACTCTAGCCGCCCACTATAAGAGAATTATGAATGTATTGCAAACCCTACAGTGGGAATTCCTCACGCTTGCGCGACATGGAGGGCACCATAGGACAGCACCAAAATAAAACATACAACTCAAACCAATCACGATCATCAATAAACCCATAGGAGAAAAAGAATCTACTCAAACATCATAGGATTACCATACATCATTGGATAATAATATATAGCATTAAGCACCATCTTTAAGTATAGATTACAGAGGGGAGAAGAGGTGTCGCACCGCTGCATAGAGGGAGCGAGAGTTGGTGTTGACGGCGGCGAAGTTGTTGGTGTAGATCGCCGTCACGATGGTTCCTCCGGCGGTGTTCCAGCGCCACCGGGAGAGAGGGGGAGAGAGCCCCCCTCCTTCTTCTTCTTCCTTGGCCTCCCCCCTAGATGGGAGGAGAGTTTTCCCTCTGGTCCATGGCCGCCATGGCTCCCGGAGGGGAGGAGCCCCTCCGAGATTGGATATCTCTCTCTGTTTCTCTTCTGTTTCGCGCTCCTGTTTTCTGGCATTTCACCGTTTCTTAAATATCCGGAGATCCGTAACTCCGATTGCGCTGAAATTTTAACATGATTTTTTTCTCGATATAAGCTTCCTTGCGGCCGAAGAAGAGCCCCAACCGACTTACGGTGTGCCCACAAGGCAACACCACGCGGCTAGGGGGGTCGCGCCAAGATGCCTTGTGGAGGCTGTGGGCCTCCGTTTGCGTTGATTCCACCTCCCAAAAATCACATATATTCCAAAATAATTCTTCGTAAATTTTTATTGCATTTGGACTTTGTTTGATATGGATTTTCTACGAAACAAAAAACAAGCAAAAAACAAGAACTGGCACTGGGCACTGGATCAATATGTTAGTCCAAGAAATCGTATAAAATGTTGCCAAAAGTATGTGGAAATTGTAGGATATTGGCATGAAACAATAAAAAATTATAGATACGACGGAGACGTATCAATAGACAAGTTTTCCTTAAGAAGGCTGAGCAAAACAACGACAACTAGATCGAAAAGGCGCAGGCCTCCTGCCTGGGAGCCTCCTATCTACTCCTGGTCGTCGATCTCCACGTAGTAGTAGGCTCCGTCGGTGTAGTAGTAGTCGTCGATGGGATCAGCTGTCTTCGGGACTCCGTCATCTGATCGCAGCAATCAGGTACGGGGGGAAAAGGTAGCAAAGCAACCGTGAGTACTCATCCAAAGTACTCGCAAGACTTACACTATATCTATGCTAAGTATGCATCGGTATCAAAGGGAAGGGGCTGTATCTGTGGACTAAACTGCAGAAATGCCAGAATAGAGGGAAAGGCCTAGCCTATCGAAGACTAGCATCTTCCAGCGTCTTGCAGCAACAGAAGAGAGTAGAGTAACATATAACATAGTAACATGTATATATTAGCAACGCCCAGAGATCCTTCCTCGACTCCCTGCGAGAAAGCGATCCTGGAGCCATCATATCAGTTTAGTATCACAAGTACCCAGTTCTAGTTGTAGTAGATCGGGATACAACTCCGAGCGTCCTGTTACCGTGGACACGGCTATTCGAATAGATAACTTCCCAGCAGGGGTGCACCAACTTACCCAACACGCTCGATTAACTCTGACCGGACACACTTTTCCGGGTCATGCCCGGCCTCGGCTGATCAACACGCCGCAGTCCTACCTAGGCTCCGTAGAGAGGTCCCCGCCGGTCTACATCCTAAGTGCGAAGGGGTCATGGGCCAATCGTCCTAAGCACTCTGGGTCGTTGTGCGTAGGGTGGATCCAGGCACCACCTCTGTCCTGGATGGCGCCGATCCGACCCGGCCACAATGCTGAACTGGACGTCTGACAGAGCTTTCGGGAGAATCGTACGACACCGAGTGCCCATAACTTATCCCGCGTGGTGGTTAGTGCGAAAAGACCAGAGGCCTACTCAGATCACATATCCAAACCCATTAGTGTGTTGGGAGCTCACGGTGACGATCAGTGATCCTGTCACCCCGTCTCGCGGACTTACGACAAGGTCCAGGCCCATCCCTTTGTAGGGCGGTCTCTGCCTGCCCGGCCGTGCCGCGTAATTATCTCGCGGGTACCCTCTTGGTCAACCCGACTTATCCAGAGACTGTCGGGAACTCGGGTCCACCTCTACCGGGGTGGTACCGCCTGCCCCTTCAGCCCCGCAGTAACAAAAACGGGAACGGTGTAAAGGTAACAGTGTGTCCGTAACATCAAGGGGGAAGTCCGAGGAATCACCCTCGATGGATTCCCACTCGATGTAACCATCAAGGTGAACTTGGAGGAATCACCCTCGATGGGTTCACACTTGAGGGGCTGCACGACAGAGGCATCATCGGAGGTGGTGAAAGAGGAATCACCCTCGGTAACCCACAACCGACTAGCTACGCTACAGAGATATCATCAGGAGTGAGGTAGGAGGAATCACCCTCGGCACTCGATAGTAGCTCTGCGGAGTCGTACAACTAAGGGGGTGCTGGTGGTGTGATCGGTCTCTGTACATCGATCACATTGATCGAATCTTCCGGTAGTAAAGCCTGGCAACACGGACAAGGGTGTAGGGCCTCTGATGGATCACTAACCAGCCTATACTAAGCATATAGGACAACAGGTAAAGTATCAACAGCAGGTTACAAAATCAGGCTATGCATCAGAATAGGAGCTATCGAATACAGTATCAAAATCTAATGCAAGCACGAGAGAGAAAGAATGGGCGATATAGGAATGATCAAGGGGGTTTTGCTTGCCTGGAAGCTTTGCGGCAAGTGGCTGGACGTCGGAGGTGTAGTCGTACTCAGGGCAACGTCGGTCTCGGGGTCTACCGAAGAGAAGAGGGGGAGGAAACAAATAAATACAAAGCATACAAATGCAATCACAAAGCATGACTTGGCAACATGATATGCATGGATGACCTAATGCATCTCTAAACATTTTTAGATAATTTAGGAATTAATTTGGAATTATTTACCAGTAGTCAGACACTATTCATCTGCCAGAAACAGGCCTAAAGTTACAGGTTCACCTACTTAGAGGATTCTAACATGAATGCAGATGACATATTCAGATTCGTTGGATTTTTCTGATCATTTTTCATATAGAAAACATTTTCATCCGAGTTACGGTTGAATTTCTACGAATTTCCAAAGTTTTAGCAATTTTCTGAAATTCACTGGGTTTATTTAATTCAAAAATGCACAGTGCAGATACCTTTTACACCCACTGTGGGCTAGCCGCAGTGGATGACAGGTGGGGCCAGGGGCCCAGTTGACTTAGTCAACAGCCGAGTCAGCAGTCAACTAGGTTGACTGTTGACTGGTCAAACTGGCAGGTGGGGCCAGGGTGTCAGTGACACAGAAACTAACTAAACTGGTTAGATTAACTAATCTAGCAGCGGGTCCACACTGTCAGTGTAATTAGCAGCAAATTAGCACTAATTAAGCGATCTGACACGCGGGACCCACATGTCAGTGGCAGGGGGCACAGTCAGCACATTGACCCTGGTCAACGTGGTCAACGGGACCCACCGGGGCCACTGGCAGTGACCCAGGGTGGACCCCACGTGGAGCCAGGTGAGCGGCGGCGCCGGAGTAGCTCCGGCGAGCCACTCCCGCGGCGGAACTTCGCCGGAACCGGCCGAAAAACTGCTACGGTCCACCATTTCGCGCGTTGGGTCTTGCGTTCGAACGAGGAGAGCTTGCCGCGTCGATTGGGGCTACTGGACGGAGCTGGGGCTGCCGGAAAAGGCGCTGGTGACGAGCCCTGGCGGCGGCGAGATTCGGGCATGATCGGGCGCACGGCTACGGTTAGCTAGC
The DNA here is from genome assembly GCA_039707655.1 of Elymus sibiricus. Taxonomy (NCBI): domain Eukaryota; kingdom Viridiplantae; phylum Streptophyta; class Magnoliopsida; order Poales; family Poaceae; genus Elymus; species Elymus sibiricus. Next base: position 67,210,881 of record CM077672.1, read on the forward strand.
GAGCGAACAAAAAGGCTTGGCGGGCGCTACGGCTCACCAGGAGCACGTTGGGGCCACTGGTTCGAGCGGCGCGGCACTGGGAGCGCGGAGCTCGTGGCCATGGCGGCGGCCAGAGCTTGGAACGGTGGCAGCATGACCTAGGCTCGAAGGCGAGCAGCAAAAGAAGGGAGGGGAAACGGAGCTCACCGGGTGGCTCAAGAAAGGCCGGTGACAGCTTTGTAGCAGCAGACAGCGGCGGGATTCGTCGGAGAAGAGACGGTGGCCGAAGACGAGGACGAGCTCGATCCCTTCGCTGCCGTGCGCCCCGTCTCCAGCGGATGGCACCAGGCGAAAAGGAAGAAGCAGGCGGAGCCCGTGGACAAGATCTGCGGGCACGGAAATGCCGGTGGCCGCGTGACCGGAGCGGCGCGGCGACGGCTGCGTTCGGGTGAGGTGAAAGAGAGCGAGCGAGCGAAGGAGTGGCGGAGGGCGTCCAGGGGGGAGTGGTTGAGTCGCCCTTATCCTCCCGAAGCCCTGTGGCGTCGGCGTGTCGCCGTTCGGCCGGAGCGCGCGCGCGGGGCCATGGACGAGCTGACACGGCGGCGGGAGCAGGTAGGAGAAGGGGGAAGTTGGGCTGGGCCTTCGGCCAGGCGCCAGGTAAGCCTTCTGCACTTTTCCATTTTTCTGTTTTTCCTTTTTTAAAAAAATAGAGGCAGTTTTGGAAATATTTGGGCTTCCTAAACATTTTAGAAAAATGTGGGACTAGGCCACATAATTACTTGCATTATTTGGCACTACCACAAAAAGTTTGAGGGGCAACTGAATCCATTTGAATTTTTCACAAATAAAATAGCATTTTAAAATGCTGAAATGGCACTATTTAAATTGTTATAGTCCATCTTAGCTTAGAGGTGATGTTGTTTTCCTTAACAAACAATTGTTATGGAATTTTTGGTAAAGGATGAACTATTTTGCAGCAACTTTGGTGCAACTTCAAATTTCACTTACAAATGGAATTTGAATTCAGTGAAGGAGTTTGAAATGAGATATGATTCCATAGTGATCAAGCATTGCAAAGCAAAGTGACTTAGCATAATCATGAAGGATCACTGTAGCATAATACATAGGGGGTGTTACAGCGCCCGTCCAATCCAACTGTCGACAAGACAACAACCACGACGTGGAGAGCGTGGCTACAGTGCCCCCGGAACCGCTAACCGAGGCGACCAGCTCCCGGACGACCCGACACTATAGACGCAGCGCGTCAACCACTCCGCGGCGTCACGACTGACGTGCCACAGTGACGAGCAGCCGGCAGGCCCCATGGCCAATAGTGCTCCGCAGCCGGCGGGCCCCACTGAAGGCCAGAGACACTGGCAGCCGGGGCCCACCCCTCTTTCTTTAACGTTTTGTAACCTGGGAGGTCCAAGTATAAGACCTCCCAGAAGCCCCCCTAGGAGGGGGTCGGCTCATTCTACACACTCACACACTTTCACCCAAGGCAGAGAGAAGAGCTAGCTCTCTCTTCCTCCTCCACCCAAACAGCTCCAGGAGCAACCATGTACTCTCTGTGATCTTCATAGTGATCCTTGCAGGACTAGGGGTGTTACCTCCCTCGGAGGGCCCTGAACCTGGGTACGTCTCTGTGTCCTCAGTGCTCGTGCCCGATCTCATCTCCGGACGCCACCGGCGCACTTCGGCTCCAACCACCCTCGATAAGTCATCCCATTACATCTGCCGTGAGAACACCACGACAACCACGGGGGACCCGGACGCCAACACGAGGTCGACATCCATCGCCTCCTCCGCTGCGCGGGACTTCTGCACCGCGACCTCCACCATGACCATTGTTTCACCTTCCTTCTCCTCAGAGCTCGGCTCCAGAGGACTCGGGGGTTGGCCCGCCGCAAAGCGAGCTTGAGAATGGAGGTTTGTGGTGCCAAAAGCCGCCGCGATTTCTGCGCAGCGCTCCGGCATGAACATCTTATAGTACGTGATCTTGCTGTGCACCATGGCTATCCGGCGAACTAGGGGACGGCTGATGCAGGCTAGGGGATCGAAAGGTGGGAGAATGGCCTGGGAGGTGTGGTTTTGGGGCAGTGGTGACCGGCCGGCAATTGCAAGTAGCTGGCGTAGGCCGAGCCGCGAAGGTTCCGGTGTGAATACTAATACTGGTGACGACCGGTCAATCGGTTCTGATTAGTACACGGTCGGTCCGGCACGTCGCTCACCGAGTGCAACGCGCATCGTCTTGCGTTTTCGCTCGATTGTGGGATCGCAGTTGGGAGCAAACCAATGGTAGGCAAACTTTCCCCTCCCCCGCCCGCGTCGGCTGAATTTAGAAGAGAGAGACGAGTGATATAAAAAAAAATAGAAGAGAGAAACGAGGAGGGAGAGATTGTAGCATGGATTCCAAGAAATTTGTTGAGAGTGTGAGGTGGGCCATATGTTAATAAGGTAGGAGCACTCCATCTCTACTGCAGATGTTGTCAGTACTCCACTATACTAGTACACATATTGTACGTTGAAAAGCATAACGAAGATTGAATGCCCTTTACATATGATTTGCAAATGCTATGATCACCAATTCAAATATTTGAATTCACTTTAGGTTGAATTCTAATATTTGAAAGTTTTTTATGTTGGATTCAAATACCATGTGTCTTTCTTATGCATAATGTGTCTCACACACCCAACATAGAGTGTTGTCACATTTTTTTTTCTTTGACACACTCCCTCTCTGTATTACACACCCACTCGATCTCTCACGGTTTCATCTCGGGGACTCTCTCTCTCTCTCTTTCTCTCGCACAAACACACATACCACCTCTCTTTCTCTTTCTTCATGTCACACATGATCGATCTCTCGAGATATCGAGATTGTATCTCGCTCGTCATGTCGCTCTTTGACACACTCTAGCATGCATTAATTCTAAACAAGCCTTCATCTATGTTCTTTTAAGCATGCATTCATCTTTCTCTCCGCCCCCTATCTGGATCGGCCAATCGATCCATCTCCGCACCCACCGTAGTCCTCTTTCAGTCGATCTATAGCTAGATGGTATGTGACCGACTCGCGCACACACAACCCCCCACCCCCTCTCTTTCTCCACTCCACAGGATCATTTCTATCATGGACACACATCAAACCTTTATTTCCTTGCACGTCACACACTCGATCTCTCAACATCCATCGATCTCGTCAAGACGTGTCGGTTTACGTAACGAAGGGGTTGTCACTACTATATAGATGGGAAGCGACACGTAGTCGAGGAAACGCGAAACTTTAAACGAACCGTTTGTATGTATGCATGCCGGACAAATTACAACTTTGGACAAACTGGCACACCGTTGAACTATAGCATAAATACAGGGTCTAGGGCCACATGTCAATGGCACTCGGCGGAATGTGTGGGATGAGGCATGCGTGGGGATGGAGTCGGAGGGCGGCATGATCGATGGAGAAGAGGGTTGGAGAGGAATGAGAAAGAAGCAAAGCCGCATGCTTATATTTAGACGACTCACAAAACCGAGCTCGGTAACTAATTTTCCAAGCAACTTACATATAGTTAGAACATCTACAACCAGAACTTGGTAATTTGGACCCCTAAATGCAGGCATGGACCGGGCACACGTCAATTTTTCCTTCTCATAGCCGGACACCTCAATTAGCACACCTCAAATCTATACAAAGACATGCAACACACATTGTCCGGCTACTACATCAGGACATGCCATCGAACTAGCCAAATTTGGCTTTTTTCTACCTACTACATACTTGCTATAGCTATGGAGAAAATCACCCACGTTTACCATTGCCCTTTATAAGTGGGCCGACCCAGGTAGTTCATGGGTTCTAGAACCTTCCCAAACCGGGTTTTCTTATTTTTCCTGGTTTTTTTCTCCTTTTTCAATTTTGTTTTTATGTTTTTTGCTTTTTCATTTCGTTTTCTCGTTTTAGTTTCTTTTCTTTTTTGATTTTTAATTTCTTCCTTATTTCCGTTTTTTCTTCTTTGTTTTTCTTTTTTCTCGTTTTTGTGAACATTTTTTTTTAAATCGTGAACATTTCTTTTGTTCACTGAATTCAAAAAATGTTCATGAAATTCAAAATTTGTTCACCATAATTTTTAAAAATGTTCATCAAATTCAAAAAAAGTTCATCCAGTTTTCAAAAAGTTCATCCGAGTTTTCAAAAAAGTGTTCTTGAATTGAGAATTTGTTCATCAAGTTCAAAAAATGAAAAATATTCATCTAATCCAAAAAATGTTCATCGTATTCAAAATTTGTTCACCGTAATTTTTAAAAATGTTCATCCATTTTTGAAAAACTTTATCCAATATTTTTTAGAAAATGTTCTTTAATTGAGAATTTGTTCATCAAGTTCATAAAATGTTCATCAAGTTCATAAAATGTTCATCTGATATAAAAATGTTCAGCATTATCCAAATTCACCAACATTTTTTGAAATCATGAACATATTTTCAAATTCATGAACATTATTCGAATTCAGGGACATATTTTGGCTCCTCGAACTTTTTTGAAATTCACATTTTTTTTGAATTTTAGAAAGTTTTCGAAATCCCAAATTATTTAAAAAATAAAAAACAAAAACAAAAAAACGAAACAAGAAAATAGTGGGGCTCCCCGCTGCCGCTCATGGCCCACCCCAAAATGGAAATTTGTTCACAATTTTGAAATGTTTTTGTTTCAATAAATATTTGCTTTCCTAAATAAAAACGCATTCGAAATTCTCAAAAAAAAAGATCTATCTCCTTTCACAGTTATTATAAGCCGCCCTGCAACTTTTAGCCATGAAAATTATGTATTCCAGCGGTTATGTACCACTGCTTACTACAAGGAGGTGCCGAGTTCGAATCCTTGTGAGTCCATCTTTTTTAGGAATTTTATGCGAGTCTCACTACTTAAAAGATTGCGCTGCATAGTTTCCACGAAAGGTGTTCAGCTCCATCGGCTTGGTTCACGAATTGACGAGTCAGCGTCGCGAGTTCGAACCCAGCGCGCATCATTTTTACTGATTTTTTTTCGCCTCGCGGGGTTGGCTACCTGGGCCGGCCCGTTGGTTCGGCGCCTCTGCGAAGCCCCGCCGATCTGCCGCATAACGCGGCAGATAGGATTCGCCATAACGATGAGTGTGGCAGGCGGCCTAACGAAAGCAAAAACTGATCTTTCGGCCTGCATATCAGCTGGGCCGGACGGTTCGTGTAGTATAGTAGCCGTGGGCCTCCAGTGGCTGTCCGGCAAGGGCAAACACAGTATCCGGGATCCCCAATTCATCCACCAAACCCTAGTACCCTTACACACTCATGACTCATAGAGGCGTGACAGCATCCTCCTTCACTTCCCCAAGAAATCTACCCCGCCGGACCAGTCGAAGCAGAGACCCGTCCGTCGATGAATCCAGCGGCTGCCGGTGAGCTTGTTTCGAAGGTATCCCTTCTCCACCTCCGGTAGGATTTTTGGTTGCTTTGACTGTCCGAGATCTAGTTCAAGATCTTTCTTTCTTGGTTGTATATATATGGATACTTCAACCCACCCAGTTTCTCAGAGCGATTGCGACAGAGTAATCTGGGCAGTTTCTAGGGTATTTTTCTCGTAGTTTCCTCCTCCGATTTATTGGATATGGATAGTCCAATCCCTCCAATTTTCTTGCCAACCATATCGATCCACTAGTTGTGTGATGAGTCAGTGTTTGATAAATTTGTTCCTCGCTGTTCAGGCTGGCCTGAAAAGATCGATGATGAAAAACAAGCGCCGACTGATGAGAGGCGATGAAGGGCAACTCCCTTGCAAAAGATTAACTAGGCCAAGTGGGTCCATGCTGTTTCCCTTTCCCTGCAAGTACATATTCATATCAGAATAATAAAATTTACGGTTCTGTTAACTGTTTCACACATGATTTCATTCCAATTAACTAGGTTTGGACACGACTTCCGTAGCGAGATCGAGTAAATCCAGAAAAGGCGCCTTGAGTGCGCAAGTAGTTTCAAGACTACGTCAGAGTGTTGTAGCGCTGGCCTCATTTGATGGTTGGTGATTATCTGTTAATAATTTCTCATGTTACCTTGTTTTTGATGACCAGCTATTCAGTCTGCACGTGTGACTTTCTTTCCTGTAGGTGATACCAAGTTACGTGAATGCACAGGCATATGCATTGACACCTCATGTTCTGATGCTACAATCCTGACATCGAGGCAGTTGGTTCCACCTACTTGGCCTGCAAGTTTGAGGGTAACTTTTTCTCTACTCCTTGGATTATTAATTATGCTGCACCTGTAATCATTAATTCCCTCTTGTGCTCATTTCAGATTGAAGTACGCCTTCCCAATAATCGGATTGTCACTGGGTGGATAGAGGATCCTGGGATATATGTTGGATTTTTCATAGTCAACATTAAGAAAGTGTCTGGTTTTGCTGCTGCACATGTAAGTCTTGATTGTGACATGCAGTTTGAGCCTTATAGGAAGGTAGCAGCTGTATGTCGCCATTTCAGTTCAGGGTACATAAGTTACACAACAGGAGTGGAGCTTGCCTCTCCAAGCGCTCATATTGACGAGGAAATGCTAAGCACTTGCTGGATCCGCAAGGTGAACTAGCTGCTTTAATTTGTACTGTCAAACAAATAACTGTATGATGGTATAAATTGCTTAATCTATATTATACCATTGTATTCGCTGATGCATATCCTTAGTTTCAGGTATTAGAAATTGCAATTTTCATGCATAGCTTCATCCTCACTTTTGTGCTAGGTGGGAATTGGAGGTCCCCTTGTTGATTTTGATGGCAATTTTGTTGGGATGAACTGCTCTCGTACCAGAAAAAGAAAGACCCCCTACGTACAAAGGCTTTCGATTCTTCAATTCTTGCATATTCACAGGATGGTCAGGTATGTGTGCACTTTCAGTATTGATGAACCATACATTCTGTTTTGCTTACCCATGCATCTTTCTTACTGCATTCTGTACTACATCTTCCTCCCCTATTTCTATTTGAGTTTGTGTAAGGTGTATCATTCTGAAAGCCAAACAGCATGTTCTGAGGTTTGCAAGTTTGTCCCTAAGGCCATCTACAATGCAAGAGCGCTTGTTTGGATGCTTAGACAATAAAAAGAATTAATTAAGGAAGTAACATCGGTGTAGGAGTCCGTCTCTCCAACGTACGGGCGCCTATTTGAGCTCTAATGTGATTGTTTTTTGCGTAAAAGATATGTGCTGAAGCCTGGCGCCTGGCCTAATCGCCGGCGTTGTAGATGCCGTAAAGCTGTCCCATTAGTTATTTACTACCTGTGTTTTTTTGGCATCTCCTGTTGCTCGGCATCTGTGACCATCTCTTCATGTAGCCCAACAAGTGGCAGTTGCACTCTACTAGATTAAGGTTATTATTTCAATGCCGGCACTAATACGTATTTCTGCTACACTCTGAACTTACATTTAAGAAGACTCATGGAGAAATTGTTTATTGATGTTTTTATTAAATTTCTCTGTCTGCAACTAATTGGCTCCCTTGGTCAATAGCTCATTTTCTGTATGGTATGCTTTATCATGCCTTTGTGGATTTATCACAGTGAGTTTTCTACATTGTGCTGCAGTGTTAAGGAAGGGGTTGATGATGCTACAGGAGCATTCATAAAATGTCAGATGAAAGAACCCTGTGTCCGCAGTAGAGGAGGTGAGCAAAAGTATTTCATAGGGATATTGGCTGTAAGGCCAGCATTTGGCAGCCCTGGACCCAAGAGGTATGCCTGTGCCTTTGACAGCCGTCGAACCTCAAAAGGCAGGGAGGAAGAGGAGACGGGAAGTTACATTCATTGTGTCTTGCTTAGGTTGTTCCTTGGTGGGTCCCCCTTGTGTAGAGGTCTAACAATCCAAACAAATAACCAATTGAAGTCTCAGCTCAGATTGGCTACATACATGGCCAAGCTGAAAGATATCTTTTGATTTTCTGTGATAAACGACCTAACTGGGAGATTACTGGGATCCTGTCCACTAACTCGTGCGTGGTCATAGGATATTGTTAGTACTAACATATGGTCGCTTATGTCCTCAGTTCTTTTCGATGAGGTGAATGCCTGCTTGTTACTATGGAACGAACTCATAGAAATAAATCCAATCAGCCATGTGGCAGGTCAGTCTCGGTCTCTGCGAATCCACGGGAATAGAAACTTATTTGGAGTTAAAAAACAAGACAACTTAGAAACATCAAAACTGTGAGGAATACTCATATGACATAATTGGCAAACCCTAAAACAAGGTGTGGAAATGGTGGATTGATGACCCCACTAGTCAGAAGTCACTTTTGTTGGAGGGGAGGCGGGATGATGGATCGTCACCATCGATTCCAATATTTCTAGGATTATGGATTGAAACTACAAGGGCCTACAGTGACCCCTTGGCAGCTAATGTACATTGTACCTGTTTTGCTGAGTAGTTCCTTAATCCTTATGTTGCACATGCACACTTTAAAACCTTTATCAAGCACTTCATTTGTGTATCTGTATCATGCTAGCCGGGATTTACATTAATCGCCTCGAAGCTCCATTCAACGAGGATATCTGGATGGAACCATTCATAGATGTTCCTTTAGAAATGTATCAAAGTTTATATTTTTGGAAGGAAAATGCTGCCCCAGTTGCTTCAGAATCAAGCAAACATCTTGCTTCAAAAATGAATCGAAGTGTTGTCTCGCTTGCTTCATTCAATGGTGATGATTCTGTTATACAGTACGTACCTTTCCTGTTTTAATTGATCAATGATTGCTAACTGAAATTATTATCTCTGTAGGATTTGCAAAAAAATTTGCTTGCACAGGTGTATTTATAAAGTGCAATGCACGATCTGCAACAATTCTGACTTCAGCAAGTTTGGTTAGAGTTTCTGGCGATGCACACATGATTGATGATAACTTGAGGGTTGCTACTGCTAATTTCTATTTATTATTGTTTGCCTTTGTTTTGGATACTGGTTAACATATCCGTATCATTGCAGATTGAAGTTTGCCTTCCAAACCAATTTCGAGTCGTAGGGATATTGAACCGTTATAATTTACACTACAACGTTGCTCTTGTTGACATCATGGGATATTGGGGTCGTCGTGAAATAGAAATCTGTGCGCATCAAGCTACCTCATCTATGGACGTAATAGCTGTGGGTAGTCTTTTTGCGCGTCACAGACTAATGGCTGTCAAGGGGAAGGTGTTGATTGGCAAACAAAGCAAACTCGATTGCAAACAACTTTATGTCTCCACCTGTAAAATCACCAAGGTATTTCTTGTGGACTTCTCCTGTACCTTTAACATGCCAAAAAGTTATCAGCATTGGAATGCTAACATAAGCAATCACTACATGTATCAAACGATATGTGTGTAGGCTGGGATTGGGGGCCCTCTTATTGACACAGATGGGAATTTTGTCGGAATGAACTTTTATGATGAGGAAGAAACTCCGTTCCTGCCAAGGGATGTTATTCACCGCCTCTTGTTGAACGTAAATAAAGAACGGTATGTTTTTTTTTCTAAATAAAGAAGTTTCTAGGTTTTAGGGAAGTTATCCTGTCAGTTAGGATCAATGTGAACATCCATCTCTAGTTTTCACATTGTTCAATCATTTTCACTTGAACATTATTTGGGCCCAATTGATTTGGGCTGATATGACAGTGTGTATGTGCTATACACTTGTCTGTGTGCCGAAGTGTACTACTATTCTCTGATGTGGTGATGTAATGGTACACGATTCGGATAAATTAATTCATAGGTGTGTTCTGGTGTTATCTCTTATTATCATACTTCATACTGTACTTGTCCTTACCCTCACGGCTCACGCCTTCTCCTGCTTTGTCTTTTTTTAACACATTGTGGCTATGTCATTGGTTTAAAGTTACTCTTTTCTCGGGGTAAATTTTTTTGGGTGTAGTTGCAGGACTAGTGCAGATGATACTGTTATGGAGGGTGATGAAAACAGGCAATCTTTCTTACACATCTTAAAACAATGAACATATTGTTTCAAATAAATTTATTCAGCAACTCATATGCTTTTTGAAATGTCTGATACACAGCAGATGGTTGCTGCCTGGCGGGATACACAGAAATACTGATACCACTGCAGAGGGTGGTGGAAACAAGTAGTATTCTTTCTTACACATGTTAATACTATCTATCTGTACATTGTTAAAATAGATCTCTTCATTGACTTCAACTTTCTTGCTCATGACAGATGGCCATTGCCTAAGCCACGCCTCGTTGGTGTTAAAGGAGGCATGCCTCTACACGATTTTCTGTTCTAGTATTGATGATATTTTCTTGTTGGTTGGTTGTCTCACCTCCATTCTGAGCTGCCATTCGATGACGAGTACCGAGTAGTATTAATTATGCTTTTCCCATGACATACTTAGGCCTGCTAGTACTAGTAGTATTGACAATGTTTTCTTGGTGGTTGGCTGTCAGTCCTCCGTTCTTAACTTCTTGCTTTGTGTTGCTAGAGTTGTGCAAGTGTTATAGCTTCATTGTAAACCGAGTAAGGTTATGTTGTTCCATGTACGAGTTGGAATGTTGTGCCTTGTAAGTGGGTAAACCATGTCACAATCTCATGTGCTCTAAACATCGTGTTGTCAAGTGTTTTATGTTGTCTCGTCTCCTGGGTAACAACCAGCATCTTGTTTGATGATGACCTGCTTGTGGTTATACCATGACTCTAGATTGGAGTGTTTTTGTCTTGCTGCCTGTGGAAGACGATATAAATGCTGTCTGAAAACATAGGAGAGGCCCACACAGAATTGTCCAAAGCATGGCACTAGCCCGGCGCCACCAAACCGGGATGGGCTAGGCGGGGCCTGTAAACCGAGAAAAATGACGTGGTAATGTGGACTGTGCTTGGGCCGGCATTGTGATAATTGATCAATGGATTATATTTCGCAGTTGAGGTACGGAGACCTTGTTGAGACGTTAGCACCTAGATCACATAAAACATTACATTCATAATCTTTAATTTTTATTTTAATAGTAAGTTCTCATTCATCATGTAATTTTCTTGGAATTGATAATTCTAGTTCTATCTTTTTTTCATGAGCTTTAATCATATCTTTTACAATATGTTTAGTGAAAACTTTATTTTGTTCGTAAGCATTAGGTGAATTTATCATAGATTGCAATAAGGAAATACATTTAATCAAAGAGCAATTGTCATAACTAAAGTCTTTTTAATCCAAAGTAGTGCGTACATCATTATCTAAAGTCTTACCTCTTCAAACCCATTTTTAATAATTTTATCATTAAGATCATCGCCCTCTGAACAATTGAGACACCTTCTAGCTAAAATTAACTCATCTTCAGTTTCTTTTTCATAAGTTTTATATTATTAAACAAAGATTCAATAGGTGTCACACCAATCATTTTAACATCATCATGATTATGATAAAAATCGGGTGCGAGAGCTTTTTCTAGGAGTTCACGTTTGGCTCTAATCCGTTCAATTCTTTTTCTACTTTCATCCATAGTGACTTGAATAGACTTTAGAGATTCGGTAATATCCCTCTTAGGTGGAATAATTTTAATTTTAAGAGCATCCACATCATTAGCAATTCTATCCATGTTTCTAGCCATATCATCGACTTTATGTAATTTTTCTTCTACCATGGCATTAAACATCTTTTGAGAACTAATAAATTCTTTAATGTTGTTCTCAAGTTCAGTAGGTATCCTATTATTATTATTATTATTATTATTATTATTATTATTATTGTATAAATTACCATATATAATTATTAGAGGGATTACCGGGATACGGTCTAGGATTGAAATTCCCTCTATAAGTGTTTGATGATGTCTCCCCAGCAACAGCGCCAGAAATTCTTTCTGCTACTTGTGAGCTGTGTTGGGATTTTCCTCGAAGAGGAAGGGTGAAGCAATATAGTAGCGGATAAGTATTTCCTTCAGTAGAGAACCAAGGTTATCGAACCAATAGGAGAACCACGCAAACACCTGTCAACAGTACCTGCACACAAAAGAACAAATACTTGCACCCAACACGGGCAAGAGGGTGTCAATCCCCTTGAACTCGTTAATTGCGAGGATCAAAGCTGATAGTAGTAGATAGGTAAATTGCAAAGTAAAATAAAAGAAGTAAAATTGCAGCAAGGTGATTTTGGTTTTAGCAATATGATTAAAGTAGACCTGGGGCCATAGTTTTCACTAGAGGCATCTCTCTCATAAGGATAGCATACGGTGGGTAGACAAATTACTGTTGGGCAATTGATAGAAAAGCGCATAGTTATGAAGTTATTCATGGCATCATCATGTATATAGGCATTACGTCCGTGACAAGTAGACCGACTCCTGCCCGCATCGATGGTATTAAGTTCATGACAAACAGAGTAACGCTTTAAGCAAGATGACATAATGTAGATAGTATAAAACCAAGCAATATGATTAAACCCCGTCGTTTTCTCCTTAGTAGCAACAATACAATATGTGCCTCGCTACCCCTGATGTCACTGGGTGAGGACACTGCAAGATTGAACCCACTACTATGCACCACTTCCACTGAAGATTGATAGATCAACTTGGCCAAAGAAAACCCATAGATCGGAAAGCATTACATAGCTATAACAATCATACATAATAAAGTTCAGAAAAGACTCAGTTACTTTCAATGAATAATCTGATCATAAACCCACAATTCATCGGATCCCAACAAACACATCGCAAAAGAAGATTAACATCGAATTGATCTCAGGAGAGAACATTGTATTGAAGATCAAAGAGAGAGAGAGAGAGAAAGCCATCTAGATAATCACTATGGACCCGTAGTTCTGTGGTGGACTACTCACACATCATCGGAAGGCAGCAAGGTTGATGTAGAAGCCCTCCGTGATCGATTCCCCCTCCGGCAGAGTACCGGAAAAGGCCTCCAGATGGGATCACGGAAGAATAGAGACTTGCGGCGGCGGAAAAATTGTTTCGGGTGGCTCTCTGGGGGTTTTGGAATATTTGAGAATTTATAGCGCTGGAATTAGGTCAGACGGAGCCACGAGGGGCCCACAAGGCATCTGCCTTGCCATCTCCTCGTAGGTCTTCTGGTCCTCCCCTAAAGCTTCTAGGGTCTCTTTTGTCCAGAAAAAATCGTTAAAAAGTTTCGTAGCGTTTGGACTCCGTTTGGTACAGATTTTCTGTAAAACCAAAAACAAGCAGAAAACAGCAACTGGCACTAGGCACTGAGTTAATAGGTTAGTCCCCAAAAATGATATAAAATTGCATATAAAATATCTAAGAATGATAATATAATAGCATGAAACAATAAAAAATTATAGATACGTGGGAGACGTATCACCCCCCACAGTGAGATTGATAGAAGAAGATAGAGCTAGAGATAGGAGTGATCGGGCCCTCTAGAGAGTACCCCGACCAACTCTTTTTGTACACCCAAGCACTTGTAATCCCAAGTTTATATGGAATACTAACAGGACGTAGGGTTTTACGCCAGGATGGCGGCCTGAACCTGTATAAATCCTTTTGTGTTCTTTTTTCCCTAGCTGCCTTTGAGAGTTGATTGACTTGGTGTTTTAGCCCCTGGCCGAACTAACAAACACGGTGTATCCTTGATCCCTAGTGTCTGGAGGGTGGGGATCAAATCCCTGAAAGGGCAGCTCAGCTTCGAGACCTCACCCACAACCGCTCTGAGGGCGGCCCGGGCACTACTCCGTCACCCACCTACCTTCGTACAGGAACAGCCTCTTCTGGGCTCATGGTTCAGGGAGGTGGCAGAAATGGTAAGTTTGGCCAGGCAACGATCCGCGGGAAGCACGACCCGAACTCCCTCCAGACCTGGGCGCCCCCGGTCAGTGGCTTTGGTGGCCTCGCCCCGTCGTCCGGCAGAGGACGGCCGGCGTGTCACTGATCTCGGTCTCCCAGACCCAGGGAGACGAGAACACTCCTTGGGCCATACCCACTGCCGACATCGATCGCGGGCTTCCGGCGCAAGCCGGACAGGGGAATAATCCCGTCAAGGCGACGTGGATCCCCCCTTCCATCTTTAGGGGGCAGATGCCCCGGGCTTTTTCGGTGGCAAAGACTGCGCCCCTTTTTAGAGGAGGCTGCCAGGCCCTCTCCCCCGAACTCCGCCAAGTAATCTGGCCCCCAAAATTCCACCCGGACGTACCCAAGTACGACGGGGCTCAGGATCCAACGGAGTATCTGCAGCTATACACCACGGCGGTGTATGCCACTGGAGGGTCGGAGAAAGTCATTGCCAATTGGTTTCGCCTCGTCCTGAAGGGGGCAGCCCGGTCTTGGCTCATGAACCTCCCTCCCGCCTCGATCCGGTCATGGCAGGAGCTATGTGATCAGTTTGTTGGAAATTTCCAGGGTACTTGCAAGCGGGCAGGCATAGGGGAATATTTGTACGCAGTCGAACAGCGCCCGAATGAAACCTTACGGCAGTTTATTCAACGCTTTAGTACAGTCCACAACTCCATCCCAGGCATCTCCCCCCAAGCAATGATGATAGCCTTCAAGCTAGGGGTCAGGGATGTCAAGATGAGGGAAAAATTAGGAACCAAGGATATCCAGAGCATGGCCGAGCTGTTTGCCGTAGCTGACAAATGTGCCAGGGCGGCGGAAGCACGTGAATGGCCGCGTCGCACCAAAAATACGAGCGGCTCAGGCCCGTCATGAACGAATAACAAGGAGAAAAGAAGAAGGGTGGAAGCCGTTCTCACCGTCGAAACGCCGGAAGCTGCTGTTCTCGAGAACAAAGCTCCCAAACCGCCTCGGCCTCTTCATGGGGTTCGGAAGATGGAGGAGCTCTCCAAGGAGGGCATGGGTAAGTGGTGCAAGATCCACAATACCCATCGACACGATCTAGAAGAGTGTCGAGAGGTGCAAATCATGGCGGAAGAATGACGGAGGGAATGGCTCGGATACCTCGGGAGGAGGGATAACGATCACCCTCCCGCACCAAGCAACCCTCGTCGAGCACCTGAACGAAATAGGGAAAACCAGCCCGCGGGACGCGGGGCACGCAATAACTGCGCGAATAACCTAGAAGGGCATGGGGGCGCGGGAGGACACAATAGGGAGCCACCCCAGCTCCCCGCGCCGGTCCAAGGAGGAGGGGCTTGCTCGGACCATGGTTTTCAGGTAGCAAGAGACGTAGCGTGCGTCTATGGGGGAGCTTCCCTCCCGCACTCGCATCGGCTATTCAAGCTGATGAAAAGGGAGGTCAATGCCGTGGTTCCCTGCCAGGGTGGCCCACGAACTCTAAGGTGGTCTGAAACTATGATTAGCTTCGACTTGAAGGATCACCCGAAAAACACCTCCGCCGTGGGACGGCTTCCCCTAATCGTTTCCCCAACTACCAGCAACATCCTGGTGTCCCGTATGCTGGTTGACGGAGGCGCCGGTTTAAACCTCCTCTCTCCTCAGGTGCTGAAAAAAAAATGCAAATCCCCCTATGTCAACTGCACCCCACGCAGCCATTTTTAGGAGCCACGCCTGGCCATACGGTCCCCTTGGGCCAAATCTCACTCATGGTCACTTTCGGTAACGAGGACAACTATCGAACTGAATCCTTGGATTTCGACGTTGCAGAGTTTGGGTTACCGTACAATGGTATTCTAGGCCGACCTGCCCTAGCCAAATTCATGGTGGCATCTTACTACGTGTACATGACTATAAAGTTGCCGGGGCCAAAAGGGCCAATATTGGTCCCGGCCGATCTACCCGATGCGGTTGTGTGTGCCGAGAAGATGTACCTGGTTGCCATTGCCAAGGAAGGGTTGATCAAAAACGAAGAACCCGTTCTCCCTAGTCCTCGCAGGGCAAGGGTGTTTAAGGAAGCAGCGGTCACCACGAAGAACACCTTCCTCGGGAACGACCCTAGCCAGGTCGTTAAAATTTGGGATCAACTCAATCCCAAATAGGAAAGCGCGCTCGTCACCTTCCCGCGGGCAAACGCCAATGTATTTGCATGACAACCATCGGATATGCTCGGAGTCCCCAGGGAGGTGATCGAGCACCACTTATGCGTATGCCCGGGCGCGAGGCCCGTCAAACAGAAGGTCAGGCGTCAAGTGCCTGACCGACAGTGGTTTATACAAGAGGAAGTAGAGACGTTCCAGAAGGCGGGATTCATCCGAGAGGTTATGCATCCGGATTGGATCGCTAATCCGGTGGTAGTCCCCAAAGCCAACGGGGACATGCGAATGTGCATATACTTGAGCGATATCAACAAAGCCTGCCCCAAGGATCCCTACCCTTTGCCGCGCATCGACCAGATCATCTCCACCTCTGGGTGTGACTTACTATGCTTCCTGGATGCCTACTCCGGGTACCATCAGATCCGGATGGCAGAGGAGGACGAAGAAAAAACTACATTTATCTCACCCGTGGGCACTTTCTGCTATGTGTGCATGCCCTTCGGGTTGAAAAATGTGGGATCCACCTACCAACGGGAAATGAGGATCGCCCTCAGTTCACAAAATCGCGCGAAACGTGGAAGCATATATCGATGATTTGGTGGTCAAAATGCGAGACAAGTCAACACTCCTGGACCACTTGGCCGAGACCTTCGGAAACTTAAGGAGCATGCGTATGAAGCTCAACCCCGCCAAGTGCGTATTTGGGGTACCATCCAGGAAATTATTGGGATACCTGGAATACAGCAGAGGAATCAAAGTAAACCCAGAGAAGATAAGGGCCATCGAGCAGATGAGCCCCCCCGCCCGTCTCAAGGATGTGCAGGGACTCGCCGAATGCATGGCAGCATTAGGACGATTCGTCTCAAAATTAGGGGAAAAGGCTTTGCCTTTATTCAAGCTCCTCAAGAGAACCAACCCATTCCGATGGACCCCGGAGGCGGAACAGGCCTTGTAGCAGGTGAAGGCATACCTCACCTCAACCCCAGTTATCGTGGCCCCCGAGCCCCAAGAACCACTATTCTTATATATCGCCACCACTCCGCGGGTAGTGGGCGCGGCCCTGGTAGTTGAGCGAGGGGAGGTTATTCCATCGCCCGAAGAGATCAACGACCAAGAATCAGGGAGGCGCCTCGTCCAGTGTCCCGTATACTTCGTAAGCAAGGTGCTTGTCGGTTTCTAATAACCTACATATGAGTTGTAGAGCAACAACCCTTTGAGATTCGGCCAGGGACAGAACACGCCCAACAATCCTAGGTCATAAGTGAGAGATGTGGATGAACTACAGAAGAACACAAAGAGCTACCCAGGTTCGGGCCACCTTCTTGGTGTAATACCCTGCTCTTGCCTTGCTTGTATTTCAATGGAGAGAGCTACAATGTGTCTGTTATAGGGTGAAAAGATCGACCCCTTGTGAGGCTTTGGCCTCCCCTATTTATAGCGTCGGGCGAGGCCTTGCCGGGGCTCTATAGGTTGAATAAACATTGTGGTAGGCTAGCATAGCTTGTACTTTGATGGCATGGCCACCCATGGCACGCCTCGTACGTGATCATGATGACGTCCTTCCGGAGCTGCGTATTACCCCCCGGAACCCTCGCTTCCTCCTCCAGTATTCGTTGGGCGGTGATAAGGTACCACCGCTGTAGCAGCGTAGCTGGCAGGTGAATCTTACTGTAGCCATAGGAGAAAACTTCGTCCACACGGTGCCTTATTGGGACGTATCTCAGCTCGCTCCCTGGTCGCCGTCCCGAGAGACAAAGACTTCTGTATCCTTATCCTAGAGTAGAGACCAAGGCCTCCCGGAAATGTTGCCCCTGTCCTCCTGGGCTCGCCCCGCGAGACTCCCCGAGGCTTTCTGGTAGATGCCTTCTTCTAAATCATCCTCCCGGGGGCGGGCAAGGAACCGATGAGCATTGCAATACCTCAAAGCGCTTCCTTCGAAGCGAAGCCAAGCGCGAGGCTTCTTTGTTTAATCCCAGGGTGTCAGGCTGCCACTACCCTAGTTTTCCTTACACCGACAGTAGCCCCCAGGCCCATTTTTCCTCTCTCAATGGTAGTAGTGAAGAGGGGGATGGGGCCAAGAAGCCTTAGGGAAAGGACATGTCGCAGCCCAAACCGCTCCTTGGGGACTAACGAAGCCAGGCTTCGTCTGGTCACGAGCGTGGGGGCTAATTGATTACCCTGCACGAGGGTAGGCTGCCTTCTCGGTTCTCGCATAGGCCCCTGCGCTCTTGAAAGATCGTGGGCCCTCATGTGCCCAGGCGGGCAGTTACCTTATCGCCCGTTTCCCTGATTAAAAGGAGAAAACCAAACGACACCAAGCAGTCCATCTCTTCCGCCCTTCCTTGCTGCTCCTCTGTCGCCCGAAACCTCCCGCCGTCCTTCTGCGAGCCATGGTGTCCCGCAATCCCTCTTCAAAAGAGGGGATGGGAGGAGACAACAAAGCGACAGCTCGAGGGGAGCTTCTCCCGGCCCTACACGCGTCGGCCTTCCCAGACACCCGGAGCTTGAGGAAGTTTGGGTTTCTGGTAGGAGGTACGAACCATTCATGGGGGCGGACGGACCTCATTCCGATGGGTGACGCAGCGGAGAACCACACGACGGTCCCTATGTTCCTCAACTTTCTCGCCGCCGGTTTAGTCCCTCCTTTCTCCAACTTCTTCATGGCGACTCTGGAGCATTTTCAACTCCAGATGCTTCATCTTCATCCCAACGCCGTTTTGGTTCTGGCAATCTTCTCCCATCTATGCGAGGGATTCGTGGGGGTTAGGCCGTCCCTTGAGCTCTTCCGACATTTCTTCTCTGCGCGTCGGATTCCAGGGAATCAGACCTCTGGCTGTGTGATCTTCCGTCCCGCAAGTAGGAAGGCTGAGGCTAATTTTATTTCGTTGAACCTCCACAAACCCCTAGACTAATGGCGCCAGAACTGGATGTTGGTTGACACCCGATGGAAGTTCATCCACCTTCGCACGCCCCTCGTCCCCGCGGAGGAAGATGACGGGTGGATGGGCCGTCCGGCCGGGAACGCCTTTGGCCCGGTTCTTAGACGCATCAAGCGCCTCGCGGAGGAAGGTCTTGACGGGCGCATGGTAGCCCTCAGTTTTTTTGGATGCGGGTAGCCCCCTTGCAAGACCAACAACTTCCGTTGTGGATGTACCAGAGGCTTACGGACCCGAGGCGCCTTCACTTGTTTGCTATCGAAGACAAGAAACTGAAATGGATCATGAAGATTCTTTTCCGTGCTGAGGGCGGCCCAGGCCTCCCTCTTTTTGTTCTGATGCTGCACGCCGATGGGGCGCGCGAGGCCATCTTGGAGGATTTGCCAGAGTGCGATAGGTGGGGCATCGTGCCCAAAGGTGCTGGGGACATTGGTCGTCCTGACCCCTTCCCGGGGCGGCCGAAGTCGTCCCAACCCGATCATGTAGCGATCCTGGGAGAGGGCGATGGAGGAAGAGAGGATGGCGACGCCAAAGTTTCCTTGTCCATTCCGCCTTCGCGGACCGTTTTGCAAACACTTGCTAAGAAAAGGGGGGCGTCGCCTCTAGGCGTCCCGGAGCCGTACGGGCGATCCAAGCGAGCGTGCCGATCGACCGTCATCGCCGTACGAGGGTAAGAATCACCCTTCCTCCCTTTTCATTACTTTCTTCTTAGACTGGCTCGTCCTGATCACAGTTATCCTTTTCATGAGCAGCCCTGAAGGTCCGAACGACAAAGTGGTGGCGGCGGATCCACCCCTTCAGGCCGAAACTTCCGCCGAAAGGCCGAAGCCGGGATCCGGGGCTGTGGCGGAGTCCGGAGCACCCTCTGACAAGGCGTCCTTGACTTTGCCTTACCCCCCGCACTTGCCGAGAAGGCAGTGGCGTGCTACGGATATGTAAGTTTTCGGGTTGCTCTGTTTGCTGTGCCGTTCTTTGGACGGCCGTCTTATCTTTTTCGGATGCACACCCCGCAGTCTTGGCCCTGACGAAAGAGGCGCTCCCGGAGGATCCTGGTCGTGGGGGGCATTTGGATGATCACGAACTTCGCCAGAGCTCTGAGAAGACAGGTTCGGTCGGCTTACTTCGACCGGGCCTTTATTCACTTTATTCGGCCATCCCCTTCTTACGAGGTCCTTTTTTTCGTAGGTGATCCTGTTTGTGCCATTGGGGAGAATCCCGTGGTCGTCCAGTGAGCGGATGGGGGAACCCCCGGAAGGATCAACATGGAGGCGTCGGCGCGGCGGGCGTCCGAGTCTAAGCGGACCCGGAGGCCGCAGGAGCTGGTGTGGTTCGCACGCCAGAGGGCTTGGCCGGACCCGTCCGGTCCAAAAGCGCGCCAGGAGGGTCCTTGGATACCCTGATGCCTCCCGGCCTGTCTAGTCAGGGTGGGGAGGCCTCTCGGGAGCCGTCGCTGCAGCCCTTGGCCTCCAGGGCCGGGAGGATCCATGTCCCGGCGTTGACCTTGAGCGGCTGCAGTGGTGGAGATACAGGTACATCTCCTGATGATCCTTTCAAGGCGGCGCATCTGGCGATCGATCGTCTAGACGCTGGTCTGGCGGCCGAGAAAGCCAATCTAGCCCGCGGCCAGTACCTTCTGCGTGAAGCCTAGAAGACGTACTTCCTCCGCTTGGAATGCGCCCGCCAGGAGAATGAGGTCGCCCGCTCACGCGTGGCCCCGGCCTTGACTGGCGCCCAAAGCTTCCTGGGGGAGCAGCCGAAGGGACCCCCCATCTCTGAGACCTGCCCATTTGTCGCCCGGGGATACTCTGGATGCCCGTGAGGTGGCCGTGGCCGATCGGGAGGCCGATGCCGCAGCGCGCGAAGCGGAGATCGAGAAGACGGCGTCGGACCTCGCGCCGAGAGGGAGAGGCTGAAGTTGCTTGAGGAGGGGCTGTTTGCCCGGGAAGCAAGGCTCGAGAAACGCGAGGCCGCGTTCTCACGCCGAGAGGCCACCCACCAAGCCAACGTTGAGGCCGCCGATGCTCGACTGAGGGAGCGCCGCGACCAGCAAGAGGCTCAGAACAAGAAGACCCTCGCGGATGCCCTCCTTAAGCAGAGAGAAGAAGTCCGTTCCGAGTATCAGCGGAAGTTGACCTTCCAGGAGACGCGCTTCACGGAGAAAAGTAAAGCCCTAGAGGCCAAACGCCAGGATCTGGAGAGGCAGCTGGGCTCTTTGATGGGCTCCCTTAATGAAGCAAGATCTTTGGTGGGCGCCAGTGAGAAGGCCCAGGGCGAAGCCCTGCAGAAGCTCTCAGATGGCCAGGCTGAGCTGTCACACCTCGAGAAGCAAAACGCTCAGTTGGTGAGCAATTTTGCGACGTGGGGCGAGGAGATAGATCAACTTCGGGGGCAATCGCATCTTCCGGATTGCTGGGCAGCTGCAGATGGCTCTCCCGGGGTCCCCCAACTTCCAAGATGATGATGTAGGGAGCTGTCGGGGAGAGGAATTTGTGCTAAGGGAAACCCTCCAAAAACCCTGGTTCAATCACTAGGGGCCCTGTTCGCTACCTATCAACCGGACGGTGACCTTGGCGAGGCTACGAGCGAGCGGAGCGCGACGGGCACACGCAAGGCACGGCAGGGACACGAGGATCTACCCAGTTTCGGGCCACCGAGCGGTGTAAAGCCCTACTCTTGCTTGTCTGGGATTGCTCTAGAGGTAGTGCACGAGTGTTACAAGGTAGGCGAAGGTGGAAATGGCCGACCCTTTCTAAGGTAGCAGCACTGCCCCTTATATAGCTGCCTTGGTCCTCTTCCCCGAAAATATTGGCGGGAAGGGTTGCCATAGAACGGCAGTTCAAAGGGGGACAGACGCTCAGCCCTATCCTGACAAAAGCGGTCTTCGCCTGCAAAAGACACCATCCATGATGCGTTGGTGGGCTCGGCGATGACATCTGCGCTAGCGGGGCAGGTCATCGTGGTCTTCTTGCACCAAAATGGCAAGCTTTGGAACTTGCTTTGGGGGAGGCAGGTGCCACTGCTCCCTTATCACTGAAGAGGAAATCTTCCCCGACCGCGCCTGCTGGTACGGCCTCTGCTGTCGTCATCTTGCGCAGGTGAGTCACCCACGTGGTGGCCACGCAGCCACGCGACCCGTGCCGCGTGGCTCCCCGCGCGAAGGGCCTCGCGGGAGTCCGCCTCACGAGAGGGGCCTCGCGAGGCTGCCTGCTGCAGGAGGTGGTCTTCGGTAGGGCCTCCCCTCACGGAGAGGGTCCTCGCGAGGTGTTTTGCATCGTGGCTCCCACGGCTGGGCCGCCTCTTGAGCTCTTTGCCAGGTGTCGCTTCTCGGGCCGCTGGCAGATGGCCCGTGGTACCCTGGTTTCCACTGGGCCAACAGTAGCCCTCAGGCCCGCGGCGCGCACTTATCCGCCCGTTGGGAACGAAACGGCACGGGGCCTAAGAGGACTGCCGGGCCTAGGTAGCGACGCGTGGCAGCACGACGGGACAGAGACGCCCCCCACTTCCTCCACGACGCCTCGGTAACAGCCCGGCCTGCCAAAAAACTGACCCGCGCGTGGTGCAGGTACCATCATTGCCTTCCTTCGCATGATTCGCCTCCCTCGCACGCTGCTCCCTGCAATCTCCTCCTCCTGCTCCCAAGCTTCCTCTGTGACCATGGCTCCCTCCGCCAAGAAGAACAAGGAGCCGGCGGCAGTGAAGTTGGAGCTGGCTCTACTGAGGTCCAATGTCCTCAACGAGGAGGGGCTGGACAAGGTGCGCCCCATGGTGGCCTGCGACCACAACGAGTGGAAGGCCATGCGGATCTGGCCCGCCTCGCGTCGGGCTCGCGATCTGGAGGTGATAACCCACAAGTATAGGGGATCGCAACAGTTTTCGAGGGTAGAGTATTCAACCCAAATTTATTGATTCGACACAAGGGGAGCCAAAGAATATTCGCAAGTATTAGCAGTTGAGTTGTCAATTCAACCACACCTGGAGACTAAATATCTGCGGCAGAGTGATCAGTAGCACAGTAGTATGATAGGTTGATAGCAGTAGCAATAACAATAACAGTAGCAGTAACGGTAACAGCAGTAGCAGTAGCAATTGTAACAGCAGCAGCAACAGTAGTAACTTAGCAAGATTCAATATATGAAAAGCTCGTAGGCATTGGATCGGTGATATTCATTGGATAACATTCATCATGTAACAGTTATAACCTAGGGCGACACAGAACTAGTTCCAATTCATCAATGTAATGTAGGCATGTATTCCGTACATAGTCATACGTGCTTGCGATAAGAACTTGCATGACATCTTTTATCCTACCCTCCCGTGGCAGCGGGGTCCATAAGGAAACTAAGGGATATTAAGGCCTCCTTTTAATAGAGAACCGGAACAAAGCATTAACACTTAGTGAATACATGAACTCCTCAAACTATGGCAATCACCGGAAAGAATCCCAATTATTGTCACCTTGGGGTATGCGGATCATAACACATAGTAGGTACATATAACTTGCAAGATCGGATCAAGAACACAAATATATTGATGAAAACATAAAGGGTTCAGATCTAGAATCATGGCACTCGGGCCCTAGTGACAAGCATTAAACATAGCAAAGTCATAGCAACATCAATCTCAGAACATAGTGGGTACTAGGGATCAAGCCCTAACAAAACTAACTCGATTACATGATAAATCTCATCCAACTCATAACCGTCCAGCAAGCCTACGAAGGAACTACTCACTCCCGGCGGTGAGCATCATGAAATTGGTGATGAAGGATGGTTGATGATGACGATGCCGGAAGATCCCCCTCTCCGGAGCCCTGAACGGACTCCAGATCTGGCCTCCCGATGAAGAACAGGAGGTGGCGGCGGCTCCGTATCGTGAAACGCAATAAAACTTCCTCTCTTATTTTTCTCTCTGGAAAACTGAATTTATAGCGTTGGAAATAGGTCAAACGGAGCCACGTGGGCCCCACGAGGTACCAGGGCGCGCCTGGGGGGGGGGGGGGTGGCGCGCCCTGGTGCCTCGTGGGCACTGGGTGGCCCCCCCTCCAGTAGTTCTTGATGGCAATATTTTTTATATATTCAATAAAAAATCTCCAGAAAGTTTCATCCAATTCCAAGAACTTTGATTTTCTGCACAAAAACAACATCATGGCAATTCTGCTAAAAACAGCGTCAGTCTGGGTTAGTTCCATTCAAATCATGCAAATTAGGGGCCAAAACAAGAGCAAAAGTGTTTGGAAAAGTAGATACGACGGAGACGTATCAGGAGGCCACAACTTTCCCCTTCTTTGTCCATACCATCTATGCCGGCTTGGTGCCGCCCTTCTCCGATTTCCTCTGCGCCATCCTCGCCCGTTACCAAATCCACGCGCTCCATCTCCAACCCAACTCCATCTTCCACCTCGCCATCTTCGCCTATCTCTGCGAGGGTTTTTGGGCATGATGCCCTTGGTGGCTCTCTTCCGGACCTTCTACAGCCTGCAGCTGACGGCGCACTCGGGGTGTGCATCGTTCCGCATCGTCGACGGGATGGTGACGGTGTCCTGGACTAGGGGGTACTAACCTAGACGGCCCATAGTCCTCGGGCTGGGCCCAAAGGCCCTGTTCTCATCCAGATGGACTCCGGAAGCTATGACATGATCAAGATTGCATCTGCCGAAGACTTGGAGTATACCCCAAGACATCTCCTGCCGCCTCCATACGCATCCCTAGATACCGCCTATGTAACCCTAGATGCCCTACCTGGCGTGTATATAAGCCGGAGGGTTTAGCCTGTAGAGGACACGGAATCACAATCACCATCCACCTAGCCCTAGAGTTAGGCTTCTCCTTACGATCTCGGGGTAGATCAAGCTTGTACTCGGTACTTCATCATCAATATAAACAAGAGCAGGACGTAGGGTTTTACCTCCATAGAGACGGCCCGAACCTGGGTAAACACGGTCTCCTTCGTCCCTGTTACCATTGATCACAGATCCACAGATCGGGACCCCCTACCCCAAGGTCAGCCGGTTTTTACACCGACACTGGTGCTTTCATTGAGAGTTCCGCTGTGAGATCAAAGAAGGATCGATGACTTGAATACTATAAATTGTTTCCACATTAAAAGAGTAATGTTCAGTAAAAGGGTATTCATAATTATGACAAGTTGCATAATAATCATCATCACTACTTTTTATAACATAAGTATCATCATAATAATCATCATAAGTAGCAACTTTGTTCTCATCATAATCAATTGAAACCTCTTCTGAAATAGTGGATTCAACATTAAATAAAGTCATGACCTCTCCAAATC
This sequence comes from Elymus sibiricus, assembly GCA_039707655.1. Lineage (NCBI taxonomy): Eukaryota > Viridiplantae > Streptophyta > Magnoliopsida > Poales > Poaceae > Elymus > Elymus sibiricus. Next base: position 67,236,014 of record CM077672.1, read on the forward strand.
CACTTTTATCATTATTATAAGATTGAACACCCTCCAAAATAGTAGGATAATTATTACCTAAAGTTGACACTCTTCCAAACCCACTTTCATTTTTATTGCAATCATCATAGATAGGAGGCATGTTATCATCATAATAAATTTGCTCATCAAAAGTAGGGGGGATAAAAAGATCATCCTCATTAAGCATAGCATCCCCAAGCTTAGGATAAACATTATTTGCAGCAAATAAATTCTCAAACATGTCATTCCAATCAAACATAGCATCCCCAAGCATGTGGGTTTGCATATCATTAGCATAATCACTCTTATCATCAATAGTATGAATAGCACCAACAATATAACAATTATTATCATCATAATTTCCCAAGTTGGTGCCAAAAAGATTTTCAAGATTATAAGAAGTATCGTTATCTTCCCAATCATAATCATCACAACAAGCAATAGGCATAACAAAATCATCATCAAGTGTATCATCTTCCACAATTATTTTTGATTTATTCTCATGAGGCACAACAATAATTGGAGCAACATTATTTGGGAGAGATATCTCTTTACCTCTACTTTTCCTTCTTTTCTTCTTCTTCACCTCATTATGTGTGGGTTTATTTAATTTTTCTGAGCTTCTTATTGAAGAGATTGGTTGGATAGGAAGCTCTTCCTCGTTACCTATTTCATCATGAGATAAAATAGGAGGGAAAGGGGGGAACTTTACCCTTCCATTAGTATTTCTTTTATATTCTATTTGTTTTCCCGTCTTTCTATAGTTGGCTATATAAGCATTCTCATTGCAATTCACCACACAAAACATATAGATTTCCTTTAGATTAGTTTCAATGTCGTCTGTGAGGATGAATACTTCAAACCAACTATTTTTATGTGTCAATTCTTCACACCCCAAAAATAGAAAAAGCTCATTATAAAGTTCAAGGGTGATCAAATCATTACAATATTTGGCCATGATTCGATCATGAAAAAGTATGCATTGAAAATTAAGATGACCAACCTTATTGCAAAGTTCACAAGTAATGCGATGAAGAGAGCATAATTTCGTGGCAAATTTATTATCATGTTTATGCTTCTTACAAAATCTATCATCCCTATAAAGCATGTCTTCACAAATTTTATGCACTCCACAAAAATTGACATGCTTATAAGAAACTTTTTTATCACGACTAGTGCAATCATCATTAGCATTTTGGATATTCAAAGCATTCATACTAACAATATTGCAATCATGCTTATCATTCAAAGATTCTATGCCAAACATTTTATTGAATTCTTCTTCTAACACTTTGGCACAATTTTCCGATCCATCATTTTTAAGAAAGATATTATAGAGATGAAGTAATTGAGGCAACCTCAATTCCATTTTTTTGTAGTTTTCTTTTATAAACCAAACTAGTGATAAAACAAGAAACTAAAAGATTCAATTGCAAGATCTAAAGATATACCTTCAAGCACTCACCTCCCCGGCAACGGCGCCAGAAAAGAGCTTGATGTCTACTACGCAACTTTATTTCTTGTAGACTTTGTTGGGCCTCCAAGTGCAGAGTTTTGTAGGACAGCAACAAATTTCCCTCAAATGGATGACCTAAGGTTTATCAATCTGTGGGAGGCGTAGGATGAAGATGGTCTCTCTCAAACAACCCTGCAATCAAATACAAGAAATCTCTAGTGTCCCCAACACACTCAATACAATGGTAAATTGTATAGGTGCACTAGTTCGGCGAAGAGATGATGATACAAGTGTAGTATGGATAGTAGATATAGGTTTTTATAATCTGAAATAATAAAAACAGCAAGGTAGCAAGTAACAAAAGTGAGCACAAACGGTATTTCAATGCTTGAAAACAAGGCCTAGGGTTCATACTTTCACTAGTGCAATCTCTCAACAGTGCTAACATAATTGAATCATATAACAATCCCTTAACGTGCGATCAAGAATCACTCCAAAGTTCCTATTAGCGGAGAACATAAGAAAGAAATTGTTGTAGGGTACGAAACCACCTCAAAGTTATCCTTTCCGATCAATCTATTGAGCCATCCCTATAAGTGTCACAAACAGCCCTAGAGTTCGTACTAAAATAACACCATATGATACGCATGAACCAACTCTAATGTCACCTAGATACTCCGATGTCACCACAAGTATCCGTGAGTTGATTATTCGATATGCATCAAACAACTTCAGATTCATAATATTCAATCCACACAAAGAACTTCAAAGAGCACCCCAAAGTTTCTTATCAGAGAAAAGAAAATGAAAGCGTGCAACCAACCCCTATGCCTAGATCACCCCAAGGTCACGGGAATCCGCAAGTTGATTACCAAAACATACATCAAGTGACTCAATAGAATACCCCATTGTCACCAAGGGTATCCACATGCAAGACATATATCAAGTGTTCTCAAATCTGAAATATTCAATCCGACAATAACGAAACCTCAAAGGGAAAGACTCAATTCATCACAAGAAGATAGAGAGGGAAGAAACACCATATGATCCAACTATATTAACAAAGCTCGTGGTACATCAAGATCGTGCCAAATCAAGAACACGAGAGAGAGATCAAACACATAGCTACTGGTACATACCCTCAGCCCCAAGGGTGAACTACTCCCTCCTCGTCATGGAGACCGCCGGGATGATGAAGATGGCCTCCGGTGATGATTCCCCCCTTCGACAGAGTGCCGGAACAAGGCTCCGGATGAGATCACTTCGGTACAGAGGCTTGCGGTGGCGGCGTGGAAGTTCTAGGTTTCTTTCTGGGGTTTTTGGTATTTATAGGAATTTTTGGTGTTGGATTTATGTCAAGGGGGCCCACGAGGGAGTGACAAGCTCGGGGGGCGCGCCCTAGGGGGGTGGGCGCCCCCCCAGGCTTGTCGTGCCCTCGTGGCTCTTCTAGCACTTCCTCGAAGCTTCGGGGGTCTCTTTTTGTCCATAAAATTCACCGTAAATTTTCAGCCCAATCCGAGAACTTTTATTTCTGCACAAAAAACAACACCATGGTAGTTCTGCTGAAAACAATGTCAGTCCGGGTTAGTTCCATTCAAATCATACCAAAACCATATAAAATTGTTGTAAACATGGAATGAATACTTCATAAATTATAGATACGTTGGAGACGTATCACGAGACTGCTCGGTTTCGAGGTCCCGCCCACCCGATCTGTTTTACAGACAGGGTAATGGAACATCAGTTCCCTGACGGGTTTAAACCCATCAACATCGAGTTGTACGATGGTACTACTGACCCAGCGGTGTGGATCGAAGATTTCCTTCTCCACATCCACATGGCGCATGGAGATGACCTCCACGCCATGAAATATCTGCCGCTCAAATTAAAGGGGCTGGCGAGGCACTGGCTTAACAGCCTGCCTCCTCATTCCATTGGAAGCTGGGAAGCACTTGAGGACGCCTTCAGGGCTAACTTCCAGGGAACATATGTCCGGCCTCCAGATGCCGACGACCTCAGCCACGTCATTCAACAGCCCGGCGAGTCGGCAAGGAAGTTCTGGAACAGGTTCTTAACTAAAAAGAACCAAATTATGGACTGCCCCGACGCCGAGGCTATCGCCAGTTTCCGGCATAGCATCCGAGACGAGTGGCTCGCACGCCAGCTCGGGCAGGATAAGCCGAGGACCATGGCGGCCCTCACCTCGCTCATGACCCGCTTTTGCATGGGAGAGGATAGCTGGCTGGCCCGCAGTACTCACAACGGCGAGGCCGGCACCTCAGAAACTCGTGACGCCAATGGCAAGCCGAGGCACAGTAAAAATGGTGGGAGCGACACCGAGGACGTCGCAGTGAATGTAGGGTTCAACAGACCTAGATCTGGTTAGAAAAAGAGGCCCTTTAAAGGGAGCAAAGATGGACCCAGCCAGCTCGATAAGATCCTCGATAGGCCATGTCAAATCCATGGCACCTCGGACAAGCTAGCAAACCACACCAACCGGAACTACTGGGTATTCAAGTAGGCCGGAAAGATAGCGACAGAGGACCAAAGTAAAGCCCAACCTTGCAGCGAAGACGAGGATGAACCTCGCCGATCCAACAATGGCAACCATAAGCAATTCCCTCCCGAGGTGAGGGACATAAACATGATTTACGTAACCCACATTCTGAAGAAGGAGAGGAAGCGAGTGCTTCGGGACATTTACGCCCTAGAGCCCGTGGCCCTGAAGTTTAACCCATGGTCGGCTTGCCCAATCACATTCGACAAACATGATCACCCAGCCAGCATCCGACATGGAGGTTCGGCTGCTTTGGTCCTGAACCTGATCGTCGACGGGTTCCATCTGACGCGCGTCCTCGTGGACGGAGGCAGTAGCCTCAATTTAATCTACGCGGACACGATCAGGAAAATGGGCATAGACTCATCTAGGATCAAACCCAGCACCACCACCTTCAAAGGTGTCATACCAGGTGTCGAGGCTCGCTAAACGGGAACAGTAACACTGGAAGTACTCTTCGGGTCACCCGAGAACTTCCGAAGTGAAGAGTTAATCTTCGATATCGTCCCTTTTCGGAGCGGATACCACGCGCTGCTCGGGCGCACCGCATTCGCCCGCTTCAACGCAGTCCCGCATTACTATTGGGGAACGTTGCATGGAAAACAAAAAATTTCTACGCACACGCAAGATCTATCCATGGAGATGCATAGCTACGAGAGGGGGAGTGTGTTTACGTACCCTCGTAGACCGTAAGCGGAAGCGTTAGAACAACGCGGTTGATGTCGTCGAACAACTTCACGATCCAACCGACCGAGTACCGAACGTACGGCACCTCCGCGTTCAGCACACGTTCAGGTCGGTGACGTCCTCGACTTCTTGATCCAGCAAGATGGCGAGGTAGTGGATGAGTTCCGGCAGCACGACGGCGTGGTGACGGTGATGGTAATGCTATCTCCACAGGGCTTCGCCCAAGCACTGCGAAAATATGACCGAGGGACGGAACTGTGGAGGGGGGCGCCGCACACGGCTAAGACAATGTTGTGTCTTCTTTGGGGCGCCCCCTCTCCTCTATTTATATATGTGTAGGGGCTTGGAGTAGAAGGAATAGTGCCACGTGAACAGTAACCGTGAATAGTACACACGTGGACTTGGACTCCAAAGTCCAATCCTATTCCTACTAGGACTCTCCCTTTTTTCCTTCCCTAGCTGCGTGGGCTTTTGAGGACTTGGTGCGCCTGGCCCAATAAGGCCAGGGCGCCTCCCCTTAGCCCATGCCAGCCCTTGGGACGTGGTGGACCCACTTGTGGACTTTCGGACCCCTCCGGAATCCTCCGGAACCTTCTAGAAGCTTCCCGGTACAATACCGAAAAAACTGCACTTTTTTCCGGAACCCAAAATATGACTTCCCATATATAAATCTTTACCTCTCGACCATTCCGAGACTCCTCGTGACGTCCGGGATCTCATCCGGGACTCCGAACAATATTCGGTTACCAATTCACATAACTCATATAACACTATATCGTCAACGAACGTTAAGCGTGCGGACCCTACGGGTTCGGGGATGATGTAGACATGACCGAGACTCCTCTCCGGTCAATAACCAATAGCGGAACCTGGATGCCCATATTGGTTCCTACATATTCCACGAAGATCTTATCGGTCGAACCGCAATGACAACATACGTAATTCCCTTTGTCCGTCGGTATGTTACTTGCCCGAGATTCGATCGTCGGTATCTCCATACCTAGTTCAATCTCGTTACCGGCAAGTCTCTTTACTCGTTCCGTAATACATCATCCCGTAACTAACTCCTTAGTCACTTTGCTTGCAAGCTTCTTATGATGTGCATTACCGAGAGGGCCCAGAGATACCTCTCCGAAACACGGAGTGAAAAATCCCAGTCTCGATCCATGCCAACTCAACGGACACCTTCGGAGATACCTGTAGAGCATCTTTATGATCACCCAGTTACGTTGTGACGTTTGATAGCACACAAGGTATTCTTCCGGTATCCGGGAGTTGCATGATCTCATGGTCTGAGGAACATGTATTTGACATTCAAGAAAGCAGTAGCAATAAACAGAACGATCATATGCTAAGCTAACGGATGGGTCTTGTCCATCACATCATTCTTCTAATGATGTGATCCCGTTATCAAATGACAACTCATGTCTATGGTTAGGAAACCTTAACCATCTTTGATCAACGAGCTAGTCAGGTAGAGGCTCACTAGGGACACGGTATTTGTTTATGTATTCACACATGTATTTAAGTTTCCGGTCAATACAATTCTAGCATGAATAATAAACCTTTATCATGAACAAGGAAATATAAAATAATAACAACTTTATTATTGCCTCTAGGGCATATTTCCATCAATTACGCATACTTAAAGATGAAAATGCCAGGACCAAACGGTGTCATTACAGTCAATGGTAACACCGAACGTTCCCTCCGAACAGAGGAACAGACCGCGGCTTTTGCAGCCGAGGTAGAGGCAACCGAGGAGGCAGCTCGCCACATGCCCAGCTCCTCAAAGCGCACGTGGGCTACGCAGTCCGACCTCGGTCAGACAACCGTTCCCCCAAAATAGGGGCACGGTCTCCTCGTTAGCCTCCCCTTGGAAGGGCATTACGTCCCAAGGGTGCACAATTTTGCACTAAAAATTCCATGGGCAGCCGAGGAGCCGATGCAAAAAATGCGTTGTCACCAGCTCGACTGAACAGCGACGCACTTCGGATCTGCCTCCAACGGGCACTGTAAAAGGCGCAGATGGAAGTAGCATTTCCACATGGCCTCGACCATCTAAGTGGTAGTCACACACCTTTTTAAAGGACTCGACCAACGAAAGCATCAAGCAAACGAACGGCCGAGGTTGTGGACAGCCCCATACCTACTTCGCTCTCAACGAAGATAAGCTGGTTAAACAGCACGGAGACGCAGACGTGCGGCAGCGACGGGCTTGGGCAAATAAACCCATTAATATATCCGCCCTGTTCTTACTCCTTTACCTTTTTCCTTTTTCCCATTGTATCTTTTACAAGTATCTTTTGTTGAAGCTCGTCATGTACGGCTTGACCACATGAAATAAACAAAATGCACCCATCAAGGCTATCGCGCGTTTCCTTATGTTTACTGCCTTTGAGCCAAAAGCATACATTCATGATACAACTGTTATTCTTACCATGGGCTTCACTTTTAATTTCATGCCCCCCCCTACAAGTCCGAAGTGTCTATCCGGCGTCTTGGATGTTGCATTATATGAATCAGTTTCGAACCTCGATTTTGGTCAATAGTTGGGTTGCCCGGCTCCTGTGCTTACCCCTTACGTTCCGATCTATTCGGCTAAGGGAGTAAAGGGAGAACCACTGCGATTGCGCTGCCAGCTCGAATGGCAAAGCGCCTCACTGGAGAAAGCCGAAAACTGACTGTCCTGGTAAGCGTAAACTGGTCGGCCATACGAAGACAGCGTCCAGCAATGTACCGTTAGAGGATACCCGTGTTAAACGAAGGGCTTTTCATTAAATCAGCCGAAGTGGTTAGTGGCATAGACCTCGGCTACATAGCCAATCCACTTCAGGAACCGGGGGCTCGTCATCAGCCCTCACAGTCAAGCTCCTACGACTAAGTGAAAGTCATAAAACCACTATAGTCTGATTGCCTTGTTTCCATGAGCATGGACCGCCTTCGGGAACCGAGACGTCGGCTAAGGGTCACGATTGCCTCGGAAACACCCGTTATACACAAAGGGGTCGAAGCCGACGATTGGTCACTTTCAGTTAAGCACAGTCACATATGAGTCAAAAAAATGTATATAAGCAAACAAACACATGTGGGAAAATAAAGCCGAATTCACTGCAAAATAAAGGATAGTTTTTACATCCGAGCTACACTTCGGCATACCGGGGTACAATCTAAAAATACAAATTTTCCTTGGAGCATTCCGCCTCGGTAATCCGGGCTCCGTCCATCGCCTTGCCCATGTACTGCTCCACGGTCCGGTTCTTCCCTTCGGGGAGCCGGGCGGCCACGACCGCCGCTTCAACACGCGGATAGTGCGTATTCACGCGGGCATATGCCCGCTGAGCACCCTCCAGGCACGCCGAACGCTTCCAGCGTACCAACTGGGGGGCGGCCTCCCACAGACGGGCGAAAAACCCAAAGAAGCTGGTCGGAAGGGCCTCCGTGGGCCAAAGGTTGGCGCAGAGGTCTTAAAGCACCGGCCTCGCCATGCACAGGAGCTCCATCAGCTGCTTCATCTGATTGTTCATCAGCTCCGGATGTGAGGGCGCCTGGAATTGCAGCCAGAATGCCCTCTCCGTTGTATGGCCCTCCTGCGCGCCGTAAAAGCGGCCAGCGTCTGCCGCACTCCTTGGAAGATCCTCGAAGGCCTCTGCGGATCGCCATAGCTGTGTGAGCTCGATGAACCCCTTGCGGCCGAAAACACATTGAAGCAAAAATGGCTTACCAGCAGCGATCGGCCTCACTTGCCGGAGCACCTCGCGGTCTGCACGGGCCTGGGTCTGGACCTCGGCGTGCGCCTGGCGCGGCTTCTTGAGCTCGGTGCTTGCCACCTTCTCCTTCTCCTGGAGGGCGTTGCGCTCTTTGTAGATACCCTCCAAGGTCTCCTCCACCTCCAGGACCCTTGCCTGGTCCTTACCCATGGCCACCTTCTCGGCAGCCAGTTCTTCTTCAGCCTTCAAGGCCGCAGCCTTCTGCTGCTCGGCCTCCTGCCGAGCTTTCACTAGCTCGGCCTTGAGCGCCTCAAGCTCTGCCGTGGCAGCTGTCATACAAAATAGCTCAGCGTCAGATTCAAATCTTTTAAGAGCATCCTCTAACAAGTGAAATTGGCACAATCATAACTTATTGAAGTTTACCTTGAGACAGCTTGATCTTCTTTTTCATTAGATCGAGGTCCTCCTCGGACCTCTGCAGCTTCCTGTTCATCTCCGCCACCTCCTCGGAGGCGGAGCTCGGAGCCGAGGTCAACACTTGCAAACATACACTCCTGCCTTAGTCCCTATTTTTTGACTTTAAATTCTCTGGTCAATCCTTTTGAAGAACGGCTAGAGTCTTGGGGGCTACTAGATTAGCACCTACAACATATTGAAACATCGACCCCAAGGCCGGTTTCTTCAAAACCAGCCTTGGGCCCAGGGGCTACTGGCTGACTATGCTCTTACAAACACCTTGTTAGGCTACAAGTCTTCGAACAAAGGCCCGCTACTATAAATAAATCAATGGAGAGATAAAAAGCGTACCTCAAAGCTCCTCACAAGGCCCTTGAAGACCTCGCGCATTCCGGCTTCCACTGACCGAAAGCCTTGCAGCGCCGCGCCAATCAAGGCACGGTGCTCTTCTGTGATGGAGGAGCCCATTAAGGCCGCCTCCATCTCCTCGGGCCACCCCGCACTAGCCCGCCCTATGGCGGGAGGTGGGGGTGGAGCAACCTTTGAACCCACCACCGAAGTGTTGGGAACGAGGATCTCCGGCTGCGGCGCGGGTGCCGGAGACTGCTCGGGCTGGGCCGAGGCCTGGCCCAACCCTTCCTTGGGAACCTCGGGGACTGGTTCCCCTTGGCCTGGTGTGGCCGAGGTGTCAACCTCATCCATGACGACCGGTACCCCGGGCCCTGATGTGTTGGCTGGAGGGGCCGGACTGGACGACACTTCCCCCAGCCCGTCGAGAGCTGGGGGAGTCTTGGTGCACTCAGGCGCCCCGCTGTCTGACGGGGGCAGATCACCCGAAGTGTCGCTGCTGAGGCGAGCCCCGGGCGGGCTGGCGAAAAGATCCCTCATAAGTCTCATGTGAGAAACAGACTCTTGAAGTCTGAACTAAATAGCGACTACATACCTCCGGGGAGCCGGTTTCTTCCTCCCTAGCGCGAGGAGGTCCTCTTTCGGCTTGTCGGGGAAGATGGGCTTCTCCAGCAAGACCGGATCGGCGGAGGCCTTGCGCAGCTTCTTCGGCCTCGCCTCCTCTTCGGCGCCCTCGGACGCCGCCCTCTTCCCTTTAGGGGAAGATTGCCCTTCCCCCATGTCTTCATCCTCGTCTTCGTGGGTCGAGGAGGCATGGGTCTCCTCGGACCGGGTGACCGAGGTCTCCCGAAGTCGGAGACCCGCTCTGCCCCTCGGAGGTTTGGCCTCCTTGGGGATCACCACATGTGGCTCCTTGGTTAAGAGGGCCACAAGCAGGGGAGTCCTCTCCCCCTCGGGTTGCGGCGCCAGGCACAGCATCCGCTGAGCCTTGGAGATCCACTTCTGCAAACAATGGATTGATTGGTTAGTCGAGATTTGCAAGGTGCCAGGGAACGCGAAGTGTAAAACTATGTGCGAAGATTTACCTCGGGGGCGTTGTGGTCATCCTCGAAGCTGAGGTCGTTCCCAGCCTCGGGAAAACCATCCTTGGACGGCTTGAATAGCAGCTTCCACATCCCAGCCAGGGTGGAGCGGAAGAAGTGGTGGACAGGTACCACGTCCTCGGGCTTGTGCGCCCACATCGGCGTAGCCCAAGCTTGGAGCGGTAGGATTCGGCGGTGGAGCATGACGTTCACCACGTCCGCAGCTTGATGTTCCTCTGTGTGATCGAGAACTCGATCTTCTAGATCAGTACCTTCACCTCGGCCCCCCCAGTCCATGCCCTTCCTCTTCCAGGATACGAGCTTTTTCGGGGGACTGGTGGAGAACTCAACCCCGGCCTGGCCAGCAGCGAGCGGCTCAGTGATGTAGAACCACTCGCGCTGCCACTCCTTGACCGTCTCGATGAAGGTGCCCTTGAACCAGACCACCCTCTGGTTCTTGCTGATCATCGCGCCCCCGCACTCGGAGAGCTCGGAGTCGCTGGACTTCGGCTTGATGCCAAAGATCTTCAGCCACAATCCGAAGTGCGGCTTGATGCGGAGGAAGGCCTCGCAAACGGTGATGAAGGAGGCGAGGTGGAGGATGGAATTCGGGGCTAGATGGTGGAAATCTAGCCCGTAGTAGAACAAGATCCCGCGCACGAAGGGGTGCAGCGGGAACCCCAAGCCTCTGATGAGGTGGGGGACAAAGACGACCCTCTCCCCGGCGTCGGGAGTGGGGATGCACTACCCCGGAGTCGGCGCTCGTATGCGGGCCTCCTTGGGGATGTACCCCGCGCTTCGCAGCTCCAAAATGGTGCCCTCCGTTACGGAGGAGCTACCCCAGTGCCCCTTGAGGTTGGGCTCCGCCATTGTTAAGGAGGAGAGCGCTGCGGAAGTGGGAGGAGCTCGGGATTGGATCGAAGCAGGGGAGCTTGGGAGGCGATAAGCAAGGAAGCAAGGGAGCGTGTTCTCTCTGTTGTTACCCCCTCGCTCTTATATAGGCTGGTGAAAAGGCCAAGAGTCCCTCTAGCCGCACCGTTGAAATCGCCATTAACCCGCAAAAGATGCCGTTATGCGTATTGGGAGAAACAAAATCTTAATGATATCCCTTAAAAAGTGGGCACGATCTCCGTTTCGATGGGACGCGCCAGTAAAAAGATTGCCTCAGGCCGCGATTCGAGTGAGCAGTAATTGCTCGCCGGGTCGTGGATGGTGTCGCTTCGATAAAGTTGTCAGGCTAGAAAGCACTGTTCGCACCTACGCGGCAGGCCTTTGAGGCTAAGTAACCCCACGACCTCGGACATGGATCGTGTTTTTGATTGGGTTCTGTGGCACCCCGATAGAGGGCCGACGCACGCCAGCCCCAGGATAAGACCTGGCGCACGTTTGAGACATGATACAGCAATTCCAGGCACAAAAATGGCTTTATTATATAAAATGGAGTATTACAATACTGTTGCTTACAACAACGTTACCTGGCTCCAGGGCTAACTAAATGGCAGCGGAGGTCTTGGTTCAGCGGCAACGATGTCTCTGGTTGGGCTCCACAACTCACAGGACTGGCTGGGTTATGATCTAGCATGACGAGTCTTCTCCTGCAACTGGCCACGTGCAAGGCCAGGTGAGTACTTTGAATGTACTCACAAGACAACCAAATACATAGCATCCAAACAAGCAGATGACAAAGCAAGCCCTATGCTCATATAAGAGTTTATTCTAAACATGGCATGGAATTAACCGGAAAACATGGATCAAGCATGGCATAACATGGATCAGGCATAACAACTATATATCATGACATGGCATGGCTACTTCTACGAAGCATGGTATCCAAAATTAAACTGGGACCTACACTACACTTACCTCCCGTGAAGTATTAAAGTAATATGTTGTGACATCCTTCAGTTTTACTGCCCCTCTGGGCTATCTCGTGACTCACCAAGATTTTACTCCGCATTCATGTCGGAATACCCTATGAACCCTTTCATCAAGTTTGTTATAACAGGTTTGTCCTCCAGATCGACAAAGACCAAATAGTGTGACCTAGTACGAACTGTGTCCAATACCGTGGACTCGGCTATTCGAATAGATTCTTACACTCTGCAGAGATTGCGCACTTTACCCACACCATGGGCACCCGTCCAACGAAACTAGCCTAACCCGTGACTCCTCTATTGTACCACCGACAATCATTCCCCTTCCGGGTCATGCCCTGGGTGGCCCCTGTGTCACTCCTGACACCTGCCACCGTCGTGGCTAAACTAAACTGTCCCAAACGGGGACTCCTGGGCTAAACAAACAACTGGGCTCACAAGATTATCGCTGCCTACCTGATCAGGCTAGCACGCGCGCATAACCTTCCCTCTTTGGTGGTACCGATAAGAGAGCACAAGGTTAGACCAAGTCAAGGCCGTCCCACATCGGCAAATGTGGCTGCACGGGTAAGCTCGGTTTGGTGGCACTATGACTCGATCTCTATCGATGGCGGAGGAGGTTTAGCTTATGAGTTCAATTTAACATTTCATCATCATGCCATAACATCAACATTTACAAGCAGGAACAAACAACATAGCAAAGTCATAACAGTACTGACAATCATGGCATGAGATCAAATCATAGCATTAACATGATAATGGTATTGAAGGTGTCTATGCTAGCATGGAAAAATATGAAAGCAAGTCATGATATTATATGGTAAATAATACTAGCATCTGGTACAGATGAAATAACAGAGCTATGCCAGTGCAGACTAACAGATGATCCGAAATATACTGCAATACACACACAGGGTGCAAGCAAATTCAACATGCAAGTCCGGGGCTCATGATAAGAGGTTGGCTTGCCTTGGGGTTGATGGAGTCACCGGGAAGAAGTGCGATGAGCTCGCGAAAAGATTTGCCGGAAAAGTTTCCCTCTCGAAGGGGGCTGATTGAAGGGCAAGAACAAAATGGCCATTTTCACAGTCTGAAAACATTATGAAAATGATACCAACAGAACGGGCTCGACGAACAGAGAACGTGGGCGTTGGATTTACCTCAATCGGAGTTACGGTTGAAGAGAAACGGCCGTTCGTTTGTTAAGCTGTAAAACAGACAAAATAGTGTCCATTTCAGTCCTTAACGAGTGAACGCTCACTATTTAATAGATTCGGCCGTTGGATGAAAAAAAATGAAAGCGTATTCCGGCATTTACGCTTTCACTAAACGGAAAGCAGATTTAGTGGAGTGCGCCTCCACTTATCTGGCTGGGCCCGGGCTTAGGTCGCTTACAGGGGGGACCCACCCTATCCTCTCTCTCCTCCTCCCCTGGATCGTCTCCTTGCTCCCGACAGAAACAGGGGGAGGGCCACGGCGGCTCGGGCCAGGCCGGCTACCGGCGTTCCTCTGTACGGCCGCGCCTGCCGATGAGTCGGACGGACTCGCGGCGCCGTCCCACGCCCAGGAGTGGTCGCCGGGGAGCTCAGGGGTCCTGGAGGGGAGATGCCCATGGGCGGCAGGAGCAGCGGCCATGGCCATTCGAGGAGCTGCTCCGGCGGCACTTCCTAGGAGGCACTGAAGACGGCGGCGACTTCATAGGCTCCTGGAGAGACCGTGGGTGCGGAAGAGGGAGGGAGGGGATGGCCACGGGCAGGGAATGGCCGAGGGGATCGGGCGGCGGCCTTCGGCCATGGATGGGGAGAGGGAGCTCCTCGAGCTCGAGGGAGGGGCTGGGGACTCGCTGGTGCTCGGGAGAGGCTCGAGGGCTCGCTTAAATAGCCGCGGGGCTTGCTCTGGACACCGGCCGAGGCTTCGAGACGCGCGGTGAGGTGGCGGCACTCCGACGGGGAATCGGAGGTCGGCACATGCGGACAGGGGCTAGGAGACGAGGGGGCGAGGTCTCCAGAGGACTCACGCATGCGGTGGGGAGCTCGTCGGCGCTCGCAGACAAGCCGAAGCCTGCCGGAGACAGCTCCCGAAGCATCTAGCGCACAAGGCCGGCGTTTGGCGCGCTCTGCACGTGGTCACCGCGTCGCCACGGCATTGCCACGCCCCACTTGTTGCCAAATCATGTCTGGGAGATGTATCCATCCTCAAGTAGATGACTCATGCTACCAGACAGCAACAGGGGGCCCTGGAGTGATCGATTTGGTCTCAAATGTGAAATGGCAGCAAGGTTTTGGTGCTGTGGTGTGGCCACCATAGTGCTCCTCTTGGCCTGATCTTTGGCAGAGATTAATCATCCACCAAGGTGGCCATCCTGGCAAAATTTCAGCATAAATGGACAACTCTAGATAGCACCTCCTTTGTAACCTTGCAATCTGGCCAGAAATGAAAATGATGATGCTGAGAAAGAATGGCTAGATGGATTTGGCTGATTTTTTGTGTAGGGTGATGATTTGGATACATGAATGCACTGGTAAAATTTCATACCATTTGGATACTTCTAAATGGCACTTCCTTCACAGTGCTGCAATCTGGACAGAAAATTAGATAATTTCCTGAGGAAGATTGGCTAGATGAAATGGGCTGGTTTTTGGATTTCATGAGTAATATATCAAGGTGAATCACTCTGCAAAATTTCAGCTCAAAAAGATCAAGGGTGTAAGCACTTCCTTTGCAAACTGGAAATTTGGACAGAATTTGCAAATGGATGTTGTGCTCAAAATTTTAATTGTGGAACTTTATATTTTGATGGAAATGGTGAAGATATGGATAGGATAATCTCCACAAATTATTTGGGATTTTTCCTAGCTACCAAAATGGTAGTTCCTTTGGAAAGGCCCCAGATTGAAATATTGGCTTTAAATAGGAAAATGCAATTTCCCTTATTTAATTGTGGCCAATATTTTTACCAGAGCTTGAGATAGGTACAAAGATCATCTCCACCAATTTTCAAGAAATTTAGGGATGTCTAGCTATCCCTCTGGATTTAATTCCTCAGAAAGGCAGAAAAAGGAATTAATTCTAGAGCAAAAATATTACATAAAACTTGGCAATATTTTTGCACATCTAGGGTTTATGGATGAGGGAGGATCTCTGGAAATCTTTGGAGGATCAACAGAGCAAGGAAAATGATAGCTCCTTTGTAAACACAAAGGCAGGATTTCCAGTTCCAATATTTTGGAACTAGGGTTTGAATGAGGTTCGGGGTTTATTGACGGGGCTTGGCTGGCACAAGAGCATGGGAAAGGCATTGAGAGGTTGAGGATTGTCTGGATTCACCTGGTCACTAACCAGATTCCAGAAGAAAAATTTGGGAGAGGAAAGCTAGGAAGGATTAACAGCACAAAAATCAATAACCCGATTTTTGGGGTGTTACAGGTTCCGAGCAAGGGATGCCACCCCTTTGAGGAGTGGTCTGCGGCAGCCTTGAAAGAGAAGACAAATGTCAACTAGAGGAGGGAACTCGTCTGTCGAGTCAAGGACTCCGGATCCGATGTTACTAAAGGCGAAAGGTGTCGTCCTCGGCGTAGAAGACTAGTTCGGGGGCTACTGACAGTGTCCTGGACTAGGGGGTACTAACCTAGACGGCCCATAGTCCTCGGGCTGGGCCCGAAGGCCCTGTTCTCATCCAGATGGACTCCGGAAGCTATGACGTGATCAAGATTGCATCTGCCGAAGACTTGGAGTATACCCCAAGACATCTCCTGCCGCCTCCATACGCATCCCTAGATACCGCCTATGTAACCCTAGATGCCCTACCTGGCGTGTATATAAGCCGGAGGGTTTAGCCTGTAGAGGACACAGAATCACAATCACCATCCACCTAGCCCTAGAGTTAGGCTTCTCCTTACAATCTCGAGGTAGATCAAGCTTGTACTCGATACTTCATCATCAATATAAACAAGAGCAGGACGTAGGGTTTTACCTCCATAGAGAGGGCCCGAACCTGGGTAAACACTGTCTCCTTCGTCCCTCTTACCATTGATCCGAGATCCACAGCTCGGGACCCCCTACCCCGAGGTCAGCCGGTTTTTACACCGACAGATGGCGCCCAACATCACCCCCATGAAGATGACGAAGAAGGTGGAAGGCTTCAGGTCGCGCTGGGTCTACATGGACGCGGACCAGTTCAGCCCCCTCCTCTTGGTCCCGACCGCCCCGCAGCGAAGAGCTCCGGATGGGAGCACGCCAAGCTCACCAATGAGAGGCCGGCGCTGCTCGTGTAGAGGATGAGAGTCCTGAAGGCCGCAGGCCTCACGGGGGCGATGGTGGCCAAGGAGTTCGTGCGCCGGCGCATTGCTCCTCTCCAGAAGCGCTCGCGCCCGGTGTGGTCCTATACCGGCAGCGCGGACCCGATGAGGCTGAGTGCCGACAGCCTTGACGCGGCGGTGGTGAGCGAGATCATGAAGACCCTGTACGCCGAAGACGTGGAGAACCTGCCCGAAGGGGCGTACCCTCTGTACCGCTACCATGACAGGGCCGCGACCATCGCGGTGATCCCGCGGTTTGATGAGTGGGGGTTGGTCCCTGAAGGCCACAAGGGGGCCCTGCGAAAACCCCCTCTTAGTGGTGCCCGGCTCAGGCGGCCGCGAGGACTCCGGGGCCTCGGCAGGCGTTGACAAAGAGAGCGGTGGACGAGCGCCCCCACCAAGCCGCCGCCAGCTGCTGGTCGACGCCAGCGACGACGACGACGACGACAACGACCAGTTCATGGTCGCGCCCTCCCAGCCCACGAGCACGGGGGCCGGAGGTGACACCAGCGAAGAGGCCGACGAGCCTCGCTCAGAGGAGACCTGCACCGGCCCGGCGGGAGAATACTCCAGCAGGCCTCGCGCCGAGCCCTCTGGAGGGAGCTCGAGCGAGCCTCGCGGGAGCGGGAGCGGCAGCCGCCCTCTGCTAAAGCTGAAGAAGAGGCGCTGGGCCCCTACCAACGAGTAAGTTTTTGTATCTTGTTCTTTTGCCTTAGATTTTGTTTTCTCCTACCCAAGATCCTGGCTGAGCCCCCGCGCCATATAGGGAGCCTGCGCAGAGGAAGAAAAGAGCCCTTGGCTCGAGGGGGGGCGCGACGCCCACTGCGCCCTCGCGGGCGGCGTAGGCCGAGGAGGCCCCTACGCCCCCTGCAGGCTCCGAGGGGCGCGAGGAGGCCGTCCGCCGCCCTGAGGCTGAGATAGGGCGCACGATGGCGGAAGGGGAGCGCGCGGCGTCTCCTGCGCCGCGCGAGGACTTGCCTCCCTCTGCTGTGGGGAGAGAGCCCCGGGAGGGAGACTCCGAAGGAGAGGTGGAGCTGCCAGAGGTACCTGGCGCGGGAGATGATGCGGCGATGAAGGGGGCCGAAGAGCCAAACCCTCCGCAGCACTCCACGCCCGCCAGAGAGGCTAACACCGACAAGGGGGCTACGGCGAGCCCCCGGCGCTCGCTTGTGCGGCATGCTCCTGACGTAGCCGCGGCGAGCCCGCAACGCGCGCCGGCGCGGCAGGCTGAAGTGGAGGCCGCGAGAAACCCCCAGTGCTCGACGGGGGACGCGGCCCCCGCGAGGAGCGAGGACATGGATCCTGGGTGGGGGGCTGACCCCGGGCCCTCACGAGCCATGATGGCAGACGGCGGCGCGGAGTCGCACACCGGCTGGGCCATGCAGCTGGTGAGTGATAGCGCCGTGCTCAAGCGCGGAGCCTTGCGGAGCGCCAGGGCGGCCCTCAACGCGCTCGAGGCAGACCTTCAGACGAAGGAGACGTGCCTCGCCGACGAGCGCCTGCGCCTCGCGGAGGGGTGGCACCAACTCAATGTGGCCATCAAGCTAGGTCGCCGGCAGGAGGACGCCGCGCGGAAGCGGCGCAACAAGGCCGCCAGGGACGCCCAGGAGCTCTTCAAGGGAGCTGTCAGGGATGCCGCGGAGGCCGACAGGCGGCGCAAGGAAGCGGAGGACCGTGAGAAGGCCCTCTTGGCACTACAAGAATGTTGTTGATCCATGATGGACCCAAACCTTCACAAATTGCTGCAAAACTGTCACAAACGCCCATCGACGACGTTTTTTAAAACCATGAAAGCACATTTGCTCCCTTGGTGGTTTTGGTAATTCATAACAACATATATCTCATTGAACTAATATCCATTCAAGATTAAGATTTCAGGATGTTCAATGATTGGCATGGCATGGACTAGAGAAGTGGACCCCTCAAAATGCTAAGGACAAGAATTGGCAAAAGATCAAGACTCTACATTTTTGGTTTAGTGATCCAAGATCACATTGAGTCCATAGGAAAGCCAATACTATTAAAAGGGGATGAGGTGTTGCTTAATGGTCTTTTTGCTCAAGTGCTTAGTGACAGTATTCCTAAACCCTCAACCACTCACTCTACCCAAATATGTCCTAAACCCAAAGTCAAACTCGGCCCCACCGAAACTTCCAATCCGGCCCCACCGAGTTCATCCAAGACTTAGCCACTGCCAAACCCTAACAAATCGGATCCACCAAAATGGATCTCGGTCTCACCGAGATGGCCTTGCCAACTCTCTGTAATCGTTTGCAATTACTTCGGTCTCACCGAGTTTGCAAATCGGTCTCACCGAGATGGCTTGCCAAGTCTCTGTTGCCTTATTGCTTCACTTCGGTCCCACCGAGTTGATGCAATCGGTGCCACCGAGATGAGGATTGCCCTAAGCCATTGCACTTCGGTCCATCCGAGTTGTTCATATCGGTCCCACCGAGATTCCTAAAGTTCATATCTTTTACACAGTTCGGTGCTACCGAGATGATCGTTTCGGTGCCACCGAGTTGAGTCAAAAGTGTGTAACGGTTGGATTTTGTGTGGAGGCTATATATACCCCTCCACCCCATCCTTCTCAGTAAGGAGAGCCATCAGAACGTGCCTACACTTCCACCATACATTTTTTGAGAGAGAACCACCTACTCATGTGTTGAGATCAAGATATTCCATTCCTACCATTTGAACCTTGATCTCTAGCCTTTCCCAAGTTGCTTTCCACTCAAATCCTTCTTCCACCATAGCCAAATCTGTGAGGAGTGATTGAGTGCTGGGAAGACTATCATTTGAAGCACAAGAGCAAGGAGTTCATCAACAACACACCGTCTATTACCTTTTGGAGAGTGGTGTCTCCTAGATTGGTTAGGTGTCACTTGGGAGCCTCCAACCAGATGTGGAGTTGAACCAAGAAGTTTGTAAGGGCAAGGAGATCGCCTACTTCGTGAAGATCTACCCCGAGTGAGGCTAGTCCTTCGTGGACGTAAGCCATGGTGGAATAGGCAAGGTTGCTTCTTCGTGGACCCTTCGTGGGTGGAGCCCTCCGTGGACTCGCGCAGCCGTTACCCTTCGTGGGTTGAAGCCTCCATCAACGTGGACGTACGATAGCACCACCTATCGGAACCACGCCAAAAACCGTCGTGTCTTCATTGCGTTTGAAATCTCCAATCCCTCCTTTACATACATATGCAATTGCTTACATTCCGCTGCTATACTCTTCGAATTGCATGTGTAGGGTGATGCTTGACATGTACTATTGCTAAAACCTGCCTACAACTAAAATCTGGGAAAAGGCTAAGTTTTATTTGGTCAAGTAGTCTAATCACCCCCCCTCTAGACATACTTTCGATCCTACAAGTGGTATCAGAGCTTTGGTCTCCGTAAGCCTTGATCTCCATAGCTTTGGTGATCATAGCCTTGGTTTCACAACCTAGGAGAGTATGGCGTCTAGTGAGGGTAACTATCACCGTAGAGGTCCATATTTTGATGGTACAAACTTTGCTAGTTGGAAACATAAGATGAAAATGCATATTCTTGGTCATAACCCTGCCGTTTGGGTTGTTGTTCGTGTTGGCTTGCAAGGTGACTTCTTTGAGGATGGCAAGGAACCGGATCGTGAGGCTACCGCGGAAGAATTGAAGATGTTGCAATACAATGCTCAAGCTTGTGACATTCTATTCAACGGTCTATGTCCCGAAGAATTCAACAAAATCAGCCGCCTCGAGAATGCAAAGGAAATTTGGGATACTTTGGTTGATATGCATGAGGGTACCGAGTCCGTCAAGGAATCTAAGTTGGATGTGCTTCAAAGTCAACTTGACAAGTTCAAGATGAAGGATGGTGAAGGAGTCGCAGAGATGTACTCTAGGCTTGCTCTCATCACAAATGAGATTGCCGGCTTAGGAAGTGAAGAGATGACCGACAAATTCATCATCAAGAAGATACTTAGAGCTTTGGATGGAAAATATGATACCGTCTGCACATTGATCCAAATGATGCCAAATTACAAAGATCTCAAGCCCACGGAAGTCATTGGAAGGATTGTCGCTCATGAAATGTCACTCAAGGACAAAGAGGAGCTGCACAACAAGTCAAGTGGTGCTTACAAAGCCTCAACCGATGCTCCAACAACTCCAAGTGACAAGCTAGTATCCAATGAAGAGATTAGCCTAATGATGAAAAGGTTCAACAAGTTCTACAAGAACAAAGGGAAAGAAAGAAGCTCTAGCTCAAGACACTATGAGAGAAGATCATCAAGTCGTGACCGTAATTGTTACAATTGTGGAAAGCCCGGACACTACTCAAATGAGTGTACGGCTCCCTACAAGAAAAGAGATGAATCACCAAGAGGAAGACATAGAAGAGATGAATCACCTCGTAAAGAGAGAAGAAGTAGAGATGATTATTATGAACGAAGACACTCTCGAAGAAGCAAGGATTCTGAGAGGAAGGACAAGTCATCAAGGAGAAACACAAGAAGAAGACATCAAGCTCATGTTGGTGAATGGGTTTCCGGCTCCGACTCCGACCACCACTCCGAGAGAAGTTATCACTCCAACTCCGACTACAGTCAAGATGAAGGTGTTGCAGGACTTGCACTTGTGTCATCCAACTCCTACGATCTATTTGACTCACCAAATGAAGGAATTGGAAGATGCTTCATGGCAAAAGGCCCCAAGGTATCACACCCCGAGTATCTTGATTTTAATAGTGATGAAGATGATTTGCTAGGTGATGATGATTTACTTGTTGATAGAGCTAGTGATGTGAGCTATAATGAAAATGCTAGTAATCATGATAGTCAAGAGGAAACGAGTGACAATGCTATGAAGGAGATTGAGCGTCTAACTAAAGAACTAAATGCTCTTAAGTTAGTTCATGAAACAACTCAAGAGGATCATAGAGAACTTCTAAGAACTCATGAGAAGCTACGCTTCGAGAAGCTAAATTTAGAGCAAGAGCATGAGTTTCTTAAAACTATCAATGACGATCTTTGAAAGAAGAGTTCTTCATATCTTGCCAAGCGTTTACTCTTGTCTACCTTTATGCCATAAGTTAAACCTAAGCAAACTAGCAACAAGGGTAAAAATGGTTCTACCTCTAGTAGTAACAATAACAATGCTAAATCCAATATTGTTGCTTCTAGTAGTTCTATTGATTCCACTAACGATTCTCTTAGCCAAGTTACACTTGAGCAAGAAAATATGCTATTGAAAGAAATTATAGAAAAAAGGTGTCTACAAGAGCCTTGCCGGGAGTAAACAATTTGAGGAAATTGTACGCAAGCAAGGAAGGCATCGGAAGAACAAAGGTGTTGGTTTTGAACGAAAGTTCAATGCCGATGGAGTTGAGTGGGAAGAAGGTCAATACCCCAAGACGAAGTTTGTTCCTCAACAGGAGAAGTATGATCCTACTTCCTTCAAGGGAACACAAGCTCGAGAAGACCTTCCACCACAAGACCACAAGCTAAAAGGCAAGGACAAGCTTCAAGAAGAGATTGACTCATTTGAAGAAGCTCCTCAAGCCATGGTCAAGTGGGTTCCCAAGACTTCATCAAGTTCTACTTCATCAAGTGCTACTACAACTCCAAGGATTCCCATCAAGTTGATGTGGGTCCAAAAGAAGACGAACTAGAGAGTTCTTGAGGGTGACTCCGCCAACAAACTTCACTCATATCCCTTATGGCAAGAACTTGTGCAACCAACCTCCACATCTTGCACTAGTTCATGGAGTCACAAACCCTCTTGTTGGTAAGGCAAGGGACAAGGTAATCAATGCATTCATGGACATCATCATATGTGTATTTCACTCTATGTCTATGGATATCCTTGTATGTTCCTTGTGTGGGACTAACCCATGTAGGTATTGAAAGCACAAAAACTCCAAAGGATTGCTCCCAACTCTTGATGGCCTACATCAACATTGAGCATCCACATCTTCAACATCTACATGAAGTCATCATCGACAAAACCCAAGGTTAGTTCAACCCTCTTAGGGGGGATATCACATCTAGGGGGAGCTTTGCTCTAAAAAAATTGAGCTAAAGCAACTCTAATGGTGTGAACACATTAATGCTTTATGTAAAAGTGGCAACCCCACTTGTGCTTAAACGATGAGTATGACCTATGATCAAATGTTCTCATTTGGCTCCTAAGTCAATATACTCATATATAGATGACCTAGTCATCGCCATTGCTTGATAGATGCTAGAATTGGTTGTGCATGTTTGACACATATTTCATTTGCTATCTTATTGTATGAGCATGTTGGTTTGCATGATTTCATCATTCGAGGACATCCATTTGTTGTTTTGATTGTCTTGGTTTTTCTGGCCAAGTGGATGTACAAGAATGCCTAAGAACCTTCTCTAGCTATCTATGCTTTCTTGTCTCAAATTCTATTCTTGCTGCATCACAAAAATTGAACAAGTCATTTTCGGACCCTCCGGGTGAGGAGCACTCGGAGCCACCGATCTGAAAGGGCTAAACCTCCAAAACCTTCTAATTGATTTCGGTCAGACCAACCCACTCAAACTCGGTCGAACCGAAAGCACTTAGACTGATCTAGGTTTTCATCTCGGTGCTACCGATTAGACCAACTCGGTCGGACCGAGTTGCTGTAACTGCAAGCAGTTGCACGTCTCGGTGCTACCGATATGTTCCACTCGGTGCCACCGACAGCGAATGGGTATATATTCCCAGCGAACCGTGCGGTTGAAAACTTCTTCAAACGTCACGCGCCCGCGCCCCATTGCTGCCACCCCTTTGGTCTCCGGGTCGTCGCCGTCGTCGCCTGTGCGCCCTCGCCGCAGGTCTCCGTCGCCGTCAACGGTAATCTCCACCACCGTTGACGCCGTAGAGGAACTCCACCGAGTTAGGGTGAGTTTCGATCCCTTTCATGCTTCCCTTTTCCGATTCAATGCACGATTGGACTGCCTGTAATCTTGCCACGAATGCAATTCACTTTCCACCAGATTAGTTCATTTGAACGGGATTCGAGCAAAAAATTTAGGGTTAGGTTTCCGCCGAATGCATCTCGGACTGACCGAATAGGAATTTTCGGTCCCACCAATTTGGCCCTGGCCATAGCACAAGTACATCTCGGTGCCACCGAGTTGTGCGAATCGGTACGACCGAAAGTAACGTCTCTGTGAAACCCTAGCATCTCGGAGCCACCGAAACCCATCTCGGTCAGACCGAAATGGCGTGCCATGTCTCTGTAGTGTGCTTCGGTGTCACCGAGATTACCAACTCGGTCCATCCGAACTGCATTCTGTGAAAACCTATAACTAAAGTTTGAACTCAGTTTTATGAAAAACAATCTGCTTTTTGTGATGACTTATCTACTCTACCCGTACCCAACTATTCACAGGGTCAGCTCAGCGAGATGTCTGATGTCAGTGACAGTCAAAACATGTCAGAGCAGCATGAAGAGCAAAGTGAAGGATCAAGCCATAATGAAAGTTACTATGAGGGAGAGAGAAGCTCTCCAGATCTTCCTAAAGCTGCAACCAGAACACGGAAGAAGAAAACCTCAGACAGTGAGGACGAGGACTTTGTTGCAAGTGAAACTGCACAAAAGAAGAAGAGAGTAGTGCTAGCTAAAGAGTACAGCACCAAGCCTACTTCTGCTAAAGAGAAAATTACTGTGAAGAAAGTGCCTCAGAAGACTGTGCAATACACTCTTGAAGAGCCTAGTGAGGCAGCTGCAAGTGCCAAGAAGAAGAGGATAAGGAAAACTACTGCCCGAGTGATTGGCAGACCTACTATGATGATTGATGAGGAAGAAGAGGAGGATGAGCCTGTTGCTGCACCCCCTGCAAAAGCACAGAAGCTCATGTCTGATGCTATCAAGACTGTTGCACCTCCCAAGTCTAAGCCTAAGGCACCAGCACCCAAGAGATCAACCAGAAACATATCTGCTGCAGAGAAGAACAAGGCCCCAGTGCCTGAGTCAACTGTTGATGAAGAGCCTCTAGTGCTCAGAAAATTGAAGCCCAAGATTCCAGAACATGACAACGCACACCCAGTAGCTGAGAACATGATGTTGAGAAAGGACAAAGGACTGCGTCAATGGAGATTGACAGATCCCTATGCTGTGAGGAGGAGGACTGCTTGTGATTACCGCTTTCACACCCGTGAGCAACATGATTTCTATGAGACAGTGTTGCTTGATAAGAAGCCCATAGTCAGTGACATGAGATGGGTGGATTGGAAATATATTGATGCCAATGAGGATTATTTTCCCCATGTGCATGAAAGCTTCAGAATTGCAGGTGTTGATGAATTTGTTGGAAAGAAATTGACTAAGTGGAACGATGAGATGATTATGCAATTCTACTCCACAACACATTTCTATCCAGATGGTCGCATAGTGTGGATGACAGACGGCATTAGATATCAATCAACAATCTCTGAGTGGGCAAATCTTCTTGGTGCACCCAAGGAAGAAGATGATGATTATGATGTATATGCCAAGCTCAAGTTTGATCACAATTCCATGAAGAACATGTACACTGCTATTCCCCAGGAGGATCTTGAAACACACAAGCTTGGATCAGTGAAGCATCTGCTACCAGGTCTGGCCACAGCAAACACTATACTGCGGTACACCTTGTTACCCAAGTCAGGAGATGATAAGATGATTCGTGGCCACTCCATAAACTTGCTGCATTTATTCGACACACCTCAGAAATTCAAGGTGATGAGCCTGATAGTAGAGACTATCAAGAGGACAGCAGCAGATCAGAAGAGATCGTGTGGTTATGCTCCGCATATTCAGTTGTTAATCAATTCCAAGGTTGGAACCAGCACATATCTTCTTGATCGAGAGCATTTGCCACTCCGTCCAGAGTTTGAGGACAACGTTATAGTGATGGATCCGTCGCATCCCACATCTGCCCAAGCACAAGAGGATATCCGAAAAGCTCAAGAAGCCAAAGCAGCTCAGGAAGCAGCCGCTCCCAATGCTCCAATTGCGAATCTCAAGACACCAAAAGATCAAATGCAATATCTGCTTGAAGCCACTCTGAGGATTGAGCGAAGTCTGGCCAACCTCACCCAGACCCAGGCTAGTTTTGAGCGGATTATTGAGACGAAATTTCATGACTTGGATGTCAAAGTGACAGAGATTCAGACTTCAGTGGAACAGCTGCAAGGAGATGTCGATGCTGTCAAGCTTGCCAGATCAGACGACAGTGGAGATGATAGACCGACTACAGAGCAGTTTCAGTCAGTGCCCAGGGCTGCCAGGTCAGCTGCGATACCAGTTGTGGATCCACGGACCACGGTATCTGCACCTGCCGCCACAGCCACGGTGCCACAGCAGGTCTCCACTCCACCAGTCCAGCAGTCGTCAGCAGAAGCATTCGCGGACGCTCTCATCTCAACGCCGTCTACGCACACCGGAGCCGCCAGCAGGAGATCGCCTTCGGAGGATCGTGCCTAGAGAGCCGATGAGTGCTATACGATTCGAACTTTTTGGTACTTGTTGCCAAAGAGGGAGAATTTGTATAGATCATAGGCTTCGAGAGTGAGAGTTGAGAGTTCTTGTTTTTTTTTATTTGCTTCGAGAGTTTCTTTTGCTACTTGCTTGCTCGTTCGTTGATACTTTGTTATGTGTGTGTTGGCTACAGTATTCTGTCGTTTATGCTTGTGAGATACGATGTCAATTGATCATATTATGCCTATTGTGATATTCCATGTTTATCTCTACCATTATCTTGTATGATCAATTACTTATGTTGGTGATGCGTGCCTATTATTTCAATCTTATCATTTTGCGTGCTCCACCAAGATGTATGTGACATGGAAGAGTAACCCATGAGCCTAATCGATTGTGCATTTGCATTCAAACGCAAATCTTTAATAATGCACAAATTTAAGGGGAGCTCTTGCTTATCACATACTTCTCAAAGCGACGATGTATTTCATTTACTTAATCATCTGTCGAAGCTTTGATCTATATGTTGTCATCAAGTACCAAAAAGGGGGAGATTGAAAGCACATTTGCTCCCTTGGTGGTTTTGGTAATTCATAACAACATATATCTCATTGAACTAATATCCATTCAAGATTAAGATTCAGGATGTTCAATGATTGGCATGGCATGGACTAGAGAAGTGGACCCCTCAAAATGCTAAGGACAAGAATTGGCAAAAGATCAAGACTCTACATTTTTGGTTTAGTGATCCAAGATCACATTGAGTCCATAGAAAAGCCAATACTATTAAAAGGGGATGAGGTGTTGCTTAATGGTCTTTTTGCTCAAGTGCTTAGTGACAATATTCCTAAACCCTCAACCACTCACTCTACCCAAATATGTCCTAAACCCAAAGTCAAACTCGGCCCCACCGAAACTTCCAATCCGGCCCCACCGAGTTCATCCAAGACTTAGCCACTGCCAAACCCTAACAAATCGGATCCACCGAAATGGATCTCGGTCTCACCGAGATGGCCTTGCCAACTCTCTGTAATCGTTTGCAATTACTTCGGTCTCACCGAGTTTGCAAATCGGTCTCACCGAGATGGCTTGCCAAGTCTCTGTTGCCTTATTGCTTCACTTCGGTCCCACCGAGTTGATGCAATCGGTGCCACCGAGATGAGGATTGCCCTAAGCCATTGCACTTCGGTCCATCCGAGTTGTTCATATCGGTCCCACCGAGATTCCTAAAGTTCATATCTTTTACACAGTTCGGTGCTACCGAGATGATCGTTTCGGTGCCACCGAGTTGAGTCAAAAGTGTGTAACGGTTGGATTTTGTGTGGAGGCTATATATACCCCTCCACCCCATCCTTCTCAGTAAGGAGAGCCATCAGAACGTGCCTACACTTCCACCATACATTTTTTGAGAGAGAACCACCTACTCATGTGTTGAGATCAAGATATTCCATTCCTACCATTTGAACCTTGATCTCTAGCCTTTCCCAAGTTGCTTTCCACTCAAATCCTTCTTCCACCATAGCCAAATCTGTGAGGAGTGATTGAGTGCTGGGAAGACTATCATTTGAAGCACAAGAGCAAGGAGTTCATCAACAACACACCGTCTATTACCTTTTGGAGAGTGGTGTCTCCTAGATTGGTTAGGTGTCACTTGGGAGCCTCCAACCAGATGTGGAGTTGAACCAAGAAGTTTGTAAGGGCAAGGAGATCGCCTACTTCGTGAAGATCTACCCCGAGTGAGGCTAGTCTTTCGTGGACGTAAGCCATGGTGGAATAGGCAAGGTTGCTTCTTCGTGGACCCTTCGTGGGTGGAGCCCTCCGTGGACTCGCGCAGCCGTTACCCTTCGTGGGTTGAAGCCTCCATCAACGTGGACGTACGATAGCACCACTTATCGGAACCACGTCAAAAACCGTCGTGTCTTCATTGCGTTTGAAATCTCCAATCCCTCCTTTACATACATATGCAATTGCTTACATTCCGCTGCTATACTCTTAGAATTGCATGTGTAGGGTGATGCTTGACATGTACTATTGCTAAAACCTGCCTACAACTAAAATCTGGGAAAAGGTTAAGTTTTATTTGGTCAAGTAGTCTAATCACCCCCCCCCTCTAAACATACTTTCGATCCTACAAACCATCATGTATTCCCTATCATAGATTGGTCTTCGTGAGGAGGACCGAAATCTTCACAAATTATGCTAACCCATGACGGTCCTTGGTCGTCATGGATCAGCACTGAGCCCATCCAATTTGGGTCGGGCCTGGTCCCGGCCCAAGCCTATGTGATAGACTCAACCCGTCATAGAATTTCATGACGTGGCGTGTGCATGGACATGACGACCTACAAGGCACATGTGGTGGCCGGCCCAATTAGACTTTTGGCTTCCTATTTTCAGCCCAATCTAATCCGTTAACCTATTTCTTTCAATCCAGTTTGTTAGCCCATTTCTAAAGATTTAGCCCATTATATGTTTCCTTCGGTCCAGCCCGTTAGCAGCTTCACCTTATTTGGCCCATTGTGTTCTTTCAAATAGTATGCAATTGCTGGGCCTGATTACTTCGGCCTTTATTTGCTAGTTAATTTCGGCCCAGCTATAGTGCATCACCCAACCCAAAGTTTAACTCATTGAGCCCATTATGTTACGCCCCCGACTTAATCGTGCACTAATCATACACGCAAATGCACACGATCAAGCCTAGGGACTCACGGGAAGATATCACAACACAACTCTAGACACAAAAATAAAATAATACAAGCTTTAATATTACAAGCCAGGGGCCTCGAGGGCTCGAATACATAAGCTTGAGTCATACAAGCATCAGCGGAAGCAGAAGTATCTGAGTACAGACACAAAGTTAAACAAGGGTGCCTTAAGAAGGCGAAAAAAAGCAACGACTCTGATCGAAAGAGGCAAGGCCTCCTGCCTGGGAGCCTCCTAAACTACTCCTGGTCGTCGGGGATCTCCGCGTCGTAGCAGGCTCCTCCGGGGATCTCCTGCTCCTGGGCTTCAACGTCTGGTCGCAGCAATCGGGTATGGGGGGAAAAGAATAGCAAAGCAACCGTGAGTACTCATCCAAAGTACTCGCAAGACTGACATCAGAACTATACTAAATATGCATCGGTATCAAAGGAATGGGGCTATATCTTTGGACTAAACTGCAGAAATGCCATAACAGAGGGGGAGAAGCCTAGCCTATCGAAGACTAGCATCTTCAGCGTCTTGCAGCATAAGAAGAGTGCAGATTAGCATATTATAATTAACAAGCATGTTGTAGCATAGCCTAGAGATCCTTCCTCGACTCCCTGCGAGAAAGCAATCCCGGAGCTTACAATTAATTAACATGTATCCAGTTCAAATAGTAATAGATCGGGATACAACACTGAGCGTCCTGTTACCGTGGACACGGCTATTCGAATAGATAACTTCCATGCAGGGGTGCACTACTGTTACCCAACACGCTTGATTACATCTGGCCGGACACACTTGCTGGGTAATGCCCGGCCTCGGGCAATCGACACGACGCAGTCCTACCTAGGCTAAGCAGAGAGGTCCCCGCTGGTCTACATCCTAAGAGCTCAGGGGTCTTGGGCCATCGCCTTGTGCCTTCCGGGTCGTTGCGTGCAGGGTAAAGCCAGGCACCACCCGTGTGTGGGCTGGCACCGGTCCGTCCCGGCCGCAATGCTGAACTGGACGTCTGACAGAGCTTTCGGCTGATACATACGACGTAGAGGGCCCCATTAAACCATTATCCCACATGGTGGTAGTGCGTATAGGCCAGTGGCCAACTCAGATCAATACCCAAATCCGTTATCGCATTATTAGGACCTCGCGGTGACGATCAGTACTCCTGTCGTCCTGTCTCGAGGAAGTGCAACAAGGGCCAGGCCCATCCCTCTCTAGGGCGGTCTCTGCCTGCCCGGCCGCGCCTCGTAAATATCTCGCGGGTGCCTCCCAGGTCAACCCGTCTTCCCAGGAGACTGTCGGGAACTCAGGTCCACCTCTACCAGGGTAGTATCGCCTGTCCCTTTAGTCCCGCAGTAACAATACATGTGGGCAACATTTAAAGGTAACCTTGTGTTCTTGTCACCAAGGGGGAACTCCGAGGAATCACCCTCGAGGGATTCCCACTTGAGAGGTTGTACGACAGAGGCCTCACTGGAGGTGGAGGAAGAGGAATCACCCTCGATAATCCACGTCCGACTAGCTGAACTACAAAGGCGTCATCGGGAGTGAGTTAAGAGGTATCACCCTCGTCACTCGAGGATAACTCTGTAGAGTCGAACAACTTAGGGGGTGTGCGGTGCTGTGCTGGTTTCAGCACATCGATCAGTCAACCAGAGGCTGACTGGTGGGCCCTAGCGCTGACTCAGCTCGCTGACTCAGCGGGTCTTATCCCTATGAACAGTGCGGTGGGCCCCGTTTGTCAGTTTAATTAATTTTAACTAACAGATTTCATAGGCTTAATTAGGTGGTGGGGCCCGGCTGTCATAGGCTGTGATGGTGGGTTAACGAGGGGATTAGTCCCTAATGGCAGTGCCACGTCGGCGGCTTAACGCCGGCGAGCACAGCGCGCAGCGGCGGCCACGTTTCTCGCCGCTCCGGCGACCAAACGTCGCGCGGAGACGGCCAACCGAACGGGTGCCGCAGCCCGCATCGATCGGAGGCAGCGGTTTGAGCGGGGATGGCCGGAGTTGCGGGCAACGGCGACATCCCGCGGCGGCGGCGACTGGACCCCGACGGGATCGAGGCTAGGAGCTCGCATTCGTCGAGATAGCGGGCCAGGAGGCAGCACAGGGGTGCCCTGAGCACATCCGCTTGCTCAGCTGGACCCGAGACGGCCGGTAGCCACGGTGAGGAGCTCCACCGCGGCGGCGAGCTCACGGTTGTTGCGGCCAACTGCGCCACGGCGCACGAGAGAGGGCGAGGGGGGGTCCAGGAGGAGCCGATGCTCACATCGGTGCTCGGGGTAGGCTTGGGGAGGCCGGAGAGGTCGAGGCGGAGCAGATCAACGGCGAGGCAGAGGCTGCATCCGGCGAAGGGGATCGACGAAAGCGACGGCGATGCGATGATTCGGCCCCGATCCAGTAGCGAGGGAGAAGAGGTGGTCCACGCCGGTGCTCCTGGCGCGGTCTCAGGTGACGGGGACGACGGAGAGCGTGCGGGTGCGGTCGGACAAGGCGTCGATCGAGGCGTCCATGGAGGAGAGGGAGAGAGAAGAGCGAGAGGAGGGGGATACGGAGCTAGGGTTACGGGAGTTGGGGCCATATAGGCCGCGGCTGGTGGGTTGGGCCGCCCTGTAGCGACTAGGAGCCCAGGGGGTGCAGTGCCCTCTGTCTTTTCTCTTTTTCTTTTTCTGATTTGTTTCTTCTCTCTCTGTTTTGCAAAATACTAGGCCACCAAAACACTTTTGTAAAATATGCAATTGTGCCACATAAATGCCTTGCAATATTTAGCACTGCCACAAAAAGGTTTGGAACTATTTGAATGCAGTTGGTTTTTGTTTAAATGAAAATGATTTTAAATAGGGTTGTTTAGGTACTGTTTTAGGTTGTTAGAGTCACTTAAATATTCCAATAAATGTTGATCTTATTTTTATAATTGCTTCTGAATTATTTGCAATATTAGGAACATTTTAGTTTTCAAATTTAAACAACTTTTATTTTCACTTTATATTTGAATTTCAATTTCAATTTGTATTATTTCCTAAATGCAATGTAATTAGCCTGATCATGATGACAAGGCAATTTAATTAGCCTAATGACAGGGTTGAGATCTGGGGATGTTACAAATCTTCCCCACTACAAGAAATCTCGTCCCGAGATTTAAGAGGTGGGGTTAGGGGTATCTTCGGGATGATGGACGTACAGGAGAGTCAAGTTTCGATCCTGTGGAACTGTGGGTAGTGTGGTTAAAAGTAGGAAGGTCGATGACATCTTGCAAAGTCACGACAGCAAGGCAATCAGAGGACAATCTGTCAGTTATGTCGGCAACAACGTCGGTACCAGGAGCGGGAACGAAGGGAACCATTTTCCTGCTCGTTAAAACGAGGCGGACCAATAGGCAAAGTTCTTGTCCATCGGTGGTTAGCGAAATGTCATCAACAATTAGTGACAAGGTTTCATTTGGCGGTGTGGACTTAAGCAGGGAATTATCACTGCTCAGATATAGGCTAGATTTCAAGAAAGGCTAAACAGACCAATGGAAAAGACAATGATGATTATCAGATTATCCAGTCCAAAGGAAAGAATTAGTTGCAGACAATCCAGCTCTCCGGGTGAATGTGTTTACGAGATCCTAATGTTAGAGTCAGCAGAATCATTTAACCCGAACAGAAGAGGATTCAGAGTCCCAGAGCAAGGATGAGGAATAAAAGATCCTAATACCACCCATTGGCGACGTGGGCCCGTAAGCCACACAGCCATGTTAGTAAAATAGTTTTTGCAAGGACTAGACTCAACTTCGGCCAAGGAGTTAGAAAGGGGGCTACCTACAGGCAGTCGGCTCTGATACCAACTTGTTACGCCCCCGACTTAATCGTGCACTAATCATACACGCAAATGCACACGGTCAAGCCTAGGGACTCACGGGAAGATATCACAACACAACTCTAGACACAAAAATAAAATAATACAAGCTTTAATATTACAAGCCAGGGGCCTCGAGGGCTCGAATACATAAGCTTGAGTCATACAAGCATCAGCGGAAGCAGAAGTATCTGAGTACAGACACAAAGTTAAACAAGGGTGCCTTAAGAAGGCGAAAACAAGCAACGACTCTGATCGAAAGAGGCAAGGCCTCCTGCCTGGGAGCCTCCTAAACTACTCCTGGTCGTCGGGGATCTCCGCGTCGTAGCAGGCTCCTCCGGGGATCTCCTGCTCCTGGGCTTCAACGTCTGGTCGCAGCAATCGGGTATGGGGGGAAAAGAATAGCAAAGCAACCGTGAGTACTCATCCAAAGTACTCGCAAGACTGACATCAGAACTATACTAAATATGCATCGGTATCAAAGGAATGGGGCTATATCTTTGGACTAAACTGCAGAAATGCCATAACAGAGGGGGAGAAGCCTAGCCTATCGAAGACTAGCATCTTCAGCGTCTTGCAGCATAAGAAGAGTGCAGATTAGCATATTATAATTAACAAGCATGTTGTAGCAAAGCCTAGAGATCCTTCCTCGACTCCCTGCGAGAAAGCAATCCCGGAGCTTACAATTAATTAACATGTATCCAGTTCAAATAGTAATAGATCGGGATACAACACTGATCGTCCTGTTACCGTAGACACGGCTATTTGAATAGATAACTTCCCTGCAGGGGTGCACTACTGTTACCCAACACGCTCGATTACATCTGGCCGGGCACACTTGCTGGGTAATGCCCGGCCTCGGGCAATTGACACGACGCAGTCCTACCTAGGCTAAGCAGAGAGGTCCCCGCCGGTCTACATCCTAAGAGCTCAGGGGTCTTGGGCCATCGCCCTGTGCCCTCCGGGTCGTTGTGTGCAGGGTGAAGCCAGGCACCACCCGTGTGTGGGCTGGCGCCGGTCCGTCCCGGCCGCAATGCTGAACTGGACGTCTGACAGAGCTTTCGGCTGATACATACGACGTAGAGGGCCCCATTAAACCATTATCCCACGTGGTGGTAGTGCGTATAGGCCAGTGGCCAACTCAGATCAATACCCAAATCCGTTATCGCATTATTAGGAGCTCGCGGTGACGATCAGTACTCCTGTCGTCCCGTCTCGAGGAAGTGCAACAAGGGCCAGGCCCATCCCTCTCTAGGGCGGTCTCTGCCTGCCCGGCCGCGCCTCGTAAATATCTCGCGGGTGCCTCCCAGGTCAACCCGTCTTCCCAGGAGACTGTCGGGAACTCAGGTCCACCTCTACCGGGGTAGTACCGCCTGTCCCTTCAGTCCCGCAGTAACAATACATGTGGGCAACATTTAAAGGTAACCGTGTGTTCTTGTCACCAAGGGGGAACTCCGAGGAATCACCCTCGAGGGATTCCCACTTGAGAGGTTGTACGACATAGGCCTCACCGGAGGTGGAGGAAGAGGAATCACCCTCGATAATCCATGTCCGACTAGCTGAACTACAAAGGCATCATCGGGAGTGAGTTAAGAGGTATCACCCTCGTCACTCGAGGATAACTCTGTAGAGTCGAACAACTTAGGGGTTGTGCGGTGTTGTGCTGGTTTCAGCACATCGATCACATAGATCGAGGCATTAGTAACTAAGCGGGGCAACTGGGACAAGGGTGAGGGGTCACTGGTGGATCATTAACCAACCTATTCTAAGCAGTTTAGGATGACAGGTAAAGTAACAATAGCAGGTTACAAAAGCAAGCAATGCATCAGAATAGGATCAATCATTTACAGTAGCAAAATCTAATGCAAGCATGAGGGAGAAGGAATAGGCGATATAGGAATGATCAAGGGGGTTTTGCTTGCCTGGAAGCTCTGCTGAAAAGGAAGGAGGGTCATCGGTAACGTAGTCGATCACAGGGGCAGCGTCAGCCTCGGAGTCTACCGGAGAGAAGAGGGGGAAGAAACAACAAATATAAAGTACACAGATGCAC
Organism: Elymus sibiricus; assembly: GCA_039707655.1. Lineage (NCBI taxonomy): Eukaryota > Viridiplantae > Streptophyta > Magnoliopsida > Poales > Poaceae > Elymus > Elymus sibiricus. The sequence goes on from CM077672.1 coordinate 67,270,509, forward strand.
GACATGACAACACGCATTGTTAGGGGTGACCTATCGCAGTACTACACGATACAGGTGAAGGGGGAAAACATCCGGGAATGTTTTCCCAGCGTTTGGCATTTCAGACAAATGAAACAGAGGGGGGCATTTCCATGTTCAGCATGCTAGGGGCATGTGACAGATGAACGGAGTGCATATTCGGAATCGTCATATTTTTCTGATCGTTTTTCATATATAAATTATTTTAATCCGAGTTACGGTTTATTTTATATGAATTTTCAAAGTTTTATTGATTTTCTATAATTTTCCAGATTTATTTAATTCGAAAAATATTAAAATTAAATGCTAAGTGCACCCAGCTCTGGGTACACAGAAGTGTACTAGAGAGACTGACAAGTGGGACCGTTGACTAGGACAACAGACCAGTCAACCAGAAGCTGACTGGTGGGCCCTAGCGCTGAGTCAGCTCGCTGTCTCAGCGGGTCTTATCCATATGAACAGTGCGGTGGGCCCCGTTTGTCAGTTTAACTAATTTTAACTAACAGATTTCATAGGCTTAATTAGGTGGTGGGGCCCGGCTGTGGTAATGGGTTAACCAGGGGATTAGTCCCTAATGGCAGTGCCACGTCGGCGGCTTAACGCCGGCGAGCACAGCGCGCGGCGGCGGCCACGTTTCTCGCCGCTCCGGCGACCAAACGTCGCGCGGAGACGGCCAACCGAACGGGTGCTGCAGCCCGCATCGATCGGAGGCAGCGGTTTGAGCGGGGATGGCCGGAGTTGCGGGCAACGGCGACATCCCGCGGCGGCGGCGACTGGACCCCGACGGGATCGAGGCTAGGAGCTCGCATTCGTCGAGATAGCGGGCCAGGAGGCAGCACAGGGGTGCCCTGAGCACATCCGCTTGCTCAGCTGGACCCGAGACGGCCGGTAGCCACGGTGAGGAGCTCCACCGCGGCGGCGAGCTCACGGTTGTTGCGGCCAACTGCGCCACGGCGCACGAGAGAGGGCGAGGGGGAGTCCAGGAGGAGCCGATGCTCACATCGGTGCTCGGGGTAGGCTTGGGGAGGCCGGAGAGGTCGAGGCGGAGCAGATCAACGGCGAGGCAGAGGCTGCATCCGGCGAAGGGGATCGACGAAACCGACGGCGATGCGATGATTCGGCCCCGATCCAGTAGCGAGGGAGAAGAGGTGGTCCACGCCGGAGCTCCTGGCGCGGTCTCAGGTGACGGGGACGACGGAGAGCGCGCGGGTGCGGTCGGACAAGGCGTCGATCGAGGCGTCCATGGAGGAGAGGGAGAGAGCAGAGCGAGAGGAGGGGGATACAGAGCTAGGGTTACGGGAGTTGGGTCCATATAGGCCGCGACTGGTGGGTTGGGCCGCCCTGTAGCGACTAGGAGCCCAGGGGGTGCAGTGCCCTCTGTCTTTTCTCTTTTTCTTTTTCTGATTTGTTTCTTCTCTCTCTGTTTTGCAAAATACTAGGCCACCAAAACACTTTTGTAAAATATGCAATTGTGCCACATAAATGCCTTGCAATATTTAGCACTGCCACAAAAAGGTTTGGAACTATTTGAATGGAGTTGGTTTTTGTTTAAATGAAAATGATTTTAAATAGGGCTGTTTAGGTACTGTTTTAGGTTGTTAGAGTCACTTAAATATTCCAATAAATGTTGATATTATTTTTATAATTTCTTCTGAATTATTTTCAATATTATGAACATTTTATTTTTCAAATTTAAACAACTTTTATTTTCACTTTATATTTGAATTTCAATTTGAATTTGTATTATTTCCTAAATGCAATTTTATTAGCCTGATCATGATGACAAGGCAATTTAATTAGCCTAATGACAGGGTTGAGATCTGGGGATGTTACAAATCTCCCCCACTACAAGAAATCTCGTCCCGAGATTTAAGAGGTGGGGTAAGGGGTATCTTCGGGATCATGGACGTACAGGAGAGTCAAGTTTCGATCCTGTGGAACTGTGGGTAGTGTGGTTAAAAGTAGGAAGGTCGATGACATCTTGCAAGGTCACGACAGCAAGGCAATCAGAGGACAATCTGTCAGCTATGTCGGCAACAACGTCGGTACCAGGAGCGGGAACGAAGGGAACCATTTTCCTGCTCGTTAAAACGAGGCGGACCAATAGGCAAGGTTCTCGTCCATCGGTGGTTACCGAAATGTCATCAACAATTAGTGACAAGGTTTTATTTGGGGGTGTGGACTTAAGCAGGGAATTATCACTGCTCAGATATAGGCTAGATTTCAAGAAAGGCTAAACAGACCAATGGAAAAGAAAATGGTGATTATCAGATTATCCAGTCCAAAGGAAAGAATTAGTTGCAGACAATCCAGCTCTCCGGGTGAATGTGTTTACGAGATCCTAATGTTAGTGTCAGCAGAATCATTTAACCCGAACAGAAGAGGATTCAGAGTCCCAGAGCAAGGATGAGGAATAAAAGATCCTAATACCACCCATTGGCGACGTGGGCCCGTAAGCCACACAGCCATGTTAGTAAAATAGTTTTTGCAAGGACTACACTCAACTTCGGCCAAGGAGTTGGAAAGGGGGCTACCTATAGGCAGTCGGCTCTGATACCAACTTGTTACGCCCTCGACTTAATCGTGCACTAATCATACACGCAAATGCACACGATCAAGCCTAGGGACTCACGGGAAGATATCACAACACAACTCTAGACACAAAAATAAAATAATACAAGCTTTAATATTACAAGCCAGGGGCCTCGAGGGCTCGAATACATAAGCTTGAGTCATACAAGCATCAGCGGAAGCAGAAGTATCTGAGTACAGACACAAAGTTAAACAAGGGTGCCTTAAGAAGGCGAAAACAAGCAACGACTCGGATCGAAAGAGGCAAGGCCTCCTGCCTGGGAGCCTCCTAAACTACTCCTGGTCGTCGGGGATCTCCGCGTCGTAGCAGGCTCCTCCGGGGATCTCCTGCTCCTGGGCTTCAACGTCTGGTCGCAGCAATCGGGTATGGGGGGAAAAGAATAGCAAAGCAACCGTGAGTACTCATCCAAAGTACTCGCAAGACTGACATCAGAACTATACTAAATATGCATCGGTATCAAAGGAATGGGGCTATATCTTTGGACTAAACTGCAGAAATGCCATAACAGAGGGGGAGAAGCCTAGCCTATCGAAGACTAGCATCTTCAGCGTCTTGCAGCATAAGAAGAGTGCAGATTAGCATATTATAATTAACAAGCATGTTGTAGCAAAGCCTAGAGATCCTTCCTCGACTCCCTGCGAGAAAGCAATCCCGGAGCTTACAATTAATTAACATGTATCCAGTTCAAATAGTAATAGATCGGGATACAACACTAAGCGTCCTGTTACCGTGGACACGGCTATTCGAATAGATAACTTCCCTGCAGGGGTGCACTACTATTACCCAACACGCTCGATTACATCTGGCCGGAAACACTTGCTGGGTAATGCCCGGCCTCGGGCAATCGACACGACGCAGTCCTACCTAGGCTAAGCAGAGAGGTCCCCGCCGGTCTACATCCTAAGAGCTCAGGGGTCTTGGGCCATCGCTGTTGGGGAACGTTGCATGGGAAACAAAAATTTTCCTACGCACACACAAGATCTATCCATGGTGATGAGCATCTACGAGAGGGAGAGTGAATCTACATACCCTTGTAGATCGCTAAGCGGAAGCGTTAAGAAACGCGGTTGATGTAGTCGAACGTCTCAGCGATCCAAATCGCAAGTCGTCCCTCGATCCAAGCACGATCTAGCGCCGAACGGATGGCACCTCCGCGTTCAACACACGTACGGCTTGATGACGATCTCCGCCTTCTTGATCCAGCAAGAGGGAGCGGAGAAGAAGAAGAGTTCCAGCAGCACGACAGCGTGGTGATGTTGGTGAGGAACTATTTCAGCAGGGCTTTGCCTAAGCACTACTGAAATTATGACGTAGGAGGAACTAGAGGTTGCCGGCACACGGCTTGGGGCAATCTAATGTGTCCCGTGTGCTAGCCCTGCCCCTCTATTTATATGTTGAGCCTTGGGGTCTAAACTTGGAGTAAAAGCCTCCTCCAGGTCGGTTTTGCCCGCACAAGGTCGGTTTGGCCCGCAGGGAAAGAGTCCAACTCGGATCCCTGTAGTACCGCGCACAAGCGGTAGTACCGCTTACGATAAGCGGTAGTACCGCCCGTAGCGGTAGTACCGCTTACGATAAGCGGTAGTACCGCCCGTAGCGGTAGTACCGCTTACGATAAGCGGTAGTACCGCCCCAGGCGCCAGCAAAACTTCCTTCTGCACTTTCCAATATCTCGTGGGCTTTACCTCTTTGGCTCATATAAAGTGTTGCTGCACCCGAACACTTCGGTAAACATCCGGAACCTCTTCCGGTGAATTCCGGAACCCTTCCGGAGATCAAAACACTATTATCACATATATCAATCTTTACCTCCGAACTATTCCGGAGATCCTCGTCATGTCCGGAATCTTATCCGGGACTCCGAACAACCTTCGGTCACCAACAAAATAACTCAACTATACTAATCGTCACCAAACGTTAAGTGTGTAGACCCTGCGGGTTCGAGAACTATGTAGACATGACCGAGACACCTCTACGATCAATAACCAATAGCGGGACCTGGATGCCCATATTGGCTCCTACATATTCTACGAAGATCTTTATCGGTCGAACCTCTATGTCAAGGATTCAGTTAATCCCGTATACTGTTCCCTTTGTTCTTCGGTATGTTACTTGCCCGAGATTCGATCGTCGGTATCTCTATACCTAGTTCAATCTCGTTACCGGCAAGTCTCTTTACTCGTTCCGTAATACAAGATCTCGTGGCTAACACTTTAGTCACATTGCTTGCAAGGCTCATTGTGATGTTGTATTACCGAGTGGGCCCTGAGATACCTCTCCGTCATACGGAGTAACAAATCCCAGTCTTGATCCATGCCAACCCAACAGACACCCTCGGAGATACCTGTAGAGCACCTTTATAGTCACCCAGTTACGTTGCGACGTTTGATACACACAAGGTACTCCTCCGATGTCAGGGAGTTGCATGATCTCATGGTCATAGGAACAGATACTTGACATGCAGAAAGCAATAGCAATAAACTGACACGATCTTATGCTACGTTTATAGTTTGGGTCTTGTCCATCACATCATTCTCCTAATGATGTGATCCCGTTATCAAATGACATCTCATGTCCATGGCTAGGAAACCTTAACCATCTTTTGATCAACGAGCTAGTTAACTAGAGGCTTACTAGGGACACAGTGTTGTCTATGTACCCACACATGTATTTGAGTTTCCAATCAATACAATTATAGCATGGATAATAAACGATTATCATGAACAAGGAAATATAATAATAACCAATTTATTATTGCCTCTAGGGCATATTTCCAACAGTCTCCCACTTGCACTAGAGTCAATAATCTAGTTCACATCACTATGTGATTTACATTGTAATGAATCGAACACCCATGCAGTTCTGGTGTTGTTCATGTTTAGCCCTTGGAAGAGGTTTAGTCATCGGATCTGCAACATTTAGATCCGTGTGTACTTTGCAAATATTTATGTCGTCCTCCTTGATGTAATCGCGGATGGAATTGAAACGTCGCTTTATGTGTCTGGTCCTCTTGTGAAATCTTGGTTCCTTGGCTAGAGCAATGGCACCAGTATTATCACAAAACAGAGTCATTGGGTTAAGCGCACTAGGCACTACTCCAAGATCTGTCATGAACTCCTTCATCCAGACACCTTCCTTCGCCGCCTCCGAGGCAGCGATGTACTCCGCTTCGCATGTAGAATCAGCTACCACGCTTTGCTTGGAACTGCACCAGCTAACCGCACCCCCATTAAGAATAAATACGTATCCGGTTTGCGACTTAGAGTCATCCGGATCAGTGTCAAAGCTTGCATCGATGTAACCCTTTACGACGAGCTCTTGATCACCTCCATAAACGAGAAACATGTCCTTAGTCCTTTTCAGGTACTTCAGGATATTCTTGACCGCCGTCCAGTGTTCCATTCCTGGATCACTTTGAAACCTTCCGACCATACTTATGGCAAGGCTGACATCGGGTCTTGTGCACAGCATTGCATACATGATAGAGCCTATGGCTAAAGCATAGGGGATGACACTCATCTTTTCTCTATCTTCTGCAGTCACTGGGCATTGAGTCTTACTCAACTTCACACCTTGCAAAACAGGCAAGAACCCCTTCTTGGACTGATCCATTTTGAACTTCTTCAAAATCTTATCAAGGTATGTGCTTTGTGAAAGTCCTATTAAGCGTCTTGATCTATCTCTATAGATCTTGATGCCTAATATGAAAGCAGCTTCTCCTAGGTCCTTCATTGAAAAACTCTTGTTCAAATATTCCTTCACGCTTTCCAACATTTCTATATTGTTTCCAATCAGCAATATGTCATCCACATATAATATTAGAAACGCTATAGAGCTCCCACTCACTTTCTTGTAAATACAAGCTTCTCCGTAAACTTGTATAAACCCAAACGCTTTGATCACCTCATCAAAGCGAAGATTCCAACTCCGAGATGCTTGCACCAGTCCATAAATGGATCGCTGGAGTTTGCAAACTTTGTCAGCATTCTCTGGATCGACAAAACCTTCTGGTTGCATCATATACAACTCTTCCTTAAGGAAACCGTTAAGGAACGCTGTTTTGACATCCATCTGCCAAATTTCATAATCGAAAAAGGCAGCTATTGCTAACATGATTCTGACGGACTTAAGCATCGCTACGGGTGAGAAGGTCTCATCGTAGTCAACTCCTTGAACTTGTGAAAAACCCTTTGCCACAAGTCGAGCTTTATAGACGGTGACATTACCGTCCGCGTCCGTCTTCCTCTTAAAGATCCATTTATTCCGAATGGCTTTACGCCCTTCAGGTAATACTTCCAAAGTCCATACTTTGTTTTCATACATGGATCCCATCTCGGATTTCATGGCCTCTAACCACTTCTCGGAATCCGGGCCCATCATCGCTTCTCCATAGCTCGTAGGTTCATCGTTGTCCAACAACATGACCTCTAAGACAGGGTTGCCGTACCACTCAGGAGCAGTACGCGTCCTTGTCGACCTACGAGGTTCGATAGCAACTTGATCCAAAGCTTCATGATCATCATCATTAACTTCCTCTTCAGCTGATGTAGGCTCTACAGAAACATCTTTCTGTGCTGCGCTACTCTCAGGTTGAAGTAAAGGTTCAACAACCTCATCAAGTTCTATCTTCCTCCCACTCAATTCTTTCGAGAGAAACTCTTTCTCAAGAAATGTTCCGTTTTTAGCGACAAACAGTTTGCCTTCGGATCTGAGGTAGAAGGTATACCCAACTGTCTCTTTTGGGTATCCTATGAAGACGCATTTCTCCGCTTTGGGTTCCAGCTTTTTAGGCTAAAGCTTTTTGACATAAGCATCACATCCCCAAACTTTAAGAAACGACAGCTTTGGCTTCTTGCCAAACCAAAGTTCATATGGCGTCGTCTCAACGGATTTCGATGGTGCCCTATTTAAAGTGAATGCAGCTGTCTCTAATGCATAACCCCAAAACGATAGTGGCAAATCGGCAAGAGACATCATAGATCGCACCATATCCAATAAGGTTCGATTACGACGTTCGGACACACCATTACACTGTGGTGTTCCAGGCGGTGTCAGTTGTGAAACAATTCCACATTGTTTTAAGTGACTGCCAAACTCATAACTCAGATATTCTCCTCCTCGATCAGATCGTAGGAATTTAATCTTCTTGTTACGATGATTCTCAACTTCACTCTGAAATTGTTTGAACTTTTCAAATGTTTCAGATTTGTGTTTCATTAAGTAAATATACCCATATCTACTTAAGTCATCGGTGAAGGTGAGAAAGTAACGATAACCACCGCGCGCCTCAATGCTCATCGGACCGCACACATCAGTATGTATGATTTCCAATAAGTCACTTGCCCGTTCCATTGTTCCAGAGAACGGCGTTTTAGTCATCTTGCCCATGAGGCATGGCTCACATGTGTCAAGTGATTCAAAATCAAGTGACTCCAAAAGTCCATCAGCATGGAGCTTCCTCATGCGTTTTACGCCAATATGACCTAAACGGCAGTGCCACAAGAAAGTGGTATTATCATTATCAATTCTACATCTTTTGGCATCAATGTTATGAACATGTGTATCATTACTATCGAGATTCAATAAGAATAAACCCCTCACATCGGGTGCATGGCCATAAAAGATATTACTCATATAAATAGAACAACCATTATTCTCTGATTTAAATGAGTAACCGTCTCGCAATAAACAAGATCCAGATATAATGTTCATGCTTAACGCAGGCACTAAATAACAATTATTCAGGTTCATCACTAATCCCGATGGTAATCGAAGAGCGAGCGTGCCGACGGCGATCACATCAACCTTGGAACCATTTCCCACGCGCATCGTCACTTCGTCCTTTGCCAGCCTCCGTCTATTCCGCAGTTCCTGTTTTGAGTTGCAAATACGAGCAACCGCACCGGTATCAAATACCCAGGCACTACAACGAGAGTTGGTAAGGTACACATCAATAACATGTATATCATATATACCTTGTTTGTTGTTGGCCGCCTTCTTGTCAGCCAAATACTTGGGGCAGTTCCGCTTCCAGTGTCCAGTTCCCTTGCAATGAAAACACACAGTTTCTGGTTTGGGTCCAGCCTTGGGTTTCTTCACGAGAGGAGCAACTGCTTTGCCACTCTTCTTGGAGTTACCCTTCTTACCCTTGCCATTTTTCTTGAAACTAGTGGTTTTATTGACTATCAACACTTGATGCTCCTTCTGAATTTCAGACTCAGCGATTTTCAGCATCGCAAACAGCTCGGCGACTGACTTGTTCATCCCGTGCATGTTATAGTTCAACACGAAGCTCTTGTAGCTAGGTGGCAATGATTGAAGAACTCTGTCAGTGATAGCCTCTGGCGGAAGGGGCATCCCCAATTCAGCCAGACGGGTGGAGTACCCAGACATTCTGAGTATGTGATCACTAACAGACCCGTTCTCCTCCATCTTGCAAGCATAGAACTTATCGGAGATCTCATATCTCTCGATCCGGGCATTCTTCTGAAAGATAAACTTCAACTCCTGGAACATCTCATATGCTCCATGACGTTCAAAACGTCTTTGAAGTCCCGGTTCTAAGCCATACAACATTGCACATTGAACTATTGAGTAATCATCAGAACGAGCCTGCCAGACGTTCACAACGTCTAGAGACTCAACTGGAGCGGGTGGATCACCAAGCGGTGCATCAAGGACATAAGCTTTCTGGGAAGCCGTAAGGATAATCCTTAGATTACGGGCCCAGTCCACAAAGTTACTTCCATCATCTTTCAACTTAGCTTTCTCTAGGAACGCATTAAAATTCAGGGGTGCTACTGCGCGAGCCATGATCTACAACATAAATATAGCAAAGACAACTTAGACTATTGTTCTAGATAATGAGTTTAGTTAATCATATTACTTAAAAACTCCCACTCAAATTGACATCCCTCCGGTCATTCGAGTGTAACATGATCCAAATCCACCAACTCAAGTCCGATCATCACGTGAGTTGAGGTGGTTTCAATGGTGAACATCTTCATGTTGATCATATCTACTATATGACTCATGTTCGACATTTCGGTCTCTTGTGTTCCGAGGCCATGTCTGTACATGCTAGGCTCGTCAAGTTTAACCCGAGTGTTCCGCACGTGCAACATGGCTTACACCCGTTGTATGTGAACGTAGAGTCTATCACACCCGATCATCACGGCGTGTCTCGAAACGACGAACTTTCGCAACGGTGCACACTCGGGGAGAACACAATTTTATCTTGAAATTTAAGTGAGGGATCACCTTATAATGCTACCGTCGTCCTAAGCAAAATAAGATGCATAAAAGGATTAACATCACATGCAAATCATAAGTGACATGATATGGCCATGAACTTGTGCTTTTGATCTCCATCTCCAAAGCACCGGCATGATCTCCATCGTCACCGGCATGACACCATGATCTCCATCATCTTGATCTCCATCAACGTGTCGCCATGAGGTTGTCGCGCCGACTGTTGCTTCCACGACTATTGCTAACGTTTAGCGATAAAGTAAAGCATTACATAGCGCTTAATGATTGACACGCAGGTCATACAATAATTAAAGACAACTCTATGGCTCCTGCCAGTTGCCGTACTCATCGACATGCAAGTCGTGATATTCTATACAACACATGATCATCTCATACATCACATATATCTCATCATGTAATTGGCCATATCACATCACAACATACCCTGCAAAAACAAGTTAGACGTCCTCTAATTGTTGTTGCAAATTTTACGTGGCTGCTACGGGTTTGCAAGAACCGTTCTTACCTACGCAAAACCACAACGTGGTGTAGTGATTGCTTTTTGATCTTCTAAAAGAACCCTCTTCATTGAAATCGATTCAACTAAAGTGAGAGAGACAGACACCCGCTAGCCATCTTTATGCAACGAAGTTACATGTCAGTTGAAGGAACCTGTCTCGCGTAAGCGTACGCGTAAAGTCAGTCCGGGCCGCTTCATCTCACAATACCGCCGAATCAAGTATCAACTAGTAACGGCAAGCAATATGTATACACCCACGCCCACAACTCGTTTGTGTTCTACTCGAGATCTCATCTACGCATAGACCTAGCTCAGATGCCACTGTTGGGGAACGTTGCATGGGAAACAAAAATTTTCCTACGCACACACAAGATCTATCCATGGTGATGAGCATCTACGAGAGGGAGAGTGAATCTACATACCCTTGTAGATCGCTAAGCGGAAGCGTTAAGAAACGCGGTTGATGTAGTCGAACGTCTCCGCGATCCAAATCGCAAGTCGTCCCTCGATCCAAGCACGATCTAGCGCCGAACGGACGGCACCTCCGCGTTCAACACACGTACGGCTTGATGACGATCTCCGCCTTCTTGATCCAGCAAGAGGGAGTGGAGAAGAAGAAGAGTTCCAGCAGCACGACGGCGTGGTGATGTTGGTGAGGAACTATTTCAGCAGGGCTTCGCCTAAGCACTACTGAAATTATGACGTAGGAGGAACTAGAGGTTGCCGGCACACGGCTTGGGGCAATCTAATGTGTCCCGTGTGCTAGCCCTGCCCCTCTATTTATATGTTGAGCCTTGGGGTCTAAACTTGGAGTAAAAGCCTCCTCCAGGTCGGTTTTGCCCGCACAAGGTCGGTTTGGCCCGCAGGTAAAGAGTCCAACTCGGATCCCTGTAGTACCGCGCACAAGCGGTAGTACCGCTTACGATAAGCGGTAGTACCGCCCGTAGCGGTAGTACCGCTTACGATAAGCGGTAGTACCGCCCGTAGCGGTAGTACCGCTTACGATAAGCGGTAGTACCGCCCCAGGCGCCAGCAAAACTTCCTTCTGCACTTTCCAATATCTCGTGGGCTTTACCTCTTTGGCTCATATAAAGTGTTGTTGCACCCGAACACATCGGTAAACATCCGGAACCTCTTCCGGTGAATTCCGGAACCCTTCCGGAGATCAAAACACTATTATCACATATATCAATCTTTACCTCCGGACTATTCCGGAGATCCTCGTCATGTCCGAGATCTTATCCGGGACTCCGAACAACCTTCGGTCACCAACAAAATAACTCAACTATACTAATCGTCACCAAACGTTAAGTGTGTAGACCCTGCGGGTTCGAGAACTATGTAGACATGACCGAGACACCTCTATGATCAATAACCAATAGCGGGACCTGGATGCCCATATTGGCTCCTACATATTCTACGAAGATCTTTATCGGTCGAACCTCTATGTCAAGGATTCAGTTAATCCCGTATACTGTTCCCTTTGTTCTTCGGTATGTTACTTGCTCGAGATTCGATCGTCGGTATCTCTATACCTAGTTCAATCTCGTTACCGGCAAGTCTCTTTACTCGTTCCGTAATACAAGATCTCGTGGCTAACACTTTAGTCACATTGCTTGCAAGGCTCATTGTGATGTTGTATTACCGAGTGGGCCCTGAGATACCTCTCCATCATACGGAGTAACAAATCCCAGTCTTGATCCATGCCAACCCAACAGACACCCTCGGAGATACCTGTAGAGCACATTTATAGTCACCCAGTTACGTTGCGACGTTTGATACACACAAGGTACTCCTCCGATGTCAGGGAGTTGCATGATCTCATGGTCATAGGAACAGATACTTGACATGCAGAAAGCAATAGCAATAAACTGACATGATCTTATGCTACGTTTATAGTTTGGGTCTTGTCCATCACATCATTCTCCTAATGATGTGATTCCGTTATCAAATGACATCTCATGTCCATGGCTAGGAAACCTTAACCATCTTTTGATCAACGAGCTAGTTAACTAGAGGCTTACTAGGGACACAGTGTTGTCTATGTACCCACACATGTATTTGAGTTTCCAATCAATACAATTATAGCATGGATAATAAACGATTATCATGAACAAGGAAATATAATAATAACCAATTTATTATTGCCTCTAGGGCATATTTCCAACAATCGCCCTGTGCCCTCCGGGTCGTTGTGTGCAGGGTGAAGCCAGGCACCACCCGTGTGTGGGCTGGCGCCGGTCCGTCCCGGCCGCAATGCTGAACTGGACGTCTGACAGAGCTTTCGGCTGATACATACGACGTAGAGGAACCCATTAAACCATTATCCCACGTGGTGGTAGTGCGTATAGGCCAGTGGCCAACTCAGATCAATACCCAAATCCGTTATCGCATAATTAGGAGCTCGCGGTGACGATCAGTACTCCTGTCGTCCCGTCTCGAGGAAGTGCAACAAGGGCCAGGCCCATCCCTCTCTAGGGCGGTCTCTGCCTGCCCGGCCGCGCCTCGTAAATATCTCGCGGGTGCCTCCCAGGTCAACCCGTCTTCCCAGGAGACTGTCGGGAACTCAGGTCCACCTCTACCGAGGTAGTACCGCCTGTCCCTTCAGTCCCGCAGTAACAATACATGTGGGCAACATTTAAAGGTAACCGTGTGTTCTTGTCACCAAGGGGGAACTCCGAGGAATCACCCTCGAGGTATTCCCACTTGAGAGGTTGTACGACAGAGGCCTCACCGGAGGTGGAGGAAGAGGAATCACCATCGATAATCCACGTCCGACTAGCTGAACTACAAAGGCATCATCGGGAGTGAGTTAAGAGGTATCACCCTCGTCACTCGAGGATAACTCTGTAGAGTCGAACAACTTAGGGGGTGTGCGGTGTTGTGCTGGTTTCAGCACATCGATCACATAGATCGAGGCATTAGTAACTAAGCGGGGCAACTGGGACAAGGGTGAGGGGTCACTCGTGGATCATTAACCAACCTATTCTAAGCAGTTTAGGATGACAGGTAAAGTAACAATAGCAGGTTACAAAAGCAGGCTATGCATCAGAATAGAATCAATCATTTACAGTAGCAAAATCTAATGCAAGCATGAGGGAGAAGGAATAGGCGATATAGGAATGATCAAGTGGGTTTTGCTTGCCTGGAAGCTCTGCTGAAAAGGAAGGAGGGTCATCGGTGACGTAGTCGATCACAGGGGCAGCGTCAGCCTCGGAGTCTACCGGAGAGAAGAGGGGGAAGAAACAACAAATATAAAGCACACAGATGTAACACAGATGCACGACATGACAACACGCATTGCTAGGGGTGACCTATCGCAGTACTACACGATACAGGTGAAGGGGGAAAACATCCGGGAATGTTTTCCCAGCGTTTGGCATTTCGGACAGATAAAACAGAGGGGGACATTTCCATGTTCAGCATGCTAGGGGCATGTGACAGATGAAAAGAGTGCATATTCGGAATCGTCATATTTTTCTGATCGTTTTTCATATATAAATTATTTTAATCCGAGTTACGGTTTGTTTTATATGAATTTTCAAAGTTTTATTGATTTTCTGTAATTTTCCAGATTTATTTAATTCGAAAAATATTAAATATTAAATGCTAAGTGCACCCAGCTCTGGGTACACAGAAGTGTACTAGAGAGACTGACAAGTGGGACCGTTGACTAGGTCAACTGACCAGTCAACCAGAGGCTGACTGGTGGGCCCTAGCGCTGAGTCAGCTCGCTGACTCAGCGGGTCTTATCCATATGAACAGTGCGGTGGGCCCCGTTTGTCAGTTTAATTAATTTTAACTAACAGATTTCATTAGGCTTAATTAGGTGGTGGGGCCCGGCTGTCATAGGCTGTGGTGGTGGGTTAACGAGGGGATTAGTCCCTAATGGCAGTGCCACGTCGGCGGCTTAACGCCGGCGAGCACAGCGCGCGGTGGCGGCCACGTTTCTCGCCGCTCCGGCGACCAAACGTCGCGTGGAGACGGCCAACCGAACGGGTGCTGCAGCCCGCATCGATCGGAGGCAGCGGTTTGAGCGGGGATGGCCGGAGTTGCGGGCAACAGCGACATCCCGCGGCGGCGGCGACTGGACCCCGACGGGATCGAGGCTAGGAGCTCGCATTCGTCGAGATAGCGGGCCAGGAGGCAGCACAGGGGTGCCCTGAGCACATCCGCTTGCTCAGCTGGACCCGAGACGGCCGGTAGCCACGGTGAGGAGCTCCACCGTGGCGGCGAGCTCACGGTTGTTGCGGCCAACTGCGCCACGGCGCACGAGAGAGGGAGAGGGGGAGTCCAGGAGGAGCCGATGCTCACATCGGTGCTCGGGGTAGGCTTGGGGAGGCCGGAGAGGTCGAGGCGGAGCAGATCAACGGCGAGGCAGAGGCTGCATCCGGCGAAGGGGATCGACGAAAGCGACGGCGATGCGATGATTCGGCCCCGATCCAGTAGCGAGGGAGAAGAGGTGGTCCACGCCGGAGCTCCTGGCGCGGTCTCAGGTGACGGGGACGACGGAGAGCGCGCGGGTGTGGTCGGACACGACGTCGATCGAGGCGTCCATGGAGGAGAGGGAGAGAGCAGAGGGAGAGGAGGGGGATACGGAGCTAGGGTTACGGGAGTTGGGGCCATATAGGCCGCGGCTGGTGGGTTGGTCCGCCCTGTAGCGACTAGGAGCCCAGGGGGTGCAGTGCCCTCTGTCTTTTCTCTTTTTCTTTTTCTGATTTGTTTCTTCTCTCTCTGTTTTGCAAAATACCAGGCCACCAAAACACTTTTGTAAAATATGCAATTGTGCCACATAAATGCCTTGCAATATTTAGCACTGCCACAAAAAGGTTTGGAACTATTTGAATGCAGTTGGTTTTTGTTTAAATGAAAATGATTTTAAATAGGGTTGTTTAGGTACTGTTTTAGGTTTGTCGTGGTATTCTCGCGGGGGGTGCGTGATTCACGGCAGATGCCATGAGATGGCTTGAGGTGGGGTTACTGGAGGATGCCTGTGGGTTTCGGAGGCGAGGTTGGCACACGCTAGTGCGAGACACAATACGTACCCAGGTTCAGGGCCCTCCGGAGAGGTAACACCCCTAATCCTGCCGTATGAGCTGATATGCGCAAAGGTTACAGAGTTGCTCCTGGTGCTGTTTGGACGGAGGAGGGAGAAGGGGCTAGGCGGCCGTTCTGCCTCTCCGGCGGGAGTGGGTGTGTGTTCTGTGGAGCGAGGAATCACCTAAAGATCGACCCCCAGGGTTACAATGGTAACATTACAGAGGCGCGGGCCCCTGGTGTCATTGACCGGGATCCGGTGGCCAGGTCGCCGGGATGCCGGATCGCCGGGTTGCCGGGTCGCCAGGTGCGCCGCACCTGCCTGGCGCGGAGCACTGTGGCGGGTCTTGTCTCTTGTCAGTCTGGGTACGAGGCACTGTGGCGCGTCTTGTCCGTCGTCAGAGGGAGGTCGGCGCCGCCGTTTCTACAGGACCGCGCCTTCCTGACACCGCCCGCCTCGGGCGGGGGCGCAAGGAAAGCTGCAGCCTCGCCTGTTCTGTCAGTATAAAGGAAGGAGCGTTGTAGCCATGTTTGCTTCGTCGCTAAGGCTTCGTCTCCTCCCGGCCGGCCGACATGGGCCACCTGGCCAGGCCGGGTTGCCGTCCCGAGCCGGCTCGCGCTGGGGAGCCGGCGTGCTTGGCAAGCCGGCCCGAGGGACTTGTCTTGCTCCGATGATTTTCCGAAAAGGATCTGGGTTCCGTTGCCCGCCCGGGGTTCATCCCCCCGACAGTAGTCCCCGAAGCTGTGAAGGCTCGCCGGCTTCGGGCGGGGGGCCTTCGCAGTTTCACCCCCTGAGGAGGCGGCCGATGTCGATGAGGCCAGTGGCCGCCGGGTCCGGCAACGCCCACTGGGTGCCGGCTTCCGGAAGCCGGATCGCGGCATCCCGGCACGGGCGGGAAACCGAGGAGTCCGCCGAATCTTGAAGGGGAAGGGACGCGCCCCCTCGGTTTCGGCGTGGGCGCCACGTGGTCGAGAGTAGCTGAAGAGGCCCTGACACACCACGCGCGGGATGGGATGTAGCAGCGGGCTGGGGCCCGCCACTCCGCGCCCTCGACTCCCGCGCGGGGATTTAATGTGGCGGCCGCGAACGGTTGCCCTTCTCGATGCAGTTAATTCGCGAGTGGGGCGGGCCCACAAAATGCGGGGAAGCGGAACGGGCGGGCGCAGCCGATCCCACTTCCCCACGTTCTGTGCGTGGCTATAAATCGGGGGGAGGGGGCGGCGGAGAATGCTCACGTGCGCGCTCCCCCACTCCCTTCTTCTTCCTCCTTTCTTCCTGCTCGAGAGCGAAACACCGCCGTCGCTCCGCAGCGCCCAGCAGCTGCTCCCACTCTGCGCCCCAGCCGACGCGCATTTCCTCCCCTGTCGCACTCCACCGATGGCGAGGCCGAAGGGCTCGTGGGAGGGGTCGACGGTCACCGCGGGGGACCTCCAGTACCTTCGCGACACGCGGCGGCTGCCGCCGGCGACGGAGGTGGCCGTGCGGCTGCCGGACGACGAGCCGGCGCCGCGGCCGGAGGGGACCGAGCGTGTGGTTTTCTTCTCCCACTTCAAGCGCGGGTTCGGGCTCCCTACGAGCGAATTCTTCCGCTCGTTCCTCGACTTCTTCGGGCTCCAGCCGCACCACCTGGGGGCGAATGCGGTGCTGCAGCTCTCGGGGTTCGTCACCCTGTGCGAGGGTTATCTGGGCGTCGAGCCCAGCATCGACCTCTGGGCCCGTTTCTTCTTCTTGAAGCAGCAGGGGCCGGAGGCGAGCGTGATGTCCGCCTGTGGGGCCGCCGTCGTCTCGGCCCGGCCGCATGGGGCGTGCCCCAAGATGCCGCTGGAGGATTCTGCCAAGAAGTGGCAGAACTCCTTCTTCTATGTCCGGAATCTCGGCGCGGACCGCATCAACTTGCCGCCCTTCGCTGACGTGACGCCGCACGCCAAGACCAACTGGTCCTACTGCCCCAGGAACCCGGCGCAGGAGGTGCTGAACCTGTGCAGCCGGGTGGTGGCGATGACGGCGCGCGAGGGGCTCACCGGGACGGATCTCATTGCCGCCTTCGTCGCACGCCGTCATCGGGCAGATGACCGGCCTCCAAGACCCCAACCGGATGTCCTCCCGGCGGTTGACGCAGGAGCAGGTCGCCGACCGGGTCAACGACATCTCGAAGGCTGGGATGAGGCAGGAGTGGCAGTTCGGGAAAACGCCCTACAGCCACGGGAACCCGGCGCCGGTGGTGAGTCCTTGGTCCCCATACTTTGCTATGTGTCATCTTCTTCTCCGTCCTGACGCGACGAGGGAGGTGCTGCTGAACGCCATCCGGCATCCGTATGACGGGATGACGACGCAGGTGGTTCGGGCCGGCTCGGAGGAGGCGGAGATCCTGGTCGAGGACCCGGAGGCGGCCGATGCCGAAGCCGGCGAGGAGCGCCGCACGGGTGAGTTTTTGCATTCTGATCCCTTGCGAGATTGTCTGAGAGGCGATGCCATGGTATTGACGCACGCCGACGGTGCAGCGCCGCCGAGGGGGGGAGGAGGCAACGCCGGGGCCGGGTCGTCCCGCGCACTGGCCGGGACCAGCCGGCCGCACGGAAAGGGGGACGCGGAGCCGAGGAAGCCGGCCGCGAAGCGCACGGCGGATCCGGCCGCAGGCGGCAAGCCGACCGCCAAGAAGAGGCGCCACGCCGCCCTGGCGGCGCCGGCGAGGCAGACCATTCCGACGGTGATGGGGTACGTTTCTCTGCCGACTCTGGCGAGCCGCCGAGTCGTTCTTTCCTTATGTTTCTTCGTTGCGATCCAGGTCGCCGTTGGCGCTGGCGCGGGCGGCGACGGAAGCCGCATCTGGAGGCGGCTTCGCGTTCTGGAGGTCCCGGAGCAGCGCCATCGACCCGCCCGAGGGGTCGACGGAGGACCTTGGCCTGGACCCAGCGGACACAGAGCGCTGTGCCTGGCGGGACAGGAACAAGGCCCTGGAGGAGGAGGAGGCGGCCGTCAGGGCCGCGGAGGAGGCCTCGGCCCAAGCGTGGGCGAGGGCCACAGAGGCGGCCGGGCGGGCCGCCACGGAGCAGGCCTGGCCGGAGATGCCGGCGGGTCTGGAGCCGGCGGTGACGGTCGTCGTGTCGCCGATGGAGGAGGGGCGCGACCCGGACGGCCGGCTGGAGATGGCGGTGGACGACCGGGAGGTCGTGGAGATCGGTGGGGACACCCCACCGCGAGCCGACGTGGTCGAGCGGATGGAGGCGGAAGGAGGTGGAGGGGAGGCCGCCCCGGAGGGGGCGCCGCAGGCGACGCCGGAGGGAACACTGGCCATGGCGTCGGAGGGGACGCCGGCCGGTGCACCGGAGCCGAGGCCGGCTAGCGAGGAGACGGCGGGCGGCGAGCGCGCCCTGGCGATCGGGCAGCCGCAGCCGGCGTTGGGAAGCCGTCCTGCCGCCGGGTCGCGGCAGGTCCAGGCCGGGCCGAGCCGGACCGTCTTCGGGCCGCTGACGCAGGAGGAGGCGTCGATGGCCGCCGTGCGTCAACATCTTCGCGGGCGCGCGGAGCGGGTTCAGGCCTTCGCCCAGGCCGAGATGGAGCGGGCACGGGAGCTGGAGCGCTCCGTATTTGTGAGTCCTTCCCCTGGCTTTTTCTTTGTAGCCGGCTAGTGGGGGCGCGCCAGCGCACCCACTGGGTGTAGCCCCCGAGATTCGGGCCAACTGCGTAGCAGTTGGGTTGAATCTTGAAATACTTTGTCTTGTGTTGATTCTTGTTTTTCCTTCAGAATCTGGACGCTCTCCGAGTCGGCATCTACAACCGGCTTCTGGAGAAGCACCAGCAAGTCTTGGCGCGGCTTGCCGCCAAGGAGGAGGCCCTCCGCCTTGCCGAAGGTACGTCTTCGTGTTTCTTCAGTGGGGGCGCGCTAGCGCACCCACTGGGTGTAGCCCCCGAGATTCGGGCCAACTACGTAGTAGTTGGGTCGAATCAGTGTGGTGAGGCCGGGTCGGCCAATCCGGCAGATCCAACTTAGTGTTTCACGGCGTGTAGGTGCTTCGGCCCATGGTTCTTGCCGGCCAACAGCCGAAGCCGGACTGCGGCGCTGGGCGAAGTGGAGGGCCTCGGCAACCCGTACACGCCGAGATGTGCCAAGGAAGACGGCGGGTTGCGGCCAAGCCGGCCAACCTCCGAGCCCCCGGGTTGATTTTGCCAACCCGGCAGCTTTGGGGTTTCTAGAGAATTCGCAAGTATGTAAAACATAATAGTTTGGCAGGAAAAGGTAGCCCCCGAGTGTCGTTCCGGGGTCCCTTTGTTTTCCATAGAATTACAAAAGGCAGTGATACATACGTGCATACAGCTAGCTGTAAAAAGGGCGGAGGAGCTCTGCATTCCAGGGTCGGCTTTGTCTCTTCGCCGATGGTGTCTCTCTTGTGCTTGTTCGGCTTGCGGGCGTCGATGAGGTAGTAGGCGTTGCGGTCACACAAGGCTTTGCTGACGATGAAGGGGCCCTCCCATGGGGAGGCCAACTTGTGCTGGCCGGCTTGCTGCTGGACAAGCCGGAGGACGAGGTCTCCCTCACGGAATGCGAGGGGCTTGATCTTTTTGCTGTGGTAATGCCTCAGGCCTTGCTAATAGATGGCGGATCGGCTGAGGGCCAAAAGGCGTGCTTCTTCGAGTAGGTCGACGCCGTCTTCGCGGGCTTCTTTGGCTTGTGCCTCCGTGTACATTGCGACTCGCGGCGAGTCGAACTCGACGTCGGTTGGGATGACGGCTTCTGCTCCGTAGACGAGGAAGAACGGGGTGAACCCGGTCGACCGGTTCGGCGTTGTCCGGAGACTCCAGAGGACGGCCGGCAGCTCCTCAAGCCAGCTGCCGGGTGAGCGGATGAGGGGCTCGACGAGTCGTGGCTTGATGCCGGACAGGATGAGGCCGTTTGCCCGCTCGACCTGGCCGTTAGACTGAGGATGAGCCACGGAGGCCAGGTCAAGCCGGATGCTGGAGACGGAGCAGTACTGCGCCAGAGCGCCCTGGGCAAAGTTGGTGCCGTTGTCCGTGATGATGTTGTGTGGGACGCCGTAGCGCACCGCGATGTCTTTGACGAACCGGACGACTGTTGGCCCGTCCAGTTTCTTGATCGGCCGCGCCTCGATCCACTTGGTGAACTTGTCGACTGCCACCAGCAAGTGCGTCATGCCGCCCCGAGCGGCCTTTAAGGGTCCCACCATATCGAGCCCCCAGACCGCGAAGGGCCAGGTGATCGAGATGGTTTGCAGGGCAGAAGCCGGCTGGTGGCTGCGCTTGCTGAAGCGCTGACAGCCTTCGCACTTGAGGACGAGCGATTCGGCGTCTTTAGGGCCGTGGGCCAGTAGAAACCATGGCGGAAAGCCTTGGCCACCAGGGATCTGGAGGCGGCGTGGTGCCCGCACTCGCCCTGATGTATGTCGAGGAGGATCTCCACGCCCTTGTCTTGCTCAACGCAGCGCTGGAAAACGCCTGTCGCGCTGCGCTTGACGAGCTCGTTGTTGATGATGCTGTAGGCGGACGCGCGCCGCTGCACTTGCCGGGCTTCGGCCTCGTCGACAGGAAGTTCGCCGTCTTCCAAGAAGGCGAGGATTGGCTGAGCCCAGGATGGCGGCGTCACCACCGTGAGGACGGCCGCCGGGATGGGATCCGGGATGGCAGCCCCCGAGCCGGAGCCGGCAGTCCCAGGGCTGGAGCCGGGAACCCCAGGGTCGGGTGGGGGCGCGCCAGGGTCGTCCGGGACGAAGATGGACTCCGAGTCGGGAGACGGCTTGATGGACGGCTTCCGTAGGTGCTCGAGGGAGACGCCGGACGGGATGGCTTGCCGGGTGGAGCCTACTTTGGCCAGGGCGTCGGCCGCTTGGTTGTCGGCGCGTGGGACGTGGAGGAACTCACAACCATCGAACCCGCCGGAGAGTTGCTGGACCAGGAAGCGGTAGCTGGCCATGTTGGCGTCTTTGGCGTCCCAGTCGCCGGAAACTTGCTGCACCACCAGGTCCGAGTCGCCGTAGCAGAGGATGCGCTGGATGCCGATCTCCCTGGCCAGCCGGAGGCCGTGCACGAGAGCTTCGTACTCGGCGACGTTGTTGGAGGCGGCGAAATGGATCTGGAGCACGTACCGCAGTCGGTCGTTCTTGGGGGAGGACAGCACGATGCCGGCTCCCAAGCCGTTGCGCATCTTGGAGCCGTCAAAGTGCATGCGCCAGTGAGTCGACTCCGGCGCCGGCGGTAGGTACTGCGTCTCGGTCCAGTCGACGAGGAAGTCGGCCAGCGCTTGGGACTTGATGGTGGTGCGCGGCTCGTTGAGGATCGTGTGGCCGGCTAGCTCGATGGCCCACTTGGCTACCCGGCCAGAGGCATCCCGGCAGCTCATGATCTCGCCGATGGGGGCCGTGCTCACCACGGTAATGGTGTGCTCTTGGAAATACTGCCTTAGCTTCTTGGTGGCAAAGTACACGCCGTAGCACATCTTCTGGTAGTGGGGGTAATTCTGCTTGGAGGCGGAGAGCACCTCGCTCAGGTAGTACACCGGACGCTGGACCGGCTGCACCTTGCCCTCCTCAGGGCGCTCGACGACCAGCACCGTGCTGACCGCGCGGGAGGTGGCGGCTATGTATAGCAGGAGCGGCTCTTTCTCAGCCGGCGCGGCCAGGACTGGTGCGGTGGATAGCATGCGCTTGAGGTCGCGGAAAGCTTCGTCTGCCTGGTCGCTCCACTCGAACGCCGTCGTCTTCTTCATCAGCTGGTACAGGGGCAGAGCCCTTTTCCCCAGTCGGCTGACGAACCGGCTGAGAGAGGCCAAGTAGCCGGTGAACTTCTGGACGTCGCGCAGCCGGGCCGGCTTGCGCATGCGCTCGATTGCCTTGATCTTCTCCGGGTTGGCTTCGATGCCGCGCGCCGAGACGAGGAAGCCGAGTAGCTGGCCAGCCGGCATGCCGAAGACGCATTTCTCCGGGTTGAGCTTGATCTGGAACCGGTGCAGGTTGGCGAAGGTTTCTTTGAGGTCGGCCAGGAGCGTGAGGTGCTGCTTGGTCTTCACCACGATATCGTCGACATAGACGTGCGCATTTCTGCCGAGCTGGGGCAGCAGGCACTTCTGCATGCAGCGCTGGAAGGTGGCGCCGGCATTCTTCAAGCCGAACGACATGGTGATGTAGCAATACGCCCCAAAGGGCGTGATGAAGGACGTCTTGAGGGCGTCGGCCGGGTCCAGCTTGATCTGGTGGTAGCCGGAGTAGGCGTCCAGGAAGGACAGGAGCTCGCAGCCGGCTGTGGAGTCGATGACTTGGTCGATCCGGGGCAGAGCGAACGGGTCTTTGGGGCATGCCTTGTTCAGGCTGGTGTAGTCGATGCACATGCGCCAGGTGCCGTTTTTCTTCAGGACGAGGACTGGATTGGCCAGCCACTCGGGGTGGAACACTTCCATGATGAACCCGGCTTTGAGTAGCCGGGCGATCTCTTCACTGATGGTTCTCCGCTTTTCCTCGGAGAAGCGGCGTAGCGGCTGCCGGACGGGCTTGGCGTCCTTGCGGACGTGTAGTTTGTGCTCGGCGAATTCCCTCGGGACACCCGACATGTCTTTGGGAGACCATGCAAAGATATCCTGATTCTCACGGAGGAAATCGACGAGCTCGCCTTCCTATTTGCTGTCGAGGCCGGTGCCCACGACGACGTACTTGCTGGAGCCGGGGTCGGCCGGGTTGAGCGGGACCTTCTTCGTGTCCTTGGCCGGCTTGAAGGAAGCCTCGTCGGCGGCCGGCTTGGGCGGAGCCGGCATGGCCGGCTGCGCGTTAGCCAGCGCCACGATCCGGTCGAGCTGGCGGCTCTCTTCGGCGATGACCAGCGACTCGGCCAGCTGGGAGCCGGCTTTGGCGCATTCAATGGACTTCTTGTAATCGCCGACGACGGTGATGAGGCCCTTGGGACCCGGCATCTTTAACTTCAGGTAGGCGTAGTGGGGGACCGCCATGAATTTGGCCATCGCAGGCCGGCCGAGCAGCGCGTGGTAGGGGCTGGTCAGGTCGACCACCTCGAACCAGATCGGCTCGCGGCGGAAGTGGCTGCTGGAGCCAAACAGGACGTCAAGCCGGATCCGGCCGATCGGGGAGCAGGAGAGACCCGGCACGATGCCGTGGAACACCGTCCGGGTCGGCTCCAGCTGCCGTGCCTCGATGCCGAGTTTGGTCATGGTGTCGCGGTACAGGATGTTGATGCTGCTGCCGCCGTCGATCAGCACCCGTGAAAAGCGGCAAGTGCGCTTCTAAGAGACGAGGGTGGGGTCGAGCACGAGGGCGTAGCCGCCCGGCGTGGGCATGACGGCCAGGTGATCTTCCCGGGTCCAGCTCACCGGCCGGTCGGACCAGTGCATGTACTGGGGAACCGAAGGGATGACGGCGTTCACCTCGGCCGCGTGCTTGCGCTTGGCGTGCTTGTCGTCCCCCTCGCTGGTGAAGACGACGTAGGACGCGTCCGGGCGCGGGAAAGGGTTGTCGGCGAGGGCGCCGGGTGGCGGTGGCGGCGGCGGGAGCGGCGGCTGCTGCAGGCCGGCTCCGGGCGGCGGAGGTGGAAGGTTGCCCTTCAGCAGTCGCAGGGTGAAACTGCACTGCCGGAGCGTGTGCGTCGACGGCTTCGCGCCGCTGTGGTTCTTGCAGGGGGCGTCGAGCATCTGCTCAAAAGTGAGCTTGGGCTGCCAGACGGCCTTGCCAGTGTGCTGGCGCTGGCTGGAGCCTTGCTCGGCCGCCTGCTCCCCTTCGACGGCGGCGACTTGCCGGTTGTCGTAGCGGGGTGCCGGCTGGTCGTTTCGGCGCTTGCCGTTGTTGTTGTTACTGCCGTCTTGCCGGCGCTGACCGTTGTCGCCGGCCGGCTTGGAGGGAGCCGGCTGGGCCGGGAGGAGCTTGCCGTCTGCGTCGATCGTGATCTTCACATTCATCGCGGAGTCGGCCGTAGCGTACTTGTCTGCCACGGCCATAAGCTCCGCCAGGGTCTCCGGCTCGTCGCACACCAGCCGGTGCTTGATCAGAGTGCCGTCTAGGCACCCGTCGATGAAATATTGGATGGCCTGGACCTCGTGGATGCCCTCGCAAGAGTTGCGGAGTTTCGTCCACCGCGTGAGGAAATCGCGCAGGGGCTCGCCCGGCTTCTGGACGCACATGGAGAGCTGGCGAGGCTTGCCGGGTCGCTTGTAGGTGCTGGTGAAGTTGCGAACGAACGCGTCTTCGAAATCCAGCCAGGAGTTCACACTGCCGGCTCGGAGGCTGTTAAGCCACGTCCGGGCCGAGCCGAGCAGCATGAGGGGGACGTAACGGACAGCCACACGCCGGTTGCCGCCGGCTATGCCGACAGCCATGGTGTAGTCGGTTAGCCAGTCCTCCGGCTTGGTGGCGCCGGCATACTTTGGCGAGTCGCGGGGCAGCGAGAAGCCTTTGGGGAGGGGTTCTTCGCGAATGCGGGGGCCGAAGCACGCCGGGCCGACAGAGCTTTCCTCCTCCAGGGCCGTGGAGTGCGCCAGCCGGTCGATGCGGTGACGGGCGTCGCTTTCGTCGTAGGGCTCGCGGGGTCCGAGTCGGTCAGCCACGGGAACGCGGAGGCCGATTCGGTCGGCCACGGGACCGCGGTGAGCAGGAGCCTCCGGGGCCGGCTCGGGCCGCCGAGCCGGCCGCACGGGGGGCTCCGGCTGCTGAACCCGGCCGTCGCCGGCCGTCTCGCCAGCGTTGCCGTCTCCAGCGGTGGTGGCGCGGTTGTGCCGGCTCCGGCCGGACCGGTGCCGGCCAGAGCGGCTCGCGCTAGTGGCGTGCGAAGACGTCTGCCGCGCATCCCGGGGAGCCCTCTCCGGGTCATCGGTTCTTCTTGAGGCGGAGCCGGATGGCTGGGCCGGGTCGAAACATTGCTGCTGCTCGTTTGCCGCGGTGATGAGGTCGCGGATGCGCTGCTGCTGCTGCAGCAGCTCCTCGCCCTCCAGGAACTCGAGATCAGCAATCGCGGCCTGCGCCGCGCGCATGTTCTTGACGGGGGTGTCGTAGACGGGTCGGCCTGCGCCCAGCGCGCGGCCGAGGGCGCCCCCACGGATCCGCACCTCCGCGACCCGGCTGGGCTCGGCGGCGGGCGGAGTGAGGCCGTGTGCGCTGTCGAATTCTCGCTGGGCGGACTCCAGTCGGCGCCGGGTTGCCGCAAGCTCCGTGGCCTCGAGCAGCAGATGCTGCCGGCCCTCGTTGAGCTGGGCCGCTGCAGCAGCCGTGTCGGCGTCAGGCGTGATGGGGGCTTGCAGACTCCGGATTGTATCGTGGAGCGGGTCAGTGCGGCGAGGCGGAGCCGCGACCGCGGCGGCGGCGGCCGCGACAGCCTTCTCCTTGGCGCGCGGGGAGCCGGAACTGGTGCCGATGGTTAGCACCTCTGCGTGAACGCAGAGAGCGGCGACGTCGTCGGAGACGGCGCAGCTAACGGGGACGGGCGAGTCGGTGCAGTTGCACACTTCGCTGGGAAACACGTCGGGGACGAGCGCGACGAAGATGCGCAGCGCGCCGAAGGGGACGATGAAGCAGCCTGCGGGGCAGGCGATGTCCGCGCTCAGCGCAGCGCCGCAGCCGGCCGGTTTGGATGTGCGAGGCGCACGGACCAAACCGTGCACGATGCGCTCGCCGGAGCTGGTGAAGGGCCTCGTCCGGAACTTGACTCCGGCCGGCGCCGCGAGCAGCCCCACGGTGGGCGCCAACTGTCGTGGTATTCTCGCGGGGGGTGCGTGATTCACGGCAGATGCCATGAGATGGCTTGAGGTGGGGTTACTGGAGGATGCCGGTGGGTTTCGGAGGCGAGGTTGGCACGCGCTAGTGCGAGACACAAGACGTACCCAGGTTCGGGGCCCTCCGGAGAGGTAACACCCCTAATCCTGCCGTATGAGCTGATATGCGCAAAGGTTACAGAGTTGCTCCTGGAGCTGTTTGGACGGAGGAGGGAGAAGGGGCTAGGCCGCCGTTCTGCCTCTCCGGCGAGAGTGGGTGTGTGTTCTGTGGAGCGAGGAATCACCTAAAGATCGACCCCTCTGCATGGAGGCCTCCCTAGGGGTCTTATAGGCCGACCCCCAGGGTTACAATGGTAACGTTACAGAGGCGCGGGCCCCTGGTGTCATTGACCGGGATCTGGTGGCCGAGTCGCCGGGTCGCCGGGATGCCGGATCGCCGGGTTGCCGGGTCGCCAGGTGCGCCGCACCTGCCTGGCGCGGAGCACTGTGGCGGGTCTTGTCTCTTGTCAGTCTGGGTACGAGGCACTGTGGCGCGTCTTGTCCGTCGTCAGAGGGAGGTCGACGCCGCCGTTTCTACAGGACCGCGCCTTCCTGACACCGCCCGCCTCGGGCGGGGGCGCAAGGAAAGCTGCAGCCTTGCCTGTTCTGTCAGTATAAAGGGAGGAGCGCTGTAGCCGTGTTTGCTTCGTCGCTAAGGCTTCGTCTCCTCCCGGCCGTCCGGCATGGGCCACCTGGCCAGGCCGGGTTGCCGTCCCGAGCCGGCTCGCGCTGGGGAGCCGGCATGCTTGGCAAGCCTGCCCGAGGGACTTGTCTTGCTCCGATGATTTTCCGAAAAGGATCCGGGTTCCGTTGCCCGCCCGGGGTTCATCCCCCCGACAAGGTTGTTAGAGTCACTTAAATATTCCAATAAATGTTGATC
This sequence comes from Elymus sibiricus, assembly GCA_039707655.1. NCBI lineage: Eukaryota > Viridiplantae > Streptophyta > Magnoliopsida > Poales > Poaceae > Elymus > Elymus sibiricus. The sequence continues at coordinate 67,297,559 of CM077672.1, forward strand.
TTATTTTTATAATTGCTTCTGAATTATTTGCAATATTATGAACATTTTAGTTTTCAAATTTAAACAACTTTTATTTTCACTTTATATTTGAATTTCAATTTGAATTGGAATTTGAATTTGTATTATTTCCTAAATGCAATTTAATTAGCCTGATCATGATGACAAGGCAATTTAATTAGCCTAATGACAGGATTGAGATCTGGATGTTACACATTATTTTTTTAACACAGTACACTATCTTAGGCCTGCTTATTTCAGTACGACTTGAGCCCAGTTCGGCCTGGTATTTCTCAAAAAAAAAAAAGTTCAGCCTGGCTAGCAAACTAATTTCAGCCCAGTTCCAGTCCATCATCAACCCAGCTCAAAACAGTAAAATATTGCTTCTAAACCATCCCACAATTTATATATGAACAACAATATAGGTTCTGATCCAGCAACAGATCACAGTACATATAAATTAAGTTTCAACATCAGATCACACATGTTCTGATCCAACATAAATATGAAACTACAATCACTCCAGTACCACAAACTACCTACAGCAAAATGCATGCATTCATATCCATGAACAGAATGCATGCAGTTTGCAGCAGCAAAAGCATTACCAGATAGATTCCAACAAAAGCATGGCACCAGCAAAGATCACATATTGCCATCACCTTACAACAATATTGTGTTTCAACGACGACACCTACCCTGTAGATGACCTTGATCACCTCTGGCTTAGCAAAAGGTCAAGTTTTGCGTCCATCTCGGCTTGCTTCTTCCTGTACTCCTCTTCTTGTCTGACCCTTGCTTCTTCTGATTCCTCTACCTTCTTAGTCAAGGTGTTGACAACCTCCCGAAGCTCTGCATTACCTTTCTTCTCTGCTGCCAGTTGTGCTTCAAGGTTGGTACCACTGGTTCTCTCACGCACATGCTGGATCCCCACATGCTGAAGAAACTTAGGCTTCTTGGTGTGCTGAGTGAGCACGTCAGATACAACCTTAGTCGCAGAGATAGGTTGTTGTCCATCTTTAGTAGGTTGAGAGACCTTCTCTTCCATTTGAGTCTAGCAATGCAAGCAACAAACAAACATGGTCATGAGGTTATGCGGCAGCTTTGCCACAAGACATAAAGACAAATGGGAAAACTCACCACAAGACTGCAGCGACAAATTGTCCACCTGATCGATGAAGACCAGTCTGGGTTCGTGCGAGGGCGGAGTATCTCTGAAAACTTCGTCTATGCCACGGAGATGATCCAGTGCTGCAATAGGCGAAATGCGCCCACGGTGGTGATCAAGCTCGACTTCGCCAAAGCTTTCGACTCCATCAACTGGGCAAGTCTGCGCGCAATCATGGAGGTGCGGGGGTTCCCATCGCTCTGGTGTGATTGGATGGATGCCCTCTTCCACTCCTCACGCTCGGCCATCCTGCTCAATGGGGTGCCCGGGAGGTGGTTCCAGGTCAAATGTGGCCTCCGGCAAGGGGACCCCATCTCGCCGTATCTATTCCTCATCGTCGCCGACGTCCTTCAGCAGCTCATTCGGCAAGACGACGTCTTGCGTCACCCCCTCCTGCCTGATGCGCCTGCGGTGGTGCTGCAGTACGCACTTAATGTGGCAACAAGCACTTGGAGCAGACAAACTAAACATTCTTTAACTTGGCAACCGAGTATATCTAATCTGACAACTAAAGATGGTAATTTTTTTAGTAAATAGGTACTTTGTATTTCTGGCAACTAGTTATGTTCAAACCTGGTAAGCGAGTACTTATAATCTAAAACTAATTATGTTTAAACCTGGTAAGTGAGTACTTATAATCATACAACAAAGCATATTTAAAATATGACAACTGCGTGTTTGAAATCCGGCAAGTAAGCACTTATAATCTGGTATGTAAGTGCTTGTAATTTGGAAACTAGTTATTTTTAATTGGCTAATCAAATACTTAAATAATGCATCCAGCTATCACTGGTGAACCTGTCAGAAGGGAGAAGGAAGCAGAGGACATCTAAGGTGTGAAAGCGATAGGAAGAGAGAGAGAGAGTCTGGATCCAGAGTAGCTTTTGCGCGGTGTGGCGTCCTCATGCTGTCATGCACAACACAGTCGTGCGTGCTTCAACAGGAGCCTACCATTTCGCCTAGGAGCATGCCCACGCTAAAGCGTAATTACCAGGGTGACTAGTATACGTGGCACACACTAAAACGCAATTACCTGGGCGGTTGGCGACCGCCGCACGGGAAGGCATGCGTGCGGCGCCGCTACCTAGTTGGGTCCATGAAAAAATAGGCAGTGTGGGAGTTACAATGAAATAGCTGGTCGGGCCAGCCAAAAGAAAAATTCTGAACCATATTAGTACTTAGGCATTAGTCAGCACTCAATTATTTTGAAAACCATCATAATTCTGAACCATCTCTTTTTCTATTGAAAACCAAATTAATTGTTCACTGACTGGCCTTGCCCATGGCAAAAATATCTAGTACCTGAATTTACAATTTGTAATGTTTGTAAGCAGTAGTTGATGAAATAGTTCATGCTACCAAATCTGTAACTGCAAAGAGTGACACTACACCTATGGGGGATTTCCTACGAATTTAAAGTTCAGAAATGTGTGTGTGTACTGCGATTCTGAATTGCAATTCTTTGATTTCTGTAGCCTATAGGAAAATTGCTATTGTGAATTTTAGATGATGCACTGCTAGATGTGAGACGTGCTGGTCTGCTCTGCTCATAGACTGGGCTGCGCATTCAGGCTGCGAACAACAGCAAAGACCCTTGTGCATTCAGGCTGACAAGAAGAAAAGTATCTCGTGCATGCTGCTCAGGGAGTGGACTGAGCAGAAGTAAATTTATTTTATTTTGGGCAGGGTGGGCCATGGCACATTTTTGCCCTCACGTAGGTCCGTCTGTGCAAATAGGTGATCTCCCTTGGTTTGATCACATGTATGTATGTGATGTACTGATGAAGACATCTAATTATGCAAAAGATTAAGTTCAAGTGATCTTCTAAGAAATCATGGAAACAAATATAGCATGGGCATACACAATACACCATCATGAAAACTGCCCAAAATATGGATAAAATAAACTGAACCCATGTATGAATTGTTGTCTTTGTAGATAAGATATGAAGGTGTCATAAATCATTCAACGGTTGCCAAGCAGATCATACTCATGTAAGAAGCAAAGAATACTCAGAAAATATCTAGTCGTTTTATTAAAGTGATATGTGCTTGTTTGTTTCAAAGTCAAATTATTCTTCTACCTCTCTTTAGGCTGACTTTATAATTATTGATTATTGTACTACTAGATCTGTTGAAAAAAAGTAAGCATTATGGTATGGTTAGCACACTTCGAACCCTGACTTACAATTGCAGATTGTACAGTGTCTGTGTACCCTTTCTTCTTTTTGCTATAATGACACTCCTTGAACAAATCCAATGCGGTGGGTTCTTCATCTTTGTATTTTTCTCCCTGAAAGTGACATATATGCAGCAAGCTTACTTTTGTATTCAGCGCCACTTCAGATTCAGTGACTATGAAGAAAGAACATATACAATACCAAAAGTGAACTTTACTTTATCCATTTGTTCAGGATAAGATACCATTGATTAGATAAAGCATTTACTGGCTGAAGACAAGGAAACATTATATACAATAACTATGTAGAAGCAAAATTTGACAGGTAGAGAATCTACAACCACAGGTCTGACTTACCAAATTATCACGGTGCACAGGATAGCTGCGCGAACCAGTTGTTTGATGGAACTTAACTTGAACACGGTTAGCTTTGTTCTTTTGACAGATCTCCTGCATCAAAAGATTGAATACATGTAAGGCACTTTGTAGGTTAGCATGTACTCCCTCCGTCTCATAATATAAGATGTTATTACAACGATATACTCACATATCAGTTGTAATAACATCTAATATTATGGGACGGAGGAAGTAGAAGCAAAGAGTTAGGTTTTCAGGAAGTGTACCATCTTCTTGGGATTCTTCCAGCTTTCCACAAGGGAATTCCACTGATCATCAGTCATCAATTTGACAGGAGAAATTCTCGTCACCAAATTGAGTGGGAAAGGATCAAAATACTTCTGCTTGAGCCAGTATCGCTGCTGGCGGACTGCAGACTTCATCATTTGGGTACAAGCCTTCATAACTGGTGCAGCTTCAGTGTCCATGTGGAACTTTATCTACACAGAAGGGAAAACATGTGTAAGAATCACAGTATAGATGTAGAGTTTAAGTACATAAATAAAAATAAAAGAAGAGACATCTGCATATCTGTCCATACAGAAATCTTGTGTTCACGAACAAAGCTCTCGTATCTTCTGTTGCTTTTCTTAAATTCTTTACTTTTCCATGAGATCAAGAAAATGGATCGGGTTACTATCAAAAGATAGCAGAATAGAAAAGAAAAACAGCATCCTGGTGCAAAAGCAACTACAAATTCAAAAGTTCCGGCGATCATCTCGCCGGCGATCATCTCGCCCAAGGCAGCCGCATCTAAATGCTAACAGCTGACTACAGGAGCAACGACAGTAATCTGCCCTGAAGAGCAAACAAATCTTTAGCAAAACATAATTATCTTAAATCATTACTGGTTTACTTTTGTGATAATCCTCTCCCTAATGTTAGCATACAGGACTATAATTTGTACTCCCTCTATCAATTAATATAAGATGTTTCAGATCACTAAGCCCACTATTTCTCCGAAAGTGTTTAACATCTAATAGTCTATGCATATAACAATGGAAGGTGCAAGACTAATGAGAATGGGGCGAAGGTTTGTCGGTTTCATGTTGTATTTGACTTGCATTAGCTAGTTGATAGATTGCTAACCATGGAAGAGGGGAAAGGCCTAAACTGTGTACTTACACCAACTTTGCCAACAAAATCTTGGAAGATCCCAGTGTTGTCCTTTTTCTTGTAATCCTTCCAGCACTGAAGCACAGGCACATGGTTTCTGACAGCGATGTTGCATTCAGTTGCAAACTTTGCCGCAAGAAGAGGTAACTCCGGCCTTATCTTTCCCTCTGGTATAATGAGTGGCATTTTGGCCCTCCGGGCTCGACTGATCCTGTTCAGACCTTTCCCCATATTTTTTCCCCTTTCCCATTGCTCCTCTACTAATTGCACACCTACAGCAGCAACTAAGCTCAGAAGATAGCCGGTGTGTAACAGTGAACGGAGGCTCACCGGTATGTATGGTGAGTTCCGATGGGAACACAAGTACAGGACTTGGGATAGAATGCGGCGGTTGCATCAGAACACTAATCTACCATGGCTCCTGGTGGGAGATTTGAATGAGATACAATTCCTTAATGAGAAAGAAGGGGGCAACCCTCGACCGCAGCAATACATGCATGCGTTTCAGTCTGCCATTGATGACTGCGAACTCAGGGACATGGGGTTTGTAGGAGACCGGTTCATGTGGCAGCGAGGCTGGATTAAAGAGAGACTAGATCGCGGGCTAATCAATGATGCATGGTCGATGCTATATCCGCATGCAGCTTTGCAGAACTTGAATTATAATCACTCTGACCATAGACCCCTATGTGTGGATACAGAGTATTATGCCCATATCGGAGGCAATGGCGGACACACTAAACGATTTGAGGCGCGTTGGTTGAGAGAACAATCATTCTCGGATGTGGTACAGGAGGCGTGGGTCTCGGCAGGTGCTGCCCCGAGCTTAACCACCGTCCACGAGAAACTAAACCGCATGCATAACGTTTTTCATGATTGGGATCAAAGGGTGCTCAAGAAGCCCAAGAAAAGGCTCCGGAAGGCACAAAAAGAGCTTGAGCAAATTATGACTGGACCCATTAATGATGAAAGTGAAGGGAAGAGGAAAGAGTTGTCTGAACTGATTGAGTATTTACTGGAACTCGAGGAGATTTATTATATGCAAGGCTCCCGAGCGGGGTGGCTAAAAAATGGAGATCGTAATACGGGATTTTTCCAAGCCTATGCTTCTGCGAGGAGAAAGAGGAATCTTATTAAAAAACTGAAAGATGGAGATGGTAATGTGATAGAAGGTACGACCGCTCTTAACCCACATGTATAGAGTTATTTTGATGGCTTATTTACTTCAGAGGTGCAACATGTGAATCCTTCTATTACGAATAAAGTCCAAACTAAGGTGACTGAACAAATGAATGATATGCTACTGGCCCCCTATACCCATGAGGATGTGCGGAAGGCAGTATTCAGTATAGGTGATCTTAAAGCGCCTGGGCCTGACGGGCTAGGCGACGCCGATCTCGGCGTCTCACTTCTCGACGTAGCCACTGACTCCGAGGCGCATACAGGGACAACGAGGGCGGTGACGACAACGGCGATGCGGCAGCTTCAACGGCGAGTGACTTGGTATACCTATTCTGAATATTCGTGTTTAATACTTTACAAGTTTATATGCAAAGCCGCCTGTTAAGTCGCTTAATTCAGGTTCCGTTGTATTTGTATAATGTATGCTATTAATAAAGTGCTGATGGTGATTTAGATTGTATGCATGTGGGCCAGCAAATCCAGTGATCCATGTAGAGGCTCACTCTATTGGTCTATCATTCATCTACCGGTTAATTGACCATAGAAAGGTCATGGCATTAATAGGATATATATTTTCCTTTTTTCCTTTACAGAAGAGATTATTATCGGGCTAACAATGACTCAATACATGGCTTGACAGAATGATTGAGATTAACTAAATGAGGGAGCTTATTCTTAGCTTCTAGCCCTACATAAAAATGGCTGATGGTTCAGTTCCTCATTTGGTGATTTTTCCTTATTCTCCATCTATATTATACCAAGATGATGCCCTTGAACGAGTGAGACAAGTACATCATCTGCTCAAGCTCACAGTTGGCCGAACTGAAAGGTTTTATCTTTCTGAAATTTTTCCTCTACTTAGTAAGGGGCGGTAAAGGCTTTTTCAGGTTCCTCTAATCCAGTGGCAGCACATTGATGCTTTCATTTTAAGTGGGTCATGCTAGCTGAACAAAAAAACTTAATTTTGTGTTCCTTATACCTAATTGTGCCTTCGCAGTTCTTGTGATGGTTGCTTGTGAGTGTTTGTTTGATAATCTCTATATACGATTTGAAATCACTGTTTTTGAGTCGCGCGACTAGTCGTTTACTAGTCGATGAGTCGCACTGGCAGGGTTGACTCAAACCCCTCGACTAGTCGAGACTAGTAGATCGGCCATGCTTGACTCGTCACGAGTCGCTACCCCATCGATGGGCTATCCAGCATGCATCTAGTGTATTAAGTCCATAAGAACGGAGTAATGCCTTAAGAACGATGACATGATGTAGACAAGACAAACTCACGAATTAATAAACCCAATGAATAGATCCCATCTTTTTACCCTTAGTAGCAATGATACATATGTGTCATGTTCCTTTCTGTCACTGGGATTGAGCACCGCAAGATCGAACCCACTACAAAGCACCTCTTCCCATGGCAAGATAAATCAACTTAGTTGGCCAAACCAAATCAATAGATCGGAGAAGAAATACGAGGCTATAACAATCATGCATAAAAGAGATCAGAGAAGGCTCAAATAATTTCATGGATAATCTGATCATAAACTCACAATTCATCGGATCCCAAGAAACACACCGCAAAGAAAGATTACATCAGATAGATCTCCAAGAACATCAAGGAGAACATTGTATTGAACATCAAAAAGAGAGAAGAAGCCATCTAGCTACTGCCTATGGACCCGAAGGTCTGTGGTAAACTACTCACGCATCATCGGAGAGGCATCAAGGATGATGTAGAGCCCCTCCGTGATCGATCCCCCCTCCGGCAGATTACCGGAGAAGGACCCCAGATGGGATCTCTCTAGAACAGAAGCTTGCGGTGGCGTAAAAAGTATTTCGTGGACTCCCCTAAGGGTGTCTGATTTTTCCTGAATTTATAGTGCTGGAATTAGGTCAAACGGAGCTGGGGTGGGCCCATGAGGTACCAGGGCGCGCCACCCCCCTGGGGCGCGCCCTGGTGCCTCGTGGCCCACCTCTTCTTCTTCTGGCCCTCTCCCGAAGCTTCCAGTGTTTATCTTGAGGAATAAAAAATCTCCAAAAAGTTTGGTTGCATTTGGACTTTGTTTGGTATTGATTTTCTGTAAAAAAAAACAGGGCAGAAAACAGCAACTGGCACTGGGCACTAGGTTAATAGGTTAGTCTCCAAAAATGATATAAAATTGCTGTAAATGATTATAAAAACATCCAAGATTGATATTACAACAGCATGGAACAATAAAAAATTATAGATACGTTGGAGACGTATGAGCATCCCCAAGCTTAATTCCTGCTCGTCCTCGAGTAGGTAAATGATAAAAACAGAATTTTTGATGTGGAATGCTGCCTAGCATATTTATCTCATATTCTTCTCTTTTTGTAGCATGGACATTGGACTTATATGATTCAAAGCAATAGTCTATAATTTGACATGAAAACATAGATACTCAAGCATACTAACAAGCAACCATGTCTTTCAAAATATCAACGCTAAAGAAAGTTATCCCTAGCCCATTATGCTCAATCATTGATCCATTCATGAAACACACTCAAATATTAGCTACAACCAATGCACAAGTATGACAATAGTGTTCTCTAATTGGTGCTTTTGTAAGAGAAGATGGAGACTCAAGAAAAATAAAAATTGCATAAAAGTAAATAGATAGGCCCTTCGCAGAGGGAAGCAGAGATTTGTCAAATGTGCCAGAGCTTAAAGCTGAAATTAAAGAGATAAAAATATTTTGGGAGGCATGCTTTTTCTGTCAACGAAAACGAATGATAATTCCCAATATCTTCCATGCTACATACATCATAGGCGGTTCCCAAACAGAAAATAAAGTTTATTCCTTTCCACCAATTCTTTCACAATCCATGGCTAGCCGTATCCACGGGTGCCCTCCATACCATCACTTTCCAAGGAATTTATTATTGTGATCACATAAGATTTTTCATTTCATTTCATTTCACATTTTGGGACTGGGCATCCCTATTACCGCCACACTCTCATGCAATGACAAGTGAATAAACACTCATCGTGAGAATAACACACCTAGCATGGAAGATATTGGCTACCCCTTTCCGCTTCATGAGCGGTACGGGCACACAAAACAGAAAAATTATTTTGAAATTTAGAATTGGCATACGCAAATTTACTTGGAACGGCATTGGAATACCGCATATAGGTAGATATAGTGGACTCATAAGGCAAAACTAGTTTTAAGGATTTTGGATGCACAAGCAGTATTTCCGCTTAGTACAAGTGAAGGCTAGCAAAAGATTGAGAAGCAACCAACCAAAAAACGAAAACGGTCATAAACATGCATTGAACATAACTAACACCGAATAATGCACCATAGTAGGATATAACTTCATTGCATAACTATTGACTTAACGTGCTTGCATAGGGAATCACAAACCTTAACACTAATATTCTTACTTAAGCACAATTACTCACTAACATGGCATCACATATCATCATTTCCATATCGCAAAACTATTGCAAGGAATCACACTTGTCATATCCAATGATCTATATGAAAGTTTTTATCTATATCCCTCTTGAATATTCATCACTTTGGGACCAATTGCATAACATGTGCAAATTACCGTTACTATCATCATCTCTCAAAAAGATTTAAGTGAAGCATGAGAGTGAAAATATTTCTTCAAAATTTCAATCTTAACAATTCTGAAAATAATATAAGTGAAGCATGAGAATTCATTTCTTCAAAATTTTAATCAAGTCAATTCTCAAAGTGATATAAGTGAAGCATGAGAATTTATTTCTACAAAATTTCAATCAACTCTCAAAATAATATAGGTGAAGCATGAGAGTTTATTTCTATAAATTTTCAGCCACCACCGTGCTCAAAAATATTTAAGTGAAGCACTAGAGCAACTGCCTAGCTCAAAAAATTTAAGTGAAGCACATAGAGTATTCTACAAATTATGATGATAACGTGTGGCTCTCTCAAAATAGGTGTGTGCAGCAAAGATGATTGTGACAAACTAAAAAGCAAGCAAAGCAAAGACTCATATCATACAAGACGCTCCAAGGAAAACACATATCATGTGACAAATAAAAATATAGCTCCAAGTAAAATTACCGATGGTCGGTAGAATAAAGAGGGGATGCCTTCCGGGGCATCCCCAAGCTTAGACGCTTGAGTCTTCCTTGAATATTACCTTGGGGTGCCTCGGGCATCCCCAAGCTTAGGCTTTTGCTACTCCGTATTCCTTCATCCATCGTGATCTCACCCAAAACTTCAAAACTTCAATCACACAAAACTCAACAAAACCTTCGTGAGATCCGTTAGTATAACAAAACAAATCACTACTATAAGTACTGTTGCAAACCCATTCATATTTTATTTTTGCATTAAACCTACTGTACTCTAACTTCACCATGGCTTATACCCCCCGATACAATCCATAGATTCATCAAAACAAGCAAGTAGTGTATCAAAAACAGAATCTGTCAAAAACAGAACAGTCTGTAGCAATCTATTTAAAAGCCATACTTCTGTAACTCAAAAAATTCTGAAAAATTAGGACAACGTGGAAAATTCATATACCAATACTGTGTAAAAATTTCAGATTTTTCTGACGCTTCAGTACAGAAAAACAATTCGGGCACTGGACGCAAAACTTTCTGTTTTCCAAACAACATCAATTATACTATCTTCCAAATCATCCTAAAGGCTTTACTTGGCACAAACACTAATTAAAAACATAAAAACACTATCATACCAGTAGCATGACAGTAAAAACACACCATAACAGAAACTTATAACAAAAATTTATTTTATTCATTGGGTTGCCTCCCAACAAGCGCTATTGTTTTATGCCCCTAGCTAGGCATAATGCATAATCTCAAGTATTGTCATCTTTCAAATTGATTCCATAAGTGGCCCTCATAATTGATTAATATGGTGCTTTAATTATTTTCCTAGGGAAATGCTCCATACCTTTCTTTAATGGAAACTGAAATTTTATATTCACTTCTTTCATATCAATAACGGCACCTAGTTCGTAAGAACGGTCTACCAAGTATTATTGGGCAAGAAGAATTGCATTCAATATCAAGAACAATAAAATCAACGGGCACATAATTTCTATTTGCAAGAATAAGCACATCATTAATTCTTCCCAAAGGCTTTTTAATAGTAGAATCCGCAAGATGCAAATTAAGGGAGCATTCATCTATATTGGTAAAACCTAGCACATCACATAGAGATTTTGGAATTGTGGAAACGCTAGCACCCAAATCACATAAAGCATTGCACTCATAATTTTTAATTTTAACTTTAATAGTGGGTTCCCATTCATCATATAATTTTCTAGGAATTGAAACTTCTAGTTCAAGCTTTTCTTCTAACGCTTTCATCATAGCTTCTACTATATGTTTAGTAAAAGCTTTGTTTTGCTCATAAGCGTTGGGTGAATTCAACATGGATTGTAACAAAGAAATACACTCAATCAAAGAACAATTATCATAATTAAAATATTTGTAATCCAAAATAGTGGGCACATCGCTATTTAAAGTTTTTACCTCTCCAAACCCACTTTTAGTAATTTTCTTATCAAGATTTTCACCCTCCGAATTATGGGGACGCTCTTTAGCTAAAGTTGACTCTTCTTCTGTCCCTTTTTCATCAAGTTTAATATTTCTTAACAAAGAATCAATAGATGAAACACCAATCATTTTAATATCCTCATCATTACTACGATAGAAACCGGGAGGAAACGCTTTTTCTAAAAATTCTCGTTTAGCTCTTAGCATGGCGGTTCGTTTCTTACTTTCATCCATGGAGACATATGAAGCTTTGATTGATTCACTAATATCAATTTTAGGTGGCAAAATTTTAGTCTTAAGATTTTCCACATCATGAATAATTCTATCGATGCTCCTAGACATATCATCAATCTTACTCATTTTTTCTTCTATCGTAGTGTTGAAAACTTTTTGAGCATTAATAAATTCTTTAATATTACTTTCAAGATCATAAGGTATCCTATTATTTTTGTAGGAATTACCATAAGGATTGCCATAATTATTAGAGGAATTTCCAGGAAACGGTCTAGCATTGAAATTACCTCTATAAGCATTACTATTAAAGTTGTTTCGTGAGACAAAATTCACATCTACGGGATCATTATTTTGCTCAATCAAAGTGGACAAAGGCACATCATTAGGATCAATAGGAGCATTTTTACTAGCAACCAATTTCATAAGAGCATCAACTTTATCACTCAAAGTATTAATTTCTTCAACGGAATTCACCTTTTTACTAGTAGGAGTTCTTTCAGTATGCCATTATGAATAATTTGCCATAATATTATCAAGCAATTTAGTAGCTTCACCCAAAGTAATTTCCATAAATGTACCACCCGCGGCGGAATCTAAAAGATTTCTAGAGACAAAATTCAATCCCGCATAAATTTTTTGTATGATCATCCATAAATTTAAACCATGAGTAGGGCAATTTCTTATCATTAATTTCATCCTCTCCCAAGATTGGGCAACATGTTCATGATCAAGTTGCTTAAAATTCATAATTTGATTTCTTAGAGAAATGATTTTCGCGGGAGGAAAATACTTAGTAATAAAAGCATCTTTACACCAATCCCAAGAATCGATACTATTTCGTGGTACAGATGAAAACCAAATTTTAGCACGATCCCGCAATGAGAACGGGAATAATTTCAATTTCACAATATCATTATCCACATATTTTTTCTTTTGCATGTCACACAATTCTACGAAAGTATTAAGATGGGATGCGGCATCTTCATTAGGACTACCGGAAAATTGATCTTTCATAACAAGATTTAGCAAAGCGGCATTAATATCACAATTCTCCGCACTAGCGGCAGGAGGAGCAATCGGAGTACTAATAAAATCATTATTATTAGTATTGGAAAAATCACACGATTTGGTATTTTCTTAAGACATCGTGACTACGCAAATAAAATAGCAATCAAGCAAACAAGCAAATGAGAAAAAGGCAAAAAGGCAACGGAAAATATTTTTGTATTTTTGTCAAAAACGTTTTAGAAGTGGGGAGATGAAAACGAGAGGCAAATGGCAAATAAAGTAAATGCAAGGAGATGAGTGTTTGTGAAAAGGTACTTGATAAATGTTGATGATGTCTCCCCGGCAACGGCGCCAGAAATTCTTCCTGCTACTTGTAGCTTGCGTTGGTATTTCCCCGAAGAGGAAGGGATGATGCAGCACAGTAGAGATAAGTATTTCCCTCAATTATGAAACCAAGGTTATCGAACCAGTAGGAGAATCACACAACACCTAGTAAGCAGCATCTGCACACAAACAACAAATCCTTGCACCCAACACAAACAAGAGATTGTCAATCCCTTGGCGGTAAGATTGCAAGATTAAATTGTATTTGATAGATTGCTAGATTGCAGCAAAAATAAGAAATAAAATAAATAAAAGAAAATGGCAGCAATATTTTTAGGGTTTTAGTAATATGATTTTGATAGACCCGGGGGCCATAGATTTCACTAGAGGCTTCTCTCATAGAAAATAGCATACGGTGGGTAGACAAATTACTGTTGGGCAATTGATAGAAAAGCAAATAATCATGACGATATCCAAGGCAATGATCATGTATATAGGCATCACGTCCAAGATTAGTAGACCGACTCCTGCCTACATCTACTACTATTACTCCACACATCGATGGGCTATCCAGCATGCATCTAGTGTATTAAGTCCATAAGAACGGAGTAATGCCTTAAGAACGATGACATGATGTAGACAAGACAAACTCACGAATTAATAAACCCAATGAATAGATCCCATCTTTTTACCCTTAGTAGCAACGATACATACGTGTCATGTCCCTTTCTGTCACTGGGATTGAGCACCGCAAGATCGAACCCACTACAAAGCACCTCTTCCCATGGCAAGATAAATCAACTTAGTTGGCCAAACCAAATCAATAGATCTGAGAAGAAATACGAGGCTATAACAATCATGCATAAAATAGATCAGAGAAGACTCAAATAATTTCATGAATAATCTGATCATAAACTCACAATTCATCGGATCCCAACAAACACACCGCAAAGAAAGATTACATCGGATAGATCTCCAAGAACATCAAGGAGAACATTGTATTGAACATCAAAAAGAGAGAAGAAGCCATCTAGCTACTTCCTATGGACCCGAAGGTCTGTGGTAAACTACTCACGCATCATCGGAGAGGCAGGAAGGATGATGTAGAGCCCCTCCGTGATCGATCCCCCCTCCGGCAGATTACCGGAGAAGGACCCCAGATGGGATCTCTCTGGAACAGAAGCTTGCGGTGGCGTAAAAAGTATTTCGTGGACTCCCCTAAGGGTTTCTGATTTTTCCTGAATTTATAGTGCTGGAATTAGGTCAAACGGAGCTGGGGTGGGCCCACGAGGTACCAGGGCGCGCCACCCCCCCTGGGGGGCGCCCTGGTGCCTCGTGGCCCACCTCTTCTTCTTCTGGTCCTCTCCCAAAGCTTCTAGTGTTTATCTTGAGAAATAAAAAATCTCCAAAAAGTTTGGTTGCATTTGGACTTCGTTTGGTATTGATTTTCTGTAAAACAAAAAACAGGGCAGAAAACAGCAACTGGCACTGGGCACTAGGTTAATAGGTTTGTCTCCAAAAATGATATAAAATTGCTGTAAATGATTATAAAAACATCCAAGATTGATATTATAATAGCATGGAACAATCAAAAAATATAGATACGTTGGAGACGTATCAGGCACCGGAAGAGCCAAGGTGTTGGTTTTGAACGAAAATTCAATGCCAATGGAGTTGAGTGGGAAGAAGATCAATACCCCAAGACGAAATTTGTTCCTCAACAAGAGAAGTGTGATCCTACTTCCTTCAAGGGAACACAAGCTCAAGAAGATCTTCCACCACAAGACCACAAGCTAAATGCAAGGACAAGCTTCAAGAAGAGATTGATTCATTTGAAGAAGCTCCTCAAGCCTTGGTCAAGTGGGTTCCCAAGACTTCATCAAGTTCTACCTCATCAAGTGCTACTACAACTCCAAGGATTCCCATCAAGTTGATGTGGGTCCAAAAGAAGAAGAACTAGAGAGTTCTTGAGGGTGACTCCGCCAACATATTTCACTCATATACATTTTGGCAAGAACTTGTGCAATCAACTTCCACATCTTGCACTAGTTCATGGAGTCACAAACCCTCTTGTTGGTAAGGAAAGGGACAAGGTATTCAATGCATTCATGGACATCTTCATATGTGTATTTCACTCTATGTCTATGGATATCCTTGTATGTTCCTTGTGTGGGACTAACCCATGTAGGTATTGAAAGCACAAAACTCCAAAGGATTGCTCCCAACTCTTGATGGTCTACATCAACATTGATCATCCAGATCTTCAACATCTACATGAAGTCATCATCGACAAAACCCAAGGTTAGTTCATCCCTCTTTGGGGGGATATCACATCTAGGGGGAGCTTTGCTCTAAACAATTGAGCTAAAACAACTCTAATGGTGTGAACACATCAATGCTTTATGTAAAAGTGGCAACCCCACTTGTGCTTAAACGATGAGTATGACCTATGATCAAATGTTCTCATTTGACTCCTAAGTCAATATACTCATATATAGATGACCTAGTCATCGCCATTGCTTGATAGATGCAAGAATTGGTTGTGCATGTTTGACACATATTTCATTTGCTATCTTATTGTGTGAGCATGTTGGTTTGCATGTTTTCATCATTCGAGGACATCCATTTGTTGTTTTGATTGTCTTGGTTTTTCTGGCCAAGTGGATGTACAAGAATGCCTAAGTACCTTCTCTAGCTATCTATGCTTTCTTGTCTCAAATTCTATTCTTGCTACATCACAAAAATTGAACAAGTCATTTTCGGACCCTCCGGGTGAGGAGCACTTGGAGCCACCGATCTGAAAGGGTTGAACCTCCAAAACCTTCTTTATGCATTTCGGTTGGACCAACTCACTCAAACTCGGCCAGACCGAAATCATTTAGATTGATCTAGGTTTCCATCTCGGTGTCTCCGAGTTGAACCATTTCGGAGCCACCGATGTGCTAACCTGCTTGCAGTTACACATATCGGTGCCACCGAGTTGTCCAACTCGGAGCCACCGACAGCTCGTGGGTATATATATCTGGCAAGACTGTACGGTTGAAATTTCTCGACCCCCTACGACCTCGCGCCCCACAACTTCCGTTGCCCTCGTCTCCAGACTTCGTCGTTGTCTCCAGCGCTCCTTTGCCGCCGGATTCCGCCGCCGTCAACGGCAATCTGCCCCGCCGTTGCCGCCGTAGAGGATCTCCACCGAGTTAGGGTGAGATTCGACCCCTTTAGTGCTCTAAATTCTGATTCAATGCACGATTGGATTGCCATGATTCTTGCCACGGATTGAGACTATCCTATACACTGCAAATTCCATAGATTTGATTCGAGTAAAATTTTAGGTTTAAGTTTCCGCCGAACGCATCTCGGACCGACCGATTAGAGATTTTCGGAGTCACCGATTTGGCCCCAGGCCATTGCACTAGTACGTCTCGGTGCCACCGAGTTGTACGAATCGGTGAGACCGAAAGTAAAATCTCTGTGAAACCCTAGCATCTCGGAGACACCGAAACCCATCTCGGTCTGACCGAAATGGTGTGTAAAGTTTCTGTTAAGTGCTTCGGTATCACCGAGATGATCAACTCGGTCCATCCGAAATGCCTTCTGTGAAAACTTGAAACTACGATTTGAACTCATTTTTTATGGAAAATGCCTGCTTTTTGTGATGACTCATCTACTCTGCCCATACCCATCTATTCACAGGGTCAGCTTTGCAAGATGTCTGATGCTAGGGATAGCCAGAACATGTCAGAGCAGCACACTAATCTCAACTCAGGCTCTAGTCCTGCAAAAAGCTTTTATGAGGGAGAGAGAAGCTCTCCAGATCTTCCAAAGGCTGCAACAAAGACTAGGAAGAAGAGAACCTCAGATAGTGAGGATGAGGATTTTGTGGCTAGTGAGGCCACATCAAAGAAGAAGAAAGTGATTGCTAAGGAGTATGGCAAAGCAGCTAGCACAAGACCCTCTGGAAGTGCCAAAGAGAAGACTGCTGTGAGAAAAGTCTCTAAAGAAACCATGACATTTACACTTGAGGAGCCAGTTGGTACAGAGGATGCTACAGGAACAAAGAAGAAGATGATAAGGAAAACTGTTGCTCGTGTTATTGGTAGACCCTCCATGATGATTGATGAGGAGGAGGAGGAGGAGCCAGCAGCTGATGCACCCCCTGCAAAAGCTCAGAAGCTTATGTCTGATGCCATAAGGACTGCTGCACCCACCAAGTCCAAACCAAAAGTGCCAGCACCCAAGAGGTCAACCAGAAACATTTTTGCTAGTGAGAAGAACAAGGCCCCAGTGCCTAAAGCCAATGTTGATGAGGAGCCACTAGTGCTCAGAAAATTGAAGCCCAAGATTCCAGATCATGACAATGCACACCTAGTCGCTGAAAACATGATGCTCAGGAAGGATAAAGGACTGCGTCAGTGGAGATTATCAGATCCATATGCTGCCAGGAGGAGAACTGCTTGTGATTACCGCTTCCAGACCAGAGAACAACAAGACTTCTATGAGACTGTACTGCTTGATAAGAAGCCAATCGCCAGTGATATGAAATGGGTGGATTGGAAGTACATCGATGCCAATGAGGACTACTTCCCCCATGTTCATGAGAGTTTTCGGATAGCTGTTGTTGATGAGTTCGTTGGACAGAAGCTCACAAAGTGGAATGATGAGATGATCATGCAATTCTACTCCATAGCTCATTTCTATCCAGATGGCAGGATTGTGTGGATGACTGAGGGATCCAGATACCAGTCAACCATCTCTGAGTGGGCTACTCTTCTTGGTGCACCAGAAGAAGAAGATGATGACATTGATATCTATGCCAAGCTCAAGATGAACCACAACTCCATGGCCAATATGTACACATCTATTCCAGAGAAGGACATTGAAACACACAAGCTAGGGTCAGTGAAGCACCTGCTACCTGGATTGGCCACCACTAACACTATCTTGAGGTACACTCTGTTGCCCAAGTCAGGAGATGATAAAATGATACATGGCCACTCCATCAACTTGCTGCACCTCTTTGATACACCTCAGAAGTTCAAGGTGATGAGCTTGATTGTAGAAACCATCAAGAGGACTGCAGCTGATGAGAAGAGATCTTGCGGATATGCTCCACATATTCAGATGCTCATCAACTCCAAGGTTGGAACGAGCACTTATCTTCTTGATCGTGAGCATCTCCCATTGCGTCCAGAGTTCGAGAACAATGTTATTGTGATGGATTCTTCACATCCTACATCTGCTCAAGCACAACAGAAGATTCGAGAAGCCACAGAAGCAAAAGCTGCCAAGGAGGCATCTGCTCCCAATGCACCCATTGCCAACCTCAAGTCGAAGAGTGACCAAATGACTTATCTGCTAGAAGCCACCCTGAGGATTGAGCGAAGTCTGGCCAACCTCACCCAGAACCAGGCTAGCTTAGAGCAGATAGTCGAAACTAAGATTCATGATCTAGATGTCAAGATCACTAAGGTACAGACTATTGTGGAGAAGCTGAAAGACGATGTTGATGCAGCCAGGGCCGCCGCTTCTGATGACAGTGGAGATGACAGACCTACTACAGAGAGATTCCAGACAGTGCCCAGGGTAGCCAGGTCTACTGCAGTGCCGATTGCAGATCCGAGGATCACAGTCTCAGCACCTGCTGCTGCTACTACAGTGCCACCTCCGGTCTCTACTCCACCAGCCCAGCAGACGTCCGTTGAAGCCTTCGCGGATGCACTTCTCTCCACGCCGTCTACGCACACCGGAGCTGCCAGCCAGAGATCCCCTTCGGGAGCTTCCGAGGATCGTGCTTAGAGTGCCGCATTAGTCCTATACCTATTCGAGCTTTTTGGTACTTGTTGCCAAAGGGGGAGAATTTGTATAGATCATAGGCTTCAAGAGATAGTGTTTTGCTCGTTTGTTTTTTCCTTCTCGCGTCCTTTTGCTACTGTTTGGTTTATGCTACTTTCGTTTGATGTGCGCTTGATACTACGTATGTGAGATATTTTGATCGTTATGAGCTACTACTTTGTGTGATTGATCATACTATGCTTCATGCTATGCTTAAATACCTATGCTTATCATTATCTTGTATGATCATTCACTTGTGTTTTGGTGATGCGTGCCTACTATTCCATTCATATTATTTTGCGCGCTCCACCAAGTTGTATGTGACATGGAAGAGTGACCCATGCTCCTAATCGATTGTGCATTTGCATTCAAACGCAAATTTTTAATAATACACAAATTTAGGGGGAGCTCTTGCTTATCACATACTTCTCAAAGCGACGATATATTTCATTCATTTAATCATTTGTCGAAGCTTTGATCTATATGTTGTCATCAATTACCAAAAAGGGGGAGATTGAAAGCACATTTGCTCCCTTGGTGGTTTTGGTAATTCATAACAACATATATCTCATTGAACTAATGTCCATTCAAGTTAAAGATTTCAGGATGTTCAATGATTGGCATGGCAAGGACTAGAGATGTGGACCCCTCAAAATGCTAAGGATATGGATTGGCAAAAGCTCAAGACTCTACATTTTTGGTTTAGTGATCCAAGCTCACATTGAGTCCATAGGAAAGCCAATACTATTAAAAGGGGATGAGGTGTTGCTTAATGGTCTTTTTGCTCAAGTGCTTAGTGACAGTACTCCTAAACCCTCAACCATTTTCTCCATCCAAATATGTCCAAAACCTACATTCCAACTCGGCCCCACCGAAATTTCCTATCCGGAGCCGTCGAGTTCATCTGGACTTAGCCACTGCCAAAACCCTAACAAATCGGATCCACCGATATGGATCTCGGTCCCACCGAGATGGCCTTGCCAACTCTCTGTAATCGCTTGCACTTACTTCGGTCCCACCGAGTTTTGCAAATCGGTCTCACCGAGATGGCTTGCCAAGTCTCTGTTGCCTTATTGCTTCACTTCTGTCCTAATGAGTTGATGCAATCGGTGCCACCGAGATGAGGTTTGCCCTAACCATTGCACATCGGTCCATCCGAGTTGTTCCAGTCGGTCCCACCAAGATTCCTAATGTTCATATCTTTTACACAGATCGGTGCCACCGAGATTTATGATCGGTGCCACCGAGTTGGGTCAAAAGTGTGTAACGGTTGGATTTTTGTGTGGAGGCTATATATACCCCTCCACCACTTCTTACTCAGTAAGGAGAGCCATCAGAACGTGCCTACACTTCTACCATACATTTTCTGAGAGACAACCACCTACTCATGTGTTGAGATCAAGAGATTCCATTCCTATCATTTGAACTTTGATTTCTAGCCTTTCCCAAGTTGCTTTCCACTCAAACCTTCTTCCACCATAGCCAAATCTATGAGGAGTTGTTTGAGTGTTGGGAAGACTATCATTTGAAGCACAAGAGCAAGGAGTTCATCAACAACACACCGTCTATTACCTTTTGGAGAGTGGTGTCTCCTAGATTGGTTAGGTGTCACTTGGGAGCTTGTAAGGGCAAGGAGATCGCCTACTTCGTGAAGATCTACCCGAGTGAGGCTAGTCCTTCATGGACGTAAGCCATGGTGGGATATACAAGGTTGCTTCTTCGTGGACCCTTCGTGGGTGGAGCCCTTCGTGGACTCGCGCAGCCGTTACCGTTCGTGGGTTGAAGTCTCCATCAACATGGACGTACGATAGCACCACCTATCGGAACCACGCCAAAAATCATCGTGTCTCCATTGCGTTTGAAATCTCTGATCCCCTCCTTTACTTACATATGCAATTGTTTACTTTCTGCTGCTACACTCTTAGAATTGCATGTGTAGGGTGATGCTTGACTTGTATACTTGCTAAAATCTACCTACAACTAAAATTGGGAAAAGGTTAGGTTTTTAATTGGTCAAGTAGTCTAATCACCCCCCCTCTAGACATACTTTCGATCCTACAATACCCGATTGTGGTTTTTGCCATGTCTTCTCCAGATTAAAAATGGTTTGCCTCGGTGCATGATTACTATTGATCGCTTGAATTGCGAAAGCTGAACTCGAGGGTTGTTTGATCGATCCCCCCTTCACAGCTTCCCTGTGCTCCCACCAAATATACCACGCAGCTACGGCCATAGTTTCTTGAAGTCCCAACTGTCCAAGAACCAGAGATTTTCTCTGCGGAAGACGCAGAATCTCTTCTAACACCTTAGACCCCGAGCGATCATAGCTGAGAGCCCTATCAACCACCTCCTTTAGCCCCAAAGAATCCCACACTTTGCGAGCTCATGGACAAGTGAAAACCAAATGCCGGATGTCTTCAGGCTCCTCTGGACAAATTAGACATTGGGGGCTGACTTTAATATGTCTATTATGCAAAATGCACTTTCCTGGAACCACCCCATGGAGCGCTCGCCAAACAAAAATCTTAACTTTACTGGGCACATGTAACTTCCACAGGACCTCCCACACAGGATTATCTCTTGATGTTTCTGTTTGCTGTCAGCCAAACCTTGATCCAAATTGGTGCTCCCATTCAAGGTAGTAAGCTGATTTAACTGAGAAGCAATAAGATTTTGTTGCATGCGAAACTATAAAGTCCTCTGATAAGTGCTCGAACAAAGGGATTTTCAGAATTCTGTCCTCGTCTAAAGGCAAAAAAATACTCCTTATAAGATCTTCATCCCACATATTTGTGATTGGATCAATAAGATCTTCCACTTTCTCCACTAGAGCTTGACCTCGACTGGTTAGAACCTTCCTAGTAGGGCTTGATGGTATCCATGGGTCACTCCAAATATTTATTTGAGATCCAGTACCAACTCTCCAAATATTACCCCTCTTGAAAGTATGTAAACCAGCTACAATACTTTGCCACATGAAAGAAGAGCCCTTCTTTGTCCCTGCTTTTAACAAGTTCCCATCTGGATAGTACTTAGCTCTAAGTACCTTTGCACATAAAGTATCCGGATGAGTAATAAGTCTCCAGCTTTGTTTTCCAAGCATAGCAAGGTTGAAAGCATGTAAGTCACGAAATCCCATTCCACCTTTGCATTTGGGCAAACATATACGCCACCATGCAAACCAATGCATCCTCTTTTGCTCTTCCGTGTCACCCCACCAGAAACTAGCCATGGCATCCGTGATCTCCTTACACACATTTTTTGGGATCTTGAATACTGTCATAGCAAAAATAGGGATAGATTGAATTACAGCTTTCAATAAGATTTCCGTACCACCCATAGACATAATCTTTTCCTTCCAGCCTTTCAGAAGATTAATAATTCTTTCAACCAAATACTCAAAGCTTTCACTCTTCTCAAGGCCAATCGTTGATGGTAAACCCTGATATCTATCTGATATAGCCTCAGTCATAATATTCAATTCCGCACATACTTGAGCCTTCACTTCCACATCAACATTTGGACTGAAAAATATGCTACACTTTCCTTCACTAACCAATTGGCCAGAACTTGCACAACATTCATCTAGCACTTGTATCAATGAGGTTGCATTAGTCATATCTGCTCTCATACAGATTAGGGAATCATCAGCAAATAATAAATGGGAAACTGATGGTGCATTTCTGCACACCCGAACACCTTCAATGCCACGAACCTCCCCTTTTTGAGCCAAAGCACCTGACAAACCTTTTGCACAAATCAGGAAAAGGTATGGTGATAGAGGGTCCCCCTGACGGAGTACCCTAGTAGGCACAAAACCTTCAGTCTCTTGGTCATTAAATCTCACCTTGTACTTCACCGAAGTCACACAGGCCATAAGCAAATCAACAATGTTTCCAATCTATCCAAGAATTTCCATTCCACGCGATCATATGCTTTGTGCATGTCCAACTTTATAGCACAATATCCCACCTTCCCCTTCTTGTTTTTTATGGTATGCAAACTCTCATATGCAAGAAGAATGTTGTCTGTGATAAGTCTGCCTGGTACAAAAGCACTCTAGACAGGTGAAATTATATCATCCAAGAAAGATTTGAGTCTAAAGGCTATCATTTTTTAGATCACCTTATACAGAACATTACAAAGACTAATGGGTCTATACTGAGTGATCTTTTCAGGCTCATCTACCTTTGGGATTAGAACAATCACTGTATCATTCCATCCCTCAGGTATCACTTTGTTATTAATGGCATTAAGGACTTCTGTAGTCAATGTATCACCAAGTATATGCCAACACTTTTTGAAAAATACCGCATGTAGCCCATCAGTACCTGGAGCCTTCATATCACCTATCAAAAAAAGTGCCCGTTTTACCTCCTCTGCAGTGTAGGGCTTCATCATCTCCTCATTCATGTCATCAGTAACACGAGGTACAACTTTTGCAATAAGGTTTGGGTCAGGCTCATCAATCTCCGTGGAAAATAGACCAACAAAATATTGTGATATCAAAGGATTTAAATAGGCCGGACCTTCTAACCACACACCCTGGTCATCTTTCAATTTATTTATTCTGTTACGCAGCCGGCGGGCAGACGCAAAGGTCTGGAAATATGAAGTATTTCTGTCTCCGTAACTGAGCCAATTTATTCGACTTCACTGCGCCCAGTATAACTCCTCTTGCTGCTGCAGCTGCTCAATCTCATCAACATGCTCCTTCTGCCTTGTCTAATTTTCAGGCGATAGAACATCACGTGTTACTGTCTCCAACTCACGTTATATCTGTTTCAGTTTTTTTTTGAAAAGAAAGGGGTTTCCCCCCTCCCCAACTTTTATATAAAAGCCAAGGAAAACAGCAGTACATAGACTGTTTACAGCATACGGCTTGCAACATAAGTTCTTGCAACAACCCTACTTATTACAACTGCACAAAGGCAACAATTGAGCAGTCTCACAGGAGTCAGCGCATAAATCAAGCTAAAATCGGAAGATGAAAACCTCTACACAACCGCTCCTGAAGGAAAAGCATGATCGTTCCAAGCAATCCTAAGCAATTCTCCTCGCCGATGATCGAGCAGTCTTAGGCATTCGAGGAGTAGCGAAGCCTGAGCATCTGGGCACAAGATCTTCCATTGTCGAACAAACGAACCCACCAAGCCTATTACGCACTTCAAACTTCGCCATCTTCGCCCCTGAAACACAAAGTCATTGCGCAGACGCCATAAGCCCCACAAGGTAGCAGTAGTGACTATATTTACCACAACATATTTCTTATTATTCTTCCAGAAAGGTAACAGAGACTCAAAAGAGCAAGGAATTGGTATATTCAAAACGTCAGCTACAACCCCCCACATCTGATGAGCAACAATGCACTCAAAAAATAAATGTCTAATGGATTCCTCTTCTGTACAGAAGACACACGTAGGATCAGGCACCACCTGCCGCTTAGCTAAGTTATCTCTAGTCAAGCTCTTATTGTGAACAATCAGCCATAGAAAAACATGAATATTTGGTGGGACTTTAATCTTCCAAAAACAATCTCTAAAGACATCCTGAACCCCACCAAAATTGACCATCCTATAAAAGGACTTCACCGAGTATGTACCAGAGTTATCCAACACCCACAAAGGTTTATCTCTCTCATTAGTCAAGGGGAAATTCCTTGCAATGGATAGGAGTTCCCTCCACTCCCTATAAAGAGTTTCATCTACACACCTTCTGAATGACAGTTTCAACTCAGCCCCATCCCAAACCTGGGCAACAGAGCATTCCTATCGATGACAGATGTCAAAGAGTGTCCAAAATTTTGTTTTGAGGGACATATCACCAGTCCACTGATCATGCCAAAAGGAAATGTTAACCCCATTCCCAACATTCCATTTGTAGAAATTTTTCGAGGCAGAAAAAGCCCAGCACACGCTTTTCCAGAAAGGTGATCCCACACCAGACTTGCTATGCAAAATGTTAGGGTGATTAATATCATATTTAAAACTCAGAATTCTTTTCCAATCACTATCTCTATTGTCAAAGTATCTTTTACCCCACGCTGCTAACAGTGCCATGTTAAAATCTCTTAGGTTAGGCACTCCCATACCCCCAAAGTCTTTCCTCATAGAAATGAGGCCCCATTTAGCCAAATGGTATTTGTGTTCATTGCCCACGTTACCCCAGAAAAAGTGAGACATTTGAGATATAATAGCATCAATAGCCCATTTAGGGAATTTCAACATAGACATCAAATAGGCAGGGATGCTAGCAATGCAAGTAGAAATTAAAATCAATTTACCCCTATAAGATAGGTTTCTTCCCAGCCATCCAGCAATATTTTTAATAATTCTGTCTATAATAGGCTGCAAATCCTGTCTCCTTAGTTTCTTATAATGAAGAGGCACCCCCAAGTACTTAAAAGGAAAATTGCCAATCTTACAACAAAAGATTTGGGCTAATTCATTAGCAGTGTCCTGATCCACATGGATGGTATGAAGGTCAGTTTTATGAAAATTAATCTTAAGTCCAGAGAGTTTTTCAAAACAGGATAGAATCCATTTCAAGTTCCTAGCTTGCTCCAATGAGTTTTCCAAGAAGAGTATGGTGTCATCTGCATATTGCAGGCTCACCACCCCTCCAGGGATCACGTGTGGAAGCAGACCAGCAATCAAGTTATGGTGAACAGCTTTGGAGAGCATTTTAGTAAACACATCAGCCACAAGGTTGAAAAGCAGAGGGGAGAAAGGATCCCCCTGTTTAAGACCTTTACCACACATAAAATGGGAGCCATTAGTGTCATTAATTCTAACATAAGAAGAACTTTGGAATAAAGTACTACAAATCCAACCAATCCACTTTTTACCAAAACCTCTAGATGTGAGCATCTCCACAAGGAATTCCCAGCTCACTCTGTCATAGGCTTTTTCATAATCAAGCTTAAGAATAAGCCCACTAGATCCTGTCCTATGGACCTCATGAATAACTTCATGAGCCATAACTACACTCTCCAGAATAAACCTCCCTTTGATAAATGCAGTTTGATTGGGGGAGATTAGTTTGTCACATAAGGGAGAAGCCCTCACAGTCATAGCTTTGGTAAAAAAAATTATAGCACAGTTGCTAAGACTGATTGGTCTAAACTTCCTCATCTCATCAGCACCAGGCTCTTTAGGAATCAAAACAATAATAGCACAATTAAGTCTAGAAATTTCCAGCACTCCATTCTCAAAATCCTTGACCATCCACATAAAGTCTTTTTTAATTACCTCCCAAAAAGTTTGATAAAACAAAAAAGAGAGCCCATCAGGGCCAGGAGCACCATGAGCATAAGATCCCATGATGGCATTCTTTATTTCCTCTTCAATAAAAGGTTTCTCTAACTCAGCATTATCCTCACTAGTTACCAACTCAGAAGAGTTCCAGAAATCGGCATCAAGATGAATATCAGGTTTAGCCTCATAAGAGAAGAGATTCTTGTAAAAATCAGTAGCTACATTAAGCATCTCGGCAGTAGAGTAAACAGGGCCACACTCACTTTTTAATTGAGTAAGGTGGTTTTTCCTATGCTTGTGGTTTGCCAATGCTTGAAAATAAGCATTGTTCCTGTCCCCCTCCACCAGTTTTCTATCTCTAGATCTTTGCCACAAGGCAATTTCCTCAATTTTCCAAATTTCCTCCAGCTCTTTTTTCATTAAGTTGATTTTGCCCAATTCCTCTGAAGAGAGCTGGGCAGATTCAGAGGACACATCTAATTTATCAACCTCCACAAGGAGATATCTTTTCCTTTTCTTCAAACCAGCTTCCACATTAATGCTCCACCCTTTAATCTTCTTCCTAAGCAATTTAGCTTTAAATTGCCAATTGTCAATAGAGGTGATAGCATGAGATTCAGTACTCCACACATCCTCCACCAATTTTTTAAAATCAGGTTGAGTCAGCCACCATTTTTCAAATCTAAAAACTTTGGAACTGGTAATTCTCCTCCCCCCTGTGTCCAGCACCAGGGGGGTGTGATCACTACTAACCCCGGGAAGAGCAACTAGAGTAGATAAAGGGAAGTGACTATCCCAGGAAGTAGAGACAAAAACCCTATCCAACACAGCAAAAACTGGCACATTATGATTATTAGACCAAGTAAATTTCCTGTTAGAAACAGAAATCTCCAATAGTCCCCATCTATTAATCCAATCATTAAAGAGAAATGTAGTTTGTGGATTTACAAGCCCACTACTTTTATCCTCAGCAGTTCTTGAAAGATTAAAATCTCCACACAACAAAACAGGGTAAGAAGATTTTTCCATGATGTCATGTAGCTCAACAATAAACTCAATTTTAAATTCAGGGTAAGCTGTACCATATATCACCACAAGGTGCCATACAAATTCAGGGTAAGCTGTACCATATATCACCACAAGGTGCCATACAAATCCATCCTCTATAAACTCAATTTTATCTGTTTCAGTTTCTTTGTTGAGTTTCGTAACACAGTTTTGTCCCAATGATGTAGGGCCTTATGGACATATGCAAGTTTCCCTGCCAAGTCTGGTGGACCCTGTGAACCTGAGGCTTGCCATGCCTCCTCCACAACTTCTCTGAATTTCACCTCTTTAAGCCAGCGAGCTTCAAATCGCATCAATCTTGGCCCAAATGTTTTCTGCGTTGCACTTTCATCCATGGAAACTAGTAAAGGCCTATGATCAGACTTGTGGTATTCCAGGTGCTCCACTATTGCTGCCGGGAATAAGTTATTCCACTGCTCGTTTGACACCGCTCTGTCTAGCCGTTCTCGAATTAGGCCGCGATGCCACGTAAATCTGTCTCCACCATAGCCAAGATCAGACAAGTTAAAATCATCTAGGGCCTCTCTGAATGAAGTCATGAATGGAATTGGTCTGGGATTTCCACCCTCCTTTTCAAAACTGTACATTATTTCATTCATGTCGCCCACAACCATCCAGGGCATGTCCATCATCGCATGCAACTCTCTCAGACGCTGCCATGTTCGATGTTTTTCTGCCCACTTCGGTTCACCATATAGACTTGTCAGATGCCAAAATTTGTCTCTTCCACTACCCACAAAAACATCAATGAAGTTCTCTGTTTTATCTCGTAACGAGATTGGTATCTCCTTTTTCTAATATAGAATTAAACCACCGCTCCGGCCATTGCTCCGGACAACATACTTATGATCCATCTTAAGGCGCCGACGTAAACACTCTGCAAGATATTCATCAAGATGAGTCTCCATTAAGAACAAAACGTCAGGGCTCCTCCGCTTGTGCACACTCAGAAGAGCCCTTACTGCCGCGGCTTGTTGCAAACCGCGACAATTCCAACTAAGTATTTTCATTGCAAACTCTTGGTCGGCGCCGCCGCCGGAGGACAGAAAACCCCAGCTTAAATTTTCTAGGGGACAACGAAGTTTGGAGACGGAGCTCCCTCTCAAGAGGGAGAAGAGCACAATCTCGAAACATCAAAAACTTCCAGGAACAAGGTGCTGATTGATCATACCTAGTCTGAGAAGAAAAGCTCATGCTACACCGAGAGATCCACAACAGCCATCCAATTTGTCATGGAGAAAGAGAGACCAACGTCGACGCTCAAGCGCCGACCTGGGAAAGCAAAGGTTGGCCATGAGTACGTGTATGATAGATTTATGTATTACCAAAAGGGATTTACTGATACTTGGCAACGAAATATTGCGTGTCTTACACACCATTTTGATACATTTTTTATTCAAGACAAAATGTTCATTTGTGTAGCACGCAGATAATTCTAGCGCCCATTATCGAGCACAAAAATGAAACAGAAAAATGGACCGGCCAACTTTTTCTATCAACTCACCATGTCAAGCACAAAAATGAAATAGAAAAAAAGGATACCAAAAAACAGCGCGCACACATCAAATGGGCCGTCCAACTTTGATTAGAGTTGATGTTTTGGTAAGAACTGATTTGATTTGAACGAGTTAATGCATAACATTGTTTTGGGAAAGTGTTGATTTGATTGTGTTAATGCACGCGTCAAATGGGCCGGCCAAAATTTATGGCGATTGAGCGAAAGGTCACCTGTAAGACGCTCGTGGGCGTAATATAGGGTTTGACGAGGGGTTGGTGGGAGGTGAGACGAGACTACCAAGTCCCCCTTTCGGAGTAGAGATAGGTTGTTTGTGGTGTGTGTATATTTTGCCACAATACTCGTACTTTGGGATGGGCGCTTTACTGGCACTCCACTAATGGAGATTGTCTATATGCATTCAATTTATGGTCAAAGTTTGACCTATAATATAAGGAGAACATGAGGATAAATCGCCACCATTTGTTTTCTACCGTCAATATGGCATTAATTAACAAGATACAACTAACCAAATATGAGATATTTTCTAGTACAAAAATTATATTACTGGATATTTATTTGAAAGAAGTCTCCAATGGTACAATTTTTGTATATTTTATTAGTTAAATTATGATCAATGCTTGACCTAAAATATGTGTCGGGCCATTGGAAACCAGGGTACCCCGGCCCATCTGCATGCGGCCCAGGAAACGACGCCTGGCGAAGGCCCAAGACGTGGCCCATCCGATGGCGCCGCGAAGCGAAGGGATCTCCCAAGGCTGTAGCCTCCCGAGGACCCCTCCTCAAGACACGACCTGCCGGCACTTAGCCGCGGCAGGAGCAGGAGCCTCGCGAGGCGCCCTCCCGGGCCGGGCGCCCGAAGCCACCTTCCCTGACGTCGGCTGCGCGGTCCTGTGCCCATCACGTGGGTGACGCGCGTAGTGACGAAGGGCGGCAGAGGCCGTGCCAGCGGGCGCAGATGGTGAAGCTTTCCTCTTTGGTGCTAAAGGGGCAGCCCCAGCTGCCCACCCCCAAAGCAAGTTCCAAGGACTGCCCGTTTGGTGAAAGAAGACCAAGACAGCAGGGCGCGCAGGACGGAGGTCACCACCGAGCCCACCAGCGCGTCATGGATCATGCTTTTGCAGGCGATGACCGCCTTTAGTCAGGATAGACTAAGCTCCTGTCCCCTTTCAAAACCCGCCAAGTGTGGCAGCCCTTCCCGCCTAGTTTTTGGGGGAAGAGGTCCAGGGCGGCTATAAAAGGGGTCAGAGCTGCCATTGTAGAGGGGATCTGATCTGCTTCCTACCTTGTACGTGAGGACACACTATCTCCCACAGCAATCCTAACCACAGGCAGGAGTAGGGTTTTACACCGCAAGGTGGCCCGAAACTGGGTAACCATCGTGTCCCTTGTCTTGCTCCCGCGTAGCGCTCTTGCCGTAGCCTCGCCGTGCTCACCGTTGGTCGGAGAGGACTAGCTAGCCCCCCAGTGTTCGAACCTCTAGATCTCCGGAGCTCAGGCCCCGACATTTGGCGCGCCAGGTAGGGGGGCGACTCCGGTTCTCTCCTCCTCCTCGCTGCCATGGCCGACGCTCGCCGTGAGCGCTACGCGCATCGAGCTGCCAGGGTGGCCCAGACGGAGCCCATCGCTCGCGACGACCGTCGACGTCGCGCCGTTGACGTCGCGCCGCCGGCGCCGCAACCGACCCCGCTGAGAGGGAGCAGCAGGCGTCCTCCCTCCACCCGTCCGTGCAGGCGGATGGCCACACCGCCACGGCCTCATCGCTTGCTCGCCATGACGTGCCGGCCCCGCAGGCCGTGCTGCTCACGGCGCGCGAGCTCCTGCGCTACCGCCCCACCGACGCCGGCTACGACTCCTGACTCGGCCGCATCACTGAGCTCGTCAACGCCACGGGAGACGCCCCGGTGCCCTCTCACTTGCTCCGCCCCCGCCGTCTCGCGCCGGGGATGTGGCGCACGACGCACCTCCTCCGCCTCCTCTGCATGGCGAGGGCGCCCGGCGCCATCGCGACGCGCAGGCGCATAAGCACTCCCGTGGCGCGTCTTCGCCGAACCATGGCGTGCCCAGCAGCCAGATCGTCCGGTGTGCGCCCCCCGACGCACGCGTTCTCCTCGAGCAACAGCGCCAGCGCCATGACAGAACCGTCCAAGAAGTCGCAGCCGCCGGCCGTCAAACCGCGCCGCCCTCGCCGGTGGCGTCCCCTCTAGCTATGTGGGTTGCCGTGCCTGCACCTGCGAGCTGCGTCGCGTGGTGTGGCCCGCCAAGTTCAAGCCAGACCTCCCACAACACTACGACGGCACCCCCAACCCTGCGGAGTTCCTGCAGCTCTATGCCCTGAGCATCGAGGCGGCGAACGGCGACGACAAGGTCATGGCGAACTGGTTCCCCATGGCCCTCAAGGATGGCCCGCGCTCTTGGCTCATGAACCTCCCCGAGGCGTCCATCTCTTCGTGGGGTGAACTCTGCTGGTAGATCGTCGCCAACTTCAAGGGCACGCAGGAGTGCTCCCTCATGCTCAACGACCTGTGCGCCGTGCGCCAGCGCCCTGATGAGACCCTTCGCAAGTACATCCAGCGCTTCAGCCAAGTGCGCAACAAGATCCCGCGCGCCTCCGAGGCTGCCATCGTCTCCGGCAAGCTCGACTCCGTGCTCGAGCTGTTCGACCTCGCCGACAAGTGCGCCAAGGCCGAGGAGGGCCGCCTCTTCGTCCACAACGACCCCGACGCGGTGCAGGATGCCGCCAAGGCCAAGAACAAGGACGTCAAACGCAAGGGCCCTGCCGTGCTCGCGGCGGAGCCCGAGCAGAAGCGCGGCTGTGAGCGTGACGAGCCCAAAAGAGGCAACCGCCCTCTCTGCGCCTACCACAACTCGCACTCCCACAGCACCGAAGACTGCCACGAGCTCAAGCTACTTCGCGACGAGCGTCTTGGCCGCCGCAGCGACCGCAACGACCGCGGCACTGACCGTGGAGGTGGCCATAATGGCGGCCGCTGGGGAGACTGCAACGGCAGCGGCAACTTCTGCCAGGGCTGGCGCGACCAACCTCGCGAGGCCGCCTGGCGCAACTAGCCTCGTGAGGCCAACTCTCAGGCCAATGCTGCCCTTCCACCGCTGCCGCCGCCGCCGCGACGAAATGATGGCAACCAGCCCGACCAAGACGCCGGGGGCTATCAAGAGCCTCGTGGGGTGTCATGCATCCTAGGCGGAGCTCAGGCTCCCGCATCCAACCGCCACTTCAAGCTGTTCTCTCGCGAGGTGAACGCTGCCCTCCCGAGGCCTGAAGCTTCTCGCCCCCTCAAGTGGTCGCAGTACCCAATCACCTTCGACTCCAACGATCACCCCAAGTATTCAAGCGCTGCTGGCACGGTCCCCATGCAGCGCACCCCCACCATTAGCAACGTCACTGTCACCAAGACGCTCATTGACGGAGGCGCCGGCCTCAACGTGTCTCCATCGAGACCTTCGAGCAGCTCCAGGTGCCTTACGACCAGCTGCTGCCGACCAGGCCCTTCTTCGGAGTGACTGATGGCTCCACCATCCCCCTGGGCCAAGTGCGCCTCCCCATAACCTTCGGCACCCGCAAGAACTACCATACCGAGCTCATTGACTTCGACGTGGCACACATCGGCCTGCCGTACAACGCCATCTTGGGCTACCCAGCTCTCGCCAAGTTCATGGCGGCAATGCACCATGCCTACAATGTCCTCAAGATGCCGGGCTGCAGCGGCATCATCACCGTCTGCTGTGACGAGAAGGACGCTGTCCGCTCCCTCGAGAGCGCCTACAAGGCTGTGATATGTCTCCAACGTATCTATAATTTTTTATTGTTCCATGCTATTATAGTATCAATCTTGGATGTTTTTATATGCAATTATATATGATTTTTTGGGACTAACCTATTAACCTAGTGCCTAGTGCCAGTTGTTGTTTTCTGCTTGTTTTTGGCTTTTCAGAGAAACGGTACCAAATGAAGTCCAAATGCCACGAAACTTTTTGGAGATTTTTTTCTGCACAAAAGAACCCTTGGAAGCTTTGGGAGGAGGCCAGAAGCCTCACGGGTGCTCCACAAGGCACTAGGGCACGCCCCAGTGGGGGGGGGGCGTGTCGTGCTGCCTTGTGGGGCCCACGTGACTCCGTTTGACCTAATTCCACTTCTATAAATTCACAAATATTGGGAAACCCCCAGAGAGCCAGAAGAAATAACCTTTACGCCGCCGCAAGCCTCTGTTCTTCCGCGATCCCATCTGGAGGCCTTTTCCAGTACTTTCCGGAGGGGGAATTGATCACGGAGGGCTTCTACATCAACCTTGCTGCCCTTCCGATGATGTGTGAGTAGTTTACCACAAACCTACGGGTCCATAGCTAGTAGCTAGATGGCTTCTTCTCTCTATTTGATCTTCAATACAATGTTCTCCTTGATGTTCTTGGAGTTCTATCCGATGTAATCTTCTTTTGCGGTGTGTTTGTTGGGATCCGATGAATTGTGAGTTTATGATCAGATTATTCATGAGAAATATTTGAGTCTTCTCTGAACTCTTTTATGCATGATTGTTATAGCTTTGTATTTCTCTCCGATCTATCAGTTTAGTTTGGCCTACTAGATTGATTTATCTTGCAATGGGAGAGGTGCTTTGTGATGGGTTCAATCTTGCGGTGCTCAATCCCAGTGACAGAAGGGGACATGACACGTATTTGTATTGTTGCCATTAAGGATAAAAAGATGGGGTTTATTCATATTGATTGAATTTGCTTCTCTACATCATGTCATCTTTGTAACACCCTTGTTTTCGCTCCTTGTTTTTTTCTTTTTCGGGATTTGGCTCCCGTCTTTTTTTCGGTGTTATAGGATTTTCTTTCGCTCTTGGGTATATGAAGATGGTAATTTAGCCTTGCCTTTCCTATCCAACCAGAGATTCTCTCCAGTTCAACCTTGTCACCCAAAATTTGTTCTCAGGATTTTGCCACCGAAACCCTACCTTCCGAGTTGCCGGAAGGGAAACCCTAATTCCCTCTGTTACAAAGGAACCCCAATCTGTTGCCTCCCAAACTTTTCTCAATGATCATCCCACATCTATAAACCCTGGATATGCAAAAATATTGCTAAGTCTTTTGCAATATTTTTCATTTAAAATTAATTCCTTTTTCTGCTGTTTAAAGGAATTAAATCCAAGAAAATATCTATCCATCTCCAAAGTTCATGAAAACTTGTGGAGATATTCTTTGTGATCATATTGAGCTCCCATAAAAATATTGGCCATAATTAAATAAGGGAAATTGCCTTTTCCTATTTAAAGCCAATATTGCATTTTGGGCACTTTCCAAAGGAGCTACAATTTTGGTAGCTAGGAAAAATCCCAAATAATTTGTGGAGCTTCTCCTATCCATATATTCACCATTTCCATCAAGAACCAAAGTTCCATAGATCAAATTTTGAGCAGAACATCCATTTGCAAATTCTGTCCAGATTTCCAGTTTGCAAAGGAAGTGCTTGCTCCCTTGATCTTTTTGGGCTGAAACTTTTCAGGATGGTTAACCATGATAAATAACCCCTGGATACCAAAAATCAGCCCATTTCATCCAGCCATCTTTCCCCAGTAAATTATCTAAGTTTCTGTCCAGATTGCATCTCTGTGAAGGAAGTACCCTCATAGATGATCAATTTGGGCTGAAATTTTTTCAGCACCTCCATACACCCAAATCACCTCCCTACACCAAAATTCAGCTCAATTCATTGATCCATTTGAGCACAACATCAAGATTCAGTTTCTGGACCAGATTTGGCATTACAAAGGAAGAATATGCAAAATAGGTCCAAATGCCTCCAAATTTTGCCATAACCTAGTCCTTCCTACCACATTTCATTTTGACAAAGTTTCATCTCCCCACTCTCATCCATTTCTCCAGAACATTCCAGCCAATTTTGCTGTCAGAACTTGTTTCTGCAAGTATCTCTCACCTCAGGGCCTTCCAGTTGATTCCAGACACTCCTAGGATCTATTTGACCTCTGAGCTACACACCAGACATGGTTTCATGTCAAAGACATGGCCAGAGCAAGGCATGCACGTGGTGACCGCGTGGACAGCAGGCAGAAATGGCACTCTGGGTACTGTTCTCGTCGGCCAGCTAGCTCCAGCCAGCCCGAGCTTGTCTGAGCATGCCGACTAGCTCCGCACCGTCCACGTACCCCTCTCCCGCACCTTCTCCTCTCCAGTTTCTTCCTCCTCGCGGCACGATGATCGCCACCGCAGTACTGTTGCCTCATGATCCATCGTCGTCTTCCCCTCCATTGGCCCTTTCCTCCTCGAGCTGTCGCCTCGTTCTGGGCCTCGTCAGGTCGGCACCGCACGCGGCCAAGGCCAGCTCGCCGCGAGCAACAGAGCTCCGGCCAGCTCATCCCGAGTGGCCGAGCTTATCCATCCTCACCGTCCGGCTATAAATAGCCCAGCCCCGCACCCTCCCGAGCTCACCCCACTCCCCTCTCCCTCCTAGCTCCCTCTTATAGCTCGATAGAGCGAGTCCTAGTGGCCAATCGCGCTGCCATGGCCGCCATTGCCGCACTCGGCCTCGCCTCAAATTCCCTCACTCCGCCTATGCCCCGCCTCTGCCAAGCCCACCGCGGGACTCCCCGAGTTCCGTAGACCACTCCCGCCACCTCGCCCAGCCCTTTCCCCTGCCCAAGCTCCTCCACCGACCGGAGCTCGCCGCCTTCTGTCGCCGCACGCCGCCGCGACCCCAGCCTTCCCCGCGACCCAAGCCGCTCACCCCTCAGTGCGGTGCCCTCCGGCGGTCCCAGCCGTGCAGCCGGCCGACCCAGACGCTCGCCGGAGCGTCGGAATGCTGCCGGCGTCGCGCCCCTGTTCGGCATTGGGGAAAGGCAGAGATGAGGAGGAGGAAGAAGCGGGAGAAGAGAGAGGGCGGGGTGGGACCCGCCTGTAAGCGGCACAGGGGCCGGCCACGTCATTTAAGTGGAGACGCCCCATCGGCAGTACGTTTTCCCCACTGGGAAACGTATTCCACCGAAATGCGTTTTCACTTTTTAGCCGGCGGCCGAACTACTTATTTAATGAGCGTTCACTCGTCAAGGGCAGATATGAACACAGTTTTATTTGTTTTCTGCCTAAACAACGAACGGCCACAACTTTTCACTCGCAACTCCGATTCAGGTGAATCCAAAGCCCACTTCTTCAGTTCGTCGAGCCCGTTCCGATGATGTCACTCTCACCATGTTGACACTTTCTGAAAATGCCCATTTTGCCCGTGCCCTCTATTCAGCCCCTCCGAGAGGGAATCCTTTCCGGCGAATTTTCCGCGAGGTGATTGATGGGGATGTGTACCTAGGGTAGGGTCATAGGCCTGACCTACCTGCTCTACCCAAGGACACTGCCCCAGAAAGCTTAAGGGCTGCAAGGAGATCTCCGACTGAAATCACCAAGGCATACAAGTCACTCGACAATATCCACTCGGAGATTACCTTTTCACTCGACCGGTACCATTCACTCGGAAGAACCGGAAGACAGTCGACCGCAGAAGACCAGAAGCCACCCCAGGGAGGCCAACGGGCAGGCGTTTGTCTATCTCATTAATAGCGTTTATTACGTACGTTACCAGTAACGTACGTCTTTATAGCCACGATCTGACCCTTAAACGCCGGACACTTATGAGGGGCAGCGCACTCTATATAAGCCACCCCTCCCCTCTGGCATAAGGGTTGGTTCGCATCCCCTATAACGACACTTATATTTCACTCGACAAGAGCTCCCGAGCACTGAGACGTAGGGCTTTTACCTCCACGAGAGGGGCCTGAACTCATACATCCGTGTCTACACCCTCGCCGTAGCTAGGACTCTGCCCTCTCCTTACGTACCCCTACCTTCTACTGTCAGGCTCATTCCCACGACAGTTGGCGCCCACCATGGGGCGGCGTCTAAGCGACTTCCGGCGAGGTTGCATTTGTTTTCCTTCGTCATGTCTTCCGGCGGTGATTTGTTCCTGGGCCGCGAGATCCGTCTCGGAGCGCTCACCTTCATCGCCGACGGTTCGGCATGGCTCCAGGAAGCGCCTCTAGATGTTGAGGCGCTCCCAATACGCGGAGCGACGCACTTCTGCGCAAGCTCCTGCGGTGTTCTTCTCCTTCAGCTGTCGACTCCGTACGTGTCGGCCCTCCATGCTGTTCGTCGCCGCAAGCGATCCGGTCGTTCACGGCTACAGCGTTGGGTGCGACATGCGGCGGCCCGCCAGGCATCGTCCTCGCAGATTGCGGCCATCGAGCCCGCCGAGTCACTTCTCGGCGTGTTCGACTCGGCGTCAGATCGGTTTGACGTTCCCTCCGAGTGCGAGAGCTGCGATCCTGCGGCTGAAGTTCTTATGGCTGGCTCTCATCAGAGTCCGCCGCCTGGCTTCAACCACGCCAGGCACGAGTTTGGTGGAACGTCGAATGAACAGCAGCGCCGGGATGAGGATGTTCTCCATACTCCCATCGTCGGCACGACTGCTGAGGCCCAGGCCATGGAGGCGACTCGCCTTCGACTCAAAGAGATGCAGAAGGCACTCGACGAGCGTGCTCGACAGCGTCTGCCGCGTCCCAATCTACATCAGCGACAGTTGTTTCTGAGTGGATCTCGGAATAACGTCGAGGTATTCCGTACTCCAGTGTTGAATGTTGCAGCTGCTGCTAGGTTTGCAGATTCTATACAGCCGTCACGATCGGAAGCTGGTAGAGGCTTGCAACAGATCAGAACATTGCTCGAGGCAGCGCAGCAGCAGAATGCGGCTGTTTCTCAGTCGCAGAACAGGTTTCATACTAATTCGCCCAGGGCGGAAACAGTTCAGTCGGCCCACAGCCCTGGGTCGCCCCTGCGCCACAGAGGCGGAGACTTCCGTGAAGGTCGGTACAGAGATCAGGGGCGAGATCAGTTTGCTCCCCGTTATCACCGCGATGACCGCCGTCGAGTGCTTTCTCCTCCGCGGAGTGGTTCATATGTGCCCCGGCACAATGATGATAGGCGCCCGTTCGGTGATGAGCGGAATCCTGAATTTGACGCAAGGGATGTCCTCGCTCAAAGACGGGTCGATAGAGGCAGAGCCCACAGAGATGGTTATAACGGAGACTATCCGAGTGGAAGTGGAGCTGTTGTGTCTGGTCCCGAGTGTTTTAGCAGAGCCATTCGTTCTGCAGAGATTCCCCCCAACTTCAGGTTGGCGGCTGGAATTGGCAAGTTTTCTGGCGAGTCGAAGCCCGAGACATGGTTAGATGATTACCGAGTGGCCGTGCAGATTGGTGGAGGAAACGACAACATAGCCATGAAGCATTTGTCCCTGATGTTAGATGGTTTGGCCAGAGCTTGGCTGAATCGTTTGGCTCCCTCTAGTATCTATTGCTGGGAGGATTTGGCCCGAGTGTTCATCAGAACCTTTGAGGGCACCTGCAAACGTCCGGGTGGTTTGATTGATTTGCAGCACCGTGTTCAGAAACCCAATGAGACCTTGCGAGACTACATTCAGCGCTGGTCCACCCTGCATCACACGGTGGAGAATGTTTCCGAACATCAGGCTGTTTGCGCCTTCAAGGCTGGTGTTAGATACAGAGAGCTCTATCTGAAGTTTGGTCGCACTGGTGATATTTCTCTAAGCAAGATGATGGAGATTGCCACTCGGTATGCCAATGGTGAAGAAGAGGACCGCCTCCGAAGCGGTAAAGGAAAAGCAGTCGACAATGATGCTGGCGGAAATTCCAATCGGAAGCAGAAGCGCAAGGCTGATCCCCCTGTTCAGGCAGAAGCGGCCGCTCTGGCGGCACAGGCCAAAAATAAAGGAAAGTCCAAAGCTAAGTTCACCCCCAAGAAGTCAAAGAATCAATCGGGTACAGATGTTATGGATTTACCATGTGCAATCTACACGAGGAAAGATGAAGTGGGCAATTTAATATTGCCAAAGCATACCACTCGACAGTGCCGTTTGCTGATCGAACAGTTCAAAGAGAGCCAGTCGAGTGAAAAAGACCCTGAAAAGGGAGATGAAGAAGATAAAGAAGAGTTTCCTGAGGTCAATGCCACTCTGTTGATTTTTGCTGATGTTGAGAGCAAGAGTCGACTGAAAGTTATCAACAGGGAGGTTAACATGGCGGTTCCCTCTACCCCCACATATCTCAAGTGGTCTCAGACTGCTATCACGTTTGATCAGTCAGATCACCCTGCGCATATCGCTACCCCCGGGCGGCAAGCGCTAGTGGTGGACCCAGTTGTGGGGGGCACTCGACTCCGCAAGGTTTTGATGGACGGTGGGAGCGGTCTGAACATCCTATATGCAGATACCCTCAAGGGGATGGGCATTCCGATGTCCCGACTCAGTGAAAGCAACATGCAGTTCCATGGCGTCATCCCTGGGAAAAAGGCCCGTTCACTCGGTCAAATAGCGTTGGATGTTGTGTTTGGTGACGTTAAACATTTTCGCAAGGAAAAATTGATATTTGAAGTGGTGGACTTCCAGAGCGCATACCACGCCATCCTTGGTCGTCCGGCTTATGCCCGTTTCATGGCCCGTCCATGTTACGTGTATCTCAAGCTGAAGATGCCCGGACCCAAGGGTGTGATCACAGTCACTGGCAATCGACAGAGGGCTGAGGAGTGCCTTCAGCAGGGCTCCAAGATCGCCGATCATCAGATGGCTATGGTTGAATTGGAAGAATACAAGAAAAACGTTGATCCTTCCGACCTGTTGCGCGCTAAGAAGCCTGCTTCTGAGTCAGCTTTTCAGTCGGCGGGAGAAGTGAAGAAAGTGAACATTCACCCGACAGATCCCACTGCTGCCCCAACCAACATCTCGACGACACTCGACAGCAAATAGGAAGCCGAGCTGATCCAGTTCCTCCGTGAGAACTGGGACATCTTCGCATGGAAGCCTGCTGACATGCCTGGTGTACCCAGGGAACTGGCTGAGCACCGGTTGAGAGTTGACCCGAAGGCCAAGCCTGTGAAGGAGCATTTGCGTCGGTCGGCAACGGAGAAGCGAAAAGCAATCGGCGAGGAGGTGGCTCGTCTCTTGGCGGCTAAGTTCATACGTGATATTTTCCACTCCGAGTGGTTATCGAACGTCGTTATGGTCCCTAAGAAGGACAAGTCACTCCGCATGTGTATTGATTTCAAACATATCAATCGGGTCTGCCCGAAAGATCATTTTCCACTCCCCCGCATTGATCAGATTGTCGACTCAACTGCGGGGTGTGAGCGTCTATCTTTTCTGGATGCTTACTCTGGTTACCATCAGATCCGTCTGTTTGGTCCGGATGAAATAAAGACAGCCTTCATCACCCCTTTCGGGTGTTTCTGTTATATCACCATGCCTTTTGGTTTCAAGAACGCTGGCGCTACTTTCATGCGCATGATTAAAAAATGTTTACTCGATCAGATCCCTTGGAATGTTGAAGCGTACATGGATGACATTGTCGTCAAGTCTCGCAAAGGTTCCGACCTGTTGTCTGAGTTAGCTGAAACATTCGCCAATCTGAGGAGATATGACATCAAGCTAAATCCGACTAAGTGCACTTTCGGTGTTCCTGGCGGCAAATTACACGGTTTTCTCGTTTCCCAAAAAGGAATCGACGTTAATCCTGAAAAGATCGGTGCCATCACCCGAATGAAAAGCCCTGAGCGTGTGCACGATGTCCAGAAGCTCACAGGTTGCTTGGCAGCATTGAGTCGATTCATTTCTCGTCTCGGTGAAAAGGCATTGCCTTTATACCGACTGATGAAGAAGTTTGATACATTCGAGTGGACTCCTGAAGCTGAAGCAGCGTTTGTCAAGCTCAAAGCTCTGCTTTCCACCCAGCCGGTGCTTGCTGCTCCGCACAGTAAGGAGCCATTGCTATTGTACATAGCGGCTACTAATCAGGTCGTCAGTACATTTCTCACTATCGAGAGGGAAGAGGAAGGTAAAGCTTACAAAGTCCAGCGTCCTGTTTATTACGTCTCTGAAGTGTTGACTCCTTCAAAGCAAAGATATCCACATTACCAGAAGCTCGTGTACGGTATATATCTGTCAGCTAAGAAGGTGGCACATAATTTTCAAGATCACTCAATTTCAGTCGTTAGTGATGCTCCATTGTCTGAAATTCTCCACAATCGAGATGCGTCTGGTCGAGTGGCCAAATGGGCTATTGAGCTCCTCTATTTTGACATCATGTTTGAAGCAAAGAAAGCAATCAAGTCTCAAGCCCTCGCCGATTTCCTGGCCGAGTGGACTGAACAGCAGCAGCCGGTCCAAGTTTACTCGGCACACTGGACCATGTTCTTTGATAGCTCGAAGATGCTGAATGGGTCTGGTGCTGGCGTAGTACTGGTGTCCCCAAAAGGCGACAAACTCAGTTACGTCTTGCAGATTCACTTTGATTCCTCCAACAATGAAGCTGAATATGAAGCACTCTTGTATGGGTTGCGTATGGCCATTTCACTCGGCGTCCGGCGCCTGATGGTATATGGCGACTCTGATTTGGTGGTCAATCAAGTGATGAAAGAGTGGGATGTCAGGAACCCCGCTATGACTAGATACTGCAATGCAGTAAGGAAACTCGAGAAGAAATTCGAAGGTTTGGAACTCCATCATGTTCCCCGAGTGAAGAATCAAGCAGCTAATGAGCTGGCAAAGATTGGATCCACTCGGAAGCCTGTCCCCAGCAATGTATTTCTCGAGCACCTTCATTCTCCTTCGGTGCAGGAAGATCCCTTCACTGAAGAGCCCCCGCAGGCAAAAAGCGCCTCTGATCCGACTGAAGTCGATGTCCCAGCTGTCATTGATCTGGTCATGGAGATTTTAGTGATCACGCCCGACTGGACTGTACCCTATATTGCGTACATTCTTAGGAGAGAACTCCCAGATGATGAAGATGAAGCTCGACAAATAGTCCGTAGATCCAAGGCTTTTACTGTTATGGACGGACAACTCTACAGAGAAAGTGTGACTGGCGTGACTCAGCGGTGTATTTCTCCTGAAGAAGGTCGACTGATTTTGGAGGAGATTCACTCGGGAACTTGTGGTCATCATGCGTCCTCTAGCACGATTGTCGCCAAAGCTTACCGAGCGGGTTTCTTCTGGCCACGCGCCAATGAGATGGCTAAAGATATAGTCGATCACTGCGAAGGATGCCAGTTTTATTCGAACCTGTCACACAAACCTGCGTCTGCCTTGAAGACTATTCCACTCGTCTGGCCGTTTGCTGTATGGGGCTTGGATATGGTTGGACCCCTTAGAACATGCCAGAGTGGATTCACTCACTTACTGGTTGCAGTCGACAAGTTCACTAAGTGGATTGAAGCTAAACCCATCAAGAAGCTGAACTCCCGCACTGCTATCAAATTCATGAAAGAGATAATATTCCGGTATGGAGTCCCCCACAGTATCATTACAGACAACGGCTCTAATTTTGACTCGGAAGAGTTCAGATACTTTTGCTCCTCTCAAGGCACTCGGGTGGACTACGCGTCCGTTGCACACCCCCGGTCTAACGGTCAAGCTGAGCGAGCGAACGGCCTTATCCTCCAAGGACTGAAGCCTCGGCTCATGCCAGATCTTGATCATGCTGCTGGAGCTTGGGTCACTGAATTGCCGTCTGTTCTGTGGGGCTTGAGGACGACTCCAAACCGGTCGACTGGACGCACTCCTTTCTTCCTTGTGTATGGGGCTGAAGCCGTTTTGCCAAGTGACGTCCTACACAATTCTCCCCGAGTGGATCTTTACTCTGAAGATGAAGCTGAGCAAGCAAGACAAGATGGGGTAGATCTCCTAGAGGAAGAACAAGAGATGGCCCTGATCCGGTCGACTGTATATCAACAAGACCTTCGCCGCTTCCATGCGAGACAACTCAAGAGCCGTTCATTCCACGAAGGTGATCTGGTGCTCTGAGTGGATCAGCAGCGACCCCACAAGTTGGCCCCAGCGTGGGAAGGCCCATTCGTCATC
Organism: Elymus sibiricus; assembly: GCA_039707655.1. Lineage (NCBI taxonomy): Eukaryota > Viridiplantae > Streptophyta > Magnoliopsida > Poales > Poaceae > Elymus > Elymus sibiricus. Next base: position 67,340,334 of record CM077672.1, read on the forward strand.
ACCAAGGTGTTGAACAACGGAGCGTACCATCTTTTCAACTTGAAGAAGAGTATTGATGAGCCACGCGCCTGGAACGCGGATTTGCTTCGACGCTTTTATACTTGATGACTGAGTTGTTTTGATGTAATAAGAGTGCTCCAGACGATGTCGTTTGTTAAGTTATGACTTCCGCAGTCTATTGTCGATTCCGATCGCACAATTTCGCATTCAAAGACTTCTCCGAGTGAAGAGCAACCCTGCTCGGGGGCTTAGCTGCGAACCCGCTTCGCCTAAGTTAAAAACCCTTCCGAGTGTTTATCATTCAATACACTCGGAGACTTAGCCGAGAACCAGTCTTCGCCTAAGTTCAGAAAACTTCTCCGAGTGAAGAGCAACCCTCTTCCTCGGGGGCTTAGCTGCAAACCCGCTTCGCCTAAGTTAAAAACCCTTCCGAGTGTATAACATTCAATACACTCGGAGACTTAGCCGCGAACCAGTCTTCGCCTAAGTTCAGAAAACTTCTCCGAGTGAAGAGCAACCCTCTTGCTCGGGGGCTTAGCTGCGAACCCGCTTCGCCTAAGTTAAAAACCCTTCGGAGTCTATCACATTCAATACACTCGGAGACTTAGCCGCGAACCAGTCTTCGCCTAAGTTCAGAAAACTTCTCCGAGTGAAGAGCAACCCTCTTGCTCGGGGGCTTAGCTGCGAACCCGCTTCGCCTAAGTTAAAAACCCTTCCGAGTGTATAATATTCAATACACTCGGAGACTTAGCCGCGAACCAGTCTTCGCCTAAGTTCAGAAAACTTCTCCGAGTGAAGAGCAACCCTCTTGCTCGGGGGCTTAGCTGCGAACCCGCTTCGCCTAAGTTAAAAACCCTTCCGAGTGTATAACATTCAATACACTCGGAGACTTAGCCGCGAACCAGTCTTCGCCTAAGTTCAGAAAACTTCTCCGAGTGAAGAGCAACCCTCTTGCTCGGGGGCTTAGCTGCGAACCAGCTTCGCCTAAGTTAAAAACCCTTCCGAGTGTATAACATTCAATACACTCAGAGACTTAGCCGTGAACCAGTCTTCGCCTAAGTTCAGAAAACTTCTCTGAGTGAAGAGCAACCCTCTTGCTCGGAGGCTTAGCTGCGAACCCGCTTCGCCTAAGTTAAAAACCCTTCCGAGTGTATAACATTCAATACACTCGGAGACTTAGCCGCGAACCAGTCTTCGCCTAAGTTCAGAAAACTTCTCCGAGTGAAGAGCAACCCTCTTGCTCGGAGGCTTAGCTGCGAACCCGTTTCGCCTAAGTTAAAAACCCTTCCGAGTGTTTAACATTCAATACACTCAGAGACTTAGCCGCAAACCAGTCTTCGCCTAAGTTCAGAAAACTTCTCCGAGTGAAGAGCAACCCTCTTGCTCGGAGGCTTAGCTGCGAACCCGTTTCGCCTAAGTTAAAAACCCTTCCGAGTGTATAACATTCGATACACTCGGAGACTTAGCCGCGAATCAGTCTTCGCCTAAGTTCAGAAAACTTCTCCGAGTAAAGAGCAATCCTCTTGCTCGGGGGCTTAGCTGCGAACCCGTTTCGCCTAAGTTAAAAATCTTTCTGGGTGTATAACACTCAATACACTCGGAAACTTAGCCGCGAACCAGTCTTCGCCTAAGTTCAAAAACTTTTCCGAGTAAAGAGAAATTCTCACACTCGGGGGCTTAGCTGTGAACCAGTTTTCACCTAAGTTAAAAAATCCTTCCGAGTGTAACGTATTCCTAACACTCGGAACTTAGCTGCGAACCAGTCTTCGCCTAAGTCCTAAATTCTTTCGAGTGCAGAACACCCGTTCCATTCGAGAATTAAATAAATTCAGCCAAGCAAAATGTCGGAAAGCAAAATGCGAGTAAGACTAGAATCTCTAGCGCAACATAAACTTGTTCGCGCAAAGAGAAGTTCTCAGGCTTAAGGCCTGAACGAAGTTTTAATCGGTTACACCATCACTCGGCATGCCGAGGCAAATAAAGTTTTAACTGAAAGAACCGTACTTTTTCAAGCTCCGGTAGGGCTTGAAGGCTCGACAAAGGTATCCAGGTCAATTCCGTTGGCGATCCGAGTAGCTGCTTCGATGAAAGTCTCCATGAAATCTTCAAATTGAAGTTTCTTTGTGTTGATCACTCGGAGGGCCTTCAGTTTGTCCCCCCTGACCTCCTTGCAATGAACCCTGACGAGTGAAAGTGCCACATCGGCACCACAATGGGCAGCGGACTTCTTCCACGCCTGCACTCGACTTGGAATTTCATTGAGGCGAGTCACCATACACTCGAGGTCAGTCTGGAGGGGGTCTTCAGGCCACAGTTCCTTGTCGACTTTCTCGAATGCAGCCCTCAGCCGAGTGACATATCCCTGGACATTCTTGAGACGAGCTTCAAGTCGAAACATATCCATGGCCATGGCGTCTCCGACGAGTGACTTCGTGGGGTCCAGATTGGGCTCGATCTCTTCGGTTTCCTTCTCAAAGTCTTGACAGAATTCTGCGTGAAGAGAAAGGGAAAAGGTGATCACAATGCCGTTATGAGGAAATCAAAGAAATTCATTCGACAGAAGAAAGTCACCTTCAAGCATGCTGAACATTTTCTTCGTAAAATCTCCTAAGTGTTTTTCCAGAGCACTCTTTCCCTTGGTCTGCACTTCAAGTTTTTTGATCCAGTCGGATCGTTCCTGCTTGAGTTTGGTGTTCTCTTCTTCCAGTTTTCTGGCTGCAGCAAGTTTCTTCTCAGCAGCTTCAGTTTTCTCCTTCGCTTCCTTCTGAGCATCAGCAAGTGATTTGTCCTTGTCCTCGAGCGCCTTCTTCATGGTATCTAAAGAAATAACATTGTTGAGTCGCGCTCGGAGACGACGGTTCTCATCACGTACGTCTGTTCGAGTGGATTCACTCGGTTCAAAGGATGGAAGATGAAAGTGATAATACAATTGATCGACAAGGATTACCTCCCAAAGTCTTCAATTCAGTTTGTGCTCGGTCCAGGTTGTTGTTCGTCAGCTCCAGATCCAGCAGAAGTCGATTCTTTTCTTTTTCTAGCTCGACGTACTTGGTCCCGAGCCCAATGGCTTTCTGAAATCAGCAAAGAAGGGGTTCAGTCGACATAAATATTTCTCTACTCCCGAGTGGAAAAGTACAAGTGCAGTCGACTAAAAGGCGGCCCGCCGCCCCACCCGACAACCCTATACAGCGTCATATCATGGTTGATGGAAATGATGTCCATGAAACCTGCAAAACAGTTCTTAAGACTACTCCCCATCGTAAACGATCGGCAGTAGTCTCGGGGACTACACCCAGTGGGTGCACTCAGCGTGCCCCCACTGGACAGGAAATTACTCGACCAGGTCCGCCCTGTCCGAGAGAAGAAAGCAAGCAAGCGGACATCGTTTCTATCAGACCCCCGCCGATGCACGCACTCGACGGCGGTCTCGGGGACTACACCCAGTGGGTGCACTCAGCGTGCCCCCACTGGACCTACTTTTACTCGACAAGGTCTGTCCTGTCGAATAGAAGACAACTTTCAAACCGACTCTAAGACCCCTGTCGATGCCTTCGCCATTCGACAGCGGTCTCGGGGACTACACCCAGTGGGTGCACTCAGCGTGCCCCCACTGGACCAGAGACTACCTGATCTACTTGCGAAGAAAACACCCACTGGGTGTAAAATCAAGATGGACAGGAATTCAATTGGAGATGAACTTACAATAGCACTTACTCGGACGTTGGCTTGAAGCGCTGAGCTGGCATCATAGGCTAACTTGCTGGCTTCATACGCCTCCTTTGTTCGCAGCATCATCTGCCCAGCCTGAATCATGGCTTCCTTGGCAGCTCCAGTTTGGTCCTCCGGGACGTGACACAAAGGGTATGCGGGCGTCGAACGAATTGGTGCTGTAACTGAGGCAGCAGGAGGTGCTTCGGATTGTCCAATAGGTGCTGAAGCCACCAGAATTGAAGTGGCTGGCGGAGCACTCGACAGCGGGGCCACAAGGGCTGGAGGTGTCGCAGCAGTCGTCCCACGGGGCGTCTGTCCTGACGATGTTCTCCGAGTGCGTACGCGTGGAGCCCCCAGAAGCACAGCTTCATCCTGCGTTCCTCGCTGCAGCTCCTCGTCATCTTCCAGTTCGATGACTTCGTCAGCTATCAATCGGCAATTTTAGTCAAGGCACTCGACGATTATTCTTCAAAAAACAGAGTTGAGTGTGGGTTTGTTATACCTCGTTGGGAGGTGGCCGCATCAGGAGTGTCCACTTCCATACGGTCCCCATCATTTTGCTGGGGCGATGTCACTGAGGTAGCAGCTCTGGCGGATAAACTCCACTCGATCAGCAGAGACATGAAGTGCCACAATCACAATTGCGGGAAAATAAACACTCACGTTGAGGCAACAGGCACAACAATCTTGATACGAGGCAGGGCCTTCCGAGGCTTTGGCGCGTCCGGCTTGAGTTGTTTCGCAGCTTTTTCAGTCGACCCCGATGTTGCGGCACGGTCACGCTTTGGGTTCCTTGTGGTCGACGCCACAGTTTTGCTCGGGGCAACCTCTGGGTCTTCCTGCTGCTTGGTGCGACGCCCGGTGCGCAGAGGGACCTGAGCTTCCACCTCGCCTTCCTCCAGGTCGTCATCGCTGCTCTCGCTGTCGTCGGTGTAATCGCCGTCGGCACTGCCATCTACGCTCCCTTCTTCTTCGTCAGGCTGTTCTCCGTTCGGCACGGGCGAGTACATGTTTGTAAATTCCTGCAAGATACAAGCTTCAAAGTCAGTCGACTGATGATCCAGTTACTCGACAAATATTAAAACAATCGACAGAGGTATAACTCACCAGGTTCTTTGGTGGGTTCAAAGCAGAAAAGGGCGGAATTCACTTGGCTCCCTCGGGATTATCACAGGCTCCGGTGATGCTCCTGAGCCACTGAGAAACGGTCTCGTCGGAAACTTCTTCAGGATGAGTCTGAGTGGTATCCTCAGGGCCCGAGTAATGCCACATGGTGTGATCCCGGGCTCGGAGAGGCTAGATCCGTCGACTGAGAAACGTTTCAAGGAGATCCAAGCCAGTCACTCCGCCACGGATCAGATCAGATACAGCGTTCACTAGGATCCCTACCTGGATTTTCTCTACCTTTGTCACGTACAGTGGTTTGGGGGTGGTAGGTCGATCCAAGGTGAAAGGAGGAAGTCCAGTCGACATATTTGGTGATGCAACATCCTTGCAATAGAACCATGTCGACTGCCAACCCCGGACAGAATCAGGAAATGTCATAGAGGGGAATGCACTCCTACCTCTCTTTTGGATCCCTAAGCCGCCACACAGTTGGATTACGTGGGTTTTGCTATCACTGGGATTGGCTTTCTTGACGGATTGAGATCTAACAGAGAATATGTGTTTAAACAAACTCCAATGCGGAGAGCAGCCCAAGAAGCATTCGCACAGGGTTATGAAACAGGAAAGATAGGCAATTGCATTCGGAGGGAAATGGTGGAGCTGCGCCCCGAAATAGTTCAGGAAACTACGGATGAATGGGTGGGGTGGCATGGAGAAACCTCGTTCGACGTGGGTGAGAAGCAGAACTCGCTCGCCGTCGCGTGGCTCTGGTTCGGTCTCCCCCTTCGGCAATCTCCAGGACTCCGCAGCTATCAACCCGTCGTCGACGAGATTTTGCACATCCTCCGCCGTGACCGACGATTGGAGGAAATCCCCCTGGATCCACCCCGGCGGCACCGTCGACCGGGCGCCCGACGGCTTCTTCGCCTTGGCTCCTCCCTTCTTGGCGCGCTCGAGCTTCTCCGTCTTGCCCTTCGTCATGGCGGCGGCGGTCGTTGGAGCGGAGCTGAGTAGAAGAGGAGGAGGAGAAGAGCAGATTTGGGGGAAGAATACTGTACCAGCACCGGCGTCGTCGCCTCTTATATCCGCCCGTGTGGGTCACTGACCTGCGGGCCCGCCAGATCTCTAAGTATCCCGAATTTAGAGGAGGCGCGCCTCGTGGCGATTTTGGCGGCGCGGTAATCGAGGCGTCATGTCCCCACTTGCCTTTGCGGTTGCGTCATCCTCGCTCGGCACACGTTTATCCAATTTTCGAATCCCATAAAATCCGGACCCGATGGAGCGAACCGTCACATCAGAAGACTCTGCAGACCACTCGAACCTGATTTTGAGCTCAGTTTCACTCGGACCTGATTTCGAGCTCAGTTTCACTCGGATATACTTCGAGACAGAATCGATCAGGGCGAACGATAAAGGTTCCAATCGACGCAGATTTCTGAGAAGCCTCAAAATGCACTCAGAATTTTTGTGTCTTGTCAGAACTTGTATTGACACCTTTTACACTCGAACCCCGAGACATTCGGGGGCTAATGATGGGGATGTGTACCTAGGGTAGGGTCATAGGCCTGACCTACCAACTCTACCCAAGGACACTGCCCCAGAAAGCTTAAGGGCTGCAAGGAGATCTCCGACTGAAATCACCAAGGCATACAAGTCACTCGACAATATCCACTCGGAGATTACCTTTTCACTCGACCGGTACCATTCACTCGGAAGAACCGGAAGACAGTCGACCGCAGAAGACCAGAAGCCACCCCAGGGAGGCCAACGGGCAGGCGTTTGTCTGTCTCATTAATAGCGTTTATTACGTACGTTACCAGTAACGTACGTCTTTATAGCCACGATCTGACCCTTAAACGCCGGACACTTATGAGGGGCAGCGCACTCGCTGGCATAAGGGTTGGTTCGCATCCCCTGTAACGACACTTATATTTCACTCGACAAGAGCTCCCGAGCACTGAGACGTAGGGCTTTTACCTCCACGAGAGGGGCCTGAACTCATACATCCGTGTGTACACCCTCGCCGTAGCTAGGACTCTGCCCTCTCCTTACGTACCCCTACCTTCTACTGTCAGGCTCATTCCCACGACAGTGATCCCACTTCTTCCTGGAGTATTCCTCGACCCCCAGGCAAGCCGACCATCTGATATATGCCCTAAAGCATTGCTCTGTGTTATTCTTGCATGTTTAATTAATAATATGCCTGTGTTAGAAACAATTAAACTCCTGCTAGGTTGAATTTGATATTCACATTACTTGCTAGTATTCATCATATTGTTTCACTAATGACTCATTGTGATATTGTATGGAGATAGGTTGTTACGTTTTCATAGTTGTTATAGTATGCATTATTATTGTTATTGTAATGATTAAGAATATGGTATTATGACAACAACCTCCTCCGTCGACGGGATCGAGTCATAGTGCCACCGAACCGAGCTTATCCGTCCAGCCACATTTGCCAGTATGGGACGGCCTTGACTTGGTCTAACTTTGTGCTCTTTTACCAGTACCACCAAAGAGGGAAGGTTATGCGCGCGTGCTACCCTGGCCCGGTAGGCGGCGATAACCTTGTGAGCCCAGTTGAGTTATTTGCCGGCGTCCCCGTTTGGGATAGTTTTGTTGGCCACGACGGTGGCAGGTGTCATGGGGTGACACAGGGGCCACCCAGGACATGACCCTGGGAGGGTATGATTGTCGGTGGTACGGTAGAGGAGTCACGGGTTAGGCAAGTTTCGTTGGAGCAGCACCGGTCCACCCGAATGGGAGTACGAGGCCAGGAGCTCCATAGTGTGGGTAAAGTGCGCAACCTCTGCAGAGTGTAAATCTATTCGAATAGCCGCGTCCTCGGTCATGGACAGTTCGTACTAGGCCACTATTTGGTCTGTGTCGAGTCTGGAGGAACAAACTATATAATGTTATTACTAAGACTAAACTAGGAATGGTAAGGTTTGTCAGACTTGCGGTAAGGATGCATGGTCATCAGATGATGTCAGAGGTATGAATGTTAGCCATGCGATGGCTATGAGCTAAAGGGTCGGATGACCACAAGATTTGGATCGGAGTTGGATCATGGGAATATTCGGAGTATGGATTGTTTACTTGATATGCTTTACATTCGTCATACTGCAGTTACTTTGATAGCTTACATGCTAGATAATTCCGTTATGATATGATATTGCTAGATAATCCTGCTAAGACATGATAGTTAATACTTTTAAGATAACAAGTGCATGCTTGAATGCCATGGATTGCATTGCTTGGTGTATATGTTGGCTTGGTTTGCTTGCGAGTACATTCAAAAGTACTCAGCGGCCTTCAATGTGGCCAGGTTCACCTAAGGATCCGTCGAGGAGCCGGAGCGTTCGCGAGCTAGAAGAGTAACCCAGTCAGATCCCTGTGGATTGGAGCCGCACCAAGACCATGCTGCCTTAGATAGAGCTTTTTCCGCTGCCTTTTCCCTTGTAAAATATCATGTAAGACTTATATATCCATTAATAGAAATGTCTGAGTTCATGATACTTGTTGTAAACGCGCATGCCAGAGTGATTTTCCTGGGATGGTATGTGCGGCAACCGTCTGGCTACAGTGGTATTCAGGCGGGGCGCCACAATCTTGCTTAAGGCGTTACTCTGTTTCATACTTAATACCCTAGATGCATGCTGGATAGCGGTCGATGGGTGGAGTAATGGTAGTAGATGCAGGCAGGAGTCGGTCTAGTTGTCTCGAACGTGATGCCTATATACATGATCATTGCCATGAATCCGTCATAATTATTTGCTATTCTGTCAATTGCCCAACAGTAATTTGTTTACCCACCGTATGTTTCTGCGCTCGAGAGAGAAGCCTCTAGTGAAAACTATGGCCCCCGGGTGCAGGTGTATTTTATTTACTTTTATTTTTATTAGTATTTTGGTTTAGCTATTTATCTCTATAAGTTTTAATCCTTGCAAGTAACGGCTAAGAGGATTGACAACCCTCTTATTTGCGTTGGGTGCAGGTGTTTGCTTGTGTGTGTGCAGGTGTGTTTCAACGGAATTTTGCTTGGTTCTCCTACTGGATTGATAACCTTGGTTCTTAACTAAGGAAAATACTTATCTCTACTGTACTGCATCATCCTCTCCTCTTCGGGGAAATATCAATGCAGACTACAAGTAGCAGGTTGCCGCCACCGCCTACCCTGCCGACGAGGATGCCGCCGAGCCTCATGAGGCTGCGCCCGCGAAGAAGAAGCAACTGTTCTCTCAGGACCGCGCCGAGATGAAGAAGGTGTCGATGGACGACAGTGGCTCAGGCCCTACCTTCACCATCGGCACTGGCCTCTCTCCCACATAGGAAGACGCGCTCGTCACCTTCATTTGGGCAAATTCGGATGTGTTCGCCTGGACGGCATCTGATTTGTCCGGTGTGCCGAGGGAGGTGATCGAGCACCACTTAGCGGTGTGCCCCAATGCACGCCCCGTGAAACAGAAGGCACGGCGCTAGGCGCCAGAGAAGCATGATTTCATCGTCAAGGAAGTTCAGAAGCTCCAAGAAGCGGGAGTCATCCGTGAGGTATGCCACCCTTAATGGCTCGCCAACCTCGTCGTGGTGCCCAAGAAGTGTGGCAAGGAGCGCATGTGCATCAACTTCACGAGCCTCAACAAGTTCTGCCCTTAAGACCCCTTTCCGCTGCCCGGCATCGACCAGATCGTGGACCCCTTTCTGCTGCCCGGCTGCGAGTTGCTATGCTTCCTAGATGCCTTCTCAGGCTACCACCAGATCAAGATGGCGACCAAAGACGTGGAGAAAATGGCCTTCATCACCCCCTGCGGCATATTCTGCTACATCTGCATGCTGTTCGGCCTCCAGAGCGCTGGAGCCACCTTCCAGAGGCTGATGCGCATCGCCTTGGGGCCCCAGATGGGAAGGAACACCGAGGCCTACATCTATGACATCGTTGTCAAGACTCGCGAGGCCTGGTCCCTCCTCGCGGACCTCCAGGAGACGTTCGACAACCTGCACAAGGTCAACCTCAAGCTCAACCCAGACAAGTGTGTCTTCGGAGTCCCCTCTAGCAAGCTCCTCGGCTTCCTGGTCTCCCACCGTGGCATCGAGGCTAACACCGAGAAGATCAAGGCCATCGAGAAAATGCGCCCTCCCCAGAGCCTCAAGGAGATGCAGCGCCTGGCGGGATGCATGGCCTCCCTTGGGCGATTCATCTCCAAGTTTGGTGAGCGAGCCCTGCCGTTCTTCAAGCTCATGAAGAGATCCGGCCCCTTCAAGTGGACTCCCGAGGCCGACGCTGCCTTTGAAGACCTCAAGAGGTACCTCACGAGCCCGCCCATCATGGTCGCGCCACGCTCTCGCGAGCCCTTGCTCCTATAATTGGCGGCTACTCCCCAGATGGCCAGCGCGGCCCTGGTGGCAGTTCGAGAAGAGCGCGTCTGCGCATAGAAGAAACCCATCGTGTTGGTGCCACGCGAAGTCACGACGACGCTTACTGAGATCCCGCCTCAAGAGGCCCTTGATGCGTCGCCTGCCGAGGCCTTGCTTCAGGAGGCCTCCAATGAGCTACCTCACGAGCCGCCTCCCGAGCCTCCTAAGCCTCACGAGCCCCCCGGGCCCCCTGAAGACCAAGCTGCTGCAACAACTACCCGCCTCGTTGAGCACCCCGTGTACTTCGTTAGCACGGTGTTGCGAGATGTGCGCGAGCGTTACCCCATGCAGCAGAAGCTCCTCCTTGCGCTCCTCGTCGCCTCCCGCAAGCTGCGCCACTACTTCCAGGGCCATCCAATCAAGGTGATGTCGTCTTACCACCTGGAGCAGGTCCTGCGCAGCCCCAACGACACCGGCCGCATCGCCGAATGGAACATCGAGCTACAAGCCTTCGAGCTGGAGTTTTGCACCACAAGGGTGATCAAGGGCGCAGCCCTGGCCGACTTCGTAGCAGAATGGATGGACCCACCCTAGGAGGAGCCTCGCGAGGCTGAATCCCTCTTGCCTGGGGATGAAGTGCCTGGCGGATGGTCCATCCACTTTGATGGCACCTTCTCCCGACAGGGCGCGGGGGCTGGCATCGTGCTCACCTCGCCAACGAGAGACAGGCTCTACTACGCCGTCCAGCTCTGCTTCAAGCGAGACGATAAGGTTTCCAACAACATCGCGGAGTATGAGGGCCTCATCGCCGGCCTCAAGGTCGCCTCTGCCCTGGGCATCAAGCGCCTCACCATCAAGGGTGATTCACAGCTCCTCGTCAACTTCTCCAACAAAAGCTACAAGCCCAAGGACGAGCACATGGCCGCCTACTTAGAAGAGGTACGTAAACTTGAGAAGCGTTTCCTTGGCCTGGAGCTGCAGCACATTCCTCACGGCGGCAACAAAGAAGCTGACGACATCGCCAAACGAGCATCCCGCCGCGAGCCTCAGAGCCCCGGCATCTTCGAGGAAAGGCTCCTCAAGCCATCAGCTGCACCACCTGCCGCGGGCACCGCGCTCCTTCACGAAGAACTCCCACCCGCACCGCCCATGGGTGCGCCAGACTGCGGCTTAGCCTCAGGAGCCCGCCTGCTGCTGGCGCTGGAGCCTCAAGCAGATAGCTGGGCCATGGAGTTCAAAGCCTACTTGCTTCACGGCACCCTCCCGGAGAAGGACTCAGAAGCAGAGCGCGTGGCCTGGCAGGCCATCGCTTACTGCTTGCAAGACGGCGAGCTGTACCGCAGGCGCCCCAATGGCGTCTCGCTGCGGTGCATCTCTGAAGAACAAGGTCGCGAGCTGCTCGCCGACATCCATGGAGGAGACTGCGGCCACCACTCCTCGTCGCGCACCCTTGCTGGCAAGGTGTTCCGTAGCGGCTTCTACTGGCCCACCGCGCTCCACGACGCCACCGAGCTGGTCCAATCCGGCGAAGCTTGTCAATTCCACACCAAGCAAATCCACCAGCCGGCGCAAGGCCTCCAGACGATTCCCCTCTCGTGGCCCTTCGCGGTCTGGGGGCTGGACATCTTGGGACCCTTCCCTCGCGCAGCCGGCGGCTACCGCTACCTCTACGTCGCCATCGACAAGTTCACCAAGTGGGCGGAGGTCGAGCCCGTGTGCACCATCCCAGCAGGCTCTGCCGTCAAGTTCATCAAGGGCCTCATGAGCCGATTCGGTGTCCCCAACCACATGATCACTGACAACGACTCCCAGTTCACAAGCGGCCTCTTCAAGTCATACTGCGCCAGCCTCGGCACGCAGATTTGCTACGCCTCTGTGGCGCACCCATGAAGCAATGGCCAGGACGAGCGTGCCAACGCCGAGGTCCACAAGGGCCTCAAGACAAGAAGCTTCAAGAAAAAGCTCGAAGCCTGCGGCAAAGGCTGGCTCGACGAGCTGCAGTCTGTGCTGTGGTCCATCCGTACAACGGCAACCAAGCCTACCAGCGAGACTCCCTTCTTCCTCGTCTACGGAGCCGAAGCAGTCCTCCCGTCTGAGCTCTGGCACGGCTCTCCGTGAGTCCATGCCTTCGACGAGGCTCGTCAGGACACCTCGCGAGAGGCCGACGTACTTCTCCTTGAAGAAGCGCGTCGCCAGGCCGCGCTCCGCGCCGCTAGATACCAGCAGGCTTTGCATCGCTATCATAGCCACAACATACGACCGCGCACCCTCGAGGTCGGTGACCTCGTCCTGAGAAGGATCCTCTCCAGAGAGGGACTCCACAAGCTCTCACCCATGTGGGAAGGCCCTTTCAGGGTTGCTCATGTCTCCAGGCCCGGCGCCGCCCGGCTGGAGACGGAGGACGGAGTTCCTGTGCCTAACGCCTGGAACATCCAACACCTCCGCAAGTTCTACCCATGACCCTCATGCGTACGAACGAAGTGGGGCTGTACACGCCCCAGAGCCTCTCACTGCGTTCGCCTGATGGGCCTGCGAGAGCTCCCGCCCATGTCTCAGTGGAAGCCCCATGCTCCGCGCTGGCAGAACGATCGAACCGCGATCATGCCCACGCCTAGTGGAAGCCCCATGCTCCGCGCTGGCGGAACTATCACTTGAGGGCGCCCCACGGGCAGCACCAACCTCATGTGATCCATGCCAAACATGGCAATCATATGTCTTTTTGGTTGTGTAATGAACTTATTACTATGTTTCAGTAAAGTTCTATCTCCTAAGTTATTTTATGTGTTGCTAAGTTGCTTGCCTCAGGAGCTGTGCACACTCGCGACCTTCCTCATGCGCATCTCGCGAGCGGGGGCTGGACACGGTGCCTGTGCTCGGGTCAGTCCCAGCAGCGCTGCAAAAACCCAAGTGATCGAGCTCTGGCTCGCGGGCCTGCTGCCGTGCACGCCACCTCACCAAGGTCCTTGGTGTCTTGTCTCCTCGCGTGATACCCACGAGCAAGCTAGCAAGCGCGCACCCCCCCCCCCCGCGCTTTATGAAATTGATGTAAAGTTGTCATAGGAACAAGGCACTCAAAGGGCCTCACAAGCGCTGCCTCACGAGATGACTCATGACAAGATACCTTCCTAAACCCCCAGGGGGCCTCGCGAGCGCTGCCTCGCGAGCCAGCCTACGGCGACCATCTCCACCAAGTGCTAGCGGGAGGCTTCATGAGCAAGAGCCTCGCGTGCACGCCACGCAGCCACGACACGGCGGCCGACACTTGCGAGAGCTAAGTACAAAATATCTCATGAGCCGCTCTCGGCGCCTCTCAAGTTTCCTCTCCTCGTGACCTCACTGAGTGCTGATATTCTCTCCTCCGCGCAAGCCGCTTGCACGTCAAGGGGGGACTTCATGAGCATCGCGCCTCAGGAGTCCTTACCACCTCAGTGCCCTATGTAGGGGAACGCAGCAGAAAACAAAAATTTCTAGTACTGCGAGCACGCCCAGGATCACTATGGAGATGCGTACAGGGTTTGATCTTTTCGTTACCGACTCATAGCGCAGCGGAAGTAGAGTCGATGATGATCGGCAGTGCAGATCCCCGTAGCTAGGATTTACATACTCCCAACCGTGAGGATGTACTCCCTCGTCGGACAGCCCTTCGGGAGGCGGTCGGACAGTCCCCCGGATGATGTCACGGACAGCCCTTCAGGAGGACCCTCGAAACTTGAACGGTAACACGGACAGCCCTTTGGGGGGACCCTCGAACAGCCCCTCGGGCAAAAGATCGAACCTACGACCTCTCTACGGGGTTGCACACATACGGTGTCATATATCCGGCAGGGCTTCGCCGTCCAGAACTAGTTCCCACCGGAACCCAGATAGCCTTTCGGCTCTACGAAACTATTTCGCGGGGAGGGAGAGAGAAGCCAGATCATTGCATGGCACTTGTATGTGAGATTCAGTGTGTGTGCAGAGTGCCTCTCCACCTCTATTTATAGGAAATCCCAAGGGGTAGGGTGGCATTAAAAAATACCAAAATGCCCATTGAAAAATGGCCTTCACAAGGGCATAAAGGGGAAGCAAGTGTGGCATCATGGAGATGCCACCCTTGGCCGGCCACCTATGTGGGGCCCCCCAAAAGGGGGTCTCACCCTTCCATGTCATCCTCCCCTAGATCTTTTGAGCAAAGCCCAAAAAACTGGCTTTCCAAAAAGTAACCATAAAGTGATTTTCACTATTCATGGAAACATTTTTCCGCAACCGTTAAATCCGAAAATATTTTAGTAGGTCTTATAACATTTCCAGTACCCACTAAAATAATTTTGGACGCGTTCTGAAACAATTCCGGATTAGTGATTTTCATCTGTGAAAAGCAACCAAAGCGGTTCCGGCAGCTCCGGAACATTTCCGGGTTTTTTCTCCGGAAAAATCCCACAAGTTCCCAGAACAATTCTGGCACCCTCCAAGAATTTCCAGGCGTGTGCCGAAATCAATTTGACCTAATGGTATACCCCGAAACAACTTTTCAGTTTTACCAAAACTCTTCCGGTGTTCTCTCTCCGGAACTTTTCCGTTGTCTCTGAAACTTTTTCGGTGACTTTCTCTCAGACTCCCTGTCTAGTATTCAGCAGATAGATGACCCTTAAGCATGTGACCCTATAGGTTCGGTGAAGCATAGACATGACCGGAACGCTTTCCGATCAATGATCAACATCGGAGTCGTGGACACCCATATTGACCCCTATACCCACACGAATGAATATTCGAGTGAACCTCTAGTTGCCGTGTGCTATTCCTGTTGCTTTGCAATATGTTACAAATACCCGAGGTGAGATTTATCGGCATCCCCGTGGATCAACACTTGTCCACTATGTTAGTTACCTCGTTACCGGTTTTGTTCTCGTTTCTCGTTTCCGTGTTCCGGCATCCCTGTGACCAAATCACAATGTGTCTGGCCAGACTGTGGCACCCCGGCTCAGAGCAACCGGTTTACCTTGCATTGCCAGCCCAGAGATCAAGTCTTCTAGCAATACACAACAACTTGGTACAGCAAACAACTGCTTTATTTATCACTTAGCGGAAGCATAGGTTCACATAGTACAAGATAAACGAGGCCAAGCGGCACACACGGTGCGGCTGCACTTATGTACATTATTTAGTAGACATCTTCAGGGCCTCGATGATGAAAGGGAAACTACTATGCGACAGCGGGATGAAGAGGTAGCGGAACTCCATTCCATAGGGACACTGCTGGGACACGGCCTAGATCGTGACAAACTGCTCAACATCGACTCCTTGCACGGCTCCTCCTGCATCTGGCATGATAAGCCAGGTGAGTACTTTGAATGTACTCGCAAGCTCACAGCAAACAAAACAAGTGCGACAAACAACAACAAGGCATTTAACAGATATAATGCATGAGCATGATACTACTCAACATGAAGTGTGCGTGAAACATTGCCAGGGTCCTCGGGACCAACTTACCATCCCGGGGTTACCGCGTAACCACCGTCCATAACTTACCAACGTGATCCTTACATGATCACATTCATACCTTTCATAGTGATCCTCGATCACCATTTCTGCATGTGCCATCTTGTGAATCTTAGTGTGCAAGTTAATTATATCTGTTGACCCACGGTGTGACCTACTACGAGCTGTGTCCATATCCGAGGACGCGGCTATCGATAGATTATACACTCTGCAGACTTTAGTACACTGTACCCACACTACGGAACTCATGGCCTCGTGCTCCCATTCGGGTGGACCAAAGACATTCCGACAAAACCAATCTATTGCATGACACTCTCCCGGCCACTCCGACAAACTCCCCTTTGGGCTATGTCCTGGGTGACCCCGGTGCCAACATGTGACACCCGCCACCTCTGTGGCTGCCACCGTCGTGGCCAAACATTAACATTGTCCCAAACGGGGACCTCGGTACCATCAAAACTCGGGTCCTCAAGGTTATGACTGCCTACCGGGCCAGGGTAGCGCCAGAGCACAACCTTCCCTCATAGGAGGCACCGGCGAGAGGCATGACAATAGACCGCATTAGGGCCTCCCCATCCAGGCAAGTGTGGTTGCACTGGTGAGCTCGATTCGGTGGCACCATGACTCTATCAACAGCACGTTCAAGTTGGATTATTATCAAATTTAACTTGAAAGGAAATGATTCGAGCCATAGTGTATGAATGGATGCACGGGTCACGATTATGAAAGGTAAATGCATCATACTACCTTATGAGCATATGACATGATACCTACTGCACACTATCAATAAAACATGTACCTTACTGCATATTATCAAAATGACAAGAACAAAGCCTATGCAAAAATATCTATATAGCAAGTTATTTTAAATAGTGAATAAATGATGAATTTAATTCAATTAAACCAAGTCATTGCAATGCCATCCTTGCATATGAATGTTGTGGCTTGCCTTGGTTCAGAGGAGTGTCACAATACTCCTGGCCTTCTCCAACACAACTAGGTTCTTCTAAAATTAAATTAAATGCAAAAAGAAAATGTCACATACTACTGTTCATTGCACCAGAAATTCTCAACAGCAAGAAAAATTCTGAAACTTGGCATACAGAAACTTTGGAATTTTACAAACCAGTAGCAAAAAGAATCATCTCATTTGGACTTATGGATAAAAAGTTATTGATGGTCAAAGTTGGATTAGATCTGGTCAAAATTTGAATTTAAAAGAAAATCCAGAGGCGGCCACGTCGAAGACGTATTCGGAGAATACGCCTCCACTTATACCGCTTCGGGCGGGCGAGGGAGAGGCTGACGTGCGGGGCCCGCTGTCAGGATTAAACAGAGAGAGAGGGAAACAGTGACTGGCGGCTCTGTCGCCGGCGTTTCTCCGGCGAGGGGACGTCGGAGATCACCGGAGAGGAGGGGGATGGGTCACACACGAACCCGAAACACGAGCTGAGGTGGACTGACGGCGTCGCGGCGGAGCTGATCGGACTCAGCGTTTCCGGCGACAATCCGGCGAGCTCTTGGTACCGTCGTGCTCAGGAGGTTACTACGGTCTCGGGGGTGGCAGTGGTTGGAGCTGGGGTGGGATAGAATGAGTGCACAGAGGAGAGGGATCCGCGGCGGTCTCCGGCGAGGTTTGAAGGCCAGAGGCCTTCCCGGCGTTGCCAGCAGCTCCTAGAGCTCGATTTGAGAGTGGAGAGGAGGTTTGGGATGGCTAGAACGATCGGGAAGGGGCTCTATTTATAGGAGGAGGAGAGGCAATGCTCGGGCTCCCCCGGAGCTGAGTGGCAGGGCGAGGCGGAGCTGAGCGGCAGGGCGAGCTGGGGACGGTGAGGACTCGGGCGAGCTTGGAGACGATGCGGGCGAGGCCAAACATAGTGCACACACGCGGGCTCGAGCGCAGGCGCACTAAGTGGAACAGGGTCGCGCGTGCGGTCCACTGTACCGGAAGCTAGCGCCGTGGCCGCTTCCGGTGTGCCTCCTACCGGCGTCGGGGAGGGTCAGAGAGGGGTTGGGTGGAAGAGGGAGTGTGAGCTGAGTGGTCTGGGCACGCTGAGGTGGCGCGAGGGGAGAAGTTGGACGGCGGCCGATCGGACCCGACGTGCAGAGCGCAGAGAGCGCGTGCATTGCACCATGCCCGCATGCGGTCACCGCGTGCACTAGCATGAGGGTGGCTTTCGGCGCTGCCACACCATGTCCTAGGTGTTGTCCCTTCGACGCTGTGCCTAAAATTGCTCTGGGCTTGCCAAATGGCTCACTGGAGGTGACAAGAAGGAGGTGCAAAGTTTCTGGACAGAAACTTGTTCCAAGCACTGGGGACAAATGGCTGAGTACTTTGAGCTGAAATTAGGCGTTTAAGGATCACCTAGGAGGGTAATCAAGTGGTAAAAATTTCAGCTTAAGAGGATCAAGGAAAAATATACTTGCTTCACAAAGTGCTCTTTCTGACCAGAAGCAAAAACATTTTTCCTGGCTGAAATTTTCCAAATGACCATGGGATATTTTTGCATAGGAAAGTTAGGCATGACCCAAAGAATATTTGGGAATTTTCTTGGGATTTTCTGAGCAATAAAAAATAGGGGTTGCTTCATAGCTATGCGGGAAAATAGGCATTTTCAGAGAGAAAAAGAGTATAATGCCATTAAATAAAAATACCCAATGGCATTATCATGAGAGGGATGAGGTCTAGAGAGGGTTTATGGATGATAGAACCCACTTGGAAGAAAGTCAAAAATAAATCCAAGTAGTAAGTCCAAAAGAGATGACAGAAAACCTCAAAATGTAAATCCAAATATTCAATAAAACCAAATAAAAGAAAAAAACAAAATCCAGGGTGTTACACAGACGATGGTGGATACCGTAACACCGAGATGGCCTAGAGATATCTCTCCATCGTCGGAGGAGCAAATCCCAATCTTGAGCCATCAAGTCCCTTGTCATACTTTCCCATGAACCTGTAAGCCGCCGTAATAGCCACCCAGTTACGGATGACGTTTAACAAACCCCAAAGTTCATGAATCAAGCATGAAGGAACTCGATACTCTCATGGTCTAAGGAATTATGCAAACGTTAACTTTCTCTGTGTTATTAACCATTAACTTGTGATGAATGTATCTCATAGATAACATCAATCGGGTCGATTCAACACAAGTGTTCTCCTAACATTGTGCCCTCAAAGTTGCCGGCATAGTCATGCCCATGATCAAGAAAACAGAACCATCATGCAACACTTGAGCTAGTCTTAGAGGCCAGACTAGGAATACATTTTACCGTTTATTATTCCACACGTGCATATGAGTCTTCCTCCGAGCCTCGTGGTTATTGTAGACTCGAGAACCATAGCAGTTATAGCATGGAACATAAACATAATTATGAACATGGAGATAAACAATAACATTTATTATTGCCTCTAGGGCATATCTCCTATAGACTCCCACTTGCACTAGGGTCAATAATCTAGTCAATGCTAATGCACTTTACACCTATGGCATACCGGTGTAAAATATGCTTCGCTTGTGGTATAGTCTTTGTCCAATGGACCTGACAACTTCAGGGCCGTGTGTATCTTTGCATATCCTCGCGTTTTCACGCTTTCACAAAATTCATATTTTGTGTGGACTTGGCTTTGTATATATGTGAATCACTGGTCGAACCTTGATTCCTCAGACTGAGCTATGGAGCAACTATCTGCAATAGTGTCCCATTGACCAAAGCCATCTTGGAACCATACTAAGTTCGTGAATAAACTATATGATTCAACATCTTCTTTGTCGCTTCCAAAGCATCAACATACTTAGCCTTTGTTATAGAATTCGCCACAGTAACCTGTTTGGAACAGTTTCCAACCACCGTGCCACCATATCGTGTATTACACAAAACCCTTAACTTAAATCAAAAATCGCGTGGAGCAATGATGAAGACTATATCGATGTAATTACTTACACGAGCACTTCATAATCTCTGCTTGCTAAAAAACATGTCATCAGTGCTACTTTAGTACTCAACGACATTTTTCACTGTTGTCCCATGATCAGTACTTTGATTACCTTGGTATCTATACTCGCAACAACTTGGGAGTATTGGACATATCTGGTTGTCTTACACACCATGGAATACATGATTAATCCAAACACAAAAGTGTGTGGAATCTCCATCATGTATTTTGCTCATCAGTGTTTTGGGACACCGAGTCTTGCAAAACTCTTTCCATGTGACTTCGGCAAGAATCACTCCTTGGCGGTTTTATGCTAAACTGTTTTAGCATCTTGTCAATATGTATTTTTGGCTTAGCCTATTAGGCAATTCTATCTCTAAAGATAATCATGCCTAATATCAAGGCTACTTAGCCCAAGCACTTCATCGAAAAAACTATTTTCAATGAAGTCCTAATTCGTGTCAAGAAATTAATATTATTTCCAATCAACAATGTGTCAAGCACACAAAGTTTTTAGAAATATTATTATGCTCCCACTTACTTTCTTGTAATCACAAGCATCTTCGCTATCCATTGATGAAATCAAACTCTTTTGATTATTTCATCAAAAACGAAGATTCCAACTCCATTTTGCTCTCTTCTATCCATTGCTGGAACTCTGAAGATTGCACACTCACCAACATCCTCTGGATTGACAAAATACTTCGGACTGTATCACATGCAAGTCCTAGGTTGCATTTCCATCTCATGGAAATCCTTTTGGTATCCATGTATCATATCTCATGATTGAAATATGTATCAATTGCTAGTTTAACCCGAACCGATTTTAAGCATCGCTACGGTGAGACAATCTCATCATAGTCAACTCCTTGAATTTGTCATAAGCAACAAGTTGAGCTTTATGGATAAAACATTTTATCCATATCAGTTTATAGTTCCATTAATGTTCGTTAGACTCCAAGTCTTCCTAAGGGTTTATCAAGATATAATCTTGAATCATTCATATGGAAACTATATCGGATTATATTGGCATTTAGCCAATTCCGGAGTCAGGGCCCATCAACGCTTCCTTGTGTATCGTAGGTATACTGTTGCCTAGCAACAATATCTCGTCTGCGCACCTGAGAGGTTTGCACGAGTTTTGCCTACGTGGTTCAGCTGCAAGTTCTACCTAAGTCCATACATCTCATGTAGAGGCTTCCGTATCAGTCACAGTAGGAAACTCTGGAATCACTTCCAAGGTTCCTTTCCTTTGATCTGATGACGAAGATACTGTTTGTTAGAGATATATTTGGTATGTAGAGATTGTCCGGGATTAGATAGGAATTGTTTCCATCTTATCTCTAGGAGGCGTCTTGTCCTCCAAGTCTTGTACTCAATATATACTCGCCCTCGAGGCTCAATAATACATCCATCGATTCCACCAATTCCTCTCTATTCCCTTCTAACATGGTATCAGCCTAACCGATCCAACCCTAGATGCCGCCCGCCGCTTCCGCCTCGCGCGCCGCCCCCGGGGCGGTCGGCCTCCATGACCGCCGCCGGGGGCCGCGCCGCCCGTACCTAGGGTTCGTCCGCCGGCCGTGTTGACCGGCTGCCCTAGAGAGTCTTTTTCCCGAGCCCTTGCTCCGGGTTTTTCTCTCTCGCCATTCGTCTTGATCGGCGTTTTCTTTTTGGTTTTCCGATCTAAAATCGGTTTGCGTCGCCCGCCGCCGCCGTCGACCCGCGCCTCTACTCCGACACCAGCGCGACCACCCGGCCTCTTGTCCGACTGGGCGGCCTCGCGCGACGTGGCGGACTGTCACGACCGTCATCCGCGCATCTGGCCGCCCGTCGCTCTGCGCCAGGCGTCACCGCCCTGTCCCCGAGTTCAGCGCGCCCCTCCACCGATCGAGCAACGGGATGCCGCTGCGTCGCCCCGTCGGGCCGCAGCGCCGCCGCCCAGTGGTTCTCCCTGTGGCTGCACCGATCTGCGCCGCCGCTGCGTCGCCCCTTCGGGCCGTAGCACCGTGGCACGTGGTCCCCGCCGCCGCCCTGAAGCCGTTCCCGTGGTTGCACCAACCCGCGTGCTGCCGCTGCGTCGTCCCTTCGGGCCGTAGTGCCGTGGCCCGCGGTCAACCGCCGCCCCGAGGCCGTCCGCTCCAGGCCGTCTCCGAGGCTGCACCGACCCTCGCGCTGCCGCTGCGTCGCCCCGTCGGGCCGTAGCGAGCGTGGCACGCGGTCCCTGCAACCGCCCTGAGGTCTTCCCCACCGTCGCCCCAACCCGCGCGCTGCCGCTGCGTCGCCCCTTCGGGCCGTAACGTCGCGGCGCGTGGTCCACTCCGTCGTCCCCGTGCGTCGACTTCTACGTGGTATGCGTCGTGCCGCCTCCCTAGGTGCGGGAATGCCACCGTCCGCGCCGGTCTTCGTCACGCTGTCGGGTTCTTCCTCGCCTACTTCGAGCACCGTCGCCGCGCTTCTGACCTAGCCGCCGCCGCCGCCTCCTTAGGCCGCCGCCGCCGCTCTTCTTCCCGGTCCACGCCGACTACCTCGACACCGGCCACCCCGACTCGACATCGACCATGGCGTACCTCGCACGGCTACACCACCCAACGCTCTCGGCTACATCGACATCGGCACAAAGGGCTATCACCTCGCTTGAGCAAACTCGACGGCTTCCTCTACAGTCCACACGTCTGCGACGCGACACCGTCCACGACGCTGCTGCTGCAACTACGGGGGGATGTCAGCCCGTCGGCTGCTATTCTCTCCAGTCTGACCGTCCGCGACGCTCCTGTTGTTCGCAACGCTACCGCTACGACTGCGGGGGGATGTTAGAGATATATTTGGTATGTAGAGATTGTCCAGGATTAGATAGGAATTGTTTCCATCTTATCTCTAGGAGGCGTCTTGTCCTCCAAGTCTTGTACTCAATATATACTCGCCCTCGAGGCTCAATAATACATCCATCGCATTACGCCAATCATCCTTCTCTATCCCTTTTAACACTGTTATCTCGTCGAGTTGCACTGTCCTCCCA
Organism: Elymus sibiricus; assembly: GCA_039707655.1. NCBI lineage: Eukaryota > Viridiplantae > Streptophyta > Magnoliopsida > Poales > Poaceae > Elymus > Elymus sibiricus. The sequence continues at coordinate 67,362,941 of CM077672.1, forward strand.
CTCACCTTTTTGAAAGAACCATTCTCTTTAAAAGCATACCGTTCTTTGTGGCAAACCTTTTTGCCTCGGTATAGTGAGGGAGGAATACCCAATTACTTGGGATAACCTACAAAGTAGCACTTGTCTGATTTGGAATAGGTTTGTAAATATTTTACACAAGGCCCATATTCCAAATGTTAAGAAAAGACATAACAAGGTTGGGCGTACCATACCATGGCTTCTTTTCAATAGATCTGATGGCGCTCTTTTCAGTGTAAAAGCCGCAGTCTCCAAAGCATTACTTTAAAAGGGATAATGGCAAATTGATTTATGTCATCTTTGATTTTACCATGTCATAAATGGTTTGATTACATCTTCACGGACATTCCACTAACAGTGGTGTTCCGGGAGGTGTAAGTTATGAAACTCTTTTCACAACTCATCAGACATTCGCTAAACTTGTAACTCAAATATTCCTTTCCGCAATCTAATTGTAGAAACATAATTTTCTTGTTACAATAGTTTCTACTTCATTTTTGAAAACCTTTCGAATGATTTCAAAAGATCCAGACTTACGTCTCATCAAGTAAATATCCATATATCTACTTGAGTCATTTCTGAAGATAGATAAATCCACTACTCGCAACAACATTTATCGGACTACACACATCATAATGTATGATCACCGATAGGTTTGTTGCTCGTTCCTTATGGCCTGTGAATGGTATTTCAGTCACTTCAGTTTTCGGACGAAAGTTGCAAGTGTCAGATGATTCATAATCACTCGACTTCAAAAATCCATCATTATGGAATTTCTCCATGCGGGTTTCTCCAATGTGACCAAATGCAGTGCCACACATATGTGGTATTCTTTTAGTCTTGCAACATTTAGCGTCAGTGTTATGGATGTATTATATTACCATCAATATTCATAACATACATCCCATCCTTGATGGAAGCATGGCCCTTTATGTTATTCATAATACTGAACAACAATTGTTCTTTTATGAACAACCCTTTTGCAACAAACTTTATGCAATGGGCTAGAGTGTATAAAACTCTAAAATGAATTATGAAAGTAAACACAGAGGTAATATATTATTATCAATATTCATAACATACATCTCATTCATAATGAAAGTATGGCCCTTATGTTATTCATAACACCGAACATCAAAAGTTCTCTTATGAACAACCTTCTTGCAAGATACTTTATGCAATGGGCTAGAGCGTTTAAAACTCTAAAATGAATTATGAAAATAAATACATAGGTAATACACCGATGGAAGGTATAGTAACTTTTACTAAGTTCCCAACATGTATTTAAACCTCATGCCGGCTAGTCTTTTAGGCCGTAGTAGTTCTTGCATCGAGTCGCAATAGAATGCAATCGAGCGGGTATTTTTGTGATCAATCACAATACCCAAGAATTAGTGACTAACAGTTTAATCACAATTCCCAAGAAATATATCTTTGGCCAGCCTTCTATACATCAATAACTTGTATGACATTCATACATGAGCTGGATATTCCAGTCTTCTCTCTTTTTGCCTTTATACTTCTAACAGTTTAACTTTCAGTATTTCTCCTACTCTCAGAAGAAGCACCCAACTTTAAGAGTGGCGTTAGCCACGGACTTCCTAGGTGTGTAAGTCACACTAACACCCTTTGGACATTTCCTTTCTCTTTAAGTTGTTTGTTTTATTCACCTTCATCATATGATAGGCGTTCTTCTGGATCCCTCTCTGATCAGTAAAATGCCCAGTAAACACTTTACTAATACTTTGCAAACAAACATTGCTTTGGATAACTCATATCTTTTAGCCTTTGTTTGTGTCTGAAAAATAATTTTCAGTTCCATGAATATCACATAACTATCCCAAACTTTTGAAGTTCGGGTCTCATGGAAGCAAACATATTGCACTTGACCGTAACGGAATTCTAGCTTTTGGATCGAAGGACGAGAGTCACATCATCCATAGCTTTAGCGGGAGAATACCGAAAGCATGTGATAGGACAAAATCCTTCTCGGCACTCTTGAGGACAATCCTCACATTACGTTACCAACCGTAAAGTTTTAACCAGATATATAACAGCTATTCAATTTTAATAGGGAAGGTGGAAACGCGAGCCATTGTTCTACAACTATTTTGCAAATCACACTTAGACAGTGTTCATAATTAATTGCACCGAGAATTAAACAAGTTAATTCTACAGTGCACTCCCACTCAAATCAATATCTCTCATAATTGATTGTGAGTGATTCAAGATCCGCATTTCAATTCCACGCCATTGATGGGAACATCACTGATGACGGGAACTTCAATCGGTAGGCCAACTTGCCGATCACATCTCTATGTGATTCTTGTTCATCTTTCGATGGGCATGTTCCGAGCTCAGGATGATCAAGCCAGAACGTCAAGACAACCAAGTCATCTCGCTGCGAGGTCTCAACTCACCCGCCTCACACTTCTCTAATCGTTTGTACTCATGGAAACATGACGCACTCCGAAAAGATAGGTGCCGTGACGGTGCTACACTTGGGAGAACAATAACTACTTGATATTTTTGTGAGAGATCACCCTAATAAAAAGTGACTACCGCGCAATCAAAAGGGTGCATCATAAGGGATAAACATCTCAGGCAATTCATAATAGCATGATATGGTATAGCCCCTTCTGACGGAGAAGTCTTTCATTTCTTCGTCTTCGGCATTCGCGTCGGTGTTCACCTTCGCGAAGTTTGCCACCACCTTGTTGATACACCAGATAATATTGCTATCTCTATAGCTAATAAAATAATGCATTACAACAAGGTTGACATGCAGGTCATTTAAAGTGACAATCATATGGCTCCAGCCATCATGCCGAATCATGACACGCAGGTCATGTTAATTTACATTATATAGTCATCTCATACATAATCAAATTAATATGATGAAGACTATACCACATCTCATGCACATCCTGCAAAACCAAGTTAGACGCCTCTAATCGGTTTATGCAAAATTTTATTTTACGTGGCTTCTAAGGTTTCGACACAAACCGAAGCTACCAACGTTCATCATCAAGTATGATTATTCAAGTCGCTAGATTAACTTTGCGGGGTGTATGAAACACGAGATAATAAAATCTCTAGCCCCATACTGAACTTCGTCATACGCATGACCCCCGTGCAGATCATATCTGCATTGCCCTTTAGTCTGCGAAACATCCATCTTTCTTTAATTAAAGTGGAACCCAAAGAACTGTTAGCACTTCGTTGATCTGTCAATCAGCATACTCAGGAGCAGCATGAAAGGATCGCGGATTGCCAGAACTTTGTGAGATTTGACAATGCTGTCAAGATCAGGACTACGCAAATTCAAGGGAAGCAACAGGAACATCGGGTAACAAATTTCATCTGCTACCCGCACAAATAATTTTCAGTAATAGAACTCATCTACTACAAATTATATTGTGCAACACCCATACATATCTATGTATTCTAGATCGTAACCAGCATCTACGCATAGCACGGCTCATGATGCCACTGTTGGGGAACGCAACAGAAAACAAAAAAATTCGGTACTGCGAGCACGCCCAGGATCACTATGGAGATGCATACATGGTTTGATCTTTTCGTTACCGACTCGTAGCGCAGCGGAAGTAGAGTCGATGACGATCGGCGGTGCAGATCCCTGCAGCTAGGATTTACAACCTCCCAACCGCGAGGATGTACTCCCTCGTCGGACAGCCCTTCGGGAGGCGGTCGGACAGTCCCCCGGACGATGTCACGGACAGTCCTTCGGGAGGACCCTCGAAACTCGAGCGGTAACACAGACAGCCCTTCGGGAGGACCCTCGAACAGCCCCTCGGGCAAAATATCGAACCTACGACCTCTCTACGGGGTTGCACACATACGGTGTCATCTATCCGGCAGGGCTTCGCCGTCCAGAACTAGTTCCCACCGGAACCCAGACAGCCTTTCGGCTCTACGAAACTATTTCGCGGGGAGGGAGAGAGAAGCCAGACCATTGCATGGCACTTGTATGTGATATTGAATGTGTGTGGAGAGTGCCTCTCCACCTCTATTTATAGGAAATCCCAAGGGGTAGGGTGGCATTAAAAAATACCAAAATGCCCATGGAAATATGGCCTTCACAAGGGCATAAAGGGGAAGCAAGTGTGGCATCATGGAGATGCCACCCTTGGCCGGCCACCTATGTGGGGCCCCCCAAAAGGGGGTCTCACCCTTCCATGTCATCCTCCCCTAGATCTTTTGAGCAAAGCCCAAAAAAGTGGCTTTCCAAAAAGTAACCTGATATGGATCAAGGTGATCCAAAAGGGGTTTAGGCCCGATCTTTCACGGCAATCAACAGAACGGCAGCAGGATAACAAACAAGAGAACTCAATCAGAAGTAGATCGAATTGATTTCCCTTAATTCCTCGCACTGGAACTGACCTAGATCAACTCCCACGCATGGCAACACATCAGATCAATACGATCAGCAAGCAAACACACCAATAGATACTCGCAATAGGCCGCCCCTCCGGGAGGAACCTGTTGTTCTCAAACTCTTATCTTTCTTGTCTAACCCTAAAACGAAGGTAAGGGAAGGGTATTTAAAGCCTAAGACGAAACGAAGGGGTACACGGGCTGCACAACCCAGAATCTACGCGCAGGCAGATAAGCGGTACTACCGCTTATGGCAAGCGGTACTACCGCGATAAGCGGTACTACCGCCTGGCAGAAGCGGTACTACTGCTCGTCCGGTAGTACTAAATATCAACTGCCGCGCCACTTCCGCTTGGAGTCGCTCGGAGTCCAGAAACAAATTTGTAAGCGGCAGTAGAACGGTAGTCAGGGGCCGGTAGTACCGTAGGCGCGGTACTACCGCTTATGGCAAGCGGTACTACCGCGCTGGAAGCGGTACTACCGCCCTGGGAACTCTGCAGGGCTTCCAGGCCTTCCTCCTTTCCCTGCTGCAATGCCTCAGCTGGAGGTGTTCTGAAATTGGGCTTCACTTCATCTGTGGGAGGAATTGCCATGCAAACACGTCCAACCTTCAGAATATAAGGAGGCAGCGAAATAACAGGAGTAGTAGCTATCCTCCCCTCATCATCCCCCCCAACTTGAATGGAAACCGTCCTCGGTTTCGCCTTAACTTGTTGGACCTTCTTCGCCTCCACTTTGATATCCTTGTCAAGCATAGGCTGCAGCACTTGATGTTTTCCGTTATGCCACAAGGAATATACATTGGATCTGCCCTCATGAGTGGAACGCTTATCAAATTGCCATGGTCGGCCGAGCAGCACATGACATGCATCCATAGGTAAAACATCACAGACCACCACATCCTCATAAGTACCTACTGAAAAGGTCAGGCGCACCTTATGGGTGACCTTCAGCTTCCCAGAATTATACAACCACTCAACACAATGTGGCTGCGGGTGCTTCCATGTAGGCAATGAGAGAGAATCCACCAAACTCTTGCTAACAATATTGGTGTAACTTCCACCATCAATAATCAGCTTGCAAGCGGTGTTCTTGACTGTGCATTGGGTCTGAAAAATATTCCAGCGCTGCCCTTGTCCTTCTATGCGATCTGCTGGCACACGTTGCACCATCAAGTTAATGCAATTAGGGGCAACATCCTCAGGGTACACATCAACGGTGTCCTGTTCCTTAGACTCCTCACTAGATGGATCAGCAACCGTCTCATCATCACTGGCAGAGACATAACCATCTTGGGTGAGCATAACCCTTTTTGTATTAGGGCAATCACGCAGCATGTGTCCTCGGCCTCCACAAGTGAAACACTCTATACCAGCGGTGGACCGCGTAGACGCAGCTTTGGACACTCCTGATTTTGGCGCCTGATCATTAGAAAAATTGTTGGAGCGTGTAGAAGGTGCCGGCTTAGCACTAGACCCAGCAGCCTCGATAGGGGAATGACGCCAGGTGTGCGTGGCTGAAACTTGGCATCGTTTGAGTTGTTGCTCTGCACGCTCAGCTTGGTGCACAAGATCTTGGATGTTGGCGTAGACCACCATCTCCACACGATCCTGCACCTCAACATTCAGCCCATGAAAGAACCGAGACATAGTGGCCTCCGGGTCCTCAGTTGTTCCTGTACGTATCATCAGCAACTCCATCTCTTTATAATATTCATCCACTGATTGATTACCTTGAGTGAGCCGCTGCAATTTGTGGTACATATCACGCTTGTAATGTTCAGGAACAAAACGACGTCGCATGAGTTCTTTCATACCTCTCCAAGACATTGGGCGAGTTGGCATACGCAGAATTTGACTCCACCAAATCAGCACGTAACCGGTGAATTCAACTGCAGCAAGTTGAAGTCTCTTCTCTTCACTATAATGGTGGGTAGAAAAAATCTGATCCATACGCATCTCCCACTCCAAATAATCGTCAGGACCACGGTCACCAGAGAAAGGAGGGATGGACAGTTTGACACGGCCAATACCACCATCATCCATAGGAACACGAACAGCCTGACCAACAGTATGACGATCATCTGTCAGAGCACGATGAGCACCGGCAAAACGGGCATCAAACGGTCGCCGTTGTGGTGCATAATCACCGTCATCCTCAAGGTCTTCATCAGCAGCTTGTGCATTAGTCCCGTGTCGGCGAGCATGAACATCAGCATGGCGGCGTGGCAGTATGTCACGAGGTTGTGCAAGAGGGGGTGGCTGCACCTGTGCACGAGGAACAACATCTCCTAATGCATCAATCCGGGTAGACAAGCTGGCAATTAGCACGGCCAAAGAATCATGGCTCTGTTTAATGTAATCACACGTACTGTCAAAACCAGCCCGGACATTAGGGGCCAAATCTTCAGCAAAGACAGGACGTACAAGATCCGCTTTCTTCTCACCAGCAGCTACGGAATTCGATCCATCAACTGAATTCGCCATGGATTGCAATCAGCCTCCAGCGAGGAAAAACCGATCAATCTCAGCAGGACAGAAAAAGGAACAAAGCAATCTCGCCGTGAGAAACCTAGCAAAATCTGATACCAAATGATATGGATCAAGGTGATCCAAAAGGGGTTTAGGCCCGATCTTTCACGGCAATCAACAGAACGGCAGCAGGATAACAAACAAGAGAACTCAATCAGAAGTAGATCGAATTGATTTCCCTTAATTCCTCGCACTGGAACTGACCTAGATCAACTCCCACGCATGGCAACACATCAGATCAATACGATCAGCAAGCAAACACACCAATAGATACTCGCAATAGGCCGCCCCTCCGGGAGGAACCTGTTGTTCTCAAACTCTTATCTTTCTTGTCTAACCCTAAAACGAAGGTAAGGGAAGGGTATTTAAAGCCTAAGACGAAACGAAGGGGTACACGGGCTGCACAGCCCAGAATCTGCGTGCGGGCAGATAAGCGGTACTACCGCTTATGGCAAGCGGTACTACCGCGATAAGCGGTACTACCGCCTGGCAGAAGCGGTACTACCGCTCGTCCGGTAGTACTAAATATCAACTGCCGCGCCACTTCCGCTTGGAGTCGCTCGGAGTCCAGAAACAAATTTGTAAGCGGCAGTAGAACGGTAGTCAGGGGCCGGTAGTACCGTAGGCGCGGTACTACCGCTTATGGCAAGCGGTACTACCGCGCTGGAAGCGGTACTACCGCCCTGGGAACTCTGCAGGGCTTCCAGGCCTTCCTCCTTTCCCTGCTGCAATGCCTCAGCTGGAGGTGTTCTGAAATTGGGCTTCACTTCATCTGTGGGAGGAATTGCCATGCAAACACGTCCAACCTTGAGAATATAAGGAGGCAGCGAAATAACAGGAGTAGTAGCTATCCTCCCCTCATCATAACCATAAAGTGTTTTCACTATTCACAAAAACATTTTTCCGCGACCGTTAAATCCGAAAATATTTCTGTAGGTCTTAGAACATTTCCAGTACCCACTAAAATAATTTTGGACGCATTCCGAAACAATTCTGGATTAGTGATTTTCATCTGCGAAAAGCAACCAAAGCGGTTCCGGCAGCTCCGGAACATTTCCGGGTTTTTTCTCCGGAAAAATCCCAGAAGTTCCCAGAACAATTCTGGCACCCTCCAAGAATTTCCAGGCATGTGCCGAAATCAATTTGACTTAATGGTATACCCTGAAACAACTTTTTAGTTTTACCGAAACTCTTCCGGTGTTCTCTCTCCGGAACTTTTCCGTTGTCTCCGAAACTTTTCCGGTGACTTTCTCTCAGACTCCCTGTCTTGTATTCAGCAGATAGATGACCCTTAAGCGTGTGACCCTATAGGTTCGGTGAAGCATAGACATGACCGGAACACTTTCCGATCAATGATCAACATCGGAGCCGTGGACACCCATATTGACCCCTATACCCACACGAATGAATATTCGAGTGAACCTCTAGTTGCCGTGTGCTATTCCTGTTGCTTCGCGATATATTACAAATACCCGAGGTGAGATTTATCAGCATCCCCGTGGATCAACACTTGTCCACTATGCTAGTTACCTCGTTACCGGTTTTGTTCTCTTTTCTCGTTTCCGTGTTCCGGCATCCCTGTGATCAAATCACAATGTGTCTGGCCAGACGATGGTGGATACCGTAACACCGAGAGGACCCAGAGATATCTCTCCATCGTCGGAGGAGCAAATCCCAATCTTGAGCCATCAAGTCCCTTGTCATACTTTCCCATGAACCCGTAAGCCGCCGTAATAGCCACCCAGTTACGGATGACGTTTAACAAACCCCAAAGTTCATGAATCAAGCATGAAGGAACTCGATACTCTCATGGTCTAAGGAATTATGCAAACGTTAACTTTCTCTGTGTTATTAACCATTAACTTGTGACGAATGTATCTCATAGCATAACATCAATCGGGTCGATTCAACACAAGTGTTCTCCTAACATTGTGCCCTCAAAGTTGCCAGCATAGTCATGCCCATGATCAGGAAAACAGAACCATCATGCAACACTTGAGCTAGTCTTAGAGGCCAGACTAGGAATACATTTTACCGTTTATTATTCCACACGTGCATATGAGTCTTCCTCCGAGCCTCGTGGTTATTGTAGACTTGAGAACCATAGAAGTTATAGCATGGAACATAAACATAATTATGAACATGGAGATAAACAATAACATTTATTATTGCCTCTAGGGCATATCTCCTACACCCTACACCTCCTGGCCTTGTCCAGGCAACGCGACCTGACATACCAGCGACGGCTGTAGCCCACTCGGGGGCTGGGACCTGATGATGTAGAGCACTAAGGCAAACAAGGAAAGAGAAATAGGCCTCACGAGAGAGCCTCACGAGGAAACATGCAACACGAATAATCATAAGTACTTAAAACAAGAGACGTCGTTTTCACACCATCGGGGGCTGCATCAACCTATTACAGGAACAAAGAAAGAGGGCCTAAGGGGAGACACGGCGCGCCTTCAAGATCCAACACGGGCGCTGCCAGCGCCTAGTCGGATTCTTCGTCTTCGCTCTTGATGCACGGAGAGTCTTCGCCGCTCTAGCCCCCGCTGCTGCCGCTGCCGCTCCCGTCGGAGGATTTGGAGCTGCTGTCATCCTCGCTCTCCGCGCAACACCCGAGGCGGGTACCGGAGGCCCCGAAGATCTTCATGAAGAGGGTGGCAGCTCCATCGAACTTGAATTGGAGGAGATGCCCCCGCTTCAGGCCACGGGCGAGGGCGAAGGACCTCCCCCCCTGCTTCAAGAACATGAAGCCGGAGAAGGTGAACTCCGTCGCCACCCAAGAGGGCCCGTTGCAGCAGCCGTCCGCCTGCACCCACAGCCCCAAGGGCTCCTTACCCTCCATCGCCTTCGCGAAGGAATTGGGGAGCCGGAGCTAGCTGCAAGGCCGGCGATGCATCCCCACGATGAACTCGTACGTCGCATCTGCCGAATGAAACCCCGCCTGGGGAGGATAGGCGGCGGCCCCGCCGAGCCCGCCTCGGCCGCGGGCGCCACGCCCTCCGCGACCACGGGCGCCGGCCCTTCCACGAGCGCTTGGACCAGCTTCGACGGCCGCCGAGGGGCGCCCGCGGCCCCGGGGCGGAACCCTCGTTGCGGCAACGGACGCGCGAGCTCGCCCTCTGCCCCTCGCCATCGCAGCGGTGGCTCTGGAAAGGCGAGAAATGGAAGGAAGGAAGGAGCAGAGGAAGAAGATGGGCGAAAGACCTCGGCTCCCCGTCCCCCCTTTTATGCCCGATAGGGGTGCTCAACCCCGTCGCTCCACCTTCTTCGACGTCGGGAATCGGAGCAGCGGCAAGGAAGCAATGATGGCCTGCGCCCCGCGCGGGTAGGCTTTATGGCAGGCGCGGGCGGTTACCGAGGCATAGTGGGGAAGTGGGGGCGTCCCACGTCCCGTCGTGCGCCACGCGTCGAGCCTGGGCCTCGCAGTCTGTTAGGGCCCGCGGCGTTTCGCTCCCAACGGCTGGGAACATGCGCGCCACAGGCCCGGGGGCTTCTGTCGGGCCATTGGGAACCAGGGTACCCCAGCCCATTTGCATGCGGCCCAGGAAACGACGCCTGGCGAAGGCCCAAGACGTGGCCCATCCGATGGCGCCGCGAAGCGAAGGGATCTCCCGAGGCTGTAGCCTCCCGAGGACCCCCTCCTCAAGACACGACCTGCCGGCACTTAGCCGCGGCAAGAGCAGGAGCCTCGCGAGGCTGCTTCCCGAGGCGCCCTCCCGGGCCGGGCGCCCGAAGCCACCTCGCCTGACGTCGGCTGCGCGGTCCTGTGCCCATCACGTGGGTGACGCGCGTAGCGACGGCGGTAGAGGCCGCGCCAGCGGGCGCGGATGGTGAAGCTTTCCTCTTTGGTGCTAAAGGGGCAGCCCCAGCTGCCCACCCCCAAAGCAAGTCCCAAGGACTGCCCGTTTGGTGAAAGAAGACCAAAACAGCAGGGTGCGCAGGACGGAGGTCACCACCGAGCCCACCAGCACGTCATGGATCATGCTTTTGCAGGCGAAGACCGCCTTTAGTCAGGATAGACTGAGCGCCTGTCCCCTTTCAAAACCCGCCAAGTGTGGCAGCCCTTCCCGCCTAGTTTTTGGGGGAAGAGGTCCAGGGCGGCTATAAAAGGGGTCAGAGCTGCCATTGTAGAGGGGATCTGATCTGCTTCCTACCTTGTATGCGAGGACACGCTATCTCCCACATCAATCTAACCACAGGCAGGAATAGGGTTTTACACCGCAAGGTGGCCCGAACCTGGATAACCGTCGTGTCCCTTGTCTTGCTCCCGCGTAGCGCTCTCGCCGTAGCCTCGCCGTGCTCACCGTTGGTCGGAGAGGACTAGCTAGCCCCCCAGTGTTCGAACCTCTAGATCTCCGGAGTTCAGGCCCCGACAATATGAGTCTCTACCTTTTGTTTCTTACTGTCAATATCACTTTAATAATAGATAGAGAGAAGATTACCATTCGATACGATTCTTTTGGTGCTACAGCTTTGCTTAGCGCAGGGGATGTACCATTGCGTAGGCCAGGTCCCGTGGTTGCGCCTAGCCATGTGCAACTGTTCAGCTTGCCCATGATACCTAATCGATGTTTTATACGGGGCACGTACCACATTGCTCAGGACACCTACTGTTGTTGCGCACAGTCTCGGGCTACTGTTCAGCTCCCACATGACACCTGACCGATTTGTGATAGAGGGCAGGTATCATTTGGCTGGGTCACCTCCTCTGTAGTACTATTCAGTGATACGTGATCGATCACTGGGACGCTGTAGGTGTTGAAGCTAAAATCAATAGTGTATGTATAAAGCTGTACCACAAGGAATAGGGGCGCAGCTTAGTATAGATGGCCACTGTCCGAACTAAATACATAAATTCATTTTTTGTGTTGCAAAGAGTAAGAGCATCTACAGCCGGACTCCTCAAACGCTCCTCCTACATCCAGGCGGACAAGGCGGTCAGTGATCGGTTATAAAATCTCGATCCAGCTGCACTCCTCATACCGGCTCTATTACGTCACTGCTGCAAAAATGGTCATTACCGAGTTATTTCGTGTTTGCCGAGTACCGAAACACGGGATCACGACAAACCCTATATAAGCCGAGTACGGCTCTCGGTAAACATTATGACACGGGAAAGTCAGATGTTATGAAGCGGCTGGCCTAATGTACTCGGCAAACAAGGAAAATTCAGTTTACATGATGTATGAAGAGAGCCTCTTCCATGGCACCCGGCAAATAAGTGCCGTGTGTCACCGCCGTTTGTAGTTGACGGCTCCGTAACGATGGGCAACATTTGATGAGAGCCCGTGGTCCAGAACTCGACAAACTATGTACTATTTAAACTCCACCCCTGCTCGTTTATCCAACCCTAGCCACCGGCCGCGCGTGCACACAAATCCTATCGGCCGCCGCCGCTCGTCCCCGCCGGATTCCGGCGCCGCCGCCGCCGGGCCTCCCAACCGGCTTGCCGCCACCGCCGAGGCGACACAACACCTTCCTCTCCCCGATCAGTCAAGGCTCGTCGTGCGTCTCCCGAATCTCGCCGCCGGTCACCACCACCACCTCGATGCTGGCATCCCCAATAACCCCGAGGTGAGCTATGGCCACTCGTTTATTTTTATTTTTGCTATTTATTCACAATTTTTAAATGGAAAAAACAATATATATATATATATATATATATATATATATATATATATATATATATGGGTTAGTACTCCTAGGAGTACATACTCTCACCTTTAAACTGCACGCACACACGTCCTAGCGGGTAACAGACGCGTGCCCGTTTAGTCTTTGTTTAATTATTTAATATAATTAAACAATTAAATACCGACTCAATTATCTCCCTGACTCAAACAACTCCCGTGACAGTAGGGATTTTCGTTACCCATTAATACCTAGCTAGCCAGGTCGACTCGGCCGACGTCGGCGCTCACCGGCGGATTCAATCATTTGTGATCTCCGGTGGATTTAATCCACAAGATACATCAGCGTGCAGCTCATCTTGTGGCCATAAAAGCACATCCTATTGAGAGGTGAGCAGATCGTTAATTAATTGATCTATCAGGCGGCAATGAGCTGATCGTTTCGTTCACATGCATCTAGCACCTCAAGCCACTAGTTTAATCCTTGATGTTTCTGGTTTTCTCCAAGCAATCCAAATTCTAGTTACCACCGGCCGATGGATTAGAGAGCACGACACAACCGGACTTGAGGTTGATTTGAATCAGAGGTCAACGATTTGTTCTTGAACTTTCTGTGCATGCCGATTCCATGGCTAGATCCGCCTGATAGATCAATTAATTAACGATCTGCTCACCTCTCAATAGGATGTGCTTTGATGGCCACAAGATGAGCTGCACGCTGATGTATCTTGTGGATTAAATCCACCGGAGATCACAAATGATTGAATCCGCCGGTGAGCGCCGACGTCGGCCGAGTCGACCTGGCTAGCTAGGTATTAATGGGTAACGAAAATCCCTACTGTCACGGGAGTTGTTTGAGTCAGGGAGATAATTGAGTCGGTATTTAATTGTTTAATTATATTAAATAATTATTAAACAAAGACTAAACGGGCACGCGTCTGTTACCCGCTAGGACGTGTGTGCGTGCAGTTTAAAGGTGAGAGTATGTACTCCTAGGAGTACTAACCCATATATATATATATATATATATATATATATATATATATATATATATATATATATATATATATATATATATATTGTTTTTTCCATTTAAAAATTGTGAATAAATAGCAAAAATAAAAATAAATGAGTGGCCATAGCTCACCTCGGGGTTATTGGGGATGTCAGCATCGAGGTGGTGGTGGTGGCCGGCGGCGAGATTCGGGAGACGCACGACGAGCCTTGACTGATCCGTTAGATTGTAGAATTTACGCTCCGGATAAAAGGAAAACTTACGTAATACAAATCCATAAAAAGGGGCATGTGGCACACGTCCAACGTTTGTAAAACCTGCATACGTTTCCCCAAAATAAAAAAAGGTAGCTTCCATCCATAAGGACTCCAAGTCTCCAACCAAAAAAGGAAAAAAATCCACGATCCATCAAATAGAAAATTAAAACGTGAAGAGTTATTTTCTTTTCCGAAACCAACGTGAAGCGTTATTTCTCCCTCAAAAAAATCCATCTATTCCGGTCAAAAAAAATGTAACAATCGATCGTCAATTGGTGCCCAGCCTTGCCGTGGCTTTCCTCTGTCTCGATTTGATCATGGATCTCGGTCGCACGAACAGCTGCTTTCCTTAGTTTGTCCCGGAAAATAAATATTTCTTCACATCCCGGCTGCCACCTCCTCCTACGTGATAGATGTGGTTCTTGGCTGCCAGCGGAAAGCTCCTGGCAGCCATGATGATATCTCTGCATCATGCTGCCTCCTGGCCCTACTCCCACTAAACCATCGTGTATGGATTGACCATGGCCACCACAGGATCGAGGTAATTGTATCACTCAGATTGGATATGATGCTTACCATCTACTCGGATTTGACAACCGTAGCCTTGCTCATGTTTGTTGCAATGCGTTCTCTTCTTTCTAATCAGATCCAAGATTGGTCGCCTTACCTAGCTGCAAGGTAGGGAGAGCCTCAAACTTGACCAGCCAGTGATTGATTTCCACACGTCACTGCATATACATATATGCATTGCATGATCACGCTTGGATTTATCCCATCATGATGACTCATATTTTGTATTTAGCAATTAATTCCCCTATAATGCCATTGAGCTCTCTGAATTGAGGTGTGTTGATCTTGGTCAGCCCTAGGCTTTTGCCCCTATGATTATTGTTTCTTGGAGTTCAGCTCCCTACGGGAAAGTCAATCCAGCATGTCCTACAGTTATGCTCATGTGCTGCTGCAGTAATATTGCTGTATAGCAATCCAGTTCGTTTTGTGAGTGCCAATAGGATACTGAAGTCACGGTTTGTTAATTGCTGGTGAGCAAGTTGGTCGTTTTCTGAAGACACCGAGAGCAATAAACATCACGTCTTTTGTTCGTACTTCCCTTGATGCGAAGTGCACCAAAGATGTCTACACTCCAATGAAGCAGAGTATCTATCTGTATGTTAAGTTTGTTTCATTGATCTAATTAAATTAGCGCATAAATTTTGATAAATGGTTCCACTAAACTGCTTAAGATTCATGATGAATTTAATGCTCTAATACCACACAGATGTGCCGCTCATTGCTAATGGCTCCATAGTCTCTCTCCTGGTATGTACACAAGCCGATGAACACATCCCATTACTCAGTTTGCAACTGGCCTAATGGAACAACCACTTGCATGCTAATGACTTGATAGTCCCTCTCCTGGTGCGTACACAAGCTGATGAGCACACCCAATTACTCAGTTTGCATCTGGCCTAATAGAACAACCATTTATGCAGCTTCCCCGGAAAAAGAAAACAATACTGGTATGTTTACATTGCATATGTACAATTGGGAAACTTAACTCTTTGCCATTGTGTATTAAATAAAACTTTCTGGAAATAACAAAAATATGCTCAATGAAATATTGGTAGAAAAATTCATGCAAAGACTTACACATACCTTATCTCTCATATATTGATGTTTTTGTAGTTTGTCTCGGAAGAAATACAAGTGTGCCATCCAGCCTACGTATATGCTGTATCCTTTGACCTCAAAATATCTATATATTATACTGCCGTTCCATCATTTATTTCAAAGTTCATCACGGTGCTTCATTATGTGGAGGGAGAAAGATGATGGATTCACACTCAAAACTTTTGGGGTATATAGTATTTCAACTATTCTGTACATGCTGATTTATGAGTATCCATGAATTGCCCATTTTATACTATGGTCCAGATATCTGTGCAATTAATGCCTATATATTTTAGTTTTAGTTACTAAGGCTTCATAAGGTAAAGATCATTGTTTCTCTATTTCTCATGTCGTATATTTACCTCCTCTTCTGCACTTTCATAGTTCAAATATATTTAGGTCTATATGTCACCTCACACAAATTTATAATTGACTATAAGTCTTTGCGAATTGTGTTATTTTCATCGAAGGAGCATACATATAACTATGAGCACCCAAATTAGTCCAACATTCTTTATATAGAATTTGATTAGTTTGTATATTTTTGTTGCGTTAACCCGATTACGTACTGGCCCAAGTTTCTTACTATCATGTCAAATATATTCCTTGAATATATGTTCAATTTTCAAAGCAATAACTTACTTCATGCATTTGATTAGAAACTAATTGAAGAAATTAAACTATATTTGCCCTATGGTAAAACGATGCTATTATAACACTCGCTCATATTCACATGCATGTTAAAGATTGTTTTTATATTTTTCAAGTGCAATGAAATTTTGCATGCAATATATATTGTTTATTATATAACAAATTTATCTTTTGAGGTTAAACCACTAGCCCGTGCAGGTGCACAGGTTGATGACTAGTATATACTAGTAAATATGCATGTTCGTTGTTACGGTTGATTTGATTGTTTTTTGCGGTCATGGGTAATTTAGTCAAAGTCTAGTTTTCATTTTCATCCAAATAGTTCATTTAAGATTGTTGTTGTCCGCACATGGGTCGTAGATTTGAAGAAGCGTATTCATGCCTTATGGTGGTGCCTCCTGCAACTCCGCACTGCCCAGTGAGTTTTTAGTGTGATAATTGGAGGGGCGCACGGAGGACTTCACTTGGGTGCCTTTTTCTCGACTTTGAAGCATATTTTTGCCGAACCTTGGTATGCCATTGTAGACTAGACCTTTGATACCTAGTGACAAAGCATATCACACTGACAGATTTAATTATTTTGTACTAAGCTACTAATGTTAGATAATACAATGTCGCACAAAGCATATCACATTGGTAGATTAACCGTAGTAGTGGGAATAAAAATTTCATACAAGCATCACTTATCTTGAGTTACTAATGCCCATATACTTCGTTTGGCATCCAAGCATATATGCTTTTGTTGTGTGTGTGCTAACCGTGAAGTCCTCATCGTATGATGTACTAACTTCCCTTTTTGTTGTGATATATGAAGGGTTGTCCATCGCAATGGAATCATTGCATAGTGTGTTGCGCTTCTGTTCACGGTTAGCTCTAATTTGCCCTATTGTTGCTTTTTTTAGTTCGGTCTACATATTTCACTAGTAAGGAAACCCCTTATAGGATTTTACTATTAGCAGCGTTTGGCTATATCTAAACGCTACTGCTAATTGCCTATCTACAACCAGTGTACTGCCAAAACTCAAACGGTGCAGTCGTGTGCTATTTAGCGGCGTCAGGGGTAAACAAAACGCTGCTAGTTAGGTACATGAAGGTAGACTGTGTGCCATAAATAGCTGGCAGCGTGCGGGTATGACGAACGCCGCTAGTGTCACCTCCTGTAGCAGCGTGTAGACCGTGCTCGCACGCTGCTACTGTGATGTCTAACATCATGTGTACTGGTGGGCATGTGGGTCTTAAAAACTATCGGCGTTTAGCTTGCAGGGACGCTACTCACTTGTACAATCTAGTAGCATTTGGCTCTTGGCAAAACACTGCTAACTATTGCGCCCAATAATTGACCATCCCTTTCTTCTCCTTCCACCCCTCTCTCTTTACTTTTTGTCCGGAAATTTTCATTAATAGATCTATTTCCACTTGTACTTTTTTGTAACTAAAACTTTTGTGTAACACTTTGAAATTATAAATTTAACATGGGAAGTATCATTTTTCAGATCCCGTTTACATTTTCTTTTAAAAAACAAAAAATATGAAAAATGTCGTAATGTTTGAAATGACTGATAGAAATTTGGTTTATCAAATTTGGAACACAAAACACCGATAGTTGTGCTTAAGATAATAAAATGCATGAATACGACCAGCAGCGTTTGCTGTAGGAACACATGCCCCTGTTATTAAGGCTAGCAGTGTGTTACGTTGTGTGCACGCAACTAAGTTATTGTATATATTAAATACCCATTGAAAATTCAGAAAAACAGTCAATAAATCCATAAGTGTACATGTAACTATAAAATGGTGCATATGATATGCCACCAAACTTTTGAAGTGAAATATATGACAACACTACCATCTCTCTATCAAAGCAGGCAAAATTTCTATACCTCTTCGGCTTACCCGTGGTGATACCTACCTTCGTTTTTTTAAATGGAATGTATTAATATCAAGCAGATACCAATTACACCCAGCCTCTGCATTAACAAGATGGCTAAAAATATCCAGGATGCACACAACCAAAAAAAGAAAATAAAAAGAGAACAAAAAGAGAAAAAAGACTCCGTCACGGTGATCAACCACCCGCAGTAGCAGCACTCTAACCACCACCAAAGACAGCATCCGGACTGCAAATGGAGGTTCTCCAAAAGCAACGCCTCCAGGAAAGAAACAATGCAAAACCGTTATCATTGCCCGATCAAAGATCGTAGGTTTTCACCCTGGAGAAAGACCGCGTTCCCAAAACAGTGCCTTCAGTAAGGCCACTACCAGGCACAACCAATAAAGGCCAGACCTTGGGTTTTCACCCTGGAAATCATGACTCGGTACTCAGAGGAGCACCACCAACGAAGAAATCCTCCAGTGCTATCGCCCCCACTTACGGAGGCCACTACTGCAAGTCACGTACCACCAGGCTCACAGGAACTCGTGTCCGGTCTGAACGGGAGCATATCCCGCAAGCCAAGCCAGAACAAGTGTGAAAGGACATTTGCTCCCTTGGTGGTTTTGGTAATTAATGTCAACATACATATTGTTGGACTAACACCTTTATCTAGTATATTTCAGAAAAGTTCAACAGTGGCATGGCAAGGACAAGAGGATGTGGACCCCTTCAAAATGCTAAGGACAAGAATTGGCAAAGCTCCAAGACTCTTCATTTTTGGTTAAGTGATCCAAGATCACATTGAGTCCATAGGAAAGCCAATACTATTAAAAGGGGATGAGGTTTTGATCATGACTCAATTGCTCAAGTGCTTAGTGGTATTGCTCCAAAACCCTCAAACACTTCTCCACTTCACTTCTATCCAAAACCCTAATACATCATTTCGGTCCCACCGAAACTCCACATTCCGGACTCACCGATATGATCCCACATATTGCCTAAGCCAAACCCTAACTTTTCGGTGTAACCGAAATGGCTCTCGGTCTCACCGAGACGGTGTGACCAAGTTTCTGTAACGATGTTACTTCACTTTGGAATTTCCGAGATGAAATTTTCGAAACTACCAAGGTCTTTCCCTAGCCATTGCACTTCGGTCCCACCGAGATGTTCGGATCGGTCTCACCGAGACTTCCAACGTTCGAATCTTTTACACTAGTCGGTCTCACCGAGATTTTGGTCCGGTGTCACTGAGTTGGGTCAAAGACTTGTAATGGTTGGATCTTTGGGTGAAGCCTATATATACCCCTCCACCCCACTTACTCTCTAAGAGAGCCATCAGAACGTACCTACACTTCCACCATTCATTTTCTGAGAGAGAACCAATCCAACCATTTGAACCTTGATTTCTAGCCTTCCCCAAGTTGCTTTCCACTCAAATCCTTCTCCTACCGAAGCCAAATCTGTGAGAGAGTGATTGAGTGTTGGGGAGACTATCATTTGAAGCACAAGAGCAAGGAGTTCATCATCAACAACACCATCTATTACCTTTTGGAGAGTGGTGTCTCCTAGATTGGTTAGGTGTCACTTGGGAGCCTCCAAGATCTTGTGGAGTTGAACCAAGAAGTTTGTAAGGGCAAGGAGATCGCCTACTTCGTGAAGATCTACCCCGAGTGAGGCTAGTCCTTCGTGGACGTAAGCCATGGTGGAATAGGCAAGGTTGCTTCTTCGAGGACCCTTCGTGGGTGGAGCCCTCCGTGGAGTCACGCAACCGTTACCCTCCGTGGGTTGAAGTCTCCATCAACGTGGACGTCCGATAGCACCACCTATCGCAACCATGCCATAATCACCATGTCTTCATTGCGTTTGATCTTCTCCTCTCTATCTGACGGTGTCCTAGACTAGGGGGTACCAACCTAGTTGGCCCATAGTCCTCGGGTTGGGCCCGAAGGCCCTCGTTCTCATTCGGATGGACTCCGGAAGCCATGACGTGATCAAGATTGCATCTGCCGAAGACTTGGAGTATACCCCAAGACATCTTTTGCCGCCTCCATGTGCCTCCCTAGATACCGCCTATGTAACCCTAGATGCCCTACCTGGCGTGTATATAGGCCAGAGGGTTTAGCCTGTAGAGGACACGGAATCACAATTACCATCCACCTAGCCCTAGGGTTAGACTTCTCCTTAAGATCTCGAGGTAGATCAAGCTTGCACTCGATACTTCATCATCAATATAATCAAAGCAAGACGTAGGGTATTACCTCTTCGAGAGGGCCCGAACCTGGGTAAACACCGTCTCCTTCATCCCTGTTACCATTGATCCGAGATCCATAGCTAGGGACCCCCTACCCCGAGGTCAGCCGGTTTTTACACCGACACTAGTGCTTTCATTGAGAGCTCTGCTGTGAGATCAGCAAAGGATCGATGGCTCATCTGTAGATCAACTGCGGCTCCGACTACGAGGACATCTTCGTCCCCGGCCAGTTATTTGTTTTCGGTAGCATGGTATTTTGCGCCGACTCTTCGGGCCATCTAGCTCTCGTCGAGAATTACGCTCTGGGTCACGTCGTGACTTTTGGAAACTTGGAATACACCACGGACTTCCGCGGTGAGCTCGTCCTTTCAGGTTGGACACCAGCCCGGATCGAGGGCTTGTTAGACAATGAGGGTTCGACCTCGGAACCGATCTCCCTCATGGACGTCGGGCCAAGCTCCCTGGCCTCTCAAGATCCCGCGGAGGAAACAATCACTCCCACCTCGGGCGACCTCGTCTTAGCACCAAGCCACGACGCGGGCCCGGACGCAACCTCGGGTACTACATCGGATTTAGAGCCGGTCCGGGTATCAGATCCGGAATCAACCCCGGCCACGCATGAGGCCACGGACGCGTCAGGCGATCCCCCAATCACACTTCGAGTTAACCCGGCTTATAGCCAGGCCATGGATCCCGAGGAGTTATCGCACCTAAACGAGATGCTTGATCGCATCCAAAGCTTATCAATCTCAAACAGTCAGACCTCGGTCTATGACAAGATCAGACTTAAAGCCGACGATCGAGAAATTTATATCCCGCCCACCACCCATCTAGTCGCCACGGTCGATGACTTAACCGACGTGTTAAACTATGATGAAGCCACCGACATGGATGAAGATGTCGACGACTCTGCAGAGACCACCATGCCGCTGGTCAACACCGGCAAGTGGACCGCAACCTCCACCTATGACGTATATATGGTGGATACCCCCAAGAACCCATCAAGAAGTCGACGAAGACGCGCGAGAGTGGCCAACGGGGACCCCAGCAGGCATGACGCCACCACCAACAATATCGACGCGGCGGCAGACAATGCCGACAACCTGGGAGAGAATTTTCAAGCCTCCCCAGAACGCCCACACAGCCCCACAGAGGACGACGACCCTGATGACCTCTTCGAGGGGGCTGACGACAACTACTTACCTCAATCTGAGGAGGATGAGAGCCTCGGCACCGAGGACTTCATAGTCCCCGAGGACCCATTTGAGCAAGAACGGTTCCGACGGCGCCTTGTGGCTACCGCCCGAAGTATGAAACGGAAGCAGCAGCAGCTGCAAGCCAACCAAGACGCACTGAATGACAAGTGGGTCAAAATACTCTCGGTCGAGCAAGACCTCGAAGAACAGCGCCGCAGCGTGCCTAAATCTTACCCGCGCAGATGCTTGCTACCCGAGTTCGATGAAGAATTAATCATTGACGTGCCTTTAACACGCGGACGGACTGATGAACCTGACCGACCCCCTAGAGGGTGCGACAGGCCATTATGGGAAAATTTACACACCCAAACAACGACACGCCATTACGGTAAGGATCTCGTCGACTACTTCGAGCCTTACGACGCACGACGCCAGATAGAGGCGAACCGGGCACCTCCTCGGTCAATCTACGGATCAAGGGGACGCGCACCGGCCGGGCTCGATGGCTACGAAGCCTGGATGGACAGGAACGGCCGTGCTCGGGAACAAGCTTATACACGGATATCCCCCGATGTCCGACGCGAGACTGCTCGGTTCCGAGATCCCGCTCACCCGATCTGTTTTACAGACATGGTAATGGAACATCAGTTCCCTGACGGGTTTAAACCCATCAACATCGAGTCATACGATGGTACTACTGACCCAGCGGTGTGGATTGAAGATTTCCTTCTCCACATCCACATGGCACATGGAGACGACCTCCACGCTATCAAATATCTGCCGCTCAAATTAAAGGGGCCGGTGAGGCACTGGCTTAATAGCCTGCCTCCTCATTCCATCGGAAGCTGGGAAGCACTCGAGAATGCCTTCAGGGCTAACTTCCAGGGCACATATGTCCGGCCTCCAGATGCTGATGACCTCAGTCACGTCATTCAATAGCCCGGCGAGTCGGCTAGGAAATTCTGGAACAGGTTCTTAACTAAAAAGAACCAGATTATGGACTGCCCTGATGCCGAGGCGATCGCCGCTTTCCGGCATAGCATCCGAGACGAGTGGCTCGCACGCCAGCTCGGGCAGGACAAGCCGAGGACCATGGCCGCCCTCACCTCGCTCATGACCCGCTTTTGCACAGGAGAGGACAGTTAGCTGGCCCGCAGTACTCACAACGGTGAGACCGGCACTTCGGAAGCTCGTGACGCCAATGGCAAGCCGATGCGCAGTAAAAATAAGCACAGGCGTAAAAATGGCGGGAGCGACACCGAGGACATCGTAGTAAACGCAGGGTTCAACGGACCTAGATCCGGCCAGAAAAAGAGGCCCTTTAAAGGGAGCAAAGATGGACCCAGCCAGCTTGATAAGATCCTCCATAGGCCATGTCAAATCCATGGTACCTCGGACAAGCTAGCAAACCACACCAACCGGAACTGCTGGCTCTTCAAGCAGGCCGGAAAGATAGCGACGGAGGGCCAAAATAAAGCCCAACCTCGCAGTGAGAACGAGGATGAACCTCGCCGATCCAACAATGGAAACCAGAAACAGTTCCCTTCCGAGGTGAAGGACGTGAACATGATTTACGTAACCCACATCCCTAAAAAGGAGAGGAAAGGAGCCCGTTGCCCCGAAGTTCAATCCGTGGTCGGCTTACCCGATCACATTTGACAAACATGATCACCCAACCATCATCTGACATGGCGGATCGGCTGCTTTGGTCCTGGATCTGATCGTTGACGGATTCCATCTGACATGGCAGCAGCCTCAATTTAATCTACGCGGATACGATCAGAAAAATGGGCATAGACTCATCCAGGATCAAACCCAGCACCACCACCTTCAAAGGTGTTATACCAGGCGTCGAGGCTCGCTGCACGGGAACAGTAACACTGGAGGTAGTCTTTGGATCACCCGAGAACTTCCGGGGTGAGGAGTTAATCTTCGATATCGTCCCTTTTCGGAGCGGATACCACGCGCTGCTCGGGCGCACCGCATTCGCCCGCTTTAACGCAGTCCCGCATTACGCATACTTAAAGATGAAAATGCCAGTACCAAATGATGTTATTACAGTCAATGGTAACACCGAACGTTCCCTCCGAACAGAGGAACAGACCACGGCTTTCACAGCTGAGGTACAGGCAACCGAGGAGGCAGCTCGTCACACGCCCAGCTCCTCAAAGCGCACAAGGGCTACGCGGGCCGACCTCGGTCAGGCAACCGTTCCCCCCAAATAGGGGCACGGGCTCCTCGTTCGCCTCCCCTTGGAAGGGCATTACATCCCCAAGGTGCACAACTTTGCACTAAAAATTCCATGGGCGGCCGAGGAGCTGAAGCAAATGATGCGTCATTGTCAGCTCCACTGAACAGCGACGCACTTCGGACTTGCATACCAGCAGGGCGCTGTAAAAGGCCTAGACAGAAGTAGCATGTCCACATGGCTTAAACCGTCCAAGTGGCAGTCGCACAACTTTTTAAAGGACTCGGCTGACAAAAGCATCAAGCAAACGAACGGCCGAGGTCATGGACAACCCATACCTACTTCGCTCTCAACGAAGACAAGCTGGTCAGCAGCACGGAGACGCAGACGTGCGACAGCGAAGGACTTGGGCTAATAAACCCAATAACATGTCCATCCTATTTTTACTCCTTTACCTTTCATCTTTTTTGTTGTATCTTTCGCAAGTTCCTTTTGTTAAAGCTCGGCATGTACGGTTTGACCACATGAAATAAAGAAAATGCACCCATCGAGGCTATTGCGCGTTTCCTTATGTTTACTGCCTTTGAGCCAAAGGTATACATCTACGATACAACTGTTATTTAAAATTACCATGGGCTTCGCTTTTAATCTCACGCCCCCCCTACAAGTCCGAAGTGTCTTTTCGGCGTCTTGGATGTCACATTATATGAATCAGTTTCGAACCTCAATTTTGGTCAATAGTTTGGTTGCCCGCTCCTGTGCTTACCCCTTACGTTTTCGATCTATTCGTCTAAGGGCGTAAAGGGAGAACCACTGCGATTGCGCTGCCAACTTGAATGGCAAAGCGCCTTAGTGGATAAAGCTGAAAACTGAATGTCCTGGTAAGCGCAAACTGGTCGGCCATCCGAAGACAACGTCCAGCAATGTACCATTGGAGGTTACCCGTGTTAAACGAATGGCTTTTTATTAAATCAGCCGAAGTGGTAAGCGGCATAGACCTCGGCCATACAGCCAAACCACTTCAGGGACCGGGGCTCGTTATCAGCCCTCATAGTCAAGCTCCTACGACTAAGTGAAAGCTATAAAACCACTATAGTCTGATTGCCTTGTTTCCACGAGCATGGACCGCCATCGGGAACCGAGACGTCGGATAAGGGTCATGATTGCCTCGGAAACACCCGTTGTACACGGTACAAAGGGGTCGAAGCCGACGACTGGTCACTTTTAGTTAAACACGGTCACACAGGAGTCAAAAAATATGAACACACAAGCATATGTCGAAAAATAAAGCCGCATTCATTGCAAAATAAAAGATAGTTTTTTACATCCAAACTACATTCGGCATACCAAAGTACTATCTAAAAATACAAATTGTCCTTAGGACACTCGGCCTCGGTGATCCGGGCTCCTTCCATCGCCTTGCTCAGATACTGCTCCATGGTCCGGGCCTTCCCTTCTAGGGCCCGGCGGCCACGACCATCGCTTCAACGCGCGGGTAGTGCATATTCATGCGGGCATACACTCGCTGAGCACCCTCTAGGCACGCAGAGCGCTTCCAGTGCACCAACTGGCGGGCAGCCTCCCGCAGCCGGGCAAAAAACCCGAAGAAGCTGGTCGGCAGGGCCTCCGCGGGCCAAAGATTGGCGCAGAGGTCTTGAAGCATCGGCTTCGCCATCCGCAGGAGCTCCATCAACTGGTTCATCTGATTGTTTAGCAGTTCTGGATGCGAGGGCGCCTGGAATTGCAGCCAGAACGCCCTCTTCGTAGCATGGCCCTCCTGCGCACCGTAGTAGCGGCCTGCTTCCGCTGCGCTCCTCGGAAGATCCGCGAAGGCCTCTGTGGATCGCCACAGCTGGGTGAGCTCGACGAATCCCTTGCGGCCGAAAACACACTGAAGCAAAAATGGCTTACCAGCAGCGATCTGCTTCACTTGCTGGAGCACGTCGCGGTCTGCGTGGGCCTGGGTCTGGACCTCGTGTAGGAATGAAGTATGTCTACCAGAGGGGTGGGGGTGAATGGGAGTTTTAAATTTTCTTCGGAAATATCAAAACTCTCGGAACCCAGCAGCGGAGCGAATGAAAACAACGTATAGTGAGCGAATACAAGCTACCGAATGGAAACTAAGAACATGCATCGAGACAAATCACATGGTTGAAATATGTCATACAGCACAGTTCGAATGTAAAGGGGAGTAGCAGAAGTAACCAGTGATGCTCGATGGCGACAAGGTATTTGGTAGACCAGTTCGCCCTTCTGCAAAAGGACTACGTCTGGTTGGAGGGGTTGTGATTTAACACAGAAGATAAACTCTCTTCGCCCTATTCTCCTCGATAGTTGGTTCGTCAACCAATGCCGATTACTCGTGGTAGATGCTTGAGGCGATCTCCGAACCTTTACAGACTTCCTCTTCGAGAACCACAATTACTCTTGGTCTCTGAAGAAATTGACACCTAACCATCTAGAGAGTTCGCAGCTCTCAAGAGTAATAAGCGAAGCGTACTGGACTTAGATTCGAGTGATGCTGAACCATTATCTAATTTTTCGGCTCTGGGGTTTTCTCTCGGTGGATTTTAAACTCAAATCTCTCGGAGAGGGTGTTGCTCAACAATCTTCTCAGAATTAAACGGAGCAGCCGCCGGACAACGCCGGTGCGGGGTGGCTATTTATAGCCGCAACCTTCCCTGATGGGAAATGACCATTTTGGACACGCGGTCCTGCCAATGGCCAACCGACACGTTCACAATGGTCGGATTTAAAGAGAAACGGTAACATTACTTGAGGAGCAAGTAATGCTAACTCCTCGGTCAGAGACAAAACACTCGCAGCGAAGAAGATCACAGTCTCTTGCTGGCAGGTATTTGCTCAGAACACAAAGAGATTTCGCTCGCAACTTTCATGGGATTTGGGTTTAGCATCAGCGAATCAAATCTTCGAACGCTACACCCCTCTTAATAGTACGGTGGCCCTATGACTCAATAAAGAGAAAAGAAACAACGAAATGAATGCTACGTCTTCACTTCGCCTTCAATCTTCTCGGCAGCAGTCATATTCTTTGGGCGAGCACCGAATCAATTGCTTTGCCTCAGCAATTTTTGAGGGGTCACTCTTGTCATCATAATCTTCGGTGATAACATTCACTGCTATGCAGGGAATATTCTTCGGAGTTTGAACCAAACTCCTCTTGACTCCAGGGACCTGTACTCTGTGTGTACGAGCAAACACATTAGTCCCTCACTGTTTATGTCAACAATCTCCAAAACATAAGGAGGCAAATTATTGCACCAACAATCTCCCCCTTTTTGGACGATTGTTGACAAAACAGATAATCATCAAAGTGAAGATAGATAAGTGTAAAGCAATTCCAACAAGAGTGAGTAAGTGTTACTTTGCTCGATGATGAAATAGACTCCCCCTAAATGTATGCAGGGAAGAAAAATATGAGATAAATTCTCCTGCAAGTATTGAAGTATATGGAGGAAATTTCAATCATTTGAGACACAGATTTGCACTGATGAGATATAATCCATCGAGATCGTAGTGCATTCATTCATAACTTCTGATAATAGTTCCACCTGCAAGATGAATGCTTCGAGAGAGATAGTGCAGCAGCAGGGGTTATAAACACTACAACACAGAAGTTATCAAGTTTTACAATAAAGTACAGATAATCTTAAACGAGAAGGTGCAAACTCGCACAAAACCAAAACCAATTGAAACACCGAAAGCAAATCTACCGAGACTCGATGTAATTCTCCCCCTTTTTGTCAACGAGTGTCAAAAAGGTGAGGAATAGCAAGAGTGCAGCAACGCAGAACTTGGGTCAATCAGTGGCATCTCCCGAGGAATTGTCCGAGGTGATTTCTTCTTCGGAAGTGACGGGATTGTCTTCGTCTTCAGCAGCATCAGATTTTCCTTCAGAAATAATGATTTGGGGCTGAGCAGATGAGGGAACATTGTGAGTAGCCACAGGTGGAACACGAGATATCACGTTGCCTTCGGTAGGTTTCTCTGTTGGTGAGGTGGCTTCAGATTCGTCAAGCAGTTTGCGAAGCTTGGGATGAAGAAGATCAGTTGTTGGCTCATGAGTAGGTAGAGGAGGGGTACTCCGATCTTGAAAATCTTCAACAGTGAAGCCTTTGTCAATATAGTCATAGAGCTCTTGGAGATTGACGTTCAGGAGTTGTTTCTCGGAGAAGAACTTGCGAAGCAATTTCTAGAGCCTCTTCTTGTTTTCATCAGCGATGAGATGCATTATCCTCGTGCGATTGTTAAGAGCATTTAGCTCAGAGGCAAGATGTTCTTTTTTGCGACGATCCTCAGCAATGTGCTGCAGCAGCAGTTGTTGTGTACTCAAACTGACTTAAAGTTGCGATGGAGGTTGAGGTGAAATCTTTCGGTTGCGCTGAGGAAGACGTGGACTGTCGAATTGCTTGTGATAGTCTTGGGGACTTGATGCGGGCGATTTTCCCGAAGTAATATCATCCATGACTTGCAAGGTATCTTGAACAGGAGGAATGAAGCTTTTGTGGTTTTCCTTCGCAAGATACACAGTGCACATTGCATGATCAACAACTTTCTGGATCCAAGGCGCAAACACTTTGATGCAGAAGGGATATTGAGCAGAATCCTTCAGAATGCGCAGGAACATGTCTTCCACGTCGAAGATGTATCACTCAGAGATTGCATATATAGCATTGTGAAGAACATCGGAGATGGATTTGTCCGGATTCATACCCGCCAAAGGACAAATGGTGTAAGAGAGCATGTGGAATAGCGTCTGATTCTCGAAAGTTAAGTGCACAGGACGAGGAGGACCAGTGTAGTCACGAATCTTTTCTTGATCCATTGTAACGCCCCGGCCACATCCGCCGGCGGTCGTTACTCCTGGCGGGATCTAGACTGGCCCCACAGATCAATACTAGTCTTTCCTGCGCACTTTGTTCTCACTCGTGCGCACCCGGGAGCAACTTTCCGGTCGGTCACCCATCCTAAAATTACTCCAAGCTGAGCACGCTTAACTTTGGTGTTCTTTCCGAATGGGCTCCCGGAAAAGAAGGAATTCCTTATTGATATGGGTAGTCTACCATCCCTATTAAGCCAGGCGATCACATACACCCCCACTCAGAGGAACCGACGTCCTCATCGGACCACAGGAACGTTCCCTCTTGGCACATACGTCTGTGCATCCAGTCCGGCACATGTGCCATGCCGTGTGCCACGACGGGTCACAAACGTCATGCACAACATGACCGCGCACCTGTCCGCAAACATCCGTGTAACCGTGAGGGTCGGCTCTGATACCAACTTGTAATGCCCCCGGACACACCCGCCGGTGGTCGTTACTCCTGGCGAGATCTAGACTGGCCCCACAGATCAATACTAGTCTTTCCTGCACACTTTGTCCTCACTCGTGAGCACCCGGGACCAATTTCCCGGTCGGTCACCCATCCTGAAATTACTCCAAGCTGAGCACGCTTAACTTTGGAGTTCTGTCCGAATGGGCTCCTGGAAAAGAAGGAATTCCTTATTGATATGGGTAGTCTACCATCCCTATTAAGCCAGGCTATCACATCCATAGTGCACCGAAAAATTTCATCTGATATAACATCAATGTTATGAACCCGAATTTCGTTGAAGTGCATTTGATGCGTTTCCCTTCGGTCATCCACTCCATAATCCATTTAGAACTATCAGATTCATTGCCAGAGATGTATAGTGTGGCATAGAACTGAAGAATAATCTCTCTGTTCCAAGGATGCTCGAACTCAAAAACCTTGGTGAGGCAGAAATCATCCAGATCCTGAAGCAATTGATTGAAACAGCCAATATTGTGCATTGCAGGGATGTCCAGATATTCATGAGGAAATATCTTTCTGCTCTCATAGAGGACCCGAGAGTAATAGATGGCATGTTCCTTAGTCCAGAAGCGAAGCGATTCTGAAGTGCGCGGCCCGTCATACGGACTAGCTTGAAAGAATTTGGGATGCGCATTCTGATTGAAAAGAGGTCCTTTTGCGCCTGCTCCTGTTGAGAACAAAGACAGTTCTTCACGAGGGTATGGGTATTTTTAGTTCGTCTTCAGGAGAGAGAAATTCATCACCATATACAACTGAGTCAGTCCGGCGAGCAGAGACAGATTTCCGTTCGGAAGGACCAGCCTTTGGAACTCGTGCTACTGTGTCGATAGATAACTTGAGAGGAGAGGGAGCATGAGGCACAATAGATGGTGCAGCAGGGGCGGTAGGCACAAGGGCAGGTTCATCAACTTTGGGCACCGAGGCCGAATCATTTACTAGAGGAGGTTCAGGTTGTTCCACTGGAATCTGTTTTTGCTCAACGACAGGAGGAGCCGAGACTTGTGGCGCTTCATGAGCCGAAGAAGCTTGGGGCTCGGAGCGAGGGATTTCACCTTCCTCAGAAACAGATTTGTGCGAGGGAATATCAGCCCGAACAGGGGAGGCCACAGGCACTGATTCAGTTGGCCTTGGCGAGGGAAGAGCATCCGAGTCCTTTACTGGGGGGTTCGAAGGAATAGCTGGCTCAGGAGATTTTTCTTTCTGAAATTGATCAACTTGGTGAACAGGCGACGGTTCCTTCGAGGCAGGCGGTACATTTTTCTTCACCATTTTCTTTTGTTGTTTTTTCTTTTCCTGAGCAACTTGATCAATGTGGCCCTTGACCAGATCATTGTAGCCAGTGACCTTTGCTTGATGCTCGTCACAGATCTTGCGAACAATTTCATCTAGATCCGTGTGAAAGCGTAACCTTTGGTGACGAAGGAGAGTCATGGCACGATTGACATCTTTGTAGGAATCTTCGAGTGCTTTAATGACAAATTTGGAAGAAGCTGTTTTCATTCGATCGTCAAGATCCATTAGTTCGGCAGAGAGAGAATTGATCTCAACTGCATCGTCTCTCAGTTCTTGAACGACAGACATGGCCTGAGAAATAACTTCAGCAGGGATAGGCAAAGATGCCACTTCACCATCGAATGGATTGTCCACAAATTTATCAAGCTGTTCCATGATGAAAATGTGATCATAGTAATGAGGAGCATCAGACTTGACAAAAGGAGCAGTCTGGACAGGAACTGGCTTGGAAGGAGGCATAGAAGCCAATGGCTTAGTCAATGCGGGTGCAAACTTAGCAGCCGTCGGAGCAGTAGCTTGTGGAGTATCTTTCTCGGTAGGCGCCTGGATTTTCTTCAGGTCAGGCTTGGGAATTCTTTCGCCTGGCTTTGCAGAACTCACAGGAGTGTCAACTACCAAATCCTTCAAATTGATTGCATCTGGATGAGGAGTGGTGTTCACATGCTGTTTCATAGTGACAGTGGTAGCAGGAGTTTTTCTAGCCGTGATCTTCTTCGGTGGTGCATTTGGAGCCATATTAACCCGAAGATCAGGCAGCACAGTTGATGTCGTGATATTCACTTCCTCGCTGAGAGTAGCAGCAACTTCTTCCTTGGTGAGCGGAGGGTCATCATCATCAGCCGAAGAATTATCCATGTGAGATTCAGCAGCAGGTTCAATCTTTTTCTTCTTTGGGGCGCTCTTTCTCTTCGCAGCAGCGCTGGGATCATGTTTGCGTTTAGAACGACTTTCAGATTTTCCTTCGGCCTTTTTCTTCTCCACATCATCTTTGAGAAGGCGAAGGTTTTCCTCTTCACGAGCCTTTTGCTTTTCAGCCCTCTGAGCTCGCTTGATGGCATTGCGCTGACGCTTGGCAAGCTCATCAGCATAAGATTCGGGTGTACGTAGAGAGGACTCATGAGCATTTGGAGGTGGAGGTGGTCTTTCTTGGGGACCATTCGGCTTGATGAGAGAAATTTCCCGGCAATCACCCCATGGTGGATGAAATGCAAAGTTCTGAGCAAACCGGGGATGAACAAATTCATAGTTGAACCATTTGCGCACCCAGTGACGGCGAATCCATTGTTGACGCGTATCTCTCTGGTGTTTGGTTTCTCCTGGAACAGTGTCGTACCGGTCATGAGAGATATATTCAGCTGTGTTTGTGTATGCCTGTCTGCCACCCCTCTTCTTCTTCGGAGCATTCTCTTCTTGCTCATCTGCATTTTGCTCGGTCCTTTTTCGCTTACTGGTTGATGGGCCTACCATTGGGCCCTTAGCATTCAGAGCTTTGGATTCATCAGCAGTACCCAGAATAGCATCATCTCTATCAGCCCGGCTTACAGGTTTAGCCGAATCCTCAACTGACTGCATTTTCCTGTGAACAAAGATAGATGCGAGGGAAAATGGGGACAGGGTTACGAATGCACACAACGAAGATTTTGAAAAAGAAAACGTTTTTGAAGAAGTAGATGCAGACTTTGAGAAATGTTTCGGTCGAAAGAAATGTGTAGAGCGAACTAGTAGTTTCGAAGAATATACTAGTGATCGTGCTAAGCATTCCGTTCATACGAGACATAACACAAACCCTAGATCTGAAATTTTCCGGATGCGAGGGACAACTACAAACCACATCCGCACAAGTTACCTAGCAGTAAAGATCTGGGAAATGCAGTAAAAATAGGCAATTTCTACCGTGGACGAACTCGAACAGGATGAATGGAAGAACGAGTTCGTACTACACATACAATAACTCGGTGATGTGCAGCGACTACGGCGGCGCGGGGATGGAGATGATCCGCGGCGGCGAGGAATGACTCCGGCGACCTCTTTTCGGCAGCAAAGTGGCGAAGAAGATCGGCGTCGTCGAGCTCGAGGAGGAGCAGTGCGGTAG
Source organism: Elymus sibiricus (assembly GCA_039707655.1). NCBI lineage: Eukaryota > Viridiplantae > Streptophyta > Magnoliopsida > Poales > Poaceae > Elymus > Elymus sibiricus. The sequence goes on from CM077672.1 coordinate 67,395,365, forward strand.
GGCTTCGGAAGGTGATGGTAGCGGAGATGCGAAGTGAATCGAGGAAGGTGGCGGCACAGCATATATACGCGAGGATGAAATAACCGCACCCTGTGAATCTGATCGGACGGTCATAGTCAGAGGACTTTTGCGATTCAACGGACCAGATAAACTGGCAGTTGATGAAGAGTACGTGGCAATCGTCACAAAAGAACGTGGTCCAGATTTGGGCGGGAAACCCCAAATTTTGGACGGCTTTCGCCAAAATAGATTAAGTTCAGACCGAAACTTTAACGTGGTCAAGGACACCAGATAAAAATTCATTTCCAGATGAATTTTATGCATTCATAACGGAGCAGCATAGACTGGAAGAGATAGAATGGAGGGAAAACAGGGTCCTAGGTAATTCACTCAGACGAGGAAACACAAACACCCGAAAGAAAAGCTATGAGTGAATTACATTCGGACTAACTCAACCACTTCAATCGAAACTAAACGAAGAGAAATTGTGGTGGCATTACCCACCGTATAAGAACTGTATGACCCCGAGCATCGCACAATTATCGTGGCACCCAGTTAGTCTAGTTCTTTGTTAATGTATTTACTCTCAGAAAAAAATCACTTTGTCAAAATTTTCAAACTCTTCGAGTGTTGTGCACCCAATCCTTCTAAGATGTGGAAGTGATGGTATGGGTGCCGAGTCCAGCTTACTGCATGTTTGCAGAATCTAGGATATTTAGCTCACACCGTAATGCACAGAATCTTTTCTCATCGAGAGGCTTGGTGAAGATATCGACGAGATTCTCTTTGGTATTAACGTGACTGATAACAATATCCTCTTGAGCAACATGATCGCGTAGGAAATGATGTCTGATCTCAATATGCTTGGTGCGAGAGTGCTACACTAGATTGTGTGCAATTTTGATCGCACTCTCATTGTCGCACAATAGAGGGATCTTCTTGACCTTGATGCCATAATCCTTCAGAGTCTGCTTCATCCATAATAACTGAGTGCAACAGGCGCCAGCAGCAATATATTCGGCCTCAGCCGTAGAGAGTGAAACACAATTCTGCTTCCTTGACGACCAACATACCAATGATCTACCGAGGAAATGGCATGTCCCCAAAGTAGATTTCCTGTCAACCCGGTCACCTGCATAATCTGAGTCTGAATATCCAACGAGGTCAAACTGTGCTCCCTTAGGATACCATAAACCTAAGGTGGGGGTGTGAGCCAAATATCTCAGAATACGCTTGACCGCTTGGTGATGCGATTCTTTCGGTGCAGCTTAAAAACGAGCACACATACAAACACTCAACATAATATTAGGTCTGGATGCACATAAGTAGAGCAAAGAACCAATCATCGAACGATAAGCTTTCTGATTGTAATCTTTACCGTACACATCTGCGTCCAGCTGACCATTTGTGGGCATGGGAGTTTTGTAGCCCTTCTGTTTGCAATCTTGCATTTTGAACTTCTTCAGACAATCTCTCAGATATTTCTCCTGAGATATGAAAATTCCATTGTCCTGTTAACGGATTTGCAGTCCGAGAAAGAACTTGAGTTCTCCCATCATAGACATTTGATACTTCTCGGACATCATCCGCCCGAATTCCATGCTGCAAGCATTGTTAGTACAACCGAAAATAATATCATCCACATAAATTTGACACACGAATAGATCGCCATCAATAGCTCGAGTGAAAAGAGTGGAATCAGTGGATCCTGGCTTGAACCCTTTGTCGAGCAAAAACCTTTTCAGAGTGTCATACCAAGCTCGAGGGGCTTGCTTCAGCCCATACAACGCCTTTTTCAACCTGAAAACTTTGTTAGAAAACTGAGGGTTTTCAAAGCCAGGTGGCTGCCTAACATATACTTCCTCATCAATTTCACCATTGAGGAAAGCACTTTTCACATCCATTTGATAAAGTAGAATATCATTGTAATTTGCATAAGCGAGAAGAATACGAATTGCCTCAAGGCGAGCAACATGAGCATATGTTTCACCGAAATCAATTCCTTCTACCTGTGTATAACCTTGAGCGACAAGACGCGCTTTGTTTCTCACAACAATGCCATTTTCATCTTGCTTGTTCCGGAAAATCCATTTTGTGCCGATGATATTGTGCTTCTTAGGATTTGTTTTGTCAACCAATTCCCCCACATCATTCAATTCGAATTGCACCAACTCTTCTTGCATAGCATTCATCCAATCGAGATCATTCATAGCTTCTTCATACTTGGTTGGTTCTGTCAATGAAACAGAAGAGAAACTGCCATAGTAGTTAGCCAAACGAGTGCGAGAGCGAGTTGTGGGTCGGTAACCTGGATTCTCGAGATCTTCGAGGATTAATGCAGGGTCAACTCGATTTGCCACTCGTGGGAGAGGATTTCCTTCTTGATGATCATTTTCATTTTCCTCAGTATCAGCGTCAGAATTGGCATTAGTATCACCATTATCATCTTGATTGCCATTTTGATCGGCTTTTGCATTTGGGTTGCCATTTGTGTTCAGTGCGGCATTTTCTTCGGCAGTAGATTGGCATGTTCGTCGAGCTATGGGGGCATCATCATCGGAAGAGTCCGGTGGATTTCCTTCGACTGGCATGACGTCCCCAATGGCCATTTGCCGAATAGCATCCGAAATCGGAGGTTCATCTATCACATTAGGCAGGTGCTCCTTTTGAGAGCCGTTAGATTCATCGAACCGCACATTTACCGTTTCCATAACTTTCCCATGGTGAGAGTTATAGACACGATAAGTATGCGAGTTCGAGCCATAACCAAGAAGAAAACCTTCATGTGCCTTTGGTGCAAACTTGGAATTATGATTCATGTCACGAATATAGCAAGGTGCACCAAAAACACGTAAATAAGAAACATTCGGTTTCTTGCCAGTGATAAGCTCATATGAGGTTTTCTTAAGGAATTTGTGAAGATAAACACGATTCACAACATAGCAAGAAGTGTTAATAGCATCAGCCCAGAAATGAATGGGAGTTTTATACTCACTGAGCATTGTTCTCGCCATTTCAATGAGAGTTCTATTCTTTCGTTTAACAACTCCATTCTGTTGGGGAGTGTATGCGGCGGAGAATTCATGAGTGATACCATTTTCATCGAGATAGTCTTCGATATGAGTATTTTTGAACTCAGTGCCATTGTCGCTTCTGACATGCTTAATTCGTACATCATATTCATTTTGAGCCTTCGTAGCGAATCTTTTGAAGATGTCTTGGGTGCAGGTTTTGTCTTCGAGAAAGAATACCCAAGTGTATCGAGAGAAATCATCAACGATAACCAGACCATAATGACTGCCTCCGAAACTTGCATAGTTTTGAGGCCCGAATAAATCCATATGAAGAATTTCCAGTGGTCTTGTTGTGGTCATGACAGTTTTTGACGAATGGTGCTTCTTTGCCAATTTGCCAGCTTCACACGCAGCACAGAGACGATCCTTGTCGAATTTCACATCAGGAATACCATGGAGATGATTTTTCTTCATGAGAGTCTGCAAATTTCTCATACCTGCATGACCAAGTCTTCGGTGCCACAGCCATCCTTCGGTTGCTTTTGCAAGCAAACAAGTTTGGACTGAGGGACCCTTAGAGAAATCCATAATATATAAATCACCTTTTCTATTTCCCTCGAAGACGAAGGAATTGTCAGAGGCCATAAAGGCGATGCATTTGGAGGAAGAAAATAGAACTAGCATGCCTAGATCACAAAGCTTGCCAACTGACATAAGATTGAATCCAAGAGACTGAACAAGTAAAACATCATCAATGTTCTTGTCCTTGTATATAGCAATTTTACCTAACCCAATTACCTTTCCTTTGTTGTTGTCGCCGAAAGTAATATACTTCTGAGATGAAGCAGTTAAGTTGGGGTCGACAAACAACGACTTGTCTCCGGTCATATGACTAGTGCATCCACTATCCATTATCCATTCGGTACACCCGGAGACATAGTCCTTTTCTTTCGAAGCTTTGGCCATGAAGCAGTAGGCAGGAGATTCGTTCTCGCTCGAATGATTCTCGAAGAAGTTCGATGCAGGAGTAGAGGCACATGCTATGCCAGCCATGCCGGAATCAGAATCCTCATCGGATTCATCAACTTCTTCGGAGTTAGATGACTCTTCTTCATCCGAATCCATCTCCTTGCCGATGTACGCCTTGGCCTTGCGAGAGGTATTCTTGCGGTTGGATGAGGACTTGGAAGGATTGCTTGAAGAAGATCTTGACAAGGACTTGGACGAGCTGTCCTTCTTCTTGAAGAACTTCTTCGTTTTCTTCTCATCATCGGAGTCGTAGCTTTTGCTCTTGCCTTTGCCATGGTTGTGTCCTGAATCAAATCTTCCACTAGCTCGGGTTTCAGCTTCCCAGAGAGGGCATTCCAAAATGAAATTTCCAAGCTTTTTGCACTTGAAGCAGGTGTAATCTCCAGTTGGTTTTGATGAAGATTTGGAGACGCCAGAGTTGCTGGATCCTTTCTTCTGAAACTGATTTTTCCTTTGAAGGCGCTGGAATCTTTTCGTGATCAATGCAAGATCCTTGCTGATCCTTTCTAGGTCATCTGAATCTTCGTCAGCATTTCCTTCTGAGGAAGAATCAGCCACAGCCTTGAGAGCATGAATTTTTCGGTGACTTGAGCCATAGAGATCTCTCTTTTCTTCTTCTTGTTCTTCGTGGGTGTTTAGCCTTTCCATGATATCAGCTGAGTCGAGAACTTTGAAATCAGCTCATTCCCGAATCATCAGAACTAGAGTGTCGAACGAACTGTCAAGGGATCGGAGCAGTTTCTTCACAACTTCGTGATCAGTGATGTCTTTGGCGCCGAGACCTTGTAGCTCGTTTGCAATGTCACTCAGACGATCAAAAGTTTGCTGGCAGCTTTCATTTCCGATACGCTTGAACCGATTGAACTTGGCCCGAAGTGTATGAATGCAAGCTTCTTTCTGAGTTGAAACACCCTCGTTTATCTTTTCAAGAATGTCCCACAATTCCTTAGCAGTTTCACACTGACGATAGCGAAGTAATTGAGCACGAGAGAGATGGCCACCAATTTCATCTTTAGCTTGAGCATCCATCTGAATGAGTTTCTTCTCGTGGTCAGTGGGGACCTGGGGCACTTCAACCGCGAATCCATTCTGCACCACATTCCACATATCATCATCAATCGCTCGGAGACGAATCTTCATCTTCTCCTTCAAGAAGGGATAGTCCGTCCCATCAAAGATGGTAATCTTGAGGTGCGACTTGTAGTTCACTGAAGACATACTTAAACTCCAAGGTGGTTAGACCAAAATGAGCAGAGTCAAGGAGTACCTTGCTCTGATACCAATTGTAGGAACGAAGTATGTCTACCAGAGGGGGGGTGAATGGGGTTTTTAAATTTTCTTCGGAAATATCAAAACTCTCGGAACCCAGCAGCGGTGCGAATGAAAACATCGTATAGTGAGCGAATACAAGCTACTGAATGGAAACTAAGAACATGCATCGAGACAAATCACATGGTTGAAATATGTCATACAGCACAGTTCGAATGTAAAGGGGGGTAGCAGAAGTAACCTGTGATGCTCGATGGCGACAAGGTATTTGGTAGACCAGTTCGCCCTTCTGCAAAAGGACTACGTCTGGTTGGAGGGGTTGTGATTTAACACAGAAGATAAACTCTCTTCGCCCTATTCTCCTCGACAATTGGTTCGTCAACCAATGCCGATTACTCGTGGTAGATGCTTGAGGCGATCTCCGAACCTTTATAGACTTCCTCTTCGAGAACCACAATTACTCTTGGTCTCTGAAGAAATTGACACCTAACCGTCTAGAGAGTTCGCAGCTCTCAAGAGTAATAGGCGGAGCGTACTGGACTTAGATTCGAGTGATGCTGAACCACTATCTAATTTTTCGGCTGTGGGGTTTTCTCTTGGTGGATTTTAAACTCAAATCTCTCGAAGAGGGGGTTGCTATGACTCAATAAAGAGAAAAGAAACAACGAAATGAATGCTACGTCTTCACTTCGCCTTCAATCTTCTCGGTAGCAGTCATATTCTTCGGGCGAGCACCGAATCAATTGCTTTGCATCAGCAATTTTTGAGGGGTCACTCTTGTCGTCATAATCTTCGGTGATAACCTTGACTGCTACACAGAGAATATTCTTTGAAGTTTGAACCAAACTCCTCTTGACTCCAGGGACCTGTTACTCTGTGTGTACTAGCAAACACATTAGTCCGTCACTGTTTATGTCAACAATCTCCAAAACATAAGGAGGCAAATTATTGCACCAACACCTCGGCGAGCGCCTGGCGCAGCTTCTCGAGCTCAGTGCTCGCCACCTTTTCCCTCTCCTGAAGGGCATCGCGCTCTTGGTAAACTCCCTTCAGGGTCTCCCCCACCTCCAGGACCCACGCCTGGTCATGGTCCCTAGCCACCTTCTCGGCAGCCAACTCCTCTTCGGCCTTCAAGGCCGCAGCCTTCTACTGCTCGGCCTCCTGCCGAGCTTTTGCCAGCTCGGCCTTGAGTGCCTCAAGCTCTGCCGTAGCAGCTGTCAAGCAAAACAGCTCGGCGTCTAGATTAAATCTTTTAAGAGCATATTTTTTCAAAAAAAAAGTAAAATTGGCACTCTCATAACTTCTTGAAGTTTACCTTGAGACAGGTCGATCTGCTTTTTCATCAGATTGAGGTCCTCTTCGAACCTCTACAGTTTCCTGTTCATGTCCGCAACCTCCTCGGAGGCGGAGTTCGGAGCCGAGGTCGACACCTGCAAACATACACTCACGCCTTAGTCCCTGGTCAGTCCCTTTTTGAAGAACGGCCAGAGCCTTGGGGGCTAATACGTCTCCAACGTATCTATAATTTATAATTGTTCCATGCTATTATAGTATCAATCTTGGATGTTTTATATGCAATTATATGTCATTATATATCATTTTTGGGACTAACCTATTAACCCAGTGCCAAGTGCCAATTGTTGTTTTTTGTTTGTTTTTGTCTTTTCAGAACATCATTATCAAAAAGAGTCCAAACGGAGAAAAAACTTTGGATTAATTTTTTCTGGACCAGAAGGGACCCACGAAGCTTCGGGAGAAGACCAGAAGAGTCACGAGGGAGCGAAAAGCTCGGGAGGCACGCCCTGGGGGTAGGGTGCGCCCCCAGGCTTGTGGGCCCCTCGTGGCACTTCCTGACCTAATTCCAGCGCTATAAATTCCCAAATATTCCCAACATACCGGAGAGACAGAAGAGAAAATCTTTCCGCCGCCGCAAGCCTCTATTCTTCCGTGATCCCATCTGGAGGCCTTTTCCGGTACTCTGCCGGAGGGGGAATCGATCACGGAGGGCTTCTACATCAACCTTGCTGCCCTTCTGATGATGTGTGAGTAGTTTACCATAGACCTATGGGTCCATAGCTAGTAGCTAGATAGCTTCTTCTCTCTCTTTGATCTTCAATACCATGTTCTCCTCGATGCTCTTGGAGTTCTATCCGATGTAATCTTCTTTTGCGGTGTGTTTGTTGGGATCCGATGAATTGTGAGTTTATGATCAGATTATTCATGAGAAATATTTGAGTCTTCTCTGAACTCTTTTATGCATGATTGTTATAGCTATGTATTTCTCTCCGATCTATCGATTTGGTTTACCAACTAGATTGGTTTATCTTGCAATGGGAGAGGTGCTTTGTGATGGGTTCAATCTTGCGGTGCTCAACCCCAGTGACAGAAAGGGACATGACACGTATTTGTATTGTTGCCATTAAGGATATAAAGTTGGGGTTTAATCATATTGCTTGAGTTTACTTTGTCTACATCATGTCATCTTGCTTAATGCGTTACTCTGTTTTATACTTAATACCCTAGATGCATGCTGGATAGCGGTCGATGGGTGGAGTAATAGTAGTAGATGCAGGCAGGAGTCGGTCTACTTGTCTCGGACGTGATGCCTATATACATGATCAGTGCCATGAATCCATCATAATTATTTGCTTTTTCTATCAATTGCCCAAGAGTAATTTTTCTACCCACCGTATGCTATGTGTTCGAGAGAGAAGCCTCTAGTGAAAACTATGGCCCCCGGGTCTACTTTTATCATATATTAAAATCCAAAAATACCTTGCTGCAATTTATTTACCTTTATTTTATTTATTATTTTACTTTATCTATTTATCACTATTAGAATTAATCCTTGCAAATAAGCGCTAAGAGGATTGACAACCCTCTTATTTGCGTTGGGTGCGAGTGTTTGCTTTTGTGTGTGTAGGTGCTGCTAACGAGGTTCTATGTGGTTCTCCTACTGGATTGATAACCTTGGTTCTTAATTGAGGGAAATACTTATCTCTACTGTACTGCATCATCCTCTCCTCTTCGAGGAAATCCCAACGCAGCTCACAAGTAGCAGGAAGAATTTCTGGCGCCGTTGCCGGGGAGACATCACCAAAATCTATCAAGTACCTTCGCACAAACTATCATCCACTTGCATTTATTTTATTTGCCTTTTTATTTGAATTTTCCTCTTATTTTCATCTCCCCCACTTCTAAAACAATTTTACAAAAACACAAAAAAAATTATTTGCTTGCTTGCTTGCCTTGTCAGTATGACTAGTATTACCATCCCTCCTTTGTCTTCGGACTTTGATGTTCTTTACTTCAAACAAAAACAAGGAGAAAATTCAAAAGATGCTTCGTATAGGATAATGGAATCTTATCATGTTTGCACCATAAAAGGGGATATGAAAATTTTGTTGCGAAACTTTTATGTAGGGCTAACTATGCCAAATAGACAACTTTTGGATTTTGCTACTAAAGGAAATTTCATTGATAGTGATCCTAATACTGCTTATGAACTAATAGAAGGAATAGTGGGAACTCCACCCTTGCAAAAAGGATCTAATTATACTCAATAAGGGATTCAAATTTTGGAAAAACTAGGTGACATACAAATTTTTTTGGTTGAGTTACAAAAGTCTAATGAGCCTCTTAAAAACGTTAGTGGCAATCTCAATCGCATGAATAATCTCCTTACTATATGCAACAAAAGGCTAGATACTTTAGATAATAGAATTGCCTTATTTTCTAAAAGCAATGGGAAGTGCAAGGAGCCTCCCGGTTTCGATAACAACCCACCTAAATTAGCAAAAACTAAGGATGATAACACTTGAAACTATGCATTATGCCTAACTAGGGGCATAAAACAATAGCGCTTGTTGGGAGGCAACCCAATAAATAAAATAAATTTTTGTTTTACTTTCTATTCTTGTGTGTTTACACAATTATAGCCTCTGTTATGATTGTGTTTTTTATGTTTTAGTTAGTGTTTGTGCCAAGTAATGCCTTTGGGATGATTTGGAAGATAGTATGATTGATGCTGTTTGAAAACAGGAACTTTTGCGTCCAGTAATGGAATTTTGATTTTTTTGCTGGAGATGATAAAACTATGGATTATTTACATAGTATTGGAATATGAATTTCCCACGTTGTCCTAATTTTTAAGAATTTTTGGAGTTACATAAGTATGACGTTAATTCAGATCTTTACAAACTGTTCTGTTTTAGACAGATTCTGTTTTTGTAGCATAGTTTGCTTATTTTGATGAATCTATGGATCGTATTGGGGGGTATGAGTCATGGAGAAGTTGGAATACAGTAGAATTATGCCAATATTAAATATGAATCAATTTACAACAGAACCTAAAGTTTAAGATTTATTTGTTATACTAACGGATCTCACGAGATTTCTGTTGAGTTTTGTGTGATGATGTTTTGAAGTTTTGGGTGAGACTACGATGGATAAAGGAATAAGGAGTGGCAAGAGCCTAAGCTTGGGGATGCCCAAGGCACCCCAAGGTAATATTCAAGGAAGACTCAAGCATCTAAGCTTGGGGATGCCCCGGATGGCATCCCCTCTTTCGTCTACAATCTATCGGTAACTCACTTAGAGCTATATTTTTATTCATCACATGATATGTGTTTTACTTGGAGCATCTTGTGCTATAGTTTGTTTGATTTTTAGTTTGTCACAATCATCTTTGCTGAACACACCTTTTTGAGAGGGACACACATTATTCGTGATTTGTTAGAATACTCTATGTGCTTCACATATATCTTTTGAGCTAGGCAGTTGCTCTAGTGCTTCACTTATATCTTTTAGAGCATGGTGGTGGTTATATTTTAAAGAAATAGTTGCACTCTCATGCTTCACTTATATCTTTTTTGAGAGTCTAATGAATAAGCAATGGTAAAATGCACGGGTTATGAAATTGGTCCTAATATGATAGGTATTCAAGAGGGATATAATAAAAACTTTCATGTAGATCACTGAATATGATAAGTTTGATTCCTTGCAATAGTTTTGTGATATTAAGATGGTAATATGTGGGAGGTGCTAGTAGATAATTGTGGTTTAGTAAGAATATTGGTGATAAGGTTTGTGATTCCCGAAGCATGCACGTATGGTCTGTCGTTATGCTAAGACGTTGGAGCATGATTTATTATTGATTGTCTACCTTATGAGCGGCGGTCGGGGACGAGCGATGGTCTTTTCCTACCAATCTACACCCCTAGGGGCATGCGTAGTAGTACTTTGCTTCGAGGGCTAATAAACTTTTGCAATAAGTATGTGAGTTCTTTATGACTAATGTGAGTCCATGGATTGTACGCACTCTCACCTTTCCGCAATTTGCTAGCCTCTTCGGTACCGTGCATTGCCCTTTCTCACATCGAGAGTCGGTGCAAACTTCGTCGTTGCATCCAAACCCCCGTGATATGATACGCTCTATCACACATAAGCCTCCTTATATCTTCCTCAAAACAGCCACCATACCTACCTATTATGGCATTTCCATAGCCATTCTGAGATATATTGCCATGCAACTTCCACCGTTCGTTTTATATGACACACATCATCATTGTCATATTGCTTTGCAAGATCATATAGCTGACATAGTATTTGTGGCTCAGCCACCGTTCATCATTTTTTATAAATTTTATGCTAGTATCATTGCACATCCTGGTACACCGCCAGAGGCATTCATATAAAGTCATATTTGTTCTAGTTTCGAGTTGTAATTTTTTGAGTTGTAAGTAAATAGAAGTATGATGATCATCATTATTAGAGCATTGTCCCAGTGAGGAAATAAAAGAAGAAAAAAGAGAGGCCAAAAACAGCCCACGAAAAAAGAGAAAAAGAGAGAAGGGGCAGTGTTACTATCCTTTTCCATGCTTGTGCTTCAAAGTAGCACCATGTTTTTCATATAGAGAGTCTCCTGTTTTGTCACTTCCATATACTAGTGGGAATTTTTCATTATTGAACTTGGCTTGTATATTCTGATGATGGGCTTCCTCAAATGCCCGAGGTCTTCATGAGCAAGCAAGTTGGATGCACACCCACTTAGTTTTCATGTTGAGCTTTCATACACTTATAGCTCTTAGTGCATCCGTTGCATGGCAATCCCTAATCCTCGCATTGACATCAATTGATGGGCATCTCCATAGCCCGTTGATTAGCCGCATCGATGCGAGACTATCTTCTTATTTTTGACTTCCCCTTATTAATCTCTATCACCATATTCTATTCCACCCATAGTGCTATATCCATGGCTTGCGCTCATGTATTGCGTGGGGGTTGAAAAAGCTGAAGCGCGTTAAAAAGTATGAACCAATTGCTTGGCTTGTCATCGGGGTAGTGCATGATAAATACTTTGTGTTAAGAAGATGGAGCATGATAGGATTATATGATTTTGTAGGGATAACTTTCTTTAGCATTTTTATTTTGAAAGACATGATTGTTTGTTAGTATGCCTGAGTATTGATGTCTTTATATAAAATTATAGACTATTGCTTTGAATCATTCAGATCTTATTATTCATACTGTAAGAGAGATTACATGATGAAACATGTTAGGTAGCATTCCACATCAAAAATTCTGTTTTTATCATGTACCTACTCGAGGATGAGCAGGCATTAAGCTTGGGGATGCTTGATACGTCTCCAACGTATCTATAATTTTTTTATTGTTCCATGCTATTGTAGTATTAATCTTGGATGTTTTATATGCAATTATATGCCATTATATATCATTTTTTGGGACTAACCTATTAAGCAAGTGCCCAGTGCTAGTTGCTGTTTTTTGCTTGTTTTTGTCTTTTCAGAAAATCATTATCAAAAAGAGTCCAAATGGAGAAAAAACTTTGTATTAATTTTTTCTGGACCAGAAGGGACCCACGAAGCTTCGGGAGAAGACCAGAAGAGTCACGAGGGAGCAACAAGCTCGGGAGGCGCGCCGTGAGGGGTAGGGCGCGCCCCCAGGCTTGTGGGCCCCTCGTGGCACTTCCTGGCCTAATTCTAGTGCTATAAATTCCCAAATATTCCCAATATACCAGAGAGACAGAAGAGAAAACCTTTCTGCCACCGCAAGCCTCTGTTCTTCCGCTATCCCATCAGGAAGCCTTTTCCGGTACTCTGCCAGAGGGGGAATCGATCACGGAGGGCTTCTACATCAACCTTACTGCCCTTCCGATGATGTGTGAGTAGTTTACCACAGACCTATGGGTCCATAGCTAGTAGCTAGATGGCTTCTGCTCTCTCTTTGATCTTCAATACCATGTCCTCCTCGATGCTCTTGGAGTTCTATCCGATGTAATCTTCTTTTGCGGTGTGTTTGTTGGGATCCGATGAATTGTAAGTTTATGATCAGATTATTCATGAGAAATATTTGAGTCTTCTCTAAAATCTTTTATGCATGATTGTTATAGCTTTGTATTTCTCTCCGATCTATCGATTTGGTTTGGCCAACTAGATTGGTTTATCTTGCAATGGGAGAGGTGCTTTGTGATGGGTTCAATCTTGCGGTGCTCAATCCTAGTGACAGAAAGGGACATGACGCGTATTTGTATTGTTGCCATTAAGGATAAAAAGATGGGGTTTAATCATATTGCTTGAGTTTACTTTGTCTACATCATGTCATCTTGCTTAAGGTGTTACTTTGTTTTATACTTAATACCCTAGATGCATGCTGGATAGCGGTCGATGGGTGGAGTAATAGTAGTAGATGCAGGCAGGAGTTGATCTACTTGTCTCGGGCGTGATGCCTATATACATGATCATTGCCATGAATCCGTCATAATTATTTGCTTTTCTATCAATTGCCCAACAGTAATTTGTCTACCCACCGTATGCTATGTGTTCGAGAGAGAAGCCTCTATTGAAAACTATGGCCCCCGGGTCTACTTTTATCATATATTAAAATCCAAAAATACCTTGCTGCAATTTATTTACCTTTATTTTATTTAGTATTTTACTTTATCTATTTATCACTATCAGAATTAATCTTTGCAAATAACCGCTATGAGGATTGACAACCCTCTTATTTGCGTTGGGTGCAAGTGTTTACTTTTGTGTGTGTAGGTGCTGCTAACGAGGTTCTGTGTGGTTCTCCTACTGGATTGATAACCTTGGTTCTTAACTGAGGGAAATAGTTATCTCTACTGTACTGCATCATCCTCTCCTCTTCGAGGAAATCCCAACGCAGCTCACAAGTAGCAGGGGCTACTGGATTAGCACCCAAAACGTACTCACGCATCGACCCCAAGGCCAGTTTTTTCAAACTAGCTTTGGGCTCGGGGGCTACTTGCTGGCTATGCTCCTGCAAATGCCATGCTAGGCAACAAGTCTTCGGAGAAAAGCCCGCTACTGCAAGAAATCATAAGACTCGAACATTATTCGTAATATAAAAAGCGTACCTCGAAGATCCTCACGAGGCCCTTGAAGACCTCGCGCAGTCCGGCATCTGCAGACCGGAAGCCTTGTAGCGTTGCACCAATCAAGGCACGGTGCTCTTCTGCGATGGAGGAGCCCATTAAGGCTACCTCCATCTCCTCGGGCCACCCTATGCTAACCCGCTCTGTGGCGAGAGGCGGGGGTGGAGCAGCCTCTGAACCCACCACCGAAGTGCTGGGGACGAGGGTCTCCGGCTGTGGCGCATGCACCGGAGACTGTTTGGGCTGGGCCGAGTCCTGGCCCAACCATTCCTTGGGGACCTCGGTGATCGGGTCCCCTTGGCCTTATGCGGCCGAGGTGTCAACCTCGGCCATGACGACCGGTACCCCAGCCCCCGATGTGTTGACTGGAGGGGCCGGACCGGATGACGCCTCCCCTAACCCCTCGAGGACCGAGGAAGCCTTGGCGGGGTCCGGGTCCCCACTGTCCGACGGGGGCATACCGCCCGAAGTATCACCGCTGAGGCGGGTCCCGGGCGGGCTGGCGAAAAATCCTTTATAAGCCTCATGTGAGGAATAGACTTTCAAAGTCTAAATTGAGTCGTGATTACATACCTCTGGGGCACCGGGTTTTTCCTCCCTAGGGCGAGGAGGTCCTCGTCTGACTCATCGGGGAAGCTAGGCTTCTCCGGTAGGACCAGATCGGCGGAGGCCTTGCGCGGCCTCTTCAGCCTCGCCTCCTCTTCGGCACCCTCGGACGCCGCCCTTTTCCCTTTAGGGGAAGATTGCCCTTCCGCCACGTCTCCCTCCTCTTCTTCGTGGGTGGAGGAGGCGTGGGTCTCCTCGGACCGAGTGACCGAGGTCTCCCGAGCTTGGAGACCCGCTCTGCCCCTCGGAGGTTTGGACTGCTTGGGGATCACCACATGTGGCTCCTCGGTTAAGAGGGCCACAAGCAGGGGAGTCATCTCCCCCTCGGGCTGCAGTGCCGGGCACAGCATTTGCTGCGCCTTGGGGATCCACTTCTGCAAATGTTTGATTGACTGGTTAGCCAAAATTTGTGAGGTACCAGGGAACACGGAGTGTAAAACTAAGTGTGGAGATTTACCTCGGGGGCATCGTGGTCAGCTTCGAAGCCGAGGTCGCTCCCGGCCTCAGGAAAACCGTCCTTGGACGGCTTGAACAACAGCTTCCAAATCCCAGCTGGGTTGCAGTGGAAGAAGTGGTGGATGGGCACCACGTCCTCGGGCTTGTACACCCACATCGGGGTAGCCTGAGATTGAAGCGGCAGGATGCGGCGGTGGAGCATGATGTTCACCACGTCCGCCAGCTTGATGTCCCTCTGTTTGATCTAGAACTCGATCTTCTAGATCAACACCTTCACCTCGGCCGGGTTCCCCCAGTCCACGCCCTCCCTCTTCCAGGATACGAGCTTCTTCGGAGGACCGGCAGAGAACTCGACCCTGGCCTGGCCAGCAGCGAGCGGCTCGGTGATGTAGAACCACTCGCGCTACCACTCCTTAACCGTCTCAATGAAGGTGCCTTTGAACCAGACCGCCCTCTGGTTCTTGCTGATCATCGCGCCCCCGCACTCAGAGAGCTTGGAGTCGCTGGACCTCGGCTTGATGCCAAAGATCTTCAGACATAACCCGAAGTGCGGCTCGATGCGGAGGAAGGCCTCGCAGACGGTGATGAAGGAGGCAAGGTGGAGGATGGAATTCAGGGCTAGATGGTGAAAATCTAGCCCGTAGTAGAACATGATCCCGTGCACAAAAGGGTGCAGCGGGAACCCCAGGCCTCTAATGAGGTGGGGGACGAAGACAACCCTCTCCCCAGCGTCAGGAGTGGGTATGCGTTGCTTCAGAGCCGGCACGCGAGTGCGGACCTCCGCGGGATGATACGTCCATTTTGCATCATGTTTTACTACTGTTATTTATAGTGTTTTTAATCAATATAACACTTTGTGGAGCTATTCTAATGCCTTTTCTCTCTAAATATGCAAGATTCACACAAGGAGGGAGAATACCGGCAGCTGGAATTCTGGACCTAAAAAAAGCTCTGTCAAGATACCTATTCTCCACAACTCCAAATGAGATGAAATTTTCTGGAGAATTATTTTGGAATATATAAAAAATATTGGAAGCAAAAAGTACCAGAGGGGGCCACCCAGGTGCCCACGAGGCACCAGGGCGCGCCACTCCCCCCCTCCCCCAGGCGCGCCCTGGTACCTCGTGGGGCCCCTGGCCCACTTCTGGCCCCCATTTTAGGTATATAAGTGCATTTGACCTAAAAAAATATAGAGAAGACTTTCGGGACGGTGTGCCGCCGTCTCGAGGCGGAACTTTGGCAGGAGCACTTTTGCTCTCTGGCGGAGAGATTCTGCCGGGGATACTTCCCTCCGGGAGGGGGAAATCGTCGCCATTGACACCACCAGCGACCCTCTCATCGTGGGAGGGCTAATCTTCATCAACATCTTCACCAGCACCATCTCATCTCAAACCCTATTTCATCTCTTGTGTTCAATCTTTGTCTCAAAACCTCAGATTGGTACCTGTGGGTTGCTAGTAGTGTTGATTACATTTTGTAGTTGATGCTTGTTGGTTTACTTGGTGGAAGATTATATGTTCAGATCTATTATGCAATTCAATATCCTACTGGTCATGAACATGTTGATGATGTGTGATTAGTTACTTTTGTTCTTGAGGACATGGGAGAAGTCTTGTCATAAGTAATCATGTGAATTTGGTATTCGTTCGATATTTTGATGATGTGTATGTTGTGATTCCTTTAGTGGTGTCGTGTGAACGTCGACTACGTGACACTTCACCATATTTGGGCCTAAGGGAATGCATTGTGGAGTAGTAATTAGATGATGGGTTGCTAGAGTGACAGAAGCTTAAACCCAAGTTTATGCGCTATTCCGTAAGGGGCTGATTTGGATCCACATGTTTAATGCTATGGTTAGAGTAATCTTAATTCTTCTTTCGTAGTTGCGGATGCTTGCGAGAGGGGATAATCATAAGTGGGAGGTTTGTCCAAGTAAGGGCAGCACCCAAGCACCGGTCCACCCACATATCAAATTATCAAAGTAGCGAACGCGAATCAAACAAACATGATGAAAGTGACTAGATGAAATTCCCATGTGTCCTCGAGAACGCTTTACTTATTATAAGAGAGCGTTCCGGCCTGTCCTTTGCTACAAAAAGGATTGGGCTATATTGCTGCACTCTTTGTTACTATTGTTACTTGTCACTCGTTACAAATTATCTTGCTATCAAACTACCTGTTACCGATAATTTCAGTGCTTGCAGAAAACACCTTGCTGAAAACCGCTTGTCATTTCCTTCTGCTCCTCGTTGGGTTCGACACTCTTACTTATCGAAAGGACTACGATTGATCCCCTATACTTGTGGGTCATCAAGACTCTTTTCTGGCACCGTTGCCGGGGAGTGAAGCGCCTTTGGTGAGTGAAATTTGGTAAGGAAACATTTATATTACGTGCTGAAATTTATTGTCACTTGTCGCTATGGAAAGTAATCCTTTGAGGGGTTTGTTCGGGGTATCTTCACCTCGACCGGAAACACAAATAGTTGCCCCTAAAACTACTGCACCTATTGAAAAAGATATTGAATATGAAATTCCTCCGGGCATGTTAGAGAAATTGCTAGCTAATCCTAATGCAGGAGATGGAACGGTACATCCTGATATGCACTTGATCTATGTGGATGAAATTTGTGGATTGTTTAAGCTTGCAGGTATAACCAGAGATGGACTTAAGAAGAAAGTATTCCCTTTATCTTTGGAGGGAAAAGCATTAATATGGTATAGGCTATGTGATGATACTGATACATGGGACTGGAACCGCTTGAAACTAGAATTCCATCAGAAATTTTATCCTATGCATTTGGTTCATCGTGATCGGAATTATATATATAATTTTTGGCCTCGTGAAGGAGAAAGCATCGCTCAAGCTTGGGGGAGGCTTAAGTATATGTTGCATACATGCCCCAATCATGACCTCTCAAGAAAAATTATCTTACAAAATTTTTATGCTCGGCTTTCTCATGATAATCAAACTATGCTCGATTCTTCTTCGACTGGCTCCTTTATGAAGAAAACTATTGAATTCAGATGGGATCTTTTGGAAAGAATTAAATGCAACTCTGAAGATTGGGAACTCGACAAAGGTAATGAGTCAGGTATAATACTTGAGTTCGATTGTGTTAAATCTTTTATGGCCACCGATGCTTTTCATAAGTTTAGCACTAAATATGGACTTGACTCTGAGATAGTAGCCTCCTTTTGTGAATCCTTTGCTACTCATGTTGATCTCCCTAAGGAGAAGTGGTTTAAATATCATCCCCCTATTAAAGAAAAGATAGAGGAACCTGCTAGTGTAAAAGAAGAAACAATTGTTTACCATGTTGATCCAGTTGTGCCTACCGCTTATATTGAGAAACCACCTTTTCCTCTTAGGATTAAGGAACATGCTAAAGTTTCAATTGTGGTTAACAAAAGTCATAATAGAGCACCTAGACCCACTGAACAAATTAAAGTTGAACCTAATGTTGCTATGGTTAAAGATCTCTTGGTTGATAATATAGATGGGCATGTTATTTACTTCTGCGATGAAGCAGCTAGAATTGCTAAACCTGATTCTAAAGATAAAAACAAACCCGTTGTGGGCATGCCTGTTGTCTCGGTTAAAATAGGAGATCATTGCTATCATGGCTTATGTGATTTGGGTGCTAGTGTGAGTGCCATTCCTTTTACTTTATATCAAGAAATTATGAATGATATTGCACCTGCTGAATTAGAGGATATTGATGTTACTATTAAACTTGCAAACAGAGATACCATTACACCACTTGGGATTGTTAGAGATGTTGAAGTCTTGTGTGGAAAAATAAAATACCCTACTTATTTTCTAGTCGTTGGTTCTCCACAAGATGATTTTTGTCCCATTATATTTGGTAGACCTTTCTTGAACACGGTTAATGCTAAGATTGATTGCACTAAAGAAATTGTCAGTGTTGATTTTGGTGGTA
This sequence comes from Elymus sibiricus, assembly GCA_039707655.1. Taxonomy (NCBI): domain Eukaryota; kingdom Viridiplantae; phylum Streptophyta; class Magnoliopsida; order Poales; family Poaceae; genus Elymus; species Elymus sibiricus. Next base: position 67,414,096 of record CM077672.1, read on the forward strand.
TGTCTCATGAGTTTAATTTCTCTAAATTTCGTAGACAACCTCATGATAAAGAATTGCCTAGTAAAGATGAAATCATTGGTCTTGCTTCTATTGCCGTACCTCCTACTGATCCGTTAGAACAATATTTGCTAGACCATGAGAATGATATGCATATGCATGAAAGAAATGAAATTGATAAGATGTTCTTTGATCAACCACCTATCCTTAAACATAATTTTCCTGTTGAAACTCTTGGAGGTCCTCCTCCACCTAAAGGTGATCCTGTGTTTGAATTGAAGCAATTGCCTGATACATTGAAATATGCTTATCTAGATGAAAAGAAGATATATCCTGTTATTATTAGTGCTAACCTTTCAGCGCATGAAGAAAAGAGATTGCTGAAAACTCTAAGGAAGCACCGAGCTGCTATTGGATATACTCTTGATGATTTTAAGGGCATTAGTCCCACTCTATGTCAGCACAAAATTAATATGGAGCCTGATGCTAAACCAGTTGTCGACCACCAACGTCGATTAAATCCTAAGATGAAGGAGGTGGTAAGAACTGAAATATTAAAACTTCTGGAAGCAGGTATAATCTATCCCATAGCTGATAGTAGATGGGTAAGTCCCGTTCATTGTGTCCCTAAGAAATGGGGTATTACCGTTGTTCCTAATGATAAAAATGAACTCATTCCACAAAGAATTGTGACTGGTTATAGGATGGTAATTGATTTTAGAAAATTAAATAAAGCTACTAGAAAAGATCATTACCCCTTACCTTTTATTGATCAAATGTTAGAAAGATTGTCCAAGCATACACACTTTTGTTTCCTAGATGGTTATTCTGGTTTTTCTCAAATACCCGTATCACAGCCCGATCAAGAGAAAACCACCTTCACTTGTCCTTTCGGAACTTATGCTTATAGACGTATGCCTTTTGGTTTATGCAATGCACCTGCTACCTTTCAAAGATGTATGATTGCTATATTCTCTGACTTTTGTGAAAAGATTGTTGAGGTTTTCATGGATGATTTTTCCGTTTACGGAACTTCTTTTGATGATTGCTTAAGCAACCTTGATCGAGTTTTGCAGAGATGTGAAGAAACTAATCTTGTCTTGAATTGGGAGAAGTGCCACTTTATGGTGAATGAAGGTATTGTCTTGGGTCATAAAATTTCTGAGAGAGGTATTGAAGTTGATAAAGCTAAGGTTGATGCTATTGAGAAAATGCCATGTCCTAAAGAAATTAAAGGTATAAGAAGTTTCCTTGGTCATGCTGGTTTCTATAGGAGATTTATTAAAGACTTCTCTAAAATTTCTAGGCCTCTTACCAATCTTTTGCAAAAAGATGTTCCGTTTGTTTTTGATGATGATTGTCTAGAAGCCTTTGAAACACTTAAGAAAGCCTTAACCACTGCACCCATTGTTCAACCACCTGACTAGAACTTGCCTTTTAAAATTATGTGTGATGCTAGTGATTATGCTGTTGGTGCTGTTCTAGGACAAAGAGTTGATAAGAAATTAAATGTTATTCATTATGCTAGTAAAACTCTAGACAGTGCCCAAAGAAATTATGCTACTACTGAAAAGGAATTTTTAGCAGTTGTGTTTGCATGTGATAAATTCAGATCTTATATAGTTGATTCGAAAGTAACTGTTCACACCGATCATGCTGCTATTAAATATCTTATGGAAAAGAAAGATGCTAAACCTAGACTCATTAGGTGGGTTTTATTGCTACAAGAATTTGACTTGCACATTATTGATAGAAAGGGAGCTGAGAATCCCGTAGCAGATAATTTGTCTAGAATAGAAAATGTTCTTGATGACCCATTACCTATTAATGATGATTTTCCTGATGAACAATTAGCTGTCATAAATGCTTCTCATAATACTCCTTGGTATGCAGACTATGCTAATTACATTGTTGCTAAATATATACCACCCAGTTTTACATACCAACAAAAGAAAAAGTTCTTCTTTGATTTAAGACATTACTTCTGGGATGACCCACATCTTTATAAAGAAGGAGTAGATGGTATTATTAGACGTTGTATACCTGAGCATGAACAGGAACAAATCCTACGGAAGTGTCACTCCGAAGCTTACAGAGGACACCATGCGGGAGACAGAACTGCACACAAGGTATTACAATCTGGTTTTTATTGGCCTACTCTTTTCAAGGATGCTCGTAAGTTTGTCTCCTCTTGTGACGAATGTCAAAGAATTGGTAATGTTGGTAGACGTCAGGAAATGCCTATGAATTATTCACTTGCTGTTGAACCATTTGATGTTTGGGGATTTGATTATATGGGACCTTTTCCTAAATCCAATGGGTATACTCATATTTTAGTTGCTGTTGATTACGTTACTAAGTGGGTAGAAGCTATTCCAACTAGTAGTGTTGATCATAACACTTCTATTAAAATGCTTAAAGATGTTATTTTCCCAAGGTTTGGAGTCCCTAGATATTTAATAACTAATGGTGGTTCACATTTTATTCATGGTGCATTCCGTAAATTGCTTGCTAAATATGATGTCAACCACAGAATTGCATCACCCTATCATCCTCAAACTAGTGGTCAAGTTGAATTGAACAATAGAGAAATAAAATTAATTTTGCAGAAAACCGTCAATAGATCTAGAAAGAATTGGTCTAAGAAACTTGACGATGCACTGTGGGCTTATAGAACTGCTTATAAAAATCCTATGGGTATGTCTTGTTATAAAATGGTTTATGGAAAAGCATGTCATTTACCTCTTGAGTTAGAACATAAAGCATATTGGGCAATTAAAGAATTAAATTATGATTTCAAACTTGCCGGTGAGAAGAGGTTATTTGACATTAGCTCATTAGATGAATGGAGAACCCAAGCTTATGAAAATGCCAAATTGTTTAAAGAAAAAGTTAAAAGATGGCATGATAGAAGAATTCAGAAACGGGAATTTAAAGTAGGTGAGCAAGTTCTATTGTACAATTCTCGTTTAAGATTCTTTGCAGGAAAACTTCTCTCTAAATGGGAAGGACCGTATATTATCGAAGAAGTTTATCGCTTCGGAGCCATCAAAATAAATAACTCCGAAGGCACTAATCCGAGAGTGGTGAATGGGCAAAGAATTAAACATTATATTTCAGGTACCCCTATTAATGTTGAAATTAATATTATTGAAACAATTACACCGGAAGAATACATAAGAGAGACCTTCCGGAACACTCCAGAACCCTGAAAAGGAAGAGGTATGTGATACGGTAAGTAAACCGACTCCAAAAATTCCATAAAAATATTTTCTGTTAGTTTTGGAATATTTAAAAAATACAAAAATAAGAAACAGCCGAGGGGACCCACCTGGTGCCCACGAGGCACCAGGGCGCGCCACCCCCCCCAGGCGCGCCCTGGTGGCTCGTGGGCCCCACGTGTGCCTTCCCGACTCCGTTTTTCTTTTGGATTACTTGTTTTGCAAGATAAAAAATCTATATATAGACTTCCAGATGTTTTGACCACCGTATCGCAGAAATCTCCTCTGTTCTTGTTTCGTGCTATTTTTCTGACAGATCTAGATCGCTATGACTTCACCAAGCTCTTCCAAAGACAAGTTCTACGAGAAGGTCATTGATACGTCTCCAACGTATCTATAATTTATGAAGTATTCATGCCATATTTATAACAATTCTATATGGTTTTGGTATGATTTGATTAGAACTAACCCGGACTGACGCTGTTTTCAGCAGAACTACCGTGGTGTTGTTTTTTGTGCAGAAATGAAAGTTTTCCAAATGAGCTGAAACTTTTTGGAGATTTTTTATTGGACAAATAAAAAATATTGGCACCAAGACCCATTGGAGGGGGGCCACCCAGTGCCCATGAGGCACCAGGGCACGCCACCCCCCCCCAGGCGCGCCCTGGTACCTTGTGGGGCCCACGTGGCTCCGTTTCGCGTGATTCCAACGCTGAAAAATCATATATATTCAGAAACCCCCGAAAGTTAACCTAGATGAGTTTTTACGCCGCCGCAAGCCTCTGTACCAGAGAGATCCCATCTACAGCCCTTTTTCGGCACCCTGCTGGAGGGAGGGAAGGCATCACCGGAGGCCATCTTCATCATCCCGGCGGTCTCCATGACGAGGAGGGAGTAGTTCACCCTCGGGGCACAGGGTTTGTACCAATAGCTATGTGTTTGATCTCTCTCTCTCGTGTTCTTGAGATGGCACGATCTTGATGTATCGCGAGCTTTGTTAATATAGATGAATCATATGGAGTTTTCCCCTCTCTATCTTCTTGTGATGAATTGAGTTTTCCCTTTGAAGTTTTCTTATCGGATTGAGTCTTTAAGGATTTGAGAACACTTGATGTATGTTTTGCATATGGATATCTGTGGTGACAATGGGATATTCACTTGAGTCACTTGATGTATGTTTTGGTGATCAACTTGCGGGTTCCGTGACCTTGGGGATTTATGCATAAGTGTTGGCACACGTTTTCGTCTTGACTTTCCGGTAGAAACTTTGGGGCACTCTTTGAAGTTCTTTGTGTTGGTTTGAATAGATGAATCTGAGATTGTGTGATGCACATCGTATAATCAAACCCGCGGGTACTCGTGGTGACATTGGAGTGCCTAGGTGACATTAGGGTTTTGGTTGATGTGTATCTTAAGGTGTTATTCTAGTACGATCTCTAGGGCTGTTCGTGACAATTAATGGGGATGTCTCATAAGATTGATCGGGAAGGATAACTTTGAGGTGGTTTCGTACCCTACAACAATTTCTTCGTTTGTTCTCCGCTATTTGTGACTTTGGAGTGAACTCTTTGTCGCACGTGAGGGATTTACATATGATTCAACTATGTCAACAATGTTGGGAGATCGCACTAGTGAAAGTATGAACCCTAGGCCTTGTTTCTAAGCATTGCAATACCGTTTTTATGCCCATTTACTATTTGCTACCTTGCTGTTTTTATATTTTCAGATTACAAAAACCTATATCTACTATCCATACTACACTTTTATCACCATCTCTTTGCCGAACTAGTGCACCTATACAATTTACCATTGTATTGGGTGTGTTGGGGACACAAGAGATTTCTTGTATTTGGTTGCAGGGTTGTTTGAGAGATACCATCTTCAAGCTACGCCTCCCACGGATTGATAAACCTTAGGTCATCCACTTGAGGGAAAATTGCTACTGTCCTACAAAACTCTGCGCTTGGAGGCCCAACACGAGTCTACAAGAATAAGTTGTGTAGTAGACATCAGTCATCAATCCTTACCTTCCGGAGGTGATGAAACACCCTCAAGCCATTGAGATGCGTGAGGGGGTGCTTCACATCCGGGATGTTCAAGGACCCAAGAAGACCGGGAGCGTGGAATCCAGGCTCGAGGCGGTGGAGCAGGAGATCTTCAAGTGCCAAGGGATGGTGGAACGTGGACTCAGCGCCAATCACTCCATGATCACGGAGTTCACCCGTGATCGCAAGGTGGATGACCGATCAATTGGGGACATCATCTTCAAGCTCAATGAACGAATTGATTACCTCCAAGGCCAAATCTATGATCTCCAAAATCAGAATTTTGAATATGAGGCAAGATTCAAAGGTATGAGTTTAGCTGCAAATTTCAGGACTCCGGAGACTCTTTCATCTTCCTATGATGGGGCACCTATGCCATGGAAGCCGGAGGACAAGCCCATCACTTCATCACCACCATCATCACCGAAGAAGGACACTTGAGCACATGGGTATGGGCACTGCCCTTGGCTTGTGCCAAGCTTGGGGGAGGTGCCCCGGTATCGTATCACCATCACTTTTATTATCTTTACCTACTTTTAGTTCGATCCTTAGTTATTTCGTGATCTAGTTGAATAAAAGTTTAGCATGATCTATTTTCGAGTGTTAGTTTCGTGATCCATCCATCTATGTAATCGAGTTGAGAGCTATATAATAAAGAGTAGTTTGAGCTTGTGTTTCTTTACTTTCATGTTTCAATCATAGCAATGAAAATAAATAAATAAAAAGATCATAGGCTAATCTTATGGAAAGTAATGACATTACATAAAGAAAAGTATAAGTGGTAAAATTTATTAGAGGATAACAAACATAGTATTAGTCAATGATGCAATTCATGAAAGAATTAATAAGGGAAGAGAAGATTCACATGCAAATATACTATCTTGGACATCTTTTATGATTGTGAGCCCCCATTAAGTATTTTATGTCAAATTGTTGACGTTGGACAACGAAGACAACATAATGAGTTATGTTTGTTCATATTCACATAGAAGTTATATTGTTATAGATCCTCCAACATGTGGTGCTTGCCCAATATCTTTGCTAGCCAAAAATTCGCACTAAGTCGAGATACTACTTGTGCATCCAAAACCCTTAAAACCAGTTTCATGTCATGAGAGTCCACTATATCTACCTATGGATTGAATAAGATCCTTCAAGTAAGTTGTCATCGGTGCAAAAAGCAATAAAAATTGCCTCTAAATATGTCTGAACTTTTATTGTAAGGGAAATAAGCGTTGTACGAACTTGTGATGGTAAAGAAATAAAAGCGACGGACTGCATAATAAAGGTTGCTATCACAAGGGGCAATATAACGTGATGTTCCTTTGCATTAAGAGCTCTTGCATCCAAAAACAAAAAGCGCATGACAACCTCTGCTTCCCTCTGCGAAGGGCCTATCCTTTACTTTTATGTATTTACTTTTTATGCAAGAGTCAATAGTGTTCTCCTCTATTTCCTTTTTATTTTTCTCTTTTGCAAGCATCATGTGGTGGGGAAAGATCTAGGCACATATATCCAGTTGGATATAAGTGATCATGAGTTATTATTGTTGACATCACCCTTGAGGTGAATAAGTTGGGAGGCAGAACTATAAGCCCCTATCTTTCTATGTGTCTGGCTGAAACTTTTGCTCCATATATATGTCGTGAGTGTTAGCAATCATAGAAGACTAAATGATGGTTGAGTATGTGGACTTGCTAAATAGCTCCTACATGTGACCCTTCCTGAAAATATGATGAATTGTAATTGCATTGTTGACTAAGAACATAGTTTGTTAGTTTTCAAGAAAGTTTATGCCTTATACTTCACTGTTGTGGTGAATTGTTACTTGCTCATGAGAAGTTTATGATAATAAATATTGCTGCTATGATAATAAATATCACTGTTATAATAATGATCATGATGCTTCTATGTCCGTATTTTGTATTTATCGACACCTCTCTCTCTAAACATGTGGACATGATTATCGATATCGGCTTTCGCTTGAGGACAAGCGAGGTCTAAGCTTGGGGGAGTTGATACGTCCATTTTGCATCATGTTTTACTACTATTATTTATAGTGTTTTTAATCAATATAAAACTTTGTGGAGCTATTCTAATGCCTTTTCTCTCTAAATATGCAAGATTCACACAAGGAGGGAGAATACCGGCAGCTGGAATTCTGGACCTAAAAAAAGCTCTATCAAGATACCTATTCTCCACAACTCCAAATGAGATTAAATTTTCTGGAGAATTATTTTGGAATATATAAAAAATATTGGAAGCAAAAAGTACCAGAGGGGGCCACCGAGGTGCCCACGAGGCACCAGGGCGCGCCACCCCCCCAGGCGCGCCCTGGTACCTCGTGGGGCCCGTGCCCACTTCTGGCCCCCATTTTCTGGTATATAAGTGCATTTGACCTAAAAAAATATAGATAAGACTTTCGGGATGGTGTGCCGCCGTCTCGAGGCGGAACTTGGGCAGGAGCACTTTTGCTCTCCGGCGGAGAGATTCTGCCGGGGATACTTCCCTCCGGGAGGGGGAAATCGTCGCCATCGACACCACCAGCGACCCTCTCATCGTGGGAGGGCTAATCTTCATCAACATCTTCACCAGCACCATCTCATCTCAAACCCTAGTTCATCTCTTGTATTCAATCTTTGTCTCAAAACCTCAGATTGGTACCTGTGGGTTGCTAGTAGTGTTGATTACATCTTGTAGTTGATGCTTGTTGGTTTACTTGGTGGAAGATTATATGTTCAGATCTATTATGCAATTCAATATCCTACTGGTCATTAACATGTTGATGATGTGTGAGTAGTTACTTTTGTTCTTGAGGACATGGGAGAAGTCTTGTTATAAGTAATCATGTGAATTTGGTATTCGTTCGATATTTTGATGATGTGTATGTTGTGATTCCTTTAGTGGTGTCGTGTGAACGTCAACTACATGACACTTCACCATCTTTGGGCCTAAGGGAATGCATTGTGGAGTAGTAATTAGATGATGGGTTGCTAGAGTGACAGAAGCTTAAACCCTAGTTTATGCGCTATTCCGTAAGGGGCTGATTTGGATCCACATGTTTAATGCTATGGTTAGAGTAATCTTAATTCTTCTTTCGTAGTTGCGGATGCTTGTGAGAGGGGATAATCATAAGTGGGAGGTTTGTCCAAGTAAGGGCAGCAACCAAGCACCGGTCCACCCACATATCAAATTATCAAAGTAGCGAACGCGAGTCAAACAAACATGATGAAAGTGACTAGATGAAATTCCCATGTGTCCTCGAGAATGCTTTACTTATTATAAGAGATCGTTCCGGCCTGTCCTTTGCTACAAAAAGGATTGGGCTATATTGCTGCACTCTTTGTTACTATTGTTACTTGTCACTCGTTACAAATTATCTTGCTATCAAACTACCTGTTACCGATAATTTCAGTCCTTGCAGAAAACACCTTGCTGAAAACCGCTTGTCATTTCCTTCTGCTCCTCATTGGGTTCGACACTCTTACTTATCGAAAGGACTATGATTGATCCCCTATACTTGTGGGTCATCACGGGGATATACCCCGCGCTGCGCAACTCCAGAGTGGTGCCCTCCGTCACGGAGGAGCTGGCCCAGTGCCCCTTGAGGTTGTTCTCTGCCATTGCTAGGGGGAGAGGCGCTGAGAGGATGAGAAGAGCTCGGGATTGGACCTGAGCGATGGAGCTTGAGAGGCGGTTGGTAGGGAAGGAAGGGAGCGTGTTCTCTCTGCTGCTACCCCGTTGCTCTTATAAAGGCTGATGAAAAGGCCAAGAGTCCCTCTAGCCACGCCGTTGAAATCGCCATTACTCGTAAAAGATGTCGTTATGCGTATAGGGAGAAACAAAATCTTAATGATATGCCTTAAAAAGTGGGCACGATCTTCGTTTTGATGGGACACGCCAGTAAAAAGATTGCCTCGGGCTGCGATTCGAGTGAGCAGTAACTGGTCGCCTGGTCGTGGGTGGTGCCTCTTTGATAAAGTTACTAGGCTGAAGGCACTATTCACACCTACGCGGCAGGCCTTTGAGGCTAAGTAATCCCGTGACCTCGGATGTGGATCGTGTTTTTGTTGAGTTCCGAACAAGGGATACCACCCCTTCGAGGAGTGGTCTGTGGTGGCCTTGGATAAAGAAAAGTGTCAACAGAAAGGTGGGAACTCGTCTGTCGAGCCAAGGACTCCGGATCCGAAGTTGTTAAAGGCAAAGGGGTCGTCCTCGGCATAGAAGACTAGTTCGGGGGCTACTGATGGTGTCCTGGACTAGGGGGTACCAACCTAGTCGGCCCATAGTCCTCGGGTTGGGCCCGATGACCCTCGTTCTCATTCGGATGGACTCCGAAAGCCATGACGTGATCAAGATTGCATCTGCCGAAGACTTGGAGTATACCCCAAGACATCTCATGCCGCCTCCATACGCCTCCCTAGATACCGCCTATGTAACCCTAGATGCCCTACCTGGCGTGTATATAAGCCAGAGGGTTTAGCCTGTAGAGGACACGGAATCACAATTACCATCCACCTAGCCCTAGGGTTAGACTTCTCCTTATGATCTCGAGGTAGATCAAGCTTGTACTCGATAATTCATCATCAAAATAATCAAAGCAGGACGTAGGGTATTACCTCTTCGAGAGGGCCCGAACCTGGGTAAACACCGTCTCCTTCGTCCCTGTTACCATTGATCCGAGATCCATAGCTTGGGACCCCTTACCCCGAGGTCAGCCGGTTTTTACACTGACACTATCCCTTTACTTTCCGCACTATTGCATGCTTTACTATTTCCGCTGCTCTATCTCTAGATATGCATGTGTAGAAAGTCTTGGTGATATCTTAACTAGTGCTAAAATCTGTCTAAGTTTCAAGAAAACAAAAAACTGCACCTTTGACTGGTTAAGAGTCTATTCACCCCCCGTCTTGACCTATCTTCTCGATCCTACAATTGGTATCAGAGCTTTGGACTCCATTGCTTTGTTTTAATCACCATTGGAGGAAGATGGATATGTCTACTTTGGGGAGTCTTAGACGTAGAGTTCCTATTCTCAATGGGGAGTATTATCACTTTTGGAAAGATGAAATGCTTGACATCTTTGATGAATTTAACTTGAGAAAGTACATTCATAGTCCCTATATGCCTCCCATTGATCCCTTGCATCCCACTCATGCGGAAGAAATTGACATGCTTCGTAATCTTAGAACCATCAATCTTATCATTAGAGGATTTCCTAGAGTTGTGCTTGATCATATGCAAAACTTTGAGTGCGCCTATAGTCGTTGCCATGATTTGGAAAAGCGATATCCTGACTACTCTTTAAAAAATCTTGATGACATTCTTCATAAGACCATTGCCTTTCATAAGATGAAGCCAAGTGATCCCAAGTTTGATGAATGTTTATTTGAGCTTCGTGATCTTATGCGTGCTAAAGGTGATATCAAAACCATTAGAAACATAGTAATGGAAGGCATTAGACTTCATAAACACGAACATTGTCATGATTATGAAACTAACAAATTCATTGCCCTAGGTGATGATCACATACATGATGATGATGTTGAGCATGGCTATTATGATGAAGATGAGGAATTCGACAATGAATATGAGAAGACTACGAGGAATCTTAGTCTCATGGCAAATTTTCGAGATTACATGGCCGAGGAAATGAGTGGATTCTTGATAGTGGATGTACCGATCATATGACCGGAGATAGAGACATGTTTCATGAGCTTGCTAAAAATGATGGTCCACGCAAGTATGTAACTTTTGGAGATAACTCCAAGGGTAAGGTACTTGGCCTTGGTAAGGTGGCCATATCCAATGATAGCTCCATTCAAAATGTTATGCTTGTTGAATCTCTTGGTTACAATCTTCTTTCCGTATCTAGACTAGCCGGCTTTGGTTTCAATGTTCTATTTACCAAAGTAGATTGCCAAGTGTTTCATCGAGATAATCATAATATGGTCTTTACCGGCATTCATAGAGGTGATCTATACATTGTTGATTTTACTAAAAGAGCCCAACCTCGTACATGTCTTATTGCTAAATCTTGTAAGGGTTGGTTATGGCATAGAAGGCTAGGACATGTTGGCATGCGCAATCTTGATAAGCTTGTTAAGGGAGATCATATTCTTGGTGTAAGAGATGTTATCTTTGACAAGGATAGACTTTGTAGTGCTTGCCAAGCAGGAAAACAAGTTGGAGGAAGTCATCCCGTGAAGAACATCATGACCACAAGGAGACCACTCGAACTACTTCATATGGATCTTTTTGGTCCCAATGCCTATAAAAGTCTTGGTGGTAACTCTTTCAGTTTGGTCATAGTTGATGATTTTTCCAGATTTACGTGGCAGTTCTTTCTCGATGACAAATCGCAGGTACAAAAGATCTTCAAGAACTTTGCTAGGAAGGCCCAAAATCAATTTGAAGTCAAGATCAAGAAGGTTTGGAGCGACAACGGAACGGAGGTCAAGAACGCGAATGTGGATACCTTTCTTGACGAAGAAGGCATCTCACATGAGTTCTCGGCTACGTACACACCTTAACAAAATGGAATTGTTGAGAGGAAGAACCGGACTCTCATCGAAATGGCAAGGACAATGCTAGATGAATACAAGATGCCAAAACACTTTTGGGCGGAAGCAGTTGAAACGGCTTGTCATGCTATAAATCGAGTTTATCTTCACAAGCTTCTTGGTAAAATGGTGTATGAGATACTCACCGGTAACAAACCACAAGTTGGATACCTTCGAGTATTTGGCTCAAAATGTTACATTCTTGATAAGCATCGTCGTTCAAAATTTGCTCCTAAATCACATGAAGGTTTCCTACTCGGCTACGGATCGAACTCAAACACTTACCGTGTCTACAATAACTTCACTCGAAAAGTTGAAGAGACGGTAGATGTGAAGTTTGATGAGACTAACAGCTTGCAAGTCGAGCAATTGGCAATTGATGTAGGAGATCAAGAACCATCAGAAGCAATCCAAGACTTGTCTATTGGCAAGATTCGTCCCATGGAATTAAAGGAGAGTACTTAGTCCATTCAAGTGGAAGCCTCAACTTCATGCCAAGGTGAACCACAAGTTGATATGTAGGCATCCACAAGTGGAATTCGCCAAGACGAAGGAAATGAGGAAGTGCAACAAGATGATCCAACAACAACAACAACAACAACAACAACAACAACAACAACAATGAGGAAGAAGAAGATGATGATGAGGAAGCATCACCACGACCCAAGCAAAAGCTACCTCGAGTTAGAGCAAGAGTCGACAAGAATCATCCGGTCGAACAAATACTTGGAGACATCCAATCTGGGAGAATCACTCGCTCAAAATCTCATTTAGTTAACTTTTGTGAGCATTATTCATTCATCTCTAGTGTTGAACCTATGAAGGTAGAAGAAGCTCTCGAGGACCTGGATTGGGAAAATGCTATGCATGAGGAGTTACACAACTTCGAGAGGAATCAAGTTTGGACGTTGGTTGAAATTCCTAAGGATGAGAAAAACATCATTGGAACCAAATGGGTGTTTCGTAACAAGCAAGATGAAGTTGGTCAAGTCATACGCAACAAGGCTCGTCTTGTAGCTCAAGGCTATACATAAGTCGAAGGTATGGACTATGATGAGACTTATACCCCCGTTGCTAGACTTGAGTCCTGATACGTCTCCAATGTATCTATAATTTTTTATTGTTCCATGCTATTATAGTATCAATCTTGGATGTTTTATATGCAATTATATGCCATTATATATCATTTTTTGGGACTAACCTATTAATCCAGTGCCTAGTGCCAGTTGCTGTTTTCTGCTTGTTTTTGCCTTTTTAGAAAATCATTATCAAAAAGTGTCCAAACGAGAAAAAAACTTTGGATTAATTTTTTCTGGACCAGAAGAGACCCAGGAAGCTTCGGGAGAAGACCAGAAGAGCCACGCGGAGGCGGCAAGCCTGGGGGGCGCGCCCAGGGTAGGGCGTGCCCCCCAGGCTTGTGGGCCCCTCGTGGCTCCTCTTGACCTAATTCCAACACTATAAATTCCCAAATATTCCCAATATACCAGAGAGCCAGAAGAGAAAACCTTTCCGCCACCGCAAGCCTCTGTTCTTCCGCGATCCCATCTGGAGGCCTTTTCCGGTACTCTGCCGGAGGGGGAATCGATCACGGAGGGCTTCTTCATCAACCTTGCTGCCCTTCCGATGATGTGTGAGTAGTTTACCACAGACCTACGGGTCTATAGCTAGTAGCGAGATGACTTCTTCTCTCTCTTTGATCTTCAATACCATGTTCTCCTCGATGTTCTTGGAGTTCTATCCGATGTAATCTTCTTTTGCGGTGTGTTTGTTGGGATCCGATGAATTGTGAGTTTATGATCAGATTATTCATGAGAAATATTTGAGTCTTCTCGCAACTCTTTTATGCACGATTATTATAGCTTTGTATTTCTCTCCTATCTATCGATTTAGTTTGGCCTACTAGATTGATTTGTCTTGCAATGGGAGAGGTGCTTTGTGATGGGTTCAATCTTGCGGTGCTCAATCCCAGTGACAGTAGGGGACATGACACGTATTTGTGTTGTTGTCATTAAGGATAAAAAGATGGGGTTTAATCATATTGCTTGAGTTAACTTTGTCTACATCATGTCATCTTGCTTAAGGCGTTACTCTGTTTCATACTTAATACCCTAGATGCATGCTGGATAGCGGTCGGTGGGTTGAGTAATAGTAGTAGATGCAGGCAGGAGTCGGTCTACTTGTCTCGGACATGATGCCTATATACATGATCATTGGAATCCGTCATAATTATTTGTCTACCCACCGTATTCTATGTGTTCGAGAGAGAAGCCTCTACTGAAAACTATGGCCCTCGGGTCTACTTTATAATATATAAAAAAACCTAAAAATACCTTGCTGTAATTTATTTACTTTTATTTTAATTAGTATTTTAGTTTATCTATTTATCTCTATAAGATTTAATCCATGCAAATAACCGCTAAGAGGATTGACAGCCCTCTTATTTGCGTTGGGTGCAAGTGTTTGCTCTTGTGTGTGCAGGTGCGCTTAACAGAATTTTGCTTGGTTCTCCTGCTGGATTGATAACCTTGGTTCTTAACTAAGGGAAATACTTATCTCTACTGTACTGCATCATCCTCTCCTCTTCGGGGAAATACCAACGCAGACTACAAGTAGCAGGAAGAATTTCTGGCGCCGTTGTCGGGGAGACATCATCAAAATTACCAAGTACCTTCGCACAAACTATCATCCACTTGCATTTACTTTATTTGCCTCTCGTTTTCATCTCCCCCACTTCTAATTTTTTTTTTACAAAAACACAAAAATATTTTTATTTGCTTGTTTGCTAGTTTGCTTGCTTCGTCACGATGTCTCAAGAAAATACAAAATTGTGTGACTTTTCCAATACTAATAATAATGATTTTATTAGTACTCCTATTGCTCCTCCCGCCACTAGTGCGGAGTCGTGTGACATTAATGCTGCCTTGCTTAATCTTGTTATGAAAGAACAACTTTCTAGTAGTTCTAATGAAGATGCTGCATCCCATCTAAATACTTTCGTTCAACTTTGTGATATGCAAAAGAAAAAATATGTGGATAATGATATTGTCAAATTAAAATTATTTCCGTTCTCACTACAAGACCGTGCTAAAACTTGGTTTTCATCCTTGCCTAGAAATAGTATTAAATCTTGGGATAAGTGTAAGGATGCTTTTATTACCAAGTATTTTCCTCCCGCTAAGATTATTTCTTTAAGAAATCAAATTATGAATTTTAAACAACTTGAGCATGAACATGTTGCACAATCTTGGGAGATAATGAAATTAATGATAAGAAATTGCCCAACTCATGGCTTAAATTTATGGATGATCATACAAAAAAATTATGCGGGACTAAACTTTGTCTCTAGAAATTTGCTAGACTCTGCTGCAGGTGGTACTTTTATGGAAATTACATTGGGAGACGCTACAAAACTTCTTGATAATATTATGATAAATTATTCTCAATGGCACACTAAACGAACTCCAACTGGTAAGAAGGTAAATTATGTTGAAGAAAATAATACTTTGAGTGATAAGATGGATGCTCTATTGAAATTGGTTGCTAGTAAAAATGCTCATATTGATCCTAATGATGTGCCATTGTCTACCTTGATTGAGCAAAATAATGATGCTATTGATGTGAATTTTGTCTCTATAAATAATTGCAACAACAATACTTATAGGGGTAATTTCAATCCTAGACCGTTTCCTGGAAATTCCTCTAATAATTATGGCAATCCTTATGGTAATTCTTATAATCATAATAATAGGATTCCCTCTGATCTTGAAAGTGATATTAAAGAATTTATTAGTTCGCAAAAGAATTTCAATGCTATGATAGAGGAAAAATTGAATAGAGTTGATGAATTGGCTAGGAACATGGATAGAATTGCTCATGATGTGGAAAATCTCAAAACGAAAATTTTGCCACCCAAGCATGATATAAATGAGTCTATTAAAGCTCTCTATGTCTCCATTAATGAAAGTAAAGAAAGGACCGCTAGGTTGAGAGCTAAGCGAGAATTTCTAGAAAAAGCGATTCCACCCGGTTTCTATCGTAGTAATGATGAAGATATTAAAATGATTGGTGTCACTCCTATTGAATCATTATTTAGTAACATAAAACATGATGAAAAGGGGACTGAAGAAGAGTCAACTTTAGATAGAACGAGTCCCACTTGCTTGGAGGGTGATAATCTTGATGATAAAAATGAAAAAAGTGGGTTTGGAGAGGTCAAAACTTTAAATAGTAATGCACCCACTACTTTGGATTGCAAGGACTTTAATTCTGATAGTTGTTATTTGATTGAGTGTATTTCCTTGTTGCAATACATGATTAATTCACCAAATGCATATGAACAAAATAAAGCTTTCACTAAACATATTGTAGAGGCCATGATGAAAGCACATGAAGAAAAACTTGAGTTGGAAGTATCAATTCCTAGAAAATTACAAGATGAATGGGAACCTACTATTAAAGTCAAAATTAACTATTATGAATGTAATGCTCTTTGTGATCTTGGTGCTAGCGTTTCCACTATACCAAAGTCTTTGTGTGATGTGCTAGGTCTCACCGACATGAATCCTTGTTCCCTTAATTTGCATCTTGCATATTCCACTATTAAAAAGCCATTGGGTAGAACAAATGATGTGCTTATTCTTGAAAATAGAAATTATGTGCCCGTGGACTTTATTGTTCTTGATGTTGAATGCAATTCTTCTTGCCCCATAATACTTGGTAGGCCTTTTCTACGAACAATTGGTGCTATTATTGATATGAAAGAAGGTAATATAAGATTTCAATTTCCATTTAAGAAAGGGATGGAACACTTCCCTAGAAAGAGAATTAAAGCACCTTATGAATCTATTATGAGGGCCACCTATGGAATTAACTTAAGGATGACAACACTTGAAACTATGCATTATGCCTAGCTAGGGGCATAAAACAATAACGCTTGTTGGGAGGCAACCCAATGAATAAAATAAATTTTTGCTTTTACCTTCTGTTCTTGAGTGTTTACACAATTATAGCTTCTATTATGATTGTATTTTTATGTTTTAATTAGTGTTTGTGCCAAGTAATGCCTTCGGGATGATTTGGAAGATAGTATGATAGATGCTGTTGGAAAACAGAAACTTTTGCGTCCAGTGCTGGTTTTTTTTTTCGCTGGAGCGTCAGAACCTTCTGAATTTTTTACACAGTATTGATATATGAATTTCCCACGTTTTCCTAATTTTTCAGAATTTTTGGAGTTACATAAGTATAACGTTAATTCAGATCTTTACAGACCGTTCTGTTTTAGACAGATTCTGTTTTTGTTGCATAGTTTGCTTATTTTGATGAATCTATGGATCGTATCGGGGGGGAATGAGTCATGGAGAAGTTGGAGTAAAGTAGCATTATGCCAATATTAAATATGAATCAATTTACAACAGTACCTAAAGTTTAAGATTTATTTGTTATACTAACGGATCTCACGAGGTTTCTGTTGAGTTTTGTGTGCAGGAGTTTTCAAGTTTTGGGTTAGACTATGATGGATAAAGGAATAAGGAGCAGCAAGAGCCTAGGCTTGGGAATGCCCAAGGCACCCCAAGGTAATATTCAAGGAAGACTCAAGCGTCTAAGTTTGGGGATGCCCCGGAAGGCATCCCCGCTTTCGTCTACAATCTATCGGTAACTCACTTGGAGCTATATTTTTATTCATCACATGATATGTGTTTTACTTGGAGCGTCTTGTGATATAGTTTGTTTACTTTTGTTTGCTTTTTAGTTTGTCACAATCATCTTTGCTGAACACACCTTTTTGAGAGGGACACACATTATTCGTGATTTGTTAGAATACTCTATGTGCTTCACTTATATCTTTTGAGCTAGGCAGTTGCTCTAGTGCTTCACTTATATCTTTTAGAGCACGGCGGTGGTTATATTTTAAAGAAATAGTTGCACTCTCATGCTTCACTTATATATTTTTGAGAGTCTAATGAATAGCAATGGTAATACACACGGGTAATGAATTTGGTCCTGATATGATAGGTATTCAAGAGGGATATAATAAAAACTTTCGTGTAGATCACTGAATATGATAGGTTTGATTCCTTGCAATAGTTTTGCGATATTAAGATGGTAATATGTGGGAGGTATTAGTAGATAATTGTGGTTTAGTAAGAATATTGGTGTTAAGGTTTGTGATTCCTGAAGCATGCACGTATGATCTGTCGTTATGCTAAGAAGTTGGAGGATGATTTATTGTTGATTGTCTACCTTATGAGTGGCGGTCGGGGACAAGCGATGAACTTGTCCTACCAATCTATCCCTCTAGGGGCATGCGTAGTAGTACTTTGCTTCGAGGGCTAATAAACTTTCGCAATAAGTATGTGAGTTCTTTATGACTAATGTGAGTCCATAGATTATACGCACTCTCACCCTTCCGCAATTTGTTAGCCTCTTCGGTACCATGCATTGCCCTTTCTCACATCGAGAGTTGGTGCAAACTTCGCCGGTGCATCCAAACCCCGTGATATGATACGCTCTATCACACATAAGCCTCTTTATATCTTCCTCAAAACAGCCACCATACCTACCTATCATGGCTTTTCCATAGCCATTCCGAGATATATTGCCATGCAATTTCCACCGTTCCGTTTTTATGACACACATCGTCATTGTCATATTGCTTTGCATGATCATATAGCTGACATAGTATTTGTGGCTCAGCCACCGTTCATCATTTTTTTATACATGTTACGCTAGCATCATTGCACATCCTGGTACACTGCTAGAGGCATTCATATAGAGTCAT
This sequence comes from Elymus sibiricus, assembly GCA_039707655.1. Lineage (NCBI taxonomy): Eukaryota > Viridiplantae > Streptophyta > Magnoliopsida > Poales > Poaceae > Elymus > Elymus sibiricus. Next base: position 67,432,700 of record CM077672.1, read on the forward strand.
ATTTTTGTTCTAGTATCGAGTTGTAATATTGAGTTGTAAGTAAATAAAAGTGTGATGATCATCATTATTAGAGCATTGTCCCAGTGAGGAAAGGATGATGGAGACCATGATTCCCCCACAAGTTAGGATGAGACTCCGGACGAAAATATAAATTAAAAAAGAGAGAGAGAGAAAAAAAAAGAGGCCAAAAAGAGCCATGAAAAAAAATGAGAGAAAAAGAGAGAAGGGGCAATGTTACTATCCTTTTCCACACTTGTGCTTCAGAGTAGCACCATGTTTTTCATGTAGAGAGTCTCCTATTTTGTCACTTTCATATACTAGTTGGAATTTTTCATTATAGAACTTCGCTTGTATATTCCGATGATGGGCTTCCTCAAATGCCCGAGGTCTTCGTGAGCAAGCAAGTTGGATGCACACCCACTTAGTTTTCATGTTGAGCTTTCATACACTTATAGCTCTTAGTGCATCCGTTGCATGACAATCCCTACTCCTTGCATTGACATCAATTGATGGGCATCTCCATAGCCCGTTGATTAGCCTCATTGATGTGAGACTATCTTCTTATTTTTGACTTCTCTTATTTATCTCTACCACCACACTCTATTCCACCCATAGTGCTATATCCATGGCTTGCGCTCATGTATTGCGTGGGAGTTGAAAAAGCTGAAGCACGTTAAAAAGTATGAACCAATTGCTCGGCTTGTCATCGGGGTAGTGCATGATAAATACTTTGTGTTAAGAAGATGGAGCATGACAGGATTATATGATTTTGTAGGGATAACGTTCTTTAGCATTTTTATTTTGAACGACATGATTGTTTATTATTATGCATGAGTATTGATGTCTTTATATCAAATTATAGACTATTGCTTTGAATCCTTCAGATCTTATTATTCATACCGTAAGAGAGATTACATGATGAAACATGATAGGTAGCATTCCACATCAAAATTTTTGTTTTTATCATTTACCTACTCGAGGACGAGCAAGAATTAAGCTTGGGGATGCTTGATACGTCTCCAACGTATCTATAATTTTTGATTGTTCCATGCTATTATAGTATCAATCTTGGATGTTTTATATGCCATTATATATCATTTTTGAGACTAACCTATTAACCCAGTGCCCAGTGCCAGTTGCTGTTTTCTGCTTGTTTTTGCCGTTTCAGAAAATCATTATTAAATAGTGTCCAAACGAGAGAAAAAAACTTTGGATTAATTTTTTCTGGACCAGAAGAGACCCAGGATGCTTCAGGAGAAGACCAGAAGAGCCACGAGGAGGTGGCAAGCCTGGAGGGCGCGTCCAGGGGGGTAGCGCGCGCCCCCAGGCTTGTGGGCCCCTCGTGGCACCTCTTGACCTAATTCCAATGCTATAAATTCCCAAATATTCCCAATATACCAGAGAGCCAGAAGAGAAAACCTTTTCACCGCCGCAAGCCTCTGTTCTTCCGCGATCCCATCTGGAGGCCTTTTCCGGTACTCTGCCGGAGGGGCAATCGTTCACGGAGGGCTTCCTCATCAACCTTGCTGCCCTTCCGATGATGTGTGAGTAGTTTACCACAGACCTACGGGTCCATAGCTAGTAGCTAGATGGCTTCTTCTCTCTCCTTGATCTTCAATACCATGTTCTCCTCGATGTTCTTGGAGTTCTATCCGATGTAATCTTCTTTTGCGGTGTGTTTGTTGGGATCCGATGAATTGTGAGTTTATGATCAGATTATTCATGAGAAATATTTGAGTCTTCTCTGAACTCTTTTATGCATGATTATTATAGCTTTGTATTTCTCTCCAATCTATCGATTTAGTTTGGCCTACTAGATTGATTTGTCTTGCAATGGGAGAGGTGCTTTGTGATGGGTTCAATCTTGCGGTGCTCAATCCCAGTGACAGTAGGGGACATGACATGTATTTGTGTTGTTGCCATTAAGGATAAAAAGATGGGGTTTAATCATATTGCTTGAGGTTACTTTGTCTACATCATGTCATCTTGCTTAAGGCGTTACTCTGTTTCATACTTAATACCCTAGATGCATGCTGGATAGTGGTCGATGGGTGGAGTAATAGTAGTAGATGCAGACAGGAGTCGGTCTACTTGTCTCGGACGTGATGCCTATATACATGATCATTGCCATGAATCCGTCATAATTATTTGCTTTTCTATCAATTGCCCAACAGTAATTTGTCTACCCACCGTATGCTATGTGTTCGAGAGAGAAGCCTCTAGTGAAAACTATGGCCCGAGGTCTACTTTATCATATATAAAAATACCTAAAAATACCTTGCTGCAATTTATTTACTTTTATTTTGATTAGTATTTTAGTTTATCTATTTATCTCTATAAGATTTAATCCTTGCAAATAACCGCTAAGAGGATTGACAACCCTCTTATTTGCGTTGGGTGCAAGTGTTTGCTCTTGTGTGTGCATGTGCGCTTAACGGAATTTTGCTTGGTTCTCCTACTGGATTGATAACCTTGGTTCTTAACTGAGGGAAATACTTATCTCTACTGTACTGCATCATCCTCTCCTCTTCGGGGGAATACCAATGCAGACTACAAGTAGCAAGTCCATTCGCATTTTACTTGCTGATGCCAATCACCATGATATCACTCTTTATCAAATGGATATTAAAAGTGCTTTCTTGAAAGGTGAAATTGAAGAGAAAGTTTATGTTAAACAACCTCCCAGCTTTGTTAATCCCAAGAAACCTAATCATGTCTACAAACTTCATAAAGCTCTTTATGGTCTTAAACAAGCCCCTAGAGCTTGGTACAAATGCTTAACAAAGTTTCTTCTTGAAAAAGGGTTCGAAATTGGGAAAATTGATTCTACCTTGTTCATTAAAAGGGTTAATGGAGAACTATTTGTAGGCCAAATATATGTTGATGATATTATTTTTGGATCTACTAATCTCTCCTTTAGTGAAATGTTTGGAAGGTTGATGTCCGAAAAGTATGAGATGTCTATAATGTGTGAACTCAAATTCTTCCTTGGTTTACAAGTCAAGCAAACTAAAGAGGGTACTTTTGTTTCTCAAACAAAGTACACCAAAGACTTATTCAAGAAGTTCAACATGCAAGAAAGCAAAGGTATAAAAACTCCCATGCCTACTAGTGGACATCTTGACTTGACTAAGGATGGCAAACCGGTTGATCATAAGGTTTACCGATCTGTGATTGGTTCATTGCTATATCTATGTGCCTCCTGTCCCGACATTATGCTAAGTGTGTGCATGTTTGCATGATACCAAGTGGCACCAAAAGAATGTCATCTTAAGGCCATGAAAAGAATTGTGAGATACTTGTTACATACACCAAATTTTGGCATTTGGTATTCCAAAGGATCCTCTTTCAATCTTGTTGGCTATTCCAATTCGGACTATGCCGGAGACAAGGTTGATAGATAATCCACTTTGGGTACATGTCAATTTCTTGGTAGATCTCTTGTGTCTTGGTCCTCCAAGAAACAAAACTCGGTATCTCTATCTACCGCCGAAGCGGAATACATTGCCGCCGGATCATGTTGTGCTCAATTACTATGGATGACACAAACTCTCAAATATCATGGGATACATGTGAGACATGTTCCATTACTATGTGACAGTGAGAGTGCTATTAAGATTGCACACAATCCCGTGCAACATTCTCTAACTAAGTGTTGGTGCAATAATTTGCCTCCTTATGTTTTGGAGATTGTTGACATAAACAGTAAGGGACTGATGTGTTTTCTAGTGCACACAGAGTAACAGGTCCCTGGAGTCAAGAGGAGTTTGGTTCAAACTCCGAAGATAATCCCCTGCGTGGCAGTGAAGGTTATCACCGAAGATTATGATGGCAAGAGTGACCCCTCAAAAATTGCTGATGCAAAGCAACTCGTTCGGTGCTCGTCCGAAGGAAGTGACTGCAGCCGAGGAGATTGAAGACGAAGCAAAGACGTAGCATTTGTTTCGTTGTTTCTCTTCTCTTTATTCAGTCATAGGACCATCATACTACTAAGAGGGGTGTAGTGTTCGAAACTTTGATTCTCTGATGCTAAACCCAAACCTATGAAAGTTGTGAGAGAAATCTCTTTGTGTTCCGAGCAAATCCTTGCCAAGAAGAGACTGTGATCTTCTTCGCTGCGAGAGATTTGTCTCTGACCGAGGAGTTAGCATTACTTGCGCCTCAAGTAATGTTACCGTTGCTCTTAAAATCCGACCGTTGTGAACGTGTCGGTTGGCCATTGGCTGGACCTCATGTCCAAAATGGTCATTTCCCACCAAGGAAGGCTGCGGCTATAAATAGCCACCCGCACCGGCGTTGTCCGGTGGCTGCTCCGTTTGATTGTGAGAAGATTGTTGAGCAACCCCCTCTCCTGAGTGATTTGAGTTTAAAATCCATCGAGAGAAAACCCCAGAGCCGAAAAATTAGATAGTGGTTCAGCAGCACTCAAATCTAAGTCCAGTACGCTCCGCCTATTACTCTTGAGAGCTGCGAACTCTCTAGACGGTTAGGTGTCAATTTCTTCAGAGACCAAGAGTAATTGTGGTTCTCGAAGAAGAAGTCTGTAAAGGTTCGGAGATCGCCTCAAGCATCTACCATGAGTGATCGGCATTGGTTGACAAACCAATTGTCGAGGAGAATAGGGTGAAGAGAGTTTATCTTCTGTGTTAAATCATAGCCCCTCCAACCAGACGTAGTCCTTTTGCAGAAGGGCGAACTGGTCTACAAAATTCCTTGTCGCCATCGAGCATCACTGGTCACCTCTGCACCTCCCCTTTACTTTCAATCATGTTATTTATCTCGATGCATGCATTTAGTTTCCATTCGGTAGTTTGTATTCGCTCACTATACTCTGTTTTCATTCGCTCCACTGCTGGGTACCGAGAGTTTTGATTTTTCCGAAGAAAATTTAAAACTCCCATTCACCCCCCCTCTGGTAGACATACTTCATTCCTACAATTGGTATCAAAGCGAGGTACTCCTTGACTCTGTTCATTTTGGTCTAACCACCTTGGTGTTTAAGTATGTCTTAAGTGAGCTACAAGTCGCACCTCAAGATTCCCATCTTCGATGGGACGGACTATCCCTTCTGGAAGGAGAAGATGAAGATCCGTCTCTGAGCTATTGACGATGATATGTGGAACGTGGTGCAGAATGGGTTCGAGGTTGCAGTGCCCCAGGTCCCCACTGACCTCGAGAAGAAACTCATTCAGATGGATGCTCAAGCTAAAGATGAAATTGGTGGCCATCTCTCTCGTGCTCAATTTCTTTGCTATCATCAGTGTAAAACTGCAAAGGAATTGTGGGACATTCTCGAAAAGATAAATGAGGGTGTTTCAACTCTGAAAGAAGCTCACATTGATACCCTTCGGGCAAAGTTCAATCGGTTCAAGCGAATTGGAAATGAAAGCTGTCAGCAAACTTTCAATTGTCTGATTTACATTGCAAACGAGCTGCAAGGTCTCGGCGCCAAAGACATCACTGATCAAGAAGTTGTGAAGAAGCTGATCCTATCCCTTGACAGTTCGTTCGACACACTAGTTCTGATGATTTGGGAGCGAGCTGATTTCAAAGTTCTCGACTCCGCTGATATCATGGAAAGGCTAAACACCCACGAGGAACAAGAAGAAGAAAAGAGAGATCTCTATGGCTCAAGTCACCGAAAGAGTCATGCCCTCAAGGCTGTGGCAGAATCCTCCTCAGAAGGAAATGGCGAAGAAGATTCAGATGACCCAGAAAGGATCAGCAAGGATCTTGCATTGATCACGAAAAGATTCCAGTGCCTTCATAGGAAGAATCAGTTTCAGAAGAAAGGATCCAGCAACTCTGGCGGCTCCAAATCGTCATCAAAACCTACTGGAGATTACACCTGCTTCAAGTGCAAAAAGCCAGGGCATTTCATTTTAGACTGCCCTCTCTGGGAAGCTGAAATCCGTGCTAGTGGAAGATATGATTCAGGAAACAACCATGGCAAAGGCAAGAAGAAGAACTACGACTCCGATGATGAGAAAAGAAACGAAGAAGTTCTTCAAGAAGAAGGACAGCTCCTCCAAGTCCTCGTCAAGATCTTCCTCAAGGAATCCCTCCAAAACCTCATCCAACCGCAAGAATACCTCTCGCAAGGCCAAGGCATACATCGGCAAGGACATGGACTCCGATGAAGAAGAGTCATCTGTCTCCGAGGAAGTTGATGAATCTGATGAGGATTCGGATTCTGGCATGGCTGGCCTAGCATGTGCTCGACGAACATCTTCGAGAATCACTCAAGCGACGATGAATCTCCTGCCTACTGCTTCATGGCCAAAGCTTCGAAAGAAAAGGTATCCTCCAAACATCACAAGGTTCATTCCAGTGATCAATACTCATCGGATGAGGATGACCATGCTAAACTGATCAAAATTGCTAATATGCAACAAAACTCTCTCGAGAAAATTGAGAAAACCCTCAGGAAATCTGAAGGGTTATTGGTTTAGGAGATGGAGAAAAATCAGTCGTTAACAGAAGAGCATTCCGCTCTCGAGTCTCGAATGGAAGAACTCTCAAATCGTCATGATTTTCTCTCGGCTGACCACGAGAGATTAACTTATGATTACCTGAAAAGGAAATAGGAACTCGAGTCGCTGAGAGAGGCTCATGATGACTTGATCAGAGAAAATTCTCTTCTCACCCAACAACTCAAAGAGAAACCTGAGGTGTTTGTACCACCTTGCTTAAAATGCCTTGAACGCAGTAATGCTGAATCAAATGCTGAATCTTCTATGAATGCTAACCCCTCTGTCAAGGAAAATGGTTCTGTGTCTGATGAGAATGCTAGGTTGAAGGATCTTCTTTAGACAGGAATGTTCAAGTCTCTCAAAGGACATCAAACCCTGAGTGATGTTCTGAAGAAATCCATTCTTCACAAAAATCCCAGGAAAGAAGGTATCGGTTTCGAAAGGAAACTGAATGAAAATGGCTCTTACTGGGAACCTGATCAATATCCTCGCACTGTGTGGATGCCTGCTAAGAGCAAAACGCTCGATCCAGCTTTACTTTCGGGTTATGACAGTCCTATCCCTGAATACTCATATGATGATTCTCTGAACAACTATAAGTTGTTAAAAAACCAACGTGGTGAGGCTGTTGCTCGCTATGTTGGACCGAACAGCAGGAATGCCCCCCCAAAGAAAGCTATCTGGGTGCCTTGGAATCTATCGAAGCATTGCCTATTACTACATTACTAACCATGCAGGCTGAAAATGCTCGATATCTATTGGAAAGGGTTCGACAGAATGAGTATATGCATACCTCATCTAACCACTATACTCATTCGTCCGAAAAGAATTTCAATGCATACTCTTTCAATTATGATCGTACTCATTCGAGCTACAATTCGTATGACAATCGAAAGAAATCATATTCTGCTCGCTCATATGTTTCGAAGCCACCTACAATGATGTGGGTGGTTAAGAAAGCCTGATTCCTCTGCAGGACTATGTCTCCGGGTGTACCGAATGGATAATGGATAGTGGATGCACTAGTCATATGATCGGAGACAAGTCGTTGTTTGTCGACCCCAACATAACTGCTTCATCTTAGAAGTATATTACTTTCAGTGACAACAACAAAGGAAAGGTAATTGGGTTAGGTAAAATTGCTATATCCAAGGACAAGAACATTGATGATGTTTTACTTGTTCAGTCTCTTGGATTCAATCTCATGTCAGTTGGCAAGCTTTGTGATCTAGGCATGCTAGTTCTATTTTCAATATCCAAATGCATCATCTTTATGGCCTCTGACAATTACTTCATCTTCGAGGGAAATAGAAAAGGTGATTTATATATTGTGGATTTCTCTAAGGGCCCCTCAGTCCAAACTTGTTTGCTTGCAAAAGCAACCGAGGGATGGCTGTGGCACAGAAGACTTGGTCATGCAGGTATGAGAAATTTGCAGACTCTCGTGAAGAAAAATCATCTTCGTGGCATTCCTGATGTGAAATTCGACAAGGATCGTCTCTGTAGTGCGTGTGAGGCCGGGAAATTGGCCAAGAAGCACCATTCATCAAAAACTGTCATGACCACAACAAGACCTTTGGAAATTCTTCATATGGATTTATTCGGACCTCAAAACTATGCAAGTTTTGGAGGCAGTCATTATGGTCTGGTTATTGTTGATGATTTCTCTCGATACACTTGGGTATTCTTTCTCGAAGACAAAACCTGCACCCAAGACATCTTCAAAAGATTCGCCAAGAAGGCCCAAAATGAATATGATGTGCGAATTAAGCATGTCAAAAGCGACAATGGTGCTGAGTTCAAAAATACCAATATCGAAGATTTTCTCGACGAGAATGGTATAACTCATGAGTTCTCTGCCGCATACACTGCCCAGCAGAATGGAGTTGTTGAACGAAAGAATAGAACTCTCATCGAAATGGCGAGAACAATTCTCAGTGAGTATAAAACTCCCATTCGTTTCTGGGCTGATGCTATTAACACTACTTGTCATGTTGTGAATCATGTTTATCTTCACAAATTCCTTAAGAAAACTTCATATGAGCTCATCACTGGCAAGAAACCGAATGTTTCTTATTTACGTGTTTTCGGTGCACCTTGCTATATTCGTGACATGAATCATAATTCCAAGTTTGCACCTAAGGCACATGAAGGTTTTCTTCTTGGTTATGGCTCGAACTCGCATACTTATCGTGTCTATAACTCTCACCACGGGAAAGTTATGGAAACGGTAAATGTGCGGTTTGTTGAATCTAACGGCTCTCAAAAGGAGCACCTACCTAATGTGATAGATGAACCACCGATCTCGGATGCAATTCGGCAAATGGCCATTGGGGATGTCATGCCAGTCGAAGGAAATACACCCGACTCTTCCGATGAAGATGCCCCCATGGCCCGAAGAAGAACTCGCCAATCTACTGCCGAAGAAAATGCCGCACTGAACACAAATGGCAACCCGAATGCAAGTGCAAATCAAAATGGCAATCCCGATGAGAATGGCGATACAAATGCCAATCCTGATGCTGAGGAAAATGAAAATGATCATCAAGAAGGAAATCCTCTCCCACGTGTGGCAAATCGAGTTGACCCTGCATTAATCCTCGAAGATCTCAAGAACCCAGGTTACCGACCTACAACTCGTTCTTGCACCCGTTTGGCTAACTACTGTGGCAGTTTCTCCTTTGTCTCATTGACAGAACCTACCAAGTATGAGGAAGCCATGAATGATCCCGATTGGATGAATTCCATGCAAGAAGAGTTGGTGCAATTCGAATTAAATGATGTGTGGGAATTGATTGACAAACCAAATCCTAAGAAGCACAATATCATCGGCACAAAATGGATCTTTTGAAACAAGCAAGATGAAAATGGCATTGTTGTGAGAAATAAAGCGCGTCTTGTCGCTCAAGGGTATACACAGGTAGAAGGTATTGATTTCGGTGAAACATATGCTCATGTTGCTCGCCTTGAGGCAATTCGTATTCTTCTCGCTTATGCAAACTACAATGATATTCTGCTTTATCAAATGGATGTGAAAAGTTCTTTCCTTAATGGTGAAATTGATGAGGAAGTATATGTTAGGCAGCCACCTGGCTTTGAAAACCCTCAGTTTCCTAACAAAGTTTTCAGGTTGAAAAAGGCTTTGTATGGGCTGAAGCAAGCCCCTCGAGCTTGGTATGACACTCTGAAGAGGTTTCTGCTCGACAAGGGATTCAAACCAGGATCCACTGATTCCACTCTTTTCACTCATGCTATTGATGGTGATCTTTTCGTGTGTCAAATTTATGTGGATGATATTATTTTCGGCTGTACTAACAATGCATGCAGCATGGAATTCGGGCGAATGATGTCCGAGAAATATCAAATGTCTATGATGGGTGAACTCAAGTTCTTTCTCGGACTGCAAATCCGTCAACAGGTCAATGGAATTTTCATATCTCAGGAGAAATATCTGAGAGACTGTCTGAAGAAGTTTAAAATGCAAGATGGCAAACAAAAGGGTTACAAAACTCCCATGCCCACGAATGGCCAGCTGGACACAGATGTGTACGGTAAAGATTATGATCAGAAAGCTTATCGTTCGATGATTTGTTCTTTACTCTACTTATGTGCATCCAGACCTGATATCATGTTTGATCACATGTGTACAGTATGTGTGCTCGTTTTCAAGCTGCACCAAAAGAAATGCATCACCAAGCGGTCAAGCGTATTCTGAGATATTTGGCTCACACCCCCACCTTAGGTTTATGGTATCCTAAGGGAGCACAGTTTGACCTCGTTGGATATTTAGACTCAGATTATGCAGGTGACCGGGTTGACAGGAAATCTACTTCGAGGACATGCCATTTCCTCGGTAGATCTTTGGTATGTTGGTCGTCAAGGAAACAGAATTGTGTCTCGCTCTCTACGGCTGAGGCCGAATATATTGCTGCTGGCGCTTGTTGCACTCAGTTATTATGGATGAAGCAGACTCTGAAGGATTATGGCATCAAGGTCAAGAAGATTCCTCTATTGTGCGACAATGAGAGTGTGATCAAAATTGCACACAATCCAGTGCAGCACTCTCGCACCAAGCATATTGAGATCAGACATCATTTCCTACGCGATCATGTTGCTCGAGAGGATATTGTCATCAGTCACGTCAATACCGAAGAAAATCTCACCGATATCTTCACCAAGCCTCTCGATGAGAAAAGATTCTGTGCGTTACGGTGTGAGCTAAATATCTTGGACTCCGCAAACGTGCAGTAAGCTGGACTCGGCACCCGTACCATCACTTCCACATCTTAGAAGGAATGGGTGCACAACACTCGAAGAGTTTGAAAATTTCGACAAAGTGAAATTTTCTTTCTAGGAGTGAATACATTAACGAAGAACTAGACTAACCAGGTGCCACGATAATTGTGCGATGCTCGGGGTCATACAGTTCTTATACGGTGGGTAACGCCACCACATTTTCTCTTCGCTGAGTTGTTTTTCGGTTGAAGGTTTTGTGTTAGTCCGAATGTATTTCACTCATAGCTTCTCTCTCGCGTGTTTGTGCTTCTTCATCTGAGTGAAATACCTAGGACCCTGTGTTTCTCTCTATTCTATCTCTTCCAGTCTATGCTGTTCCGTTATGAATGCACAAAATTCATCTGGTAAGGAAAATTTATCTGGTGTCCTTGTTGGTGCAATAATTTGCCTCTTTATGTTTTGGAGATTGTTGACATAAACATTAAGGGACTGATGTGTTTGCTAGTGCACACAGAGTAACAGGTCCCTGGAGTCAAGAGGAGTTTGGTTCAAACTCCGAAGATAATCCCCTGCGTGCCAGTGAAGGTTAACACCGAAGATTATGACGACAAAAGTGACCCCTCAAAATTGCAGATGCAAAGCAACTTGTTCGGTGCTCGTCCGAAGGAAGTGACTGCTGCCGAGGAGATTGAAGACGGAGCAAAGACGTAGCATTTGTTTTGTTGTTTGTCTTCTCTTTATTGAGTCATAGGACCACCATACTACTAAGAGGGGTGTAGCGTTCGAAACTTGGATTCTCTAATGCTAAACTCAAACCTATGAAAGTTGTGAGAGAAATCTCTGTGTGTTCTGAGCAAATACTTGCCAGCAAGAGACTGTGATCTTCTTCGCTGTGAGAGATTTGTCTCTGACCGAGGAGTTAGCATTGCTTGCGCCTCAAGTAATGTTATTGTTGCTCTTAAAATCCGACTGTTGTGAACGTGTCGGTTGGCCATTGGCTGGACCTCGTGTCCAAAATGGTCATTTCCCATCAGGGAAGGCTACGGCTATAAATATCGACCCCGCACTGGCGTTTTCCGGTGGCTCCTCCGTTTGATTCTGAGAAGATTGTTGAGAAACCCCCTCTCCGAGAGATTTGAGTTTAAACTCCACCGAGAGAAAACCCCAGAGCCGAAAAATTAGATAGTGGTTCAGCATCACTCGAATCTAAGTCCAGTACGCTCCGCCTATTACTCTTGAGAGCTGCGAACTCTCTAGACGGTTAGGTGTCAATTTCTTCAGAGACCAAGAGTAATTGTGGTTCTCGAAGAAGAAGTCTGTAAAGGTTCGGAGATTGCCTCAAACATCTACCACGAGTGATCGACATTGGTTGACGAACCAATTGTCGAGGAGAATAGGGCAAAGAGAGTTTATCTTCTGTGTTAAATCACAACCCGTCCAACCAGACGTAGTCCTTTTGCAGAAGGGCGAACTGGTCTACCAAATACCTTGTCGCCATCGAGTGTCACTGGTTACCTCTGCTACTCCTTTTTACATTCGAACTGTGCCATATGACATATTTCAATCATGTGATTTATCTCGATGCATGTTCTTAATTTCCATTCGGTAATTTGTATTCGCTCACTCTATACTGTTTTCATTCGCTCCGCTGCTGGGTTCCGAGAGTTTTGATATTTCTGAAGAAAATTTAAAACTCCCATTCACCCCCCCTCCCCCTCTGGTAGACATACTTCGTTTCTACAATTGGTATCAGAGCAAGGTACTCCTTGACTCTGCTCATTTTGGTCTAACCACCTTGGAGTTTAAGTATGTCTTCAGTGAGCTACAAGTGGCACCTCAAGATTCCCATCTTCGACGGGACGGACTATCCCTTCTGGAAGGAGAAGATGAAGATCCGTCTCCGAGCTATTAATGATGATATGTGGAACGTGGTGCAGAATGAATTCATGGTTGACGTGCCCCAGGTCCCCACTGACCACGAGAAGAAACTCATTCAGATGGATGCTCAAGCCAAAGATGAAATTGGTGGCCATCTCTCTCGTGCTCAATTTCTTCGCTATCATGAGTGTGAAACTGCAAAGGAATTGTGGGACATTCTCGAAAAGATAAACAAGGGTGTTTTAACTCACAAAGAAGCCCGCATTGATACTCTTCGGGTGAAGTTCAATCAGTTCAAGCGAATTGGAAATGAAAGCTGCCAGCAAACCTTCGATCGTCTGAGTGACATTGCAAATGAGCTACAAGGTCTCGGCGCCAAAGACATCACTGATCATGAAGTTGTGAAGAAACTGCTCCGATCCCTTGACAGTTCGTTCGACGGTCTAGTTCTGATGATTCGGGAACCAGCTGATTTCAATGTTCTCGACTCAGCTGATATCATGGAGAGGCTAAACACCCACGAAGAACAAGAAGAAGAAAAGAGAGATCTCTATGGCTCAAGTCACCGAAAAAGTCATGCTCTCAAGGCTGTGGCTGAATCTTCCTCAGAAGGAAATGCCGAAGAAGATTCAGATGACCCAGAAAGGATCAGCAAGTATCTCGCATTGATCACGAAAAGATTCCAGTCCCTTCAATGGAAAAATTAGTTTCAGAAGAAAGGATCCAGCAACTCTGGCGGCTCCAAATCTTCTTCAAAACCTACTGGAGATTACACCAGCTTCAAGTGCAAAAAGCCAGGGCATTTCATTTCGGACTGCCCTCTCTGGGAAGCTGAAATCCATGCCAGTGGAAGATATGATTTAGGAAACAACCATGGCAAAGGCAAGAGCAAAAGCTACAACTCCGATGATGAGAAGAAAACGAAGAAGTTCTTCAAGAAGAAGGATAGCTCCTCCAAGTCCTCATCAAGATCTTCCTCAAGGAATCCCTCCAAGTTCTCATCCAACCGCAAGAACTCTTCTCGCAAGGCCAAGGCGTACATCGGCAAGGAAATGGACTCCGATGAAGAAGAATCATCTGACTCTGAAGAAGTTGATGAATCCGATGAGGATTCTGATTCGGGCATGGCTATCAAAGCATATGCCTCCACTCCTGCATCGAACTTCTTCGAGAATCATTCGAGTGACAATGAGTCTCCTGCGTACTGCTTCATGGCCAAAGCTTCGAAAGAAAAGGACTATGTCTCCGGGTGTACCGAATGGATAATGGATAGTGGATGCACTATTCATATGACCAGAGACAAGTCGTTGTTCGTCGACCCCAACTTAACTGCTTCATCTCAGAAGTACATTACTTTCGGTGACAACAACAAAGGGAAGGTAATTGGGTTAGGTAAAATTGCTATATCCAAGGACAAGAACATTGATGATGTTTTACTTGTTCAGTCTCTTGGATTCAATCTCATGTCAGTTGGCAAGCTTTGGGATCTAGGCATGCTAGTTCTTTTTTCATCCTCCAAATGCATCATCTTTATGGCCTCTGACAAATCCTTCATCTTTGAGGGAAATAGAAAGGGTGATTTATACATTGTGGATTTCTCTAAGGATCCCTCAGTCCAAACTTGTTTGCTTGCAAAAGCAACCGAAGGATGGCTGTGGCACCGAAGACTTGGTCATGCAGGTATGAGAAATTTGCAGACTCTCGTGAAGAAAAATCATCTCCGTGGTATTCCTGATGTGAAATTCGACAAGGATCGTCTCTATGTTGCGTGTGAAGCTGGCAAATTGGCCAAGAAGCACCATTCATCAAAAACTATTATGACCACAACAAGACCACTGGAAATTCTTCATATGGATTTATTCGGGCCTCAAAACTATGCAAGTTTCGGAGGCAGTCATTATGGTCTGGTTATTGTTGATGATTTCTCTCAATACACTTGGGTATTCTTTCTCGAAGACAAAACCTGCACCCAAGACATCGTCAAAAGATTCGCCAAGAAGGCTCAGAATGAATATGATGTGCGAATTAAGCATGTCAGAAGCGACAATGGTACTGAGTTCAAAAATACTCATATCGAAGATTTTATCGACGAACATGGTATAACTCATGAGTTCTCTGCCGCATACACTCCCCAACAGAATGGAGTTGTCGAGTGAAAGAATAGAACTCTCATTGAAATGGCGAGAACAATGCTCAGTGAGTATAAAACTCCCATTCGTTTCTGGGCTGATGCTATTAACACTGCTTGTCATGTTGTCAATCGTGTTTATCTCCACAAATTCCTTAAGAAAACCTCTTATGAGCTCATCACTGGCAAGAAACCGAATGTTTCTTATTTACGTGTTTTCGGTGCACCTTGCTATATTCGTGACATGAATCATAATTCCAAGTTTGCACCAAAGGCACATGAAGGTTTTCTTCTTGGTTATGGCTCGAACTCGCATACTTATCGTGTCTATAACTCTCACCACGGGAAAGTTATGGAAACGGTAAATGTGCGGTTTGATGAATCTAACGGCTCTCAAAAGAAGCACCTGCCTAATGTGATAGATGAACCTCCGATCTCGGATGCTATTCGGCAAATGGCCATTGGGGACGTCAGGCCAGTCGAAGGATATACACCTAACTCTTCCGATGATGATGCCCCCATAGCTCGACGAACACGCCAATCTACTGCCGAAGAAAATGCCGCCCCAAACACAAATCGCAATCCAAATGCAAGTGCAAATCAAAATGGCAATCCCGATGATAATGGCGATACTAATGCCAATCCTGATGCTAATACTGAGGAAAATGAAAATAATCATCAAGAAGGAAATCCTCTACCATGAGTGGCAAATTGAGTTGACCCTGCATTAAACCTCGAAGATCTCGAGAATCCAGGTTACCAACCCACAACTCGCTCTCGCACTCGTTTGGCTAACTACTGTGGCAGTTTCTCCTTTGTCTCATTGACAGAACCTACCAAGTATGAGGAAGCCATGAATGATCCCGATTGGATGAATGACATGCAAGAAGAGTTGGTGCAATTCGAATTAAATGATGTGTGGGAATTGCTTGACAAACCGAATCCTAAGAAGCACAATATCATCGGCACAAAATGGATTTTTCAGAACAAGCAAGATGAAAATGGTATTGTTGTGAGAAACAAAGCGCGTCTTGTCCCTCAAGGGTATACACAGGTAGAAGGTATTGATTTTGGTGAAACATATGCTCTTGTTGCTCGCCTTGAGGCAATTCGTATTCTTCTCGCTTATGCAAACTACAATGATATTCTGCTTTATCAAATGGATGTGAAAAGTGCTTTCCTTAATGGTGAAATTGATGAGGAAGTATATGTTAGACAGCCACCTGGCTTTGAAAACCCTCAGTTTCCTAACAAAGTTTTTAGGTTGAAAAAGGCTCTGTACGGGCTGAAGCAAGCCCCTCGAGCTTGATATGACACTCTGAAGAGGTTTCTGCTCGACAAGGGTTTCAAACCAGGATCCACTGATTCCACTCTTTTCACTCATGCTATTGATGGTGATCTTTTCATGTGTCAAATTTATGTGGATGATATTATTTTCGGCTGTACTAACAATGCATGCAGCATGGAATTCGGGCGAATGATGTCCGAGAAATATCAAATGTCTATGATGGGTGAACTCAAGTTCTTTTTCGGATTGCAAATTCGTCAACAGGACAATGGAATTTTCATATCTCAGGAGAAATATCTGAGAGACTGTCTGAAGAAGTTTAAAATGCAAGATTGCAAACAGAAGGGTTACAAAACTCCCATGCCCACGAATGGCCAGCTGGACACAGATGTGTACGGTAAAGATTATGATCAGAAAGCTTTCCGTTCAATGATTTGTTCTTTACTCTACTTATGTGCATCCAGACCTGATATCATGTTTGATCACATGTGTACAGTATGTGTGCTCGTTTTCAAGCTGCACCGAAAGAATCGCATCACCAAGCGGTCAAGCGTATTCTGAGATATTTGGCTCACACCCCCACCTTAGGTTTATGGTATCCTAAGGGAGCACAGTTTGACCTCGTTGGATATTCAGACTAAATTATGCAGGTGACCGGGTTGACAGGAAATCTACTTTGGGGACATGCCATTTCCTCAGTAGATCATTGGTATGTTGGTCGTCAAGGAAGCAGAATTGTGTCTCGCTCTCTACGGCTGAGGCCGAATATATTGCAGCTGGCGCTTGTTGCACTCAGTTATTATGGATGAAGCAGACTCTGAAAGATTATGGCATCAAGGTCAAGAAGATTCCTCTATTGTGCGACAATGAGAGTGCAATCAAAATTGCACATAATCCAGTGCAGCACTCTCGCACCAAACATATTGAGATCAGACATCATTTCCTACGCGATCATGTTGCTCGAGAGGATATTGTTATCAGTCACGTCAATACTGAAGAGAATCTCGCCGATATCTTCACCAAGCCTCTCAATGAGAAAAGATTCTGTGCGTTACGGTGTGAGCTAAATATCCTAGATTCCACAAACGTGCAGTAAGCTGGACTCGGCACCCGTACCATCACTTCCACATCTTAGAAGGAATGGGTGCATAACACTCGAAGAGTTTGAAAATTTTGACAAAGTGAAATTTTCTTTCTGAGAGTGAATACATTAACGAAGAACTAGACTAACCGGGTTCCACGATATTTGTGTGATGCTCGGGGTCATACAGTTCTTATACGGTGGGTAACGCCACCACAATTTCTCTTCGTTGAGTTGCGTTTGAAGTTTTTGTGTTTGTCCGAATGTATTTCACTTATAGCTTCTCTCTCGGGTGTTTGTGTTTCTTCGTCTGAGTGAAATACCTAGGACCCTGTTTTCCCTCTAATCTATCTCTTCCAGTCTATGCTGCTCCGTTATGAATGCACAAAATTCATCTGGAAACGAAACTTTATCTGGTGTCCTTGACCACGTTAAAGTTTCGGTCCGAACTTAATCTGTGTTGGCGAAAGCCGTCCAAAATTTGGTGTTTCCCACCCAAGTCTGGACCACGTCTTTGGTGACGGTTACCACGTGCTCTTCATCAACTGCCAGTTTATCTGGTCCGTTGAATCGCAATAGTCCTCTAACTGTGGCCGTCCGATCAGATTCACGGGGTGCGGTTATTTCCTCCTCGCATATATATACTGTGTCGCCCCCTTCCTCGATTCACTTCGCATCTCCACCACCGTCACCTTTCGAAGCCCTACCGCACTGCTCCATCTCGAGCTCGACGACGTCGATCATCTTTGCCGCTTCGCTGCCGGAAAGAGGTCGCCGGAGTCATTCCTCGCCGCCGCGGATCATCTTCATCCCCGCGCCGCCGTAGTCGCTGCACATCGCCGAGTTAGGGTATGTGTAGTGCGAACTCGTTCTTCCACTCATCCTGTTCGAGTTCGTTCGCGGTAGAAATTGCCTATTTTTACTGCATTTCCCAGATCTTTACTGCTAGGTAACTTGTGCGGATGTGGTTTGTAGTTGTCCCTCGCATCCGAAAATTTTCAGATCTAGGGTTCGTGTTGTGTCTCGTACGAACGGAATGCTTAGCATGTTTACTAGTATATTCTTCGAACATACTAGTTCGTTCTACACATTTCTTTCGACCGAAACATTTCTCAAAGTCTACATCTACTTCGTCATCGATAACGATTTCTTTTTCAAAATCTTCGTTGTGTGCATTCGTAACCCTGTCCCCATTTTCCCTCGCATCTATCTTTGTTCACAGGAACATGCAGTCAGTTGAGGACTCGGCTCAACAAGTGAGCCTGGCTGACAAAGATGATGTTGTTCTGGGTACTGCTGATGAATCCAAAGCTCAAAATGCTAAGGGCCCAATGGTAGGCCCATCAACCAGCAAGTGAAAAAGAACCGAGCAAAATGCCGATGAGCAAGAAGAGAATGCTCTGAAGAAGAAGAAGGGTGGCAGATAGGCATACACAAACACAGCAGAGTACATCTCTCATGATCGGTACGATACTGTTCCGGGAGAAACAAAACACCAGAGTGATACGCGTCAACAATGGATTCGACGTCACTGGGTGCGCAAATGGTTCAACTATGAATTTGTTCATCCTCGGTTTGCTCAAAACTTTGCATTTCATCCACCATGGGGTGACTGCCGGGAAATTTCTCTCATCAAGGCAAATGGTCCCCAAGAGAGACCACCTCCTCCGCCAAATGCTCATGAGTCTTCCCTTCGCACACCCAAATCTTATCCTGATGAGCTTGCTAAGCGTCAACGCAATGCCATCAAGTGAGCTCAGAGGGCTGAAAAGCAAAAGGCTCGTGAAGAGGAAAACCTTCGCCTTCTCAAAGATGATGTGGAAAAGAAAAAGGCCGAAGGAAAATTAGAAAGTCGTTCAAAACGCAAGCATGCTCCCAGCGCTGCTGCGAAGAGAAAATATGCACCAAAGAAGAAAAAGGCTGAACCAGCTGATGAATCTCAAATGAATGATTCCTCGGATGATGCTGATGACCCTCTGCTCACCAAGGAAGAAGTTGCTGCTACTCTCAGTGAGGAAGTGAATATTACTACTTCTACTGTGTTGCCTGATCTTCGGGTTCCTATGGTTCCAGATGCACCACCGAAGAAGATCCCTGCTAGAAACACTCCTGCTACCACTGTCACGATGAAACAACATGTGAACACAACTCCTCATCCAGATGCTATCAATTTGAAAGATTTGGTGGTTGACACCCCAGTGAGTTCTGTAAAGCCAGGCGAAAGTATTCCCAAGCCTGACCTGAAGAAAATTAAGGCGCCTACCGAGAAAGTTGCTCCACAAGCTACTGCTCCGAAGGAGAAGGCTGCTAAGTTTGCGCCTACCTTGACTCAACCATTGGCTTCTAAGCCTCCTTCCGAGCAAGTTCCTGTCCAGACTGCTCCTTCTGTCAAGTCTGATGCTCCTCATTACTATGATCACATATTTATCATGGAACAGCTCGATAAATTTGTGGACAATCCATTTGATGGGGAAGTGGCATCTCTACCTATTCCTGCCGAAGTTATTACACAGGCCACCTCCGTAGTTCAAGAACTGAGAGAAGATGCAGTTGAGATCAACTCTCTCTCTGCCGAGCTGATGGACCTTGATGATCGAATGAAAACTGCCTCTTCAAAATTTGTTATTAAAGCGCTCGAAGATTCCTACAAGGATGTCAATCGTGCCATGACTCTCCTTCGCCATCGAAGGTTACGCTTTCACACGGATCTAGATGAAATTGTTCGCAAGATCTGTGATGAACATCAAGCCAAAGTCACTGGATACAATGATCTGGTCAAGGGTCACATTGATCAAGTTGCTCAGCAAAAGAAAAAGCAATGAAAGAGAATGGCGAAGAAAAATGTACCTCCTGCTCCGAAGGAACCGTCGCCTGTTCGCCAAGTTGATCAGTCTCAGAAAGAAATCTCCTGAGCCAGCTATTCCTTCGAACCCCCCAGTCAAGGACTCGGATGCTCCTCACTCGCCAAGACCAACTGAATTAGTGCCTGTGGCCTCCCCTGCTCGGGCTAATATTCCCTCGCAACAAACTGTTTCTGAGGAAGGTGAAATCCCTCGCTCCGAGCCCCAAGCTTCTCCAGCTCAAGAAGCTCCAACAGTCTCAGCATCTCCTATTGTCGAGCAACAACAGATTCCAGTGGAAAAACCTCAACCTCCTCTAGCACACGATTCGGCCTCAGTGCCTAAAGTGGATGAACCTGCCCTGCTGCCTACTGCCTCTGCAGCACCTTCTGTTGTGCCACCTGCTCCCTCACCTCTCAAGTTATCTATCGACACAGTGACAAGAATTCCAGATGCTGGCCCTTCGGAACTAAAATCTGTCTCTGCTCGCCGTACTGACTCGGTTGTATATGGTGATGAATATCTCTCTCCTGAAGAAGAACTCAAATACCCATACCCTCGTGAAGAATTACCTTTGTTCTCGTCAGGCGTAGGCACCAAAGGTCCACTTTTCAATCGGAAAGCGCACCCCAAATTCTTTCAAGAAAGTCCGTATGATGGGCCGCGCACTTCGGAATCGCCTCGCTTCTGGACTAAAGAACAGGCCATATATTACTCTCGGGTCCTCTATGAGAGCAGAAAGATATTTCCTCACGAATATCTGAACATTCCTGCAATGCGCAATATTGGATGTTTCAATCAATTGCTTCAGGATCTAGATGATTTCTGCCTCACCAAGGTCTTTGAATTCGAGCATCCCTGGAACAGAGAGATCATTCTTCAGTTTTATGCCACATTGTATATCTCTGGTGATGAATCTGATAGCTCTAAATGGATTATGGAGTGGATGACCGAAGGAAAACGCATCAAATGCACTTCTACAGATTTTGTCTCGCACTTCCATTTCCCTCACTTTGAGCATGGTGACACTGAAATCCGGGTTCACAACATTGATGTCATTTCGGATGAATCGTTTCGGTGCACAATGGATCCAGCATAGATTCGTGACTACACTGGTCCTCCTCGTCCTGAGCACTTAACCTTCAAGAATCAGACGCTATTCCACATGCTCTCCTACACCATTTGCCCTCTGGCGGGTATGAATCCGGACAAATTCATCTCAGATGTTCTCCGAAATGCTATATATGAAATCTCTGAGCGGTACATCTTCAACATGGAAGACTTGTTCCTGCGCATCCTGAAGGATTCTGCTCAATATCCCATCTGCATCAAAGTGTTCGCGCCCTGGATCTAGAAAGTTGTTGATCACGCTATGCGCACAGTGTATCTTGCGAAGGAAAATCATAAAAGCTTCATTCCTCCTGTTCGCGATACTTTGCAAGTCATGGAAGATATTACTTCGTGTAAATCGCCCGCATCAAGCCCCCAAGACTATCACAAGCAATTCGACGGGCCATGTCTGCCTCAGCACGACCGAAAGATTTTGCCTCAACCCCCTTCGCAACTCAAAGTCAGTTTGCGTACACAACAACTGCTACTGCAGCATATAGCTGAGGATCGACGCGAAAAAGAACATCTCGCCTCCGAGCTAAATGCTCTCAACAATCACACCAGAATCATGCATCTGATAGCTGATGAAAACAAGAAGAGACTCTGGAAATTGCTTCGCAAGTTCTTTACCGAGAAACAACTCCTGAATGTCAATCTCCAAGAGCTCTATGATTATATTGACAAAGGCTTCACGGTTGAAGATTTTCAAGATCGGAGTACCCCTCCTCTACCTGTTCATGAGCCAACCACTGATCTTCTTCATCTCAAGCTTTGCAAATTGCTTGACGAGTCTGAAGCCACCTCACCGACCGAGAAACCTACCAAAGGCAATGTGTTATCCCGTGTTCCTCCAGTGGCTCCTCCGCATATTCCATCATCTGCTCAGCCCCAAGTTATTATTCCTGAAGGGAAATCTGATGCTGCTGAAGACGAAGGCAATCCTGTCACTTCCGAAGAAGAAGTCACCTCGGACAGTTCTTCTGGAGATGCCACCGAATGAACCACGTTCTGCGTTTTTGCACTCATGTTATTTGTCACCTTTTTGACACTAGTTGACAAAAAGGGGGAGAATTACATCGATTCTCGATAGATTTGCTTTCTGTGTTTCGTTGGTTTTGGTGTCGTGCGAGTTTGCAACTTCTGGTTTAATTTTATCCGTACTAAGTTGTAAAACTCGATAACTTCTGTGCTGCAATGTTAATAACCCCTCCTGCTGCACTATTCCTCTCAAAGTACTTGTTTTGCAGGTGGAATTATTATCAGAAGTTATGAATGATTGCACTACGATCTCGATGGATTATATCTCATCAGTGCGAATCACTGTCTTGAATGATTGAAATTTCCTCAGTATACTTCAATACCTGCAGGAGAATTTAACTCATATCTCATTCCCTGCATACATTTAGGGGGGAGTCTATTTAATCATCGAGAAGAGTAACACTCATTCACTCTTGTTGGAATTACTTTATACTTATCTATCTTCACTTCGATGATTATCTGTTTTGTCAACAATCGTCCAAAAAGGGGGAGATTGTTGGTGCAATAATTTGCCTCCTTATGTTTTGGAGATTGTTGACATTAACATTAAGGGACTGATGTGTTTGCTAGTGCACACAGAGTAACAGGTCCCTGGAGTCAAGAGGAGTTTGGTTCAAACTCCAAAGATAATCCCCTGCGTGGCAGTGAAGGTTAACACCGAAGATTATGACGACAAGAGTGACCCCTCAAAATTGCTGATGCAAAGCAACTTGTTCGGTGCTCATCCGAAGGAAGTGACTGCATCCGAGGAGATTGAAGACGGAGCAAAGACGTAGCATTTGTTTCGTTGTTTCTCTTCTCTTTATTGAGTCATAGGACCACCGTACTACTAAGAGGGGTGTAGTGTTCGAAACTTTGATTCTCTGATGCTAAACCCAAACCTATGAAAGTTGTGAGAGAAATCTCTGTGTGTTCCGAGCAAATACTTGCCAGCAAGAGACTGTGATCTTCTTCGCTGCGAGAGATTTGTCTTTGACCGAGGAGTTAGCATTGCTTGCGCCTCAAGTAATGTTACCGTTGCTCTTAAAATGCGACCGTTGTGAACGTGTCGGTTGGCCATTGGCTGGACCTCGTGTCCAAAATGGTCATTTCCCATCAGGGAAGGCTGCGGCTATAAATAGCCACCCCGCACCAGCGTTGTCCGGTGGCTGCTCCGTTTGATTCTGAGAAGATTGTTGAGCAACCCCCTCTCTGCGAGATTTGAGCTTAAACTCCATCGAGAGAAAACCCCAGAGCCGAAAAATTAGATAGTGGTTCAGCATCACTCGAATCTAAGTCCAGTACGCTCCGCCTATTACTCTTGAGAGTTGCGAACTCTCTAGACGGTTAGGTGTCAATTTCTTCAGAGACCAAGAGTAATTGTGGTTCTCGAAGAAGAAGTCTGTAAAAGTTCGGAGATCGCCTCAAGCATCTACCACGAGTGATCGGCATTGGTTGACGAACCAATTGTCGAGGAGAATAGGGCGAAGAGAGTTTATCTTTTGTGTTAAATCACAACCCCTCCAACCAGACGTAGTCCTTTTGTAGATGGGCGAACTGGTCTACCAAATACCTTGTCGCCATCGAGCATCACTGGTTACCTCTGCTACTCCTTTTTACATTCGAACTGTGCCATATGACATATTTCAATCATGTGATTTATCTCGATGCATGCTCTTAATTTCCATTCGGTAATTTGTATTCGCTCACTGTATACTGTTTTCTTTCGCTCCGCTGCTGGGTTCCGAGAGTTTTGATATTTCCGAAGAAAATTTAAAACACCCATTCACCCCCCCCTTCGGTAGACATACTTCGTTCCTACAGTCCTTGACCATGTTAAAGTTTTGGTACGAACTTAATCTGTTTTGGCGAAAGCCGTCCAAAATTTGGGGTTTCCCGCCCAAGTTAGGACCACGTTCTTTGGTGACGGTTGCCACGTGCTCTTCATCAACTGCCAGTTTATCTGGTCCGTTGAATCGCAATAGTCATCTGACTGTGGCCGTCCGATCAGATTCACCGGGAGCGGTTAGCTCCTCCTCGCATATATATTCTGTGCCTCCATCCTCCCTTGATTCACTTCGCATCTCTCCGCCACCGTCACCTTCCGAAGCCCTACCGTACCGCTCCACCTCGAGCTCGACGACGCCGATCATCTTCGCCGCTTCGCTGTCGGATAGAGGTCGTCGGAGTCGTTCCTCGCCGCCGCGGATCATCTCCATCCCCGTGCCGCCGTAGTTGCTGCACATCACCAAGTTAGGGTATGTGTAGTGCGAACTCGTGCTTCCATTCATCTTGTTCGAGTTCGTCCACGGTAGAAATTGCCCATTTTACCGCATTTCCCAGATCTTTACTGCTAGGTAACTTGTGCGGATGTGGTTTGTAGTTGTCCCTCACATCCAGAAAATTTTAGATCTAGGGTTTGTGTTGTGTCTCATACGAACGGAATGCTTAGCACGTTCACTAGTATATTCTTCGAACCTACTAGTTCGTTCTACACATTTCTTTCATCGGAAACATTTCTCAAAGTCTGCATCTACTTCTTCATCAAAACGATTTCTTTTTCAAAACCTTCGTTGTGTGCATTCGTAACCCTGTCCCCATTTTCCCTCGCATCTCTCTTTATTCACAGGAAAATGCAGTCAGTTGAGGATTCGGTTCAACCAGTAAGCCGGGTTGATAGGGATGATGCTGTTCTGGGTACTGCTGATGAATCCAAAGCTCCGAATGCCAAGGGCCCAACGGTAGGCCCATCAACCTGCAAGCAAAAAAAAACCGAGCAACCTGCTAATGAGCAAGAAGAGAATGCTCTGAAGAAGAAAAGGGGTGGCAGATAGGCATACACAAACACTGCTGAGTACATATCTCATGATCGTTACGATACTGTTCCAGGGGAAACCAAACAGCAGAGGGATAACCGTCAACAATGCATTCGACATCATTGGGTGCGCAAATGGTTCAACTATGAATTTGTTCATCCTCGGTTTGCTCAAAACTTCGCATTTTATCCACCATGGGGTGACTGCCGGGAAATTTCTCTCATCGAACCAAATGGTCCCAAAGAGAGACCACCTCCTCCACCCAATGCACATGAGTCCTCCCTTCGCACACCCGAATCTTATCCTGATGAGCTAGCTAAGCGTCAGCGAAATGCCATCAAGTGAGCTCAGAGGGCTGAAAAGCAAAAGGCTCATGAAGAGGAAAACCTTCGCCTTCTCAGAGATGATGTCGAGATGAAAAAGGCCGAAGGAAAATCTGAAGGGCGCTCCAAACGCAAGCATGATCCCAGCGCTGCTGCTTTAAAAAGAAAGAGTGCACCAAAGAGGAAAAAGACTGAACCTGCTGATGAATTTCAAATGAATGATTCTTCGGATGATGATGACCCTCCGCTCACCAAGGAAGAAGTTGCTGCTACTCTCGGCGAGGAAGTGAATATTACCACTTCAACGGTGTTGCCTGATCTTCAGGTTCCTATGGTTCCAGAAGCACCACCGAAGAAGATCCCTGCTAGAAAAACTCCTGCTATCACTGTCACGATGAAACAGCATGTAAACACCACTCCACGTCCAGATGCTATAAATTTGCAAGATTTGGTAGTTGACACTCCTGTGAGTACTGCCAAGCCAGGCGAAAGTATTCCCAAGCCTGACTTGAAGAAAATTAAGGCTCCTACTACCGAGAAACATGTTCCACAGGCTACTGCTCCAACGGAGAAGGCTGCTAAGTTTGCGCCTCCCTTGACTCTGCCATTGGCTTCGATACCTCCTTCCAAGCAAGTTCCTGTGCAGACTGCTCCTATTGCCAAGTCTGTTGCTCCTCACTACTATGATCACATGTTTATCATGGAACAGCTTGACAAATTTGTGGACAATCCATTCGATGGTGAAGTGGCATCTCTGCCTATTCCAGCTGAAGTCATTACACAGGCCACTTCCATCGTTGAAGAAATGAGAGAAGATGCAGTTGAGATCAACACTCTCTCTGCCGAACTGCTTGACCTTGATGGTCGAATGAAAACTGCTTCTTCAAAATTTGTCATGAAAGCGCTCAAAGATTCTTACAAGGATGTCAACCGTGCCATGACTCTCCTCCGTCACAAGAGGTTGCGCTTTCACATGGATCTAGACGAAATTGTTCGCAAGATCTGTGATGAACATCAAGCTAAAGTCACTGGCTACGATGATCTAGTCAAAGGCCACATCGATCACGTTGCTCAGCAGAAGAAGAAGCAACGAAAGAGAATTGCAAAGGAAAATGTACCTCCTGCTCCGAAGGAAAACTCGCCTGCTCGCCCAGTTGATCAGTCTCAGATAGAAAAATCTCCTGAGCCAACTATTCCTTTGAACCCCCCCCATTAAAGGACTCAGATGCTCCTCCCTCGCCAAGGCCAACTGAATTAGTGCCTGTGGCTTCCCCTGCTCGAGCTGATATTCCCTCGCAACAATCTGTTTCTGAGGAAGGTGAAATTCCTCGCTCCGAGCCCCCAGCTTCTCCGTCTCATGAAGCTCCAAAAGTCTCGGCTCCTCCCACTATCGAGCAACAACAGGTTCCACTAGAACAACCTCAACCACCTCCAGTACATGATTCGGCCTTAGTGCCTAAAGTGGATGAACCTGCCCTGCTGCCTACTGCCTCTGCAGCACCCTCTGTTGTGCCACCTGCTCCCTCTCCACTCAAGTTATCCATCGGCACAGTGACAAGAATTCCAGATGCTAGTCCTTCAGAAAGGAAATCTGTCTCTGCTCGCCGTACTGACTCAGTTGTATATGGCGATGAATTTCTCTCTCCTGAAGAAGAACTCAAATACCCATATCCCCGTGAAGAACTACCTTTGTTCTCGTCAGGCGCAGGCGCCAAAGGTCCTTTTTTCAATCGGAATGTGCAACCCAAATTCTTTCAAGAAAGTCCGTATGATGGACCGCGCACTTCGGAATCGCCTCGTTTCTGGACTAAGGAACATGCCATATATTACTCTCGGGTCCTCTATGAGAGCAGAAAGATATTTACTCACAAATATCTGAACATTCCGGCAAT
Source organism: Elymus sibiricus (assembly GCA_039707655.1). Classification (NCBI taxonomy): domain Eukaryota; kingdom Viridiplantae; phylum Streptophyta; class Magnoliopsida; order Poales; family Poaceae; genus Elymus; species Elymus sibiricus. The sequence continues at coordinate 67,459,782 of CM077672.1, forward strand.
GCGTAATATTGGCTGTTTCAATCAATTGCTTCAAGATCAGGATGATTTCTGCCTCACCAAGGTATTTGAATTCGAGCATCCCTGGCACAGAGAGATCATTCTTCAGTTTTATGCTACACTGTATATCTCTGGCGATGAATCTAATAGCTCAAAATGGATTATGGAGTGGATGACCGAAGGAAAACGCATCAAATGCACTTCAACAGATTTTGTCTCGCATTTCCATTTCCCTCGCTTTGAGCATGGTGACACTGAAATTCGGGTTCACAACATTGATGTCATATCAGATGAAACTTTTCGGTGCACAATGGATCCAGAAAAGATTCGTGACTACACTGGTCCTCCTCGTCCTGAGCACTTAACCTTCGAAAATTAGACGCTCTTTCATATGCTCTCCTACACCATTTGCCCTCTGGCGGGTATGAATCCGGACAAATCCATCTCAGATGTTCTTCGAAATGCTATATATGCAATCTCTGAGCGATACATCTTCGATGTGGAAGACATGTTTCTGCGTATTCTGAAGGATTCGGCACAATATCCCTTCTGCATCAAAGTGTTCACGCCCTGGATCCAGAAAGTTATTGATCACGCTATGCGCACTGTGTATCTTGCGAAGGAAAATCATAAAAGCTTCATTCCTCCTGTTCGCGATACTTTGCAAGTCATGGAAGATATTACTTCAGGTAAATCGCCCGCATCAAGCCCCCAAGACTATCACAAGCAATTCGACGAGCCACGTCTTCCTCAGCGCGACCGAAAGATTTCGCCTCAACCTCCATCGCAAATCGAAGTTAGTTTGCGCACACAACATCTGCTGCTGCAGCATATCGCCGAGGATCGACGAGAAAAAGAACATCTTGCCTCCGAGCTAAATGCTCTCAACAATCGCACCAGAATCATGCATCTGATAGCTGATGAAAACAAGTAGAGACTCTGGAAATTGCTTTGCAAGTTCTTCACCGAGAAACAACTCCTGAATGTCAATCTCCAAGAGCTCTATGATTATATTGACAAAGGCTTCATTGTTGAAGATTTTCAAGATCGAAGTACCCCTCCTCTTCCTGTTCATGAGCCAACTTCTGATCTTCTTCATCTCAAGCTTCGCAATTTTCTTGACGAGTCTGAAGCCACCTCACCGACCGAGAAAACTTCTGAAAGCAATGTGATATCCCGTGTTCCTCCAGTGGCTCCTCCACATATTCCATCCTGCTCAGCCCCAAGTTATTATTCCTGAAGGAAAATCTGATACTGCTGAAGACGAAGACAATCCTGTCACTTCCAAAGAAGAAGTCACCTCGGACAGTTCTTCTGGAGATGCCACCGAGTGAACCAAGTTCTGCGTTTTTGCACACATGTTATTCGTCACCTTTTTGACACTAGTTGACAAAAAGGGGGAGAATTACATCGAGTCTCGATAGATTTTCTTTCTGTGTTTTGTTGGTTTTGGTTTTGTGCGAGTTTGCAACTTCTGGTTTAAGCTTATCTGTACTAAGTTGTAAAACTCTATAACTTCTGTGCTGTAATGTTAATAACCCCTCCTGCTGCACCATTCCTCTCGAAGTACTTATTTTGCATGTGGAATTATTATCAGAAGTTATGAATGACTGCACTACGATCTCGATGGATTATATCTCATCAGTGCGAATCACTCTCTCGGATGATTGAAATTTCCTCTGTATACTTCAATACTTGCAGGAGAATTTATCTCATATCTTTTCCCTGCATACATTTAGGGGGAGTCTATTTCATCATCAAGCCAAGTTACACTTACTCACTCTTGTTGGATTTACCTCATACATATCTATCTTCACTTCGATGATTATCTGTTTTGTCAACAATCATCCAAAAAGAGGGAGATTATTGGTGCAATAATTTGCCTCCTTATGTTTTGGAGATTGTTGACATAAACAGTAAGGGACTGATGTGTTTGCTAGTGCACACAGAGTAACAGGTCCCTGGAGTCAAGAGGAGTTTGGTTCAAACTCCGAGGATAATCCCATGCGTGGCAGTGAAGGTTATCTCCAAAGATTATGATGGCAAGTGTGACCCCTCAAAAATTGCTGATGCAAAGCAACTCGTTCGATGCTCGTCTGAAGGAAGTGACTGCAGCCGAGGAGATTGAAGACGAAGCAAAGATGTAGCATTTGTTTCGTTGTTTCTCTTCTCTTTATTCAGTCATAGGACCACCGTACTACTAAGAGGGGTGTAGCGTTCGAAACTTTGATTCTCTGATGCTAAACCCAAACCTATGAAAGTTGCGAGAGAAATCTCTTTGTGTTCCGAGCAAATACTTGCCAGCAAGAGACTGTGATCTTCTTCGCTGCGAGAGATTTGTCTGTGACTGAGGAGTTAGCATTACTTGCGCCTCAAGTAATGTTACCGTTGCTCTTAAAATCCGACCGTTGTGAACGTGTCGGTTGGCCATTGGCTGGACCTCGTGTCCAAAATGGTCATTTCCCACCAGGGAAGGCTGCGGCTATAAATAGCCACCCCGCACCGGCGTTGTCTGGTGGCTGCTGCGTTTGATTATGAGAAGATTGTTGAGCAACCCCCTCTCCTGAGTGATTTGAGTTTAAAATCCACCGAGAGAAAACCCCAGAGCCAAAAAATTAGATAGTGGTTCAGCATCACTCGAATCTAAGTCCAGTACGCTCCGCCTATTACTCTTGAGAGCTGCGAACTCTCTAGACGGTTAGGTGTCAATTTCTTCAGAGACCAAGAGTAATTGTGGTTCTCGAAGAAGAAGTCTGTAAATGTTCGGAGATCGCCTCAAGCATCTACCACGAGTGATCGGCATTGGTTGATGAACCAATTGTCGAGGAGAATAGGGTGAAGAGAGTTTATCTTCTGTGTTAAAACACAGCCCCTCCAACCAGACGTAGTCCTTTTGCAGAAGGGCGAACTGGTCTACCAAATTCCTTGTCGACATCGAGCATCACTGGTCACCTCTGCACCTCCCCTTTACTTTCAATCATGTGATTTATCTTGATGCATGCATTTAGTTTCCATTCGGTAGTTTGTATTCGCTCACTGTACTATGTTTTCATTCGCTCCGCTACTGGGTACCGAGAGTTTTGATTTTTCTGAAGAAAATTTAAAACTCCCATTCACCCCCCCTCTGGTAGGCATACTTCGTTCCTACACTAAGCATATTGAAGTTCGTCATCACTTTATTCGAGATCATGTTGCTAAAGGTGACATTGATCTTAAGCATGTTCGTACCGACAAACAATTGGCGGATATCTTCACTAAACCTCTTGACGTAAAGATATTTTGTCACTTGAGAAGTGAGTTGAACGTCATTGACGCTTCAAATGTGAACTAGAAACTCACTTGGATGCTTGCAAGGGCAAGAGCTTATTTGACTAATCCTTGATACTTCTATGATCATACCATATCTTGGACACTTTGCTCCCTTGTATTGCATCTAACCCCTTGTAGGTACTTGGACAAGCTTCATGACACAAGATTGCCTTACACTCTTATCTTGAGCAATCTTGAATAAACCAAGTATCAACAATCTTGGTGTGGACGAGGAACAAGACAACTCGCACATATCCTTTTGACAACATTTGGCTCAATACTTCATTATTGTCAATTTGGGTACATATGTTGTTCCTTGCAAATCTAACTCATGTAGGAAGATGAACTACAAATGATAGGATTGCTCCCAAGATCCAATCCATGAGCATCCACCTCAAGTTCAACTACATGATGGATATCAACACCAAAACTCAAATGTAAGTCCTCACTTAGAGAAGCTTCACTCAAAGACATGAGCTAAAGCAACTCAACAAGATGTGAATACATTGAAATGCTTAAACGAAAAATGGTAACCCCATTTTGCGCTTAAACGATGAGTATGACCTATGATCAAGTGTTGTCACTTGACTCCTAAGTCAATATACTCTAACATAGGTGACCTACTCACTGACCCACTTCTAGATGAAGTTCTCTAGAGTCTCTCTTGATGCCTTTATACTTCATCTAGATGTTTCTTTCTTTTCTTTTCTCTTCTGCTAGTTTCATGTCTAGTAAATTATTTGCATATCTTATTTGAATTCCCTGCAAATCTTTGTGAGAGCCTAATGTCTAGTGAGCTAAGTTGACAAGATTTTTCCTTCTGCATTGAACTCGGTCTCACCGACTTGAAATACATCGGATCCACCGAAATACACTTAACAAAGCATTTTAGTTCATCGGTTCAATTGAAACGGACAAACTCGGACACACCGATGTGATCTTTCAGTGATACACCAATCTCGGACCCACCGACTGATCCAACTCCGAGTCACCGATTTCATTGCTCAAAGAATTTTCTGTCAAATCTTTGTGTATTTTTCTTCTCTAGCTCCACTCAATGATTCTTTCCCTCTGCCTGCATCTGACACCACCTAATAGCTGGCCGGCCTCTCAAGGACAATGCCCACTTGACCAACAACCTTGAAGCTATCCCTTCTTGGAAATTGATGTCAAAGGGGGAGAGAGATGTACATCAAAGCTCAGGTTATCATTACAACCTCTTCCATATCAAAAGGTGTATCCTAAGGAAGGGTGATGCATTTTCTAAGAGGAGAGAATTCTACCTGTTTCTAAGAGGGGAGAAATCACTACAAAAAAAGACACATCCGTGACATTATGGTCCGAACGAAAACTTTTTCTGTCATGGTTGTGACACTTCTATGACGATAATTGTGACAAAAACACGTATCATCATAGATGTGATGGGCTCCTACTTATATGACAAAAAAATATGACATAAAATGGGCTTTTTGTCCTAGGCGGGCCGGAGACGCACCAGCATGACATTCTTTGGGCCGTCCATGACGTAAAAATTCATGTTAGAAGTGAGGGCGAGGAAAATTTCGGCGAGTTCCCAGTTACGGTAGGTGGTCGGGGCCGAGCGATGCAGTGTGGTTTGCGCGTTTCTCTCGTACGCGCACGTGTGTGCGAGGCGTTCGCTAACTGAACCCAAGCGAGGTGTTCGCTTACTGAACCCGAGCGATCGCACTAGCTACGTACTGAAGCCGATCGATTCCTTCGCTACTAACTGAACCCAAGCTATCGCACTAGCTACGTACTAAAGCCGATCGATTCATTCGCTGCTAACTGAACCTGACTGATCCTTCTCGCTGCTTACTGAAGCCGATCGAGTCCCCGTGCGAGACGTAGCCAGCCGGTGTTGGGTTGCCTCTCGATGAACAGTGCCGTTGCTGCCGCGCGCGTGAGACGTGGTGAGTTGACCTAGCCGGTTAGTTGGCTGTGGATAAACAGTTCCCGTTGCTGCCGCCCGCTCGTACGCCCCACCCCAGCCGATGGGTTGGCTGTGGATGAATAGTACCCTGGCCCTGTGAAGGTGGTTGGCGCTGGATGAACAGGACCCCAAGGAGGCTAGTCGGTTGGGGCTGGATGAACAGGACCCCGTGGAGGCTGGATGAACAGTAGCCGGTGGAGGCTAGAGGAAGTCGACGGTGGATGAACAGTAGCTGGTGGAGGCTGGAGGAAGTCGACACTGGAGTAGCCCATGGAGTCCCGTTTTGCTGTACACCACACCCCTCCTGATGAACAGGACCCCGTTTTGACTGTAGGCGTTTGGGGAGAAGTCCGTTTCCTCCGTTTAGCGGTACGCCAGAGCCCTCCCTATCAACAGGACCCCGTTTCGACCGTAGGCGGTTGAACAGAAGTCCGTTTCCTTCGTTTTGCGATACACCACACCCCTCCCGACCAACAGGACCCCGTTTCAACCATAGGCGGTCAAATAGAAGGCCATTTCCTTCATTTTGCGGTATGCCAGACACCCAGCCGGTGGGGGCTCGATGAACAGCACCCCGTTTTGGCTGTTCCGTCCAAGCTGGTTGGCTCCCGATGAACAGGACGCATTCCGACCCAGTCGCTTGGCTCCCGATGAACACGACGTTGTTTCCTCCGTTCCGACCCAGCTGGTTGGCTGTCGAAGAACAGGACGCCATTGCTGCCGTCCGTTGCCTCTCCATGTACATGAGCCCTGGCCGTACGTATGCGCGACTACATGTTCGAGACCCCGCCTGTATGTACGTACGTGCCCGTATTTTTTATCCGTGTGTCTGTACGTAAGTACACGATTTAGACGGGGCTGCCTGAACTGCTACTTCGGGGGCTCTACTACGACACGTGCCGTTCCTTACTCTGCCATGGTTCATCGTTGCAGAGAGACCGATCGACCAGTATGTACGTACACGTTCGCAACAAGACAGAGAACGCTACGTACGCTTCGACCGGGTGGGTCCCAGCTGTCAGGGTGGATAAGGAGGCAGTTCCTTCCGTGCGAAGATATAGCTGGTGGATCCCAGCTGTTAGGGGGAGGGATCATTTTTTTCGCGTCATATGGAGGCACTTCCTTCCGTGCGAAGATATTGCTAGTGGGTCCTAGCTATCAGGGTGTCGTGGGAAAACGACAATCTATGGGACCGAAAGGATCCCTTTGTGATTCGGCTACGGGGACGTGCGTGAAACGAATAGCAGGTTTAGGTAGATGCAAGAACACACGGGGTTTATCCAGGTTCGGGCCGCTATGAGCGTAAAACCCTACTCCTGCTTGGTGGTTGATTGTATATGAGCTCGAAGTACAAGGAGCGCAGCTTGCCAGCAAGGTGCGCGGGAATTGCAGCTACAGCGTGTAATTGAACTAAGTGTCGACCCTTCTACCTGTAGCCATGGGCCTCCATTTATAGGGCAAGGGGTTACCACAGTGGCTAATACGGTCATTTACAGAGTATGAATAGTGACTGCACCATCACCAAGTGTATCTCCTAACGGGGTAAGACAAACGCTTTAAATGCGCCGTTAGGTGCTATGTCAGGGAGGCGAGGCTTTGGGCAAAAGATCTGTACCACCGGTCCTGGCGCCCTTCTGTAATCTTGACACGTCACAGGGACGGGTGTCATTGAAGTTAATCTTGGCGTGGCGTGTTGACACGTGCCTTGGCCAGCTATGTTGACTGCCTGCCCGCTCGACACCTATCATACATGCTTATCTAGCCGATGATGAGGTGGTGCGGTAACGGGACAGAACGAGCTTACTGATGCGGAGCTTGCCGGGCCTTTGCTTGCCGGCAACCAGAGTCTTGGTCTTCACCTTGCCGGTACGAAGCTTGCCGGCAAGGGCAATGTTGATCTTCAGTACTAGAATAGTACTTCCCAATGACCTGCTTTGAGGTCTTCTTCACGGTCTTGTTTATTGAGTCTTGAGTCATGGTTATCCTCCGTCAAGCCCTTGCCGTCAGGAAGGCTACAACTGCATGTGCACAAGTCAGGGTACGAAGGCACCCATGTCTTAGTACACCGACAGGAGCCTCTGGGTGTCGGGACCTCAATCCTAAGTCACACAGATCTAGCATGTAACACATCATATCGCTTTGCGGCCTCACGCACGGTAACTGTCGGGCCCATGGAACCCAGGGTATCCAAACCCATCTGCCTTTGGCCAGGGCGCAACGCCTGGCGTGGGCCCAGCAGGCCGTCTTCACCAAGCATCTCACCAAGACCCCACGTGAGGCCTTGGCCTCTTGAGGGCCCCTCCTCAGGGAGCGGCAGACAAGACTCAGCATCTTCACCGACGGCCTCGCGAGGCGGCCTCCCGAGGTGGCCTCCTGAGGCCTCCTCCCGAAGGCGCCCAAGACGAAGGCCGTTCAGCATGGCCGCGCGGTCCGGGGCCCATCACGTGGGTGACGCACGCGGCGACGAGCGACAACAGAGGCCGCGCCAGTAGGTGCGGATGATGATGGTTTCCTCTTTTGCGTTAAGGGAGCAGGGCCAGCTATCTACTCACCAAAGCGACCCCAAAGATTGCCCGATCGGTGAGGGAAGACCAAGACGGCGGGCGCGCGGGGCGGAGGTCATCACTGAGCCCACCGGCGCGTCATGGATCTTGCTTTGGCAGGCGGAGACCGCCTTTAGTCAGGATAGCCTGAGCGCCTGTCCCCTTTCAAAAACCGCCAAGTGTGGCAACCCTTCCCAACTAAGTTTTTAGGGGGAAGAGGACCAAGGCTGGTAAAAAGGGCAGTGCTGCCATTGTAGGGGGAGAGGCTCTGGACTCTTGATGGATCCCCGGACCAGTTCTTCCTCCTTCACCATCTTGTACGCAAGAACTCACTTGCCCACTGCAATCCAAAAACACAAGCAGGAGTAGGGTTTTACACCACAAGGTGGCCCGAACCTGGGTAACCGCTGAGTCCACGGTCCGTTCCTCGCTAGCGCGTTCTCGCCGTAGCCTCGCAGTCGTTCAGTTGTGGTAGGAGACGAAGCGGTAGGAACGAGCTCACCCCAGTGTTCGAACCTTTGGGTCCCCGGAGCCCGACTTCCGACATTTGGCGCGCTAGGTAGGGGTGCGCTACCGTTCTTCCGCTCCGCCCTCTGCTCCACCAACCCCATGGCCGACGCACACCGTGAGCGTGCCGAGCGCAGGGCTGGCCTCGTGGCTCAGACGGAGCCAGTGGCCCGCCGCAACCGCCGCCACCCCGACGCCGAGGCCGCCGCCGCCACTGACCCTGCTGCCCGTGAGCAGCAGGACTCCTCCCTGCACCCCTCCGTGCAGGCAAACGGCCACACCGCCACGGCCTCCTCCCTCGCCCACCGTGGGCCGCCGAACCCGCAGGCCGCGCTGCTCATGGCGAGCGAGCTGCTCCGCTACCGTCCAGCTGATGCCGGCTACGACGCCTGGCTTGGTCGCATCACCGAGCTCGTCAACGCCGCCGGGAACGCTCCGGCGCCTTCCCACTCGCTCCGCCCTCCGCCGTCTCGCGCTGGGGACCTGGCGCACGGCGCTCCCCCGCCGCCTCCTCTGCGCGACGAGCATGGCGGGCCCCAGCGCAACGCGCGGGCACGCGAGCCATCCCGTGGCGCGTCCTCGCCGGTCCGAGACGAGGCCAGCTGCCAGATCGTCCGCCGCACGCCCCTTGATGCGCGAGTGCTCCTCGAGCGGCAACGCCAGCGCCAGGACCAGGCCGTTCAAGACGTCGCAGCAGCCGGCCGTCAAAACCGCGCCGCCCTCGCTGGCGGCGTCCCCTCAAGCGGTGTGGGCTGCCGTGCCTTCACCCGCGAGCTGCGTAGCGTGGTCTGGCCCGCGAAGTTCAAGCCTGAGCTACCTTCGCGCTACGATGGCACCCCCAACCCCGTGGAGTTCCGTCAACTCTACGCGCTGAGCGTCGAGGCGGCGAAGGGCGACGACAAAGTCGTGGCGAACTGGTTCCCCATGGCCCTCAAGGATGGCCCGCGCTCCTGGCTCATGAACCTCCCCGAGGCGTCCATCTCATCGTGGGCCGAGCTCTGCAGCCAGTTCATCGCCAACTTCAAGGGCACACAGGATCGCTCCCTCACCATCAACGACCTGCGGCATGTGCGGCAGCGCTCAGACGAGACCCTCCTCAAGTACATCCAGCGCTTCAGCCAGGTGCGCAACAAGATCCCGCGCGCCTCCGACGCGACCGTCATCTCTGCGTTCTCCACTGGCGTCATGGACATCAAGATGCGCGAAAAGCTCGCCATCAACGGTGAGCTTGATTCCGTGCTCGAGCTGCTCGACCTCGCCGACAAGTGCAACAAGGCTGAAGAAGGCCGCCTCTTCATCCACAACGACCCCGACGCGGCGCTCGACGTCGCCAAGACCAAGAGCAAGGACGTCAAGTGCAAGGGCCTTGCCGTGCTGGCGGCAGAGCCCGAACAGAAGCGCGGCCGTGACCGTGATGAGCCCAAGAAGGACAGCCGGCCACACTGTGCCTACGACGACGTTCACTCCCACAGCACCGAGGACTGCCAGGAGCTCAAACTGCTCCGCGACGAGCGCCAGGGCCGCCAAGACGACTGCAACGGCCGCGGCGCCGGCCGTGGAGGTGGCCGCGGCGGCAACCGTTGGGACGGCCGCAATGGCAATGGCAACTTCCGCCAGGCCTGGCACGACCAGCCTCGTGAGGCGAATCCTCACGCCCATGCCGCTCTTCCGCCGCTGCCGCCACCACCCCGGAGGAACGACGTCAACCAGCCTGACGAGGGCGCTGGGGGCTACCAGGAGCCTCGCGCGGTTGCCTGCATCCTTGGCGGGGTTAGGCCCCCGCGTCCAACCGCCACTTTAAGCAGTTCTCTAGCGAGGTGAATGCCACCCTCCCGAGACTAGAGGCCTCACGGCCCCTCAAGTGGTCGCAGTACGCCATCACCTTCAACTCCAAGGACCACCCCAAGTCCACGGCCTCCGCAGGCGCGCTCCCCATGCTGTGCACTCCCACCATCAGCAACGTCGCGGTCACCAAGACCCTCATCGACGGGGGTGCCGGCCTCAACGTGATCTCCATCGAGACCTTCGAGACGCTCCAAGTGCCCTACGACCAGCTGATGCCGACCAGGCCCTTCTCCGGAGTGACCGATGGGTCCACCATCCCTCTGGGGCAAGTGCGCCTCCCCGTCACCTTCGGAACCCGCAAGAACTACCACACCGAGCTCATCGACTTCGACGTGGCGCACATCGGCCTGCCCTACAACGCCATCTTTGGCTACCCAGCTCTTACCAAGTTCATGGCGGCGACCCACCATGCCTACAACGTCCTCAAGATGCCCGGCAGCAGCAGCATCATCACCGTAACCAGCGATGAGAAGGACGCGATTTGCTCCCTGGAGCACGCCTACAAGGCTGCCGCTGTCGCGCATCCGGCTGATGAGGACGCGGCTGACCCTCCTGAGGCCGCGCCCGCGAAGAAGAAGCAGCTGTTCTCTCAGGATCGCACCGAGACGAAGAGGGTGTCGGTGGACGGCAGCGGCTCCGGCCCTGCCTTCACCATCGGCACTGGCCTCCCTCCTACATAGGAAAGCGCTCTCGTCGCCTTCCTTCGGGCAAGCTCGGAAGTTTTCGCCTGGAAAGCATCTGACTTGTCCGGTGTGCCGAGGGAGGTGATCGAGCACCACTTAGCGGTGTGCCCCATTGCACGCCCCGTCAAGCAGAAAGCACGGCGCCAGGCGCCAGAGAAGCAAGATTTCATCGTCAAGGAAGTTCAGAAGCTCCAGGAAGCTGGGGTCGTTCGCGAGGTGCGCCATCCCGAATGGCTCGCAAACCCAGTCGTCGTCCCCAAGAAGGGCGGCAAGGAGCGCATGTGCGTCGACTTCACCAGCCTCAACAAGTTTGGCCCTCAGGACCCTTTCCAGCTGCCGCAAGTCGGCCAGGGTGTTGGCCCCACCGTCGGTGGCATGCGCATGCCCTTCGGCCTGAGGAACGCCGGCGCCTCTTTCCAGAGGCTGGCGCCCCTCGTGCCAGGGCCTCGTGAGCTCCCTGCTCCTCGCGAGCCCCCAGGACATCACGAGCCCGCTCGCCCTGGAGGAGCGGAATCCCTTGGCGTGCCTCGCCAACCGGCCTGACGTCACCCCAGCGCAGTCCAGCCAGGTGCGTCCAACGCGTCGCCTCGCGCGGCCCACACTCCTTCTCGCCGCGCCTCCCGCGCCCTCGCTCCCGGAACCCTTCCGCCAAGGTGATTTTGTTCAAATGCGGCTGAGGGCGCCCCGCGGGTTGCACCAGCCTCAAGCTGATCCATGCCGGACATGGCAGCCTAGCCCCTATCCTTTTGGTTGTGTAATGGATTTTGTTGATTTCACCCTGATGAGTTATGTTACCTGCTTAATCGCCTGTTAAGTTCGATGCCGACCGGAGAGCCCCACACGCTCGCGACCCCTCCCCTAGCAGATTCCGTGAGCGGGGGTTAGGCACGGTGCCTTTGCTCGGGTCCGTCCCTGCAGTGCCGCCAAATCCAAGCGACTGAGCTCTGGCTCGCGGGCCTGCTCCCGTGCACGTCACCTCACCAAGGTCCTTGGTGCCTTATCTCCTCACGCGACGGCCACAGACGAGTTAGCGAGTGCGTACCGCTCCCCTCCCACTGTGAAATCTGTCGACATGCAGCCCCTCAGGAGGTAAGCTACGCGAGGAACTCGCGGGCGGCCTCTCGTGAGCCGGCCTCAAGAGGCAAAGATACTCCGGACGCCGAGCCTCCTGAGCACGCCTCGCGGGCTGCGTGAGCTCCTTAGGACATGTGGCTCGCCTGATCTGCTGCTCCTCGGGAAGGGCCGCCGTCAGGCCGCCCTTCGCGCCACGAGGTACCAGCAGGCCTTGCGTCGCTACCACGGCCCTCGCACTCTCGACGTCGGCGACCTTGTCCTGCGCGGAATTCCCTCCAAAGAGGGGCTCCACAAGCTCTCACCTATGTGGGAAGGCCCTTTCAGGGTTACTCATGTCTCCAGGCCCGGCTCAGCCCGACTGGAGACGGAGGACGGAGTTCCTGTGCCTAACGCCTGGAACATCCAACACCTCCGCAAGTTCTACCTGTGACCCCCACGCGTACGAACGAAATGGGGCTGTACACGCCTCGGAGCCTCTCATTGCGTTCGCCTGATGGGCCCGCGAGAGCTCCCGCCCACGCCCAAGTGGAAGCCCCATGCTCCGCGCTGGCGGAACGATCAACCCGCGATCATACCCACACCCTTGTGGAAACCCCATGCTCCGCGCTGGCGGAACAATCAACTGAGGGCGCCCCACGGGTTGCACCAACCTCAAGCTGACCCGTGCCGGACACGGCAGCTGCGTCTTGCTTTAGTTATGAAATGGGTTGAAATTCTGCTTCAGTAAAGTTTGGTTCCTTACATGGCGCCCCATTTTGTCCTTGCCTCACGAGCCTCGCGCGCTCACGACGTCCCTCATGAGCATCACGTGAGTGGGGGCTGGACATGGTGTTTGTGCTCGGGTCAGTCCCAACGGCGCTGAAAAACCCAAGCAACCGGGCTCTGTCCCGCGGGCCTGCTCCCGTGCACGCCACCCCACCAAGGTTCTTGGCGTCTTGTCTCCTCGCATAATGCCCATGAGCGAATCAACGAGCGTGCGCTTGAAAGCACATTTGCTCCCTTGGTGGTTTTGGTAATTCATAACAACATATATCTCATTGAACTAATGTCCATTCAAGTTAAAGTACTCAAAACACTGAAGTATCATCTTCACGCCCCCACGGGGCCACATCAACCTAACGCAGGGTGATGAGGGGAAAGGGACCCTAGGAGCTCGCGCCGTCCTCGTCGTCGCCGGCACCGTCGTCGCCGCCAGAGCTCTCGCCGCTGCCACAGGAGTACTTTCCAAGCAACGCGTCCACGTGGCCATCTACCGCCTTTGCGAGGCCATCGCGAAGCTCCTCGGGGACCGGGGCTATCACCTTGTCACAATCGAAGTTGGGATCGGCGTGAAGGATGTGGCTAAAGACGCGAGTCGCCGCCAAGGAGAAGAGGCCGCGGCACTCCTCCTCCAAGATGTTGTCCATCTCCTTGGCCCCGTCCTCGAGCCGTTCCACGAGCTTGGTCGAGAAGTCGACATAGTCAGCGTCGCGGGACTCGCGGAGGGCCCCAAGCCTCCCCTGGCAGATGGAGTTCAGGGCGTCGTGGGCACAGAGCTCGAGGGAGTGAAGCGCCCTGACGCGTTCACGCTGTAGCTCCCGTTCCCGATCCACCTCGCTCCCGGCTGGCTCGGCTGTGCTGGCAGCACCTCTCAGTTGGAGACAAAGGGAGGACGGCTCGGCCGCGGAGCCGGAGCAGGGCTGCAGCGTGGCCCCCCGGCGGGCCTCTGCCTCGGCAAGTGCCGCCTTGAGATCAATGATCTCCTGCCAGAACCGCTCGCGCTCCGTCTCGAAGGCGTTCCCCCACTGCGCCAGCGCCTTGTCGTGCTCCTTGGCAAGCGCCAAGCGTGCCTCCGCCACCTTCGCGTCAGCATCCTCCTGAGCCTTCTTCTCCTTGGCCTTCAGCTGGGCGTCGGCCTCAGCGACGCGCTTCGTGTGAGCCTCCTGGGCATCGGCCAGCTGGCGCCCCAGCATCTCCAGGCGCTCCTTCTCCGTGGCCTGCTCGGTCGCCATCTTCTTGAGGCCTCCTGCGCGACTCTCGAGGCCCGCTTCGCGGGCCGCAAGCTCCTTCTCGCGAGTGGTAGGGGCGTTTTCCTGCTCAACGAGCGACTGCGCCCGCTTGGCGTGTTGGGCCTGGAGCTCCTTCAAGCTAGTCTCCGCCTCTTCGCGGCGCGCGACGGCCGCCTCGGCCTCTCGAAGGGCATTCACGTGAACCCCCTCCGCTTCGGCGGCGTCCTTCTCGCCCTGCTCACGAGCGCGCTCGTCCTGGCGCCGAGCCGTTTCAACGGCGACGCTGAGCCGGCGCCTCCCGTTAGCAGGCGCTCCTTGGCAAGGCACGTCTCCGCATCTTGGAAGTCTGTCCCAAGCCGAGCGAGCGTGGCCCTGACGTCGCGCAAGGCTTCGGGCCTGAGTAGGGTGTGGCCGCTCACGAGAGCCAGAGGCCAGTCCGGGTCGGGCCCTCGGACACTCTCCGACGCCGCGCTAAGGGAGGACTTGGCGCCACCTGCCTGGAGCGGCGGGTTCGCCAGGCCGCCCCCCGCGTGCGGCTGCGGCGGCGCGCTATGGGGGCTCATCACGCCCGCGACGGCGCGCCCCTCAACTCCTCCCCCCGCACTTAGGGAGGCTCCCGGTGGGGGGGAGGGCATTTCGACCTTCCCCGTCGCCGCTCCTCTCCCCGTGGCAGGGTCAAGGGGGAGAGCATCCCCACCTCCTGAGGCGGCCTCCCGAGGCTCCCCCGCCTCGGCTTCGCGAGGCGTGCCCTCATGCGATTTCGGAGGAACAACCATCTCCTCCTCGACTTCCCTGCGCCCGCCTCAGCGTCGGGACGATGGGTGGCCTCTCCATGCCCCCCAGTGCCTGCGGAGGATGCTGATTCCCCCTGCGGGCCGGGGGTCGTCCTCGCCTTCGTCGTTGTCTTCTTCTTCTTCTTCTTTTGATCCCCAGCAGATTTCCTGCACGAATGATGGCTCAGCCCTGAGCCTGGACGAAGAGTAAGGACTAGGAACGCCAGGAGGAGGCGGGGGACTTACTCGTCTCTGACGTGCCACTTCCTCTTCTTCTCCCCCGCGGGGGCCGGGTCGTCACTGCCACCGTCAGGCATCGCCCCGGCGCCGCCGCTCGGGCTCCCAGGATGCACCGCTGTGGACCCAGGAGCGTCGTCGCCCGCCTCGGGGCCCTGGGAGGATCCGGCCCCTTGACGGGCTTCAGGCGCTGCGGGCTCGACTGCCTCCCGGCCATGAGCCTCCTCCGTCGCGGGCGGGTCGCTCTCGGCGTCATCATCCTCGAACTCGCAAAGGAGCTGACGGCGGGTGCGTGGCGGCGCCCGATTGGTGTCTTCCTCTGTGACCTCCTCCGAATCCCCGCCGCCGCTGCCGCTTCCCGAGTCCACCTCCCCCACGAGGGGGTTATCGCAGGGCCCGACCTGGCCCTCCAGCACGAGGCCCCACTGGTCGAAGAGGGGCATCTCCTCCACCAGATCCGCCTTCTCCTCATAGCGGAAAAGCGGGAGTGCATCCTCGGGCAGTTCCGCGGTGGGGGTACCGAGCAGAGTCGCCAGGGCCCCGTCCAGCGCTTCCGACCCCAGGCTGCCCGGGTTCAGCCTCATAGCGTCGCCCGCGCCAGTGTACTCCCACACGGGGTGCGAGCGCCGCTGGAGTGGCGCGATGCGCCGCCGCAGGTATTCCCGGACGACCGACGCCCCCGACAGCTTCGCGGCCCGGTGTGCGGCCATCCGCTCCAAGACGGGCTCCACCCTCGGGTCAGCTAGCTTCGCGTGCCCGCACACGGAGATCTTCTCAGCTGGGTCCGTTGGGATCATCAGAAGCCGGCTGGTCTGGCGCGCGTCCATGTAGACCCAGCGCTTCCGGTAGCCCTCCACCTTCCTCGCAACCCTCAGGTTGATAATGCCGTCCTCCATCCCCTTGACGGCGAGGAATGACGCACATCCGGAGCGCTGGTCTGCTGTGGTCAGCTGCAGGCAGAAGAAGTGGTAGAAGAGCACCACCGAAGGCATCACCCCTACGAAAGCCTCGCAGTAAAAGGCAAATGCGGCCAGGAGGAGAATGGAGTTGGGCTGAAGATGGAGGGCATGAATCTGATAATGGGAGAGAATGGCGTAGAAGAAGTCCAAGAATGGTGGCACCAACCCGGCATATATGCTGTGAAGGAAGAAAGGGTAGGCCGTCGCCCCTAGGTCGCGCCGCGCGCGCGACCCCGGCCAGATCTGGGTCGCCTGGTTCTCGTTCTGGTCGCCGGCCACAAACGGGAGCACCCTGTCCAAGCCCTCTTCGTCGACGATGGTGGAATGCCGCAGCGCCGCCCCGAGGACGGGTGCGCTTGGGGACGGGGCCGATGCCTTCCCCCTCTTGCCAGCGGGCGCCATCTGCACAGCGGAGGCGCGGATCGAGGAGCAAGAACGTGCGGAGCCTGGAGAGGGGGTCACGAGGAGCTGCGCGCGAGAAGGCTAGCGCAAGGAATCGGAACGTGCGAAGGAAGGCAATGATGGCCTCGCGTCGCCCGCTGCAGGATTTATGTCAGCGCGGGCGGTTACCGAGGTGTCGTGGGAGAAGTGGGGGCGTCCCCCGTCACATCGTGCGCCACGCGTCCCGCCTGGCTGCAGGCGGTTAGGGCCCGCGCTGTTTCACCCCCTAGTAGGCGGGAACGTGCTCGCCGTGGGCCCAGGGGCTACTGTCGGGCCCATGGAACCCAGGGTATCCAGACCCGTCTGCCTTTGGCCAGGGCACAACGCCAGGCATGGGCCCAGCAGGCCGTCTTCACCAAGCATCTCACCAAGACCCCTCAAGTGGCCTTGGCCTTCTGAGGACCCCTCCTGAGGGAGCGACGGGCA
Organism: Elymus sibiricus; assembly: GCA_039707655.1. Lineage (NCBI taxonomy): Eukaryota > Viridiplantae > Streptophyta > Magnoliopsida > Poales > Poaceae > Elymus > Elymus sibiricus. The sequence continues at coordinate 67,476,515 of CM077672.1, forward strand.
AGACCCGGCATCTTAACCAGCAGCCTCGCGAGGCCCTCTCGCGAGGCGGTCTCCCGAGGCCTCCTCCTGAAGGCGCCCGAGACGAAGGGCGCGCGGTCCGGGGCCCATCACGTGGGTGACGCGCGCGGCGACGAGCGGCGACAGAGGCCGCGCCAGCAGGCGCGGATGAGGATGGTTTCCTCTTTTGTGTTAAGGGGGCAAGGCCAGCTATCTACTCCCCAAAGCAACCCCAAAGGTTGCCCGATCGGCGAGGGAAGACCAAGACGGCGGGCGCGCAGGGCGGAGGTCATCACCGAGCCCACCGGCGCGTCATGGATCGAGCTTTGGCAGGCGAAGACCGCCTTTAGTCAGGATAGCCTGAGCGCTTGTCCCCTTTCAAACCGCCAAGTGTGGCAACCCTTCCCGCCTAAGTTTTCATGGGGACGAGGACCAAGGCTGGTATAAAGGGCAGTGCTGCTGTTGTAGAAGGGATCGGCTTCCTTCTTCCTCACTCTTGTACACAAGAACTCTCTTACCCACAATAATCCCAAGCACAAGCAGGAGTACGGTTTTACACCGCAAGGTGGCCCAAACCTGGGTAACCACCGAGTCCAAGGTTCGTCCCTCGCTAGCGCGCACTCGCCATAGCCTCGCCGTAGCTCAGTCGTGGTAGGAGGCGAAGCGGTAGGAACAAGCTCACCCCAGTGTTCGAACCTTTGGGTCCCCGGAGCCCGACTTCCGACAGATGTGGACCCCTCAAAATGCTAAGGACAAGGATTGGCAAAAGATCAAGACTCTACATTTTTGGTTTAGTGATGCAAGATCACATTGAGTCCATAGGAAAGCCAATACTATTAAAAGGGGATGAGGTGTTGCTTAATGGTCTTTTTGCTCAAGTGCTTAGTGACAGTACTCCTAAACCGTTAACCACTTCCTCCATCCAAATATGTCCAAAACTTACTTTCCAACTCGGCCCCACCGATATTTCCAATCCGGAGCCACCGAGTTCATCTGGACTAAGCCACTGCCAAAACCCTAACAAATCGGATCCACCGATATGGATCTCGGTCTCACCGAGATGGCCTTGCCAACTCTCTGTAATCGTTTGCACTTACTTCGGTCTCATCGAGTTTTGCAAATCGGTCTCACCGAGATGGCTTGCCAAGTCTCTGTTGCCTTATTGCTTCACTTCGGTCCTACCGAGTTGATGCAATCGGTGCCACCGAGATGAGGATTGCCCTAGCCATTGCAGTTTGGTCCATCCGAGTTGTTCCAGTCGGTCCCACCGAAATTCCTAACGTTCATATCTTTTACACAGTTCGGTGCCACCGAGATTTCCAAATCGGTGCCACCGAGTTGGGTCAAAAGTGTGTAACGGTTGGATTTTGTGTGGAGGCTATATATACCCCTCCACCACTTCCTTCTCAGTAAGGAGAGCCATCAGAACGTGCCTACACTTCTACTACACATTTTCTGAGAGAGAACCACCTACTCATGTGTTGAGATCAAGCCATTCCAATCCTATCATTTGAATCTTGATTTCTAGCCTTTCCAAGTTGCTTTCCACTCAAATCCTTCTTCCACCATAGCCAAATCTGTGAGGAGTTGTTTGAGTGTTGGGAAGACTATCATTTGAAGCACAAGAGCAAGGAGTTCATCAACAACACACCATTTATTACCTTTTGGAGAGTGGTGTCTCCTAGATTGGTTAGGTGTCACTTGGGAGCCTCCGACATGATGTGGAGTTGAACCAAGGAGTTTGTAAGGGCAAGGAGATTGCCTACTTCGTGAAGATCTACCCGAGTGAGGCTAGTCCTTCGTGGACGTAAGCCATGGTGGGATAGACAAGGTTGCTTCTTCGTGGACCCTTCATGGGTGGAACCCTCCGTGGACTCGCACATCCGTTACCCTTCGTGGGTTGAAGTCTCCATCAATGTGCACGTACGATAGCACCACCTATCGGAACCACGCCAAAAATCATCGTGTCTCCATTGCGTTTGAAATCTCCTATCCCCTCCTTTACTTACATATGTAATTGTTTACTTTCCGCAGCCACACTCTTAGAATTGCTTGTGTAGGGTGATGCTTGACTTGTGTACTTGCTAAAATCTGCCTACAACTAAAATTGGGAAAAGGTTAGGTTTTTAATTGGTCAAGTAGTCTAATCACCTCCCCTCTAGGCATACTTTCGATCCTACAGTGTTGCTCCCCGGTCGTTAAGTACTCCGCATGCAGTTATCTCAGGAGCAGGTTCCCCGAAAGGCCTCGTGAGGTGACCCCCTCAGGGCCTCAGGAGGCCAGCAGGCCTCGCTCGGGAGCTAACCCTCGGCGGCTGTCTCAGTAGGAGATCTCGCGAGCAGAACCCTCACGAGGCGCACCCTACGAGAGGTGGCCCGCCAGACACTACCTTGTACACAGCTAAGTCTCACGCTCGCGAGCCGCCCTCGCCGCCTCTCAAGCCTTCCCCTCCGACAGCCTCACGAGCGCTAGCGTTTCTCTTGGCGCGAGCCGCTCGCACGTCAAAGGGGGGCTCCCTGAGCATCGCACCTCAGGAGCCCTAGCTAGCTCCCGGTGCCCCCCACCTCCTGGCCTTGTCCAGCCATCGCGCCTGACATGCCAGCGACAGCTATGGCCCACTCGGGAGCCAGGTCCTGACGACGCAGAACATCATGGCAAGCAAAAAGAGCAAAACAGGCCTCAAGAGAAAGCGTTACAAGGGCACGGGCATTCGATACAACCAGAAGCAAAGTACTTGAAATATAAAAGCGTTGCCCTCACACCCCACGGGGTCATGGTCAACTACACGCAGGATACGTGGAAGGGCCTAAGAAGACGTGTCACCATCACCTCTGCTCTCAGCGCCATCGTCGCTTCCCTCAACTCCGCTTGAGCTCTCGCTGCTGCCGGGGACGGAGTTCTCGTGCAAAGCGTCCACGTGATCCTCCACCGCCTTCCCAAAGGTGTCACGGACCTCCTCCGGGACGGGAGCTATCACCTTGCCGAAGTCAAAGTTGGGGTCGGCGTGGAGAAGATGGCTGAAGATGCGCGTGGCGGCCTGGGTGAGGAGATCGCGGCTCTCCTCCTCGACGATTCCACCCACCTTCTTGGCGCCCACCTCGAGCCGCTCCACGAGCTTGGTGAAGAAGTCGAGGTAGCTACCGTCGTGGGTCTCGATGGGGCTGCTGACGTCCTCCTTGCAAATGGAGACCAAGGCACGGCGGGCCCGGAGCTCGAGGGCACGGAACATCTTAGAGCGCTGGAGTTGCCGCCCCCGCGCTCGGGCCGCCTCGTCCCGCGCCTGCTCCACGACCGCGGTGACGCCCCTCACCTGTTGCTGGATGGAGCTCAGCTCGGCCTCGGAGTCGGCCCGGGCCTTCAGCGCGGTCTCCCGCTATCTTTCGGCTTCGCCCAACATCTCCTTGAGGCCCGCGATCTCATGCTGGAGCTCCTCGCGCTTGGCCTTGAAGCGGTCCTCCTGTCGCTTCAGCTTCTTACTGTTCTCATTGGCGAGCGCTTCACGGCTCTGTGCGACCCTACTGTCGGCGTCCTCCCGGATCTTCTTCTCCTTGTCTAGGCGCTCGGCGTAGGAACCGTGGGCAGCGAACACCTCTCGCTCCAACGTCTCCAGCCGCTCGCGCTCCAAGTCCTGCGCGGATGCCGACCGCGCGAGCTCCCGCTCACGGATGCCAAGGTCCGCCTCACGGGCCGCCAGCGCCTCTTCGAGGGCGGAGATTGCATCTCTCCGTGCCCGGAGTTGTCGCTCCAGCACGGTGTTCTGGCCCTCGAGCTCCTTCCTGCGGGCCTCCGCCGCCTCGCGCCGCCTGTCGGCCTCTTCGGCCTCCCTGACGGCATTCTCGAAGATTTCCTTCGCGTCCTGGGCGGCCTTCTCGCGCTTCTCCCGCATGGCGTCGTCTTGACGGCGGCCCAGTTTGATGGCCACATCAAGCTGGCGCCACCCCTCCGCGAGGCGCTGGCGCTTCTCGATGATGCGTGCCTCCTCCACCCGGAGGTCTGCTTCCAGCTGGTCAAGGGCAGCCCTGGCGCCTTGCAGAGCCCCGCGCTTGAGCACGGCGCTGCTGCTCACGAGTTGCAGGGCCCAGCCGGTATGCGCCTCGGCGCCGCCCTCTCGCGAGGGCCCGGCGCCACTGGTCAGGAGCGGAGAGCTCGCGGGGTGTTGGTGCAATGTTTGCCCCCTTGTGTGTTTTGGAGATTGTTGACAGAAACAGGCATGGACTGATTTGTTTGCTAATGCACACAGAGAGAAATAGTCCATGCAGTGCCGAAGAGAATGCTGTCTTCGGTGTACAGTTCAAGGAACTTCACCGAAGAATATCTGCACAGCAGAGAAGAATGAGCTACATCCGTTGAAGACTTGTAGACGAGAAGAATGAAATGAAGGAGTTGACCCCTCGAAAATTTATTGCTGACGCGAAGCAATTTGTCCGAAGAATATTGACTGCGGCAATGGAAGATGAAGTCCAAGGGAAGACGTAGCATTCTTTTCATCATTCTTCTTTCATTCATTTGAGTCATAGGACCTCCGTACTATTAAGAGGGGTATAGGTTCTCGAAGCTTAGATCCGATGTGATGCTTAGCCCAAACCTATGCAAGACTGAGAGAAATCTCTTTGTGCTCCGAGCGAATACTCGCCAGCAAGAGACTGTGATCTTCTTCGCTGCGAGAGATTTGTCTCTGACCGAGGAGTTAGCATTACTTGCCTCGCAAGTAATGTTACCGTTGTGCTCAAATCCGACCGTTGGACTCGTGTCGTTCGGCCATTGGCTGCTCCACATGTCCAATTTGGTCATTTCCCTTCAGGGAAGGCTACGGCTATAAATAGCCACCCCACTCCAACGTATCCCGTTGGCTGCTCCGCTTAAGATTTCTGAGAAGATTGATTGAGCATCCCCTCTCCGAGTGATTTGAGTTTAAGATCCACCGAGAGAAAAATCAAGAGCCAAAACTTAGACAGTGGTTGAGCATCATAGTAGTTCTGAGTTAGAGTTCTTGTACCTATTACTCTTGAGAGCTGCACACTCTCTAGACGGATAGGTGTCGGCTCGAGTGTCGAAGAGTAATTGTCTTCACCGAGCAAGATCTTTAGCAACCAAGAGTAATTGTGGTTTGCGAAGAAGTCTGTCGAAGGTTTGGAGATCACCGACAAGTATCTACCGCGAGTGAAATCAACTGGAGTCTGATCAACTCCAAGTTGAAGGAGAATAGGGCGAGGAGAGTTTATCCTCAGTGTTAAATCACAACCCCTCCAACCAGACGTAGTCCTTTGGCAGAAGGGCGAATTGGTCTACCAAATTCATCTGTCGCCATCGAGCACCACTGGTTCATTCTACATTACTGCATTTCCTTCAGCAGTTTACATTCGTGCTCTGAGTTGATATTGTAATCCGATCAATTACTGTTCGCTACTTATCATTCGTTTTCTCATCATTCATTTATGTCATCTGTCTAACTTGTTTCTCTTCGTACTCCTAATCATCAGCATAATTTCATTCAGTGTTACATCCATTCACGTTGTTACTCTTTCTTGTGCATTTCCATCACATCTCATATCTTTATTTCCCTCGTTCTGCTGCATATGTTCGTATATTGCATTACCATTGCTTGAGTCGAACATGTGCCCGTGTAATTACTGCTTCTTCTTTGATAGATATTTTTCTCAATAGCGAGCTAAATCCAGTGCGTCTCTACCAAACCTTATTTCTGCTGCTGTGTTTGGGATCAGTTCAAAACATTCGCAAGAATTTTTGAATCTCCCATTCACCCCCCCCTCTGGTCGATATACTCTCGGTCCTGACAATTGGTATCAGAGCAGGTTCTCCCTGTCTCTGTTTATTAAAGGTCTAACAACCTTGGAGTTTTGAGTATGTCATATGCAGGTAGATTCTCGCACTCTGAAAGGTTTCCTATCTTCGATGGAAATGATTATGTCTACTGGAGAGAGCGAATGAAAATCAGACTTCAAGCCATCAACATTGAACTCTGGAACATTGGGAAAATGGATACACTGTTCAGCACCATGATGCTCCAACTTCCGATGACAAAGCTATAATGCGGCTGAATGCTCAAGCAAAGAGATATTATCTCTGACAGTATCTCGAAAGACATTTTCATTCGGTTCCGAAAGCTTGACACTACTAAGCAACTCTGGGATGCCATCAAAGATGTCCATGAAGAATTCACTACCAGAACAGATCAACACACAGATATGCTTCGTGCCATGTTTGCTGGTTTCAGAAGTCTTCGTAAGGAAAGTACAATGGAACTCACCGATAGATTGACAAATATTGTTGAAAGACTTCATCAACGAGGAGTAACAGATATCACCGATACAGATGTGGTCAACAAGCTGCTGAGTGCTCTTGATCAAACCTTCGATCCAATTGTGGGTGAAATCAAGCAAAGACCAGACTATGAAGAACCTCACTATGTCAAGGTCATGAAGTTGTTGTCTATTCACGAAGAAAAGATGGAAATTGAAAATGGATATCAAGAATCTTATTCGGAAAGCGAAGGAGAAATTCTTTCACACTATGGCAGCTCACAGGAAGAAGATATCGAGAATCAACACTCTATCACAAGAGAAATGGAAATGCTCACGGAAAGACTAAGCAATCTCAGAAGACAAAATCTGTGTCTCACTAATGATGACGAATTGGACTGGCCTGGATCTTCAAGAAAATTACCTCCGAAAGAAATGAAGTGCTTCAAATGCAAACAACTCGGTCACTTCATAGCAGACTGTCCTTGCTGGGATCTAGATGAGAAACCTAGCAACAGATGGATTTATCTTCACGGCACTGGATTCACTCGAATAGACCGTCACACTAAGCTCCCGAAGAAGAAAGAATCTACCTCATCCTCTTCGAAGAGACCAGTCACTGACGTGCAAACCAGAGCAACCATTGAATCAAATATGAAGAGAATATCGTAGCTGAATAAAGTATGTGCTGAAATGAATATGGACTCTGAAGATGAGACATCCGAATCCGAATCAGAAGACGAAGAACTTTACAGAAGCCTAGGAAGAGGCCATGCATTCGTCGCCTATGATTCATCCAAGAAGTCACTCGAATCAGACACTGATGACAATGCTTCAAGTGATGATGAATCAATTGCACACTGTCTTATGGCAAAAACCTCGAAGGATCAGGTATCAGCAAGGCACCAAAAATCTATGACTGAACATTCCTCTGAATACTTTGCCTTTGCTAAACTTGCTAAGATTGCAAAATCTCAACAAGATGAGATTGAAAAACTTGAGATGAATCTCGGGAAAACCGAAGGATTACTGGTCGAAGAGATGGAGAAGAATCAAGAGTTGACTGAAAAGCATGATGCTTTTTCTTCAACGGTTGATGATCTTTCCAAACGATATGACTCTCTTGCAGTCGACTACGAGAATTTATCAGATGAACTCCTTAACAGGAATCAAGAACTCGAGTCACTGAAAGAGTCTCATAACGTGCTTGCGAAAGAAAAAGCTTCTCTCTTCGCCGAGCAATCTAACAACCCTCCTGATGATTTTGTGCCTCCTTGCTCTAAATGCCTAGAACGCAGCAATGCTGAGTCAAATGCTGAAACATCTAATGCTATCATCGAGAATATTGCAACTACTGCGAATGATATCCCTAACCTCTCTTCCAAGGAATTTGTTGCTATCTCTGATGAAAATTGCAGGCTTAAGAACTTGCTTGAGACAGGAATGCTAAAGAGCCTCAAAGGACATCAAACTCTCTGTGATGTGCTCAAGAAGTCAATACTGCACAAAAATCCCCGAAAGGAAGGATTGGGTTTCGAAAAGAAACTCAACGTTGATGGAACCTACTGGACTCCCGAGCAATATCCTCGAACAAGTTGGATTCTTGCTAAGAGCAAAACTCTCGAACCTGCACTCCTGTCTGGATATGACACTCACATTCCTATTGTTTCTGACGAGTCTGATGACTCAAACTACAAACTCTTCAAGCAACAGAATGGTAAGGTTTTCGCTCGGTATGTTGGGACTAACTGCAGATCTGATTCACCCAAGAAGTAAATTTGGGTGAAGAAGTGCATCACTGAAAATTTATCTGTCACTGCTAACCTAAATATGTGGGGTAATTCTCCTCGAGGAAATGATAATCACTCGCAGATTGGCACTGAAATTTCCTCGAATGGATATCAGTCAAACTTTCGACAAAAGGAGTACATGCGTATCTCCTCGAATCATTATGCTCATGTCTCTGGGAACAATTTCAATGCTTACTCATATGATTACTCTCGAGATGCACAGGTGAACAACGGAAATCAACGAAGGAATGTCTCTACTCATTCAAGACAAAAGAGGACTGCGCCACCCACACAAGAGTGGTTGCGGGAAAGCACTAACTCTTCTTGCAGGAACTCTTTCTCAGGGATTCTATTCGTTTATATTTAGTCCTGAGATCTATATTGTTAGTGCTGGTTCCTTGTGTTCATTAGCTCTTGTTTTTGCTTGTTTTCGAATTGCCGTGTTTGTGTTTCGTCCGATGAACAACTCACTCATAGCTCTTTGTTTGGTGTTTTCTCTCGTTTGACTGAGTGTTTTGTTTCGGACCCTTTTATCCCTCTATTCTCTCTCATCTAAATCTGTGTTGTCGGTCATAAGCATGCAATTTGATCTGAAGTAAATCTCGCTCCGACGTCCTTGGTCATGAAAGAAATTAACTTCGAACATTTATTCATTTTCGGCATATAGCCTTTCCTCAAACCTTTCGATCTCCGTCATCCTCTCGATCTTCCCGAGTTTTTCGCAGAAAACGGTTGCCACGTGCCCACGATCTCCACATTCGTGATCGTGTCTGTCGAATGCGGAACGTCCCGCAACTGTGGGCCGTAGATTTCGGAGAGGAGGTTCAGCTCTCTGGCTATAAATACCCCTCGCCGCGTCTTCTTCCTCATCCGCGCGAACCCTCATTTCACCTCCTCCCGAACCCGTGCTCGAAGCAACTCCGGCGAGAAGCTCCGCCGTGCTACTCCGGTGAACTCTCGTCGCAGCTGATCACGCCCGTGCGGTAATCTCTCGTCCCGCATTGCCGTAGTTGATTCAAGTTGCCAAGTTAGGGCGCTTGGATTCGGAACTGCTTCCATCTGTCTCTCTATTCTTAGGGCAGTTCTTACCGTCGCTATTATCTTCGATTTATTTCACCACGGTAGATCTTTAGGAATCACTAAGATTTGACATGTACGGTTTGTAGATCTTCCTCGTACTTGTTTTCGTCGACCTTGGATTTATGTGCAACTTCCCGAAAGATTAGATGGCTATCAACCTGCCTAGAATTAACTGTGGCTAGCGTGCAAAGTCTATCAAGGATTTCTTTCTGGATTGCCACAAATTTCTTCTTTGGACTCTCTAAAAATCATTTTCATTCAAAAGGCTTTATGTGCATGCTTATGACCCTACCCTTTTTCCCTCGTATCTATTCTATTTCACAGGTTGGTCATGGCACAGAGTTTGGAAGAGCATTTAGATTCTGAAGGATATCTACCTCAGTTTCCACCAAGGTCTGAACGAATGAGAATGACTGGAGGAGGAAAATCCTCGAAGCCACCCAAGGCTCCGAAAAAGAGACAAGAGTCTGTGTCCGAAGAAGATACTGAGGAAATTCCCTCTGCTCACAGTCAGCCCGAGGATGAATTGGTCACTGACGCCTTAACCATGTTCTCTAATGGAAATCCCAAAAGGGGTGGTCGTGGCAGAGAAAAGAATACCACTGATGAGATGTCTGATCCTGACAGTTACAGAACTCCACCTGAGGGAGAATCAACGACAGATCGCAACAACAGGCTCCAAAGGATTCGCCGCCACTGGGCTGGCAAATGGTACAGATACGAAAATGTTCGTGAAAAGTACCAGATTCTGTTTGCGTTCACTCCACCATGGAATGACTGCATTGCCGAAAACTGCATTGGCCCCGATGACGAGAAAGTCAGACCACCACAGTCGGCAGATGCTCATCCCGACTCCCTCAAAACTATCGCTGATTTTCCCGAGGAAGTGGCTAAGAGGGCGAAGGCTAAAGCCAAGCGTGAAGCTAGAGAATCAAAGAAAAACCAAGTTGAAGCGAAAAACATCGCGCTGACCCAGCAAGACGTACAGAAGAAGAAAGAACGTGCATCAGCATCTAAGGAAAGCCAGTCTGGGAAATCAGTTTCCCCTCGTGCACCACGAAAGAAATCTCTCACCAAGAGAATCAAGAAGGCAGCTCCTGACTCGTCTGATGAGTCATCCGAAGAAGATACCCCTGATGAAATTCCACTGTATGATCGTCCTGCCATTCTCAACAAGCCATCCAAGAGCCCCTCACCAGTGAAAGCTTTACCCTCTCCAAGGAAGTCACCCAGGCATTCACCCATTCCGTCCACTGACAAACCTTCGGGTTCTGCAGCTCCGAGTACTTTGACAAGCACTGCAGCAAAGAGAAAGCTGCAGTCTGAAGAAAAAGGTGATGTGGTTGCCAAGAAGACCAAGCTCACAGTTCCTGCTCCCACAGAGGAATAGAAGTATGATTTCAATTTCATGATCGATATAATTGACAGTGCTGCATATGATGATAAAGCTGATGATGTGAGCAGTCTGAGACTGCCTGATGATGTTACCGAAATGGTGACGAAGCATTTTACTGAGCTGAGGAAAATCTCCAAGAAGCTCAACAAAGTTGTCAAAGACAAACAAGCAGGCGAGAAAATGAGAAATGAGGCCAAGACTGAATCCGAAAGGAAAAAGAGGAACAAAGAAATTGTTGAACTCACGAAGGCTCTCAGTGTCTTGCGCAATGAGAAAATTGAGTGGCACTCGCGTTTGCACATGGATGTTTCTCAGCTGTGTGACAAGAGAAACGAGGAGATTGACCTCAAGGCAGATCTCGCTCGTAGAAGAATTCAAGAGGAAAGACGTCAGAAGGCAAGGGCGAGAGTGAGCAAACCCAAAGCCAGTAAAGACCGCCGCCTTCAGACAGTCGTTGATGAGCCTATTCCACTGAGCTCACATGTACCACTGCAGCAAGTTCCTCCTTCTCCACCTCGCGAAGATGAACCCATGCGGCAAGCTGTCACTGGGGAAGTTATCATTCCAGCTCCTGTAGCCCAAGAGCAACATGAAGTTGTTGATATATTCCTTGAAAGGACTGACGAGGAAAATGCACCTCCTAAGCAGCAATCCCCGGTTGATGAGGTCGATGAAGAGATTGAAGTTGAGAAGGCAGATCCATCACCTCCGAGAACTATGCAAGCAGAGCCCTCCAAACCAAATAAGGAGAGAAATGACAAGATTGAGGGGGAGCTAAATGCTTCCCAAGACAAAACGCCCCCAGTCTCATCATTTGGTGCCCCTACCCAGATGGATGTTGATCCTGCTCCTCTTACCACTGCACCACAGTTGGTAGAGGAAGAAAAGAAATCTGATGAGCCGATGGCTCGAGAAGAAACTGTCCAACCAGTTGTGTTGCAAGCAACCGAGAAAGAGGTCATCGTGCCTCCCGCCGAAGAAAGTGCAAGGAAAGAGAAGGCCCTTGTACCCGAAAGTCAGAAATATGCCAAAGGAGTTCCGGCACGCAAGAACAATAGTCAATCAAGTTCTTCGAAGCAATCCGCCCGAGAAAAATCGAGGAAGCCTCATGCTCCTCTCAAGCCTATTGAGGAAGGTGTGCCAGCTCCTGATGACATTCAGACCCAGTTTATGGCTGATGAAGAACCACTGAGGAACCCACCGGAAACTTATCCATTGTTTCCTGTCGATGATGGCCCGAACGGTCCAGCGTTTAACAAGCAGTTTCATCGCTCGAAACTTGCATTCTTTGGGACCAGCCCATATGATGGAGAAAGGACCTCCTTGTCACCCAGATTCTGGACAAAGGAATAGGCAGTATATTATGCTCGCATTCTGTATGGCAAGAATCGCATCTTCAAGCACAAGATTCTGAACTTTGCCGAGCTCGAATGTTTACCTTGCTTCCATCACACCATCGAGCAAATTGAACAAGTCTTCCTGAAGAGTTTTCTTCGTTTCAATCATGGCTGGAATCGTGAAGTAATCCTTCAGTTTTATGCCACCCTCTATATCTCAGGAGACCTTGCCAACAGCAGTACTTGGATCCTCGAATGGATGACCGAGGAAGAAAAGATCAAATGCTCGGCTGACCAGTTTCTGGCACTGCTAAATCTACCTCGGTGCAAATTTGATGCCTCACGTGAACACAGACTGCACTTCTGGGATGTATCCGAAGCTCAACTTCATATGCTGATGGACCCCAAACTTGTTGGTGATGAATGTTCCGAGGCAAATCCTAAGAATCTGGCGTATGAGAGCAAAGTCCTATTTTATATACTCTGCAATTCCCTCACGCCAACGAACAGGCCCGAAACCATTCATGGCATAGTGGCAAATGCTCTTCAAGCAGTAGCTCATGGCATTCGTTTTGACGTTCCGGATCTTCTCATTCGCAACTTGGCCTATGCTGCTGACAGCCCTCAAGTCTTGAAGCCATATGCACCATGGATCATGTTCGCCATTAAGCAGCTCATCGAGAAAAAGTTTTTCTGGTCATACGTCCCGAAAGTTTTCATGCCACCAGTCCGAGACACTCTCCGTATTGTGAAGGACATCGGCAAAGGGAAGACACCTATTGATGCCACTGCTTCTGCCTCCGCTAAAGCTCCGAAGCTCAAGAAGGCTACAGTAGAAATCCCTTGTGAAGAAAATCCCTCTCTGTATGAGATTTTTCTTCGTACACAGCAAGCCCTGGAAAGTCACATTAAGCTCGACCGCAAAGAAAAAGTGGAGATGATGACTGAGATCAATATGCTTCACAATTATGCTTGTCAAGCTCTGCTGTATGAGAAAGAACAGAAGAAGCGCTCGTGGACCCTTCTGCGCAAGCATTATTCTCGCAAACAACTATCTGCCAAGGGTATCGAGAAAGATTATGATCATCTTGAGCTGTTTGAAGTTCCTCGCATCCGAAGGCAAACCCCAGTGCTTCCTCAGCATTCTGCCTCCACCGACCTGCTGTTTGTTGAACCCGATGATGAACTTGTAGACACAGCAGGCACCTTCATATACAAGCCAGATGCACCTCGCGCTGCTACTCCCGAAGCTGGTCCCGAAGCCCGTGCTGCGTCTCCAACTCCTGCTTCGGCCTCGACCGTCACTCGTTCTGCCTCGCCGAACAGTTCGAGTTCTGGGGATTCTTTGGACGAGTAGTTCCTCGCATGCATTCTCTTTCCTTTTTGACACTTGTTGACAAAAAGGGGGAGAAGAACATCGAGAGATAGATAAGCGGGTCATTTGCAGGGTGTTTCCATTCGCCATTTGCTTTTTCCTTCGAACAATTTGCTTTTGGTCGTTGAACTTTTGGTCTTGGAACTTGATCTCACCGCCTGTGGTGATGGTAAACGGTAACACTTGTCTTCTCCTTTACTAATCTTTCGCTATCTAACGATGCAGGAGAAGAAAAGTCGCTTCAGAGTTGTGATAGCCTGGCTTATTAGGGATGATAGACTACTCATATCAATAAGGAATTCCTTCTTTTCTGGGAGCCCATTCGGACAGAACTCCAAAGTTAAGCGTGCTCAGCTTGGAGTAATTTCAGGATGCGTGACCGACCGGGAAGTTGCTCCCGGGTGCGCACGAGTGAGGACAAAGTGTGCAGAAAACACTAGTATTGATCTGTGGGGCCAGTCTAGATCCCGCCAGGAGTAACGACCACCGGCGGGTGTGTCCGGGGCGTTACAAGTTGGTATCAGAGCTGACCCTCGCGGTTACACGGATGTTTGCGGACAGGTGCGCGATCATGTTGTTCATGACGTTTGTGACCCGTCGTGGCACACGGCATGGCACATGTACCGGACTGGATGCACAGACGTATGTGCCAAGAGGGAACGTTCCTGTGGCCCGACGAGGACGTCGGTTCCTCTGAGTGGGGGTGTATGTGATAGCCTGGCTTATTAGGGATGCTAGACTACTCATATCAATAAGGAATTCCTTCTTTTTCGGGAGCCCATTCGGACAGAACTCCAAAGTTAAGCGTGCTCAGCTTGGAGTAATTTCAGGATGGGTGACCGACCGGGAAGTTGCTCCCGGGTGCGCACGAGTGAGGACAAAGTGTGCAGAAAAGACTAGTATTGATCTGTGGGGCCAGTCTAGATCCCGCCAGGAGTAACGACCACCGGCGGGTGTGTCCGGGGCGTTACAAAAGTAAAATCACTCGTGATTCAAAAGAGAATTCTTTCTGTCTGATAAGTTGTTTTTCCTTGCATATATCTATCATGTTATCCTTTTGCAGGAAAAATCGTCTGAAGCTTATCTACTCCGAGAAATATACTTGTGACTCCCTTGCTTTGATTTTCTTCGAATATCTGACTTGCAGGGAAACCATATCTCGTGTAGATTCAAACTGTGTTCTGAGAAAATCTTCATGGCTTATCCTTTGCCACAACTCCTTTCAATTTATCCTCGCTATCTAACAAATCCTTTTCGAAGGTTGTGTGTGGCAGGAAATTCCTCAGACACCATTGTGTGCATTGGATGAAACTACGAATGAGATCATATGTCAATGTCACTCATGTGAAGATTCACCTCGCTTCCTTCCGATTAATCATCTATGCATTCTCTGAGTCAGAATGATGCATACCTTTAGGGGGAGCGTGTTTTATCTTCGTAATTATCTCTCGTCGTTATTTATCCTTCGTACTCTTTTCATTCTTTCATCTATCTTTCCATGTGCTCTGTTTTTTATCAACAATCGTCCAAAAAGGGGGAGATTGTTGGTGCAATGTTTGCCCCCTTGTGTGTTTTGGAGATTGTTGACAGAAACAGGCATGGACTGATTTGTTTGCTAATGCACACAGAGAGAAATAGTCCATGCAGTGCCGAAGAGAATGTTGTCTCCGGTGTACAGTTCGAGGAACTTCACCGAAGAATATCTGCACAACAGAGAAGAATGAGCTACATCCGTTGAAGCCTTGTAGACGAGAAGAATGAAATGAAGGAGTTGACCCCTCGAAAATTTATTGCTGATGCGAAGCAATTTGTCCGAAGAATATTGACTGCGACGATGGAAGACGAAGTCGAAGGGAAGACGTAGCATTCTTTTCATCATTCTTCTTTCATTCATTTGAGTCATAGGACCTCCGTACTATTAAGAGGGGTATAGGTTCTCGAAGCTTAGATCTGATGTGATGCTTAGCCCAAACCTATGCAAGACTGAGAGAAATCTATTTGTGCTCCGAGCGAATACTCACCAGCAAGAGACTGTGATCTTCTTCGTTGCGAGAGATTTGTCTCTGACCGAGGAGTTAGCATTACTTGCCTCGCAAGTAATGTTACCGTTGTGCTCAAATCTGACCGTTGGACTCGTGTCGTTCGGCCATTGGCTGCTCCACAAGTCCAATTTGGTCATTTCCCTTCAAGGAAGGCTGCGGCTATAAATAGCCACCCTGCTCCAACGTATCCCGTTGGCTGCACCACTTAAGATTTCCGAGAAGATTGATTGAGCATCCCCTCTCCGAGTGATTTGAGTTTAAGATCCACCGAGAGAAAAATCAAGAGCCAAAACTTAGACAGTGGTTGAGCATCACAGTAGTTCTGAGTTAGAGTTCTTGTACCTATTACTCTTGAGAGCTGCGCACTCTCTAGACGGATAGGTGTCGGCTCGAGTGTCGAAGAGTAATTATCTTCACCGAGCAAGATCTTCATCAACCAAGAGTAATTGTTGTTCGCGAAGAAGTCTGTCGAAGGTTTGGAGATCGCCGACAGGTATCTACCACGAGTGAAATCAACTGGAGTCTGATCAGATCCGAGTTGAAGGAGAATAGGGCGAGGAGAGTTTATCCTCTGTGTTAAATCACAACCCCTCCAACCAGACGTAGTCCTTTGGCAGAAGGGCGAACTGGTCTACCAAATTCATCTGTCGCCATCGAGCACCACTGGTTCATTCTACATTACTGCATTTCCTTCAGCAGTTTACATTCGTGCTCTGAGTTGATATTGTAATCCGATCAATTACTGTTCGCTACTTATCATTCGTTTTCTCATCATTCATTTATGTCATCTGTCTAACTTGTTTCTCTTCGTACTCCTAATCATCAGCAAAATTTCATTCAGTGTTACATCCATTCACCTTGTTACTCTTTCTTGTGCATTTCCATCACAGCTCATATCTTTATTTCCCTCGTATGCTGCATATGTTCGTATATTGCATTACCATTGCTTGAGTCGAACCTGTGCCCGTGTAATTACTGCTTCTTCTTTGATAGATATTTTTCTCAATAGCGAGCTAAATCCAGTGCGTCTCTACCGAACCTTATTTCCGCTGCTGTGTTTGGGATCAGTTCAAAACATTCGCAAGAATTTTTGAATCTCCCATTCACCCCCCCCTCTGGTCGATATACTCTCGGTCCTAACACGGGGGCCCCCTCTTCGTCCCGCCGTGGCGACGCGCCCCGCGGACTCGGCGGCCCCCCAGGAGGGGTCCCGAGCGCTGGCGAGTCCTGCCGGCCCCCCGCGACGCCGCCGTCACCAGTTATCCGGGGTGGGAGAACCGGCGTCTCTGCCTCAGTCGCCGCAACCTCCACTCCGGCAGTGGGCGCCCCAGGAACCGCGGAGCCGCCTCCTGACGGTGCCTCCTGAGGCTCGTCTACTTGGGCCCCCCGAGCCGCGTCCTCCTGCGGCTCAGGAGGGGCCGCCTGCCCCTCTGGCCTCGCGAGGCCAGCCTCGATGCCGAGACCGCTGGCGCTCTCTTCACGCCCTCTGGCCCTGGCAACCAGCGGCGCAGCCCCTGCCAGGCCGGGGGATCCCTCCTGTTTCTTCCTCTTCTTGCTCGAGGAGGTCCTGAAAAAGGAAAGAGGAACAAGGGCTCAGGCGCGCGCAGTACGTCGGGTGTAGAAAAAAGGAAGGCGAACGCTCACTGGTCCCTGGCAAACCATCTCCTCTTCTTCAGCGGCCACGGAGGAACGTCGCCGCCGCCGCCTTCACGGGGCCTTCCTCGCGACCGGCCCCCCTCGCGGGAGGGCCATGGGATCCGCCCTCGCCGCTGCTTCCGGAGCCTCGCAGCTGCCGCACGGGGGTTTCCAGCGCCCTCCGCCTGGTCGGGCGCGGCGAGCGAGACCTCAGATGGGGTGACGTCACCATCGTCTCCGAGCCCACGGACGAGTCGACGGCGGGTCCGCCGAACCGGGCCGCCTCCGCCTTCCGCAGCGCCCGTCGAGGCCCCAGCGTCGCCCCGGTCGCCTGAACCAGGGACCACCAGGAAGGGGTTGTCCCGGGGCCCGTCAAAGCCCTCTGGAAGCAGCCCCCACTGGTCGAAGTGCGGCATCGAGCCAGCCAGCTCCGCCTTGTTCTTGTAGCGATACAAGGGAAGCCCATCCATGGGAGGTTCGCTCGCCTCTTCACCGGTCAGGGTATGGAGCACCCCGTTCAGCACCTCTGGCAACAAGTTGTCCGTGCTCAGCCGCATCGGGTCCTCCGGGCCGGTGAAGGCCCACATCGGGCGGGAGTGTCGCTGGAGGGGAGCTACGTGGCGCCGGAGGAACTCCCTCACGACCGTAACCACCGTTACTTCCGCGGCCCTCAGCTCGGCCAGCTTCCTCCATACCCACGCCAGCCTCGGGTCAGCGAGCCTTTCATGCCCCCACCCGGAGCTTCTCGCCGCCGGAGACGCCGGCAGCTGCAGCAGGGGGCTGAATTGGGCCGCCTCCATGTACATCCATTGCCGCCGTAAGCCCTCGACCTCCTTGGTAAGCCTCATGTCAATACCGTCGCCCGCCGTCTCGTCTACGATACGGAACGAGACGCACCCAGAACATTGGTTCGCCGCGGTCAGCCACAGGCTGAAGAAGTGGCGGAAGAGCGCCACTGAGGGCGTCACACCCAGAAAGGCCTCGCATAAAAAGGCAAAGGCGGAAAGAAGAAGGACGGAGTTCGTCTCGAGATGCAGCGCATGGACCTGGTAGTGGGAGAGGACGGCGTTGGAGAAATCGTAGAATGGAGGTAGCAGGCCTGCGAAGAGCGCGGGAAGGAAGAGGACGGCGGAGGTGGCATCGAGGTCAGCGGTCGGGCGCGAAGCTGGCCAGATGCGAGTGGCCCCCCACTCGTTAGAAGCAGCTGCGGTCATTGGAAGCACCTTGCTGAGCCCCTCGGCATTGACGATCGTGGGCCTCCCCAGAGCAGGCTCTGGCGCCACCGCCGTTTCCACCGCCTTGTCCTCCCTGCCCGGGGGCGACATGGCGGCGCAGCAAGGGTTTATGGCGGCGGAGTTTTGGGAGAAGTAGAAGGAGCTGTGCGTGGGAAGGAAGGCGCAGGGAGACGGAACATGCGAAGGAAGGCAATGATGGCCTCGCGTCGCCGGCGGCAGGTTTTATGACAGCGCGGGCGGTTACCGAGGCGTCGTGGGAGAAGTGGGGGCGTCCACCATCACATCATGCGCCACGCGTCGCGCCTGGCAGCAGGCGGTTAGGGCCCGTGCCATTTCGCCCCCCAGTAGGCAGGAACGTGCGGGCCGCGGGCCCGAGGGCTACTGTCGGGCCCATGGAACCCAGGGTATCCAGACCCGTCTGCCTTTGGCCAGGGAGCAATGCCTGGCGTGGGCCCAGCAGGTCGTCTTCCCCAAGCATCTCACCAAGACCCCTCGTGAGGCCTTGGCCTCTTGAGGGCCCCTCCTCAGGGAGCGGCGGACAAGACTCAGCATCTTCACCGACGGCCTCGCGAGGCCCTCTCGCGAGGCAGCCTCTCGCGGTGGCCTCCCGAGGCCTCCTCCCGATGGCGCCCAAGACGAAGGCCGTTCGGCGCGGCCGCGCGGTCCGGGGCCCATCACGTGGGTGACGCGCGCGGCGACGAGCGGCGACAGAGGCCGCGCCAGCAGGTGCGGATGAGGATGGTTTCCTCTTTTGTGTTAAGGGAGCAGGGCCAGCTATCTACTCCCCAAAGCGACCCCAAAGGTTGCCCGATCGGCGAGGGAAGACCAAGACGGCGGGCGCGCGGGGCGGAGCTCATCACCGAGCCCACCGGCGCGTCATGGATCTTGCATTGGTAGGCGGAGACCGCCTTTAGTCAGGATAGCCTGAGTGCCTGTCCCCTTTCAAAACCGCCAAGTGTGGCAACCCTTCCCGCCTAAGTTTTCTGGGGGAAGAGGACCAAGGCTGGTAAAAAGGGCAGTGCTTCCATTGTAGGGGGAGAAGCTGTGGACTCTCGATGGACCCCCGGACCAGTTCTTCCTCCTCCACCATCTTGTACGCAAATACTCTCTTGCCCACTGCAATCCAAAAACACAAGCAGGAGTAGGGTTTTACACCACAAGGTGGCCCTAACCTGGGTAACCGCTGAGTCCACGGTCCGTTCCTCGCTAGCGCGCTCTCGCCGTAGCCTCGCCGTCGTTCAGTCGTGGTAGGAGACGAAGCGGTAGGAACGAGCTCACCCCAGTGTTTGAACCTTTGGGTCCCCGAAGCCCGACTTCCGACAGTAACCCACGGCTGCCACCTTTACCTTGGTCGGGACCGTTTGCGTCTTTTGGCTCACGTATATGACTATGTCGCTAGCATCCATATGACAGAGAACCCGGGTCGACATGACTAGTCGTAAAACCAAGGTGGCACAAACGTACAGGGACAGACATAGGTAACCTAGCAATGCACGTGTCGGTCATCAACGTATGAACCCAAGTCATAGCATGCTACAAGGACTTAAAGGAACAACGTGTGACATTTCCCCGTAGAGACAGACATAGGAGCAAAGAAGGATACATGCCGGTCAATCCATGTGTTCCGGAGCAGTAGCGAACTACCAAGGCTCAGTGGAAGCACTAGGAGGCATTTCCCTGTAAGGAAGGCTACCAAAGGCAAACAACTAGGTGTCGAATCCCACACATACCAATGCATTTCAAACATACACACAATATGCACGATATGTGTAGATACAACATGGCATCACAACCTAACTCTACGACTCAAAGTATTTATTTAAGAGGCTCCGAAGAGCCATACATAACATGGTATTACAAACATGGGTCTCATGACCCAGCACACAAGTCATACAAGCAACGGAAGCATAAACATGTCTGAGTACAGACAACTACAAAAGAAAAAGGCTGAGAAGCCTGACTATCTACATGACCCTCCATAGGAACCAGACCACTGTCTGGGATTCCCAAGCTACTCGTCGAAGCCCACATAGAACTACTATTGAGACTGAAGTCTCCTCTGCAAAACATAAATTAAGCAACCGTGAGTACAAAGGTACTCAGCAAGACTTACATCAGAACTAACTACATATGCATCAGTATCAAGAAGGGTGTTGTGGGGTTTAACTGCAGCAAGCCAGCTTTGACTCAGTGGCTATCCTGTACTACGACTACCAGTAATTTCTTTGAGGTGAGAAAGCGCACATGAGTCCACTAATCACCACAACAATACACCATTGTGGATTCTCTCCCGTCTCCCTACGAGAAGGCCATCCATAGCACTCACGCTTATCTTGCGCATTTTAGGGTATCCACTTCAAGTTATCTATGAACCATATAAGTCTCCAAGTAGTCCATATCCGAGGACGCGGCTATTCGAATAGATCATTTTACCCTGCAGGGGTGTACTTTTTCACACACGCTCTCACCACTTACCACCATATACACGTCATGTATCTCGGCAACCTTCAAGCGGAAGCCTGGCGAGGGTGTCGGCCACAACCTGACTAACCACGCAAGACTCTAGTCCAGGTTTATCGCCTATCCGAGGCTGAACCCGCAAAGGAAGTCCGGCCGAAGTTTCCATCACGGCCCCAAACGATGTGAGCAGGGTTCCCAAGCCCACCATCCGGGTGCCACTTGGTACATCGTGCCACTGTGCCTAGTCTGTCCCAAGCCCACCTGGCCGGGTGCCACTTGGTAGACAAATAGCACCACCTATAAACACCAGAAACTAGTTGCAACTCCTGGACAGAGATCGAGGTGATTAATAAGTTGAGAGGGGTCATTGGTTTCGAGCCCAATGTGTGGTAGCAACTGTCTTGGATAACATACACAGAACTCAGTTCTTAAGGACGACCTCAATGAGACAACCCACCATGTACTCCTACATGGCCTCTCATCGCTACCTTTACCAAATCGTGTTCACACACTTAGCTCTCAACATCAGAACATGATCACAACATTCCAATCCATTCCCAGATGAATCAGACCTGACACAACTCTAAGCAATAGCAAGCATGGCATGGATGAAGTCACAACATGGCTCAAGCAACTCCTAACCATGCTAGGAAGGTTTAGCTATTTACTGTGACAATGACAGGTCATGCAGAGGAATGGGTTCAACTACCGCAACAAGTAACAGTGGAATCATTGTTGTCCTAATGCAATAAAACAGAGCAGGAGCAAGAGAGTGGGATTGTATCGAAATGACCAAGGGGGTTTGCTTGCCTGGAATATCAACACGGTAGCACTACTCCTCAGATAGATACTCGGTGCCACTCGCAGGAGCAGAACCTATCGAGAAGGACAGTACCGGAGAGGCAATCAATACACATCAAATGCAACACTATGATGCATGAACATGGCATGGAGATATGAGGTGGTTTGTGCTAATGCAACTAACATTCAATTTGGATGAAGTCCATTCGAACCAAGATTCAAATGCAACTTCAAAGTTAAGCATTTAAAATGCCATTATTTGAATTTGACCTGATCAGCAGGTATAAGTTGTTTAAACATGCATGAAAATGTTACAAATGGATTCTTTGGATTTTTCTGATAATTTTTTATATATAGATTATTTCATTCTGAGCTACGGTTGAATTTCTATGATTTTTTGGAGTTTGCAACATTTTCTGGAATTTCCTGGTTTATATTTAATCCAGAAAATCATTAATTGCGCCAACATGATGTCAGTGTGACGTCAGTGGTCAACAGGTCGGCCAGGGTCAAACCTGACGTGCGGGTCCCACCTGTCATAGACACAGTGGCTAACCCGTGGTTAATTAGTGACGTAGGGTCCACTGTTAGTGCGAGGGGTTAATTAGCGACGTCATTAGTTGCTAATGACGTTGCCACATCAGACGCGCCGATGGTTAGCCGCCGCCGAGGCCAGACGCGGCGGAGGGCGTCGGAAAACCCCTGTGGTGCATCGTTTTGCGCGCGATTGGTCTCTCTAGAACATCGGCTTCGCGGCGCGTCGAATGGTGGCCTTGCCCGAAGCTGGGGTGGCCGGAATCATCGACGGTGACCTCCACAGTGGTGGCCGGAGTTCGGGTGAGCTCGGGATCGAGGCTACGGCATACAAACGGACGAACCGAAGCTCTGGCGAGGCTCTACGCGTTGCATTGAGTGCGATGGACACACCAAGGTGACCATTTGGTCACCGGAGCATCACCGGCGGTGAGCTCGGGCAGCGGCGCATTACGGTCCTCAAGGGGGCGACGGCTACAGCGGGCAAACCATGCAGGGAAGAGAGGGGCAAAGGGCAGGGGCTCACGGCGAATCCAGCGGAGGCAACGGCGAGGCTGGGGACGGTCGGGAGCTTGCGGATCGACGACGGCGGCCGGCGGTGTCCGAGGGAGAAGATGAGGTCGATGCGGTCGTTGCAGGGCGCCCGGCGTCTCATGGCTCGCTGAGGAGGCGTAGGGCGGTGCAGCGAAGCTCGTGGACACGACGAGGAGGCGCGGGGGTGGTTGTGGCTGCGGCAGTTCACGACGGCGCGGCGGCCGCTTCGGCCATGGTGGAGAAGAGCGAGGGAGAGGGTGAGGAGGCGAATGGAGAGGTGGGCTCGATCGGGACGGCTCCCGCGAGAACATCCACGGCGTCGACGTGGCTCGGGAGGCAGGCAGGCGGGCAGGAGATTGCGCGTGCGCGTGCTGGCGTGCGGCGAGCGCATGCCCGTGTCCTTCTGGCGCCAGGAGGACGACGACTGGCACTGGGCCAGTGGGCCGCACAGTGCTGGGCCAGGTAATCCCTCTCTCTCTCTCTCTCTCTCTCTGTTTCTTTCTATTTCCTTTTCTGTTTTCTATTTTTCTTTTATGTTTTGTTTTAGTTTAGGCACTAAAACATTTTAGTAAAATTTGAGACTTTTTGTGGGCTCACACTGAAATATTCCAGGGGCCCTCTCCAAGTTTCAAATTATTTGGAGCTACCAAAAATATATATAGCATTTAAATGGCTCCAATTCAAATACCATATGCATTAATTCAAAGCCCATTATGTCCTGGAAAAATGTGCACTATTTATGGTTAGGGTTTTCACCCTTTCCCTAAATCATGGACATTTTTTAAGGGCATTTTGGGTTCATTGAAAATTATTTTAGTTGAACCTAGTTTATTAATGAAGTGCTATGGTTTGATCATTCCCCATTTCAGATTTAATTGAAGTTAAACATGATGCAAACAAGAAATAGCTAGCCTAGGTCATTACCAGAAGCTAGGGATGTGACAACTCGCCCCCACTCAAAAGAATCTCGTCCCGAGATTCAGGAGTACTCGGGAAGAGTGTGGGGTACTCAAGTCGAAGACGATCCTCTCGTTCCCAAGTAGCTTCTCTCTCAGAATGATGAGACCACTGAACCTCGAGAAACCTGATGTTCCGACGTCGAGCGACACGCTCTGCTTGATCGAGAATACGAACAGGGTACTCTCGATATGTGAGGTTATCTTGGAGATCAAGCGTTTCGTGGTCCACTCCGCGGATGGGATCCGAGAAGCAACGCCTGAGTTGAGAGACGCGGAAGACATCATGGACTCGGGAAAGATGTGGGGGTAGTTCCAACTGGTAGGCAACCTCTCCTCGTTTAGCGAGAATACGAAAAGGACCAATGTAACGAGGAGCCAACTTGCCCTTGATACCTAAATGATGGGTACCCTTCAAGGGAGTAACCCGAAGGTAAGCCTTCTCGTCAACCTCATAGGTTACTTCTTTATGACGACGGTCATACTGACTCTTTTGACGAGACTGGGCTGTCTTCAAATTCTCACGAATAATGCGAACTTGCTCTTCTGCCTCCTGGATCATATCTGGTCCAAAGAATTGTCTTTCACCGGTTTCTGACCAGTTCAAAGGTGTTCGACATCTTCGTCCATAAAGAATCTTGAAGGGTGCTTTCTTGAGACTGGATTGGTAGCTATTGTTATAAGCAAACTCGGCGAAAGGAAGGCACTTCTCCCAATCCATACTGAATTAGATAACGCAAGCTCTAAGTATGTCTTCGAGAATCTGGTCGACCCTTTCCACCTGACCACTCGACTGAGGGTGGAAAGCGGTACTGAAGGAAAGATGGGTTCCCATGGCAGTCTGGAAACTCTCCCAAAATCAGGATGTGAAAAGACTACCACGGTCAGAATTGCTCTCAAGTGGAACACCATGAAGTGACACTATTCGAGAAATATATAAGTCAGCGAGCTGACTAGCAGTGATACTCTCTCGAACAGGAAGGAAGTGAGCCACTTTGGAAAGACGATCAATGACTACGAAGATCGCATTATTCCCTTTCTTGGTCCTGGGAAAGCCGGTAATGAAATCCATACCAACTTTGTCCCATTTCCACTCAGGAATAGCTAAAGGCTGAAGGGTGCCAGCAGGCTTCTGATGCTCTGCCTTAACGCGACGACAAACGTCACAGTTAGCAATAAACTGAGCAATTTCTCTCTTCATCCTAGTCCACCAGGACCTCTGGTGTAGGTCCTGACACATCTTAGTACTACCAGGATGAATCATGAGAGGAGATTCATGAGCCTCCTCAAGGATCATCCGCCTCAAGTTTCGCACCTTGGGAACCACCAAGCGGTTCTCAAAGTAAACGACACCTTGTTCATCCATAGAGAAACATCCAACAACTCCTTTCTTGATGTTTCTCTTGATGCGGGAAATTCCCTCATCACGCCTTTGCGCGGTCTTGATTTGATCCTCAAGAGTGGGTTTCACCACCAAAGTAGAAAGGAATCCGTGAGGAACAACGTGAAGGTTAAGCTTACAGAATTCCTCATGGAGAAGTGGTTGACCTTGTAACAACATGAGGTGGTTACAATAGGACTTACGACTTAACGCATCGGCCATGACGTTGGCTTTGCCTGGGGTGTAAGATATTCCTAAGTCGTAATCCGTAATCAACTCTAACCAACGTCTCTGCCTGAGATTTAGATCCGTTTGAGTGAAGATATACTTGAGACTCTCATGATCGGTGTAAATCTCGCAACGGTTACCAAGAAGGTAATGTCGTCATGTCTTAAGTGCATAGACTACGGCTGCAAGCTCTAGATCATGTGTAGGATAATTATCCTCATGTGGATGCAACTGTCGAGATGCATAGGCAATCACATGGCGATCCTGCATAAGAATGCAACTTAGTCCCTGTCGCGAGGCGTCGCAATAGATAACAAAGTCCTTGGAGAAGTCCGGTGGCACAAGTATGGGGGCAGAAGTCAGGCGTCTTTTCAGTTCCTGAAAACTATGCTCACACTGTGGGGACCACTCAAACCTTTTATCTTTCTTAAGGAGTTCAGTAAGAGGCTTGGCAACTTTGGAGAAGTTCTCAACGAAGCGGCAACAATAGCTCGCTAGACCAAGAAAACTCCTAACTTGCTTAACCGATTCAGGTGGAGTCCAATCAAGGATGGCCTAAACTCTCTCGGGATTGACAGCAATGCCCTTACCAGAGATCACGTGGCCTAGATAGGTCACTTCTGGCAACCAAAATTCACACTTGGAGAACTTGGCATAAAGGCGGTGCTCTCTGAGTTTTTCTAGCACAAGTCTGAGATGCTCGGCATGTTCTTCCTCGTTCTTCGAGTAAATAAGAATATCATCGAGGTAAACCACGACAAACTTATCTAAGTACTCCATGAAGATCGAGTTCATCAAGCGAGAGAATGTGGCTGGAGCATTGGTTAGACCGAAGGACATAACGGTGTACTCGTACTGGCCATAACGAGTGACAAATGCGGTCTTAGGAATGTCCCCGTTCCTGATTTTGATTTGATGATAGCCTAACCTCAAATCCATCTTAGAAAAGACCGAGGATCCAGCGAGCTGATCATACAGGTCGTTGATACTGGGGAGCGGATACTTGTTCTTTATCGTGACCAAGTTAACGGGACGATAATTTACAACCATCCGATCCGTTCCATCCTTCTTCTTGACGAAGAGGACGGGGCAAGCCCAAGGAGAAGAGCTAGGACGGATGAAACCCTTTTGCAATGACTCATTAGGTTGTTTCTTAAGCTCAGCTAGCTCTAAAGGTGCCATCTTATAAGGTCTCCTAGAGATAGGGGCGGTTCCTGGAATAAGATCTATGACAAACTCTACATCTCTATCAGGTGGAATGCCTGGCAGTTCCTCTGGAAAGACATCCGGAAAGTCACGGACTACCGGGATATCTTCAAGGTCTGGGAGAGGGCTGGCATTAAGTGAATAGAGTTGACGCTTTGCAACTCTAGTTGAGACAGTGACTGTCTTACCAGATGGGTGTGTAAGCTAAACAGACCTGGTGAAACAATCAATCTTGGCATGATGAGCTGGCATCCAGTCCATACCCAAGATGATGTTAATATCTGTAGACTTGAGAGCTATAAGTGAAGCAAGGAATACAAGTCTGTCAACAAGGATTTCGTTACCATGGCTTACACTAGAAGTTTGCCATTTGGATCCAGGAGTTTGAATGACTAGTGGAGAGGACATATCACAAAATGACATGTTGTGCAAGCTGGCATAGCTTTCAGAAATGAACGAATGAGACGCTCCAGTATCGAACAGAACCGATGCTGGATGACAATTGACAAGGAGCGTACCAAGAACGATGTCGGGATCATCATGAGCTTCAATAGCTGAGACGTGATGCACACGTCCACGTTCAGTGGGAACTGGCTTGGCACTGATCATCTTGCCTGATGGCTTACCACGGCCAATAGACCTCTCAGACTGGGGCGGAGCATAACTGGCCTGAGAGCAGTCACGTGCATAGTGTCCTGGTTCTCCACACGTGAAGCAAGTCCCGGAAGTAGGACGTGGACCCGCATTGGCAGGCGGTCCACCAATAGGCCTGGGTGGAGTACATTGCTGAACTGGGCGAGGCGCCACATAGGATGGCCTCGGTGCATATCCAAGTGGAAGAGCGGTGTTCGGCACCCAAATCCGACGCTTCTGAGAGCTAGAGCCGGAGGAAGAACCCAAGTCACAGGTGTGCTTACGGAACTCCTTGTAAGTGAGCTGAGATGTCTCTGCATTAATGGCCTTGTTCACAAGAGCCTGGAAAGTATCGCAATGGTGTAAGTGAAGATCACGACGCAACTTAGGGTTGAGACCCTTCCTGAACCTAGCCTGCTTCTTGGCGTCAGTGGACACTTCTTCTGTGGCATAACGGGCAAGGTTCCCAAACTCTCTACTGTAGGCATCAACATCCATCTTGCCCTGGGTGAAATTACAGAACTCTTCCCTCTTGCGGTCAATGAGACCCTGAGGAATGTGGTGCTCATGAAAGGCCTCAGTGAAATCTCTCCAGGTAGGAATCTGGCCAGCTGGAAGCATAGCCTCATAGTTCTCCCACCATAGACTGGCAGGACCCTCCAGGTGATATGCAGCATAGGTGACCTTGTCACCTTCAGCCACGTTCGCGGAACACAGCTTATGGGTGATGCTACGGAGCCAATCACCTGCATCGAGTGGCTCAACGGAGTGGTGGAAGGTGGGTGGGTTCAGACTGATGAAGTCATAGATGGTCACTGACTCATTGGGCTGATGTGCGGTGTTCTGCTCAATACGTGCCAACAAGCGGTTAGCCTCACGCTTGTTCCTCTCAACCTCTAACAAGAACTCTGCCAATGAAGGCTGGTCGGGAGGATCCTCCTCATCCCTACCACCTCCATGGTTCTGGCAACGTGCAACAGAACCTTGGGTAACTGGCGACATCCTGAGGAACAAAACCATGGGAAACAAGGGTGGAATCAGCATCAACATAAGGATGCAGAATGTAACGCAAAAGCATTAGAATCTGAATTCCTAGGACAATTTGGGCAGCATAACGGCAGTAAAATGCTCAAAATATGAGACATCCTGCAAAAGTTGGGGTAGCACAACAACTCGACATCTTCACTCAAGGTTCTGTGATAAAGCTAAACATTACTACACATGAAGTACTCAAAAACTGGAATATGACTCTGATCAACCATTCCTATAAGTCTACGGAATAGTAACTCGTGATCCTGATAGATAGATGAGAAAGCCTAGTTTCTTAACCCCGTAGAAAAGAAGAGGGTGACTCAGAATCAGAATGAAACAAGGAAAGGAGTAAAAAGAGCCTTACGTTCCCTTCCACAATCAATTCCCCTATATAACTAAAGCATTTCTAGACTCGACTTCGACCAGTTTGGCATGGTAATCCTACAGTCAGCCAGGCTCTGATACCAACGCTGTCGGGACCCCGATCCTAAGTCACACAGATCTAGCATGTAACACATCATATCGCTTTGCGGCCTCACGCACGGTAACCCACGGCTGCCACCTTTACCTTGGCCGGGACCGTTTGCGTCTTTTGGCTCACGTATATGACTATGTCGCTAGCAACCATATGACAGAGAACCCAGGTCGACATGACTAGTCGTAAAACCAAGGTGGCACAAACGTACAGGGACAGACATAGGTAACCCAGCAATGCACGTGTCGGTCATCAACGTATGAACCCAAGTCGTAGCATGCTACAAGGTCTTAAAGGAACAACGTGTGACATTTCCCCGTAGGGACAGACATAGGAGCAAAGAAGGATACATGCCAGTCAATCCATGTGTTCCGGAGCAGTAGCGAACTACCAAGGCTCAGTGGAAGCACTAGGAGGCATTTCCTTGTAAGGAAGGCTACCAAAGGCAAACAACTAGGTGTCGAATCCCACACATACCAATGCATTTCAAACATACACACAATATGCACGATATGTGTAGATACAACATGGCATCACAACCTAACTCTACGACTCAAAGTATTTATTTAAGAGGCTCCGAAGAGCCATACATAACATGGTATTACAAACATGGGTCTCATGACCCAGCACACAAGTCATACATGTAACGGAAGCATAAACATGTCTGAGGACAGACAACTACAAAAGAAAAAGGCTGAGAAGCCTGACTATCTACAAGACCCTCCATAGGAACCAGACCTCTGTCTGGGATTCCCAAGCTACTCGTCGAAGCCCACATAGAACTACTATTGAGACTGAAGTCTCCTCTGCAAAACATAAATTAAGCAACCGTGAGTACAAAGGTACTCAGCAAGACTTACATCAGAACTAACTACATATGCATCAGTATCAAGAAGGGTGTTGTGGGGTTTAACTGCAGCAAGCCAGCTTTGACTCAGTGGCTATCCTGTACTACGACTACCAGTAATTTCTTTGAGGTGAGAAAGTGCACACGAGTCCACTAATCACCACAACAATACACCATTGTGGATTCTCTCCCGTCTCCCTACGAGAAGGCCATCCATAGCACTCACGCTTATCTTGCGCATTTTAGGGTATCCACTTCAAGTTATCTATGAACCATATAAGTCTCCAAGTAGTCCATATCCGAGGACGCGGCTATTCGAATAGATCATTTTACCCTGCAGGGGTGTACTTTTTCACACACGCTCTCACCACTTACCACCATATACACGTCATGTATCTCGGCAACCTTCAAGCGGAAGCCTGGCGAGGGTGTCGGCCACAACCTGACTAACCACGCAAGACTCTAGTCCAGGTTTATCGCCTATCCGAGGCTGAACCCGCAAAGGAAGTCCGGCCGAAGTTTCCATCATGGCCCCAAACGATGTGAGTAGGGTTCCCAAGCCCACCATCCGGGTGCCACTTGGTACACCGTGCCACTGTGCCTAGTCTGTCCCAAGCCCACCTGGCCGGGTGCCACTTGGTAGACAAATAGCACCACCTATAAACACCAGAAACTAGTTGCAACTCCTGGACAGAGATCGAGGTGATTAATAAGTTGAGAGGGGTCATTGGTTTCGAGCCCAATGTGTGGTAGCAACTGTCTTGGATAACATACACAGAACTCAGTTCTTAAGGACGGCCTCAATGAGACAACCCACCATGTACTACTACATGGCCTCTCATCGCTACCTTTACCAAATCGTGTTCACACACTTAGCTCTCAACATCAGAACATGATCACAACATTCCAATCCATTCCCAGATGAATCAGACCTGACACAACTCTAAGCAATAGCAAGCATGGCATGGATGAAGTCACAACATGGCTCAAGCAACTCCTAACCATGCTAGGAAGGTTTAGCTATTTACTGTGACAATGACAGGTCATGCAGAGGAATGGGTTCAACTACTGCAACAAGTAACAGTGGAATCATTGTTGTCCTAATGCAATAAAACAGAGCAGGAGCGAGAGAGTGGGATTGTATCGAAATGACCAAGGGGGTTTGCTTGCCCGGAATATCAACACGGTAGCACTGCTCCTCAGATAGATACTCGGTGCCACTCGCAGGAGCAGAACCTATCGAGAAGGACAGTACCGGAGAGGCAATCAATACACATCAAATGCAACACTATGATGCATGAACATGGCATGGAGATATGAGGTGGTTTGAGCTAATGCAACTAACATTCAATTTGGATGAAGTCCATTCGAACCAAGATTCAAATGCAACTTCAAAGTTAAGCATTTAAAATGCCATTATTTGAATTTGACCTGATCAGCAGGTATAAGTTATTTAAACATGCATGAAAACATTACAAATGGATTCTTTGGATTTTTCTGATAATTTTTCATATATAAATTATTTCATTATGAGCTACGGTTGAATCTCTATGATTTTTTGGAGTTTGCAACATTTTCTGGAATTTCTTGGTTTATATTTAATCCAGAAGCTCATTAATTGCGCCAACATGACGTCAGTGTGACGTCAGTGGTCAACAGGTCGGCCAGGGTCAAACCTGACGTGCGGGTCCCACCAGTCATAGACACAGTGGCTAACCCATGGTTAATTAGTGACGTAGTGTCCACTGTCAGTGCGAGGGGTTAATTAGCGACGTCATTAGTTGCTAATAACGTTGCCACGTCAGACGCGCCGACAGTTAGCCGCCGACGAGGCCAGACGCGGCGGAGGGCGTCGAAAAACCCCTGTGGTGCACCGTTTTGCGCGCGGTTGGTCTCTCTGGAACGTCGGCTTCGCGGCGCGTCGAATGGTGGCCTTGCCCGAAGCTGGGGTGGCCGGAATCGTCGACGGCGACCTCAACAGCGGTGGCCGGAGTTCGGGTGAGCTCGGGATCAAGGCTACGGCGTGCAAACGGACGAACCGAAGCTCTGGCGAGGCTCTACGCGTTGCATTGAGTGTGATGGACACACCAAGGTGACCATTTGGTCACCGGAGCATCACCGGCGGTGAGCTCGGGCGGTGGCGCATTACGGTCATCAAGGGGGCGACGACTACAGTGGGCAAACCATGCGGGGAAGAGAGGGGTAAAGGGCAGGGGCTCACGGCAAATCCAGCGGAGGCAACGGCGAGGCTGGGGACGGTCGGGAGCTTGCGGATCGACGACGGCGGCCGGCGGTGTCCGAGGGAGAAGATGAGGTCGATGCGGTCGTTGCAGGGCGCCCGGTGTCTCATGGCTCGGTGAGGATGCGTAGGGCGGTGCGGCGAAGCTCGTGGACACGACGAGGAGGCGCGGGGGTGGCTGTGGCTGCGGCAGTTCACGACGGCGTGGCGGCCGCTTCGGCCATGGTGGAGAAGAGCGAGGGAGAGGGTGAGGAGGCGAATGGAGAGGTGGGCTCGATCGGGACGGCTCCCGCGAGAACATCCACGGCGTCGACGTGGCTCGGGAGGCAGGCAGGCGGGCAGGAGATTGCGCGCGCGCGTGCTGGCGTGCGGCGAGCGCATGCCCGTGTCCTTCTGGCGCCAGGAGGACGACGACTGGAGCTGGGCCAGTGGGCCGCACAGTGCTGGGCCAGGTAATCTCTCTCTCTCTCTCTCTCTCTCTCTCTCTCTCTCTATCTCTCTCTATTTCTTTCTATTTCCTTTTCTGTTTTCTATTTTTCTTTTCAGTTTTGTTTTAGTTTAGGCACTAAAACATTTTAGTAAAATTTGATACTTTTTGTGGGCTCACACTGAAATATTCCAGGGGCCCTCTCCATGTTTCAAATTATTTTGAGCTACCAAAAATATATATAGCATTTAAATGGCTCCAATTCAAATACCATATGCATTAATTCAAAGCCCATTATGTCCTGGAAAAATGTGCACTATTTATGGTTAGGGTTTTCACCCTTTTCCCTAAATCATGAACATTTTTTAAGGGCATTTTGGGTTCATTGAAAATTATTTTAGTTGAACCTAGTTTATTAATGAAGTGCTAGGGTTTGATCATTCCCCATTTCAGATTTAATTGAAGTTAAACATGATGCAAACAAGAAATAGCTAGCCTAGGTCATTACCAGAAGCTAGGGATGTGACACTGGGCCTGGGTCACACGCACCTGCGAGGCGTCGTTGGGCTAGGCCCAAACAGTGCACAGGCGCGAACGTGGCAGAGGATAACTGCCGTAATCTTCTCTTTTACCACGCCCCCCACAATGCGCATTAAATGCGGGCGTGGGAGAGGTGGAATGGAACAGGCGCGGGGAGGTAGTGCGCCTGAAAAGCGCAGCCACGTAGGACTGTAAAGAGCCAGCCCCAGCGCCTTCCCCATAAAAAGGAATCCGCGAAGGGCGCTGCTCATTTACCCCCTTCTCCCAAGCTCGCCATCACCGCTGTCTTCGTCTTCCTCCTCGCGCAAGAGCAGAGCACACCCTCCACTTCCGCCGCCGCGCAGCGCAGCTCTTCCCCACAAATCTCGCCATGGCGCCGAAGAGAGCCGGAAAGGCCCCGAGTTCAGCGGCGGGTGAGAAGAAAGCCGCCAAGGCTGCACAGCGGCGGGTGTCGTGGTTTTGACACGGCAGATGCCCTTGTGAAAGGACTTAGAGATGAGGCCATCGCACAAGTGTGGAAGCTTAGCGGGGTTGAACGGGAACGAGAATACGCCGGGTTACCCAGGTTCGGCCCCTCACGGTGGAGGTAAAAGCCTACGTCCTGCTTGAGTATATTGCTGGAAATCTCGATTACAAGGATGCGGATTCGCTAACCTAGCTCTCGAGAGGATTGCAAATTAGTCTTTTTCGTATTGGTGCTCTCCTTTATATATACAGATGGAACCCTAGATTACATGAGAGTCCGGGTCGTCTTTTGACCCATCTCCTACTCTTTCCTACTTGTTCTCCAAGACGGCCTTCATGCCACTCATCATCTTCATGAGCCGGCCCATTGCCTAAGCCGGCCCTTCCCGCTAGGCCTCCTCAGAGCCGGCCCGCCAAGAGTCCTTTAACCCTGCAGTGAATTGACCCGCTGAGCCTGCTCTATGGTCGGGTTATCACCCTGCCGGGTCTATGTGCTGGTAAATATCCCCAACATTAGCCCTCAGTTTGACTTGAATTCATTCATGTTAAACTTCACCCTGAAAAACAAATATTAGTAAGATATTCTCCAAATGCTTCCCAAGCCGGTCCTTTAGAACATTGTCTTTGACTGGCTCGATTTCCCGGTTTAAGCAGATCGCCGAGTCATTCCTTTGGTTTCAGACTTAGCATTTTTGTACTTCCTTTTCCTCATGACGTCACAATCCACTTCCGCAAAATCCGGGATGACATCATGCCATATCTTTGAGTGGGTCTGTATGGTCTTTTCAGGCGCGAAAATCGAGGAGCCCGTAGCTGAAAATTACTGCGCCGCCTGGGGCTCCGCACCTGCCATCCCAATTTTTACCGTGCCTATAAAGAGGCCAGCTCACCCCCACTGTTACTTTTCACCTCTCACCCTTCTTCTTCCTTATGTCTGCCGCGTCTGTCGACCGAAGCGCCGCCACCTTCGAGCTCTCCGACCACCCGGATCGCGTCCTCTCCACCGCCCAGTCGTCGCCGGAGCTCATGCAGAACACTCCGGCCACCTCCGCCGCACTCGGGTACACCCAAATCCTTCTTTCTTTAGATCTGCAACCCCCATTTCTCTGTGTAGCTCATCGTGGTTCGACCGTGTTCATCTTCTCCTCTCATCTGTAGATCTAGATTCACTGGAATCACCTGAACAGGCCCCTTTAGTATTGCGGCGATGCCATTTTTACCGTCCAAATCTCTGTACTGCTTTCCTCGGATCCGCATTGACAAACGGGCCCTCGCACTCATCCATGCTTAGGTCTTTAAACTTTCTTTTTTTTGAAGCATTTTTAGATCTGTAACGGCAACCGCTCCGTTGGATTCTTGTTTATGGCTAGCTGAATACTTAGGAAAAATCCAGCGCCCCACTGAATCACTAGCGCCGGCTCATTGTCACGCCAGCTTATCACTGCTCTCGGTGGCTCGCAAAAATCCGGGTCATGACTTTTAGCAATCATGGTCGTCTTATCACCTTGCCGGGTTATATCTTTCAATTTCCCGATGGCTTATCCCTCATGAGCTTAACACGCCGGCTTATTGTTATTACCTTGCAGTTGAAATCTGAAGTCGACATGGCCCCCAAGACCGACAAGGCTTGCAACTGGGTCAGATCCCAAGTCTCAACTCTCGTGTTGAGAGAGCTCGTGGGGCAAGGCCTCTTGCCGGCTCAAGCAACAATCAGCTGGCGGGCGCCTGATGAAGAGAACTCCCCCCAGCCTAAGCAAGACGAAGTGGTGGTCTTTGCAGATCATCTTCAGAGGGGTTTTCGTCCGCCCGGGTCAAAATTCTTCCGAGACGTTCTCAACTTTTTAGACCTTCGTCCACAGGATCTTGGCCCAAACTCAATCACCAACCTCTGCCAGTTTCAAGTCTTCTGCGAAGTATACCTTCAAACAGAGCCAGCTGTCCTTCTCTTTCGAGAATTCTTCTACATCAACCATCAGACCGAGTTCACCGATGGTCCTAGTATAGAACTTGGTGGCATTTCCATTCAAAGGCGAAGAAACACTCCTTTTCCTGAAGCCAAGCTGGCGAGTCATCCCAAGGGTTGGAACAGGACTTGGTTTTATTGCAAAAACACCGCTCCTCAAGATCAAAACCCCCTGCCGGGTTACAGACTGGACCGGCTCAACGCCACAGTTGCCTTTCCGGGTTGGCCGTCAGCAGAGGAACGTAAGCAATTTGCCCCTATTTATTCCAAGCTAAGGGCCTTGGCTGCTAATGGCCTCACCGGGATCGACCTGACCCGGTGCTGGATAAGCTGGCGAATCTAGCCCCTTAGCCAGAGGGGCGACTTAATGTGCAATTATACTGGTGAGACGGCTGACGCGCAACGCTTCAGTCAAGTTAATTTGTCTGTAGGTGACATCAACAAAGCCACCAAGAAATTGTTGGGAGAGTCCCAAGATAAATGCAACAAAACCGGGCTAGCTCCCTTCTGTTTAACCAACCCTGTGCCTTCAGTAAGTGCTTGCACCTTCTCATTTTGTTCTTGACTCGCTTTTTCCTTCTCAATCATAATCGCCGACTCATCCCAAATGCAGGCAGACGACAAGTTTTGGAAAAAGAAGAAGCCTCGACAACCCGCCCCTGCTCCAGTGGAGCAACAAGATGAGCCGGTCGATGCTGACGAGCCGGCTGCAGAAAATGAGGCTGAGGTAGAACTTGGCTCGCTTGATCGTCTTTTTATTCAACTTGCTGACGCCCCTTCTCTTCAGGATGAAGCTGAAATTAGCCACACCCACGAGCCAGAGGTAACTTTGATCGCTTCAGACTCTGACTCTCCAATACCTATTCGGAAGAAAACTCGGGCTGTAATCCGCAAGGTTCGAAGGAAGCCCCGGGTTGCCGTCCGTAAGGTCCCTTTTTCACACCAGGACGCTCATTTGGATCCCAAATTTGTTTTGAAGAAAACACATCAAGCCGGGGCCTCCAAAAGGAAGACCCGGAGCAGTGAAGGCGAGTTAAGTGGCGGGCTTCCATACGAGGTGCCATCCCATAGAGCGCGGGCAGAGGTGCTTCTTAGTCCAACTCCCTCTTTTCCTCTAGCTGGTCATTTCAAAGAGCCCTTACATTTAAATGACTCGGCATATCAGACGTCCCCCTCCTCAGGCGAGTCAAGCGCTACTCAGGCGCCGGCTTTCAACATCAACCCTGGGTAAGTACTGTAACCATTCTTGTAACAGTGATTTCTTATTCCTCACCCTTTAAATGAATAACTCCTTGTTCCTTGTACAGCGCCAAGGCCATTAAGAAGAAAGCAGCTGCCGGGTCATCTGACCCAGCCATTCAAACAGGCCCTCAAGAGGAGGCCACCTTGGTTCCCCGGGATGAGCCGGCATTCCAGAATAACCCGCCACCTCAAGATACCGCAAGCCCGGCTCACGCTCCTTCTCATGTTGTTCAGGAAAGAGAGAATACAACTGAAGAGCAGCCCGCGGCACCGGCTCAGGATACAGTGGTGGTGACCGGAGAACAGCAAACTACACCAGAAGCTTCTACCGCCCTTACCAAAATTCCTGCCAAGCCTGAGCCGGCCCCGAAGGATAAGGGGAAGACGGCTCTTGAATTTCCTGCTTTTGAAAACCAAGACGCCAGCTCCTTACACCAAGCTGTGCTGATCCGGCTGTCTGAAAGCCGGGACACAGAAATAGCTATGATAACCTCACTGAAGAGGAAATATGAGGTAATTTGCACCTTCTTATGAACCATATATATATGTAGCCCCCAAGGGCCGGGTCATTATATAATGATGACCCGGGACTTCAAAATTTAACTTGTAAGCAGAACTTCAACCAGCGACCCCAAAGGCTGGCTCGCCAGTCATGACGGGCGGGTCTTCATAACTTAGCAGGATAGATCAATTTATGCATTAGCCCCCAAGTGCCATGTAGAGTGCCTGCAGCTGCATGGAACTTGCCTTGCTGTTTGTTTTAAGCTCGAAAACATGTAGCCCCCATGTGCCGGGTTATCCTTTAGGGCGGCTCGGGCCATGCGTATACGATGTATAACAGACTGCCCTGCAAAATATGTTGGACCAAGTGGAGGCACAAGCTTCCTTCTTCCGAAAGGAGGCAAGGAAGGAAAAGAAGCTGCGAAAAAGAGCTGAAGAATCATCTGCTGAAGCTAACAAGTCTTTGGTTATTGTGAGGAGCACCTTGCAAGAAACTAAAGCAGCAAGAGCCGCCTTAGCCGCGCGTGCGGAGGAAGCCGAGGCCAAACTTGAGCCGGTAACTCAAGAACTGGCGACTCTAAAGGGTCAGATCACAGCCATGTGCCGAGCCATCTTTGGTAAGTAAAACGACTATTACAAGTCAATTGTAGCAACTTATCATACTAAGCCGGCTTAACTGATCGTGCGTACTTCTCCTGGAAGGCCGCAAGAACCAAACACTGGTGCAGCAACCACTGGTGAAATTAAAGGCGGTGTACACCCTTGTAGAACAGCTGTACATAGGCAGCTGTCGTTGTATAATGGCCGCAAAGAACACCAAGGCGCCGCCGCAGCTGATTGCAGACACTTTGAAAGAACTGTCAGTCGTGCCCAGGTGGTTCGATGACTGGAAAAGGGCGGCTTGCCGCACTGGGGCTCTAACAGCGCTCGCTCGAGCCAAGGCATACGTGCCAGAACTCGATCGGGCTCAGGTTGTGGGCGGGTACCCAGAGTTCAACGTGGACGACTCGCCGTTTACCAAGAAGGACTTCCAATGCTGCATCAAAGAAACCCGGGTTGCCGCCACCGAAATCGCAGACGAAGCAGATCTGACCTAGTACCAGGCGCCCTACTCGAAGGAGAATGAGCGGATAGAGCCGCCTAATCATGAGCCGGTGGCCCTAACCCGTATGCGTAAGCCCTCCTTCGCTCCTGAAGTCGACCCTTCCTCCCTGATAACTGCCGATGCCCTATTTGAAGCGTTGCGCTCAATTCAGTGGTTGGCCGGCGAATCAAGTAAAGAGGCGGAGGATGACGACGGCCGCGAAGAGCCGGCACATGATGCTTCATCGGGCGCCGGCGCCAGCTCTGACCCGGCGACATAAACGCCGGCTTATCCTTTTGTAGGCCGAACTTGTAAAAATCTTTGTTGTGGCCGCAATTGATGGGCGGCTTGCAATAGCGTAGCTTGAAACACTTGTTACTAATGCCAGTGCCATCGCGTATTGTGCTTGCTTACTGCCTGTACAAATACTTTGTGCTTCTGTGAATCCTCTTTGGGCTTCGAGAATCTGTTTTTGCAACGAGAGTGATTTTGCTGCAACAATAATAACTGCATATGATAACAACTGTGATTGACAAAATCACATAAACGACTAGTAATCTTTGTTACTGTTTGTAATGAATCAAGAATATCAAAGTGTACTAAAATAAATGCTATGTATGAATGCATGTATGTATGTAGAGATGAGATGAATGCAAAAAAGAAACATAACTGAAATAAATCGGCTGCTAAACACAACTTGAGACGGCCGGCTTATAAAGCGCAAGCCGGAACATGCTTTCATGAAGCTGGCACTTTGGCCTGTTGGTTTATCCTCGCTCTTTGAAAGCCGGCTCTCACACAACCAATCAGACGTTTTAACTCTGACGAATTCAGGGTCACATATGTGATTGACTCATCAGACGTATGCCGGGTCGTTTTTAGGGAGTAGCATCTTGCTAACAGGCAGGTTTAACCCACGTTGTGGCATCTCGCCGGGTTAAAGGGTTTTGTAAGCTAAACTCAATTGAGTTGGAAGCCCCCAAGTAACCAAGATCAACAAATGAAGATCCAGCACACAAATTTTGAGGCAAAACAACACTTTTTTATACAGTGTTGCTGGTCGTTATTTTATTTGATCGAAAAGAGGTATATACACGATAGAAGGTATGTACAAAGATGTGACCCGGTCGATGACTCAGGTGTAGTATGGCCGGAGCTGGGCAATGTTCCAGGGCCGGCTTGTTTCCTCCTCAGAGGTACGTGATTTATCTGCCTCACGTATATCAATCAGGTAATATGACCCGTTGTTGAGATTCTTGCTGACCACAAAGGGCCCTTCCCAAGGTGGCGAAAGCTTATGCATGTCTGTCTAGTCTTGTATCAGACGGAGCACTAAGTCACCTTCCTGAAAAGTACGGCTGCGAACTCTACGGCTATGATAGCAATGTGGGTCTTGTTGATAAATTGCAGATCTGGACGCAGCAAGTTCGCGTTCCTCTTCCAGAGCATCAAGAGCGTCTTGGTGAGCTTGCTCATTATCAGATTCAACATATGTCGTCACTCGAGGTGAGTCATGACGGATATCGCTTGGAAGTACAGTTTCTGCACCATAGACTAGGAAAAACGGCGTATAGCCTGTTGACCTGTTGGGAGTAGTCCGTATGCTCCAAAGCACCACAGGTAATTCTTCTTCCCAGCAACCCGGCGTGTTCTGTAAAGGCACTATGAGCCGGGGTTTGATACCACACAACAATTCCTGATTGGCTCTTTCTGCCTGCCCATTAGACTGAGGATGGGCAACTGATGTGAGATCAAGCCGGATATGCTCCTGCAGACAGAACTGCTTCATGACTCCCTTGGAAAGATTGGTGCCATTGTCTGTAATTATACTTTGCGGATAGCCAAAACGAAAGATCAGCTTTTTCAGAAACTTGACGGCTGTAGCAGCATCACAACGGCTGACCGGCTCTGCCTCGAACCACTTGGTAAACTTGTCCACAGCCACCAGTAGGTGCGTATGCTTGTTCTTTGAACGTTTGAAGGGTCCAACCATGTCAAGCCCCCAGACTGCAAAAGGCCAAGTTATCAGGATCATCCTCAACTCTTGAGCCGGCACATGAGTCTGGCGAGCATATTTCTGGCAACCATCACACTTGCGCACAATGTCCTCTGCATCAGCATGAGCTGTGAGCCAGTAAAAACCGTGCCGGAAAGCTTTCGCGACCAGTGATCTTGAGCCGGCATGGTGTCCACAGTCACCAGAATGAATCTCCTTGAGAATTGCGCAACCTTCTTCAGGCGAAACACAACGCTGAAAAACACCAGTGACACTACGCCGATGCAACTCGCCGTTGACGATAGTCATAGACTTAGACCGTCTGATGATATGTCGTGCTAGGATTTCCTCTGTTGGCAGTTCTCCCCGGCTTAGGTAAGCCAAGTAGGGGACCGTCCAATCAGGTATAGCGTGGACAGCAGCCACTAGAGCCGCCTCCGGGTCAGGAATAGCCAAGTCTTCCTCTGTTGATAACTTGACAGACGGGTTGTGCAAAACGTCCAGGAACACATTGGGTGGCACCGGCTTGCGCTGAGAACCCAGGCGAGAAAGTGCGTCTGCCGCCTCGTTCTGCCGGCGATCGATGTGATCCACCTGATAACCCTTGAAGTGCCCAGCAATGTTGGTGACCGCGTGCCGATAAGCCGCCGTAAGGGGGTCCTTGGATTCCCACGTACCAGAAACCTGCTGGGCCACCAAGTCTGAGTCGCCCAAACACCTGACCCGGCTCAGGTTCATCTCCTTGGCCATCCGAAGCCCGTGAAGCAAAGCCTCATATTCTGCTGCATTGTTAGTATAGGGGAACATGAGTCTTAAAACATAACAGAACTTATCTCCTCGTGGGGAAGTAATCACAACTCCAGCCCCCGAGCCTTCAAGCTGCCTTGAGCCATCAAAGTGTATGGACCAGTATGTTGTGTCCGGCTTCTCTTCGGGAGCCTATAACTCTGTCCAATCATTAATGAAATCCACCAATGCTTGAGATTTGATTGCTATGCGTGGCACATATTTGAGGTGATGCGGACCGAGTTCAATAGCCCACTTAGCCACCCGGCCAGTGGCCTCCCGGTTCTGGATGATATCCCCAAGAGGCGCTGAGCTGACCACCGTAATTGGATGCTCATGGAAGTAATGCTTCAGCTTGCGACTAGCCATAAACACTCCGTATACCAGTTTCTGGCAATGTGGATATCGCTGCTTGGACTCGGTTAATACTTCGCTGATATAATACACGAGGTGCTGAACTGGGTATTCCTTGCCGTCCTCTTTGCGCTCTACAACGACTGCCACGCTCACCGCCCTATTATTGGCAACAATATATAGCAACATTGGCTCCTTCTCGTGAGGGGCAGCAAGGACCGGCGGCTCAGACAGCTGCTTCTTGAGGGCCTCAAAAGCCTGATCTGCAGCATCACTCCAGACGAAGTTATCTGATTTCTTAAGCAATTGGTACAGCGGAATTTCCTTCTCCCCGAGCCGGCTTATGAACCGGCTCAGTGCCGCGACCTGCCCCGCTAGCTTTTGCACGGCATTCAGATTGGCCGGCTTAGCCAGGGTCGTGATTGCCTTGATCTTTTCCGGGTTAGCTTCGATGCCACGCTCGAAAACTAGAAATCCCAGAAGTTTTCCAGCAGGGACACCAAAAACACACTTCTCCGGGTTAAGCTTCATCTGGTAGACCCGGAGATTGTCAAATGTTTCCTTGAGATCCTCCAACAGGGTTTCTTTCTTCTGGGACTTGACCACAATATCATCCATATAAGCATGAACATTCCGCCCGATCTGTTTGTGAAAGCAGCTTTGAACACAACGCTGGTAAGTCGCCTGTGCACATTTCAGACCAAACGGCATGGTTGTATAACAGAATGCCCCAAAAGGTGTGATGAAAGCTGTCTTTTCCTGGTCTTCCGGCTTCATTTTGATCTGATGATAGCCAGAGTAAGCATCCAGGAAGCATAAACTTTCGCAACCAGCCGTAGCATCGATGATCTGGTCAATGCGGGGCAAGGCAAAAGGGTCACTAGGACAAGCCTTATTCGGGTCTGTGTAATCAACACACATCCGCCAAGTCCCGTTTTTCTTCAGAACAAGCACTGGGTTGGCCAGCCATTCAGGATGGAAGACTTCAACAATGAACCCGGCAGCTAGGAGCCGGGCCACTTCCTCACCAATAGCTTTCCGCCTTTCCTCATTGAAGCGACGGAGATACTGGCTAACTGGCTTAAACTTGGGATCCACATTAAGGGAGTGCTCAGCGAGTTCTCTCGGTACACCTGGCATGTCAGAAGGTTTCCATGCAAAGATGTCCCGGTTCTCACAGATGAACTCGATGAGCGCGCTTTCCTATTTGGGATCCATGTTTGCCCCTATGGTGAACTGCTCAGAAGAATTGCCCGGGGTGAAATCAACTTTCTTTGTGTCTCTGGCCGACTTAAACTTGAGCAAAGGGTCCGACTCTGTCGTGGGCTTCTTCAGGGAGGTCCTGTCAGACGGGTCCACATTGTCCTTATAATACCGTAATTCCTCTGCAGCGCAAGCCGTCTTGGCATATGCTGCATCTCCTTCCTCACACTCAAGTGCAATCTTCCGGTTGCCTTCCACTGTGATGGTTCCCTTTGGTCCTGGCATCTTCATTTTCAGGTAAACATAGCATGGCCATGCCATGAACCGCGCATAAGCCGGCCGGCCGAATAAAGCGTGGTATGGGCTTTTAAGCTTAACCACCTCAAAAGATAGAAACTCAGAATGCCAGTTATCCTCTGAGCCAAAGACCACCTCTAGGGAGATTCTTCCCATGGGATAGGCCGACTTGCCAGGAACAATGCCATGAAAGACTGTAGAGGACGGAGTTAACTGCTTATCGGACAGATTCATCCGCCTGAACGTGTCGTAGTACAGAATATTGATGCTACTGCCCCCGTCCATGAGCACCTTAGTCAGTGTATAGCCGCCAACTTGTGGTGCAACCACCAGAGCCAAGTGGCCAGGGTGATCCAGGAGGACAGGATGATCCGCCCTGCTCCAAGTAACCGGCTGTTCCGACCAGTTGAGATAATAAGGAACTGTCGGCTCAACCGCGTGGGCGGCTCGTCGCTGCACCTTCCGATCCCGTTTGCAGGTGCTGGTGGTGAAAACATGATACTGTCCGCTATTTAACTGTTTCGGGTTACTCTGAAACCCTGTCGCACCAGCTTGGTGCTGATTTCCCTGGTTGTTTCGCTGATTGCCGCCTCCAGTATTACCGGCCCCCGGAAACCCACCGCCTTGGTCACTGTTCCCTTGGAAACCAGGTCCTGCAAAGGCCCCCTGCAAGCCGGCTCCTGAAAAGTCGGGTCCTTGGTTGGCGGGTTGTCCGCCATTGCCGCCCCCGTTATGATGATTCTAGAAGACCCGCTTGGCAAACTCTTGCATCAAATAGCAATTTTCCCAGGAGTGACTGGATGGCTTACCATTGTAACTGTGTTTCGGACAGGGAGCTTTAAGAGCTTCCTCGTATGTGAGAGGGTGATTACCTGACTGCCTCCTAGAACCGTCGTTCTGACGCTGACCTTTGTTCTCTGTGACCGTTTTCCCGCCGGTGCTTACGGGAGACGATCCGACGAAGGACTACTTGCACGTGTACGCGAGCAAGACGCAAGATCGTGAAGCCATAGTGGTGCTCCCTGGATCCCTCCCTCCGGCCAACGATCAATTCCATTTCTTTGACGGGTACTTCTACTGCGGTCTGTGCCCGCCTTTCTCTGATTTCTTTGTCGAGGTGATGAACACTTTTGGATTCAGACCGCTGGATTTCACCCCCAACGCGGTCACCTGCCTGGCAACCTTCGCGCATCTGTGCGAGAACTTTGTGGGAATAGCCCCAAATGTTGCTTTGTTCCGGCATTTCTTCATCCCCCGGGTCGAGGAGGGCGCCCTTTCTGGTAGTGTCGCCTGGGTCCCAAGGGGAAACTCGAAGACGCATTACTTGGACGGCAAGCTGCACACCAAATGGGACGAGTGGCGGGCCGACTAGTGCTGGGTTAAGCAGCAGGATTTTCCAGCCTTTTGCCACCTCAGGACCGAGAGGATTGCGAAGCCCGACAACTGGAACAACGTCGACCCCAGCGACGCCAAACTGGGAGTGGCACTACGCCAGATCCTTGTTCTCAAGGGGGGCCGGCCTGACGATCAAGATGGCGGGGGCGGACTTCACTCGTCGCCGGATCGCCCCGCTACTACACAGAGGAGGCCGGCGAGCGTGGGACTACCAGGGCCCCGCCGACTCAATGCGTCTGCGTCCAGGCTCTGACAACAACTTGATGGTAATGGACCACTACCAGCTCATTTGCCAACTTTTCAACCGGGGTTGCATCTTTGACCTGCCGGAGT
This sequence comes from Elymus sibiricus, assembly GCA_039707655.1. Taxonomy (NCBI): domain Eukaryota; kingdom Viridiplantae; phylum Streptophyta; class Magnoliopsida; order Poales; family Poaceae; genus Elymus; species Elymus sibiricus. The sequence continues at coordinate 67,520,574 of CM077672.1, forward strand.
CGGTGATCAGACTCTGCAACAATACCGCCAAGGCCTCCATCCTGGCCATGATGCCGGATTGCAATGCCAAGATGGTTTTGAGCACATGGGAGACGCCCAGCGGGGAGGATGTGGACAGCTGGTTTGCCGGCCTGGTGGAAAAGGCCATTGGAGTCGAGGATGACATGATGCACCCGATGAAGGATAATCGGAAGGAGTTCCTTGCTTTGAGAGCCAAGGAGCTCAAGAAAGTGAAAGTAACTCGTTCCCGGGCGGCCAAGGGCACCGGCAGCGGAGACGGTATCGGAAGCCAGGCCGGAGAGCAGGCCACAGCTCCGGAAACTAGCAGAGGAGGCCGCTCGCAAGAGCATGCTGCAGACGAAGAGCAGACCAAGGAGTCTGGGGAGGGGGAGAAAGAGGAGGAGCAGCCCGAGGGGTCCTCGGACGAAGAGGAGGAGGAAGAGGAAGAAGAGCCACTTCGCCCTCCTCCTGCCAAGGTGAAGACAGCCGTCGTCAAGAAACCCGCTCGAAAGAGGGCAGCGCATACCAAGCCGGCAAGCCAGGAGCTTGCCGCCTTCAAGGTAGCAGCCGCAACCTCCCGGGCGCAGCCTTCCCGGCAACTGCCATCCCGCGCCGCTGCCCCTCGTCGACCTATCCCGCCAACCGTGGAGGAGGCGGGCGCTTAGCAGCCCCTAGCTCCCCCGAAGCGTCCCAGGAGTTCACCGCCGTCACCTACGATTGCAGGGATCGGGGACACAGTTCTCTGTGATTTGTCAGTCCTTAGCGACCCTGACGAGGACGAAGAGTAAGCACCTCCATCTCCGTACATTTTTCTTGTCATCGTCCAAACTCTGTTGTTGAACTGATCTTTTTAACTGTTCTGATCTTGCAGGGACGAAGTGCCGCTGGCAAAGAAGCCCAGGACCACTGAAGAGGGCGAGGCGGCGACTGGTACCGATCAAGGTCCAATTTTCCCTGAGGTTGCCAGCTCGAGCCCCCCGCGCGAGGTCCACGTTCAGTTTCCGCTGGCAAGCACTACCGTCGAGTCTTCCGTAATGGAGACCGACAAGTGGTTAGAAAGCACCCAGCCAGAAGGAGAGCGCCAAGGGATGGACCCCTTGACGGCACCCTCAACTCCCAGGCCTTCACCAATACCTTCACCGGCAAGGAGCAGCCCTCCTCTAGAGGAGCCCCAAGAAGGGCTCATCCGCGCGGAGGCCCCTCCGGCAACTGGCGTTGCCGGGGACCAAGTGCCAGCAATTGAGGTTGCCGGAGGAAGAACGGCATCCCCTCCATGTGTTCACCAAGGTAACCTTCTTTCCAAACGCGCTGGATCCCTTGCCAATCCTTCTTTTTTGTTTTCTTGAACTTGACCCGAGTCTTGATTTTGATCCCATCTTGTCTCCCGCCTCATCTCTGTCCTGCAGAACCAACCCCTTTGGAGTAGAGGGAGGTGGCTGCGGAGGAAATTGCGAAGAGCGCTGCTGACGAGGCCGCCAGGATTTTCGCCGTGGAGGCCGCCGCGCCCGCTACTGGGGAGGCCACGAGAACCTCCGAAGAGCCTGCCATGCCCTCCGGTAGCGCATCTGAGCTCGTCATAACAGACGCTGAGATGGGCGAGGCCGGCAGTGATAGGGCAAACATCGACGTCCACCCCAGTGCGGCTGACGCGCAGGCTCTGACGGGACCCTTGGGGCCAACCGATCAACAGCAGGGATCTGAAGCCCCTGGCACATCTGGTGCCGGGGAGCCTACTTTTGATGAAGCCATCGCGGAGATTTTGGCGCCCTTCTCCAGCAGCGTCGGGGGCTCCAACGACAGTGCCGCGGATCTTGCCTTCTTGACGGCGATGGCTAAAAGCTTCAAGGATGTGCAGAAACGCTATAGCCAGCGCTGGGAGGAGCTCCATTCACGACGGCAAGCTATAGGGTTGGCCGAGGAGAAGCTAAAGGAGAAGGCAGAGGAACTCCGCACTTGGCACAATGGCAGATTCCATAGCCTTAAGAGGCAGGAAGAGAAGCTTGACGCTGCCAAGGAGAAGGCAGCGGCTCTGGACGGCAAGTTGACGGAGCGCGAAGCGCAGCTCGCCGTCAAGGAAAAAGACCTTGCCACCCGAGAGGAAGCACTTGCCGCCAAGCTAGGCGGCAAGGACGAGGAGATCCAGACTCTGCTTGTGCAACAGACCCAAGAGCTAGAGGAGGGCCACAAACAGGCCATCGAGACTCAAACTCAAGCTCACGCCGCAAAGCTCTTGGAAGCCGTCAAGGCCGCAGAGGACACTGAGGCCGTCAAGGCAGAGTTGGAGTCCAAGGCATCGAAGCTTGAAGAGGAGCTCATCACCAAAGCCCAAGAACTCTCGACCGCCAACGACTCCATTGCTGACCTCAAGTCAAAGCTTATGACTCTGGAGAAGGATCTGGAGGTTGGCAGGGGAAAAGAGAAAGAGTTGCTGGTAAGCTGGGAAAAGGAGAAGGTTGTGCATGCTGATGCTGCAAACTCTTTTGACGAGCACAAGAGAACCCTGGATCTATGGACTGGCCGTCTTGTCGACGTTGCCGAGCGCCTTGCTGCTCAGGTGACCGTCATGGACAAGGAGGACCACCGCTTCACAGTCGGCGAGCATGATTCCACAAGTGTCAGTCTCACCCTCTTCTTTGAAGGGCTCCTTGAAGTGCTGAAGAAACATCACGAAAAGAGGTCCGCCAACTTTGCCAGCGAGTCTCGGAAATTCTGTAGCGACATCGTCTCCAAGATGCTCGTCAAGATTATCTGCCGGAACCCTGACGTCGATGTCTCCAAGGCCTTCAAAAGCTTGCCGCTAGGGACAGACACCACAGCTGTCGAAGAAGTCATCACTCCCCTCATCAGCAAGATTCATCAGGTCCCGAGGACTGAGGGTGATCGCAAGGATTAGCCCCCCTTCGCCATTCCTTATTTGCAAATGTAGTTCATGTAAAAGACAGATTTATCTTAAGTTCGAACTGCACTTGGCTTTGATGTGCTATAACTTGTGTTTTGGATGGATGTATGCATGCTATTCCTCCTTATTCTATCCTGTCTTTGCATGATTTTTGTACCCTACGCTTGCCGGAAACATGCCGGTGCCCGCACTCTTGCCACGAGCGCTTGAGGAATAGATCCTTAGCAGCCTGCCGGAAGTGCCGCTGCCGGCAAGGTCAATCTTGACGATCACAATGCATGACGGTGTCCTAGACTAGGGGTACCAATCTAGTCCGCCCATATTCCTCGGGCTGGGACGGTGGGCCCTCATTATTATCGAGATGGACTCTGGAAGAACAAGATTACATCTACCGAAGACTTGGCGCCTACTCCAAGACTCCTCCTGCCGCCTCCATGCCTAGATACCGACCTTGTAATCCTAGATAGCCTATCCGGTGTGTATATAAGCCGAAGGGTTTAGCCCGTAGAGGGGACCTACACACAATCTCATTCACCTAGCCTTAGGACTAGATCATACGATCTCGAGGTAGATTAACTGATACTTCTCCATCAATATAAACAAGAGCAGGACGTAGGGTTTTACCTTCATCCAGAGGGCCCGAACCTGGGTAAACATCGCCTCCCTGTTCCTGTTACCATCTGTCCGAGATCCACAGCTCGGGACCCCCTACCCCGAGGTCTGCCGGTTTTTACACCGACACTGGTGCTTTCATTGAGAGTTCCACTGTGCGATCACAAAAGATCGATGGCTCATCTGCAGATCAACTGCGGGAACGGCTGTGGGGACACCTATGTCCCCGACCAACTTTTTGTGTTCGGCAGCATGATTTTCTGCGCCGACTCAACAGGCCACCTGGCCACCGTCGAGAACTACGCTCCCTATCAGATCGTCACCTTCGAAGGTCTGGAGTACACCGCGGACTCCCGCGGTGAGCTCGTCTTATCAGGCTGGACCCCCGGCCGGATTCCGGATCTGACAAACTCCAGGGGTTCGACCTCGGAACGGATCTCCGCTGAAGACCACGAATCATGCCCTCCAACACCGCCGGGGGCTATGGAGGAACTTCCCTCCCCCTCCTCGGATGACCCTGTTGCGGTACCTGACTCCGACGTGGATCAGAGTTCGGCCGGGAGCACCAAATCGGGCTTAGAACCGATCCCAGCGGCGGATCTTGAATCCACCCCGCTTCCTCGTACGGCAGAAAACGCATCAGGCGTGCCGCTGCGAGTCGATCCGGCTTATGGCCAGACCATGAACCCGGAGGAGCTATCTCACATTAATGAGATGCTTGACCGGATCCAAAGTTTGTCAATCTCGAACTCCTCGGTTTATGACAAGATCGGACTTAAAGCCGACGATCGGGAAATTTACATCCCACCCACAACCCATCTAGTCGCCACTGTCGACGATTTAACCGACATGCTAGACTACGACGAGGCAACCGACATGGATGAAGATGTCGGCAGCCCTACGGACAAGCACCTCCCCACCCCAAGTAGGGGTACGAGCTCCTCGCGCGCCTCCCTTGGAAGGGGCACTACGTCCCCTGGGTGCACAACTTCGCACTGAAAATCCCCTGGGTCGCCGAGGAGCCACAACAATGGAGACGTCGGCTCGGCTAAACCAAGCAGCGACGAAAACCTCGGGCTCGCATATCGGCAGGGTTCTGTCAAAAAGCTAGCCAATATTAGCATGCCCATGTGGCTTTAACCACACAACCAACAACTGCAGACCTCTTCGAAGGGATCGACCAACGAACGCATCAAGCGCATACTTGGCCGAAGCTGCATGTTACCAAATACCAACCCCCACTATCAACAAGGACGAGTTGGTCAATAGCACGGAGACGCAGACGTGCGGCAGGAAGCGGCCCGGGCTCATAGACCCGATGACATGATCCGCCCTGTTTTCTTTTTGTTTCTCCCTCATTATCTTCACTTGCATTGTATCATGTTTAGTCCCTTTCATCAAAGAGTTCGGCATGTAAAGCTTGGCTATTTGAAATAAAGAAATCGTACCCATAAAGGTCTTCAAACGCATTTTCTTACAAGCACTGCCCACTTCTTGAAGATACAATTGCAGAAGGGTTTCGATTTTGCACCCTGAAACAAAAGTCCGAAGTACTCGGCGTCTCGGATGTTGCACTATATGCATCAGTTTCGAACCTAGATTTTGGTCAATAGTTGGGTTGCCCGGCTCCTATGTGTACCCCTTACATTCCTGACAAATTCGGCTAAGGGTGTAACGAGAGAACCACTGCGATAGTGCCGCTAGTTTAACTGGCAGAGCGCCTCAGTGGAGGAAGCCGAAGACTGACTATCTAGGTAAGCGAAAATTGGTCGGCCATCCGAAGACCGCGTCAAGCGACGTGTCGTTAGAGATCACCCGTGTTAAACGAAGGGCTTCTTCCTTGAATTGGCCGAGGTGGGCAGGATATAAAACTTCGGCTGACTAGGCCGACCACTTCACACACTGGGGGCTCGTCATCAATCCCCACCGTCAAACTCCTATGGCTAACTGAAAGTTATAAAGCCACCATAGTCCGATTGCCTAGCCCCTACGTGCACAGACCTCCCTCAGGAACCGGGACGTCGGCTACGGGTCAGGAATGCCTAAGAGGGCACCCTTTGTATACTATACAAAGGGGTCGAAGCCGACGACTTGCCGCTTTCAGTTCAACATGGTCAAACAGGAGGAATATTAAAAACAAAATATAAACATATGCGAGGAAATTCAACCATACTCATTAAATAACTTGAAATCTTTATACATCACACACACTTCGGCATTCCGAAGTGCTACCTAGAAATACAAGTTGGCCTTAGGACACATGGCCTCGGTAAGACGGGCGCCCTCCTCCACGTCGACAAAAAACTGCTCCGCGGTGCGCGCCTTCCCTTCGGGGGGCCCCGCAGCAACAACCTCCGCCTCCACCTTCCGGAAGTGCATTTTCATGCAGGCATACGCTCGCCGCGCTCCTTCCATACACGCGGATCGCTTCCAGCGGTTGACTTGCGGGACGGCCTCTTGAAGTCGCACCAGGAGCCCGAAGAAGCTGGCAGGCAACGCCTTCGTGGGCCACAGATTGATGCAGAGGTCTTGGAGCGCCGGCCTCGCCATCCGAAGAAGCTCCGCTAGCTGCTTCATCCGATGATTGAGCAACTGCGATTGCGAGGGCTCCTGGAACTGATTCCAGAACGCCTTCTCCGCCTCATGGCCCTCCAGTTGGCCGAAATGAAGGCCGGTGTCCGCCGCACTCTTCAGGAGATCGGCGAAGATCTCTGCGGATCGCCATAGCTGGGTGAGCTCGACGAACCCCTTGCTGCCAAATACGCATTGCAGTAAATATAGCTTACCCGCGGCTATTCTCTCCACTTGCTGGATCACGTGGTGGTCGGCCCGGTCCCGGGTCTGGAGCTCAGCATGAGACAGGCGTAGCTTTCGTAGCTGCTCGCCCATCTCTTTTTCCTTCTTCTAAGGGAATCGCGTTCGAGATACACACCCTTGAGAGTCTCCCCGACCTCCAGGACCCGCGCCTGGTCCTTCTCCCTAGCCACCTTTACGGCGGCTAGGTCATTTTCTGCTCTGGCCGTAGCAGCCTTCTACTACTCAACCTCCTGCCGAGCCGTCAAGAGCTCGGCCTTGAGCCTCTCAAGCTCGGCCAACGCCGCTGTTATCAAATCAGTTTGGCATCAGTCCTTGCTCAAAACCAAACTTCAAAAAAAAAGGGCACGGCGCATCGGTCGCTTACCTTGAGACTGCTCGACCTGCTTGTTCATCAGGTCGAGGTCCTTTTCAGACCTCTCGAGCTTCCGGCTCGCCTCCGCAATCTCCACGGAGGCGGAGTCCGGAGCCGAGGTTGACACCTGCATAAACAATTTCTAATGAGCCCCATAATCAATTTAAGGACACTTCGGACACACATCCTGTTTCATCAGTCCTGGGGGCTACTTCTTCCTCTGAGCCTATATTTTGACCCCAACTCCAGTTTTTTCATACTGGCCCTGGGCTCGGGGGCTACTCACTAGGCAGGTCGTCTAAACGATTGGTAACATATGTCTTCAGGCAGTTACAAAGATTGATAAATCTAAGCAGAGAAGATCCTTTTTCTCAAAAGGCAGAGGGTTACCTCGAAGCTCGTCATGAGGCCCTTGAAGACCTCATGCATTCCGGCCTCTGCGGACCGGAATCCCTGCAGCGCCGCGCCAATTAACGCGCGGTGCTCATCCTTGAGAGAGGAGCCTGTCAAGGCTGCCTCCATCTCTTCGGTCCACCCCGCGCTAGCCCGCCCTGGAGCGGGAGGTGAGGGCGGAAAGACATCGGGCCCAGGTGCTGGGTTCGTGGGTCTCTGGCTGCGGCGGTGGAGCCAGAGTAGACTCTGGCTGGGCCGTTGTTTGGCCCAGCCCTTCCTGGACGACCTCGGGGACCTCGTCCCCTTGGCCTTGCGGGGCCGAGGTATCAACCTCAGCCATGACCACCTCTTCGACCCCCGCTGCGTCAGCCTGAGGGGCCGGGGTCGACGTCACCTCGCCCTGCCCTTCGGGAGCCAGGGCGGCACGGTTCGGCGTCCCACTGGTGGGCGGCAACCTGCTGGAGGAGTCGCTAAGGCCTTAGGCGGGCTGTGGAAAAACATTTACATGGCATTAGCCCTGCCGAAAAAACTTAACTATGAAGACAAATACAAAGGACAGCGGCGTACCTTCGAGGCGCCGGCTTCCTCCTCCCCAACGCGAGGGGGTCGTCTTCGGACTCGTCGGAGAGCATGTTCTTCTCCGACGGCTGGGGCTCATCAGCTGCCCCGGCCGAGGTTTCTTTCAACCTCTTTTGGCCTATGGACCGAGCCTCGACCTCGGCGTCTTCTGGCGCCGCCCTCTTCCCCTTTGGGGGAAGGTTATCTTCGTCCTCCCCCCCGTCACTTTCGTGGGTGGAGGAGGCGTGGGTCTCCTCGGACCGGGTGACCGAGGTCTCCCGCCCCCGAAGACCCGTCCTGCCCTTCTGGGGCTTCGCCGGCCTGGGGATCACCACGTGCGGCTCCTCGGTCAGGAGCGCGGTGAGCAGAGGGGACTTCTCCCCCTCCGGGAGTGGTGCCGGGCACGACATCTGCTGCACCTTGGTCACCCAGTTCTGCAAATACGAAATGGATCGATTCATCGAAATCCGTCTCACTTGACAGGAAAGGAATATGAACGTATATATTGAACACTTACCGGGGTGGCGGTGTAGCCGACCTCGAAGCCGAGGTCCTTCCCCTCCTCAGGAATCTTGTCCTTGGCCAGCTTGAGAAGCCGCGTCCACATCCCGGCCAGGGAAGAGCGGAAGAAGCTGAGGACGGGTCCGGCATCCCCAGATTTGTGCTCCCACATTGGGGTGGCCCGGAGTTGGAGCGGGAGGATGCGGCGATGGAGCATGACGTTGACCACGTCCGGCAGTTGGAGTTTCTTCTTGAGGGACTACCATTGGATCCTCTTGATCAGTGTCTCCACCTCCTCTGGGTTTCCCCAGAGGACGCCCTTCTCCTTCCAGGACTTGAGCTTCTTTGGAAGCCCAGCCGAGAAGGCTGGGACCTCGGTCTGGCCAGTAGCGAGCGGCTCAGTGATATAGAACCACTCCCGCTGCCATTCCTTGACCGTCTCGATGAAGGTGCCGTCGAACCAGGCGGCCCCCTGGTTCTTGCTGACCATGGCGCCTCCACACTCCGCCAGATCGGAGCCGCTGGACTTCGGCTTAACGCCGAAGGTCTTCAGCCATAGGCCGAAGTGCGGCTCAATGCGGAGGAAGGCCTCGCACACCGTAATGAAGGAGGCGAGGTGGAGGATGGAATTCGGGGCCATGTGGTGGAAGTCGAGGCCGTAGTAGAACATCACCCCGCGCATGAATGAGTGCAGCGCGAACCCCAGGCCTCTGATGAGGTGAGGGATGAAGACTACCCGTTCCCCTGGGTTGGGGGCAGGCACCTGCTGGTCCGCGCCTGGAGCGCGGGCGGCGACGTTGGTGGGGATATACCCCGCGTTCCGCAGCTCTTGGAGCATGCTCTCCGTCACAATGGAGCCCCCTAGTGCCCTTTGAGGGTATCGGCCATGGCTAAGCTAGGGAGCATGGAGGTGCAGAGGGGGGAGGAGGCAAGATTAGATCTGGGCGCTGGAGCTCAAGGAAGCAGGAGATGGGGGAAATGGGAGCGTGGCTATAGGCTCTGTTTACTTTTTGCTCTTATAGGTTGTTGAAAGGCTAAGAGTCCCCCTTGCTGCGCCGATAAAAACGCCACTCTCCTCCTCCGAAGATGCCGTTACACGCATGGGGGGAAACAAAATCTTGATGATATCCCTGGAAATACGGGCACGATCCCCACCTTGACGGGACGTGCCAGTAGAAAGGCAGCCTCGAACCACGATTTGAGATAAGCAGTAACTGCCTGGCCCATCGTGGGTAGCGCCGCTTCGATAAAGTTGTCAGATTGTGAGGTACTATTCACACCTGGGTGGCTAGCCTTCAAGGCTAAGTTACCTCCTGACTCCGGATGGGGAGAGAACCCGGCTGAATCTCGTCTACAAGACACCACTCCTTAGAAGGGCGGCTAAGAGATCCGGAGTTTCAAAGGGGAACTCGTCTGTCAAGCCGAGGACTTCGGATCCGAAGTCACCACCGTCGAAGAGATCGTCCTCGGCGTAGAAGACCAGTTCGGGGGCTACTGGCGGTGACCTGGACTAGGGGGTACCAATCTAGTCCGCCCATATTCCTCGGGCTGGGCCGGTGGGCCCTCATTATTATCGAGATGGACTCCGGAAGAACAAGATTACATCTACCGAAGACTTGGCGCGTACTCCAAGACTCCTCCTGGCGCCTCCATGCCTAGATACCGACCTTGTAATCCTAGATACCCTATCCGGCGTGTATATAAGTCGAAGGGTTTAGCCCGTATAGGGGGCCTAAACACAATCTCATTCACCTAGCCTTAGGACAAGATCATACGATCTCGAGGTAGATCAACTCTGTACTTGATACTTCTCCATCAATATAAACAAGAGCAGGACGTAGGATTTTACCTCCATCAAGAGGGCCCGAACCTAGGTAAACATCGCCTCCCTGTTCCTGTTACCATCTGTCCGAGATCCACAGCTCGGGACCCCCTACCCTGAGGTCTGCCAGTTTTTACACCGGCAATGCAGCTACTTAAGTTGCCGAGCGGACTCGAAACAAAGTAAGAGCGCAGTTGATCACGGCAAGGTTCCTTAGCGTGCAGGTTTCTCATACAAAGGCCAAAATCGTTCAAGGAAAGTTGCAACTACAACAAAGAATTTATTTCAAAGTTTTGCAACTTAGCTTCTTTTTTGATGTACTTCTTGCTGTAGAATGATATCTTGAACGTCATGGTGTCCATCCCATCACTCCCCCCGGGAAACTTGTATGCGAGGAACCCTTCCTTCCTTTGAGAAAAAGAAAGAAGAGAAAAGAGGAGGCTGGAACCTTGACGGTTCATTAATCATCTCATGCAAGGTAAAATGTAACACAAGATTGCCTCCAACACATAAACGAATACGTACTTTGACAAAGAATTGTGAAGCACTTAGCTTTATTTATTGTGCACGGGATCTGCGCCCGGCTTTGTACAAAGGATTACATGCCTTGCCAGCAAACTTGTACAAAAGAGGTTGTCGGGCAGCCCGGCAACCGCACCTTACGGGTAGAACTTACGAAGATGCTCAATATTCCATGAGTTGAGCACCGGAGTGCCATCTTCGGTCTCTAGGCGGACTGCACCAGGCCTAGTGACTCGTACCACCCGGTAAGGGCCCTCCCACTTCGGCGTCAACTTGTTTTTACCCTTCGTGGATTGGATCCGATGAAGAACAAGGTCTCCTTCCTCAAGGTTCCTGGTATTAACTTTGCGGCTATGGTAGTGGCGCAAAGCTTGCTGATACCGTGCAGCACGGACAGCAGTCCGGAAACGATCTTCCTCTAGGAGCATGGCATCATCTTGCCGTAGCTCATCTTGATCCTCCTCATCGAAGACCAAAACTCGAGGTGACCCGTTTCTGAGTTCCGTGGGGAGTACCGCTTCTGCACCATATACAAGGGAGAAGAGTGTCTGGCCAGTGGCTCGACTTGGTGTCGTTCTGATTGACCAAAGAACCGCCGGCAATTCCTCCAGCCAGCGCCTTCCACACTGGTGCAGCTTGTCGAAAGTTCTAGTCCTTAGACCACGCAGCACTTCTGCATTTGCCCTCTCTACCTGCCCGTTGCTTCTTGGGTGAGCAACAGAGGCATAGCAGATCTTATTTTCAAGCTCCTGGCAATATGCTGTGAAGGTGCGGCTCGTGAATTGGGTGCCGTTATTGGTGATGATCCTGTTGGGTACACCAAAACGAGCAACCAATCCTTTGAGGAACTTGATAGCTGACTGTGTCGTCACCTTTCTCACTGGCTCTACCTCAGGCCACTTTGTAAACTTGTCGATTGCAACGTACAAGAATTCAAAGCCCCCGGTAGCACGGGGGAAGGGTCTGACGATGTCGAGCCCCCAGACCGAGAAAGGCCAGGAAAGAGGGATGCTTTGGAGGGCTTGAGCTGGTTGGTGGATGTCCTTGGAGTGGAACTGGCATGCTTCGCACCTGATAACCACCGCCAAGGCGTCTTGAAGGGCTCGGGGACAGCCGACTCCGGCTCAGGGGCTGCCGTCTCGGATCCCATCCCGGCGGCCGTCCTCGCAGTGGTGACGGCGCCGTCCTGGGCTCAGCCGATCCTCGCCTTCTTGGAAGGTGGCGACCTTCCCAGCGACGAGACCGAAGCCCGGCAAGTGCAGCGGCGAGCGTCCGCCTACATCATCATCAACCACGAACTCGTCAAGCGCAGCACGACGGGCATTTTCCAGCGCTGCGTCGAGCAGGACAAAGGGATCTAGATCCTCCTCGACATCCACCAGGGCGAGTGCGGGCACCACGCCGCCTCGAGGTCCCTGGTGGCCAAGGCCTTCCGCCATGGCTTCTACTGGCCCACGGCCCTGCAAGACGCCGAGCAGCTGGTCCTCAAATGCGAGGGCTGCCAACGCTTCAGCAAGCGCAGCCACCAGCCGGCCACAGCCCTCCAAACCATCCCAATCACGTGGCCCTTCGCCGTCTGGGGGCTCGACATGGTGGGGCCCTTCAAGACCGCCCGAGGCGGCATGACGCATTTGTTGGTCGTCGTCGACAAATTCACCAAGTGGATCGAGGCGAGGCCGATCAAGAAGCTCGACGGGCCCACGGCCGTCCGGTTCATCAAGGATATCGCGGTTCGCTACGGCGTTCCCCACAGCATCATCGCAGACAACGGCACCAACTTTGACAAGGGCGCACTGGCCCACTACTGCTCCGCATTCGGCTCGACTTGGCCTCCGTCGCACATCCCCAATCGAACGGCCAGGTCGAGCGGGCAAACGGCCTCATCCTAGCCGGCGTCAAGCCGCGACTCGTCGAGCCGCTCGTGCGCTCACCCGGCAGCTGGCTCGATGAGCTGCCGGCCGTCCTCTGGAGTCTCCGGACGACACCCAACCGCTCAATCGGATTCACCCCATTCTTCCTCGTCTACGGAGCCGAAGCAATCATTCCCACCGACGTCGAGTTCGACTCGCCCCGGATGACCATGTACACAGAAGCCGAGGCAAAGGAGGCACGCGAAGACGGCGTCGACCTGCTCGAGGAGGCGCGCCTTCTGGCCCTCAGCCGGTCGGCCATCTACCAACAAAGCCTGTGCCACTACCACAGCAAGAAGATCAAGCCCCTCGCGTTCCGCGAGGGTGACCTCGTGCTCCGGCTCGTCCAGCGGACAGCCGACCAGCACAAGCTGGCCTCTCCTTGGGAGGGCCCCTTCATCATCAGCAAGGCTCTCTGCGACCGGAACGCGTACTACCTCATCGACGCGCAGAAGCCGAACAAGCGCAGGAGAGATGCAGCTGGCGAGGAGTCCAGCCGGCCCTGGAACGCGGAGCTCCTCCGTCCGTTTTACAGTTGAACGCATGCATGTATGTACCACTACCTTTTGGGTTTAATGAAAGCAGCTAGTCCCCCCACACGACACTCGGGGGCTACCTTTTCCGTTTTTACCAAGCTTTGTGTCTATGCACTTCCCCGTTTTTAATTTTCCCGCCGAGTCGGTAGTCCGGCTCGGGGGCTCGGGGGCTAGCCGGCTAGACCGCACCTCGCCGTTTTCCTTAGTCCATTTCGAAGCGTACGAACCGCCAAAGCCCCCTCTTCGCCCTAAGCCACAGACCGGCTCCCGGCTGTCCGGCCGGCAAGAGCCAAAGGCCGGAAGCGTCGTCACGCGAGAACGGCTAAGGAGGAGAGCCCGGCTCGGCCAACCAGGTCCAACCCGCCCTTTCTCGCTAATTCGCCGCACGACCGGCTGCTCACCAGCCGGCTTCGCCGCCTGCCGCCAGCCGGCCCAGTGGGTGTTTCGCTCGCGCTTAACGTCCGAAAAAGCCCAAGTATTGCTCGTCCCCTCTCAAGGCCGAATCCCCGTCCTAGCCACAGACCGGCACCCGGCTGTCCGGCTAGCGAGAAGGAAGTCCAAAGAAAAGACGAACAAGAAAAGGCCCAAGGACGAACAGCAAAAGCGAAATCGCATGCAAAATTTATAAACAGCAAGGGCCCGCGGCCACAAGTTCATTACATGAAACTACACCCCCAGTGGGTGGACCTGTTACCTAACCAAGTTCGAGTACAGGAAAGATAAAAAGAAAGAAGCCCTAAGCGGCACCCGCGTCGGCTCCGGTCGATGTCGGCTCGGCTGAGGTGGACGCGGCCGCCGGGTCGGGCCCAGGGCTCTCTGGCCTCTCGGTCGTGGCGGCATCGTCCGGGTCGGCCTCGTCGTCGGCATAGGCTCCCGTCTCGGCCGAGCTGCCGGCCGGGTCGTTGAGCAGCAGGCCGAACCCGTCGGCAGGGAGCTCTTCGCCGTCCTCCGTCCGCTCCAGGACGAACTCGTCGTGCGGGGCGAACGAGGCCAGATAACTGGCCTGCCCGGTGATCCGCTGCGCCCGTGCCGCCAAGTCCTCCTCCGCGCCGCCCCACTGCGCCGCCAGGCGGACGAGGTCCACGCCCGGATACCAAGACACGACGAACTGCAGCGCCGTCTCCATGCCGGCGCGGGCCGCAGAGGCCCTCCACGCGCCGAGCCGATCCACGCCGGCCTCCAGCCACCGCGCCAGCCGGGTGACGTTGTTCGGCACCACCGCGCCCGGCCAGAGGCTCCGCACCATGCTTAGCCCGGCATCGAATAGACGGCGCATGTGCCCCTCCACGGCTCTGAGATGGGCCTCGCTGGCGAGGACAGGCTCCGAGAGGTTCCAGGCAGCATAGAGGTCGATCTCCGCCCCCAACGATCGCTGGTCCGCCCGGTGGGCGTACACGGCCGCATCGGCCGCCTCCTGCGTCTCGGGGAAGACTCCTGCCAAGGAAGGAAACAAATCAGCCAAAAGAAAATAACTGGCCGGCTAGGCCAGCCGGACCAAAGGAAAGATGGCACTCACGGGCGAAGGCCTCATCGAGATGTTGCGCCTCGCCCAACATCCCGTTCTCTCGCAGGGCCGACGCGCGGGCCTGGGCCTCGAGATCCTTCTCGAGCTGGGCGATCCTCCTGCCGGCGTCCGCCAGCTCCTCGGCCGCTTTGGCGCGCTCTTCCGCCAGTCGGCCCAGCTCCGCTTGGTGGGCATCCTCCGTCTTGGCTTTCTCGGCCGCCAGCCGGTCGCGGTCGGCAACGGCAAGATCGCGCTGCTCGCCGGCTTCGGCAAGCCGGCCTCGGAGACCCGGCACCTCGGCCGCATCGGCTGCGCGACAGGGTTCCTGGTCAGAGGCCGGAAGCAAGGACAAGAAGAAAAAGACAAAGCTCTAAGATTCGACCCGGCTGCTCCGCAATCCGGCCCGAACCTCGGGGGCTACACCCAGTGGGTGCGCTGGCGCGCCCCCACTGAAGACATGCAAGACGTACCTTGGACCCGGCGCAGCTCCTCTTCTTTGACGGCAAGCTGGGCCTTGGCCTCGCGGAACCGCTCCAGAAGCCGGTTGTACGCGCTGGCCCGCAGGTCGTACAGATGCTGCGCGAGGACAAAAGTTAGAAGAAAGCAAATAACGCACATAAAGACCTGACCCGGCTGCTCCGCAGCCGGCCCGGGCCTCAGGGGCTACACCTAGTGGGTGCGCTGGCGCGCCCCCACTGATTCAACGGCCAAGACAAGCAGAGAGTGAAAACTCACCGCAACTGCTTGCTCCAGCTTCCGCGCCCATTCCTGGTCTTCCCGGACGAAGGCCTGCAGGCGCTCGCCCCGCCCGCGAAGCTGCAAGCGCAGGGCATCCGCCGCCTCGTCCTCCCGGGTGCTCGGCCCGGCCACAGCCCCGCCGGCGTTCGCCCATTCCTGCTGCATCGTGGTCCCGGCGCCGGATCCGCTTCCACCCGGCCGCTCGGAGTTCGTAGCGGCTTGGGGCGGAACGACCACCAAGGTACCAGCGTCCCCGGTCGCGCCCCCCGGGGCCGGCGTCGGCTGCGCTTGGCCGGATGGCGCGGACTCCGCCTCGCGCCCCTCTCCGCCGTCCTCACCTCCTCCTGCCGGGTCGGCCCGGGGAGGCGTGTCCACGACGATGTTCTCGTCAACATCCGACTCGCCGTCGGCCGGCTCCGTCCGCCCTGCCGGCTCGACCGCCCCCTCCGGCTGCGGCTCGATGATTGTCGCGTCCGGCTCCAGGCCCCTCTCCATCTCCGGCCAGGCCGGGTCCGCGGTGGTCTGGGCCCGCTTCGTAGAGGCCCTCTCCCACGCCCGGGCCGAGGCCTCCGCCATCTCCTTCTCGGCCTCCGCCCGATCCCGCCAGGTATCACGGCTCGCCGCGTCAAGATCCCGGCCGGACTGGCGGGCCGCGAGGTCCTCCTCCGCGGTCCGATCCGACTCACGGTCGACGGCGCTGCTCCGGGTCTTCCTCCAGATGGCCTCGCCCGCTGCGGCCGCCGACGCCGCCACCGCCAGGTCAAGAGCGGACCTGTACACAGTAAGTTTATCACCACGGAGGCATAAGCAAGAAACAAGCAAGAGATCAGAAAAAGACAAGAGACACTTACCCAATAACCTTCGGGACCTCCCGCCTCGGGCCCACGGACGGGGCGAGTCGGCGCTTCTTCTTCACGACGGCCCTCTCGCACGCCGGCCCCGCCGCCGCCAGGCGCTTTGCAGACGGCCTCGTCTCGACCGCCTCCTTCCCATGCGGCCGGCTGCCGGACGCCGCCGCGCGGGCCGGTCCGGCACCGGCCGTCTTCCGCGGTCGTCTTGGGGGGTCGACGCTGGCATCCTCCCCAGCCGAGGGCGCTGCACCGTGGGCACCGGTCAAGCCCTCCTCGTCATCATCCGGCCAGTCGCGCAGAAGATCTGAAGGCGGAGACTTACCCGCGTGTCGCGACCCGCCGGCCACGGCGTTGGCCAGACGCGCTTCGACCACCCCCTCCTCCGCCTCGGCGCCGGCCTCCTCCACGTCCGAGTCGGGCAAGTCGGCCAGCAGAATCTAAGGATTCGGCCCGTCGTGGTTCTGCTGGCTGGTGAATAGTTGCGGCCCTCCCGTCGCGTCAGGGCACAGGAATAATGTCGAAGCGGCAAAAAACAGTGACCAGGGACTTACCACCGGCGCCGGGTTCCCCTGGTGATAGGGCTCCTTCCCGAAGCCCCACTCCTCCTCCTTCAACCCGGCCTTGGAAATGTAGTTCACCCGCTGGGCGATCCCGGCCGGCGTCAGCTCCTTGGTCGACATCCGGGTCGGGTCATGCCGGCCGCTCTTGTCGCAGATCCGGTGCGCCGGGCGCTGAAGCGGCAGCACCCGGCGGGCGATAAAGGCCGCGATGAGATCAGCCGGCACCAGCCCCTCGCGATCCGTCATCTCCCCGACCCGGCGGCAGATGTTCAGCAGCTCCTGCGGAGGCTTCTTGGGGCAGTAGCCCCAATTCGGCTTGGCGAGCGGCGCCGCGTTGACGAAGGGCGGAAGACTTATGACGTCCACCGCCGGGTCGGCGTTCCGGACGTAGAAGAAAGTCGTCTGCCACTTCTTTGCCGAGTCCTCGAGGGGCAGCTTGGGAAACGGCTCGTTCGGCCGGCCGGTGACCACCGCTGCCCCACAATCGAACATGACCCCGGCCGACGCCCCCTGCTGCTTGAGGAAGAACATTTTGGCCCACAACTCCACATTCGGCAGCATGCCGAGGTAGCCCTCGCAGAGCGTGGCGAAGCCGGCGACTTGCAGCACGGCGTTGGCGCCGAGGTGATGCGGCTGCAACCCGAAGAAGTCGAGGAAGCCGCAGAAGAAGAGGCTCGCGGGGAGGCCGAGCCCGCGCTCGAAATGTGAGTAGAAGACGACGTGCTCGCCCTCCCGCGGCTGTGGCACCCTCTCCGAGCCGGGCGCGCGCGCGACCAACGCCTCCGCCGGCGGCAGCCTCTTCGTGCGGCGGAGGTATCGGATGTCCTCCTCGGTCGTAATAGAGCCCTCCCAAGAGCCTTTCGGCAGCGCCATTGGAGGGCTCTACGGGCGTGAAGATGCGGCGATGAAGAAGAGGAGGAAGAGAAAGCTGCGCGCTGCGGGCCTCGGGTCGCGGTGCGCGGCAGCGGGCGTGGGCAAGGTGTGCGGCGACGGCACCTCGTCTGGGCGTCGTGGGGAAGGAGAAGAGGAGCGAGGGGCGGGAGTGCGCGCGTGAGTGTTTCCGTCGCTCTCCCTCCCTCTCCTTTATAACCACGGAAGATCGTGGGGGAGAGGGATCGTTTGTGCCCACGATCCCCACTCCCCCGCACTGTGCGCGCACGTTTCCCGCGCGTATTAACTACGCGGGGAAGCGCAACCGCCAAGGGCCGCCACAATAAATCCCTCGCGCGCGGGCCGAGGGTGCGGCGTGGTGGGCCCGGTCCACAGTCGCGTCCCATCACGCGCGTGGTCTGGCAGGCTTAGTGTGACGCCCCCGGCTTAATCGTGCACTAATCATACACGCAAATGCACACGATCAAGCCTAAGGACTCACTTGAAGATATCACAACACAACTCTAAACACAAATAAAAATAATACAATCTTTATATTACAAGCCAAGGGCCTCGAGGGCTCGAATACATAAGCTCGATGTCATACAAGCATCAGCGGAAGCATCAGGTATCTGAGTACAGATACAAAGTTAAACAGAATAGGCCTTTAAGAAGGCGGGGCAAAATAAAACACAGATCGAAAGGCGCAGGCCTCCTGCCTGGGTGCCTCCTAACTACTCCTGGTCGTCGGAGGGCTCCTCGTAGTAGTACTCGCCAGCGGGGTAGTAGTAGTAGCCGTAGTCGACGTCGGCTGGGGCAGCTGGCTCCTGGGCTCCGTCATCTGGTCGCATCAATCGGGTATGGAGAAAAAGGGAAGCAAAGCAACCGTAAGTACTCATCCAAAGTACTCAGCAAGACTGACATCAGATCTATTCTAAATATGCAACATTATCAAAGGAAGGCTGTATATGTGGACTTGGCTGCATAAATGCCAGAATAGGAGGGAAAAGCCTAGCCTATCGAAAACTAGCATCTTCAGGGTCTTGCAGCATTAGAAGAGTACAGATTAGTACATAAATATAATAGTAGTAACAAGTACAAGTAGCCACGCCCAGAGATCCTTCCTCGACTCCCTGCGAGAAAGCGATCCCGGAGCCAATATATTCAACCCATTTCTAGTTGTAGTAGATCAGGATATTTTCCGAGCGTCCTGTTACCGTGGACACGGCTATTCAAATTGATATACTTCCCTGCAGGGGTGCACCAACTTACCCAACATGCTCGATGACTCTGGGCGGACACACTTGCTTAGTCGATGCCCGGCCTTGGACTATCGACACGTCGTAGCCCTACCTAGGCTCAACAGAGAGGCCAGCACGCCGGTCTACATCCTAAGCGTTCAGGGGTCTTGGGCCCATCGCCCTTTGCACTCCTGCGCGTTGTGTACGCGGCCGACGAGCAGTCCTAGCCCCCTTAATACAAGCGCAGGCTTTACCAGACCAAGCCGGCGCGCGCCGCTCAACTACTGACGTCTGAAGAGCTTCGGCTGACACCACGACGCCGAGTACCCATATTATTCCCACGTGCTGGTTAGCGCGATAAGGCCAAAGGCCTACTCAGATTACATACCCTAACCCTTAGTGCATTAGGAGCGCGCGGTAACGAGCAGAGACTCACGATCCTGTGACCCCGTCGCCCCGTCTCGTGGACTTATGGCAAGGGCTAAGAATGCCCGGCCGTGCCACGTATTCATCTCTCGGGCACCCTCATGGTCAACCCGACAACATATCTCTCGCGGGTACCCCTCGGGACCGACCCGTCTTTATCCAGTAACAGCAGTAATAAAGTGCAAGTAACCGTGTGTCCATAACATCAAGCAGGAACCCGAGGAATCACCCTCGTTGGATTCCCACTAGATGTAACCGACAAGGTGAACCCGGAGGAATCACCCTCGATGGTATTCACACTTGCGGGGTTACCGACAAAGCTTCATCGGAGGTGGGGAAGAGGAATCACCCTCGGTAACCCACAACCGACTAGCTGTACTACAGAGGCATCATCGGGAGTGAGATAAGAGGTATCACCCTCGGCACTCGATGTTAGCTCTGCAGCGTCGAGCAACTAGGGGTGTGTGGTGATATGCTGGTCTCAGCCCGACGATCACATCGATCGGGACATAGGTACTATAGCGGGGCAACTAAAGCAAGGAAGAGGGGCCACAGATGGTTCACTACCATCCAACCTATTCTAAGCATTTAGGATATCAGGTAAAGTATCAAAAACAGTTACAAGGACAGGCTATGCATCAGAATAGGATTAATCAACAACAGCAGCAAATTCTAATGCAAGCAGGAAGGAGAGAGAATAGGTGATATAGGCATTCGTCAAGGGGGGTTGCTTGCCTGGAAGCTCTGCGGCAAAGGAGGGATCGTCAGTGGTGTCGTCGGTCTCCTGAGCTGCGTCGGTCTCGGGGGCTATCGGAGAAGAAGAGGGGGGGAAGAAACAATAAATAAAAGCAACAGATGCAACACAAAGCATGACATGCTAAGATGCAGTGCAGGGTTGCCTAAAAACATGTCTAAACCATTTTAGTTATTTTAGGATTTAAGTTCGAATTATTAGCAGGTATGCATGCACTATTCATCTACCGGAAACAGGCGAAAAGTTACGGGTTCACCTACGTAGAGGGTCCCGACAAGAAAACAGACGGCACGATCGGATTCATGGGATTTTTCTGATCATTTTTCATATATAAATTATTTTCATCTGACTTACGGCTTATTTTATATTGAATTTCAAAGTTTTAAACAATTTCTGGGATTTTTCTGAAATCCTTCTAAGTCATAAAATCTGTTATTGACTAGCCATTTGGTGAGGGCTATATTGGGTTATTCATAGCTCTAATGAAAATACATCCTAAAGATGATTTACTCTACTCCAAGAGTACTTCAAGGCCATGCCATTTGATGGTCCAAATTCAGCTCTGAAATAGCTAACTCAGTATCTGTTTTTCTGTTCTTTTCTGTTTACAGAACTTAGACTTTTGTCATTTTTGTAGGAATTAATCCATGCATCAAATGAAGTTGGTCCAATGGGATGAAATGGAGTTTGTCAAGTGTACTATCTACACATTTTATTTGCCATTACTATTGCTATAGGTGCGCCACTGGTAACTTTTTTTAAAAAAATTTATTGATTTTTTTTGAATTTTGTAGGCGGGAAAATAGTAGTGGCGCACCGTCTAACCCCCACCGTGCGCCATTGCTATTTTTGAATTTTGAATTTGGATCTGGATCTAGATCTGGCTCATTATTTTGGCTCGTTTTTTTGCTCGTTTTTTTTTGTTGAATTTTTTTCAAATTTCGTTCTCGACCTGGATCTATTACGTTCTTTGTGCCGAGGGAGCTCCACATGTGGCCGGAAGTAGAGGAGGAGGGAGGAGAGACCGTGAGGAGGAGAGGAGGGAGGAGGAGGTCGCCGGAGAGGAGGAGGGAGGAGAGACCGTGAGGAGGAGAGGAGGGAGGAGGAGGTCGCCGGAGAGGAGGAGGACCGTGAGCAGGAGAGGAAGGAGGAGCACCGTGAGGAGGAGAGGTGGGAGGAGGAGGTCGCCGGAGGAGGAGTACCGTGAGGAGGAGAGGTGGGAGGAGGAGGTCGCCGGAGGAGGAGCACCGTGAGGAAGAGGTCACCGGAGGAGGAGCACCGTGAGGAGGAGCACCGTTAGGAGGAGCACCGTGAGGAGGAGGAGGTCGCCGGAGAGGAGGAGATGGAGTGGAGGAGAGGAGGAGAGGAGGAGAAGAATGAAGGGGAAGGGAGGAAGAAGGGGAAGGGGAAGGGAAGGCGCGACGGGCGGCGGCGCTCCTGTGGCTCGGTCACCGAAGCAGGGAGGAGAAGGGAGGAGGAAGGGGAAGGGGAAGGGGAAACAGAAACGGGGAAGGAGAAGGGAGGAGGAAGGGGATAAGCAGAGAGGAAGGAGAGGGGTGGGTGGGTGCGTACGTGGTGTGCCCATGTGTTACATAGTAATGGCGCACCACACCGAGGTGCGCCATTACTATGTACCTTAGTAATGGCGCACCTAGGTGTGGTGCGCCATTACTATGTACCTTAGTAATGGCACACCTGGGTGTGGTGCGCCATTACTATTTTTAAATTTTTTTGAATTTTGAAGGCGGGAAAATAGTAGTGGCGCACTATGCACTGGTGCGCCATTGCTAATTTTTTTAAATTTTTGTATTATTTTGCCTCCAGATCTAACAATGGCTGTAACGTTTTTTCTGTTAGGTTTTTGAGGATTCTAAAAAATCGATAACGGGCGTAGCCAATCAAATTCGGATGTAACTTTTCGAGTAGTATCTTTTTCATATAAAAAACTTTTTCATCGGAGGTCGTATGCAAAAGTTACGGCCATTTTACCGAAACACGGCGGGTTTTTTTTTGCAAAAAAATTCAAAATTCATGTTTGTTAATTTTCGTAACAACTAGAACACATAACACATGGGCATCTATTTTTTTGAATTTTTTTGAATCTTTTATCATTTTCTTTTTTTTTTAAACCGAAAAGGCAATCCACGGGGGGGGGGGGGGGGGGGGGGTGTGTGTGTGGTGGGGTGGGGTGTGTTTGTGTGTGTGAGAGACATTAGTAATGGCGCACCCTCCCTGGTGCGCCATTGCTAACCTTAGCAATGGCGCACCAGGGGGGGTGCGCCATTACTAATGTCTCTCACACACGCAGGCCCACACCCTCACCAGACATAACAATGGCGCACCACACCAAGGTGCGCCATTACTATGTAGCATAGTAGTGGCGCACCTAGGTGTGGTGCGCCATTGCTATGTCTGGTGGGGGTGGGGGGTGGAAAAAAAATAGCAATGGCGCACTGCTCAGGTGGTGCGCCACTACTAAAAAAATAACAATGGCGCCACTATATAGCAGTGGCGCACCACACCCATGGTGCGCCATTACTAGGGATATTGGCTATAGCCATTTTTCTAGTAGTGATGTGTGGAGTAATAGTAGTAGATGCAGGCAGGAGTCGGTCTACTAATCTTGGACGTGATGCCTATATACATGATCATTGCCTTGGATATCGTCATGATTATTTGCTTTTCTAACAATTGCCCAACAGTAATTTGTCTACCCACCGTATGCTATTTTCTATGAGAGAAGCCTCTAGTGAAATCTATGGCCCCCGGGTCTATCAAAATCATATTACTAAAACCCTAAAAATATTGCTGCCATTTTTTTTTATTTTTTTTATTTAGTATTTTTGCTGCAATCTATCAATCTATCAAATACAATTTAATCTTGCAATCTTACCGCCAAGGGATTGACAGCCCCTTGTTTGCGTTGGGTGCAAGGATTTGTTGTTTGTGTGCAGGTGCTGCTTACTAGGTGTTGTGTGATTCTCCTATTGGTTCGATAACCTTGGTTTCATAATTGAGGGAAATACGTATCTCTACTGTGCTGCATCATCCCTTCCTCTTCGGAGAAATACCAACGCAAGCTACAAGTAGTAGTGCATTCCTTGCTTGCGTACAATTTCCTCAAATTGCTTACTCCCGGCAAGGCTCTTGTAGACACCATTTTCTATAATTCCTTTCAATAGAATATTTTCTTACTGTAACACCCCAAAAATTTAACCATGTTTTTATTAAGTAAAATTTGGCCAGAAATAAAATTTTGGAATTTTATTAGGTCTTTTATTAATTTCAGACTATTTTCTGTTTTCTGTTTTCCAAAATTCTTCCCTCCATATAGAAATTTTTGTAAAATATTGTGGGCTTTGGTAGTTTTCTAAAATCATTTCAATTATATTTTAATAACAGTAGGAATTAATTTCATAATAAAATTTTGCCCAAGATAATCATTTTTATAGCATTTTCAATTCTTTAATTGCCTCTGTTGCACTACAACTATTTTAAATAATTATTTTAAAATTCCACAAAAATTATGAGGGGTCATGTGATGCCTATAGGTCACTTTTATGCAAAAAGCCAACTTGGCATTTTGGAAATTTTGAGTGAAACATCCTCTTTTCTTTTCTTGTCCAGATTCAGCTTTGAACTACAACTCCAATTTTTATTGCAACAAAAATTCTGAGATTATTCCCACTTATAGTACTTCCAACCAAACCCTTAAGTCCAGAAGACCCGCTCCAATTACCTCTTTTTAGTTCACCAAATAAAACCCCCAAGTTTCTGTCCAGAACAGAAATTCTTCCAAACTTGCACTAGCAAGTTTCTCCTTTTCACAAAAAAACTCCACCATCATATTTATCATCTAAGTAGACACCATCCTGCCAAATTTCACACCCAGCAAATTTTCCTAGCTAGCCCTAGCATTCTGTCAAACAGGTGTTGTGCATGGCAGAATTTGGCAAAGTTTTGGACATGCACTGCACACTTGGTCATTTGGCCAAACCATCATGTCCATAGTCTCTAGGATCTCCAGGAGCATCACACTACCAAAAATTCAGCTCAATTGGAATATCATAGGATGCTCTGGCAATTCGTCGAGCACGTTTTGTGCATGCCCAGGGAGTGCCGGAGCACGCCAGCTGCACCCACTGGCATCGAGCTCCTGCCACTCCCTCCGCTGCTCCCCTCGCTCGTCCTAGTCCTCTGCTGGATCACTACGTCCACCCAGAGCCTCGCCGACATCCTCCCTTGGCCGCTAGCGCCGTCCAGCACCGCCCACCGCCGCCACTCATCGCCGCCCGACGAATTCGCGTCTGCCACGTCTCTGCTCGCTCAACCCCCAACCACCCGAGCTCATCCAGCTCCCCACCAACCTCCTACCGGCCTTGCTGACCCTCGCAACCGACCACACCCACTTCTCCGGCGCAGTAATGGCCGCCGCCGTCGTAAGTTCTTCGGGAAGCCACGACACCACCTTCTCCCCGCCTATATAAACCTCGCCGAGCTCGTCGTGCTTCACCAGATCATCACTCCCTCCCCTAAGCACCTCCCCGAGCCGCGGGACGGCCTGGAACGGTCGTCTCCCCCACCTCCGACAACCACGGCCACCGCCGCGTTCCGGTCGTTTCCCACGCAACCATAGCCTCTCCCTCTCCATTTCCTCCATCAATAGCTTGCTCTTGACCCCACGAACCCATTCCCCCTCTCAATTTGGCTCGGGATCGACCGTAGGCAAAATTCCCTTCTTACCCGACACCGCCGTCTGCCGAGGACCTTGCCGCCGGCGACTCCATCCACCCCGGCTACCGTGACGGGTACCGGAAGGACCATCTCTCTCTTCTGAGCATGACGGTGGCCGTAGCTCACCGAACGGCACCGCCGTTCGCCGGCAAGCCTCGCCGGAGCGCTGCCCCTGTTCTGCCGCGGGAGGACGACGCGGGCGGACCGGTCAAACCTGACCAGTGGGCCAGGCGGGCCCACTGTCAGTGACTCACACCACACGGTTAAGTGGAGACGGGTTCTCCAGAAACCGTCATCGCGCAGGGAAAGCGTATTTCCCGAATACGCCATCGATGTCGCAGCTCTTCCGTGCTGCCGAGCTGCTGCGCTCGGCCTAGTGACGCCAGGCGGCTATATAGCGCTCAGGGCGCACTTCTGCTCTTTTCCTTTTTCTTTTCCAGTAGTTTACAAATATTTCCACAGTGTCCATTTCAAATCCAAATCTCATGATTCAAATTTCTAAATACTTCTAAAATCTTGCTCTATTAATCCAGCTAGGGTGAACATTTTTACTAAACTCCGTCTCTGTTGAATCAATTAATTAGTCCCCTTCTTCAATTATTCCATGTTAGAAATTCCCTAGGAAAATCATATGAACTCCAAATCATTTGATTCTTTTTCTGAAATTCCTTATTTTCATCTAGTTTATTTTAATATTTATTTCAAAAATTTCCAAACAACTTTTCAGCACTATTTTGGATTTATGTGGTAATTGCAATATTTTTGAAAATAGGAAATGGAGGGAAGATAAAATTTTCAAACTTTTGGAGTGCACCCAACACTTCTGCATGATGAAGGCAAGCATCTTGAACACTTGATATGGTGATTGCATGGTTAATTGTTGCAAGAATAATTGAAACATGCATATGTTAAATTAAAATAAAAATTGCATGCACGTAGTGTTGGCATGTTTCCTCGTACCGTGCAACGTGTGCTTGTCATGACTAACTTGCAGGAGCAGGTATAAGAGAAATACCGTTTTCGGCAGAAGGATGATCACGTTGGAGCATGATCTTGCCTTGTTGATTATGCATGTTGGGACATGCAAGGGCTGTGGCCTTGTTTTGGTGTTTCTGTTGAAAGAACACTTTATTGTGCTAACCTCTGCAGGAAAACTTAAACCTCCTGAGTCGACCATAGATCGAGTCTTGTTCCGGTAACCCCCATACTTGTTCGTGCTGCCACTTGTCCCTGCCGTAGGTAGGGTACAGTCCAGTAAGTTGTTAACCCCTTTCCTGCACACACCATACAGAGAGGCCATAGTGAAAGATACCATTGGCCCATGGTAGGCATGTCACTTGGTCCGGGGGCATGGATGTCTCCGGTTGTAGCTGGAGAGGGGTCACACCCCTGTTTGCACGCGGATATAAATATTGTGATCCCATGCTATTGGAGGTCGTTGAATGAGGCCTTCCCACTTAGAGTTTTACTCTATCATTGCCTTGGGTGATTCCTGGCTTTGGTAAGTTAAAACTGGTATGTGCGGGTCAGGTGTGTTTTCATCCCAAAGGCCGTAATGGGAATTAGTCAGCGACTCGGTGTTGACTAAAGAAATCCTTTACTTGTGGGTAAAGAGTACACCCTCTGCAGAGTTTTAAAACCTATTCGAATAGCCGTGTCCGCGGTTAAGGACTACAGTCTGGGTTGGTCAAGTGTCGGTCTTAGTGTCGGTCTTCGGAGGAAATAATTAAATTGAGCATAAATTATTTTGCAAGATAGTTTGGCTACCACTAGTGCTGTCATGGATATTTTGTTGTCATGAATATTATTGTTGCAAGCATGAATATTATCGTGGACTAACCCGTTTCTCTTATTTTATTTTCTGAGTGTCTCAGGGGCTGGCTAGACTACCCCGGACACTCAATTTTATTTTCAAGACCTCTCGTGGCGTCGCTTGAGTTTTCGGGCTGTCCAGTCTCGCCCGATTCTCTTTTAGACACCCGTTTGGCATTTCTTTTCAAGACCTCTCGTGGCGTCGCTTGAGTTTTCGGGCGGTCCTGTCACGCCCGATTCTCTTTTAGACACCCATTTGGCATTTCTCTCGGATTCTCGGGCGGTCCCGTCTCGCCCGATTATCCACATTAACTTTCTTTGTTTGTCACTAATATTTTATTTACTCATACTTCTGCTCATGCTAATATTTATCATGCCATAATTTAATTTTAGTCCACATAAGAATATCATTTAATCCAGCATATGCATATCATTTAACCCATCATGATCATATGCATTCGGTATATCTTTTGTTCATTATGTTTGCGAGTACATTCAAACGTACTCACTGGCTTGTCCCTGGTTATTTAATTGACCAGGTCAGGATTTCACAAGGTATAATACAACGACATCCATGCGGAGCCTAGGATAGCAGCCACGCGGGATAGGAGTTATCCGGGTCAGCTGTTCCTGTGGGAATGGAGCCCCATCGACGTTGGAGAACCACGAGTCGCTTCCGTCACCCGTCACTAGAAGTCATTGTTGAATCATTAGACCTTTATGGTCTTGTATCCAATTCTTGTAACTGCTTGGTAATCTGTAACAAGGACATGTCCACCAGTAACAGTAATCCTGGGGCTGGTGTTGACACAAGGGGTCATTTGCTGGGATGTTCTGTACCGGAAATCCGGCCCCGACAGCCTTGGTATCAGAGCCAGGTGATACGTCTCCGTCGTATCTACTTTTCCAAACACTTTTGCTCTTGTTTTGGCCCCTAATTTGCATGATTTGAATGGAACTAACCCGGACAGACGCTGTTTTCAGCAGAATTGCCATGATGTTGTTTTTGTGCAGAAAATCAAAGTTCTTGGAATTGGATGAAACTTTCTAGAGATTTTTTATTGAATATATAAAAAATATTGGCATCAAGAACTACTGGAGGGGGGCCACCCAGTGCCCACGAGGCACCAGGGCGCGCCACCCCCCCTGGCGCGCCCTGGTACCTCGTGGGGCCCACGTGGCTCCGTTTGACCTATTTCCAACGTTATAAATTCAGTTTTCCGGAGAAAAAATAAGAGAGGAAGTTTTATTGTGTTTCACGATACGGAGCCGCCGCCACCTCTTGTTCTTCATCGGGAGGCCAGGTCTGGAGTCCGTTCAGGGCTCCGGAGAGGGGGATCTTCCGGCATCGTCATCATCAACCATCCTTCATCACCAATTTCATGATGCTCGCCGCCGGGAGTGAGTAATTCCTTCGTAGGCTTGCTGGACGGTGATGAGTTGGATGAGATTTATCATGTAATCGAGTTAGTTTTGTTAGGGCTTGATCCCTAGTACCCACTATGCTTAATGCTTGTCACTAGGGCCCGAGTGCCATGATTCCAGATCTGAACCCTTTATGTTTTCATGAATATATTTATGTTCTTGATCCGATCACGCAAGTTATATGCACCTGCTACGTGTTATGATCCGGATACCCCAAGGTGACAATAATTGGGATTCTTTCCGGTGATTGCCGTAGTTTGAGGAGTTCATGTATTCACTAAGTGTTAATGCTTTGTTCCGGTTCTCTATTAAAAGGAGGCCTTAATATTCCTTAGTTTCCTTATGGACCCCGCTGCCATGGGAGGGTAGGACAAAAGATGTCATGCAAGTTCTTATCGCAAGCACGTATGACTATATACGGAATACATGCCTACATTACATTGATGAATTGGAACTAGTTCTGTGTCGCCCTAGGTTATAACTGTTACATGATGAATGTTATCCAACGAATATCACCGATCCAACGCCTACGAGCTTTTCATATATTGAATCTTGCTAAGTTACTACTGTTGCTGCTGCTATTACAATTGCTACTGCTACTGCTATTACCGTTACCGTTACTGTTACTATTATTGCTACTGCTATCAAACTATCATATTACTGTGCTACTGATCACTCTGCCGCAGATATTTAGTCTCCAGGTGTGGTTGAATTGACAACTCAACTGCTAATACTTGCGAATATTCTTTGGCTCCCCTTGTGTCGAATCAATAAATTTGGGTTGAATACTCTACCCTCGAAAACTGTTGCGATCCCCTATACTTGTGGGTTATCAAGACCTTTTTCTGGCGCCGTTGCCGGGGAGCATAGCTTTATTTGCTAAGTCACTTGGGATTTATATCTGTTGATCACTATGAAGAATCTGAAGGATACTAGAACCAAGATCGTTCCCTCTAAGACGAGGGGAGGTAAGGAACTGCCATCTAGCTCTGCACTTGATTCACCATCTGTTTTGAATAAACTTGCAACACCACAACATGCTATTAATTCCGATATGTCGCAAGTTACTGATGATACCACTTCTGCTATGAATGATACTCATGATGATGCTAGTACTATGCTTGAAAATGCTGTGCCACTTGGTGACTTTCTTACTGAACAAATTGCTAAAGCCAAAGAAATTGAAAATGCTGAAACTCCTGAGAATGATGATTCACCTATTATGCCTAGCTCTCCTACTAGAGTTGAAACACCTAATGAACAATGTTTTGATAGGGAGACCGCTAGAGCCATTCTAGCTTGCAATGATAGATATGAAGTTATAAAGTTAATTGCTGATATGAAAGAAAAATCTATGAGAGAGAAAATGAAATATGATCCTAAATTTGCAACCTCTCCCATATTTGTTACTGATAAGGATTATGAACTCTCTGTTGATCCTGAGTTGATTAAGTTGGTAGAATCTGATCCTTTCCATGGATATGAAACTGAAACCGTTGTGGCACATCTTACTAAATTAAATGATATAGCCACCCTGTTTACTCATGAGGAAAAAATTCGCCACTATTATATTCTTAAGTTGTTTCCTTTCTCATTAAAGGGTGATGCTAAAGATTGGAATAATACTCTTGCTCCTGGATGTGTGCGTAGTCCCCAGGATATGATTTACTACTTCTCTGAAAAATATTTTCCTACTCATAAGAAACAAGCTGCCTTACAGGAAATATTTAACTTTGTGCAAATTGAAGAAGAGAGTCTCCCACAAGCTTGGGGGAGGCTTCTCCAATTACTTAATGCTTTGCCTGATCATCCTCTCAAGAAAAATGAAATACTTGATATCTTCTATTGTGGACTAACTGATGCTTCTAGGGATTACCTAGATAGTTGTGCGGGTTGTGTTTTCAGGGAAAGGACTATTGAACAAGCCGAGGAATTATTGAATAATATATTGAAGAATGATAATGATTGGAGACTTCTTGCACCACCGCCTAAACCCACTCCGAAGAAGAGGGGTATCTTATATCTCAGTCCTGAAGATATGCAAGAAGCTAAGAAATGCCAGAAGGAAAAAGGTATTAAAGCTAAGGATGTTAAGAATTTACCACCTATTGAAGAAATTCATGGTCTTGACAAACCGACACAGGTAGTAGAGGTAAATTATCTTATAAAGTTTAATGAAAGTGATATTCCTTATAACAAACCTCCTAGTCAATGCTTGTATGAATTTGACAATTATATTATGAAGCAAGATCATTTTAATGCAAATGTTATGAAACAATTGAAACGAAACTCTTATATGATTGATCGCCTGAGTGACTTGTTATTTAGAATTGCTAATGATGTTAAAGGTGTTAGCAAACATGCATCTATGGTTCAAACTCAATTAGAACAAGTTGCTAAATCTCAAAGTGAATTGCTTAACGAAATGAATAACAATATGAATGATCATGCTATTAGAGTAATGACTAGAGGAGGAAGAATGACTCAGGAGCCACTTTATCCTTAGGGTCACCCAAAATGAATTGAACAAGACTCTCAAAGAATTAATGCTGATGCACCTAGTCCTTCTAAAAAGAAAAAGAAAAAGAAAAAGAAAAATAATAGGACTTTGCATACTTCTAGTGAACCCGAGGTAGAAAAACCCTTGGAGGATAGTAATGATGTCTCTATTTCCGACGCTGAAACACAATCTGGTAATGAACAACCACTTGATGATAATAATAATGATGATGTTCATGTGGATACCCAACCAGATAATGATAAAGAACCTGATAATGATGTTGAAATTGAACCTGAGGTTGATCTTGATAACCCACCTATTAAAAATAAACGTCATGATAAAAAAGATTTCGTTGCTAGAAAACATGGTAAAGAAAGAGAACCATGGGTCCAAAAACCCATGCCCTTTCCTCCTAAACCATCTAAGAAACAAGATGAGGAAGAATTTGAACGCTTTGCTGAAATGCTTAGGCCAGTCTTTTTGCGTACTCGTTTAACTGATATTATAAAGATGCCTCCTTATGCTAAATATATGAAAGACATTGTCACAAATAAAAGAAAGATACCTGAAGCTGAAATTTCTACCATGCTTGCAAATTATTATTTTAAAGATGGAGTACCTAAGAAACTAGGAGATCCAGGAATACCAACTATACCATGCTCCATTAAGAAAAATTATGTCAAAACTGTTTTGTGTGATTTAGGAGCCGGTGTTAGTGTCAAGCCTTTCTCCTTATATAAAAGACTTGATTTGAATAAACTCACTCCCACTGAAATATCATTACAAATGGCTGACAAATCAACTGCCATACCTATCGGTGTTTGTGAGGATGTGCCCGTCGTAGTTGCAAATGTTACTATTCTAACAGACTTTGTTATACTTGATATGCCCGAGGATGACAACATGTCAATTATCCTTGGTAGACCCTTTCTGAATACTGCAGGGGCTGTTATTGATTGCAACAAAAGCAAGGTCACTTTTCATATCAATGGTAATGAACATACGGTGCACTTTCCGAAGAAACAATTCCAAGTGAATGGTATTCATATTATTGAAAAGACTCCGACAATTACTATTGGGAGTTTCCAAATTCCTCTTCCTACTGTTAAAAAGAGATATGAAACTTTTATTGTTGGGGAGATGCATATTCCCGTTGAGGTAACCTAGTGCTATACGAAAGTTCTTCGGTTTCATGTCACTCGGAAATGGTTTGTTAATAAGACCCGATCAACCTTATTAATGGATTCTTTTTGAGAGGCATGTGGTCGATGAATTTAGTAAGCACAACCTTCTGTACCCACTCTTAGTTTTCTGTTATTTTTAAGTAAATACAATAAAATGCCATGATTACTCTGTTTTC
Source organism: Elymus sibiricus (assembly GCA_039707655.1). Taxonomy (NCBI): domain Eukaryota; kingdom Viridiplantae; phylum Streptophyta; class Magnoliopsida; order Poales; family Poaceae; genus Elymus; species Elymus sibiricus. The sequence continues at coordinate 67,552,271 of CM077672.1, forward strand.
TGAATTTCCCGTGCAATAAAAAATAGCCCAAAAAATAAAATTGCTCAGAATGAAATAAAATTTTAACATGATTTTTTATTGAATATTTAAGAATTTTTGGAATAAAAATCATACCAGGGGGTGCCCCAGGTGCCCACGAGGCACCAGGGCGCGCCACCCCCCCTGGCGCGCACTGCTACCTCGTGGGCCCCACAGAGGCCCCCTCACTTATCCCTTTAGCTCACTTCATCTCCTACCTCTAGAAAAAAATTCCTGGTAGCTCTCTCTCTCTCTCGTGTTCTTGCTCACAATACTGAAATTTTCGATCTCTTTGCTCGGAGCTCCGTTTCCGAAACTGTTTTGGGGAATTGCTTCTTGGTATGTGACTCCTCCATTGCTCCAATTAGTTTTTGCTTTAGTGGATTATATTTTGCATAATTAGCTACTGTTGGTGCTACAGAAAATGAGCTTGCTTATTGAATCCTTTAAGTTCCAAGTAGTTTGAATGCTTGATATAGCCTCTAGCCATCCATATGAGTAGTTGCTATCAATCTTGTGAAGTTTTATTAATATCATTTTGTGGTCCAAAAATTTTCAGAAATTTGTTCATAGGTAAATGAATTTTCTCCGGAGAAGTTCTTCGAGGAGGAGGTCCTTGGAGGCGTCATTAAGTGAAAGCTCGGCACGCCAAGCATATGAGGAACCAAGGACAAGTTCAGTACGAGGTGCCGAAGCAAAGTCATGTCGGTGGCCGTGCAACGAATTCATGTTGAGAGCAGAGAAATTTCCTTCATGAGAGTGAGGTGCACGAGTACAATGCGGATGTCGAGGCTGCTCGTCAGGCTAAGGGGGCAGCTTAGAACCCCTCTACGAGCTACCATTTCGATCACTATCCAGGACAGCCATGGCCGTAGACCAAGCTAGGCAAAAGCCTAAGCTTGGGGGACTACGTATTTCTCACCGACATTACATTCATGTTCACACATTTTATTCCAGTTGTCGGTGTTCATACTTTTTCATTGTATAATCCATGTTAGTTTTATTTTCTCGCTGTCTTTTTGTGTATTTGAAAAACTTTGAGAAAATCCAAAAACATTTCTCATTTCTTTTTGGTTTTCCTTTTTAATTTAATTAGTTGTAGTTTCATAGTAGTAAAAGAAAACCCAAAAAGATTTCCCGTTTCTTCTTTTGCTTGTTGGGAGCTCTCCCATGTAAATAGTTTTCTTTTCTCGTTTTTCGTTTTCTCCTTTTTGCTTCCTTCAGAAAACTAAAAACTCCAAAAATATTTCAGTGTGTTTCTCTGAAATTCTTTTCTTTTCTTTTGTTGAGTCATTGTAAGGAGAAGACCACGATGAAAATGATGAGTGGCTCTCATATGCATTATTGTTGATCTAACAAAGAGCCCATATTACCTTGTCTTCTCCTTTGAATAAAATGCGTGCAGATTCCAGCTTAGTCTACGGCACATTTGCACTATTTTATTTTCATATCATTCGGTCGTGCAAGTGAAAGGCAATAATGACGATGATTTGATGAAGTGACTGTGGCAAGGAAAAGCCGGTATGAACTCAACTTGTTCTTTGTGTTTGTATGTTTAACTCAGTATCCATGATTCCGCATATTATGATTAAACATGTTTGTGATGACAATTAGAGATTATAGTTGCTCATACCATGCTTAAGTAGCTAGGAGTGGATAATGATTTATCTTGAGTGTCAACATGCATTAAAATGTTCATGATGTAGTATGATGATATGGTATCCTCCTCTGAATGTTTCAAGTGGCTTGACTTGGCACATGTTCATGCATGTAGTTGAATCAAAACCAACATAGCCTCTATGATATTTATGTTCATGGTGTTTATATCCTACTCATGCTAGTATTCAATGTTGATTATTCATAATGCATGGTTATGACCGTTTTGCTCTCTAGCTGGTCGCTTCTCAACCTATTTGCTAGCCTTCGCCTGTACTAAGCGGGAATGCTGCTTGTGCATCAAAACCCTTAAACCAAAGTTATTCCAGATGAGTCCACTATATTTGCCTATATGCGGTATTATCCTGCCGTTCTAAGTAAATTTGCATGTGCCAACTTTAAATATTCAAACGAACATCTGTTTTGTGTGCCCGTACCGCTCATGGAGCGATAGGGGGCAGTCAGTATCTTCCATGCTAAGCGGGTTATTGTCATGATGAGTGTTTACTCACTTGTCCTTGCACGAGAGGGGCTGGTAATCGGGATGCCCAATCCCACCTTTAAAAATGCAAAATAATAAAACAAACTCCCCCGGAAAGTTGTTAGTATGGAGGGCACCTGAGGATTCGGCTAGCCATGGCTTGTGATTGTTGGTGGAGGGGGAGTAAACTTTACTTTACCGCTTGGGAACCGCCGCTAATGTGTTTAGCATGGAAGATATTGAAAACTCTCGGTCGTGACGTTGACAGGAAAGGCATACCTCCCAAAATTTATTTACCTCTGATTTAAGCTTCGAGCTCTGGCACCTCTGCAAATCCATGCTTCCCTCTACGAAGGGCCTATCTATTTACTTTTATGTTATTTTACTTTTATTATTGAGTCATCACCTTCTCAAACAAGCACCAGACCTAAGAGCACTATTGTCATTCTCATGCATTGTGTATAGTTAATGTTGTGTGCATCAGGACTGGATCTCTTATACCATGAATTACAATGTTTAAGTCGCTGCTTGAACTTTGGAGGTGCTCTGCATTTATGTTTTGCGGTCTCAGAAAGGGCTAGCGAGATACCATGTTACCATATTATATCATGATTGTTTTGACAAAGTGTGGGCATTTGAGATATTTTATTATTGCTCGCTAGTTGATTATGCCATTGATATGAGTGTACAAAATTTCTAAGAGTTATCATTCGCGTGGTTAGTTATAATCTTTTTCTGAAAACTTGGACACTACTTAAGCATATATATAGATACAAGAACAAAAGAGTTTGTTAAAGTTTTTCTTTATCACTTTCAGTTTGTCAACTGAATTGCTAGAGGACAAGCAGTGAGTTAAGCTTGGGGGAGTTGATACGTCACCGTCGTATCTACTTTTCCAAACACTTTTGCTCTTGTTTTGGCCCCGAATTTGCATGATTTGAATGGAACTAACCCGGAGTGACGTTGTTTTCAGCAGAATTGCCATGATGTTGTTTTTGTGCAGAAAATCAAAGTTCTTGGAATTGGATGAAACTTTCTGGAGATTTTTTATTGAATATATAAAAAATATTGGCATCAAGAAATACTGGAGGGGGGCCACCCAGTGCCCACGAGGTACCAGGGCGCGCCACCCCCCCTTGGCATGCCCTGGTACCTCGTGGGGCCCACGTGGCTCCGTTTGACCTATTTCCATTGTTATAAATTCAGTTGTCTAGAGAAAAATAAGAGAGGAAGTTTTATTGTGTTTCACGATACGGAGCCGCCGCCACCTCCTATTCTTCATCGGGAGGCCAGATCTGGAGTCCGTTCAGGGCTCCGGAGAGGGGGATCTTCCGGCACCGTCATTATCAACCATCCTTCATCACCAATTTCATGATGCTCACCACCGGGAGTGAGTAATTCCTTCGTAGGCTTGCTGGACGGTGATGAGTTGGATGAGATTTATCATGTAATCGAGTTAGTTTTGTTAGGGCTTGATCCCTAGTACCCACTATGTTCTGAGATTGATGTTGCTATGACTTTGCTATACTTAATGCTTGTCACTAGGGCCCGAGTGCCATGATTCCAGATCTGAACCCTTTATGTTTTCATGAATATATTTGTGGTCTTGATCCGATCACGCAAGTTATATGCACCTGCTACATGTTATGATCTGCATACCCCAAGGTGACAATAATTGGGATTCTTTCCGGTGATTGTCGTAGTTTGAGGAGTTCATGTATTCACTAAGTGTTAATGCTTTGTTCCGGTTCTCTATTAAAAGGAGGCCTTAATATCCCTTAGTTTCCTTATGGACCCCGCTGCCATGGGAGGGTAGGACAAAAGATGTCATGCAAGTTCTTATCGCAAGCACGTATGACTATATACGGAATACATGCCTACATTACATTGATGAATTGGAACTAGTTCTGTTTCGCCCTAGGTTATACCTGTTACATGATGAATGTTATCCAACGAATATCACCGATCCAACGCCTACGAGCTTTTCATATATTGAATCTTGCTAAGTTACTACTGTTGCTGCTGCTATTACAATTGCTACTGCTACTGTTGTTACCGTTACCGTTACTGTTACTATTATTGCTACTGCTATCAAACTATCATATTACTGTGCTACTGATCACTCTGCCGCAGATATTTAGTCTCCAGGTGTGGTTGAATTGACAACTCAACTGCTAATACTTGCGAATATTCTTTGGCTCCCCTTGTGTCGAATCAATAAATTTGGGTTGAATACTCTACCCTCGAAAACTGTTGCGATCCCCTATACTTGTGGGTTATCAAGACCTTTTTCTGGCGCCGTTGCCGGGGAGCATAGCTTTCTTTGCTATGTCACTTGGGATTTATATCTGTTGATCACTATGAAGAATCTGAAGGATACTAGAACCAAGCTCGTTCCCTCTAAGACGAGGGGAGGTAAGGAACTGCCATCTAGCTCCGCACTTGATTCACCATCTGTTTTGAATAAAATTGCAACACCACAACATGCTATTAATTCCGATATGTCGCAAGTTATTGATGATACCACTTCTGCTATGAATGATACTCATGATGATGCTAGTACTATGCTTGAAAATGCTGTGCCACTTGGTGACTTTCTTACTGAACAAATTGCTAAAGCCAAAGAAATTGAAAATGCTGAAACTCCTGAGAATGATGATTCACCTATTATGCCTAGCTCTCCTACTAGAGTTGAAACACCTAATGAACAATGTTTTGATAGGGAGACCGCTAGAGCCATTCTTGCTTGCAATGATAGATATGAAGTTATAAAGTTAATTGCTGATATGAAAGAAAAATATATGAGAGAGAAAATGAAATATGATCCTAAATTTGCAACCTCTCCCATATTTGTTACTGATAAGGATTATGAATTCTCTGTTGATCCTGAGTTGATTAAGTTGGTAGAATCTGATCCTTTCCATGGATATGAAACTAAAACCGTTGTGGCACATCTTACTAAATTAAATGATATAGCCACCCTGTTTACTCATGAGGAAAAAATTCGCCACTATTATATTCTTAGGTTGTTTCCTTTCTCATTAAAGGGTGATGCTAACGATTGATATAATACTCTTGCTCCTGGATGTGTGCGTAGTCCCCAAGATATGATTTACTACTTCTCTGAAAAATATTTTCCTGCTCATAAGAAACAAGCTGCCTTACAGGAAATATTTAACTTTGTGCAAATTGAAGAAGAGAGTCTCCCACAAGCTTGGGGGAGGCTTCTCCAATTACTTAACGCTTTGCCTGATCATCCTCTCAAGAAAAATGAAATACTTGATATCTTCTATAATGGACTAACTGATGGTTCTAGGGATTACCTAGATAGTTGTGCGGGTTGTGTTTTCAGGGAAAGGACTATTGAACAAGCCGAGGAATTATTGAATAATATATTGAAGAATGATAATGATTGGACACTTCTTGAACCACCGCCAAAACCCACTCCGAAGAAGAGGGGTATCTTATATCTCAGTCCTGAAGATATGCAAGAAGCTAAGAAATGCCAGAAAGAAAAAGGTATTAAAGCTGAGGATGTTAAGAATTTACCACCTATTGAAGAAATTCATGGTCTTGACAAACCGACACAGGTAGTAGAGGTAAATTCTCTTATAAAGTTTAATGAAAGTGATATTCCTTATAACAAACCTCCTAGTCAATGCTTGTATGAATTTGACAATTATATTATGAAGCAAGATCATTTTAATGCAAATGTTATGAAACAATTGAAACGAAACTCTTATATGATTGATCGCCTGAGTGACTTGTTATTTAGAATTGCTAATGATGTTAAAGGTGTTAGCAAACATGCATCTATGGTTCAAACTCAATTAGAACAAGTTGCTAAATCTCAAAGTGAATTGCTTAATGAAATGAATAACAATATGAATGATCATGCTGTTAGAGTAATGACAAGAGGAGGAAGAATGACTCAGGAGCCACTTTATCCTGAGGGTCACCCAAAAATAATTGAACAAGACTCTCAAAGAATTAATGCTGATGCACCTAGTCCTTCTAAAAAGAAAAAGAAAAGAAAAAATGATAGGACTTTGCATACTTCTAATGAACCCGAGGTAGAAAAACCCTTGGAGGATAGTAATGATGTCTCTATTTCCGATGCTGAAACACAATCTGGTAATGAACAACCACTTGATGATAATAAAATGATGATGTTCATGTGGATACCCAACCAGATAATGATAAAGAACCTGATAATGATGTTGAAATTGAACCTGAGGTTGATCTTGATAACCCACCTATTAAAAATAAACGTTATGATAAAAAAGATTTCGTTGCTAGAAAACATGGTAAAGAAAGAGAACCATGGGTCCAAAAACCCGTGCCCTTTCCTCCTAAACCATCTAAGAAAAAAAATGAGGAAGAATTTGAACGCTTTGCTGAAATGCTTAGGCCAGTCTTTTTGCGTACTCGTTTAACTGATATTATAAAGATGCCTCCTTATGCTAAATATATGAAAGACATTGTCACAAATAAAAGAAAGATACCTGAAGCTGAAATTTCTACCATGCTTGCAAATTATTATTTTAAAGATGGAGTACCTAAGAAACAAGGAGATCCAGGAATACCAACTATACCATGCTCCATTAAGAAAAATTTTGTCAAAACTGCTTTGTGTGATTTAGGAGACGGTGTTAGTGTCATGCCTTTCTCCTTATATAAAAGACTTGATTTGAATAAACTCACTCCCACTGAAATATCATTACAAATGGCTGACAAATCAACTGCCATACCTATCGGTGTTTGTGAGGATGTGCCCGTCGTAGTTGCAAATGTTACTATTCTAACAGACTTTGTTATACTTGATATGCCCGAGGATGACAACATGTCAATTATCCTTGGTAGACCCTTTCTGAATACTGCAGGGGCTGTTATTGATTGCAACAAAAGCAAGGTCACTTTTCATATCAATGGTAATGAACATACGGTGCACTTTCCGAAGAAACAATTCCAAGTGAATGGTATTCATATTATTGAAAAGACTCCGACAATTACTATTGGGAGTTTCCAAATTCCTCTTCCTACTGTTAAAAAGAGATATGAAACTTTTATTGTTGGGGAGATGCATATCCCCGTTGAGGTAACCTAGTGCTATACGAAAGTTCTTCGGTTTCATGTCACTCGGAAATGGTTTGTTAATAAGACCTGATCAACCTTATTAATGGATTCTTTTTGAGAGGCATGCGGTCGATGAATTTAGTAAGCACAACCTTCTGTACCCACTCTTAGTTTTCTGTTATTTTTATGCAAATACAATAAGATGCCATGATTACTCTGTTTTCTGAATTACCCGTGCAATAAAAAATAGCCCAAAAATAAAAGTGCTCAGAATGAAATAAAATTTTAACATGATTTTTTATTGAATATTTAAGAATTTTTGGAATAAAAATCATACCAGGGGGGTGCCCTAGGTGCCCACGAGGCACCAGGGCGCGCCACCCCCCCTTGCGCGCCCTGCTACCTCGTGGGCCCCATAGAGGCCCCCTCACTTATCCCTTTAGCTCACTTCGTCTCCTACCTCTAGAAAAAATTCCTGGTAGCTCTCTCTCTCATGTTCTTGCTCACAATACTGAAATTTTCGATCTCTTTGCTCGGAGCTTCGTTTCCGAAACTGTTCTGGGGAATTGCTTCTTGGTATGTGACTCCTCCATTGCTCCAATTAGTTTTTGCTTTAGTGGATTATATTTTGCATAATTAGCTACTGTTGGTGCTACAGAAAATGAGCTTGCATATTGAATCCTTTAAGTTCCAAGTAGTTTGAATGCTTGATATAGCCTCTAGACATCCATATGAGTAGTTGCTATCAATCTTGTGAAGTTTTATTGATATCATTTTGTGGTCCAAAAATTTTCAAAAAAATTTCATAGGAAAATGAATTTTCTCCGGAGAAGTTCTTCGAGGAGGAGGTCCTCGGAGGCGTCATTAAGTGAAAGCTCGGCACGCCAAGCATATGAGGAACCAAGGACAAGTTCAGTACGAGGTGCCGAAGCAAAGTCATGTCGGTGGCCGTGCAACGAATTCATGTTGAGAGCAGAGAAATTTCCTTCATGAGAGTGAGGTGCACGAGTACAATGCGGATGTCGAGGCTGCTCGTCAGGCTAAGGGGGCAGCTTAGAACCCCTCTACGAGCTACCATTTCGATCACTATCCAGGACAGCCATGGCCGTAGACCAAGCTAGGCAAAAGCCTAAGCTTGGGGGACTACGTATTTCTCACCGACATTACATTCATGTTCACACATTTTATTCCAGTTGTCGGTGTTCATACTTTTTCATTGTATAATCCATGTTAGTTTTATTTTCTCGCTGTCTTTTTGTGTATTTGAAAAACTTTGAGAAAATCCAAAAACATTTCTCATTTCTTTTTGGTTTTCCTTTTTAATTTAATTAGTTGTAGTTTCATAGTAGTAAAAGAAAACCCAAAAAGATTTCCCGTTTCTTCTTTTGCTTGCTGGGAGCTCTCCCGTGTAAATAGTTTTCTTTTCTCGTTTTTCGTTTTCTCCTTTTTGCTTCCTTCAGAAAACTAAAAACTCCAAAAATATTTCAGTGTGTTTCTCTGAAATTCTTTTCTTTTCTTTTGTTGAGTCATTGTAAGGAGAAGACCACGATGAAAATGATGAGTGGCTCTCATATGCATTATTGTTGATCTAACAAAGAGCCCATATTACCTTGTCTTCTCCTTTGAATAAAATGCGTGCAGATTCCAGCTTAGTCCACGGCACATTTGCACTATTTTATTTTCATATCATTCGGTCGTGCAAGTGAAAGGCAATAATGACGATGATTTGATGAAGCGACTGTGGCAAGGAAAAGCGGGTATGAACTCAACTTGTTCTTTGTTTTTGTAAATATGTTTAACTCAGTATCCATGATTCAGCATATTATGATTAAACATGTTTGTGATGACAATTAGAGATTATAGTTGCTCATACCATGCTTAAGTAGCTAGGAGTGGATAATGATTTATCTTGAGTGTCAACATGCATTAAAATGTTCACGATTTAGTATGATGATATGGTATCCTCCTCTGAATGTTTCAAGTGGCTTGACTTGGCACATGTTCATGCATGTAGTTGAATCAAAACCAACATAGCCTCTACGATATTTATGTTCATGGTGTTTATATCCTACTCATGCTAGTATTCAATGTTGATTATTCATAATGCATGGTTATGACCGTTTTGCTCTCTAGCTGGTCGCTTCTCAACCTATTTGCTAGCCTTCGCCTGTACTAAGCGGGAATGCTGCTTGTGCATCAAAACCCTTAAACCAAAGTTATTCCAGATGAATCCACTATATTTGCCTATATGCGGTATTATCCTGCCGTTCTAAGTAAATTTGCATGTGCCAACTTTAAATATTCAAACGAACATCTGTTTTGTGTGCCCGTACCGCTCATGGAGCGACAGGGGGCGGTCAGTATCTTCCATGCTAAGCGGGTTATTCTCATGATGAGTGTTTACTCACTTGTCCTTGCAAGAGAGGGGCTGGTAATCGGGATGCCCAATCCCACCTTTAAAAATGCAAAATAATAAAACAAACTCCCCCGGAAAGTTGTTAGTATGGAGGGCACCTGAGGATTCGGCTAGCCATGGCTTGTGATTGTTGGTGGAGGGGGAGTAAACTTTACTTTACCGCTTGGGAACCGCCGCTAATGTGTTTAGCATGGAAGATATTGAAAACTCTCGGTCATGACGCTGACAGGAAAGGCATACCTCCCAAAATTTTATTTACCTCTGATTTAAGCTTCGAGCTCTGGCACCTCTGCAAATCCATGCTTCCCTCTGCGAAGGGTGTATCTATTTACTTTTATGTTATTTTACTTTTATTGTTGAGTCATCACCTTCTCAAACAAGCACCAGACCTGAGAGCACTATTGTCATTCTCATGCATTGTGTATAGTTAATGTTGTGTGCATCAGGACTGGATCTCTTCTACCATGAATTACAATGTTTAAGTCGCTGCTTGAACTTTGGAGGTGCTCTGCATTTATGTTTTGCGGTCTCAGAAAGGGCTAGCGAGTTACCTTGTTACCATATTATATCATGATTGTTTGGACAAAGTGTTGGCATTTGAGATATTTTATTATTGCTCGCTAGTTGATTATGCAATTGATACGAGTGTACTTAATTTCTACGAGTTATCATTTGCGTGGTTAGTTATAATCTTTGTTGAAAACTTGGACACTACTTAAGCATATATATAGATACAAGAACAAAAGAGTTTGTAAAAGTTTTTCTTAATCACTTTCAGTTTGTCAACTGAATTGCTTGAGGACAAGCAATGAGTTAAGCTTGGGGGAGTTGATACATCACCGTCGTATCTACTTTTCCAAACAATTTTGCTCTTGTTTTGGCCCCTAATTTGCATGACTTGAATGGAACTAACCCGGACTGACGCTGTTTTCAGCAGAATTGCCATGATGTAGTTTTTGTGCAGAAAATCAAAGTTCTTGGAATTGGATGAAATTTTCTGGAGATTTTTTTATTGAATATATAAAAAATATTGGCATCAAGAACTACTTGAGGGGGGGGCACCCAGTGCCCACGAGGCACCAGGGCGCGCCACCCCCCCTGGCGCGCCCTGGTACCTCGTGGGGCCCACGTGGCTCCGTTTGACCTATTTCCAACATTATAAATTCAGTTTTCTAGAGAAAAAATAAGAGAGGAAGTTTTATTGTGTTTCACGATACGAAGCCGCCACCACCTCCTGTTCTTCATCGGGAGGCCAGATCTGGAGTCCGTTCAGGGCTCCGGAGAGGGGGATCTTCCGGCACCGTCATCATCAACCATCCTTCATCACCAATTTCATGATGCTCACCGCCGGGAGTGAGTAATTCCTTCATAGGTTTGCTGGACGGTGATGAGTTGGATGAGATTTATCATGTAATCGAGTTAGTTTTGTTAGGGCTTGATCCCTAGTACCCACTATGTTCTGAGATTGATGTTGCTATAACTTTGCTATGCTTAATGCTTGTCACTAGGGCCCGAGTGCCATGATTCCAGATCTGAACACTTTATGTTTTCATGAATATATTTGTGTTCTTGATCCGATCACGCAAGTTATATGGACCTGCTATGTGTTATGATCCGCATACCCCAAGATGACAATAATTGGGATTCTTTCCGGTGATTGCCGTAGTTTGAGGAGTTCATGTATTCACTAAGTGTTAATGCTTTGTTCCGGTTCTCTATTAAAAGGAGGCCTTAATATCCCTTAGTTTCCTTATGGACACCGCTGCCATGGGAGGGTAGGACAAAACATGTCATGCAAGTTCTTATCGCAAGCACGTATGACTATATACGTAATACATGCCTACATTACATTGATGAATTGGAACTAGTTCTGTGTCTCCCTAGGTTATAACTGTTACATGATGAATGTTATCCAACGAATATCACCGATCCAACGCCTACGAGCTTTTCATATATTGAATCTTGCTAAGTTACTACTGTTGCTGCTGCTATTACAATTGCTACTGCTACTGCTGTTACCGTTACCGTTACTGTTACTATTATTGCTACTGCTATCAAACTATCATATTACTATGCTACTGATCACTCTACCGCAGATATTTAGTCTCCAGGTGTGGTTGAATTGACAACTCAACTACTAATACTTGCGAATATTCTTTGGCTCCCCTTGTGTCGAATCAATAAATTTGGGTTGAATACTCTACCCTCGAAAACTGTTGCGATCCCCTATACTTGTGGGTTATCACCAGGCTGACCACTGGCTAATCCTATCTTAGCATGTTCATTATCCTTAGGTTTCCACACCATCCAAATCTTTTCCTGTCCGTAGCCAAATCCATCTCCTCCGATAGCATGTGCAGTGGCCAGCCGACATCTTTGGACAGTCGGTGCCCAACCTAACAGCCGGTCCATAGGCCGTGTGCCTGTGGCCGACACCTGAGTTGTCCCATCCACAATCGTGCGATGGAAGACTCTGCTGGCTTATAAAGGAAGCCTTGCCCAAACTCAGCACATCACAGCCTCACTCTCAGTTCGATATCCAACCACTAAGATGCCTGGCCCCATCGTTCACAACGAGACCACCGCAGCCGAGCTTGGTGACTTTGTGGTCATCCTCGCCAATCTCACCCATCGTGCTTTTGGCATAGAAGAGCCACCTGAGTATGTTGTGTACCAAGAGCACACGAGTGACACCATCCATCACTTCTGGGCCACGGTGCACATCTACGAGAGGGGCACCGCATCAGAACGCCGCTAGCGGTTCACCGGGAGGACGACCTCTGACGAGCCCCAAGCCATCCAACTTGCAGCCCGAGAGGCTGTAGTTCAACTCCAGCATCTGTCGCCGAGAGTTAACATCCGCCCCTTCTACTACTACCCTAGCCGTGAAGGCTATGGTAGCCCGACCCAGGTCGCCAACGGGGACCATGAGTCGGATCTTGCCATGGTGCATCTGGTGCGCTACCTGAGAGCGCAAGAGGCACTGTTCGATCAGGTCACCCTTGATCTGATTGCGACCCGCAGGACGCTCGCTCTCCTGACCCCGGTGAGAAGTGAAGCGGCACCCGCCACCGACACCCCGATAGTGCTGCTTGGGAGGCCTGTTGAGCCCCCAAGTTCCGCCCCTGTTATCTACCCGGGCAATTCCTTCGCCTCCCCCGAGGAACTCCGTCGTCTCTTGGAGCCCTACTCCAACGGGACGGTGACCTCGACACCCCGCGAGGGGCACCACCACTACCCCAGCCCTGCAGCTCCCCATCCGACCCCGGCTAGCTCCGACACTGGAGCACACGGAGAGGCCTCGACATCCACAAGACACGCCCGGCTAGATGTCGACGAGGTGGACTGAGTCCACCAGATTTGTTGTCGAGGTATAGTTGCCCGGTTTCTCTGTATTTTTGTAGAAGCGGTTATAAGTTTGTAAACCACATGTGTGCCATCGTCTCAATAGTAGTATGCGTGCTTTGGCATAAATTGTTGACATGTGGTGACTGAGTAAATTCTGGACGTGACTGCCGAACCCCCCCCCAACCGACACGCACAGTAATACGTCACATTCCTTGTTGGGATCGAGGTCTGAGTTTTTGACCCAGACAGCCCTGCGCCGGAGCCGGTGCACAAGTCGTAACGCCGCCGCCTCATGTTTCCTAACCTAGGCATTTTATAAGCGGCCATATTTCACTCCACACCAGCCACCATCAACCTTGAGCACTGTATACATCACTCCACCACTCCATGTTTTCCTCCGAAGCCTACCTAAGAACCCCCGATGCAAGCCCTGGTAGTTTTGTTAAGATATTGTGGGATTTTACCCGCAATACTCTTGGCTCCACCCATCCACCCCAGTATGAGCTGTTCAAATCGAGGATCACTCCTGGTCTCTCGAAATATTGGGCAGCTGTGCACATCCCACCAGCAGATTTAAACCAGGGCCCTCCATATGTTATCTTCATCGGGAGATCCATGCCAACCTCAGACATGGCCATTGAGTCTGCTGCCTATGAAGCAATTACCCGTCTTCGATCCGTGGTACCCTGTGCCAGCGAAAGGGAATATTGCTATTTTCCGAGCCACGCAGCTTTTGGAGCAGAAGCTACGTCCCGCTGTGAACGTATAGAGAGCGATCCAGCCCTGGTCTATCCCATTCAGTATGTGATGGCCCAGGAGCGTTTCACCCAGCAATTACTGGAGTATCTCCACTATCTTGCTATTCTGAATCCCCGGATCGCCATTGGCGGACCCCCTCTGCCAACTCAGGAGGGACGTGTTCTTCGTTTGCTCCCTCCACTTCCTGCACTTCCTCCGGAAGAGGAAGAATGTGCTCCAGCACCAGGAACTCTTCCGCAAGACCCTGTAGATCTTACCTTCGAGCCGTAGACGGTCATAAGTAGGGTTGTTGCTGTGTTTAGCACTTATTTTTTTTATGATGCACCCTTGTAATGTATTCTAGGGGCGTATGTCATAAGTGCATTGCTATGTTTGCATTCTGCATAATATCATTTGTTGTGATATGCATTTAATGCTTCCGCCCTTAACAAATCTCAAGGACGAGATTTTCTTAAGGGGGGTAGAGTTTGTAACACCCCAAAAATTTAACCATGTTTTTACTAAGTAAAATTTGGCCAGAAATAAAATTTTGGAATTTTATTAGGTCTTTTATTAATTTCAGAGTATTTTCTGTTTTCTGTTTTCCAAAATTCTTCCCTCCATATAGAAATTTTTGTAAAATATTGTGGGCTTTGGTAGTTTTCTAAAATCATTTCAATTATATTTTAATAACAGTAGGAATTAATTTCATAATAAAATTTTGCCCAAGATAATCATTTTTATAGCATTTTCAATTCTTTAATTGCCTCTGTTGCACTACAACTATTTTAAATAATTATTTTAAAATTCTACAAAAATTATGAGGGGTCATGTGATGCCTATAGATCACTTTTATGCAAAAACCCAACTTGGTATTTTGGAAATTTTGAGTGAAACATCCTCTTTTCTTTTCTGGTCCAGATTCAGCTTTGAACTACAACCCCAATTTTTATTGCAACAAAAATTCTGAGATTATTCCCACTTATAGTACTTCCAACCAAACCCTTAAGTCCAGAAGACCAGCTCCAATTACCTCTTTTTAGTTCACCAAATAAAACCCCCAAGTTTCTGTCCAGAACAGAAATTCTTCCAAACTTGCACTAGCAAGTTTCTCCTTTTCACAAAAAAACTCCACCATCATCTTTATCATCTAAGGAGACACCATCCTGCCAAATTTCACACCCAGCAAATTTTCCTATCTAGCCCTAGCATTCTGTCAAACAGGTGTTGTGCATGGCAGAATTTGGCAAAGTTTTGGACATGCACTGCACAGTTGGTCATTTGGCCAAACCATCAGGTCCATAATCTCTAGGATCTCCAGGAGCATCACACTACCAAAAATTCAGTTCAATTGGACTATCATAGGATGCTCTGGCAATTCGTCGAGCACGTTTTGTGCATGCCCAAGGAGTGCCGGAGCACGCCAGCTGCACCCACTGGCATCGAGCTCCTGCCACTCCCTCCGCTGCTCCCCTCGCTCGTCCTAGTCCTCTGCTGGATCACTCCGTCCACCCTGAGCCTCGCCGACATTCTCCCTTGGCCACCCACCACCGCCACTCATCGCCGCCTGACGAATTCGCCTCCGCCACGTCTCTGCTCGCTCAACCCCCAACCACCCGAGCTCATCCAGCTCCCCACCGACCTCCTACCGGCCTCGCTGACCCTCGCAACCGACCACACCCACTTCTCCGGCGCAGTAATGGCCGCTGCCGTCGTAACTTCTTCGGGAAGCCACGACACCGCCTTCTCCCCGCCTATATAAACCTCCCCGAGCTCGTCGTGCTTCACCAGATCATCACTACCTCCCCAAGCCGCGGAATGGCCTGGAACGGTCGTCTCCCCCACCTACGACAACCACGGCCACCGCCGCGTTCCGGTCGTTTCCCACGCAACCACAACCTCTCCCTCTCCATTTCCTCCATCAATAGCTTGTTCTAGACCCCACGAACCCATTCCCCCTCTCAATTTGGCTCGGGATCGACCGTAGGCGAAATTCCCTTCTTACCCGACGCCGCCGTCCGCCGAGGACCTCGCCGCCGGTGACTCCATCCACCCCGGCTACCGTGACGGGTACCGGAAGGACCGTCTCTCTCTTCTGAGCACGACGGTGGCCTTAGCTCCCCGAACGGCGCCTCCGTTCGCCGGCAAGCCTCGCCGGAGCACCGCCCCTGTTCTGCCGCGGGAGGACGACGCGGGCGGACCGGTCAAACCTGACCAGTGGGCCAGGCGGGCCCACTGTCAGTGACTCACACCGCGCGGTTAAGTGGAGACGGGTTCTCCAGAAACCGTCATCGCGGAGGGAAAGCGTATTTCCTGAATACGCCTTCGACGTCGCAGCTCTTCCGTGCAGCCGAGCTGCTCTGCCCAGTGACGCCAGACGGCTATATAGCGCTCAGGGCACACTTTTGCTCTTTTCCTTTTTCTTTTCCAGTAGTTTACAAATATTTCCATAGTGTCCATTTCAAATCCAAATCTGATGATTCAAATTTCTAAATACTTCTAAAATCTTGCTCTATTAATCCAGCTAGGGTGAACATTTTTACTAAACTCCGTCTCTGTTGAATCAATTAATTAGTCCCCTTCTTCAATTATTCCATGTTAGAAATTCCCTAGGAAAATCATATGAACTCCAAATCATTTGATTCTTTTTCTGAAATTCCTTATTTTTCATCTAGTTTGTTTTAATATTTATTTCAAAATTTTCCAAACAACTTTTCAGCACTGTTTTGGATTTATGTGGTAATTGCAATATTTTTGAAAATAGGAAATGGAGGGAAGATAAAATTTTCAAACTTTTGGAGTGCACCCAACACTTTTGCATGATGAAGGCAAGCATCTTGAACACTTGATATGGTGATTGCATGGTTAATTGTTGCAAGAATAATTGAAACATGTATATGTTAAATTCAAATAAAATTTGCATGCATGTAGTGTTGGCATGTTTCCTCGTACCGTGCAACGTGTGCTTGTCATGACTAACTTGCAGGAGCATGTATAAGAGAAATACCGTTACCGGCAGAAGGATGATCACGTTGGAGCGTGATCTTGCCTTGTTGAATATGCATGTTGTGACATGCAATGGCTGTGGCCTTGTTTTGGTGTTTCTGTTGAAAGAACACTTTATTGTGCTAAGCACTGCAGGAAAACTTAAACCTCCTGAGTCGACTATAGATCGAGTCTTGTTCCGGTAACCCCCAGACTTGTTCGTGCTGCCACTTGTCCCGGCCGCAGGTAGGGTACGGTCCAGTAAGTTGTTAACCCCTTTCCTGCACACACCGTACAGAGAGGCCATAGTGAAAGATACTATTGGCCCATGGTAGGCATGTCACTTGGTCCGGGGGCATGGGTGTCTCCGGTTGTAGCCGGAGAGGGGTCGCACCCCTGTTTGCGCGCCGATATACATATTGTGATCCCATGCTATTGGAGGCCGTTGAATGAGGCCTTCCCACTTAGAGTTTTACTCTATCATTGCCTTGGGTGATTCCTGGCTTTGGTAAGTTAAAACTGGTATGTGCGGGTCAGGTGTGTTTTCAACCCAAAGGCCGTAATGGGAATTAGTCAGCGACTCGGTGTTGACTAAAGAAATCCTTTACTTGTGGGTAAAGAGTACACCCTCTGCAGAGTTTTAAAACCTATTCGAATAGCCGTGTCCGCGGTTAAGGACTACAGTCTAGGTTGGTCAAGTGTCGGTCTTAGTGTCGGTCTTCTGAGGAAATAATTAAATTGAGCATAAATAATTTTGCAGGATAGTTTGGCTACCACTAGTGCTGTCATGGATATTTTGTTATCATGAATATTATTGTTGCAAGCATGAATATTATTGTGGACTAACCCGTTTCTCTTATTTTATTTTCTGAGTGTCTCAGGGGCTGGCTAGACTACCCCGGACACTCAATTTTATTTTCAAGACCTCTCGTGGCATTGCTTGAGTTTTCGGGCGGTCCAGTCTCGCCCGATTCTCTTTTAGACACCCGTTTGGCATTTCTTTTCAAGACCTCTCGTGGCGTCGCTTGAGTTTTCGGGCGGTCCTGTCATGCCCGATTCTCTTTTAGACACCCGTTTGGCTTTTCTCTCGGATTCTCGGGCGGTCCCGTCTCGCCTGATTATCCACATTAACTTTCTTTGTTTGTCACTAATATTTTATTTACTCATACTTCTGCTCATGCTAATATTTATCATGGCATAATTTAATTTTAGTCAACATAAGCATATCATTTAATCCAGCATATGCATATCATTTAACCCATCATGATCATATGCATTCGGTATATCTTTTGTTCATTATGTTTGCGAGTACATTCAAACGTACTCACTGGCTTGTCCCTGGTTATTTAATTGACCAGGTCAGGATTTCACAAGGTATAACACAACGACGTCCATGCGGAGCCTAGGATAGCAGCCACGCGGGATAGGAGTTATCCGGGTCAGCTGTTCCTGTGGGAATGGAGCCCCATCGACGTTGGAGAACCACGAGTCGCTTCTGTCACCCGTCACTAGAAGTCATTGTTGAATCATTAGACCTTTATGGTCTTGTATCCAATTCTTGTAACTGCTTGGTAATCTGTAACAAGGATGTGTCCACCAGTAACAGTAATCCTGGGGCTGGTGATGACACGAGGGGTCATTTGCTGTGATGTTCTGTCCCGGAAATCCGTCCCCGACAGCCTTGGCATCAGAGCCAGGTGATACGTCTCCGTCGTATCTACTTTTCCAAACACTTTTGCTCTTGTTTTGGCCCCTAATTTGCATCATTTGAATGGAACTAACCCGGACTGACGCTGTTTTTAGCAGAATTGCCATGATGTTGTTTTTGTGCAGAAAATCAAAGTTCTTGGATTGGATGAAACTTTCTGGAGACTTTTTATTGAATATATAAAAAATATTGGCATCAAGAACTACTGGAGGGGGCCACCCAGTGCCCATGAGGCACCACGGCGCGCCAACCCCCCCCCCCCTGGCGCGCCCTGGTACCTCGTGGGGCCCACGTGGCTCCGTTTGACCTATTTCCAACGTTATAAATTCAGTTTTCCAAAGAAAAAATGAGAGAGGAAGTTTTATTGCGTTTCACGATACGGAGCCGCCGCCACCTCCTGTTCTTCATCGGGAGGCCAGATCTGGAGTCCGTTCAGGGCTTCGGAGAGGGGGATCTTCCGGCATCGTCATCATCAACCATCCTTCATCACCAATTTCATGATGCTCACCGCTGGGAGTGAGTAATTCCTTCGTAGGCTTGCTGGATGGTGATGAGTTGGATGAGATTTATCATGTAATCGAGTTAGTTTTGTTAGGGCTTGATCCCTAGTACCCACCATGTTCTGAGATTGATGTTGCTATGACTTTGCTATGCTTAATGCTTGTCACTAGGGGCCGAGTGCCATGATTCCAGATCTGAACCCTTTATGTTTTCATGAATATATTTGTGTTCTTGATCCGATCACGCAAGTTATATGCACCTGCAACGTGTTATGATCCGCATACCCCATGGTGACAATAATTGGGATTCTTTCCGGTGATTGCCGTAGTTTGAGGAGTTCATGTATTCACTAAGTGTTAATGCTTTGTTCCGGTTCTCTATTAAAAGGAGGCCTTAATATCCCTTAGTTTCCTTATGGACCCCGCTGCCACGGGAGGGTAGGACAAAAGATGTCATGCAAGTTCTTATCGCAAGCACGTATGACTATATACGGAATACATGCCTACATTACATTGATGAATTGGAACTAGTTCTGTGTCGCCCTAGGTTATAACTGTTACATGATGAATGTTATCCAACGAATATCACCGATCCAACGCCTACAAGCTTTTCATATATTGAATCTTGCTAAGTTACTATTGTTCCTGCTGCTATTACAATTGCTACTGCTACTGCTACTGCTGTTACCATTACCGTTACTGTTACTATTATTGCTACTGCTATCAAACTATCATATTACTGTGCTACTGATCACTCTGCCGCAGATATTTAGTCTCCAGGTGTGGTTGAATTGACAACTCAACTGCTAATACTTGCGAATATTCTTTGGCTCCCCTTGTGTCGAATCAATAAATTTGGGGTGAATACTCTACCCTCGAAAACTGTTGCGATTCCCGATACTTGTGGGTTATCAAGACCTTTTTCTGGCGCCATTGCCGAGGAGCATAGCTTTATTTGCTAAGTCACTTGGGATTTATATCTGTTGATCACTATGAAGAATCTGAAGGATACTAGAACCAAGATCGTTCCCTCTAAGACGAGGGGAGGTAAGGAACTGCCATCTAGCTCTGCACTTGATTCACCATCTGTTTTGAATAAACTTGCAACACCACAACATGCTATTAATTCTGATATGTCGCAAGTTATTGATGATACCACTTCTGCTATGAATGATACTCATGATGATGCTAGTACTATGCTTGAAAATGCTATGCCACTTGGTGACTTTCTTACTGAACAAATTGCTAAAGCCAAAGAAATTGAAAATGCTGAAACTCCTGAGAATGATGATTCACCTATTATGCCTTGCTCTCCTACTAGAGTTGAAACACCTAATGAACAATTTTTTGATAGGGAGACCGCTAGAGCCATTCTTGCTTGCAATGATAGATATGAAGTTATAAAGTTAATTGCTGATATGAAAGAAAAATCTTTGAGAGAGAAAATGAAATATGATCCTAAATTTGCAACCTCTCCCATATTTGTTACTGATAAGGATTATGAATTCTCTGTTGATCCTGAGTTGATTAAGTTGGTAGAATCTGATCCTTTCCAGGGATATGAAACTGAAACCGTTGTGGCACATCTTACTAAATTAAATGATATAGCCACCCTATTTACTCAAGAGGAAAAAATTCGCCACTATTATATTCTTAAGTTGTTTCCTTTCTCATTAAAGGGTGATGCTAAAGATTGGTATAATACTCTTGCTCCTGGATGTGTCCGTAGTCCCCAGGATATGATTTACTACTTCTCTGAAAAATATTTTCCTGCTCATAAGAAACAAGCTGCCTTACAGGAAATATTTAACTTTGTGCAAATTGAAGAAGAGAGTGTCCCACAAGCTTGGGGGAGGCTTCTCCAATTACTGAACGCTTTGCCTGATCATCCTCTCAAGAAAAATGAAATACTTGATATCTTCTATAATGGACTAACTGATGGTTCTCTGGATTACCTAGATAGTTGTGCGGGTTGTGTTTTCAGGGAAAGGACTATTGAACAAGCCGAGGAATTATTGAATAATATATTGAAGAATAATAATGATTGGACACTTCTTGAACCACCGCCAAAACCCACTCCGAAGAAGAGGGGTATCTTATATCTCAGTCCTGAAGATATGCAAGAAGCTAAGAAATGCCAGAAAGAAAAAGGTATTAAAGCTGAGGATGTTAAGAATTTACCACCTATTGAAGAAATTCATGGTCTTGACAAACCGACATAGGTAGTAGAGGTAAATTCTCTTATAAAGTTTAATGAAAGTGATATTCCTTATAACAAACCTCCTAGTCAATGCTTGTATGAATTTGACAATTATATTTTGAAGCAAGATCATTTTAATGCAAATGTTACGAAACAATTGAAACGAAACTCTTATATGATTGATCGCCTGAGTGACTTGTTATTTAGAATTGCTAATGATGTTAAAGGTGTTAGCAAACATGCATCTATGGTTCAAACTCAATTAGAACAAGTTGCTAAATCTCAAAGTGAATTTCTTAATGAAATGAATAACAATATGAATGATCATGCTGTTAGAGTAATGACTAGAGGAGGAAGAATGACTTAGGAGCCACTTTATCCTGAGGGTCACCCAAAAAGAATTGAACAAGTCTCTCAAAGAATTAATGCTGATGCACCTAGTCCTTCTAAAAAGAAAAAGAAAAAGAAAAATGATTGGACTTTGCATACTTCTAGTGAACCCGAGGTAGAAAAACCCTTGGAGGATAGTAATGATGTCTCTATTTCCGATGCTAAAACACAATCTGGTAATGAACAACCACTTGATGATAATAATAATGTTGATGTTCATGTGGATACCCAACCAGATAATGATAAAGAACCTGATAATGATGTTGAAATTGAACCTGAGGTTGATCTTGATAACCCACCTATTAAAAATAAACGTTATGATAAAAAAGATTTTGTTGCTAGAAAACATGGTAAAGAAAGAGAACCATGGGTCCAAAAACCCATGCCCTTTCCTCCTAAACCATCTAAGAAAAAAGATGAGGAAGAATTTGAACGCTTTGCTGAAATGCTTAGGCCAGTCTTTTTGCGTACTCGTTTAACTGATATTATAAAGATGCCTCCTTATGCTAAATATATGAAAGACATTGTCACAAATAAAAGAAAGATACCTGAAGCTGAAATTTCTACCATGCTTGCAATTTATTCTTTTAAAGATGGAGTACCTAAGAAACTAGCAGATCGTGGAATACCAACTATACCATGCTCCATTAAGAAAAATTATGTCAAAACTGCTTTGTGTGATTTAAGAGCCGGTGTTAGTGTCATGCCTTTCTCCTTATTTAAAAGACTTGATTTGAATAAACTCACTCCCACTGAAATATCATTACAAATGGCTAACAAATCAACTGCCATACCTATCGGTGTTTGTGAGGATGTGCCCGTCGTAGTTGCAAATGTTACTATTCTAACAGACTTTGTTATACTTGATATGCCCGAGGATGACAACATGTCAATTATCCTTGGTAGACCCTTTCTGAATACTGCAGGGGCTGTTATTGATTGCAACAAAAGCAAGGTCACTTTTCATATCAATGGTAATGAACATACGGTGCACTTTCCGAAGAAACAATTCCATGTGAATGGTATTCATATTATTGAAAAGACTCCGACAATTACTATTGGGAGTTTCCAAATTCCTCTTCCTACTGTTAAAAAGAGATATGAAACTTTTATTGTTGGGGAGATGCATATCCCCGTTGAGGTAACCTAGTGCTATACGAAAGTTCTTCGGTTTCATGTCACTCGGAAATGGTTTGTTAATAAGACCTGATCAACCTTATTAATGGATTCTTTTTGAGAGGCATGTGGTCGATGAATTTAGTAAGCACAACCTTCTGTACCCACTCTTAATTTTCTGTTATTTTTATGCAAATACAATAAAATGCCATGATTACTCTGTTTTCTGAATTACCCGTGCAATAAAAAATAGCCCAAAAATAAAAGTGCTCAGAATGAAATACAATTTTAACATGATTTTTTATTGAATATTTAAGAATTTTTGGAATAAAAATCATACCAGGGGGGTGCCCTAGGTGCCCACGAGGCACCAGGGCCGCCACCCCCCCTCCCTGGCACGCCCTGCTACCTCGTGGGCCCCATAGAGGCCCCCTCACTTATCCCTTTAGCTCACTTCGTCTCCTACCTCTAGAAAAAATTCCTGGTAGCCCTCTCTCTCATGTTCTTGCTCACAATACTGAAATTTTCGATCTCTTTGCTCGGAGCTCCGTTTCCGAAACTGTTTTGGGGAATTGCTTCTTGGTATGTGACTCCTCCATTGCTCCAATTAGTTTTTGCTTTAGTGGATTATATTTTGCATAATTAGCTACTGTTGGTGCTACAGAAAATGAGCTTGCATATTGAATCCTTTAAGTTCCAAGTAGTTTGAATGCTTGATATAGCCTCTAGACATCCATATGAGTAGTTGCTATCAATCTTGTGAAGTTTTATTGATATCATTTTGTGGTCCAAAAATTTTCAAAAATTTGTTCATAGGAAAATGAATTTTCTCCGGAGAAGTTCTTCGAGGAGGAGGTCCTCGGAGGCGTCATTAAGTGAAAGCTCGGCACGCCAAGCATATGAGGAACCAAGGACAAGTTCAGTACGAGGTGCCGAAGCAAAGTCATGTCGGTGGCCGTGCAACGAATTCATGTTGAGAGCAGAAACATTTCCTTCATGAGAGTGAGGTGCACGAGTACAATGCGGATGTCGAGGCTGCTCGTCAGGCTAAGGGGGCAGCTCAGAACCCCTCTACGAGCTACCCTTTCGATCACTATCCAGGACAGCCATGGCCATAGACCACGCTAGGCAAAAACCTAAGCTTGGGGGAGTATGTATTTCTCACCGACATTACATTCATGTTCACACATTTTATTCCAGTTGTCGGTCTTCATACTTTTTCATTGTATAATCCATGTTAGTTTTATTTTCTCGCTGTCTTTTTGTGTATTTGAAAAACTTTGAGAAAATCCAAAAACATTTCTCATTTCTTTTTGGTTTTCCTTTTTAATTTAATTAGTTGTAGTTTCGTAGTAGTAAAAGAAAACCCAAAAATATTTCCCGTTTCTTCTTTTGCTTGCTGGGAGCTCTCCCGTGTAAATAGTTTTCTTTTCTCATTTTTCGTTTTCTCCTTTTTGCTTCCTTCAGAAAACTAAAAACTCCGAAAATATTTCAGTGTGTTTCTCTGAAATTCTTTTCTTTTCTTTTGTTGAGTCATTGTAAGGAGAAGACCACGATGAAAATGATGAGTGGCTCTCATATGCATTATTGTTGATCTAACAAAGAGCCCATATTACCTTGTCTTCTCCTTTGAATAAAATGCGTGCAGATTCCAGCTTAGTCCACGACACATTTGCACTATTTTATTTTCATATCATTCGGTCGTGCAAGTGAAAGGCAATAATGACGATGATTTGATGAAGTGACTATGGCAAGGAAAAGCGGGTATGAACTCAACTTGTTCTTTGTTTTTGTAAATATGTTTAACTCAGTATCCATGATTCAGCATATTATGATTAAACATGTTTGTGATGACAATTAGAGATTATAGTTGCTCATACCATGCTTAAGTAGCTAGGAGTGGATAATGATTTATCTTGAGTGTCAACATGCATTAAAATGTTCATGATGTAGTATGATGATATGGTATCCTCCTCTGAATGTTTCAAGTGGCTTGACTTGGCACATGTTCATGCATGTAGTTGAACCAAAACCAACATAGCCTCTATGATATTTATGTTCATGGTGTTTATATCCTACTCATGCTAGTATTCAATATTGATTATTCATAATGCATGGTTATGACCGTTTTGCTCTCTAGCTGGTCGCTTCTCAACCTATGTGCTAGCCTTCGCCTGTACTAAGCGGGAATGCTGCTTGTGCATTAAAACCCTTAAACCAAAGTTATTCTAGATGAGTCCACTATATCTGCCTATATGCGGTATTATCCTGCCATTCTAAGTAAATTTGCATGTGCCAACTTTAAATATTCAAACGAACATCTGTTTTGTGTGCCCGTACCGCTCATGGAGCGACAGGGGGCGGTCAGTATTTTCCATGCTAAGCGGGTTATTCTCATGATGAGTGTTTACTCACTTGTCCTTGCACGAGAGGGGCTGGTAATCGGGATGCCCAATCCCACCTTTAAAAATGCAAAATAATAAAACAAACTACCCCGGAAAGTTGTTAGTATGGAGGGCACCCGAGGATTCGGCTAGCCATGGCTTGTGATTGTTGGTGGAGGGGGAGTAAACTTTACTGTACCGCTTGGGGACCGCCGCTAATGTGTTTATCATGGAAGATATTGAAAACTCTCGGTCGTGACGTTGACAGGAAAGGCATACCTCCCAAAATTTATTTACCTCTGATTTAAGTTTCGAGCTCTGGCACCTCTACAAATCCATGCTTCCCTCTGCGAAGGGCCTATCTATTTACTTTTATGTTATTTTACTTTTATTGTTGAGTCATCACCTTCTCAAACAAGCACCAGACCTAAGAGCACTATTGTCATTCTCATGCATTGTGTATAGTTAATGTTGTGTGCATCATGACTGGATCTCTTCTACCATGAATTACAATGTTTAAGTCGCTGCTGGAACTTTGGAGGTGCTCTGCATTTATGTTTTGCGGTCTTAGAAAGGGCTAGCGAGATACCATGTTATCATATTATATCATGATTGTTTTGACAAAGTGTTGGCATTTGAGATATTTTATTATTGCTCGCTAGTTGATTATGCCATTGATATGAGTGAACATAATTTCTAAGAGTTATCATTTGCATGGTTAGTTATAATCTTTGCTGAAAACTTGGACACTACTTAAGCATATATATAGATACAAGAACAAAAGAGTTTGTAAAAGTTTTTCTTTATCACTTTCAGTTTGTCAACTGAATTGCTTGAGGACAAGCAATGAGTTAAGCTTGGGGGAGTTGATACGTCTCCGTCGTATCTACTTTCCCAAACACTTTTGCTCTTGTTCTTAGAAGTTCTCTATGATCCTCTTGAGTTGTTTCATGAGCTAGCTTAAGAGCATTTAGTTCTTTAGTTAGACACTCAATCTCCTTCATAGCATTGTCACTCGTTTCCTCTTGACTATCATGATTACTAGCATTTTCATTATAGCTCACATCACTAGCATTATCAATAAGTAAATCATCATCACCAAGCAAATCATCTTCATCACTATTGAAATCAAGATACTCGGGGTGTGCTACCTTGGGGCCTTTTGCCATGAAGCATCTTCCAATTCCTTCATTTGGTGAATCAAAGAGATCATAGGAGTTGGATGACACAAGAGCAAGTCCGTCAACACCTTCATCTTGACTATAGTCGGAGTCGGAGTGATAGCTTCTCTCGGAGTGGTTGTCGGAGTTGGAGCCGGAAATCCATTCACCAACATGAGCTTGATGTCTTCTTCTTGTGTAGCTCTTGGATGACTTGTCTTTCCTTTCCGAATCCTTGCTTCTTCGAGAGTGTCTTCGTTCATAACGATCATCTCTACTCCTTCTCTCCTTATGAGGTGATTCATCTCTTCTATGTCTTCCTCTTGGTGATTCATCTCTTTTCTTGTAGGGAGCCGTATACTCATTGGAATAGTGTCCGAGTTTTCCACAATTGTAAAAATTATGGTCATGACTTGATGATCTTCTCTCATAGTGTCTTGAGCTAGAGCTTCTTTCTTTCCCTTTGTTCTTGTAGAACTTGTCGAATCTTTTCACCATTAGGCTTATCTCTTCATTGGATACTAGCTTGTCACTTGAACTTGTTAGAGCATCGGTTGAGGCTTTGTAAGCACCACTTGATTTGTTGTGTAGTTCCTCTTTGTCCTTGAGTGACATTTCATGAGAAACAATCCTTCCAATGACTTCCGTGGGCTTGAGATCTTTGTAATTTGGCATCATTTGGATCAATGTGCAAACGGTATCATACTTTCCATCCAAAGCTCTAAGTATCTTCTTGATGTTGAATTTGTCGGTCATCTCTTCACTTCCTAAGCCGGCAATCTCATTTGTGATGAGAGCAAGCCTAGAGTACATTTCAGCGACTCCTTCACCATCCTTCATCTTGAACTTGTCAAGTTGACTTTGAAGCACATCCAACTTAGATTCCTTGACGGACTCGGTACCTTCATGCATATCAACCAAAGAATCCCAAATTTCCTTTGCATTCTCGAGGCGGCTGATCTTGTTGAACTCCTCGGGACACAAACCGTTGAAGAGAATGTCACAAGCTTGAGCATTGTATTGCAATATCTTCAATTCTTCTGCAGTTGCTTCACGATCCGGTTCCTTGCCATCCTCAAAGAATTCACCTTGCAAGCCAACACGAACAACAGCCCAAACGGCGGGGTTATGAACAAGAATATGCATTTTCATCTTATGTTTCCAACTAGCAAAGTTTGTACCATCAAAATATGGACCTCTACAATGATAATTACCCTCACTAGACGCCATACTCTCCTAGGTTGTGAAACCAAGGCTATGATCACCAAAGAAATGGAAATCAAGGCTTACGGAGACCAAAGCTCTGATACCACTTATAGGATCGAAAGTATGTCTAGAGGGGGGTGATTAGACTACTTGACCAATTAAAAACCTAACCTTTTCCCAATTTTAGTTGTACGCAGATTTTAGCAAGTATACAAGTCAAGCATCACCCTACACATGCAATTCTAAGAGTGTAGCAGCGGAAAGTAAACAATTGCATATGTAAGTAAAGGAGGGGATCGGAGATTTCAAAAGCAATGGAGACACGATGATTTTTGGCGTGGTTTCGATAGGTGGTGCTATCGTACGTCCACGTTGATGGAGACTTCAACCCACGAAGGGTAACGGCTGCGCGAGTCCACGGAGGGCTCCACCCACGAAGGGTCCACGAAGAAGCAACCTTGTCTATCCCACCATGGCTTATGTCCACGAAGGACTAGCCTCACTCAGGTAGATCTTCACGAAGTAGGCGATCTCCTTGCCCTTACAAACTCCTTGGTTCAACTCCACATCATGTCGGAGGCTCCCAAGTGACACCTAACCAATCTAGGAGACACCACTCTCCGAAAGGTAATAGACGGTGTGTTGTTGATGAACTCCTTGCTCTTGTGCTTCAAATGATAGTCTTCCCAACACTCAAACAACTCCTCACAGATTTGGCTTTGGTGGAAGAAGGATTTGAGTGGAAAGCAACTTGGGAAAGGCTAGAAATCAAGGTTCAAATGATAGGAATGGAATCTCTTGATCTCAACACATGAGTAGGTGGTTCTCTCTCAGAAAATGTATGGTAGAAGTGTAGGCACGTTCTGATGGCTCTCCTTACTGAGTAAGAAGTGGTGGAGGTGTATATATAGCCTCCACACAAAAATCCAACCATTACACACTTTTGACCCAACTCGATGGCACCGATCAAAAATCTCGGTGGCACCGATCTGTGTAAAAGATATGAACGTTAGGAATCTCGGTGGGACCAACTGGAACAACTCGGATGGACCGATGTGCAATGATTAGGGCAAACCTCATCTCGGTGGCACCGATTGCATCAACTCGGTAGGACCGAAGTGAAGCAATAAGGCAACAGAGACTTGGCAAGCCATCTCGGTGAGACCGATTTGCAAAACTAGGTGGGACCGAAGTAAGTGCAAGCGATTACAGAGAGTTGGCAAGGCCATCTCGGTGGGAACGAGATCCATATCGGTGGATCCGATTTGTTAGGGTTTTGGCAGTGGCTAAGTCCAGATGAACTCGGTGGCTCCGGATAGGAAATTTCGGTGGGGCCGAGTTGGAATGTAGGTTTTGGACATATTTGGATGGAGAAAATGGTTGAGGGTTTAGGAGTACTGTCACTAAGCACTTGAGCAAAAAGACCATTAAGCAACACCTCATCCCCTTTTAATAGTATTGGCTTTCCTATGGACTCAATGTGATCTTGGATCACTAAACCAAAAATGTAGAGTCTTGAGCTTTTGCCAATCCATATCCTTAGCATTTTGAGGGGTCCACATCTCTAGTCCTTGCCATGCCAATCATTGAACATCCTGAAATCTTTAAATTGAATGGACATTAGTTCAATGAGATATATATTGTTATGAATTACCAAAACCACCAAGGGAGCAAATGTGCTTTTAGGTATGTACAAGATGAATACAGATGCATGTTTTTTCAACAATGGTACGGGTGCAGTAGCAGCGATTTTGCGTAACTACATAGGAGAAGCGATAGCGGGAGCCTCTGAGATGTTTGATCACACATATAATGCACAGGCTGCTGAGACACTCGCATTAAGATGAGGGCTCCAAATAATCTCTGAGATTGGATGCTCATGAGTCGATGTTGAATCTGACTGTTTGGAATTGATGGAGGCTTGCAATGGTAATATGGATATTCGAGGACCTAACTTAGCATTACTTGCGGACTGCTTTCACTTTGCTCATGGTGTTACATCAATATCGTTCAGTTTTTGTCCCAGGGAAGCGAATGGGTTGGCACATTTCTTGGCTAGGACTTGTTATGATTCTAAAACTAGCTATGTTTGGGTGGATGTTACTCCTGAATTCTTATTACCTCGTGTACTTCATGATGTAACTCTGCCACAATATAAATAAAAGTGCCAGTAGGCTTTCTTTTCAAAAAAAAAACCTTGGGTGGATACATTAAATAACAAAAATGAAAGATTTCCTTGGCCTGGGAGAGAAAGATAAGATCACATACAATCAGGAGACATGATTTTCCTAAGAAAGAGATAATGAGAGTACGTATAGGGAACCAAGCATTCCCATATGCATCAACCACAGGTTTACGGGAGGAGGAAAAGGAAAGAAAAATGTGCGGCATTTCTTTCTAAATTTGGGACGTCCTCACCAGCGTTTCTCCTGCTACACAAGGCGAGAACTGATCCAATTACGTTCCTTACTTTTTACGCTTTATTACAAGGCAATAACTGGTCTAGGTATAAGAATGCATGCGATTGTGAATAGAAAAGGAGCATGCAGTCATGCGCTCATACCCGTTGGATTGGAAAGAAATTATTTACTGGGCCTGATAGTTAGATCAAGTCTGGTGAAAGATCAATTAGTGGGGGAAAGACTAAATGCCTCCGTAGTTGAAAATCATCTGGAATCAAACAGTGCCTTTGAATACAGGGCGCTGATTATTTGGAAGGCAATACTAACTCTCTAATAATTTTATGTGAAATGCTACTTGTAGTCTGCGTTGGTATTTCCCTGAAGAGGAGAGGATGATGCAGTACAGTAGAGATAAGTATTTCCCTCAGTTAAGAACCAAGGTTATCAATCCAGTAGGAGAACCAAGCAAAATTCCGTAAAGCGCACCTGCACACACAAGAGCAAACACTTGCACCCAACGCAAATAAGAGGGTTGTCAATCCTCTTAGCGGTTATTTGCAAGGATTAAATCTTATCGAGGTAAATAGATAAACTAAAATACTAATTAAAATAAAACTAAATAAATTGTAGCAAGGTATTTTTAGGTTTTTTATATGATAAAGATATACCCGGGGGCCATAGTTTTCACTAGAGGCTTCTCTCTCGAGCACAGAAACATACGGTGGGTAAACAAATTACTGTTAGGCAATTGACAGAATAACAAATAATTATGATGGATTCATGGCAATGATCATGTATATAGGCATCACGTCCGAGACAAGTAGACCGACTCTTGCCTGCATCTACTACTATTACTCCACTCATCGACCGCTATCCAGCATGCATCTAGAGTATTAAGTTAATAAAAACAGAGTAACACCTTAAGCAAGATGACATGATGTAGAGAAGCAAATTCAAACAATATGAATAAACCCCATCTTTTTATCCTTAATGGTAATAATACAAATACGTGTCATGTCCCCTTCTGTCACTGGGATTGAGCACCGCAAGATTGAACCCATCACAAAGCACCTCTCTCATTGCAAGATAAATCAATCTAGTAGGCCAAACCAAATCGATAGATCGGAGAGAAATACAAAGCTATAACAAGCATGCATAAAAGAGTTTAGAGAAGACTCAAATATTTCTCATGAATAATCTGATCATAAACTCATAATTCATCGGATTCAAACAAATACACCGCAAAAGAAGATTACATCGGATAGAACTCCAAGAACATCAAGGAGAACATTGTATTGAAGATCAAAGAGAGAGAAGAAGCCATCTAGCTACTAGCTATGGACCTGTAGGTCTGTGGTAAACTACTCACACATCATCGGAAGGGCAGCAAGGTTGATGTAGAAGCCCTCCGTGATCGATCCCCCCTCCGGCAGAATACCGCAAAAGGCCTCCAGATGGGATCGCGGAAGAACAGAGGCTTGTAGCGGCGGAAAGGTTTTCTCTTCTGGCTCTCTGTTGGTTTCCCAATATTTGTGAATTTATAGAAGTGGAATTAGGTCAAACGGAGTCACGTGGGCCCCACAAGGCAACATGGCGTGCCCCCCCTGGGGCGTGCCCTGTTGCCTTGTGAAGCCTTCGTGAGGCTTCTGGCCTCCTCCCGAAGCTTCCAAGGTTTCTTTTGTCCAGAAAAAAATCTCCAAAAAGTTTCATGGCATTTGGACTTCATTTGGTACTGTTTCTCTGAAAAGCCAAAAACAAGCAGAAAACAGCAACTGGCACTGGGCACTAGGTTAATAGGTTAGTCCCAAAAAATGATATATAATTGCATATAAAAACATCCAAGGTTGATACTATAATAGCATGGAACAATAAAAAATTATAGATACGTTGGACACGTATCAAGCATCCCCAAGCTTAATTCCTGCTCGTCCTCGAGTAGGTAAATGATAAAAACAGAATTTTTGATGTGGAATGCTACCTATCATGTTTCATCATGTAATCTTTCTCTTACGGTATGAATAATAAGATCCAAATGATTCAAACCAATAGTCTATAATTTGATATAAAGACATCAATACTCAGGCATACTAATAAACAATCATGTCTTTCAAAATAAAAATGCTAAAGAACATTATCCCTACAAAATCATATAATCTTGTCATGCTCCATCTTCTTCAGACAAAATATTTATCATGCACAACCCCGGTTATAGCCAAGCAATTGGTTCATACTTTTTAACGTGCTTCAACTTTTTCAACTCCCACGCAATACATGATCGCAAGCCATGGATATAGCACTATAGGTGGAATAGAGTATGGTGGTAGCGATAAATAGGAGAAGTCAAAAAGGATTTCCATGCAACGGATGCACTAAGAGCTATAAGTGTATGAAAGCTCAACATGAAAACTAAGTGGGTGTGCATCCAACTTGCTTACTCATGAAGACCTCGGGCATTTGAGGAAGCCCGTCATCGGAATATACAAGCCAAGTTCTATAATGAAAAATTCCCACTAGTATATGAAAGTGACAAAATAGGAGACTCTCTATATGAAAAACATGGTGCTACTCTGAAGCACAAGTGTGGAAAAGGATATTAACATTGCCCCTTCTCTCTTTTTCTCTCATTTTTTTTTCATGGCTCTTTTTCGCCTCTTTTTTTAGAACGATCTCATGGACCTCATCCCCACTTTTTCGAGGACTCATTAGTCTCCATCATTCTTTCCTCACTGGGACAATGCTCTAATAATGATGATCGTCACACCTCTATTTATTTACAACTCAACATTACAACTCGATACTAGAACAAAAATATGGCTCTATATGAATGCCTCTGGCAGTGTACCAGGATGCGCAATGATGCTAGCGTAACATGTATAAAGATGATGAACAGTGGCTGAGCCACAAATACTATGTTAGCTATACGATCATGCAAAGCAATATGACAATGATGATGTATTTCATAAAAATAGAACGGTGGAAGTTGCATGGCAATATATCTCGGAATGGCTATTGACATGCCATGATAGGTAGGTATGGTGGCTGTTTTGAGGAAGATATAAGGAGGCTTATGTGTGATAGAGTGTATCATATCACGGGGTTTGGATGCACCGGCGAAGTTTGCACCAACTTTCGATGTGAGAAAGGGCAATGCACGGCACCGAAGAGGCTAGCAAATTGCGGAAGGGTGAGAGTGCGTATAATCCATGGACTCACATTAGTCATAAAGAACTCACATACTTATTGCGAAAGTTTATTAGCCCTCGAAGCAAAGTACTACTACACATGCCCCTAGGGGGGAGGTTGGTAGGAGTTAACCATCGCGCGCCCCCGACTGCCACACAAAGGAAGACAATCAACAATAAATCATGCTCCAACTTCTTAGCATAACGACAGATCATACATGCATGCTTTGGGAATCACAAACCTTAAAACAATTATTCTTACTAAACCAAAATTATTTACTAATACCTCCCACATATTACCATCTTAATATCGCAAAACTATTGCAAGGAATCAAATTTATCATATTCAGTGATCTACATGAAAGTTTTTATTATATCCCTCTTGAATACCTATCATATCAGAACCAAATTCATAACCCGTATATATTACCATTGCTATCATGAGACTCTCAAAAATATATAAGTGAAGCATGAGAGTGCAACTATTTCTTTAAAATATAACCACCGCCGTGCTCTAACAGATATA
This sequence comes from Elymus sibiricus, assembly GCA_039707655.1. NCBI lineage: Eukaryota > Viridiplantae > Streptophyta > Magnoliopsida > Poales > Poaceae > Elymus > Elymus sibiricus. Next base: position 67,585,763 of record CM077672.1, read on the forward strand.
AGTGAAACACTAGAGAAACTGCCTAGCTCAAAAGATATAAGTGAAGCACATAGAGTATTCTAACAAATCACGAATAATGTGTGTCCCTCTCAAAATGGTGTGTTCAGCAAAGATGATTATGACAAACTAAAAAGCATACAAAAGCAAACAAACTATATCACAAGACGCTCCAAGTAAAACACATATCATGTGATGAATAAAAATATAGCTCCAAGTGAGTTACCGATAGATTGTAGATGAAAGAGGGGATGCCTTCCGGGGCATCCCCAAGCTTAGACGCTTGAGTATTCCTTGAATATTACCTTGGGGTGCCTTGGGCATCCCCAATCTTAGGCTCTTGCCACTCCTTATTCCTTTATCCATCGTAGTCTCACCCAAAACTTGAAAACTTCAGCACACAAAACTCAACAGAAACCTCGTGAGATCCGTTAGTATAACAAACAAATCTTAAACTTTAGGTACTGTTGTAAATTGATTCATATTTAAAATTGCCATAATTCTACTGTACTCCAACTTCTCCATGACTCATACCCCCCGATACGATCCATAGATTCATCAAAATAAGCAAACTATGCAACAAAAACAGAATCTGTCTAAAACAGAACAGTCTGTAAAGATCTATTTAAAATACATAGTTCTGTAACTCCAAAAATTCTGAAAAATTAGGACAACGTATAAAATTCATATAGAAATACTGTGTAAACATTTCAGATTTTTCTGAAGCTCCAGTACAGAATTAAAATTCCAGCACTGGACACAAAACTTTCTGTTTTCCAAACAGCATCAATTATACTATCATCAACATCATCCCAAAGGCATTACTTGGCACAAACAATAATTAAAACAGAAAAACACAATCATAACAGAAGCTATAATCATGCAAACACTTAAGAACAGTAGGTAAAAAAATATTTTTTTTTCTTTGGGTTGCCTCCCAACAAGCGCTATTGTTTTATGCCCCTAGCTAGGCATAATTCATAGTTTCAAGTGTTGTCATCCTTCAAGTTAATACCATAAGTGGACCTCATAATGTATTCATAAGGTGCTTTAATTCTTTTCCTAGGGAAGTGTTCCATCCCTTTCTTTAGTGGAAATTGAAATCTTATATTACCTTCTTTCATATCAATAATAGCACCAATATGTCGATGTATAAAACATGGGTATTTTATACCCTGACTTATGCACAGACGATAGCAGCCTCCTCGCTGGCCAGGCTTGCCAGGAATCACCAAAATCAAGACTCGAGACCCAGTTGCAGATGCTACTGGAGAAGAGATCAAGACAAGGCATCAACAAGTACTCGACTAGTACTGAAGACATTTCTTGCAGGCAAGCTTTAACCCGGCAAGACGAGGACCCGGCAAGCTCCGCGCCGGGAAGCTTTCACTAACTCGTCAGCGCTCCACCTCACCGAGCAGCTAGTCACTAATCGGTGAGGTGTCGACCGTGCACGTTAGTTGGTGAGGCTTGTCGGACATGTGTCAGCTCACCGGGGAGAAGATTTGCCTTTAATGACACCCGTCCAGATGGCGTGTCAAGTTAACAGGAGGTAGCTGGGCAAGCGGCGCAGAAGCCTTGCCGGGGCTCCTCCTCTATATGACACCTAACGGAGCATTTAATGCTTTTGTCCTAAACTGGCAGAGTTAGGTATGATAGCATTGTTTGCTATCTAATCATCATGTAATGACTGTTTTGCCACTGTGGTGACCCCTTGAGCTATAAAAGGAGGGCCAGGGCAACAGTTAGAGGGATGCGGACTCTTTTTTTAGACTAAACTCCCGGCACATACTGCATGCGTAGCTGCTCTCTCCGCACCTTGCCGGGAGAAGCGCTCCTTGTTCTTGTGCTTACAATCACCCAATATACAAAGCAGGAGTAGGGTTTTACACCTCACGGTGGCCCGAACCTGGGTAAAAATCCCTTGCGCTTTCCATTGATTCTGCTCTTTGTGCTCGTCGATCTCCCTGCCGAACCACAAAGGGGCTGCATGGCCCCATAGATGGTCATACCCACGACATCTTTGGCGCGCCAGGTAGAGGAGATCATTGGCACAAACCTGAACCAGTGGATTGCATGTCAATTCCATCAGCTTCATCGTCTTCTTCATCGTTGATGGGTCCCAAGAAGAAGGGCATCACGATGACGGCTCCTTCCACCTCCAAGGCTCCCTCGCACGTATCCACGGGCGGCGCAGGCGGTGCGGCCCACGCGGGCGGCGCGGCCACCGCGGTTGGCACGACCAGCGCAGGCGGCGCGGTCGCCATGCCCACCGTGGCCGGAGCGGGAGGCGGAAGCACTGGAGCCGATCGACCTCCTCAACCCTCCGGCGAACGAAGCCGCGACGGCGCGGGCGGAGCGGATGGACGTCCTCCTCCTCCTCCTCCTCGCCGCATCGATGAACGCAGCCACCGGAGCAATATTGCCCGAGCTGGTGCGAACCAAGATACCGCCACGGCGACGTCCAGAGATGTTGCGTCAGGGTGCACGCCGCGTCCATCGCAGGATGGGCGCAGTGCAACTCTGAGCGGCATCGATAACTCCGGGTGGCGACCACACGGCAAGACTCCTGTGGATCAAGTCCCTGATCCTCAGGCTCCACTTCCGCCACGACAGCCCACTGCTGAACCTGCACGACGGCAGCGAGATTGCAATGGCACTCCTGCTGACTCTGTCAGGAGTCGAGCGACGTCGCGTACTTCGCTCCCCATTTCGGCGACAGCAGCGGAAACGATGGTGCGGGCCCAGATGCTGCTAAACTCCCCTCCAACGGCGGACAAGATGGATGAATGGAGAGCCACCATTCAGAGCCTTATCGAATTCGCTGAGTCAAGCAAGTCACAGCAAGCGGAACCTTCACGGCGTCCGCTGATTCCACCGGCAACTCAAGCTGGTGGCCGTGTTGAAGGTACTGCATCAACAGTACAGTCACCTCCGCGGCAACAGCCTCAACAGCAGCCGTGGAAAACTCAGCGATCCTTTGAACTCGACGAGATGTCGATGGCTTCCTCAGATCCGCAAGCGCGGCATGATCAGCGGCAAGTGCTGCGAGACAGGCGGGTAGAGGACGCCCGCACCACCATTGAACGGCGCCGGGAGGCGCGCCGTCAATCAGACACGTGCAACGGCCCAGTCGTTGATGAGCCTGTGCCCGAGGTTGGCAGATATCTACCTTATGAGGTTGGATGTCCAGCCTTTACTCGTGAGCTGCGGCAAGTCCGCTGGCCGTCCGTCCGAGCCTTCAAACCGGAAGTACCAGAGAAGTACGACGGCAAGCTGAACCCGGCAGAGTTTCTGGGCATCTACACGATCGCCGTGCAAGCTGCCAAGGGAAGAGACGAGAAGATTCTTGCCAATTATTTTCCATTGGTGCTGAAGCCCAACGTCAGATCTTGGCTGATGAGCTTGCCGGAGAACTCCATTTCCTCATGGTCAGATCTTTGCAATGAGTTTGTTGGTGCTTTTACCGGAGGCCACAAGGCCCCTGGACAGCCCAGTGACCTGCAAGTGATCCCGCAGAGAGATGGTGAAACTTTGCGCAAGTACATTCAGAGATTCAGCCGCGTACACCGCAACATTCCAGATGTACACCCGGCAGCTGTGATTGCCGCATTTCATACAAACGTGCGCAATCGGAAAATGCAGGAAAAGATGACTGTCCGGTTGCCGAAGACCGTCAACGAGCTCTACACGTTGGCGGATAAGTGTGCGCGCGCTGAAGAAGGAAGAAGACTTCTCAGGGAAGATGCTGGCACAGAAGTAGACTCGGAAGACATGCCACCCCGAAGAAGAAGGGCCGAAAGCGCAACAGGAAGCGTAAAGGCAAGACTGTAATGGCTGTTGAAGGCTCCGGCAACTCAGAGCCCGCCAAGAAAGCTAAGACAGAGAACTCCGGCAAGGAGGCTGCTGTATGCGCCGCTTGTGAGGAGGCGGCGGCAAACGAGAAGGCCGGCAAGCCTGATGGGCCATACTGCAAGATTCACCGCTCCAAAGGCCATGATCTCCAAGAGTGCCGACAAGTTGAGCACCTTGTTGAGAAGCAGAAAGCTGAGTATGAAAAACGCGATAAGGAGAAGGGCCAAGATGGTGCTGGCGGATCCGGCAAGAAAGGTCGTGGCGGAGGAGGTCACCGCGGCAAGGCCAAGCAGCAAAAAGAAAAGCCTGCTAGAGGCCGTGAAAAGAAAGATGAAGATGATGGAAGTGAAGAGGAAGAGGACGACGAAGAGTCCAGTGAACAAGAATTCCAGAAGGCAACAGAGGCCATGTGCATTGACGGAGGCGCATCTTTGCACTCCTCTCATCGCCAACTCAAGCAGTGGGCATGTGAGGTTAATGCGGCAGAATCGGCAATGGGCTCTCAAAAACCAGTCAAATGGTCACACACGCCTATCATTTTCGATGCCGAGGATCACCTCGATTGCATAACTGCAGTCGGGTGCTTGCCGTTGTTGGTTTCACCAACAATTCGGAATCTCTAGGTCACGAAAATGTTAGTTGACGGTGGGGCTGGCCTAAACTTGATTTCTCCAGAAGTAACCAAGAGGCTACAGATTCCCGATGAAGAGCTCGAGGAAACATGCAGGTTTCAAGGAGTGAATCCGGGAAGGAGTCAGCCCAAGGGAAAGATCACAATTGCCGGTGACGTTTAGCGGGGAATTGACCTATAGAACAGAGAAGATTGTGTTTGATGTTGTTAAGATCCCCTTGCCGTATAATGGAATTCTTGGCCGTCCAGCCTTGGCGAAATTCATGGCAGCATCTCACTATGCCTATAACACTTTAAAGATGCCAGGGCCGATGGGTGTCATTTCCATCAACTCGGACAAGAAAGATGCAGTCATATGCGTCAACAAGCTCTATAGAGATGCGGTCGCAGCAGAGGCCACTAGGGCATCAGCTCCCGCCAAGGAAGGGAAAAGCAAGAAACCCGGCAAGACCTCTGACAAGAATTCCGAGAAGCGCACTTCTACGGAGTGCTACGCGCCTGTTGAAGACTTGCCAGAGAGCTCTACCGGCAATAAATCCAAAGCTACTCCACCGGCAACAAAGAAGGTGCCGGCAAAGGAGGACGGCGCTGATAGTACCTTCACCATCAGTGCCACCCTTGACAGCAAATAGGAAAGCGCGCTTGTTGCCTTCCTGCGGGCGAATGTCGATGTGTTTGCATGGCAGCCATCTGACATCCCCTGTGTTCCCAGGGAGGTAATTGAGCACCACCTTGCCGTCTACCCTCACGCCCGGCCCATCAAGCAGAAGGTCAGGAAGCAGGCTTTGGAATGGCAACAGTTCATTGCCGAAGAAATCAAGAAACTTGAAGCAGCTGGATTGGTTAGAGGTGTACTACATCCAACTTGGTTAGGAAACCCAGTTGTGGTGCGCAAGGCAAATGGAAAGTGGAGACTTTGTATTGACTACACTGATATCAACAAAGCATGTCCAAAGGATCCTTTCCCCTTGCCACGCATTGATCAGATTGTAGACTCTATACTTCCGGCTGCGATTTGCTCTCCTTCCTTGACGCAAATTCTGGTTACCACCAAATATGCATGGCCAAGGTAGACGAAGAGAAAACCGCATTCATTACTCCATGTGGCACATACTGCTTCATGCGTATGCCTTTCGGGCTAAAGAGTGCTGGTTCAACGTTTGCAAGAGCAGTCCAGATTGGTTTTGAGCCCCAACTACACAAAAATGTGGAAGCATATATGGATGATATAGTGGTCAAAACGAAGGATAAATCTCATTCAAGACTTAGATGAAACATTTGCAAACTTGCGCAAGATCAATTTGAAGCTCAACCCCGAGAAGTGTGTGTTTGGCGTTCCATCCGGCAAGCTTCTCGGGTTCTTTGTATCTCAGCGTGGAATTGAAGCAAACCCCGACAAGATCAAAGCAATTGAGCAAATTCAAGCACCAAAAAGTGTCAAGGATGTGCGGCGTCTTGCCGGCTGTGATGCCGCCCTAAGTAGGTTCATTTCAAAGTCTGCTGAGCGCGCCTTGCCGTTTTTCAAAATCTTGAAAAAGGCAGGTCCAATGAAATGGACTCCGGAAGCAGAGGTCGCGCTACAGGATTTGAAAAAATACCTCTCCTCTGCACCAACACTAGTTGCGCCTAAACCACAAGAGCCGTTACTGCTATACCTAGCGGCAACAAATCAAGTGGTCAGTGCTGCATTAGTGGCACAGAGGGAAGCTGATACTGAAGAAGCAGCAGCGACAAGCCCGTCCAGCGACAAACCGGAGCCCTCTCCAACAAGGTCTGGTGCCCACAAATCAGAGATAGCGCAAGCAAGCAAAGCTGATTAGCAAGTAGTGCCAAAGAAGAAGGTGGTGCAGTGACCAGTTTATTTTGTTAGTTCCCTTCTGTAGGGGGCTAGGTCAAGATATTCTGGAGTGCAGAAATTGCTCTTCGGCCTCCTCATGGCCTCAAGGAAGCTGCGTCACTACTTCCAAGCACATGAGATCACTGTCGTCACTCGCTTTCCGTTGCAGCGTATTGTCAGAAATCCAGAAGCAACTGGCAGGATAGTGGAGTGGGCGTTGGAATTGTCAATCTTTGCACTCAAGTTTGAAAGCACTTCAACCATTCAGAGCAGAGCCTTGGCGGAGTTCATTGCCGAATGGACGCCAACGCAAGACGAAGAGATTCAAGAATCGGCTCTCCCCGGCAAAGAAACAGCTAAAGAATGGACTATGTACTTTGACGGTGCTTTCTCGCTGCAAGGCACCGGTGCCGGAGTGCTGCTTGTTGCACCCACCGGAGAGCACCTCAAGTATGTGATCCAGAAGCACTTTCCCAGGGAGCAAGCTACAAACAGCACTGCAGAGTACGAAGGGCTCCTTGCCTATCTTAGGATCGCAGTGGACCTTGGAATCAAGAAATTAAACATCCGTGGTGACTCGCAGCTTGTTATGAAGCAAATAAATAAGGATTACCAGAGCCCGTTGATGGAAGCATATGTGGATGAAGTGAGGAAATTGGAAGAACACTTTGACGGATTGCAAACAAAGCACGTTCCCCGTGCGGAAAACAGCATTGCTGATAGCCTGTCAAAGTGTGCCGCTCAAAAGCTACCCGTGGAACCGGGGACTTTTGTACTCCAATTGAATCAACCATCAGTTACCCCATCAACCGGCAAGAGAAGAAAGTTGAATACCGGAAAGTATTTTTCGGCAGAGCTCCCAGAAGCCGTCGTCAAAGATGTTGCCGGGAACAACGACACAACTGTTGGTGAGCAGCAGCTTCGTGCAGAGCCTCAAGCTCTTGTCGCTGAAGCAAGCGCTCCCATGGCCGAAGAGATGCCTTTAGTCCTTGTCGTCGAGCCACAAGCTCCGGCATGGGCACAACAAATAGTTCATTTCCTTCAAACAGGAGAACTTCCCGATGATCAAGAAGAAGCTAAAAGAGTAGCCCATCAGTCAAGTATGTATCAGTTTGTGCATAGCATTCTATACAGAAAGAGACCAAACGGTGTGAAATTGAAGTGTATTTGCCGGGAAGATGGACTAAAGCTGTTGGCGGAGATACATGGAGGCATATGTGGCTCTCACATAGGATCAAGAGCACTTGTCGGAAATGCTTTCCGACAAGGTTTCTATTGGCCCACTGCCCTCCAGGATGCAACTGAGCTAGTAACCAAGTGTGAAGCATGCCAGTTCCATTCGAAGAATATACATCGGCCAGCTCAAGCTCTCCAAACAATCCCTCTCTCCTGGCCCTTTTCGGTCTGGGGGCTCGATATTTTGGGCCCCTTCCCCTGTGCTACCCGGGGCTTTGAGTTCTTGTACATCGCAATCGACAAGTTCACAAAGTGGCCTGAAGTGGAGCCAGTGAGAAAGGTGACAGCGCAATCAGCCGTCAAGTTCTTTAAAGGATTAGTTTGCCGTTTCGGGGTTCCTAACAGAACCATCACTGACAACGGCACACAATTCACGAGCCGCACCTTCATGCAGTACACCCAAGACCTTGGCAGCAAAATCTGTTTTGCATCTGTTGCTCACCCGAGAAGCAACGGCCAAGCGGAAAGGGCAAATGCTGAAGTGCTGCGTGGTCTCAAGACAAAAAGCTTTGACAGGCTGCGCAAGTGTGGAAGACGCTGGATTGATGAGTTACCGGCAGTTCTTTGGTCACTCAGAACGACACCGAATCGAGCTACCGGCCAAACAGCCTTCTCCCTAGTTTACGGTGCAGAAGCGGTGCTCCCCACGAAACTCATATACGGGTCACCTCGAGTGCTTGCCTATGATGAGGCAGAGCAAGAGTAGTTGCGCCAAGATGATGCGACGCTCCTTGAGGAGGATCATCTTCGGGTAGCTGTGCGTGCTGCACGCTACCAGCAATCCTTGCGCCGCTATCATAGCCGCAAGGTGCATGCCCGAAGCCTTGAGGAAGGCAACCTTGTTCTTCGGCGCATTCAGTCCGCCAAGAAATCAAGAAAAGTTGACGCCGAAGTGGGAAGGCCCTTATCGGGTAGTACGAGTCACCAGACCTGGCGCAGTCCGTCTAGAGACCAAAGATGGCATCCAAGTGCAAAACTCATTGAACATTGAGCATCTTTGCAAGTTCTACCCATAAGGTGCGGTTGCCGGGCCCTCCGGCAACCCCTTTTGTACAAGCTTTGTCGGCAAGACTTGTAACCCTTGTACAAAGCCAGGCGCAGACCCTGTGCATAAGTGAAATAAAGCTAAGTGTTTCAGAACTTCCTATACATATTCACTTATCTATGAATGTATATAATGTTGTGTTTCACCTTAGTTTGTATGAAATGACTAATGAACCGCCAAGGTTCCCAAAACCACTCTTTTCTCTTCTTTATTTTTCTCAAAAGGACAGAAGGATCCCTCGCGTACAAGTTTACTGGGGGGAGTGACATGGGTATACCATTTAATGGCTTTCAAGTGTTCATTCCGTACAACACGCAAGCATCAGTACAAGGAAAAAGCTAAGTTGAAAAACTTTTAAACAATTTCCTTGTTACATTTTTTGTGATTTCCCTTGAACGACTCTGTGTTTGTATGATAAACCTGCACGCGAAGGAACCTTGTCGGGATCATTTGCACTCTTATCTTGCTTCGAGTCCGCTCGGCAATTTAAGTAGCTGCATTTGAGAACGTCAAGGAAAAACTTGTCGGAGACGACACTTCCAGCAGGCTGCTAAGGACCCGTTCCTCAAAGCGCTCGCGGCAAGTGTGCACTCCGGCAAGCTTGCCGGTAGCGGCGTTTCTAGTAGGCTGCTAAGGACTCGTTCCTCAAAGCGCTCGCGGCAAGCGTGTGCACCGGCAAGTTTCCAAACAGCGTCGGGAGCACTATCATACAAAGATAAATAAAACAAGGGGAACAACACGCATTCATCTAAACACGACAAGCATTAGATATTCATTAAAAAGTACTCGATTACATTTTCTTAGCCTTTTCCCCCAGGGTTTACATCGAGTACAAGGAGGGCAAAAGGGGCGCCTAGGCGGAGACCGGCTCGCTCCCGGAAGACCAGATGATGGTGCTGCCGGCGATCAGCTCGAGTCGGAGCCATCGTCCTCGATCTTCACGTTCGGAGCGTCGCCGTCGCCATCGCCGTCATCATCGTCATCCTCAGTCTCGCTGGAGGAAGCGGTGTCGTTGTCGCTCGAGCTTTCCGCGCAGCACTCCAGACGAGCACCTGAAGCCCCGAAGAACTTCACGACAAGCGTGTCGGCTTCAACCAGCGTGAAGTGAAGGAGGTGTCCCTGCCCCAAGCAGCGGGCACGGACGAAGGATTTCCACCCACATGTGAAGTACATGATGCCGTTGTTGGAGGTCTCGATGGTCACCCAGACGGGACCGTTGCAGCAACCATCCACACGCAGCCACAGGCCGCACAGTTGATTGCCTTCCATCTCCCTAGCGAAAGGGCGAGGAAGCCGCAGCCAGCTTCGCGGTCGATCGCGCAGCTCCACGACGAATTCATGCACCGTGTCCTTTGTATGACCTTCTGTCGGGGGCGGAGTGGCCGGAGACGAAACGGCGAGCGCCCTGCCATGGCCACCCCGACTCGGGCACCGCGTCCATGACCGCGAACTGCGGCCCTTCCTTGGGCGCTGGAACCAACTTCCGCGTCCATGGTCGGGACGTGGGCGAGTGCCGGGAAGTAGCCCTCGTGGCGACGGCGGGAGCGTGTGCTCGACCCCTTCCCCTCGCCATTGCGGCAACGGATGCGGGGGGGGGGGGGGAGGAAGAAGAAGAAGACGATGGCGGCTGGGACATTGGGGTGAGAAGGAGTGGATGAGTATCGCACTTCGAGACTCCCTCTTTATAGGGAGAACGCGAGCGCTGGCTCTTCGCTGCTTTAGGGCGACCGCCCGGCTTCGCCAATCCCATACCCTGCGCTCCTGGTGGGCGCACTACTCCAGCAGCCGTCCAATTTCGCCAATCCCGCACCATGCGTTCCTCGCCTGGCGCGTCACTCCAACGGCCGCCCCTCTTCGCCAATCCATTGCCTCGCATGCAAGGGCGCGTGATGGGAGGGCGCGAAAAAAGGAGAAGTAATGACATATATGGTAGTTACCCCTTGCCACGCATGGCCATGCACCTATTCAAGTCTGGCCCGAACGGCGAGGCTGCTAGAAGATAGCTGAAGACAGACGCCAATTCAGGTTAATGAAGAAGCAAAGAAGATCTCAGAAGAGAAAAACAATCATGACAAAAGTTACGGTAGCAGTTTTCCCGCCGCGTGTCTGTGCATTGTTTGGGCCTAGCCCAATGACGCTTCAGACGCGCGTATGGCCCAGGCCCGGGGGCTCCTGTCAGTGTATAAAACATGGGTATTTTATACCCTGACTTATGCACAGACGATAGCAGCCTCCTCGCTGGCCAGGCTTGCCGGGAATCACCAAAATCAATACTCGAGACCCAGTTGCAGATGCTACTGGAGAAGAGATCAAGACAAGGCATCAACAAGTACTCGACTAGTACTGAAGACATTTCTTGCCGGCAAGCTTTAACCCGGCAAGACGAGGACCCGGCAAGATCCGCGCCGGCAAGCTTTCACTCACTCGTCAGCGCTCCACCTCACCGAGCAGCTAGTCGCTAATCAGTAAGGTGTCGACCGCGCATGTTAGTTGGCGAGGCTTGTCGGACACGTGTCAGCTCACCGAGGAGAAGATTTGCCTTTAATGACACCCGTCCAGAAGGCGTGTCAAGTTAACAGGAGGTAGCTGGGCAAGCGGCGCAGAAGCATTGCCGGGGCTCCTCCTCTACATGACACCTAATGGAGCATTTAATGCTTTTGTCCTAAACTGGCAGAGTTAGGTATGATAGCACTGTTTGCTATCTAATCATCATGTAATGACTGTTTTGCCACTGTGGTGATCCCTTGAGATATAAAAGGAGGGCCAGGGTAACAGTTAGAGGGATGCGGATTCTTTTTTAGACTAAACTCCTGGCACATACTGCATGCGTAGCTGCTCTCTCCGCACCTTGCCGGGAGAAGCGCTCCTTGTTCTTGTGCTTACAATCACCCAATATACAAAGCAGGAGTAGGGTTTTACACCTCACGGTGGTCCGAACCTGGGTAGAAATCCCTTGCGCTTTCCATTGATTCTGCTCTTTGTGCTCGTCGATCTCCCTGCCGAAACACTAAGAGGCTGCATGGCCCCATAGATGGCCGTACCCACGACACAATAGTTCAAAGAAAAGGCCTACCAAGTATTATGGGGCAAGAAGGATTGCATGCAATGTCAAGAACAATAAAGTCCACGGGCACATAATTTCTATTTGCAAGAATAAGCACATCATTTATTCTACCCAATGGCTTTTTAATAGTGGAATCCGCAAGATGCAAATTAAGGGGAACAAGGATCCATGTCGGTGAGACATAGCACATCACACAAAGACTTTGGTATAGTGGAAACGCTAGCACCAAGATCACAAAGAGCATTACATTCATAATCTTTAATTTTTACTTTAATAGTAGGTTCCCATTCATCTTGTAATTTTCTAGGAATTGATACTTCCAACTCAAGTTTTTCTTCATGTGCTTTCATCATGGCTTCTACAATGTGTTTAGTGAAAGCCTTATTTTGTTCATATGCATTCGGTGAATTAATCATGGATTGCAACAAGGAAATACACTCAATTAAAGACCAACTATCATAATTAAAGTCCTTGTAATCCAAAGTAGTGGGTGCATTACTATTTAAACTTTTGACCTCTCCAAACCCACTTTTTTCATTTTTATGATCAAGATTATCACCCTCCAAGCAAGTGGGACTCCTTCTATCTAAAGTTGACTCTTATCTAGTCCCTTTTTCATCAAGTTTTATGTTACTAAATAATGATTCAATAGGAGTAACACCAATCATTTTAATATCTTCATCATTACTACGATAGAAACTAGGTGGAATTGCTTTTTCTAGAAATTCTCGCTTAGCTCTCAACCTAGAGGTCCTTTCTTTACTTTCATTAATGGAGACATAGATAGCTTTAATAGGCTCATTTATATCATGCTTGGATGGCAAAATTTTCCACATCATGAGCAATTCTATCCATGTTCCTAGCCAATTCATCAACTCTATTCAATTTTTCTTCTATCATAGCATTAAAATTCTTTTGCGAACTAATAAATTCTTTAATATTACTTTCAAGATCAGAGGGCATCCTATTATTATTATTATAAGAATTACCATAAGGATTGCCCTAATTATTAGAGGAATTTTCGGGAAACGGTCTAGCATTAAAATTACCCCTATAAGCATTGTTGTTGAAATTATTTCTAGAGACGAAATTCACATCAATAGCATCATTATTTTGCTCAATAAAAGTAGACAATGGCACATCATTAGGATCAATATGAGCATTTTTACTAGCAACCAATTTCAATAGAGCATCCATCTTATCACTCAAAGTATTAATTTCTTCAACAAAATTTACCTTCTTACCAGTTGGAGTTCGTTCAGTGTGCCATTGAGAATAATTTTTTGCCATAATATTATCAAGAAGTTTTGTAGCTTCTCCCAATGTAATTTCCATAAAAGTACCACCTGCGGCAGAGTCTAGCAAATTTCTAGAGACAATGTTTAGTCCCGCATAAAATTTTTGTATGATCATCCATAAATTCAAACCATGAGTTGGGCAATTTCTTATCATTAATTTCATTCTCTCCCAAGATTGTGCAACATGTTCATGCTCAACTTGCTTAAAATTCATAATTTTGTTTCTTAAAGAAATAATCTTAGCGGGAGGAAAATACTTGGTAATAAAAGCATCCTTACACTTATCCCAAGAATCAATACTATTTCTAGGCAAGGATGAAAACGAAGTTTTAGCACGGTCTCGTAGTGAGAACGGAAATAATTTTAATTTAAAAATATCATTATCCACATATTTCTTCTTTTGCATATCACAAAGTTCAACAAAAATATTTAGATGGGATGCATCATCTTCATTAGGACTACCAGAAAATTGTTCTTTCATAACAAGATTTAAGCAAGGCAGCATTAAAGTCACATGACTCCGCACTAGTGGCGGGAGGAGCAATAGGAGTACTAATAAAATCATTATTATTAGTATTGGAAAAGTCACACAATTTTGTATTTTCTTGAGTCATCGCGACAAAGCAAGCAAACTAGCAAACAAGCAAATATTTTTTTTTGTGTTTTTGTAAAAAAAAATAGAAGAGGGGGAGCTGAAAACGAGAGGCAAATGCAAATAAAAGGTAAATAAAGTAAATGCAAGTGAATGATAATTTGTGCGAAGGTACTTGGTAATTTTGATGATGTCTCTCCGGCAACGGCGCAGGAAATTCTTCTTGCTACTTGTAGTCTGCGTTGGTATTTCCCAGAAGAGGAGAGGATGATGCAGTACAGTAGAGATAAGTATTTCGCTTAGTTAAGAACCAAGGTTATCAATCCAGTAGGAGAACCAAGCAAAATTCCATTAAGCGCACATGCACACACAAGAGTAAACACTTGCACCCAACGCAAATAAGAGGGTTGTCAATCCTCTTAGCGGTTATTTGCAAGGATTAAATCTTATCGAGGTAAATAGATAAAATAAAATACTAATTAAAATAAAAGTAAATAAATTGCAGTAAGGTATTTTTAGGTTTTTTATATGATAAAGATAGACCCGGGGGCCATAGTTTTCACTAGAGGCTTCTCTCTCGAGCACAGAAACATACGGTGGGTAAACAAATTACTGTTGCGCAATTGACAGAATAGCAAATAATTATGACGGATTCATGGCAATGATCTTGTATATAGGCATCATGTCCGAGACAAGTAGACCGACTCCTGCCTGCATCTAATACTATTACTCCACTCATCGACCGCTATCCAGCATGCATCTAGAGTATTAAGTTAATAAAAACAGAGTAACGCCTTAAGCAAGATGACATGATGTAGAGAAGCAAATTCAAACAATATGAATAAACCCCATCTTTTTATCCTTAATGGCAACAATACAAATACGTGTCATGTCCCCTTCTGTCACTGGGATTCAGCACCGCAAGATTGAACCCATCACAAAGCACCTCTCTCATTACAAGATAAATCAATCTAGTAGGCCAAACCAAATCGATAGATCGGAGAGAAATACAAAGCTATAACAATCATTCATAAAAGAGTTCAGAGGAGACTCAAATATTTCTCATGAATAATCTGATCATAAACTCACAATTCATCGGATCCCAACAAACACACCGCAAAAGAAGATTACATCGGATAGAACTCCAAGAACATCAAGGAGAACATTGTATTGAAGATCAAAGAGAGCGAAGAAGCCATCAAGCTACTAGCAATGGACTCGTAGGTCTGTGGTAAACTACTCACACATCATCGGAAGGGCAGCAAGGTTGATGTAGAAGCCCTCTGTGATCGATTCCCCCTCCGGCAGAGTACCGGAAAAGGCCTCCAGATGGGATCGCGGAAGAACAAAGGCTTGCGGCGGTGGACAGGTTTTCTCTTCTAGATCTTGGTTGGTTTCCCAATATTTGTGAATTTATAGAAGTGGAATTACGTCAAACGGAGTCACGTGGGCCCCACAAGGCAACACGGTGCGCCCCCCCGGGGCGCGCCCTGTTGCCTTGTGAAGCCTCCGTGAGGCTTCTGGCCTCCTCCCGAAGCTTCCAAGGTTTCTTTTGTCCAGAAAAAAATCTCCAAAAAGTTTCGTGGCATTTGGACTTCATTTGGTACCGTTTCTCTGAAAAGCCAAAAACAGGCAAAAAACAGCAACTGGCATTGGGCACTAGGTTAATAGGTTAGTCCCAAAAAATGATATATAATTGCATATAAAAACATCCAAGATTGATACTATAATAGCATGGAACAATGAAAAATTATAGATACATTGGAGACGTATCATGAAACAAGACGTGATCCTTCGTATAAACTCGATCGGGCTCCTATTTCATCACCCACCGCAGTCCACATATATTCTCTGGCTGATTTCCGATCACTCACGAATTTCCGATCACTGATGGAGGATGTACCTGCACCCTAGGAGGCTGTGGCAAAGGATCTCGGGCTCGCACTACAGGAGGTTGTGCCCGCACCATAGGATAACGTGCATGCCGTGGAAGATGCAGTCGAATAAATATTTGACTTTGTCACTATTGCCCAAGACGAAGAGGCATTAGAATAAGTTGTCTTGTTCTGCATTTTTTCCTATATAAATCATTGTCGAGTATGATTCTTTAGAATTGATACAAGCGCCCAATTGGTTTGATTGAAATCAAGAGTCCCTACAGAGCGGTTAGCTTCAACCACAGTCCACGGGATGCAAATGTTATGGCGCACAATCTTGTTGGTTTGCAAATCAAAATAAAATTACCTTAGTCTGGGATGGTGACCCCCCTATCTTTATTCTCTCTGATATTATTGACAATGTAAAAATTATTTGAATATGAAACAAACTGTGCCAGATGGCATTCCCCTAAAAAAACTAGTTGAGCTTTGTGACATTAGAACCTATGTAAACTAATATAAGATCAATTAGATCACTAAAGTAGTGATCTAAATGAGCTTATATTAGTTTATAGAGGGAGTAGCAGGTAATGCTCACTTTTAAATTGAAAAATTATTTAATGTAATAGATTTGTCACTGAAGTGCTTACGAATTGCCCATTTTGGAGAGTATAAAAGTATGACCACTTAAAAAATCCTCACTTTTTGTAAAAAAAATCTTTGCCGGGTTTTGTGGTTATGTTTCTCACACACTAATGAGAGTTGATGTTGTCCACGGTGCATTAACATTTCTATGGTAGCGCATTTCTATAGAATGTGTAGTTAAGTGATGTAGTGAATAATTCCGTAATGAACCGAATAATGTAAGTAGTTGCCTCTTTCAGTTGCTTCCATTAAAATATTACTAAATGTCAAATTGCAGTACAATAACTTGTTTAATATCCTTTTTCGGGCGTGGATTATGTTGCAAGGGACAAAGCTCTTTGCAATTGATACAGAGTTGCGATATGTATATCGTTTAAGTGATATGCCCTTGTACCATAACCTTTCAAAGTTTATGTAAAGCTCACGCCCAAATGTTTTTTATTTGTAAAACTTGAAGTGTAGAGCACTTCTACGTAACCTTTAAATAAAAGTCGTGCATTCCCTCTAATCCAATTGATCACATTATTATGTATTCCGAGGAAACCATACCAAACATTAATGAGTACCACGATGTGCAAAATCGTCATTTTTGTGGTTATTCCATGGCGAAGCACATGCATCCCTAACGATAGCTCATTAGGACCTCATCAAATGTCATGACGATGTGGCTTACCACGTCATCACCGACGAAGGAGAGGCGGGTGTCAACGGACTAGAGCGCAGGGTGAAAAACGTCGCGAGCACTAGAGACGGTGGCACGGTTTAGAGGGCTGGCTGGCGGCAGAGGCGACCGCTTATCTTTTGCGGTGGGGGCTGCCACTCGGTAGGTGTCGGTGTATAAAACATGGGTAATTTATACCCTGACTTATGCAGAGATAGTAGTAGCTTCCCTGCTGGCCAAGGCTTGCCGAAAATTGCCAAATATCAAGATTCAAGACCCAATTGCAGAAGCCATTGGGGAGAAGATCAAAACAAAGCTTCAAGTTTCAACTCCGAAGACAACTTTTGCCGGCAAGGCCGAGCCGGCAAGGTGAAGGCCCGGCAAGCTCCGTGCCGACAAGGTCTTGCTAGCTGTTAAGTGCTCCACCTCATCGGGCAGCTAGTCGCTAATCGATGACGTGTCGACCGCGCAGGCAGTTTGGTGAGATTTGTCGGGGCACGTGTCAGCTTGCTGGAAGGAGATTTGCCTTTAATGACACCCGTCTAGAAGGCGGGTCAAAATAATAGGAGGTAGCTGGGCGAGCGGTGCAGAAACCTTGCCGGGGCTACTCTTCCACATGACACCTAACGGCGCATTTATTGTGTTTGTCCTAAACTGGCAGAGTTAGGTATGATACCACTGTTTGCTATCTAGTCAGTATGTAATGACTGTTTTGCCACTGTGGTGACCCCTTTAGCTATAAAAAAAGGGCCAGGGCAACGTTTACAGGGATCGACCCTCTGCACAACTTGCATGCGTAGCTGCTCTTTCCGCACCTTGCCGGGAGAAGCGCTCCTTGTACTTGTGCTCATACACATCCAATACACCAAAAGCTGGAGTAGGGTTTTACACCTTGCGATGGCCCGAACCTGGGAAAACTCTTTGCGTCTCTGCTGGTTCTGCTCTTTGTGCTTGTCGATCTCCCTAGTCGAACCGCAAAGGGGCTAGATGGCCCCATAGATGGTAGTACGCACGACATCTTTGGCACGCCAGGTACGGGATCGCTTGCGCGAACCTGAATCAGCAGATTGCGCGCCAGCTTCATCAATTTCTTCATCTTCTTCATCGTTGATGGCTCCCAAGAAGAAGAGCATCACGATGACGGCTCCTTCCACCTCCAAGGTTCCTTCGCACGTATCCGCAGGCGGCGCAGCCAATGCGGGCGGTGCGGACACCGCGGTTGGCACGACCGGTGCAGGCGGCGCGGTCGCTGTGCCCACCGTGGTCGGAGCAAGAGGCAGAGGCGCTGGAGGCAGTCAACTTCCTCGACCTTCTGGCGAGCAAAACCGCGACGGTGCGGGCGGAGCAGATGGACGTCTTCCTCCTCCTCGACGCATCGACGAACGCAGCCAACGGAGCAACAATGCTTAGGCCGGCACGAGCCAAGATCCCGCCGCGGCGGCATCTAGAGATGCTGCATGGAGACACATGCCACGCCCGTCGCATGATGGGCGCAGTGCGACTCCGAGCGGCGTCAACTACTCAGGACAGCGGCGACCACATGGCAAGACTCCTGTCGATCAAGTTCCAGATCCTCAGGTTCCACCTCCGCCACGACAGCCCGCTGCTGATCATGTACCGCGGCAGCAAGATCCCAATGGTGCTCCTACTGGCTCTGCCAGGAGTAGAGCGACGTCGCGTTCTTCGCTTCTGGTCATGCCAGCTACAGCAGCAGAGGCGATGGCGCGAGCCCAAATGCTGCTAAACTTCCCTCCAACGGCGGAAAAGATGGATCAGTGGAGAGCCACCATTCAGAGCCTCATCAGATTCGCCGAGGCGAGCAAGTCACAGCAAGCAGAGCCCTCACGGCGTCAGCGAATCACACCAGCAACCCCAACTGGTGGCCGTGTTGATTGAGCTGCACCAACGGTGCAATCACCTCCGCGGCAACAACATCAACAGCAGCAACGTCAGCAGCTGCGGCAGACCCAACGAACTGCGGAGCCCGACGAGATGTCAATGGCTTCTTCAGATCCACGGGCGCGGCAAGATCAGCGGCAAGTGCTACAAGACAGGCGGGTAGAGGATGCCCGCACCACCATTGAATAGCACCGGAGGCGCGCCATCAATCCGACGCATGCAACTGTCCAGTCGTTGATGAGCCTGCGCCCGAGGTTGGCGGATATCTGCCTTACGAGGTTGGATGTCCAGGCTTCACTCGTGAGCTGCGGCAAGTCCGCTGGCTGTCCGTCTGGGCCTTCAAGACGAAAGTACCAGAGAAGTACGATGGTAAGCTGAACCCGGCAGAGTTTCTGGGCATCTACACGATTGCAGTGCAAGCTGCCGGGGGAAGAGACGAGAAGATTCTAGCCAACTACTTTCCATTGGTACTGATGCCCAACGTGAGATCTTAGCTGATGAACTTGTCGGAGAACTCCATTTCTTCATGATCAGATCTCTGCAATGAGTTTCTTGGTGCCTTTACCGGAGGCCACAAGGCCCCTGGACAGCCCAGCGACCTACAGGTGATCCCGCAAAGAGATGGTGAAACTTTGCGTAAGTACATCCAGAGATTCAGCTGTGTGCACCGCAATATTCCGAATGTGCACCCCGCAGCCGTGATTGACACCTTCCACACGAACATGCGCAATCAAAGGATGCGGGAGAAGATGAATGTCAAGCTGCCGAAGACCGTCAACAAGCTTTACACGTTGGCGGATAAGTGCGCACGCGCTGAGGAAGGAAGGAGACTTCCCGGGGAGGACGCTGGTGCCGAGGTGGACTCCGAGGACGACGATGTTGCCACCCCGAAGAAGAAGGGCTGAAAGCGCAACAGGAAGTGCAAAGGCAAGACAGTCATGGCCGCCGAGGGCTCCGGCAACTCTGAGTCCGCCAAGGAAGCCAAGACAGAAAACGTCTACAAGGAGGCTGCTGTATGCGCCGCTTGTCAGGAGGCGGCGGCAAACAAGAAAGCCGGCAAGTCTGATGGGCCATATTGCAAGATTTACCGTACCAAAGGCCATGACCTCCAAGAGTGCCGACAAGTTGAGCATCTCGCTGAGAAACAGAAGGCAGAATACGAGAAGCACGACAAGGAGAAAGGCCAGGATGGTGCTGGCGGATCTGGCAAAAAAGGCCGTGGCGGCTGAGGAGGACGCCGCGGCAAAGGCAAACAGCAGAAGGACAAACCTGCTAGAGGCCATGAGAAGAAAGAGGAAGATGATGGTAGTGACGAAGAGGACGATGATGAGTCCAGTGAACAGTAATTGCAGAAGGCAACGGAGGCCATGTGTATTGACGGGGGTGCATCTCTGCATTCCTCTCACCGCCAACTCAAGCAGTGGGCGCGTGAGGTCAACGCAGCGGAACCGGCAATAGGCGCCCAAAAGCCGCTTAAGTGGTCACACAGGCCTATCATTTTCGATGCCGAGGACCACCCTGATCGCACAACTGCGGTCGGGTGTTTGCCGTTGTTGGTTTCACCGACAATTCGCAACCTCCAGGTCACGAAAATGTTAGTTGACGGTGGAGCCGGCTTAAATTTGATTTCTCCAGAAGTTATCAAGAGGCTGCAAATTCCCGACGAGGAACTCGAGAAAACAGGCACGTTTCAAGGAGTGAACCCGGGAAGGAGCCAGCCCAAGGGGAAGATCACATTACTGGTAACATTTGGCGGGGAATTGAACTATAGGACAGAAAAGATTGTGTTTGATGTTGTCAAGATCCCCTTGCCGTACAATGGAATTCTTGGCTGCCCAGCTTTGGCTAAGTTTATGGCAGCATCCCACTATGCCTACAACATGTTGAAGATGCCAGGGCCGATGGGTGTCATTTCCATCAATTCCGACAAGAAGGATGCAGTCATATGCATCAATAAACTCTACAGAGATGCGATTGCAGCAGAGGCCGCCAAGGCATCAGCTCCCGCCAAGAAGGAGAAAAACAAGAAGTCCGGCAAGACCTCTGACAAGAGTTCCGGGAAGTGCACCTCCTCGGAGTGCTGCGCACCTGTTGAAGACTTGCCAGAGTGCTCTACCGGCAAGAAATCCAAGGCCACTCCACTAGCAACAAAGGAGGTGCCAGTGAATGAGGTTGGCACTAGCGGTACCTTCACCGTCAGTTCCACCCTTGACAGCAAATAGGAAAGCGCGCTCGTTGCCTTCCTGCGGGCGAATGTCGATGTGTTTGCATGGCAACCATCCGACATCCCCGGCGTTCCCAGGGAGGTAATCGAGCACCACCTTGCAGTCTGTCCCCATGCTCGGCCCGTCAAGCAGAAAGTCAGGAAGCAGGCTTTGGAGCGGCAACAGTTCATTGCCGATGAAATCAAAAAACTTGAAGCAACAGGATTAGTTAGAGGTGTACTACATCCAACTTGGTTGGCAAATCCAGTTGTAGTGCGCAAAGCAAATGGAAAGTGGAGACTTTGTATCGACTACACTGATATTAACAAAGCATGTCCAAAGGATCCTTTCCCTTTGCCGCGCATTGATCAAATTATAGACTCTACTGCCGGCTGTGATCTAGTCTCATTCCTTGATGCATATTCTGGATACCATCAGATATTCATGGCTAAGGAAGATGAGGAAAAAACCGCATTCATTACTCCATGTGGCACATACTGCTTTATGCGTGTGCCTTTCGGATTAAAGAGTGCTGGTTCAACATTTGTAAGAGCGGTCCAAATCGGTTTTGAGCCCCAGCTGCACATGAATGTGGAAGCATATATGGACGATGTAGTGGTCAAAAGCAAGGACAAATCAACCCTCATTCAAGACTTAGAAGAAACATTTGCAAACCTACGCAAGATCAATTTAAAGCTCAACCCCGAGAAGTGTGTGTTTGGCGTCCCATCCGGCAAACTTCTCGGGTTCTTTGTATCTCAATGTGGAATCAAAGCAAATCCCGACAAGATCAAAGTAATTGAGCAGATTCAAGCACCAAAAAGCGTCAAGGATGTGCGGCGTCTTGCTGGGTGTGTTGCTGCCTTAAGTAGGTTCATTTCAAAGTCTGCTGAGCGCGCCTTGCCGTTTTTCAAGATTTTGAAAAAGGCAGGTCCAATGAAATGGACTTCAGAAGCGGAGGCCGCGCTGCAGGATTTGAAAAGATACCTCTCTTCTGCGCCAACGCTAATTGCACCTAAACCACAAGAGCCGTTGCTGCTATATCTAGCGGCAACAAATCAAGTGGTCAGTGCTGCATTAGTGGCACAGAGGGAAGTCGAGGATGAAGAAGCAGCAGCGGCAAGCCCGTCCAATGACAAACCAGAATCTTTTCCGGCAAGCTCTGGTGCCGACAAATCAGAAACAGCGCAAGCAAGTGAAGCTAATCAACAAGTGGTGCCAAAGAAGAAGGTGGTGCAGCGGCCGGTTTATTTTGTTAGTTCCCTCCTGCAGGGGGCTAGGTCAAGATACTCTGGAGTGCAGAAATTGCTTTTCGGCCTTCTTATGGCCTCGAGAAAGTTGCGTCACTACTTCCAAGCACATGAGATCACCATCGTCACTCGCTTTCCGTTGCAGCGTATTTTGAGGAATCCAGATGCAACCGGCAGGATAGTGTAGTGGGCGTTGGAACTGTCGAGCTTTGCACTTAAGTTTGAAAGCACATCAACTATTCAGAGGAGGGCCTTGGCGAAATTCATTGTGGAATGGACGCCAACGCAAGACGAAGAGATTCAAGAATCAGCTCTCCCCGGCAAAGAAACAACTAAGGAATGGATCATGTACTTTGACGGAGCTTTTTCATTGCAAGGTGCTGGTGCAGGAGTGCTGCTTGTCGCACCCACCGGAGAGCACCTCAAGTATGTGGTTCAAATGCACTTTCCCAAGGAGAAAGCTACAAACAACACTGCTGAGTACGAAGGGCTCCTTGCCGGTCTCAGGATCGTAGTGCACCTTGGAATCAGAACGTTGATTATTCATGGTGACTCACAGCTTGTTGTAAAGCAAGTAAACAAAGATTACCAAAGCCCATTGATGGAAGCATATATGGAAGAAGTGATGGATTGCAAACAGAGCACATCCCTCATGCAGAAAACAGCATTGCGGATCATCTATCAAAGTGTGCCGCTCAAAAGCTTCCTGTGGAACCGGGAACTTTTGTGCTCCATTTGAATCAACCATCAGTCACTCAATCAACACAGGCCGGCAAAAGAAGAAAGTTGAACACCGGCAAGTATTTCCCAGCAGAGCTCCCAGAAGCCGCTAGCAAGGATGTTGCCGGACACAACACTATGGTTGCCGGTGAGCAGCAGCCTCTAGCAAAACGACATGTTCTTGCCGTTGAGACAAGCGCTCTCGCTTCTGAAGAGATGCCTTTAGTCCTTGTTGTCGAGCCACAGGCTCCGGCATGGGCACAACACATAGTTCATTTCCTTCAAACAGGAGAACTTCCCGATGAGCAAGAAGAAGCTGAGAAAGTAGCCTGTTAGTCAAGTATGTATCAGTTTGTGGATAACATTCTGCACAGAAAAAGACCAAACGGTGTGAAATTGAAGTGCATTTGCCGGGAAGATGGACTAAGGTTGTTGGCAGAGATACATGGAGGCATATGTGGCTCTCACATAGGATCAAGAGCGCTTGTTGGCAAAGCTTTCCGGCAAGGCTTCTATTGGCCCACTGCCCTCCAGGATGCAACTGAGCTAGTAACCAAGTGTGAAGCATGCCAGTTCCATTCGAAGAACATACATCAGCCAGCTCAAGCTCTTCAAACAATCTCTCTCTCCTGGCCTTTTTCGGTCTGGGGGCTTGATATTTTGGGCCCCTTCCCCTGTGCTACATGGGGCTTTGACTTCTTGTACGTCGCCATCGACAAGTTCACAAAGTGGCCTGAAGTGGAGCCAGTGAGGAAGGTGACAGCACAGTCAAATTCTTCAAAGGATTAGTTTGCCATTTTGGAGCTCCCAACAGGGTCATCACCGACAACGGCTCATAGTTCACGAGCCGCACCTTCATGCAGTACAGCCAAGACCTTGGAGGCAAGATTTGCTTTGCGTCTGTTGCTCACCCAAGAAGCAACGGTCAAGCGGAGAGGGCAAATGCTGAAGTGCTGCGTGGGCTCAAAACAAGAACCTTTGACAAGCTGCGCAAGTGTGGAAGACGCTAAATTGATGAGTTGCCGGCGGTTCTTTGGTCACTCAGGACGACACCAAATCGAGCCATCGGCCAAACACCCTTCTCCCTAGTCTACGGTGCAGAAGCGGCGCTCCCCACAGAACTCACATACGGGTCACCTCGAGTGCTCGCCTACGATGAGGCAGAGCAAAAGCAGTTGCGGCAAGATGAAGCAATGCTCCTTGAGAAGGATCGTCTTTGGGCGGCTGTGCGAGCTGCACACTACCAGCAAGCTTTGCACCGCTATCATAGCCGCAAAGTTCATGCCCGGAGCCTTGAGGAAGGCGACCTTGTTCTTCGGCGCATTCAATCCGCCAAGGGATCAAACAAGTTGACGCCGAACTGGGAAGGCCCTTATCGGGTAGCGCGAGTCACCAGACCTGGCACAGTCCGTCTTGAGACCGAAGATGGCATTCAAGTGCGAAAATCATGGAATATTGAGCATCTTCTCAAGTTCTACCCATGAGGCGCAGTTGCCGGGCCTTGTCCCCGGCAACCCCTTTTGTACAAGCTTTGTCGGCAAGACTTGTAACCCTTTGTACAAAGCCAGGCGCAGATCATGTGCATATGTGAATAAAGCTAAGTGTTTCGCAACTCTTTGTCAAAATACATAATTTATGTATGTTTGCGTGTATGTTGTGTTATGCTTTGAATTACGTGAAATGATTAACTAGACGGCAAGGTCTCCAATCTCCTCTTTTCTCTTCTTTCTTTTTCTCAAAGAGAAAGGACAGTTCCTCGTGTGCAAGTTTCCCGGGGGGAGTGATGGTGTGGACACCGCTAAGTTTCGTTCAAGTGATCATTTTACGACAAGGAAAAGCTAAGTTGAAAAACTTTAAAATAAATTCCTTGTTATATTTGCAATTTCCCTTGAACGATTTGGTCTTTGTATGAAAAACCTGCATGCGAAGGAACCTTATCATGATTAGTTGCACTCTTACTTTGTTTCGAGTCCGCTCATCAATTTAAGTAGCTGCGTTCAAAACGTCAAAGGAAAACTTGCCGGCAGCGGCACCTCCAGCAGGCTGCTAAGGATCCGTTCCTCAAGCGCTCGCGGCAAGTGTGCGCACCGGCAAGGCTTCTGGCAAGCGTAGGGTATAAAAACATACAAAGACAAAATAAGACACGGGAAACGGCATACGTTCATCCATTCATTGGTACAAGTTATATTACATCACAAAAGAAGCGCCCGATAACAATTCTTAACATTTCCCCGCAGGATTATATTGGGCGCAGTACAAGAGCAAAAGAAAATAACTTGGTCGGGACACGATTCAAGACACAACTAAAGTACCATCTGTACTTAATCAGAATCACTATCCTCGATCTTGACGTTTGGGGAGCCCTCGTCGTCTTCGCTCTCGCTGGAGGAATCAGAGCTGCTGCTGCTCAAGCTCTCCGCACAGCATTCCAGGCAAGCGCCTGAAGCCCCGAAGAACTTCACGAAGAGCATGTCGGATCCAACCAGCCTGAAGTGGAGAAGGTGTCCCTGCCCCAAGCTGTGAGCACGGATGAAGGACTTCCATCCGTGCATCAAGTACATGATACCATTGGGGGAGGTTTCTACAGTCACCCAGACGGGACCGTTGCAGCAACCATCCACCCGCAACCATAGGCCAGGCAAATGGCTGTCCTCCATCGCCCTAGCAAAGGGACGGGGGAGACGCAGCCAGCCGCGCGGTCGATGGCGTAGCTCCATGAGGAATTCATGAGCTGTATCCTCCGTGTGGCCTTCTGCTAGGGGCGGAGCGGCCTGAGGCAAGATGGCGAGCACTGCACCACGACCGCCTTGGCCTCGGACACCGCGCTTTCCGCGACCGCGGGCCGCACCCCTTCCTCGAGCGCTAGAGCCAGCCTCCACAGCCACATCCAGTGCGCGCGCGTGGTGCCGAGGAGAAGCCCTCGCAATGGCGGCGGATGCGCGAGCTCGACCTCTTCCCCTCACCATTGCGGTGGTGCTTCTTGGAAGAACAGAGAGGGGAAGGGAAGGCGAGAGGTAGAAGATGACGGTGGGTCGCAGATTGGAAGAAGAAGAGGTAAATGAGCAACGCTCTCTGCGAACCCCTCTTTATAGGGAAGGCGCGGGGGCTGGCTCTTTACTGTGCGTTTGAAGTGACCGCTCATAGCCAGACGCACTACTCCAGCGGCCGCCCAGTTTCGCCAATCCCACGTCTTGCATGCAGTACGCGTGGTGGGAGGGTGCAGTAAAAGAGGAAATTATGACAGACTTGGCAGTTATTCTTTGCCACGCATGCTTGTGCATTGTCTTGGGCCTAGCCCAACGATGCCTCGCATGCGTGTGTGGCACAGACTCCGTCGGTGCATTGAGAATGGGGTCCTTAATACCCTTGAATTATGCACAAGCAGTAGTAGCCTCCCCGACGGTAGGGTTTGCCGGAGGATAATCAAAGCCAAACTCGAGATCAAGTTATAAGAAGCAAAGAAGATCTCAGAAGATGGAGTTCAGAAATGTTGAAGATATAGATCGTAGGCCCGGCAAGACCCTTGCCGGGGCGAGCTCACTAAAAATTACGGCGGTAATTTTTCACCACGTGTCTGTGCATTGTTTAGGCCTAGCCCAACGATGCTTCAGACGCGCGTATGGCCCAGGCCCGGGGGCTCCTGTCGGTGTATAAAACATGGGTATTTTATACCCTGACTTATGCACAGATAGTAGTAGCTTCCCTGCTGGCCAAGGCTTGCCGGAAATTGCCAAATATCAAGATTCAAGACCCAATTGCAGAAGCCATTGGGGAGAAGATCAAAACAAAGCTTCAAGTTTCAACTCCGAAGACAACTTTTGCCGGCAAGGCCGAGATGGCAAGGTGAAGGCCCGGCAAGCTCCGTGCCCGCAAGGTCTCGCTAGCTGTTAAGCACTCCACCTCATCGGGCAGCTAGTCGCTAATCGATGAGGTGTCGACCGTCCAGTCAGTTTGGTGAGATTTGTCAGGGCACGTGTCAGCTTGCTGGAAGGAGATTTGCCTTTAATGACACCCGTCCAGAAGGCGTGTCAAAATAATAGGAGGTAGCTGGGCGAGCGGTGCAGAAACCTTGCCGGGGCTACTCCTCCACATGACACCTAACGGCGCATTTATTGTGTTTGTCCTAAACTGGCAGAGTTAGGTATGATACCACTATTTGCTATCTAGTCAGTACGTAATGACTGTTTTGCCAACGGATCGACCCTCTGCACAACTTGCATGCGTAGCTGCTCTTTCCGCACCTTGCCGGGAGAAGCGCTCCTTGTACTTGTGCTCATACACATCCAATACACCAAAAGCAGGAGTAGGGTTTTACACCTCACGGTGGCCCGAACCTGGGAAAACTCTTTGCGTCTCTACTGGTTCTGCTCTTTGTGCTTGTCGATCTCCCTAGTTGAACCACAAAGGGTCTAGATGGCCCCATAGATGGTCGTACGCACGACAGTAGGGGGCGGCGATGAGGTAGCGCGTGGCAGGACTTGCAGATCCTGGATAGCGGTGGCAAGTGGTTGGACAGGTAGAGGTAGGCGGGTTGATAGGGTGGACGAAGAAAATAGTAGGCGGTGAGAGTAAGAAGAATAGTAGCAGTGGGGGGTTGTCGCCGACGGAGGCGAGGCAAGGGGTTAATGGAGTTGAGTGCAGGGTGCAGGAGGTTGCGGGCACCGGAGATGGTGGCAAGGTTTAGAGGGATGGCTGGCATCGTCACCAGCGAAGCTGGTGACTTGAGCAGAGGGCGACATGCGACATCACCGACCGGTTGTAGGTTGGTGGGGGCAGGTGGCTAGGAAGGAAGAGATGGGTGCGTCGACAAGGTGGACGAAGAAAAAAAGCAGCGGCGGGAGGAAGAAGAAGCACCAGTAGCAGAGGTTGGTCGTCACTGGCGGAGAAGGGGCGGGGGATTAACGAATTCGTGTGTGGGATGTGGGTGGTCTCGGGCAGTGGAGATGGCGGCAGGGTTTAGAGGGATGACCGGCGCAACATGCCATAGCATTTCATTTGCACAATTCATCCCAAGTAATCATAAAAATAGAGAAAATTGGTGAGACTATGTTAGAAAAAATATATTGGGGTGGAGTTACGAGGAAGAATGCAGCTCATGACGATCAATTTCGTCGTCTACGTATTGTCCGCATTGTCGGTGTACGAACGCAGATTATCTGTATTGTCGTGCGTAGCAACGCACGGGCATTTAACTAGTTACTAGTGGTATGCCACCAGTACAACACGCTACTAGGCATAAACTATTTGTGGTGTAGTCCTGAAGGAATGGCGACTAGCGAACGTCCGTGAGCCCTTCGTGTCTCAGGGGTGCCTCTGCGGCTCGCTATTCCCGTCGAAATGGCGAGGCTAACAAGGGCACACAACGTCCGTGCAAGGCTAGCTATTTCTTTGTTGTCTCCTGCTTATCTTCAATTGTTGTCCTGCAGTTGTGCCGCCTGCATTCCCTGCTAACCTTTGCATGTTTATACCTTCTGGAGGATCAACCAAGTTCCACACTTAATTGTCATATATGAACTCTGTACCTTCAAGTTCCAAACTTAATTGTATATGAACTCCATTCCTGTGTACATGGCTATAAGCCATTCCCTTTGAGCTGGGCGCCGCCATCGCTTCCTTGTAGTGCGCAGGTTCATCTTCTTCTAAGATGAATATCTCATTGTGAGATCACTCAGGGAGTTAATTAACTCTTCCTAATCTATGCAAATTGGTCACAAGCTTTAACTAGAGTTTCTACATCTGATGTAGTAACTTTCGGCTTTAGTTTTGCGGACAATTTATCGGAACAACTTCCAATTTATTAATCCTGCTTACTTTTGCCAGAGATTCAATAATCTTATCAAGCTGTATTGTCCTCCCACTTACTTCTTTAATGAGAAAACTCCTTCTCCAGAAAGTGTTAATTCTTTGTGATAAAACACTTTGTCCTTGAACTTTTGGTAGATGGAATATCCAATTGTCTCTTTTGGATAACCTATAGATTAATATTTGTCTGGATAGTGAACTCCATAACTCATGTGGTGTCGTTTTGCCAGACTATTAGGCGGTGCTCTGTTTAGTGTATATGTTGCTGTTTCAAGTGCATATCCCCAAAATTAATAAAAGCAGATCGGTAAAAATAATTCCATAAATATTTGAGTGTTTTGCTAAACTCATGACTTAGATAATTTTCTTCATGATTGAAGAACTTTTATCTTTTGTCATAATGATTCTTATCGCCATTCTAAATTTTTGAACCTTTCAAATATTTCATTCTGAATTTCTTTGAACCTTTCAATATTTCAGATTTTATATCAAGTAAATCATATTTACTTAAATCATTAGTGAAGTATAATTTTCCACCACGCCCTGGTTTTCTCATTAGATTATATACATCACCATGTATTTTGGTCAACTTTTGTCTTCAATACTTCATCTACATGAAGATTATTTTTCAATATAACCTAGCAGTGCCATATTTAAGTGGTGTTTATCAGTCTTCTCGAGACATTTAGCTTTAGTGTTATAAAATTTCAATTCAAGATTGCATGAATAAACCAGCAATAATGGAGGTAAATCCAAAACACATTCTTATAACAACTTGATCAACCATTGTTTAAACCTTATAAGAATATCCATCGCATAACCCAAAGTATATTGTTTTACACAACTCCAGAATGAAATAACTATTATTCGGTCCTAAGATAAATCTTGAAGATTAACTGAAGGCATGACTTCAACGGTCTTGAGTAGCGATGCTATCACCATTCCCAATTTGCATCCCGGCTTCATTCTTCTCAACTTGTGAGCATTCTGTAGTCCCTGCATCGGTTTGCAAGTGAGAGAAACTGATCAATATCAAATACTCATGACATATAGGAAATCAACAAGTAGAATAACATTAACTTTGTATAACTTTTATACCTTTACCGGAAGAACCATTCTTCTTATCCGCCATGTACTTTTTGCAGTTGTGCTTCCAGTGTCCTTTCTGCTTGCAGTAGAAACATTCAGCCTCTTTAGTGGCTCTGCCCTTGTTCCTCTTCTGAGACAGGGTCTTACCGGCGCTGTAGACATCTTCTTGGACTTGCCCTTCTTCTTGAAACTGGCGGTCTTGTTGACCATCAACACTTGTTTGTTCTTCTGCATCCTAGCTTCTGCAGTTTTGAGCATAGCGAACAACTCGTTTGCACTTTTTTCCATCCGTTCATGTTGTAATTCAGGATAAAACCATTGTAAGATGGGGGGTGAAGCAATCACAATATATGTACTGAGTGTTGGAGGAATTTTAAATTCCAGAGAAGCCAGTCGATCAACATAGCCAGCAAGCTTCACTATATGCTCACTCATTGAGGAACCTACTGCCATCTTGCATTCAATCAAGGCCTTGGTTATTTCAAAACCCTAGCTATGGCGTTGCAAAATCGACCTTGCTGGCATTGGCACCCAACGCACCAATATGGCGCCAGTGTTAGAAAATAGTGGTGGTCTTAGATTCTAACGCCATGTCTAATTCAGATACTGATGTCATCGCCAATGAATCACTACTAGGGAAAACCCTAGTAGTAGCGCGGGGTTTTTGCCTAGCAGTAGCGCAGGGACCCGCGCTACTACTAGGGCGCTACAGCTAAATTTTAGCAGTAGCGCTGGTCTGACCCCACGCTACTACTATTTCTCTTAGCAGTAGTGTTGGGTTGGACCAGCGCTACTGCTATGTAGTAGCAGCGTGGGCTCTGCCCTGCGCTACTACTATTCGTCCGTATTTTATTTCTTATGTTTTATACTGTATTTATACACCGTTATACAAATTTTGATACAGTAGCAATTAAGAGATTGTTATATCATTATGATCATGATGAGTTATTATATCATTGGGTGTAAGAAACGCGGATTAGATTCATGTGGATGGATTCAAAGTGACCAAAAGTTGGATTAGTAGGACGATCCTACTAATCCAACTGTTGGTCACTTTGGATCCATTGTCCTACTAATCCAACTTTTGGTCACTTTGGATCCATCCACATGAATCTAATCCACGTTTCTTACACCCAATGATATAATAACTCATCATGATCGTAATAACAACTCATCATCATCATCATCATCATAGTCATATAAGAACTCATGCATCATCATCCTCATCATCATCATAACAACTCATCATCATCATCATCATCATCATAGTCATATAAGAACTCATCATTATATTCTAGCACATTGTAGCGCATAACTCATCATCATCATAATAACAACTCCTCATCATCATCATAGTCATAACCAACACTAGCTAATTGTTCTCAGCACATGATGAGTACTAGCTAGCTAGGACCTACTCCTCTCTGCTAGGTAAAATAGCATAAAATCGGCGAGCCCCTCCATCTTCATTATGGATACTAGTGATCCACCTGTCTCCAATTCATGGGCAGCGCACCATGTTGCCTCCAAGTAGTCCCCTGCGCATTTGCATTATTTTTCTCACCCTAGTCATTATATATTCATTGTATAAAACAATCTAGCAATAACCCTAAATATAGTAAAATAACCAAATAATCTTAAATATAATAACATTAAATATAGCAAAAAAATACTAAAGAAAAAATTGGACTAAATAAGAATTGGACTATATAATGCCATGTCTACCCTAGTGTGCATACTTTGTGGCCATCTTTGCTGCCATTATCATCCAATATTGACCTATCTAGCATGAACCCTAGAAAAAAGAAGAAGAAGAAGAAGAAGAAGAAGAGAGACAGAGGAGGGAGGCTACCTGCGGTGGAGGGGACTTGGAACGGCGCGACGGCGGAGGGGGTTGAGGACGACGGAGAGAGGCAGCGGGGCCTGGTGGCGGTGGGGGGAAGGGACGGTGAGGACCGGCGGCAGAGAGGTCCTCCACCACCAGCGGGGACGACGGCGGGCTCAGGGAAGGCGGGTTGAGGGCCGGCGGCGGGGGAAAGGGCAGACCCGCGTGGGGAAGGGCCGACGGCGAGAGAGGGTGGAGACGGAGACTGAGGGAAGGGCCGGCAGCGAGAGAGAGTGGAGAGGGAGAGTGAGGGGGAGAGTGAGTGCTGACACACGGAAGAGGATAATGTGGTTTAGCAGTAGCGCGGGGAAACGGAACCGCGCTATGGCTATCGAGTTACCTACAGCGATGCTACAAGACACGCGCTACTGGTAAGTGAGGCTAACAGGATGGCTATATGTGTAGATTGTAGCAGCGATGGGTACTGGTCCCGCGCTACTGCTACATGGTTAGTTGCAGCACGGGTAGTATACCCAGCGCTGCTACTATGGCTCGACCCGGGGCTACCGTAGGGCCCACTTAGCAGTAGCGTGTTTCATGCCAACCCGCGCTGCTACTAAAACATACCTGTAGTGTGTGCTCCTACCCGGCGCTACTGCTACTTAGCAGTAGCGTGGCGCTCTTACCCGGCGCTACTGCTAAGCATCTACCTATAAGGTATTTCCTAGTAGTGAATACACACCATTAGTATCACGTGTATAGCTGATGTCTAAAATATCCCAACGCCACAAGGTACATGGATAGTCCAGGGCACTGCTGTTCTCCGCATGCCATTAATGTAATTCGAAACCAGACAAAAAACGCTGCCATGGTAGCATTTTTGCGTGGCTGTGTGGAAGCATTTTTCCGCTACCGTGGTCGGGGCATCATTTTTCTGTTGCCTTCAAATAATGTAAGTTAACATAACTGATCGGGTACTTAGTTAATATAGGTAGTCTCAAGTTTCAAAGAATGTTAATTCTTTGAAACTTGAGACTACCTATATTAAGAGAGGAGCTCATCCAAATCAATCACAATATTGCATTTTGAAAAAAATAATTCTAAAATCTAGCATTATATACACACGAGAACGAATAAATTGGGAAATTGATTTGGCAGAAAGGAAGTCTTGTGCCGTCCGGATTAAGCAGGGTGCGCACTATTGGGATAAGGCTTATAGGTGAACTCACATTAGTGACGGGCGCATTGTTGCACCTGCCACTGATAATCTAAAAATTTACCTGAGGCAGGCGCAAAACCCGCCTGCCTCTACTATAGGCTTACTAGTGACAGGCATCAGTTTGCGTCTGCCACTGGTAACAGTTGTCCAGATTTGTCATGGGATAAATGTTACTAGTGGCGGGCACAAAACCGCACCCCTCACTGCTACTATAGTTACCAGTGGCGGGCAGCAATAATTGCCTGCCATTGGATTTTTTGGTCCTGTGGTAAATTTGTCGAAAAATACTAGTGGCGGGCAGCAATACGTGCCTGCCACTAGTATCATTTTTTGTGCGCCGTTCCTAACATTTTCGTACCAATGACGAGCGTTTTTTTGTGCCGGCCACCAGTATTTTTTCCTCCATTCTTTTGTAATGCGTGGTTTTTAGTATTTTAGGTTTAGTGTTATGGGCCAAATGTTTTTCTACATTAAAGTAACATCATTTAATGTTTCATGTAACGGTTTGGCCCTTTTTTTCCTTTTACTTAGCTATTTTAAGGACATCAAATTGATTTCCAGGTATTTAATGGAGGTAAATCCACTTAAAGACTTAAATATAGCAGACAGACCCGAAACAATGCCAATTTTTGGCATGTTACATGTAATGGTGTATGTTGAGTGTGTAAAAAGTCTAAACACTAACTAAGGAAGCAGCTTTCACTTCAAATGCAAACGGGTATGTTTGAAATGTCTAGAAATTACTTAGTGGCGGGCGGAAAAGTCCTTGAACTTGGCGTACACTAGTAGTAGTAATTACTGGTTCTCCGCCACCTAAAATGCAGAACACACATGAAAAATTCTCAGGTAGTGTAATCTATAGCAATTTTTGTTTGATCTTTTTCACAAACTTTCGGGCGTCGATTGAATTTTTGAGAATTAAGAGCACTCGTACCACCTAGTACATAACAAAAGAAATTACTTACTTTGTGACTTTACCACCATTACCACATATTACAAAGAAGACTATGAGAGAGTATCGTGCTCCGGTTATGGGCAAGATCTCCCATAGTTTATCGTACTAATTATGCAACTGGGTATTTGATTGACTGTGATCTTATAATGGAAGTTAAAAAGCATGCCTTTGTAGAAACTGAAGAGGAGGACCCTCAAGCACACCATATGTTATTTGATACTTTATGTGGGACTTTTAAATTAAAGCATGTGTCACGAGAATTTGTTTTATTGAGACTCTTCAGGTTTTCTCTTAAGGGTGATGCTGAAATTTGGTATAATCGATTACCTTATAGAAGTATAACTAGCTGGCTAATGTGTGTGGAAAGATTTATGGCCAAATTTCGTCCAGGCTCAAAGATTACTAAAGTACGAAGAAATCTCATTTTATTTATTCAAGAAGAGGGAGAAATTCTATATGAAGCCTGGGGAAGATATTGTAAAAAAATTAATCTTTGTACTAACCACAATTATGCTGAACATGTTATACTTCATATGTTTTATCATGGGATTAACGATGAATCCAAGTCTATCCTTTATTTGAGTGCAGGTGGACGCTTTGTGGCTTTAACTCTTGAAGACGGAAGAGCAATTATTGAAAAAATTATGATTGTGCTACTTGTGAGCTGCGTTGGGATTTTCCCCGAAGAGGAAGGGTGAAGAAATATAGTAGCGGATAGTGTTTCCCTGAGTAGAGAACCAAGGTTATTGACCCAATAGGATATTCACAAAGACAAAGGTCGACAGTACCTGCACACACACAAACAAAATACTTGCACACAACGTGGGCAAGAGGGTTGTCAATCCCCTTGTACTCGTTAATTGCAAGGATTAATTCTGATAGTGGTAGATATATAAATTGCAAAAGAAAATAAAAGTAAATAAAGTGCAGCAAGTAAATTAGGGTTTTAATAATATGATTTAAATGGACCCGGGGCCATAGTTTTCACTAGTGGCACTACAAAAAAAACACTTTCGTGATGATACGTGTTTGTCATAGTAGGTCATGTTTTCTGTCATGCATGTACATCCGTGACGATTTTATGACAGAATCAAGATAGTCATACCTGTGCTGTCATAGAAGTGTTCCATGATAACACTCAAATTATCATCAAGGAAGTGTCCACTTCCATGACGATAAATGACACGTCATGGAAGTGTTTTCGTCAAGGGTAACCGACACGTAGCATCCACCGTAACGGGTCGCCATTAAGCAATCGGATTCCGGTTTGGATCCGATAACCCGTTAATAGCTCGGACCAATGGGGATTTTCCACGTGTAAAATTCTCATTGGCCAAAGGAACCACGTGTCAGATCGGCGTCGTGATAGATGTCATTCATCCAATGGACGAGACGGGCCTATGAAAAAATGACACATCGCACAGCCCAATAGTGGCCCATTTAGGTTAAAAAGGCCGGCCCAGTAAAAGGCCCATAAGATTTACTCAGGTACTAGTGGGACGACCCACTAACGGCCTGCTTAAACATGGCCCATTTACGGCCCACCGCCACATCGGGCCTATTAATTGTTCGCTCAGTCTTTGGACCACATTACGGCCCAGTGAGTTTTCGGCCTGTTAGAGGCCCGATGTAGAAATGGGCCTATTTCAGCCCGGTGTGTCTTTCGGCCTGGTAATGGCCCGTGTTGCACCTGGGCCATATATGGTCCGACGCGACATTCGACTCATTAACGGGCCATTTCTCGGTGGCAACATTTCAGCCCAACCTGACTTTGGGCCTGTTAAAGGCTTGTTGTCAGTGTAAAAACCGGCTGACCTCGGGGTAGGGGGTCCCGAGTTGTGGATCTCGGATCAATGGTAACAGGGATGAAGGAGATGGTGTTTACCCAGGTTCGGGCCCTCTCGAAGAGGTAATACCCTATGTCCTGCTTTGATTATATTGATGATGAAGTATCGAGTACAAGCTTGATCTACCTCGAGATGGTAAGGAGAAGTCTAACCCAAGGGCTAGGTGGATGGTAATTGTGATTCTATGTCTTCTACAGGCCAAACCCTCTGGCTTATATACATGCCAGGTAGGGCATCTATGGTTACATAGGCGGTATCTACGGAGGCGTATGGAGGCGGCAGGAGATGTCTTGGGGTATACTCCAAGTCTTCGGCAGATGCAATCTTGATCACGAGATGGCTTCCGGAGTCCATTTGGATGAGAACAAGGGCCTTCGGGCCCAATCCGAGGACTATGGGACGACTAGGTTGGGACACCCTAGTCTAGGACACCGTCAGTATCCCCTGAACTGGTCTTCGACGCCGAGGACGACATCTTCGAACTTCGGCTCCGGAGTCTTTGGCTCGATCGACGAGTTCCTGCTTATTATCTTTAGCTCGGCTTTGAAGTCTTCGATATATTTGACGATTGTTATTCCGGCCCCACTACACGTGGCCTTCAATCCCAGACCTCGATCACCGTGCCTCCTGGGGAATCAAGTCGCTTTATAGCGAGACGTCGAAGCGTCAGCCTCTTTTGCTTATAAATATATGGCCCAGGTCTACGACAAAGCGCACCTTGACCCTTCTCCACAGTCCATACGAGCCCCTATCTCTACTCCCAGGTCCAACCCCAAGAGCTTCAAGCGATGGCCAGCGACGCGGCATCCTCACGGCGACCTCATGGCCCCATCAGGGGCGACTCGGGGAGCTGCTCCGTCATGCGCCTCCACCTAGGGTGTCTAGCCACCCAATCCTATCTTCCAGATTCAAATCTGACATCCACCCGCTCGGGGTTAACCGTTGCGGACGGGCAGGCACGCGCCAAGAGCCACCCTACCCCTCGCGGGGACGAGCGGGTATGCTTCGGTTCTTTCCTTCTCCGCGACCTTGGATTTCCTATTCATCCCTTCCTCCGGGGCTTGCTAGAATTTTATGGGCTACAACTCCACCACCTCACCCCCAACCGGGATGCTATACAAAGTGGGCGCTGCCGAGGTCTGCCAAATTGACGGGACCAGCTACCCATCGGGGACCCCCGGGAGGATTCCGACATCTAGCCGTCCAAGTGGTTTTACATAGATGATGTTCCACTATTTGATCCAGTTCGGCTCGGGCTCCCCACATACTCCTCGGAGCCCCCGAAGAAGCACTATAGCTGGAGACCCAGGAGCATCGCTCATGAGGACGATGCTAACATAAACCGCCTGGCAGCACAAGTGAAGTGGCTGTCCGACACCGTCCTCACCATTATAGATGTAATGGCAACGGTGATCAAACGAAGAGTCCAACCACTCCAGAACGCCAACACCTGTTGTGTATGTACAATGGAACCGACGACGCCTCCCGATCGATAAAGGAGGATCTTGACAACCAAGCAGCCCTCGGGGTTGCACTGGCTAGTATTTATCAGGGCTCAGCGAAGGATTTTGCAAGACGGCAGTTCCGGGATGGGCTGTCTAGTTATAACCCCGCCGATATGGTGAGTTTTCCTAGATGTTCTTGTCTATCCAAGCTATTTCATGTTTGATTTTTCCGACCGACTTTTTACTGGGTCTGGATAGAGATGGAGACAATGGGTCGAGGCGTTAAGCAGCCCACGCCCGAACCCGAGGTACATCGTCGAGCGGAGGACCCCGTCTTCCATGAAGATGAAGAACTATCCTGTCGGGACCCCGATCCTAAGTCACACCGATCTAGCATAAGACACATCATATCACTTTGCGGACTCACGCACGGTAACCCATGGCTGCCGCCTTTACCTTGGCCGGGACCGTTTGCGTCTTTTGGCTCACGTATATGATTGTGATGCAAGCATCCATATGACAGAGAACCCGGGTTGACATGAGTAGTCATAAACCAAGGTGGCACAAACGTACAGGGACATGCATAGGCAACCCAGCAATGCACCTGTCGGTCATCAACGTATGAACACAAGTCGTAGCATGCTACAAGGACTTTCATGTGTTCCGGAGCAGTAGCGAACTACCAAGGCTCAGTGGAAGCACTAGGAGGCATTTCCCTATAGGAAAGGCTACCAAAGGCAGATAACTAGGTGTCGAATCCCACACATACCAATGCATTTCAAAACATACACACAATATGCACGATATGTGTAGATACAACATGGCATCACAACATAACTCTACGACTCAAAGTATTTATGTAAGAGGCTCCGAGGAACCATACATAGCATGATATTACAAACATGAGCCTCATGACCCAACATACAAAGTCATACAAGCAACGGAAGCATAACATGTCTGAGTACAGACAACTACAAAAGAAAAAGGCTGGGAAGCCTGACTATCTACAAGACCCTCCATAGGAACCAGACCTCTGTCTAGGATTCCCAAGCTACTCGGTCAACATCGAACTCGTCGTTGAAACCACTAGTGAGACTAATGTCTCCTCTGCAAAAACATAAATTAAGCAACCGTGAGTACAAAGGTACTCAGCAAGACTTACATCAGAACTAACTACATATGCATCAGTATCAGCAAAGGGGATTGTTGAGTTTAACTGCAGCAAGCCAGCTTTGACTCTTGGCTAACCTATACTATGACTACCAGTATTTTCTTTTAGGTGAGAAAGCGCACACGAGTCCACATAGTCACCACATCAATACACCACTATGGATCCTCTCCTGTCTCCCTACGAGAAGTCCATCCATAGCACTCACACTTATCTTGCGCATTTTAGAGTATCCACTTAAAGTTGTCTATGAACCATATAAGTCTTCAAGTAGTCCACATCCGAGGACGCGGCTATTCGAATAGTTTGATAACCCTGCAGGGGTGTACTTCTTCACACACGCTCTCACCACTTACCACCATATACACGTCATGTATCTCAGAAACCTTCAAGCAGAAGCCTGGCGAGGGTGTCGGCCATGACCTGACTGACCACACAAGACTCTAGTCCAGGTTTATCACCTATTTGAGACAGACCCGCAAGGAAGACTGGCCGAGGTTTCCACTACGGCCCCAAACGATGTGTGCAGGGTTCCCAAGCCCACCATTCGGGTGCCACTTGGTACACCGTGCCAGTTGCCTGCCGCATCATAGCACACCCCTAAGGTCAGCGCTACACACGGCCTCTAGCATCCTACAAACACCAGAAACTAGTTGCAACTCCTGGACAGAGTACAAGGCGATTAATAAGTAGAGAGAGTCAATTAAGGATCCCAATGTGTGGTAGTAGCTAGTCTTGGATCACAAACACGGAACTCGGTTCTTAAGGACGGTTCCAATGAGACAACCCACCATGTACTCCTACATGGCCTCTCATCACTACCTTTACCAAATCGGTTTCACACACTTAGCTCCTTCACAGTAGGACAGGAACACAACCATTCCAATTCATCGCCCAGATGGATCAGACCCGACACGACTCTAAGCATAGCAAGCATAACAAGCAAGCATGGATGAGTAGTCACAACATGGCTCAAGCAATTCCTACTCAT
Source organism: Elymus sibiricus (assembly GCA_039707655.1). Lineage (NCBI taxonomy): Eukaryota > Viridiplantae > Streptophyta > Magnoliopsida > Poales > Poaceae > Elymus > Elymus sibiricus. Next base: position 67,624,915 of record CM077672.1, read on the forward strand.
GCTAGTGGGTTTTACTATTTACTATGGCAAAGACAGGTCATGCAGAGGAATGGGTTCAACTACCGCAACATGTAACAGTTGAATCGTTGTTGTCCTAATGCAGTAAAAGAGAGCAGGAGTGAGAGAGTGGGATTGTATCGAAATGTTCAATGGGGGGTTGCTTGCCTGGCACTTCTGAAGATAGTATAGCTATTAGCTCTTCATCGGTGTCAATGATCACGATGTCGGAACCGTCTTCTACCGAGAAGGAACAAACACCGGCAAACAGAGAAGGAACACAATCAATGCAATGCAACAATATGATGCATGATCATGACATGGCAACATGCTGTTGATTGAGCTAATGCAACTAGCAACCAGATTAAATGAAGTTGGTTTGAACCAAAGGTTCAAATTCAAACTCCATATGTGGTTAATCAAATGCCATTTATTTGATTTGTCCTAAACAGTAGCCAAAAGTTGTTCTAACATGCATGAAAATGCCAGAAACAGATTCTTCATATTTCATTTTTCCTATATACATTATTTCAATCCGAGTTATGGTTGATTTACTATGATTTTTTGAAGTTTATAACATTTTCTGGAATTTCCTGGTTATTTTGAATTAAACTAAATCCAGAAATGTATTACTGCGTCAGCAGCATGTCAGCGTAACGCCAGCAGTCAACAGGGGCGGTCCAGGTCAAACCTGACCAGTGGGACCCGCATGTCATAGACAGAGTGCTAATTAAGTTTATTTTTTTAAACTAAGCCAGTGATTAATAGGGGCTGGCCCCACCTGTCATAGACCCAGGGGGTCATTAGGTTAGTGCTAACCGGTGTTTTAAACGGCGGTTAGTCGCCCCCGGCGTCCAGACGCGGCGGAGGGAGTCAGAAATCGCCCTCCGGCGACCAAACGAGTGGCGGAGCCCATCTATGAGGAACTAGAGCTCGCGCACATCTACTGGTGCTCTTAGCTTCGCCAGAGGTGGCCAAGATCCCGGCGTCCACGTTTGCGGCGGCCAGGGTTCGGGTGAGCTCACGATCGGGGCTGCGGTGGCCGTGGCGATGCGTTCTTGGCACATACGGCATCTACGCGCTGCGGCGAGTACGTTGGACGGCACGGGGTGACCAAATGGTCACCAGAGCGTCGTCGGCGATGAGCTCAAGCGGCGGCACATTTTGGTCGTCGGCAGGACGGCGGCTAGAGGGAGAAAAAGACACGGGGAAGAAGGGGGTTCGGAGCAGGAGCTCACGGCGGTTGCAGAGGGCGTCGTAGCGGGATCGGGGGAGGTCGGATGTGGCGTTGCGCTGGCCTGGGGACGCAGGCAGGCTGGTGGCGTGGCGCGCCGAGCATGCGCGCACATCGGGCACGCGCCCACGTCCTTCTGGCGCGGTGGAGACAATGACTGGCACAGCCAGTTGGGCTAGGCCGGCGCAGGTAAGTGGCCCGGTAAGTTTCCTCTCTCTCTCTCTCTCTCTCTTTTTCTATTTCTTTCTGTTTTTCTATTTTCTTTCCTATTTTTGATTTAGTAAAAATACTAAGTCATTTCCAAAACTCCTGAAAATATTTGTGGGCTCCATTTGGATTATTTTCAACAGCCCTCAATGGTTTTCAGAATTATTGGAGCACCTAAAATATTTATAGCAATTAAATGCTCCAATTCAAATACATTATGATTTAATTCAAAAATCCAGAAATGTTCCAAAAATGTCTGCATCATTTTTGGCAGAGGTTTGCACCTTTTCCAAAAATCATGAACTTTTCTAAAGGGCATTTTGGATTCATTAAAAATATTTTTAGTTGATCCTAGTATAATTTCATTTGGTGCTAGGCTTTATCAATCCCCATTTCAAATTCATTTGAAGTTAAACATGATGACATGATGATTATGCAAGACAAGCAATGACTAAGCTAGGGCTGTGACATATCCCTTGTATACGAGGAGGGGAAGTTCTATATGGAAAGCCTTGATGGCTCAAGGGTAGCAGTCGCCCCCAACGTACCGGGGATGCGGCCGGCCTCATCGGTAAACCCCTTACTTCGACTCGAAAGAAAGCTTCTCGTCCTGGGGCCATGAGTCCTTTGACTTCTTCTCCAAAGGGACGACGCTCAAAACTTTTGCGCAGAGAACCAGCTCCTCAAAGGACCCCACCCTTGGAATCGTGCGGAGTTCGGGCCCCAGCGGCGACCGTGGAGGCAGGCCGAGATGCTCCTTCCATCCATAGGTAATATTCATGCTATAATATCTCAGAGAACAGAGTCCCGGATTTCAATCCATTTGATCTATTCGCAGGCGGTCTGCTCCTCCTCCGTCAACGGTGGATACAAGAGACTAGGGGACCTCGGCTCCAGGCAGTGGTGCGGGGCCTCCTCCCACCTCAGGAACCGCTCCCGAGGTGCCCCCGTCGAAACATTCGGGGTACTGGTCGGCCACCCCGTCCGAGGTTGAGAGCGCCATGAACCACCAAAGGCGGAAGGCGTCGCTGCGGAATTCTGCTTTTACGAGTTAGGAGTATAATGCCCTGAGTTCGGTGGACGCTTACCTCGGAGCGACCCACTATGTCTTGGAAAAGGCAGTGTGCGTTTTATCATAGGGTTTGCAGGTAAGACCCTGACTACATTTTCTTTAAAGATTCGTTCCGCTTGCCATAATTGGTTTGCTTGAAGGCAAACTAAACTGCCGAACATGGGAGTAGCCCCTAAGTCTCTATATGGGTGCTGGCAACCGTGTCGAGGCTTGTTAATAAAAAGAACTTGTGCCTTTGACAGGGTGCTCCGGAGAAGAATGAGCACCTCACCAAGGTGCTTTCCCGGATAGAAGGGAAGTTGAACGCTGCTCTAACCGAGGTAGAGCACGTGAAAACTTTGACCAGAGAGTCGCACGGTAAGTGCCTCCATTTTACACGGTACTCTTTCGGTGAGAATCCATGGGCTATGTAACACCTTGGCATATTGTAGCAGCGGAAGCCCTTGGCCATCTAGAAAGGGATCTTAAACAAGCCCGCGAAGATTTGCTCTATAAGCAGTCGCAGCGGCAGGCCAGCCATCATGCGTTATCCCAAAGGAGGGTAGATTCAAGCGCGCTAAAGGCGGAGAATGCCCGACAGGCTCAGGAGATTGAGACCCTGAAAGCTCGACTGGCCGCTGCCGAGGCGAAGAACCAACAAACAAGTGAAGCAATATTTGGTAACCTTTTCTATTTCATTTGAAGATGGTTTCCTGTTCGCATGATTGCTAGAGTAGGTCGGCAGGCTGATATTTGATTCCTGGCAGCTTCATTAACCTGTCAATCCTTGGAAGTCCCTGGCGTGCTGCTCGAAGACGCCGCAACTTGTCTAGCCGAGGTGCATGAAAGCGCACGGACGTCGATGAAGGTGGTGTTTAATGCTTTATGGCCCGAGGAGGAACATGTGCCCGAAGACATGTCAGTCCTTGCCGAGCGTCTTAAGAGAGCTCGGCATCGGATTCAAGCCTGGAATGTATCGGCGTGCCATGAAGGGGCGAGGGAGGCCATGGCCATGGTCAAGACACGGTACACCTGGCCGAGGTAGGGCCCATGGGGCCTGACGGGGAAGAAATTCCCACCAGCCTGGCGTATAAAAATGTCATGCCTGCGGCTCGATTTTCTCAGAAAGATTGTACACTAGATACCTTAATAGATGAGATAGACCGGGCGTAGTTGAATTTTTGTATGACTCTATGTATCAAAGTACTTTACATCGTGAATCAATCTGCGCATCCAAACCATGTCAACTAGCCATCGGCTTCGACCTCCTCATAAATTGGCCGAGGAGTGTCCCTTACTGCTGGCCGAACTAGTCGGACCAGATATTTCGGGTGACCAGGCAATCCGGCTATATGGTTCGAAAGACAAGAGTGGGCAAAGAGTTATGTTATATTAAATTTTGACGTAAGAAATATCTTCCAAGAAAAATAATTCTTCCAACAGTTCCTTTTCTTGGGTAATTGTGCCGAGCACTTGTGTCCGAAGACAAAGGACCTCGGGGGTAAAGCCCCTGGTCGGGGTGCAAAAGACCCATTCCACTGTATTCCTATGTCGTGGCCGACCAATTTGTACGTTTAAGACCGCTAGCTTTCGGCTTTGTCCGTCTGAGGTACTGCCTCGGGTGACCTGGGAGTAACAATCACAGCGGTGCTCCCTTTGCCCTTTAGCCGAATAATCGGGAACATAAAGGGCAAACACAGGAGCCGGGCAACCCAGCTTGGCCAGATCTTAAGTCAGATTTGGTGCATATGTTGGCTTTATGGGGGACAGGATAAAGGGAGTGGAAAAGACGCATGTTATAAAGTACGTGTGGTATGTTGACATGGCCCGTAGGGAAAGACATGTAAAAATGTCACCGAGGTAGACCAAGGGCAAAATAATGTTAGATGCAAGAAAGGAAAAGGTATGTACATGGGAAGGTGATGCTCGAGCTTTCATCCGTAGAAACGCCGAAGTAGCGCGGCATTCCAGGGGTTGGACTCTAAACGTCCGTCCGTTGGATCTCGGATCCGATATGCACCTCCAACTAGGATCTGGTCGATGATGAATAGCCCGTCCCACTTGGGCGAAAGTTTATGTTTCTGCTTCTCTGGATGGTGCCTCATGACCAGATCCCCTACGTTGAACTCCTTTGCGCGGATCTCCCTATTATGGTAGCGTCTCGCTTGCTGCTGATAAATTGCAGAGCGCGCCCAGGCTACGTTGTGTTCTTCTTCCAAGGTGTCCAAGGCATCCTACCGATCTAGCTCGGCCTCCCGTTCCTCATACATGCGTACCCGAGGTGCATCATGTATTATGTCGCAGGGGAGTACCGCCTCGACACCGTATACCATGAAAAATGGGGTGTACCTCGAAGATCGATTTGGTGTGGTGCGTAAACACCATAGGACGGAATCGAGTTCCTCCACCCATTTGCAGTCTGCCTCTTTAAGGGAGCATACTAGCCTTGGCTTGATGCCGCTGAGGATTAGTCCGTTGGCGTGTTCTACCTGCCCATTTGACTGCGGGTGGTAGACTAACGCGTAGTCGAGCTTTATGCCCATCTTCACGCACCATTCTTTAACCTCTTTGGCAGTGAAGTTTGTCCCGTTGTCCGTTATAATGCTGTGGGGGATACTGTAACGGTGCAACACTCCGGAAACAAACTCAATTACTGGGACTGCCCCTGCCAAGGTGACTGGTTTTGCCTCGGTCCATTTTGTGAACTTGTCTACCATGACAAGTAGATATTTGTTTTTTCGTGATCCTCCCTTAAGTGGGCCGACCATGTCGAGCCCCCAGACCATGAAAGGCCAAATGATTGGGATAGTCCTGAGGGCTGTAGGGGCATGTGGCTTTGTTTGGCGAATACCTGATAGCCGGGGCAGCGTTATACCAGAATTTTGGCATCAGCCCCTGCTGTTGGCCAGTAGAAGCCAGCTCAGAACGCCTTGCTTACCAAGGTCCGAGCAGCGGCGTGATGCCCGCTCATGCCGGAGTGTATTTCGTTAAGCAGCGATCTCCCTTCCTCTTCAGATATACATCGCTGGAGGACCCCGTGGTACTTTGCTTGTAGAGCTCACCCTCATGGACTTTATAGGCTTTAGACTGCCATACGATCCGACGTGCGTCGGTTTGGTCCTCAGGGAGCTCTTTCCAGAGTAGGTAAACGAGGAGGGGCTCGGTCCAGTGTGCAATGACTGCCATGACCTTGTGAGCCAAGGCCGTTTCCTGGACAGCTATCCCTCCGATTACTTCTTCCTCTGTTTCGTCCTCGGGTGGGGCAAATTGCCTCGCGTCATCTGACACCGACGTCTCTGTGTCATCCTGCCAGATTATGGATGGCTTGAAGAGCCATTCGAGGAAGGTGTTTTCTGGTACCTTATCCCATTTGCCGCCCATTCGGGCTAGGATATCGGTGGCCTGGTTGCTGTCACGGGGGACATGATGAAGTTCGAGCCCCTCAAACCTGGCCGAGATATTTAGGACTGCGTTCTGGTAGGCTGTCATTTTTGGGTCCTTTGCATCGAACTCGCATTTTACTTGGGAGATGGTGAGGTTGGAATCTCCTCGGACCTCGAGGCGTTTAACGCCCATTGAGACTGCTATCCGGAGCCCGTGTAGAAGGGCTTCATATTCGGCTGCATTATTGGAGTATGTGTATATGATATGCAGCACGTAGCGGATGTTGTCGCCGGTTGGTGACGTGAGCACTACTCCAGCCCCTAGCCCAGCGAGCATTTTCGAACCGTCGAAGTACATGGTCCAGTGCGAATATTTGCTATACTCTCTAGGGAGCTCGGCCTCTGTCCATTCGGCTACGAAGTCTGCCACCACCTAAGATTTAATAGCTCGGCACGGCTGGTATGTTATTTCGAAGGGCAAGAGCTCTATGGCCATTTGGCTATGCGCCCTGTGGCATCCCTATTATTAATTATGTCACTTAAAGGGACTTCAAATGCCACAGTGATCGAGCACTTTTGAAAGTAGTGCCGAAGTTTTTGTGATGCCATAAAGACTGCATAGGCTATCTTCTGATAATGCGGGGTTAAGACCTCGGAAACGTAATAGACTAGTTTTTGGACCTGGAACTTGTGACCCTCCATGTCTCGTTTGACCACGAGTACTGCACTGACCACCTGGTTGGTGGCCGAGATGTACAATATCATCAGCTCACCTATGCCTGGCGCAGCTAAGATGGGGTTTGTGGCAAGGAGGGATTTGATATCTTCCAGGGTGGCTGCTGCCTCGTCAGTCCATTTAAAATTCTTGGTCTGTTTTAGTAGCCTGTAAAGGGGTAAAGCTTTTTCCCCGAGTCTTGAGATAAAATGACTTAGAGCAGCCACGCAGCCCGCTAGCTTCTGAACATGCTTGAGCTCGGTTGGCGCCTCTAGTCGTGCCAGGGCTCGTATTTTTGCTGGATTGGCCTTGATTCCTTGGCTTGACACAATAAAGCCGAGGAGTTTGCCCATGGGTACGCCAAAAACAGACTTCTCTGGGTTGAGTTTTATCTGGTACTCCCGCATGCTGTTAAATGTGTCGCGGAGGTTGTCCACCAACTGTCCGACGTGCTTAGTCTTGACCACCACATCGTCGACATAGGCTTCGACGGTTTTTCTGATGTGTTTTTTCAAGCATGTTTGGATCATGTGCTGGTATGTTGCCCCGGCGTTTTTCAGCCCGAAAGGCATTGTATTGAAGCAAAACGGCCCGTAGGGCGTAATAAAGGCGGTCACGGCTTGATCGGAATCTTTCATCTTTATCTGATGATACCCTGAGTAGGCATCCAGGAAGCACAATGAATCGTGCCCGGTGGTGGCATCCACAATCTGGTGGATGCGGGGTAGTGGGAAGGGGTCTTTGGGGCAGGCCTTGTTAAGGTCTTTCAAATCGACACACAGGTCCCAAGACTTATCCTTCTTGGGTACCATGACTAGATTGGCGATCCACTCGGGGTGCTTTATGTCTCTTATGAATACGGCCTCGAGAAGTTTAGCCAGTTCTTCGCCCATTGCTTGACGCTTGGGTTTAGAGAAGCGATGAAGTGCTTGTTTCACAGGCTTGTAGCCCTTTAGGATGTTCAGGCTGTGTTCGGCGAGTCTACGTGGTATCCCTGGCATATCTGAGGGATGCCAGGTGAATATATCCCAGTTTTCTCTAAGGAAGTTGCGTAAGGCCTCGTCAATCTCTGGCTCAAGATTTTCCCCGATCGATGCCGTTTTGGCCGGGTTAGTGGGGTGCACCTGGAATTTGATTATGTCGTCGGCCGGCTTGAATGAGGTCGACTTCAGCCGTTTGTCGAGCATGATATCATCTCGGTCGACTTCGGCTCGCAGTGTCGTTAATTCCTCGGCTGCGAGGGCCTCGGATAGGGACTCTAGGGTGACCGACGCCGTCTTGTTCTCGGCCCTTAGCGCCCTGTCGGGGTTGCTCGCGATCATAATGATCCCGTTGGGTCCCGACATTTTGAGCTTCATGTAGCCGTAGTGTGGAATTGCTTGAAATTTCAAGAAAGCTTCTCGTCCCAGGAGGGCATGATAGCCACTTTTAAAGGGAACGATATGGAACGCTATTTCTTCGGATCAGTAGTTGTCAGGTGTTCCGAAGACCACGTCCAAGGTGATTTCCCCGCTGCAACGTGCTTCGCGTCCGGGTATTATACCTTTAAAGGTGGTTCGACTCTGTTCGATGCACGATTTATCGATTTGCATCTTGTCCAGAGTATCATCATATAATAAGTTTAAACTGCTATCCCCGTCCATGAGCACCTTCCAAAGACGGCAGCTGCCCATGATTGGGTCAAGAACCAGTGCGGCGGGGCACCTGCTCGGGGCGGACCTTGGTTGATCTCTATGATCAAAGGTGACCGGCGTGTCTATCCACGCGCCCCGGGCGGCTACTTCTCGGATTGAATTAACTTCCCGGAGAGCCCGCTTCCTCTGGTTATTGGACGTGAAGGTTTCGTAGATCATTAGGACTTCGTCATCGCCTGATAGCTCCTCCGAACGCCCAGGCGTGGCAGTGAGGAGGGTTAGGCCTCCCTTAGCTACTTGCCTCGTCACCCAGCAGTCACGAAAGCTGTGAGTTGGGCTGGTGCTCAGCAGAACAGAGTGAATCAGGCATGGCTTACCCAGGAGGCCATCAAGGATGGTCCTAGATCGGTCCGCGGTTTTCTTCTTTTTCTAAGGTCGCGTGACTGTCGTGCGTTGATCGCGGGGCTCATAATGAGGCGTGAGCCTGTCGCGTTTCAAGTGGTTGCCACAGATCAAATCTATTCGTTCTCCCTGGGCCAGCCAGACGTCTTCAATGGCACAAAATCTTGACACCAGATCGGATAGTTCGGAGAGTGTTTGGACACAGCGGCGGGTGAGAGCATTCGAAACGCCCTTGTCTCTACAGCCGCGCTGAAAGCCTGCAATTATTTCTGAATCCTGGTAATCCAGTATGTCGTCTTTGACAGACGAGAACCTGGCCCAGAAGTGCCTGATCGACTCGTCAGGTAGCTGTCGTACGTAGGCTAGATCCCAAACATCGGATGGGCCCGATTTGTCGGGACAATATTCAATGTGGGATGTGTTTGGGAAAGGAACTTCGATCTCCGTAGGACGAGGGCTTGAAGCCCCGAAGTTTTTGTCCTGCGAGGGACATGTAGCCTCTGGAGAGGCCGAGCTGATTGGGGGATCCTATTTGTCGGTCGTCTCTAGCCGGCCGCTTTCGGAATCGCTTTCCAGAGAGTACCTCGGCCCTTCGCTCTTTACGGAGACTCCGGCCGGGGTGAAAGAAAGGTCAGGGATCATTCCTTGCTCGTAAAGGAGAGGGAGCGATCTGGTGATGAGGGCTTCGGGCATAGAAACAGTGCCCTGGGGGTTGGAGTCATTGACCGACAATCCCATCGATCTTTTGCTGATCTCACAGCGGAACTCTCAATTAAAGCACCAGTGTCGGTGTAAAAACCGGCTGACCTCGGGGTAGGGGGTCCCGAGCTGTGGATCTCGGATCAATTGTAATAGGGACGAAGGAGATGGTGTTTACCCAGGTTCGGGCCCTCTCGAAGAGGTAATACCCTATGTCCTGCTTTGATTATATCGATGATGAAGTATCGAGTACAGGCTTGATCTACCTTGAGATCGTAAGGAGAAGTCTAACCCTAGGGATAGGTGGATGGTGATACGTCTCCAATGTATCTATAATTTTTGATTGTTCCATGCTATTATAGTATCAATCTTGGATGTTTTTTATATGCAATTGTATGCAATTATATATCATTTTTTGGGACTAACCTATTAACCTAGTGCCTAGTGCCAGTTGCTGTTTTCTGCTTGTTTTTGGCTTTTCAGAGAAACAGTACCAAATGAAGTCCAAATGCCACGAAACTTTTTGGAGATTTTTTTCTGGACAAAAAAAAACCCTGGAAGCTTCGGGAGGAGGCCAGAAGCCTCACGGAGGCTTCACAAGGCAACAGGGCGCGCCCCAGGGGGGGCGCGCTGTGTTGCCTTGTGGGGCCCACGTGACTCCGTTTGACCTAATTCCACTTCTATAAATTCACAAATATTGGGAAACCCCCAGAGAGCCAGAAGAAATAACCTTTCCGCCGCCGCAAGCCTCTGTTCTTCTGCGATCCCATCTGGAGGCCTTTTCCGGTACCCTACCGGAGGGGGAATCGATCACGGAGGGCTTCTACATCAATCTTGCTGCCCTTCCGATGATGTGTGAGTAGTTTACCACAGACCTACGGGTCCATAGCTAGTAGCTAGATGGCTTCTTCTCTCTCTTTGATCTTCAATACAATGTTTTCCTTGATGTTCTTGGAGTTCTATCTGATGTAATCTTCTTTTGCGGTGTGTTTGTTGGGATCCGATGAATTGTGAGTTTATGATCAGATTATTCATGAGAAATATTTGAGTCTTCTCTAAACTCTTTTATGCATGATTGTTGTAGCTTTGTATTTCTCTCCGATCTATCAGTTTAGTTTGGCCTACTAGATTGATTTATCTTGCAATGGAAGAGGTGCTTTGTGATGTGTTGAATCTTGCGGTGCTCAATCCCAGTGACAGAAGGGGACTTGACACGTATTTGTATTGTTGCCATTAAGAATAAAAAGATGGGGTTTATTCATATTGTTTGAATTTGCTTCTCTACATCATGTCATCTTGCTTAAGGCGTTACTCTTTTTTTAACTTAATACTCTAGATGCATGCTGGATAGCGGTCGATGAGTGGAGTAATAGTAGTAGATGCAGGCAGGAGTCGGTCTACTTGTCTCGGACGTGATGCCTATATACATGATCATTGCCATGAATTCGTCATAATTATTTGCTATTCTGTCAATTGCCCAACAGTAATTTGTTTACCCACCGTATCTTTCTGTGCTCGAGAGAGAAGCCTCTAGTAAAAACTATGGCCCCCGGGTCTATCTTTATCATATTAAAAACCTAAAAATACCTTGCTGCAATTTATTTACTTTAATTTTAATTAGTAGTTTAGTTTATCTATTTATCTCGATAAGATTTAATCCTTGCAAATAACCGCTAAGAGGATTGACAACCCTCTTATTTGCGTTGGGTGCAAGTGTTTGCTCCTATGTGTGCAGGTGCGCTTAACGGAATTTTGCTTGGTTCTCCTACTGGATTGATAACCTTGGTTCTTAACTGAGGGAAATACTTATCTCTACTGTACTGCATCATCCTCTCCTCTTCGGGGAAATACCAACGCAGACTACAAGTAGCAGGAAGAATTTCTGGCGCCGTTGCCGGGGAGACATCATCAAAATTACCAAGTACCTTCGCACAAATTATCATTCACTTGCATTTACTTTATTTACCTTTTATTTGCATTTGCCTCTCGTTTTCATCTCCTCCACTTCTAATTTTTTTACAAAAACACAAAAATATTTTATTTGCTTGCTTGCCTTTATTGCCATGTCAACACACAAGAACAGAAAGTAAAACAAAAATTTAAGATCACTATGGATCCTCATCCACTTGCTAATCTTTTCAAAAGATCCAAATATAATGAACCAATTGCTAGTGATTTGAGTTCTCTTGATTTTCTCTATGAAGTTTTGCTTGAAAATCATGAATCTAAAAATTGTGATGAAGTCTTAGAAGAAGAAATTTATAAAGTGATTCATGATAGCTCCTTGATTGAAAAGCATGATTGCAATGATGTTGCTATAAATTCTATTAATGTGAATTGTGCTAATAATATGCAAAACTACAAGCTTGGGGATGATAATTTTGTTATGTCCACTACTTATTGCAATGATCATGATTGGGGTGATAATGCTTCTTATGATCTTGAAAATTTATTTAAGCCTCATGATGATTATGTTATTGATAATATTGTTTGCAATAATATTGAAAGTGGGTTGTGGCACCCCGGCTCAGAGAACCGGTTTACCAGTGTTTCCAACCCAGAGATCATGTGTTCTGGAAACACACAACAACTTGGAACAGAACTGAACTGAACTTTATTGCAATATCTCGAGTACAAGCTCATAATTTACATTGATAGCGAGGCCAGAAGCACTGCACGTGCTATGACAATATCTACATTATTTATGGAACATAGCAGGGCCTCGATACTACTGGGTAGACTACGGCGTAGCGGAACATAGCGCGGGAAACTCCATCCATAGGGACACTGCTGTGGACACGGCCTAGTTAGCATAGCACGAACCTTCGGGACCTCCGTCCTCGACTTCTCCTGCATCTGGCATGATACGCCAGGTGAGTACATGGAATGTACTCGCAAGCTCATGGCAACCAAAACAATGCAGCAAACAATAGCATGGCAATTAACAGATTAAGTGCTTAAGTTGCTCACTTACTGGTACCAAGTACCAACTTACTCTCTTCTGGGTTGTCCCACAACCCTCGAAATGCTCATAATCCACTGAGCACTTCCGAACATAAGACAAGTTCTTCCATCATTATTATTATTATTGTGGTTGATCATCCCGTGGCCTAGTACGGACTGGCCAATACCGTCGACGCGGCTATTCGAATAGATTCTTACACTCTGCAGAGGTTGCGCACTTTACCCACACTATGGAGCTCCTGGCCTCTTGCTCCCATTCGGGTGGACCGGGGCTGCTCCAACGAAACCTGCCTGACCCGTGACCCCTCTATCGTACCACCGACAATCATACCCTCCCAGGGTCATGTCCTGGGTGGCCCCTGTGTCACCCCGTGACACCTGCCACCGTAGTGGCCACTAACTGTCACAAACGGGGACGCCGGCAAAATAACTCAACTGGGCTCACAGGATTATCGTCGTCTACCTGATCAGGGCAGCACATACGCATAACCCTCCCTAGTTTGGTGGTACCGATAAAAGAGCACAAAGCCAGACCAAGTCAAGGCCGTCCCATACCGGCAAATGTCGTTGCACGGATAAGTCCGGATAGGTGACACTAGATCAACCAATTAGGTTTAGAGTTGACAAGCATTTAACCAGTATGGGTATTTATCAGGAATAATTTAATATGGCAGTAGCTAGGCATCCAAATAATTTAGTATGAATTATCACATGTTAAAATAATGCATATAATTCAATTAAATAACCAACACTATTGAAATGCTTCATGCAATGGATGACATGGCTTGCCTTGCTCTGTTGGGTTGTCCACAAACTCCTGGGCTTCAAATCCAATAGAATTTCCCTCTGAAAATATTTTAAAAATGCAATTGAAAATGTCACATATTACTGTTCTGTTCACCAGAAATTCCGTGAACATGAGAAAAATACCAAACTTTGCCAGAGAATAGAGGAGCTCAAGACAAACCAGATGCAAAAAGAATCAATTGATTTGGACTTATGGATAAAAAGTTATGGCTGGTCAAAGTTTCTTGTCAAATCTGGGAATTAACAAAAAATAGAAAATCCAGCGAAGGGCGACGTCGAAGGCGTATTTCGCCCGGGCGCCTCCACTTACCGCTTCGGTAAGCCACTGACGAGCGGACCCCAGTGGTCAGATTTAAATGGGGAGAGAGGGAACAGAGAGATGCGGGGCTCCGACGATGGTTGCCGGCGATGCAGTCGGCGGCGAGGTCCGGCGACTACAGGGATGGAACGAGCTCAACGAGGCGAACACGCACGTACCAGTAGAGCGACGAGAGATGGCCGGACGGCGTCGTCCCCTTCCTCTCCGGTAGCGGCGGCGCTTAGGTGTCGTCGGAGACGGCGATTCCGGCGGAGTTTCGGTCGGGCAAGAGGTCGGGCGCGGTCAGTGGAGTGAGCTGAGCTCGATGGTGGAGTCAGTGAAGGCCGGGGAGGAGTAGAACGGCGAGGTGGCTGGGCTCGGGTGGCGGCGGATCTCCGGCGAGGTGTGAGGCCAGAGGGCCTCTCGGCCTTGGCTCGCTGCTCGGGAGGGCGATTGGAAGGTGGAGGAGTGGGTTGAGGAGCTCGGGAGAGGCCGGGGAGGCCTTTTTATAGGAGGAGGGGAGCTCTCGGGAAGCGGCGGGGCTCGGGACACATCGCCGGCGCAAGGACGGCGAGCTGGCCGTCGCGACGTGGGGAGAAGTGATAGGAGAGGGCAGAGGAGAGTAAATGCGGCAGTGGCGGCTTGCGGGAGGAAGACGACGCGCGACAGAGCCACTGTGGCCGCACGGGCGCCACAGTGCCCGAGTGCGTGGCGGCCGGCGAGGGCGATTCCGGTGAGGGGAGGAGTCCAGAATGACCAGGTGGAGGAAGGAGAGGATGTCGGCGCACGGGGACAAGCTAGAATCACGCGAGGCAGCCGGACACGACTCAACAGACACGGGCGCGGTGCAGAGCGTGTGGTTTGGCATGCCACTACCGTGCTCACCACGGGCATTGGTGTCTAGAGGCCACGCGAGCCTGGCATTTCTTGTCCAGCACGTCGACCCTCGATCACTTAGTCCACTTGTGCCTCTGGTTCGACTAGATACAGACTGGGTCGAAGTGTAGCTTCAGCTACAGTCTCTGACAGAAATGTTGAGAGGGATCTAGAGGAGAGGTGAGCTGGATATGGAGCCAATGGAGATGTCTGGGGTGATCTATCTTGGAAGGACTCCAAGCTGGCCAAGTTTGAAAAGATTTCATCAAAGTTTGGATATAGTTCAAGTACAAGTGTGGTTACTGGAACAGAAGCTAGATGAGCTTGTAGCACTCATCTGGTTGATCTGCTGGAGCTGAAAATTGGTGTATGAGAGTTACTTGGTGGATAGAAGATGCCATAAAAATTTCAGTTCATTTGGATACCTCTAGCTGGTACTTCCTTCATAGAGGTTCCAATTGAACAGAAACTTGGTAGAATATTGGTGATGAAAATTAGTACTGGACAAGATGATATTTTTGGACATTGTGGAAAGATAGGTTCCCTAGTATCTCAGGGAATTATTTGAGAGTTTTCTGAGTTGGGAAAATATGAGTTGCTTCACAAAGGACCAGTACTGTCCAGAAGACAAAGGGAGTTTTCTGGACAAAATTTTATACTGGACCATGAAATGTTTTTGAATATTGTGGGAGTAGATGATGACAAGAAGGTGTGGGATTAATTTGGGATTTTTCTGATCACCAGAACTATAGGTTGCTTTGTAACCCATAGTGATGATAGATTTTCCCAAAGGAAGAAAATGAATAATTGGGAAAGATAAAGAATTAGAATTTGATCCAGAAGGTGAGTGACAAGATTTTGGCAAGATGCTGAGGGCTTTGGATCATTGAGAGAAATTCATAAGTCCAAAGTCAACTGAAAAGGTTCAAAAACCATCCAAATTGCAAATAAAGCCAGAAAGATTTTGAAAAGAAAAAGTTGCCAAAAACCAGGGTGTCACAAACTACCCCCCTTAGAATGAATCTCGTCCTCGAGATTCGGTTGCTCAGGGAACAAGTGTGGATAGGCTGTTCTCAGAAAATCCTCTCTTTCCCAGGTAGCCTCTTCCTCAGTATGATGATCCCACAACACCTTGTAAAATTTAATTGTCTTACTCCTGGTAGTTCTTTCCATCTCATCCAATATTCTGACAGGTCTTTCCTCATAGGTCAAATCTTTAGTCAATTCTAGCTCACTCATATCTGCCTATTTGATCGGAGGTGCAATGCACTTTCTTAGCTGTGATATGTGGAAGACGTCGTGAACGTCAGACAACTCCGGTGGTAATTCCAACTGATATGCCACTCTGCCTCTTCTAGCCATTACCGGAAAGGGACCGATATATCTCGGTGCAAGCTTTCCTCGGGTGTGAAACCTTTTTATTCCTTTCATGGGGGTAACTCGGAGATAGGCATAGTCTCCGGGCTCAAAAGTTACTTCCCGATGCTTCGGATCATAATAACTCTTTTGATGGGACATGGCTGCTCGAAGACGTTCCTGAATATCCTTGACTTGCTTCTCAGCCTCGAGCATCAGATCCGTGCCGAAGATACGACTATCTCCTGTCTGAGACCAATTTAAAGGAGTGCGACATTTCCGTCCATACAAAGCTTCAAACGGTGACATCTTGAGACTTGACTGATAACTGTTATTGTAGGAGAATTCTGCATAGGGTAGGCTATCCTCCCATTTGGGTCCATGGGAGAGAGCACAGGACCGAAGCATATCTTCCAGTATCTGATTCACACGTTCGGTCTGTCCATCTGTCTGTGGGTGATATGCTGTACTATGCTTTAGCACGGTTCCCAAGGCTTGATGCAGTCGCAGCCAAAATGCTAAAGTGAACAGGGAGCCTCTATCCGAGGTGATAGACTTGGGGACTCCATGAAGGCTGACTATCCGGGACATGTAGAGCTGTGCCTGCTGGTAGGCGTTGAAAGTGGTCTTTACCAGAAGGAAGTGAGCCACTTTCGTAAGTATATCCACGATGACCCAGATAGCATCATGGCCTCTTGTTGACTTGGGTAGTCCAACAATGAAGTCCATGCATATGTCATCCCATTTCCACTGGGGAACTGGTAAAGGTTGCAGTAGCCCAACGGGTTTCTGGTGTTCAGCCTTGACTCTGTTGCAGATGTCACAACAGGCGACATAGTATGCAATGTCCCTTCGCATTCCTGGCCACCAAAAGGTCTCTCGCAAGTCCTGGTACATTTTTGTCTCTCCTGGATGGATAGAGTATGCGGACTCATGTGCCTCTCTGAGTATTTGCTGTCTCAAGCTGTCTTGATCAGGCACACATATTCGGTTTTCAATCCATACCGTGCCCTGGTCATCAATTCGGAAGGACTTGGCCTTTCCTAGCGCAATGCGCTCCTTGATTTCCTGTATGCCTTGATCTGATTTCTGAGCTGCCTTAATTTCTTCCATAAGTGTCGGAGTAATTTCCATTGTATCCGGGCTAGTTGGGCCGCATAACACCATATTCAGCTTGGCAAACTCTTCCTACAGCCTCGGATGCATTCCCTCCATTAGTGCATTTAGGGTACCTTGCTTTCTGCTGAGGGCATCGGCGACCACATTGGCTTTTCCCGGATGATAATTAATTCCAATATCATAGTCTTTGACCAGTTCAAACCATCTTCTCTGCCTGAGATTCAGATCAGGTTGGGTGAAAATATACTTGAGACTCTTATGGTCCGTGTATATCTCACATCGTTGCCCAATGAGATAATGCCTCCAAATCTTTAGTGCATGAACCACGACTGCCAATTCCAAATCATGAGTGGGATAGTTCTCTTCATGAGGTCGTAGCTGTCTGGATGCATATGCTACAGCCTTTCCTTCCTGCATTAGGACGCAGCCGATTCCACGCCTGGAAGCATCACAATATATGTCGAAGCTCTTGTGGATGTCTGGAAGAACTAAGACAGGGGCGGTAGTTAGCCTCGTCTTTATCTCCATGAAACTGCTATCACATTCTTTCGTCCAAGCAAATTTGTGGTTCTTTTTCAACAGTTCTGTCAATGGCTTGGCTATTTTTGAGAAGCCTTCGATGAAGCGACGGTAGTAGCCTGCCAATCCTAGAAAGCTAGGGACTTCCGTTACTGTGGCTGGGGTCTTCCAGTTTAATACAGCGGTCACCTTGTTGGGGTCGACAGCCACACCTTTTTATGACAGAACATGTCCCAGAAATCCCACCTCTTTTAGCCAGAATTCGCATTTGCTGAATTTGGCATACAAGCGATGGGTCCTTAGTCTTTCCAGGACGGTACGGAGGTGTTGCGTGTGCTCCTCTTCATCTCTTGAATAGATGAGAATATCATCGATGAAGACTACCACAAATTTGTCCAAGAAGTCCATGAAGACTTTGTTCATCATGCTCATGAAATATGCTGGAGCATTTGTCAGCCCGAATGACATGACTGTAAACTCATACATACCATATCTGGTAGTAAAGGCTGTCTTGCGGATATCCACTTTTCTGATTTCTAGCTGATGATACCCCGTTCGAAGATCAATCTTGGAAAATACCCGGGCTCCATTCAACAGGTCAAACAGATCATCAATGCGGGGGAGCGGATATTTATTTTTGATGGTGACCTCATTCAGTTGGCGATAGTCTACGCACATTCGTAGGCTGCCATCCTTCTTCTTGACGAACAGCACCGGTGATCCCCACGGTGAAGTGCTTGGACGAATATACCCTTTCTTTAATAATTCATCCAACTGTTTCTTCAATTCCACCAGCTCTGGGGAAGGCATGCGGTAGTACTTCTTGTATATTGGAGCAGTTTCGGGAACAACATCAATAGCGAACTCTAGTTCCCGATCTGGGGGCATTCCTGGTATCTCTTCCGGAAATACGTCCGGGAATTCACTGACTATTGGAATCAGACTTATGTCTGTAGCTGTGGCTTTGAATGCCTTTCCCTTCTTTGACATCACTCTGCTAGCAGTGAATTGCACTGTTTGGCCTGCCGGGTTAACCAGTGTCACCTTCCTGGTGGCACAGTTGATACACACCTGGTGTGGTCCCAACCAATCTATTCCCAGTATTATATCCAGTCGAGGGGACTGAATGGCAAAGAGTAGCTGGAAACTTTACATCATGTATCAAGATTTCCAGATCCTTGTACATCACATTTGTTCTGAGCATGGAGCCAGGGGATTGTACCACCATGATTTTGTCCAAAAGAGAAGGAGAAAATTTCTACAAGGTGGCAAAACTCTGCGAAATAAACGAATGAGAAGCCCCAGAATCAAATAAAATTATTACGGGTATGTTGTTAACAGAAAACATACCAAGGACCACATCTGGGGCTTCGCGGGCTTCCTTAGCGGAGATATGATGGACTTAGCCGCGATAGAAGTCTGCGTTGGGGCGGCATCCAACACTGTTGACTTGTGGCTTGAAGTCGGAGTGTGGCTTCCCATTTCTTGCGGGGCACTACTTGGAGAAGTGCCCGCTCTGGCCGCAAGTGAAGCATGTGTTGTTGCGCCGGCAATCCTCCAGCACCGGCTCTTTGCCGAAGGTCTTGTCCTGGCTGACAGGCTTATTGTTGTTGTTGCCATTGTTCCAAGTAGGCTTGTATTCAGATGGCCCTGGTTGCCAAATACCTGGCTTCCGCACAAACTACTCACGGCTGTCCTTCTTGGGTTCAAACTTCCGCTTGCGATCATCATATCCTGACTTATGCTCTCGTTCAGCTATGAAGGCCTTGTTTACCAGAGTCTGGAAGTCAGGAAAGTCAAGCATGCAAAGCTGACAGCGGAGGGTATGATTCAGCCCTCCTAGGAATCGGTCAATCTTCCTTTCTTCTGTGGACACGTCATGGGTGGAGTACCGTGCTAGATTATTAAACTTGTTCAGATACTCACCCATTCACATATTCCCTTGAGTAAGAGCAAGAAATTCCCTCTGCTTCACCTTCATTATGCCAGTAGGAATATGATACTTGCGGAATACCTCTTTGAATTTTTCCCAAGAAATATCTTCTCCCGAGGGCCACATTATTTTTGTATTGTCCCACCATATGGCTGCTGGTCCTTCCAGGTAGTGAGTAACAAAAGGAACTTTGTCTGACTCGTCACAGCGGGCTATGTCCAACTTCTTTTCCATGGTCCTCAGCCAGTCATCAGCTTCCATCGGATCCACAGCTTGACCAAAACTGGGTGGCTTTGTCCGCTGAAAATCAGACAGCTTAGAGTGTGTCCCATTGTGGTTGTTCTGACCCACCATAGTCTGCATACTTTTCAGAAATTCCATGAGATCTTGTTTTCTTTTCTCTTCAACATTCTCATAATCTGATCAGTGGTTGGTGACTGTGGTGGTGGAGGTGGCAAATCTTCTGGTGACTGTCCTGCCTGTCTGGCGGATCGACGAACGGCAGTTCCATCGCTGCCTTGAGTACTACACCTCTTCATCCTAAATTTTGTTCCCATTGCAAATACCGAATCGATGAGCAACATCCATAAGGGAAAGCAGGGTAGTATGACACCAGAAAAGAAGCCAAATAAAAAGAGAGAAATAAAGTGAACAACATAATTATACAAGGCAACCCAACATCATACATGACAAGCTAGTAGGGGGATTATCATGACTAGACTGCTCATACGGCAGTTGACATATGCAGGGATGCTATGATGCATGCACTGATACTCAAGCCTCCACTCTAGTGACGCCGGTGGCACAAACACTGGTAAACTAAAGACTCCTCATCGTCTGACACTGTCTCGGAATCTGAGCTAATGATGTGCACCTCGGCCTCCGGATCAAAGGAAACACGACGACACTGACGGGAAGGTTCTCCCTCGGAAGGAGAAGAAACCTGACGCCGCAGCATCGGAGCAGCTGGAGTAGCTAGGAGTGAGGCCCACTCTGCCGGGGTCTCACGTCGGCTACCAGACGAAAAGCCTGGCGGTCCGAACGAGCTAGAAGGAGTGTCGGAAGGTGGAACGGGTGGAGTGTACACAGGTGAAAACGGAGGTGGAGGAGGAGACTGTGCTGCTGCAACAGCCGCAAGTGCCTCGCGAGCAGAAGTCAGCTCCTCGGCTAGAGAAGTGATCATACGGTAACTGGCATTCAGATAACGAGATAAAACACCAGTCGCACGATCACTCGCCGGATCAACAGGTGCGAAAAGGACTCGCCTTGTCGTAGGCGACAGGGTGGGGTAGTGAAAGAAACCTGGATGAGTCTGCATCTCGACCTCATGGAAGCGCAAGTCAGTGAGAGCCTCCATCACAGCAAACTGGATCGCCAACTCCGGAGTAGAAGCAGTTCCGCCCTTGGAAGAACGGGAGTAGCTGTCAATATCTGAACTCGTAGTAAGAAAGGCTTCCGCGTGATACTCGAATACTGAACCAGCAAGCTTCTCTCGGAACACCTGGTACACTGGGTCTTCGCCGTTGGGATACAGCCGAAGCCAGACGTTATGAAGCAGTACTGGAAACGTGAACGGTGCTGGCTCATGATTGTAGTGGTACGGAACTGGTGCCATCTACACTCATCAAACCAGCGGTTAGCACAACAGAACTATATGCATGCCATGCAATGCAAGCAATCAGATGCAACAAGCAAGACACACCAAGAATCTAAACTACTCGCGGTTCTAGCGCAGGGTTAACTAGGGTGTCCTATAGTCAGCGTGGCTCTGATACCAAGCGTTGTGGCACCCCGGCTCAGAGAACCGGTTTACCAGTGTTTCCAACCCAGAGATCATGTCTTCTGGAAACACACAACAACTTGGAATAGGACTGAACTGAACTTTATTGCAATATCTCGAGTATAAGCTCATAATTTACATTGATAGCGAGGCCAGAAGCACTGCACGTGCTATGACAATATCTACATTATTTATGGAACATAGCAGGGCCTCGATACTACTGGGTAGACTACGGCGTAGCGGAACATAGCGCGGGAAACTCCATCCACAGGGACACTGCTGTGGACACGGCCTAGTTAGCGTAGCACGAACCTTCGGGACCTCCGTCCTCGGCTTCTCCTGCATCTGGCATGATACGCCAGGTGAGTACTTGGAATGTACTCGCAAGCTCATGGCAACCAAAACAATGCAGCAAACAATAGCATGGCAATTAACAGATTAAGTGCTTAAGTTGCTCACTTACTGGTACCAAGTACCAACTTACTCTCTTCTGGGTTGTCCCACAACCCTCGAAATGCTCATAATCCACTGAGCATTTCCGAACATAAGACAAGTTCTTCCATCATTATTATCATTATTGTGGTTGATCATCCCGTGGCCTAGTACAGACTGTCCAATACCGTGGACGCGGCTATTCGAATAGATTCTTACACTCTGCAGGGGTTGCGCACTTTACCCACACTATGGAGCTCCTAGCCTCTTGCTCCCATTCGGGTGGACCGGGGCTGCTCCAACGAAACCTGCCTGACCCGTGACCCCTCTATCGTACCACCGACAATCATACCCTCCCAGGGTCATGTCCTGGGTGGCCCCTGTGTCACCCCGTGACACCTGCCACCGTCGTGGCCACTAACTGTCCCAAACGGGGACGCTGGCAAAATAACTCAACTGGGCTCACAGGATTATCGTCGTCAACCTGATCAGGGTAGCACGTACGCATAACCCTCCCTAGTTTGGTGGTACCGATAAAAGAGCACAAAGCCAGACCAAATCAAGGCCGTCCCATACCGGCAAATGTGGCTGCACGGATAAGTCCGGATAGGTGACACTAGATCAACCAATTAGGTTTAGAGTTGACAAGCATTTAACCAGTATGGGTATTTATCAGGAATAATTTAATATGGCAGTAGCTAGACATCCAAATAATTTACTATGAATTATCACATGTTAAAATAATGCATATAATTCAATTAAATAACCAACACTATTGAAATGCTTCATGCAATGGATGACATGGCTTGCCTTGCTCCGTTGGGTTGTCCACAAACTCCTGGGCTTCAAATCCAAAAGAATTTCCCTCTGAAAATATTTTAAAAATGCAATTGAAAATGTCACATATTACTGTTGTGTTCACCAGAAATTTTGTGAACATGAGAAAAATACCAAACTTTGCCAGAGAATAGAGCAGCTCAAGACAAACCAGATGCAAAAAGAATCAATTGATTTGGACTTATGGATAAAAAGTTATGACTGGTCAAAGTTTCTGGTCAAATCTGGAAATTAACAGAAAATAGAAAATCCAGCGAAGGGCCACGTCGAAGGCGTATTTCGCCCGGGCGCCTCCACTTACCGCTTCGGTAAGCCACTGACGAGCGGGCCCCAGCGGTCAGATTTAAATGGGGAGAGAGGGAACAGAGAGATGCGGGGCTCCGGCGATGGTCGCCGGCGATGCAGTCGGCGGCGAGGTCCGGCGACTACAGGGATGGAACGAGCTCAACGAGGCGAACACGCACGTACCAGTAGTGCGACGAGAGATGGCAGGACGGCGTCGTCCCCTTCCTCTCCGGCGGCGGCGGCGCTCGGTTGTCGTCGGAGACGGCGATTCCGGCGGAGTTTCGGTCGGACAAGAGGTCGGGCGCGGTCAGTGGAGTGAGCTGAGCTCGATGGTGGAGTCAGTGAAGGCCTGGGAGGAGTAGAACGGCGAGGTGGCTGGGCTTGGGTGGCGGCGGATCTCCGGCGAGGTGTGAGGCCAGAGGGCCTCTCGGCCTTGGCTCGCTGCTCGGGAGGGCGATTGGAAGGTGGAGGAGTGGGTTGAGGAGCTCGGGAGAGGCCGGGGAGGCCTTTTTATAGGAGGAGGGGAGCTCTCTGGAAGCGACGGGGCTCGGGACACGTCGCCGGCGCAAGGACGGCGAGCTGGCCGTCGCGACGTGGGGTGAAGTGATAGGAGAGGGCAGAGGAGAGTAAATGCGGCAGTGGTGGCTTGCGGGAGGAAGACGATGCGCGACAGAGCCACTGTGGCCGCACGGGCGCCACAGTGCCCGAGTGCGTGGCGGCCGGCGAGGGCGATTCCGGCGAGGGGAGGAGTCCAGAACGACCAGGTGGAGGAAGGAGAGGATGTCGGCGCACGGGGACAAGCTAGAATCACGCGAGGCAGTCGGACGCGACTCAACAGACATGGGCGCGGTGCAGAGCGCGTGGTTTGGCATGCCACTGCCGTGCTCACCACGGGCATTGGTGTCTAGAGGCCACGCGAGCCTGGCATTTCTTGTCCAGCACGTAGACCCTCGATCACTTAGTCCACTTGTGCCTCTGGATCGACTAGATACAGACTGTTTCGAAGTGTAGCTTCAGCTACAGTCTCTGACAGAAATGTTGAGAGGGATCTAGAGGAGAGGTGAGCTGGATATGGAGCCAATGGAGATGTCTGGGGTGATCTATCTTGGAAGGACTCCAAGCTGGCCAAGTTTGAGAACATTTCATCAAATTTTGGATATAGTTCATGTACAAGTGTGGTTACTGGAACAGAAGCTAGATGAGCTTGTAGCACTCATCTGGTTGATCTGCTAGAGTTGAAAATTGGTGTAGGAGAGTTATTTGGTGGATAGAAGATGCCATAATTTTTTTAGCTCATTTGGATACCTCTAGCTAGTACTTCCTTCATAGAGGTTCCAATTGAACAGAAACTTGGCAGAATATTGGTGATGAAACTTTGTACTGGACAAGATGATATTTTTGGACATTGTGGAAAGATAGGTTCTCTAGTATCTCTGGGAATTATTTGAGAGTTTTCTGAGTTGGGAAAATATGAGTTGCTTCACAAAGGACCAGTACTGTCCAGAAGACAAAGGGAGTTTTCTGGAAAAAAAATTATACTGGACCATGAAATGTTTTTGATCACTGTGGGAGAAGATGATGACAAGAAGGTGTGGGATTAATTTGGGATTTTTCTGATCACCAGAACTATAGGTTGCTTTGTAACCCATAGTGATGACAGATTTTCCCAAAGGAAGAAAATGAATAATTGGGAAATATAAAGAATTAGAATTTGATCCAGAAGGTGAGTGACAAGATTTTGGCAAGATGCTAAGGGCTTTGGATCATTGAGAGAAATTCATAAGTCCAAAGTCAACTGAAAAGGTTCAAAAACCATCCAGATTGCAAATAAAGCCAGAAAGATTTTGAAAAGAAAAAGTTGCCAAAAACTAGGGTGTCACATGGGTGTGGAAGAGTGTCAACTTTAGGTAAAAAGAATCCCACATATTCGGAGAGTGTTCAATCTTATGAAATTTTTGATAAATGTGGGTTTGGAGAGGTCATGACTTTAGTTGATGTTAATCCCACTATTTTGGAAGAGTGTAAAACTTTTATGCATGTGGATCATGAAGAGAATATTTTACATGATAGCTATATTGTTGAGTTTGATTATGATCCTACATGTAATTATTATGAGAGAGGAAAATATGGTTATAAAGATTTTCATGTCACTAAATTACCTCTCTTTGTGTTGAAATTTTTAATGCTTCATTCTTCCTATTTGCATATGCTAGATATTGCTTGTCTTGATAATTTGTTTTCCTATAAAATTCCTATGCATAGTAAGTATGTTAGACTTAAATGTGTTTTTCACATGTTTTGTGATGCTCTCTTCGTGTTTAAATTACTATATTTCATGTGAGCATCATTGAAATCTCAAGCCTATCTTAATGGCTATAAAGAAAGAGCTTGTTGGGAGACAACCCAATAAATTTTTATTCTGTTTTTGTGTGTTTGCATGATTATAGCTTCTGTTATGATTGTGTTTTTATGTTTTAATTAGTGTTTGTGCCAAGTAATGCCTTTGGGATGATGTTGATGATAGTATAATTGATGCTGTTTGGAAAACAGAAAGTTTTGCGTCCAGTGCTGGAATTTTAGTTCTGTACTCGAGCATCAGAAAAATCTGAATTTTTTACACAGTATTGGTATATGAATTGTTTACGTTTTCCTAATTTTTCAGAATTTTTGGGGTTACAAAAGTATGGCTTTTAAATAGATCTTTACAGACTGTTCTGTTTTAGACAGGTTCTGTTTTTGTTGCATAGTTTGCTTATTTTGATGAAATTATGGATCGTATCGGGGGGTATGAGTCATGGAGAAGTTGGAGTAATGTATCATTATGCCAATATTAAATTTGAATCAATTTACAACAGTACCTAAAGTTTAAGATTTGTTTGTTATACTAACGGATCTCTTGAGGTTTCTGTTGAGTTTTGTGTGCTAAAGTTTTCAAGTTTTGGGTGAGACTACGGTGGATAAAGTAATAAGGAGCGGCAAGAGCCTAAGCTTGGGGATGCCCAAGGCACCCCAAGGTAATATTCAAGGAAGACTCAAGCGTCTAAGCTTGGGGATGCCCCGGAAGGCATCCCCTCTTTCGTCTACAATCTATTGGTAACTCACTTGGAGCTATATTTTTATTCATCACATGATATGTGTTTTACTTGGAGCGTCTTGTGAAATAGTTTGTTTGCTTTTTAGTTTGTCACAATCATCTTTGCTGAACACACCTTTTTGAGAGGGACACACATTATTCGTGATTTGTTAGAATACTCTATGTGCTTCACTTATATCTTTTGAGCTAGGCAGTTGCTCTAGTGCTTCACTTATATCTTTTAGAGCACGGCGGTAGTTATATTTTAAAGAAATAGTTGCACTCTCATGCTTCACTTATATATTATTGAGAGTCTCATGATAGCAATGGTAATATGCACGGCTTATAAATTTAGTCCTGATATTTTAGGTATTCAAGAGGGATATAATAAAAACTTTCATGTAGATCACTGAATATGATAAATTTGATTCCTTGCAATAGTTTTGAGATATTAAGATGGTAATATGGGGAAGGTATTAGTAGATAATTGTGGTTTAGTAAGAATAATTGTGTTAAGGTTTGTGATTCCCGAAGCATGCACGTATGATCTGTCGTTATGCTAAGAAGTAGGAGCATGATTTATTATTGATTGTCTACCTTATGCGTGGCGGTCGGGGACGAGCGATGGACCTTGTCCTACCAATCTATTCCTCTAGGGGCATGCGTAGTAGTACTTTGCTTCGAGGGCTAATAAACTTTCACAATAAGTATGTGTGTTCTTTATGACTAATGTGAGTCCATGGATTATACGCACTCTCACCCTTCCGCAATTTGCTAGCCTCTTCGGTACCGTGCATTGGCCTTTCTCACATCGAGAGTTGGTGCAAACTTCGCCGGTGCATCCAAACCCCGTGATATGATTCGCTCTATCACACATAAGCCTCCTTATATCTTCCTCAAAACAGCCACCATACCTACCTATCATGGCATTTCCATAGCCATTCCGAGATATATTGCCACGCAACTTCCACCGTTCCATTTTTATGACATACATCATCATTGTCATATTGCTTTCCATGATCATATAGTTGACATAGTATTTATGGCTCAGCCACCGTTCATCATTGTTATACATGTTATGCTAGCATCATTGCACATCCTGGTACACTGCCAGAGGCATTCATATAGAGTCATATTTTTGTTCTAGTATCGAGTTGTAATGTTGAGTTGTAAGTAAATAGAGGTGTGATGATCATCATTATTAGAGCATTGTCCTAGTGAGGTAAGAATGATGGAGACTAATGAGTCCTCAAAAAAGTGGGGATGAGGTCCATGAGATCGTTCTTAAAAAAAAGAGAAAAAAAAGAAAAAAAGAGGCGAAAAAGAGCCATGAAAAAAATGAGAGAAAAAGAGAGAAGGGGCAATGTTACTATCCTTTTCGACACTTGTGCTTCACAGTAGCACCATGTTTTTCATATAGATAGTCTCCTATTTTGTCACTTTCATATACTAGTGGGAATTTTTCATTATAGAACTTGGCTTGTATATTCCGATGACGGGTTTCCTCAAATGCCCGAGCTCTTCATGAGCAAGCAAGTTGGATGCACACCCACTTAGTTTTTCATGTTGAGCTTTCATACACTTATAGCTCTTAGTGCATCCGTTGCATGGCAATCCCTACTCCTCGCATTGACATCAATTGATGGACATCTCCATAGCCCGTTGATTAGCCTCGTTGATGTGAGACTTTCTCCATTTTTGACTTCTCCTATTTATCTCTACCACCATACTCTATTCAACCCATAGTGCTATATCCATGGCTTGCTCTCATGTATTGAGTGGGAGTTAAAAAAGCTGAAGCGCATTAAAAAGTATGAACCAATTGCTCGGCTTGTCATCGGGGTAGTGCATGATAAATACTTTGTGTTAAGAAGATGGAGCATGACATGATTGTATGATTTTGTAGGGATAACGTTCTTTAGCATTTTTATTTTGAAAGACATGACTGTTTATTAGTATGCCTGAGTATTGATGTCTTTATATCAAATTATAGACTATTGCTTTGAATCATTTGGATCTTATTATTCACACCGTAAGAGAAAGATTACATGATGAAACATGATAGGTAGCATTCCAAATCAAAAATTCTGTTTATATCATTAACCTACTTGACGACGAGCAGGAATTAAGCTTGGGGATGATTGATATGTCTCCAACGTATCTATAATTTTTGATTGTTCCATCCTATTATAGTATCAATCTCGGATGTTTTTATATGCAATTGTATGCAACTATATATCATTTTTTGGGACTAACCTATTAACCTAGTGCCCAGTGCCAGTTGCTGTTTTCTGCTTGTTTTTGGCTTTTCAGAGAAACAGTACCAAATGAAGTCCAAATGCCACGAAACTTTTTGGAGATTTTTTCTGGACAAAAGAAACCTTGGAAGCTTTGGGAGGAGGCCAGAAGCCTCACGGAGGCTTCACAAGGCAACAGGGCGCGCCCCGGGGGGGCGCGCCGTGTTGCCTTGTGGGGCCCACGTGACTCTGTTTGACCTAATTACACTTCTATAAATTCACAAATATTGGGAAACCCCCAGAGAGCCAGAAGAAATAACCTTTCCGCCGCCGCAAGCCTCTGTTCTTCCGCGATCCCATCTGGAGGCCTTTTCCGGTACTCTGTCGGAGGGGGAATCGATCACGGAGGGCTTCTACATCAACCTTGCTGCCCTTCCGATGATGTGTGAGTAGTTTACCACAGACCTACGGGTCCATAGCTAGTAGCTAGATGACTTCTTCTCTCTCTTTGATCTTCAATACAATGTTCTCCTTGATGTTCTTGGAGTTCTATCTGATGTAATCTTCTTTTGCGGTGTGTTTGTTGGGATCCGATGAATTGTGAGTTTATGATCAGATTTCTCATGAGAAATATTTGAGTCTTCTCTGAACTCTTTTATGCATGATGGTTATAGCTTTGTATTTCTCTCCGATCTATCGGTTCAGTTTAGCCTACTACATTGATTTATCTTGCAATGGGAGAGGTGCTTTGTGATGGGTTCAATCTTGTGGCGCTCAATCCCAGTGACAAAAGATGACATGACACATATTTGTATTGTGGCCATTAAGGATAAAAAGATGGGGTTTATTCATATTGTTTGAATTTGCTTCTCTACATCATGTCATCTTGCTTAAGGCGGTACTCTGTTTTTAACTTAATACTCTAGATGCATGCTGGATAGCGGTCGATGAGTGCAGTAATAGTAGTAGATGCAGGCAGGAGTCGGTCTACTTGTCTCGGACGTGATGCCTATATACATGATCATTGCCATGAATCCGTCATAATTATTTGCTATTCTGTCAATTGCCCAACAGTAATTTGTTTACCCACCGTATGTTTCTATGCTCGAGAGAGAAGCCTCTAGTGAAAACTATGGCCCCTGGGTCTATCTTTATCATATTAAAAACCTAAAAATACCTTGCTGCAATTTATTTACTTTTATTTTAATTAGTAGTTTAGTTTATCTATTTATCTCGATAAGATTTAATCCTTGCAAATAACCGCTAAGAGGATTGACAACCCTCTTATTTGCGTTGGGTGCAAGTGTTTGCTCTTGTGTGTGCAGGTGCGCTTAACGGAATTTTGCTTGGTTCTCCTACTGGATTGATAACCTTGGTTCTTAACTGAGGGAAATACTTATCTCTACTGCACTGTTTCATCCTCTCCTCTTCGGGGAAATACCAACGCAGACTACAAGTAGCAGATGGTAATTGTGATTCCGTGTCCTCTACAGGCTAAACCCTCTGGCTTATATACACGCCAGGTAGGGCATCTATGGTTACATAGGCGGTATCTAGGGAGGCGTATGGACTGTAACATCCCAAAATTTTATATTTTGGAATGTTATATTAATTATGTAATAATGATTGCTTGTGTGATTGTTGTTTGAAATTGAGTGGAAATTTGAAACGTTTTGAAAGTTAAATGAGAGGGAATAAAAGGACTTTCCCAAACTTTCATTCTTGCATTTGGTTTCATGAATTCAAATTCATTTCAACACAAAACCCTAGAGTGAAGATAATATGACTTCTTCCATTAAAGAAATGAAAAGGGGGTTGAGAAGATTTGAATTTCATTTGAAAATATTTCAAACCAGAAACTTTATGCCACTCAAGGATTTTCATGAGGGAAGATAACATGACTTCTTCAAATATATGAAATAGAGTGGGAAGTGATGAGGACCACTTTCAAAATTTATTTGAATTACTTTTCGAGAGTTTTCCCATTTTGAGTTTGAAATTCATTTCCATTTAATCAAATAAAATAAAGAGTGAAGGAAATATGACTCCTTCAAATATCAGAAATAAAATATGCAAAATGAATTATGAAACCAACAGAAAGTTATTTGAAAAATATTTGGAATCATTTGCATAGCCATTTCTTGAAATTGATGAATATTGCTTTTATTAGGTTTTACTCAAAATAATTTCCTCTGAAAAAATATTAATTATGAGTGAGGGTAAAATGACTCCCTACAAATAAAAAAATAGTGGGGAATTATTTTGATCTCATTTGGTATTTTCAAAAAGTCATTTTGAATTGATATTAAGCACCAGATTGCTTCTGCTATTTTTAGAAGTATTTATGTATTTTATTTTGGCAAGCTAAATAGTTCACAGGGACCAACATATACCCTAGTATTTTTCTGCATTTTTTGGTATTTTTTTATAAAAAAATTTGAATTTGTTTTGGCCCTCAATGCTTTTTCAGCAAAAAAAGATTTAAAAAAAACACGCACGCAGCCTGGACCGAAACTAAGTTCGGCCCAGGAGCGCACCGCTCGGCCCAGCCAGCCATTGGCCCACGGCCTTCTCCAGCGCCCGAAGCACTTCGAGCCGGTCGACCGCACCGCGCCTCTCTCTCGCTCGCCCCTTCTCTTCCCCGCCGCTACCACTGACCAGTAGGGCCCGGTCCCAGGCCATCCCCAACCTCCCGCCGCGCCGCTTGGGAGCTCGCCCACGCTCCCGCAACCGCCGGCCGCAGCCCTTGCGGATGAGGCTTATCCGCAGCTCCCCGAGCCCCTGACCTCGCCTATAAAAGCCCCCGACGCCCCTTTCTCGATCTCGCCAACTCGCTCCTCCCCTCGCTGCTCATAGCCGCCACGCCGTCCGTTTGAATCTCGCCGGAGCCAAGCCGCTCCGCATTCAAATTCGTCGCCGGTGAGCATACCCGAGGCCTCCGAACTCCGTTTTTCGAGTCCCCGTTCCCATGCCCATCGTTTTGACACTTTGGTTTCCCCTAGGTCTCGCCGGAGGCAACAAACCTTCAACGCCGAGCCCGCCGGAGCACGGGAGCTCCGCCGCAAGCCCCTGCTCGACCCCGTCGTCGCCGAGGACTACCACCACCACCATCCAGACCGCCTCGCCGAGCCGCACCTCTCCGTTTACCTCACCGATGCCGGAGACCACCATAGCCGCCACCCCATCATCACCCGACGCCCGCGCCGCCGTCTTCCCCGACTCCGACGCCGCCCGCCGCCCGCTGTAAGCCCTGGCCATCCTCGCCCTTTCGATCTAGCCTAGACGGCCTAGATTAGACTTCGTTTATTTTTATTCTTCAGCAAACCGGTATGCGTTAGATTACACTAGAAACTGGAAAGCCCTTAGGAAAGGATCTCTCTAAAACTTTATTTTCAAAAAAATCCTTTACCTCTCATCTTTTCTGAGCTTTATCAAATCTTCCCTTTTACCTCAAATAGTTAGACAGTACCTTTTCCCCTTTGAACACACGGAGGATCAACTGATGAGACCACTCCGAGAAGGACAAGATATCGGACAACTAAGGACCACTTCAGAGTAAAGAGGACTTCACCATACACTAGAAGAATTGAAGCTACAACAGTCGAAGACTCCGAAGACTCGAAAAAATTGAAGACACTGAAGAATTTCAAGATTTATATGACCCTTTAGAAGACCAAAACCCCTGTTGTATACTCACGTTAGATGCGATGATTTGTGAGCTGTCATATTTTGTGTGTGTTTTCCGACAGCAACAAATAAAACCTATTTTCAAAACTATGTTGTTTGTATGGGCATCTTTCTCCCTCTCTTATCTCATCCCCAAAACCCTTGATCCCAATAGATGATGAATGAAGATGGACTCGTATTTTCCGGATCGATGACTCAGTTGGAGGCAGAACAATGGATTCAGAACATGGAGGATCACTTGCGGAATAACATTGTTGAAAGAAAAGATATGGTTCAATATGCTCTTCAGTACTTTGCAAAAAGTGATGCAACATGGTGTAGGATGCACCAAGCTATACAAGGATGGAATGGAGCAAAAACTTGGGAGGAATTCAAGATGACTCTACTGAGGTCTCATTTTATCCAGAAGCCCTATGGCAATAAAATGAAGAAACCTTACGCATGCAAGATTTGCGGAGAGATAGGACACACCCATGAAGAACAAAAGGATGGATGCCCTCACTGTGAAGAAAATCACCGAGCTAAAGAATGCCCGACTAGGCAGGTTACTTGTTTCTTGTGTGAAGGGACTACCCACTACCCTGCTCAGTGCCACATTTACCCCAAGGTGCAGCAAATCATCCGGCAACAGAAAGAAGGAATGACAGAAGCCCTCAGGGAAAGTTTAGAAGAACTTGTGATGAAGGAAGATGTTAAAGACACCGATGAAGAAGGCCTAATCAGATTTTACTCCAATGCCTGCTATTCCTGTGGAGAAGAAGGACTTTTTTCACAGAATTGTACGAAGGAAAGAAAGGAGTATCTGGGAAACTTCCCGACAGTAGAAGTGAAGTTTGATCCACAGGAAATAGAAGGTTTGATCGGAATGAAGAAGTCCAGGAAGAGAAAAAGAATGTGCCCCAAGAACAACCCAATCTCTGCAAAGAAGGACAAGAGTCATATTACCAGTTTTGAGTGTAAGAACACAGGACATTATGCCAATGATTGCCCAGAAAAGAAGCAAAGAACCCACTCGAATAGCTTTATCCAAAGAACCCAAGGAACCTATGGAGGCACAAGGAAGCCCATGGAATTGTCGAAAGTTAATTGCTTTCGTTGCAATGCTGCAGGACATTATGCCATTGACGGTCCAGACCCGAAGAAAGCTGGAGCTGAGTAGTTGAGATTTTAATATTGGTAAAAAGTGTAGTATGAAGCACTCTTATTTTCATGAGGATATGGAGTTGAATTTTGTAATGGAAGTCTTGAGGAATGTAATGAATTCATGAATCAATAAAATGTGTCATGATTTCTTATGTTGAATTGTATAAGTTGTTACTCTATAAACAAAGATTTTGACCAATTTCGAGAATATGAGAAATATGGACTATGGATGGATTTTGTGCATTACATTTTAAGGGTGGTAATACCCTGTGTGAACACTAGACCAATGGAAAGGAAAATTTGTTCCATAGGGTGGAGTTTGGACCAAATAAGTTGGAGTTTTGTTTTCATTATGATTGTTACCCCAAGAGTATGAAGGAATGAAGTACTATTGAAGGAAGAAATCCGTAACCCACAGGCCTAGGAGTTAATAAGGAGCAAGCACTACCTTATTGAAGGAAGAAATCTGGAAGAAGCTGTGATTTCATCAGCAGACATTTCACAGGAGGTTACGTAAAACCCGAGAGTTGTGAAGAAATGATAGAAGTTTTGTTTGGCTTGCAGAACCAATGGATTTACCCGAACCTAGTTCGTGGACAAGAGAAGTTCTGCAATGCTTGCGAGAATGCCCAAGTGTTAGCAAGTGAGATTCGCTAAACCTTATACAAAGTAATGATTTGGGTGCGGAATGGATTGATCACCATGCCGACTTACTCTTATCATTCGCTCTTGCTATTTGGAATGGTAAATCTAGAGTGACTTACCCA
Organism: Elymus sibiricus; assembly: GCA_039707655.1. Taxonomy (NCBI): domain Eukaryota; kingdom Viridiplantae; phylum Streptophyta; class Magnoliopsida; order Poales; family Poaceae; genus Elymus; species Elymus sibiricus. Next base: position 67,658,350 of record CM077672.1, read on the forward strand.
TAGTAGAGAGACGACGATGTCAAAACTTTGTTTAAACCTTAGGATGGTAGGACGATTGGTCCATGTACAAGTCAACTGTTGCTAATCGTAGGTTATACGGTGAGATTTAGCCAAGACCCATTTACCTACAGGAACCAGTATTTGCTGACCACCATGAGATTAATGACAGTTGTTTAGCATTGGCGCCAGACTTGTCAAGCCTCGGAAGAACTTATGAAAGGACTCAAGATTTTGCGGGAAACGATATGCCTATACCGGAAGAGCAACAATGAAGGAATTATCCCGAACATGTGTGAAGACAGATGTTGTCAAGGAGGAAGTACATGAGTTTTGATGGACCCGTGACATTGATTCTAAGGGTGGTAGCACCCCAAACATTTGTGACGATCAATGAATTTTCGAGAAGACCCCAAACCCTAACCTTTTCTTTCAAGCCTCTTCGAATCTCGAGGGCGAGATTCATTTTAAGGGTGGTAGTTTGTAACATCCCAAAATTTTAAATTTTGGAATGTTATACTAATTAAGTAATAATGATTGCTTGTGTGATTGTTGTTTGAAATTGACTGGAAATTTGAAACTTTTTGAAAGTTAAATGAGAGGGAATAAAAGGACTTTCCCAAACTTTCATTCTTGCATTTGGTTTCATGAATTCAAATTCATTTCAACACAAAACCCTAGAGTGAATATAATATGACTTCTTCCATTAAAGAAATGAAAAGGGGGTTGAGAAGATTTGAATTTCATTTGAGAATATTTCAAACCAGAAACTTTATGCCACTCAAGGATTTTCATGAGGGAAGATAACATGACTTTTTCAAATATATGAAATAGAGTGGGAAGTGATGAGGACCACTTTCAAAATTTATTTGAATTACTTTTCGAGTTTCAAATTCATTTCTATTTATTCAAATAAAATAAAGAGAGAAGGAAATATGACTCCTTCAAATATCAGAAATAAAATATGGAAAATGAATTATGAAACCAACAGAAAGTTATTTGAAAAATATTTGGAATCATTTGCAAAGCCATTTCTTGAAATTATTAAATATTGCTTTTATTAGGTTTTATTCAAAATAATTTCCTCTGAAAAAATATTAATTATGAGTGAGGGTAAAATGACTCCCTACAAATAAAAAAATAGTGGGGAATTATTTTGATCTCATTTGGTATTTTCAAAAAGTCATTTTGAATTGATTTTAAGCACCAGATTGCTTCTGCTATTTTTAGAAATATTTATGTATTTTATTTTGGCAAACTAAATAGTTCACAGGGACCAACATATACCCTAGTATTTTTCTGAATTTTGTGGTATGTTTTTTTATAAATTTTTTTGAATTTGTTTTGGCCCTCAAAGCTTTTTCAACAAAAAATATTTAAAAAAAACACGCACGCAGCCTGGACCGAAACTAAGTTCGGCCCAGGAGCGCACCGCTCGGCCCAGCCAGCCATTGGCCCACGGCCTTCTCCAGCGCCCAAAGCGCTTCGAGCCGGTCGACTGCACCACGGCTCTCTCTCGCTCGCCCCTTCTCTTCCCCGCCACTGCTACTGATCAGTGGGGCCCGGTCCCAGGCCGTCCCCAAGCTCCCGTCGCGCCGCTCGGGAGCTCGCCCGCGCTCCTGCAACCACCGGCCGCAGCCATTGCAGATGAGGCTTATCCGTAGCTCCCCGAGCCCCTGACCTCGCCTATAAAAGCCCCCGACGCCCCTCTCTCGATCTCGCCGACTCGCTCCTCCCCACGCCGCTCACAGCCGCTGCGCCGTCTGTTTGAATCTCGCCGGAGCCAAGCCGCTCCGCCGTCAAATTCGTCGCCGGTGAGCACTCCCGAGGCCTCCAAACTCCGTTTTTGAGTCCCCGTTCCCATGCGCATCGTTTTGACACTTTGGTATCTCCTAGGTCTCGCCGGAGGCGACCAAACCTTGGATGCCGAGCCCGCCGGAGCACCGGAGCTCCGTCGCGAGCCCCTGCTCGACCCCGTCGTCGCCGAGGACTACCACCACCACCATCCGGACCGCCTCGCCGAGCCGCACCTCTCCGTTTACCTCACCGACGTCAGAGACCGCCATAGCCGCCGCCCCGTCATCACTCAAAGCCCGCACCGCCGTCTTCCCCGACTTCGACGCCGCCTGCTGTAAGCCCCAGCCATCCGCGCCCGTTCGATCTAGCCTAGACGGCCTAGATTGAACTTCGTTTTTTTATTTTTCAGCAAACCGGTATGCGTTAGATTACAGCCGTCTGCTGTTTAAACTACGCAGCGAACGGGTGCACACTAGTAGAAAGCCGCCATGTGGCCAAGGACCTATGCGCGATTATTTTTCTTCACTGTTTAGTCCCTGAGTTTCATAGATTAGTCCCTGAACTTCAAATAGCCGTAGTTTTGTGCTCGTAGATCCAAATTTGATGAAACCAGTGGCAAATTTTTCATATCGATTAGATCTATCCAGTGAACCCATCTTTGAAAACTTTTGCTAAATTCAAATTTGAAATTTATTCAGATTCAAATTTAAACTCTATTTGGCCATACCTCCTAAACCGTAGATCCGTTTAAATTGATTCTTTTTGCACTTTGTCACCCTAGCCAAATCCTATGACTTGAACTTTATCATGGTAGTTTTCACACAATTAGGATCTGTCCATAATAATTTTGCTCCTATGCCATGTATAAATTTTAGTTCACATCACAAATTTTGAACCCTAGTTCACACGTTGCCTTTGCAATTAGAAAATTTTCATGAAAGTTAAGTGTGTTGGATTTTGATTTGGGTTTTCCGAGTCTTTTGTTGTGCATGTTATTTGGTTCTCTGAAATGATTGCTTATGTGTGTCTATTTACTTTGGCAATAGATTGTTCGGAGTGCGAGGCAGATTATTATCATTCACTAGAGTTGAACCACCAGTACCAAGGCAAGTTCACATTTGACCATACTTTCATTACCTATGTTTTCTTTATGCACTTAGTCCTTTGTGGTAGGATTGCATGGTAGGAATCTATGCCGGATGGCTATGCTTAAACCTAGTAGTTCATTTGAGGTAGGTCTGAACTATACAAACTTTGTCGCCACCGTGTAAGATTATATTGCCTCGCTAATGTAGACGGGGATTGGGGAGTGTTCATGGTGAGACATGAGTGACAAAGTAGTAATCAGGACCAAGACTTTTAAATGAATTGCCTAGGCGGAATTGGTTTGAATGGTGGCGAAGTAAAGTGGGAGCATGCGTGGGAAATCCATGGTGGTGCACCACTAGTGGTCTGTCGCCCAGGCTCAAAGGGATCAAACGTGTTTTCATGTCGAGAAGCTTATGTGTTCAGCCACAAGCCAATATGGGCTCTGGCTTGGTCGAGTAGTTAGTGTGACCTCTTCTGGGATGGGCTAGCTGATGTAGAATGTGTAGGTGTACCGGCCTATCCGTGGGTTGAGAGGGAATACTTCAAAAGACTATGTCCCAATCTTCCGATCAAGGAGGTGGTTGAGTCTTGTGGGGAAAAGTGCGCAAAACTTTGCAGAGTGTCAACCTAATCGATTAGCCGTGTCCCCGGTTACGGACAACTTGATCTTTTAGTAGTGGAAATGCTGGAAGATCTCATCACCCTTAATTTAATTAGTTGGGTTTAAATGAAACTTTGGGAATAGATTGAGTTGGGGTACCACCTCAATCATATGCTATTTGTAGTGGTAGAATAATTTCTTTTATAATAAGGAAAAATCAGCTTTATGCAAAATTAAACTTAGAGGTTTCTACCAGCCAAATTGCATGTACAAGTAGGTTCATTATACTCTTATGATGTGACTTGCCAGTACATTCCATGTACTGACCTACACGGCTACAACTTATCATGTTGCAGGAATTTCTACGACGAGTAAGAGTTACGTTGTAGGGTTACGGTCTACACTCAACTTGCCGTTGGCGTTGATGGGACTCCACACACTTATGATTATTTTCCGCTGTATTATATGAGGTATAATCTGGATCTACGTTATCTTTTTAACACGTGATGTTATGGTATTTCATCGATGTACTGTGTGTGCTAGCATACTGATCCAGGGATAGCACAGAAAGCACAGAGGCACTGATGCTTTTGGGTCGGGTCGCTACATGGACGCGGCAGGAGATGTCTTGGGGTATACTCCAAGTCTTCGACAGATGCAATATTGATCATGTCATGGCTTCTGGAGTCCATCTGGATCAGAACAAGGGCCTTCGGGCCCAATCCGAGGACTATGGGCCAACTAGGTTTGGACTCCCTAGTCCAGGACATCGTCACTTGTCGTACAATTCAGCCCGTTGGTGCCTCTACTAAGCTTTCGGCCTATTAAAGGCCCATGATATGATTGGGGCAACCAAGGCTCGAGAAATATTTCGGCATGATAACGGCCCGTCATGTAACTGGGCCAATAATGGCCCGAGGTATGTTTCAGCCTGCTAAAGGCCCGTGGACGACTCTCGAAAATTGAGGCCCAGCATGCTTTTCGGCCTGCTAAAGGCCCATGGTGTCTTCTGGGCCATAACAGGCCAGCAGAATATTAAGCCTGTTAATGGCCCGAAGCTACATGGGCCCAACAAAACTTTGGGCCCACTAAAGGCCCATGTGAGTTATGGGCCTGGCGTACCATGTCCATGAAGGGCCCATATGGCAGGTCCACGACGGCCAAGTAAATCCTGTTCGGGCTGGCCCAAATATGGCCCGTCGAAAAGCAGGCCCGTTAGAGGTGCCTGTTTCGGCCCGTTTGCCTCCATCAGATTTTCACCCTTTTTTTGATAGTGAATGATAGCATATACGGTAACTAGGAATTAAGAACAAACCTACCCTATACAATAAAGAAATTACGTCATAGTAACTTAGAATATACCTACACTATACAATAAAGGAATTAGGGCATATTACATCCACTGGGCATCAAAGTTCGCTACCAGTGATCATAAAGCGCAACCAAGAAGCAAATTACAAAAACTAGGCATCAAAGGTCCTGCCATTATAGCGCAACAAAATAATACTGAACCAAGACCACTTCAACATAGTTCGAGAAATGTTAGCCTTGCGCGGGAGCTGCTGCGCAAGCAGCTGAGCAAGGCAGTGAGACCGGCCTAGTATGTCGGTCATATCTTCCAGCTCTAGTTGTTTAGCAATGAGGTTCTGATTCGAGTTCTCTACGATCTGCCTTAGAGATTGGACTTCAAGTCGAAGTTGAGTTGCACAATGCCTTTTTGCTTGAAGTTGAGACTGAAGAAGTCGAACTGATTCAGGCAGCGACTTCTGTGAGATTGTGTTACTGCTAGTCTCGAGTAACTTGAACACTGCATCAAGACATGACTTTGGTGTTGTCTTGCTATCTTCAAGATGTTTTGCCTTCTTGGCTGCAATATATGTTGGGTTTGTCTCACAGTCTTCAGCAGACTTGTGCGTGCCATCAGGCATATCACCCTGAAACAAGCAGACAGATGACATGTTTTGCACGTATATAAACAAAGATGGTAACCGCGCTGTCAATTCCATCCAATTTCATATTAGAAAATAAAGAGACAATTCAAAATGTCAATAGCATAATTTGGCATTGTTCATAATTTGGGGAGCTTCACCACACTACTGGATTACAGATCAACAACACAAGGATACATGCAGGGCTAACGAAAATCAATGGATCTGTATTGAATAATGTGCATGGTATGAATAAGGAATTTGGTTTCATGACTAAAACTTGAAACTTGCAGTTGTTGTGAACATGCATTTTGATAGAAACAGCAAACTAAACAGCAGCTGACGATAGGGAGTATGAGCAAATTAAACAACAGTTGAGGAGAAAGGTTTAGAAGGACGGACTTACATTAACAGTTAACACCGGCTCTATAATTCCCTTCTCCATGTCAAATGAGGGATAAGTCAAGAATTTCAGCACAAAAACTTCTTCATAAGCATTGCCTGTACTCTACATTTTGTAGAGAGTAATTATTGATATAATAATACTAGAAGGGATAGAGGATAATGAAGATAAGATGCAGAGTGATGCTACATAATCAACTACCTATCCATGTAAGTACAACATTACAGGACAAAATGTACTAACAAGAGCAATGGGCTACATTTCTACACTGGCATTGTCTGTGTATTCAACTTTTTGGTAAGATTAAATATAGATCTGATAATTTTTAGGGAATGGTGGGCGATGGAGATAAGATGCAGAGTAATGCTACACAATGAACTACTCGCTCCGTCCCATAATATAAGTGTTTTGTACACTAGTGTATTGTACAAAAAGCTCTTATATTATGGGACGGAGGGAGTAGCTGTTAATGTAAGTACAGCGATACAAGACGTTCGGTCCTTACAAGAGGACTGCAAAGATAAACTTCTTCAGAAGCATTGGTTGATTCTAAATTTATGGAAGAGTCAATACGTATCTTATAATGTCCACCAAATGGAGGATAAGGAGGCTAACATGTGCAGTGATGCTACATAATCAAACAGCTATGAAAGTAAGTATGGTGATGCAGGGCAAGAGGTACTCACAAGAGCAATGCAGTGTGCAGTATAGTTGCGAGATCCTGTGGTCCCTTGAGAATGGATATTGTTCTGCAAACAGTTTTCGTACAAGTGAGACAGTAAGGCAAATATGCAGAAATGTACTTCAAATTGTGATGTGATATCATAGACAATACCTTACACTGCAGACGAGACCAGTGTGTAACAAGCTTATTGCAGTCACTTTCTAGTAAATGTAGCACCGGAGACTTTACAGAAATTTTGTTAGAGGCTTGCCATTGAAGTGCGCTTGCCTCAGGTAGCAACGATAGTTCCTCAATGCATGCTTGAAAAGCGCAACCAAGCTTTGCTCGTCTTGACTATCCAGTTCGGTCCTCGCCTATTTAAAAGAATGAAATCTTTTGTGTTCTGTCAATAGAAACATAGGCACTAATTACCATGAATAACATTAGTACATTACTTACGCGTAAGTTGTGGAGGAAGATTGGAAATTGTTGTTTGTCTATCGCATAATCTTTCCATGAGGAAACATGCGCACAAAGTTCAGGACAACAATAAAAGATTCATCTTCTAAATTGGAAAGAAGTGGAACAGGGTCCTATTTGCTGCATTTGGGGCTCTCTCCAGTTCGAAAAGGGATTTGGCAACTAGAGTTGGTGTACTCTTTGCTGGAATGGGGGTTTTGCATCATAGAGCTGGTGCTATGTCAACTGGCTTCGTCATACTTTTTGCTGCAGTTGGGGTCTGCTGAGTTGGGGCATCTGAGATGGCCAGTGAAGTAGGGGTAGTGTCTACTAGAGTTAGGGCTGTGTTATGTGGGTTTGGTGATATTGCCACTACACCTAATGGGCTATTTGATTTATCAGGTGTCACTACCTTTTCCAGGTACTTTGTTCGTGCTCCTTCGCGATCAGCAATCGCCCTCTTTCTTTTGAACATCTGATACACAAGAACATCATTTAAATGGAAAAATATGGTATGATGACAGATGGAATATGTACTGAAAATGGATAGGCATGGAATATTCACATATATGATATGTAAACTAAGCAACGGTGCAACAAAGTAGAAGCAATGAAAGCATCATTTGCAAGATATGTGCGCACATTCCTCCTCATAAGCCTTTCTTGTTCTTCATTCCTTGCGTCTGCCATGGCCAGTGGGAAGAGCTCTGGGCCAAGGAATAACAAGCAGGGAGCGATGACCAAGGCCACAGAAAAAAAAAGAGGGCCCGCCGCGCAGCGGAGGCCTCGAAACATCGCTCATGGGCAGGAGAGGGCTCTCAGAGCGCGTTCGCCCCGGAGGCGAACATGTCGATTTGGCAATGCTGAAGTCGTTAGCCCGCGACGACATGCCCGCTCAGCTCAACAAGCAGAGGGAGTTGATCGCCGGCTTCGTGAAGCTGCTGAAGCAAAGCAAAGCCTCGGTTGAGAAGGCGACTGGCGAAATCATGGAACTTGAGGAGGACAAGGCGAAGCTCCACCACGAGCTCGACCTGCTGAAGGAGGAGAACGCCGGCTGGAAGAAGCTGCAAGAGAAGACCAGTGCCTCGGTGAAGATGGTGACCGCCGTCATCGGGGAACTTAGGGAGGACATGGCGAACCTCCGCACTGAGAGCGTGGCTACTATCAAGCAACATCACACAGATGTGAAAGAGATCATGCACGCTCGCCTCGAGAAATCCCGCGCCATGGAAGCAATGAAGAAGATGGCGGACGGGAGGAGAGAGGAGATGAAGGTCATGGAGGCAATGAAGAAGCAGTTAGAACACCGTGCCCAGCAACCCTTCGTGAAGTAGAGAGCAGTGACCCAAACTGTTATCTGCGTCTTCCTTCTTCTTCTTCTTTTTTTTTGCGGGTAATCTGCCTTCTTCTTTTGCCCCTGTGTTTTCTTCTTTTGCCACTGTGTCTTTCGGGCGTTGCTGCATGTGTCCTTCTAAATTATCCTGAATCGGTAAGACAACTATTATCCATTGCCATTGTCATCATATTATTTCATTTGTAGGTAAAGGTATACGAGCCAAAAACGGCTAAAAGTCACATTCTCTACGAGGCACGAATAAAACAATGCTAACGATGAGCGGCGCTGTGGAATCATGCTACTTGTAGTCTGCGTTGGTATTTCCTCGAAGAGGAGAGGATGATGCAGTACAGTAGAGATAAGTATTTCCCTTAGTTAAGAACCAAGGTTATCAATCCAGTAGGAGAACCAAGCAAAATTCCGTTAAGCGCACCTGCACACACAAGAGCAAACACTTGCACCCAACGCAAATAAGAGGGTTGTCAATCCTCTTAGCGGTTATTTGCAAGGATTAAATCTTATCATGGTAAATAGATAAACTAAACTACTAATTAAAATAAAAGTAAATAAATTGTAGCAAGGTATTTTTAGGTTTTTAATATGATAAGGATAGACCCGGGGGCCATAGTTTTCACAAGAGGCTTCTCTCTCGAGCACAGAAACATACGGTGGGTAAACAAATTACTGTTGGGCAATTGACAGAATAGCAAATAATTATGACGGATTCATGGCAATGATCATGTATATAGGCATCACGTCCGAGACAAGTAGACCGACTCCTGCCTGCATCTACTACTATTACTCCACTCATCGACCGCTATCCAGCATGCATCTAGAGTATTAAGTTAAAAACGGAGTAACGCCTTAAGCAAGATGACATGATGTAGAGAAGAAAATTCAAGCAATATGAATAAACCCCATCTTTTTATCCTTAATGGCAACAATACAAATACGTGTCATGTCCCCTTCTGTCACTGGGATTGAGCACCGCAAGGTTGAACCCATCACAAAGCACCTCTCCCATTGCAAGATAAATCAATCTAGTAGGCCAAACTAAACCGATAGATCGGAGAGAAATACAAAGCTATAACAATCATGCATAAAAGAGTTCAGAGAAGACTCAAATATTTCTCATGAATAATCTGATCATAAACTCACAATTCATCGGATCCCAACAAACACACCGCAAAAGAAGATTACATCGGATAGAACTATAAGAACATCAAGGAGAACATTGTATTGAAGATCAAAGAGAGAGAAGACGCCATCTAGCTACTAGCTATGGACCCGTAGGTCTATGGTAAACTACTCACACATCATCGGAAGGGTAGCAAGGATGATGTAGAAGCCCTCCGTGATCGATTCCCCCTCCGACAGAGTACCGAAAAAGGCCTCCAGATGGGATCGCGGAAGAACAGAGGCTTGCGGCGGTGGAAAGGTTATTTCTTCTGGCTCTCTAGGGGTTTCCCAATATTTGTGAATTTATACAATTGGAATTAGGTCAAACGGAGTCACGTCGGCCCCACAAGGCAACACAACGGCCCCCCTGGGGCGCGCCCTGTTGCCTTGTGAAGCCTCCGTGAGGCTTCTGGCCTCCTCCCAAAGTTTCCAAGGTTTCTTTTGTCCAGAAAAAAATCTCCAAAAAGTTTTGTGGCATTTGGACTTCATTTGGTACTGTTTCTCTAAAAAGCCAAAAACAAGCAGAAAACAGCAACTGGCACTGGGCACTAGGTTAATAGGTTAGTCCCAAAAAATGATATATAATTGCATACAATTGCATATAAAAACATCCAAGATTGATACTATAATAGCATGGAACAATCAAAAATTATAGATATGTTGGAGATGTATCAGATCACAAGTAAACTAGATCATTTTTTATCGCCATATCGCACTGGGCTACTGTGTTTCGCACTCCTCCGCCGGGCTAGTACTCCAGTGGAAAACTAGAGTATACCGCACGGTTCTTTGCTCCTCCATAGGTCGTCGGCAACAATTATACTTCCTTTCACCGACATGTGGGATAGCCAGCATCCGGGTCAACGTGTCATGCACCAGATTAGAGTGGGGAACGGAAGGGGAGACTTACCCCTCGCAGTAATAATGACTATAACGAGCAGTCAAATCACAAGGCCCCACCTTCCAGCAGTAATGAGCCATCAAATCACAAAGCCCCACCTTTCCCGCAGTAAGTTGAATCCGCTACTCCCTCATCATCCTCACCTCTCTGTCAAACCGACCAGGCAAGAGTGCCCCACCCTCGCCTTTTAAAGTATAGTTTTGTAGTAGTATTGATGGATTGCACCATGGAGCAAAACTAATAGGCTGAAATTAAAGAAAAAAAGGTGGTACATATCAGCATGCTCGTCGTGTTTGCATCGCACCCCACACGGTCGGTCGGTCCAGCACGCCGCTCATGGAATGGAACGCGCATTAGCAAACGCACGCCATCTTGCGTTTGCACTCACATGTCGTACCGCAATTGAGCAACCGATCATAGGCACACTCCCCCGCCAATGCGCGTCAGCTGAGTTACTACTAAAATAGAAAAGAGAGAACAGCGATATTACGTATGTACTACTACTATAATACTACTCAACTAGTATGATGCTGGATGTAGGACAGCCAACATCTGGATCGACGTTTCATGCACCAAATTATGCATAGTACTACTTGCTACTTGTAGACTGCGTTGGTATTTCCTCGAAGAGGAGAGGATGATGCAGTATAGTAGAGATAAGTATTTCCCTCAGTTAAGAACCAAGGTTATCAATCCAGTAGGAGAACCACACAAAACCCCTTTAGCAGCACCTGCACACACAAAAGCAAACACTTGCACCCAACGCAAATAAGAGGGTTGTCAATCCTCTTAGCGGTTATTTGCAAGGATTAATTCTGATAGTGATAGATAGATAAAGTAAAATACTAAATAAAATAAAAGTAAAATAAATTGCAGCAAGGTATTTTTTGATTTTAATATATGATAAAGATAGACCTGGGGGCCATATTTTTCACTAGAGGCTTCTCTCTCGAGCGCAGAACATACGATGGGTGAACAAATTACTGTTGGACAATTGATAGAAAAGCAAATACTTATGACGGATTCATGGCAATGATCATGTATATAGGCATCACATCCGAGACAAGTAGACCGACTCCTGCCTGCATCTACTACTATTACTCCACCCATCGACCGCTATCCAGTATGCATCTAGGGTATTAAGTATAAAACAGAGTAACGCCTTAAGCAAGATGACATGATGTAGACAAAGTAAACTCAAGCAATAAGATTAAACCCCACCTTTTTATCCTTAATGGCAACAATTCAAATACGTGTCATGTCCCTTTCTGTCACTGGGATTGAGCACCGCAAGATTGAACCCATCACAAAGCACCTCTCCCATTGCAAGATAAACCAAACTAGTTGGCCAAACCAAATTGATAGATCGGAGAGAAATACAAAGCTATAACAATCATGCATAAAGGAGTTCAGAGAAGACTCAAATATTTCTCATAAATAATCTGATCATAAACTCACAATTCATCGGATCCCAACAAACACACCGCAAAAGAAGATTACATCGGATAGAACTCCAAGAACATCAAGGAGAACTTTGTATTGAACATCAAAGAGAGAGAAGAAGCCATCTAGCTACTAGCTATGGACCCGTAGGTCTGTGGTAAACTACTCACACATCATCGGAAGGGCAGCAAGGTTGATGTAGAAGCCCTCCGTGATCGATTCCCCCTCCGGCAGAGTACCGGAAAAGGCCTCCAGATGGGATCGCGGAAGAACACAGGCTTGCTGCGGCGGTAGGGTTTTTTTCTTCTGGGTCTCTGATGGTTTCCGAATATTTGTGAATTTATATAAGTGGATTTAGGTCAAAAGTAGCCACGAGGGGCCCACAAGGTAACACGGCGTCCCCCCTTGGGGCCGCGCCCTGTTGCCTTGTGGAGGCTTCATGAATCTTCTAGCCTCCTCTCCAAGTCTCCCGGGTCTCTTTTTTCCAGAAAAAATCTCCAAAAAGTTTCGTGGCATTTGGACTTCATTTGGTATTGATTTCCTGAAAAGCCAAAAACAAGCAGAAAACAACAACTGGCACTGGGCACTAGGTTAATAGGTTAGTCCCAAAAATGATATATAATGGCATATAATTGCATATAAAACATCCAAGATTGATACTATAATAGCATGGCACAATCAAAAATTGTAGATACGTTGGAGACGTATCAAGCATCCCCAAGCTTAATTCCTGCTCGTCCTCAAGTAGGTAAATGATAAAAACAGAATTTTTCATGTGGAATGCTGTTTATGACCGTTTTTGTTATTTGGTTGGTCGCTTCTCAATCTATTTGCTAGCCTTCACTTGTACTAAGCGGGAATGCTGCTTGTGCATCCAACTCCTTAAACCTAAAGTTGTGCCAAATGAGTCCACCATACCTACCTATATGTGGTATTTCCATGTCGTTCCAAGTAAATTTGCATGTGTCAACTCTAATTATTCAAAGTAAATTTCTGTTTTGTGTGCCCGTACCGCTCATGTGGCGGCAGGGGGTGGCCAATATCTTTCATGCTAGGCGGGTTATTCTCACGATGAGTGTTTATTCACTTGTCATTGCATGAGAAAGTGGCAGGTAATAGGGATGCCCAGTCCCACAATGAATCAAAAATAATAATAACAAAATTCCTTGGAAAGTGAAAAGTTGGAAGGCACCCGTGGATACGGCTAGCCATGGATTGTGAAAGAATGGTGGAAAGGAAATGAATTTTTTTTTCTGTTTGGGAACCGCCTATAATGTGTCTAGCATGGAAGATATTGCGAACTTTCGGTCGTAGCGTTGATAGGAAAAGCATGCCTCTCAAAATAATTTTATCTCTCTAATTTAAGCTCTGAGCTCTGGCACCTCTGCAAATCTCTGTTTCCCTCTGCGAAGGGCCTATCTATTTTACTTTTATGCAATTTTTATTTTTATTTTGAGTCTCCCTCTTCTCTTATAAAGCACCAACTAGAGAGCACTATTGTCATACTTGTGCATTGGGTGTAGCTAATATTGAGTGTGTTTCATGAATGGATCAATGATTGAGCATAATGGGCTAGGGATAACGTTCTTTAGCATTGATATTTTGAAAGACATGATTGTTTGTTGGGATGCCTGAGTATTGATGCCTATATATCAAATTATAGACTATTGCTTTGAATCACTCGTGTCTTAATATTCATTCCATGATTAGATTATATGATCAAGATTATGCCAGGTAGCATTCCACATCAAAAATTATTTTTTTTATCATTTACCTACTCGAGGACGAGAAGGAATTAAGCTTGGGGATGCTGATACGTCTCCGTCATATCTATTATTTTTGATTGTTTCATGCCAATATTCTACAAATTTCATATACTTTTGGCAAACAATTTATATTAGTTTTGGGACTAACATATTGATCCAGTGCCCAGTGCCACTTCCTGTTTGTTGCATGTTTTTTTGTTTCACAGAATATCCTTATCAAACGAAGTCCAAACGTGATAAAACTTTACGGAGATTTATTTTGGAATATATGTGAATTTTTGGAAGAAGAATCAACGCAAGACGATGCTCGTGGGCCTCACGAGGCACCAAGGCGCGCCGTGGTGCCTCGTGAGGCCCTCGTTGGTCGGTTGGTGCCCTTCGTCGGCCGCAAGGAAGCTTATATCGATAAAAAAATCATGTTAAAATTTCAGCGCAATCGGAGTTACGGATCTCTAGGAATATAAGAAACGGTTTTCGGCCAGAAAATAGGAACGCGAAACAGAAGAGAACAGAGAGAGAGATCCAATCTCGGAGGGGATCCTCCCCTCCGGGAGCCATGGCGGCCATGGACCATAGGGGAAACTCTCCTTCCATCTAGGGGGGAGGCCAAGGAAGAAGAAGAAGGAGGGGGGCTCTCTCCCCCCTCTCTCCTGGTGGCACCGGAACGCCGCCAGGGGAACCATCATGACGGCGATCTACATCAACAACTTCGCCGCCGTTAACACCAACTCTCTCCCCCTCTATGCAGTGGTGTAACCTCTCTATTCACATTGTAATTCTCTACTTAAACATGGTGCTTAATGCTACATATTATTATCCAATGATGTGTGGCCATCCTATGATGTTTGAGTAGATTCTTTTTGTCCTATGGGTTGATTGATGATCATGATTGGTATGAGTTGTATGTTTTATTTTGGTGCTGTCCTATGGTGCCCTCCGTGTCGCGCAAGCATGAGGGATTCCCGCTGTAGGGTTTGCAATGCGTTCAAAATTCTCTTATAGTGGGCGGCTAGAGTGACAGAAGCTTACACCCGAGTAAGGGGGTTGTTGCGTATGGGAGTAAAGAAGACTTGTTACTTAATGCTATGGTTGGGTTTTACCTTAATGATCTTTGGTAGTTGCGGATGCTTGCTAGAGTTCCAATCATAAGTGCATATGATCCAAGTACGGAAAGTATGTTAGCTCATGCCTCTCCCTCATATAAAATTGCAATAATGATTACCGGTCTAGTTATCGATTGCCTAGGGACAAATCTTTCTCTTGTGTTACAAAAGCTTTCTACTAAAAAACTAACTTTTATGGGTGTGATACGTCTACGTCGTATCTACTTTTCCAAACACTTTTGCTCTTGTTTTGGCCCCTAATTTGCATGATTTGAATGGAACTAACCCGGACTGACGCTGTTTTCAGCAGAATTGCCATGATGTTGTTTTTGTGCAGAAAATCAAAGTTCTTGGAATTGGATGAAACTTTCTGGAGATTTTTTATTGAATATATAAAAAATATTGGCAACAAGAACTACTGGAGGGAGGCCACCCAGTGCCCACGAGGCACCAGGGCGCGCCACCCCCCAGGCGCGCCCTGGTACCTCGTGGGGCCCACGTGGCTCCGTCTGACCTATTTCCAACGCTATAAATTCAGTTTTCCAGAGAAAAAATAAGAGAGAAAGTTTTATTGCGTTTCACGATACGGAGCAGCCGCCACCTCCTGTTCTTCACCGGGAGGCCAGATTTGGAGTCCGTTCAGGGCTCCGGAGAGGGGGATCTTCCGGCATCGTCATCATCAACCATCCTTCATCACCAATTTCATGATGCTCACCGCCGGGAGTGAGTAATTCCTTCGTAGGCTTGCTGGACGGTGATGAGCTGGATGAGATTTATTATGTAATCGAGTTAGTTTTGTTAGGGCTTGATCCCTAGTACCCACTATGTTCTGAGATTGATGTTGCTATGACTTTGCTATGCTTAATGCTTGTCACTAGGGCCCGAGTGCCATGATTCCAGATCTGAACCCTTTATGTTTTCATGAATATATTTGTGTTCTTGATCCGATCACGCAAGTTATATGCACCTGCTATGTGTTATGATCCGCATACCCCAAGGTGACAATAATTGGGATTCTTTCCAGTGATTGCCATAGTTTGAGGAGTTCATGTATTCACTAAGTGTTAATGCTTTGTTCCGGTTCTCTATTAAAAGGAGGCCTTAATATCCCTTAGTTTCCTTATGGACCCCGCTGCCACGGGAGGGTAGGACAAAAGATGTCATGCAAGTTCTTATCGCAAGCACGTATGACTATATACGGAATACATGCCTACATTACATTGATGAATTGGAACTAGTTCTGTGTCGCCCTAGGTTATAACTGTTACATGATGAGTGTTATCCAACGAATATCACCGATCCAGTGCCTACGAGCTTTTCATATATTGAATCTTGCTAAGTTACTACTACTGCTGCTGCTATTACAATTGCTACTACTACTGTTGTTACCGTTACTGCTACTGTTACTATTATTGCTACTGCTATCAAACTATCATATTACTGTGCTACTAATCACTCTGCCATAGATATTTAGTCTCCACGTGTGGTTGAATTGACAACTCAACTGCTAATACTTGCGAATATTCTTTGGCTCCCCTTGTGTCGAATCAATAAATTTGGGTTGAATACTCTACCCTCGAAAACTGTTGCGATCCCCTATACTTGTGGGTTATCAAGACCTTTTTCTGGCGCCGTTGCCGGGGAGCATAGCTTTATTTGCTAAGTCACTTGGGATTTATATCTATTGATCACTATGAAAAATCTGAAGGATACTAGAACCAAGATCGTTCCCTCTAAGACGAGGGGAGGTAAGGAACTACCATCTAGCTCTGCACTTGATTCACCTTCTGTTTTGAGTAAACTTGCAACACCACAACATGCTATTAATTCTGATATGTCGCAAGTTATTGATGATACCACTTCTGCTATGAATGATACTCATGATGATGCTAGTACTATGCTTGAGAATGCTGTGCCACTTGGTGAATTTCTTACTGAACAAATTGCTAAAGCCAAAGAAATTGAAAATGCTGAAACTCCTGAGAATGATGATTCACCTATTATGCCTAGCTCTCCTACTAGAGTTGAAACACCTGATGAACAATGTTTTGATAGGGAGACCGCTAGAGCCATTCTTGCTTGTAATGATAGATATGAAGTTATAAAGTTGATTGCTGATATGAAAGAAAAATCAATGAGGGAGAAAATGAAATATGATCCTAAATTTGCAACCTCTCCCATATTTGTTACTTATAGGATTATGAATTCTCTGTTGATCCTGAATTGATTAAGTTGGTAGAATTTGATCCTTTCCATGGATATGAAACTGAAACCGTTGTGGCACATCTTACTAAATTAAATGATATAGCCACCCTGTTTACTCATGAGGAAAAAATTCGCCACTATTATATTCTTAAGTTGTTTCCTTTCTCATTAAAGGGTGATGCTAAAGATTGGTATAATACTCTGTGGCACCCCGGCTCAGAGAACCGGTTTACCAGTGTTTCCAACCCAGAGATCATGTCTTCTGGAAACACACAACAACTTGGAAAAGAATAGAACTGAACTTTATTAAAATATCTCAAGTACAAGCTCATAATTTACATCGATAGCGAGGCCAAAAGCACTGCACGTGCTATGACAATATCTACATTATTTATGGAACATATCAGGGCCTTGATACTACTGGGTAGACTACGGCGTAGCGAAACATAGCGCGGGAATCTCCATCCACAGGGACACTGCTGTGGACATGGCCTAGTTAGTGTAGCACGAACCATCGGGACCTCCGTCCTCGGCTTCTCCTGCATCTGGCATGACACGCCAGGTGAGTACTTGCAATGTACTCGCAAGCTCATGACAACCAAAACAATACAGCAAACAATAGCATGGCAAATAACAAGTTAAGTGATTAGGTTGCTCACTTACTGGTACCCAGTACCAACTTACTCTCATCTGGGTTGTCCCACAACCCTCGGAATGCTCACAATCCACAGAGCATTTCTGAACATAAGACAAGTTCTTCCATCATTATTATATTTAGGGTGGTTGACCATACAGTGGCCTAGTACGGACTGTCCAATACCGTGGACTCGACTATTCGAATAGATTCTTACACTCTGCAGAGGTTGCGCACTTTACCCACACTATGAAGTAATTGGCCTCGTGATCCCATTCGGGTTGACCGGTGGTGCTCCAACGAAACCTGCCTGACCCGTGTCTCCTCTATCGTACCACCGACAATCATACCCTCCCAGGGTCATGTCCTGGGTGGCCCCTGTGTCACCCCGTGACACCTGCCACCGTCGTGGCCACTAACTGTCCCAAACGGGGACGCCGGCAAAATAACTCAACTGGGCTCACAGGATTATCGCCGTCTACCTGATCAGGGCAGCACGCACGCATAACCCTCCCTAGTTTGGTGGTACCGATAAAAGAGCACAAAGCCAGACCAAGTCAAGGCCGTCCCATACCGGCAAATGTGGCTGCACGGATAAGTCCGGACAGGTGACACTAGATCAACCAATTAGGTTTAGTGTTGTCAAACATTTAACCAGTATGGGTATTTATCAGGAATAAAATTAACATGGCAGTAGCTAGGCATCCAAATAAGTTACTATGAATTAACACATATTAAAAATAATGCATATAATTCAATTAAATAACCAACACTATTGAAATGCTTCATGCAATGGATGACATGGCTTGCCTTGCTCTGTTGGGTTGTCCACAAACTCATGGGCTTCAAATCCAAAAGTATTTCCCTCTGAAAATATTTTTATAAAGCAATGGAAAATGTCACATATTACTGTTCTGTTCACCAGAAATTCTGTGAGCATGGGAAAAATACCAAAATTTGCCAAAAAAATAGAGGAGCTCAAGACAAACTCAGAGCAAAAAAGAATCAATTGATTTGGACTTATGGTTTAAAACTTATAGCTGGTCAAAGTTTCTGGTCAAATCTGAAAATTAACAAAAAATCAGAAAATCCAGCGAAGGGCCACGTCGAAGGCATAATCTGCCCGGGTGCCTCCACTTACCGCTTCGGTAAGCCACTGACGAGCGGGCCCCGGTGGTCAGATTTAAAAGGGAAAGGACGGAACAGAGAGATGCGGGGTTCCGGCGATCGTCGCCGGCGATACAGATGGCGGCGGAGTCCGGCGACTACTGGAATGGATCGAGCGCTTCGAGATGAACACGCACGTACCCGTGGGTTGGCGAACGGTGGCCGGACGACGTCGTCCCCTTCCTCTCCGGCGGCGGTGGGTTTCGGGTGTCGTCGGAGATGGCGGTTCCGGCAGCGATTCGACTCTGGAAGACCTCAGGCGAGGTCAGTGGAATGCGGTGAGCTCGATGGTGGAGTCAATGGAGGCTGGGAGGGAGCGAATCGGCGAGGAGGCAGAGCTCGGGTGGCGGCGGTGCTCCGGCGAGATGCGAGGCCAGAGGGCCTCTCGGCCGTGGCTCGGTGCTCGGGGAGGCGATTAGGAGTAGGAGGAGTGGGGTGAGGAGCTCGGGAGAGGCCGGGGAGGGCTTTATATAGCAGGGGGAGGAGCTCTCTGGAAGCGGCGGGCTCGGGACACGATGCCGGTGAGGGTACGCCGCGCTGGCTGTCTCGACGCGGGCGACGCGACGGGAGCTAGCAGGAGGAGTTAATGCGGCTACGGCGGCTAGCGGAGGAAGAAGACGCGCCGCAAAGCCACTGTGCCCGCACGGGCGGCACAGTGCCCGCGTGCGTGGCGGCCGGCGAGGGCGATTCCGGCGAGGGGAGACTTCGGGAAGGGGGTACGTGGACGGCATCGACGACGTCGGCACACCCAGACACCGAGTGACAGCACGGACGGCCGGAATGACCACACCCGATGCTGGCGAGGTGCAGAGCGCGAGATTTGGCATGCCAGTGCCGTGCTCCCCACGGGCATTGGCACTTGGAGGATACGCAAGCCTGGCGCACCTTGTCTGGCATGTCGACCCTCGATCACTTAGTCTCTCCGTGCCTCTGGTTTGACTAGATACAGACTGGTTCGAAGTGTAGCTTCAGCTACAGTCTCTGATAGAAAACTTGAGAGGGATCTAGAGGAGAGGTGAGCTGGAGATGGAGCCAATGGAGATGTCTGGGGTGTTCTATCTTGGAAGGACTCCAAACTGGCCAAGTTTGAGAAAGTTTCATCAAGGTTTGGATATGGTTCATGTACAAGTGCTGTACTGAACTAGAAACCTAGATGAGCTTGTAGCACTCATCTGGGTGATCTGCTGGAGCTGAATTTTTGTGTGGCAGGGTTATTTGATGAGGAGAAGATGCCATAAAAATTTCAGCTCAATTGGATACCTCTTGCTGGTACTTCCTTCACAGAGGTTCCAACTGAACAGAAACTTGGCAGAATATTGGTGATGAAAATTTGTACTGGACAAGATGATATTTTTGGATATTATGGAAATATAGGTTCCCTAGTAGCTCAGGGAATTTTATGGGAATTTACTGAGTAGGGAAAATATGAGTTGCTTCACAAATGGCTAGTACTGTCCAGAAGACAAATTGAGTTTTCTGGACAAAATTTTATACTGGACCATGAAATGTTTTTGGAGATTGTGGTAGTAGATGATGACAAGAAGGTGTGGGATTAATTTGGGATTTTTCTGATCACCAGAACTATAGGTTGCTTTGTAAGCCATAGTGATGACAGATTTTCCCAATGGAAGAAAATGAATATTTGGGAAGGATAAAGAATTGGAAATTGATCCAGAGAGTGAGTGACTAGGTTTTCGCATGATGGTGAGGGCTCTGGATCACTCAGAGGAATTCATAAGTCCAAAGTCAATTGAAAAGGTTCAAAATCCATCCACATTGCAAATAAAGCCAGAAAGATTTTGAAAAGAAAAAGTTGCCAAAAACCAGGGTGTCACAAACCTACCCCCCTTAGAATGAATCTCGTCCTCGAGATTCGGTTGCTCAGGGAACAAGTGTGGATAGGCTGTTCTCAAAAAATCCTCTGTTTCCCAGGTAGCTTCTTCCTCAGTATGATGATCCCACAATACCTTGTAAAACTTAATTTTCTTACTCCTGGTAGTTCTTTCCATCTCATCTAATATTCTGACAGGTCTTTCCTCGTAGGTCAAATCCTTGGTCAGCTCTAGCTCACTCATATCTGCCTGTTTGATTGGAGGTGCAATACACTTTCTCAACTGTGATATGTGGAAGACGTCGTGAACGTCAGACAACTCTGGTGGTAACTCTAGCTGATATGCCACCCTGCCTCTTCTAGCCATCACAGGAAAAGGACCGATATATCTCGGTGCAAGCTTTCCTCGGGTGTGAAACCTTTTATTCCTTTCATGGGGGTAACTCGGAGATAAGCATATTCTCCGGGCTCAAAAGTCACTTATCGGTGCTTCGGGTCATAATAGCTCTTTTGACGGGACTTGGCTGCTCGAAGACGCTCCTGGATATCCTTGACTTGTTTCTCAGCCTCGAGCATCAAATCCGTGTCGAAGATACGGCTGTCTCCTGTCTGAGACCAATTTAATGGAGTGCGGCATTTCCGTCCGTACAGAGCTTCAAACGGTGACATCTTGAGACTTGACTGATAACTGTTATTGTAGGAGAATTCTGCATAAGGTAGACTATCCTCCCATTTGGGTCCATGGGCGAGAGCACAGGACCGAAGCATATCTTCCAATATCTGGTTCACACGTTCTGTCTGCCCATCTGTCTGTGGATGATATGCCGTACTATGCTTTAGCAAAGTTCCCAGGGCTTGATGCAGTCGCAGCCAAAATGCTGAAGTAAACAAGGAGCCTCTATCTGACGTGATAGATTTAGGTACTCCATGAAGGCTAACTATCCAGGACATGTAGAGTTGTGCCAGCAGGTAAGCGTTGAAAGTGGTCTTTACCGGAAGGAAGTGAGCCACTTTCGTAAGTATGTCCACGATGACCCAGATAGCATCATGGCCTCTTGTTGACTTGGGAAGTCCAACAATGAAGTCCATGCATATGTCATCCCATTTCCACTGGGGAACTGGTAAAGGTTGCAGTAGCCCAGCGGGTTTATGATGTTCTGCCTTGACTCTGTTGCAGATGTCACAACAGGCGACACAATATGCAATTTCCCTTCGCATTCCTGGCCACCAAAAGGTCTCTCGCAAGTCCTGGTACATATTTGTTCCTCCCGGATGGATGGAATATGCAGATTCATGTGCCTCTCTGAGTATTTGCTGTCTCAAGCTGTCTTGATCAGGCACACATATTCGGTTCTCAAACCATACAGTGCCCTGGTCATCAATTCGGAAGGACTTGGCTTTTCCTAGCGGAATGCGCTCTTTGATCTCTTATATTTCTTGGTCTGATTTCTAAGCTGCCTTAATTTCTTCCATAAGCGTTGGAGTCATTTCCATTGTATCCGGGCTAATTGGGCCGCATAACACCATATTCAGCTTGGCAAACTCTTCCTGCAATCTCGGATGCATTCCCTCCATTAGTGCATTCAGGGTACCTTGCTTTCTGCTGAGGGCATCGGCGATCACATTGGCTTTTCCCGGATGATAATTAATCCCAAGGTCATAATCTTTGACCAATTCAAGCCATCTTCTCTGCCTGAGATTCAGATCGGGTTGGGTGAAAATATACTTAAGACTCTTATGGTCCGTGTATATTTCACATCGCTGCCCAATGAGATAATGCCTCCAAATCTTCAGCGCATGAACCACGGCTGCCAATTCCAAGTCATGAGTGGGATAGTTCTCTTCATGAGGTCGTAGTTATCTGGATGCATAGGCTACAACCTTTCCCTCTTGCATTAGAACGCAGCCGATTCCACGCCTGGAAGCATCACAGTATATGTCAAAGCTCTTGTGGATGTCTGGAAGAACTAAGATAGGGGCGGTAGTTAGCCTCGTCTTTAGCTCCACGAAGCTGCTGTCACATTCTTCTGTCCAGACAAATTTGTGGTTCTTTTTCAACAGTTCTGTCAATGGCTTGGCTATTTTTCAGAAGCCTTCGATGGAGCGACGGTAGTAGCCTGCCAATCCCAGAAAGCTACGAACTTCCGTTACTGTGGCTGGGGTCTTCCAGTTTAATACAGCAGTCACTTTGTTGGGGTCGACAGCCACACCTTGTTCTGACAGAATATGTCCCAGAAATCCCACCTCTATTAGCCAAAATTCGCATTTACTGAATTTGGCATACAAGCGATGGGTCCTTAGTCTTTCCAGGACAGTACGGAGGTGTTGCGTGTGCTCCTCTTCATCTCTTGAATAGATGAGAATTTCATCGATGAAGACTACCACAAATTTGTCCAAGAAGTCCATGAAGACTTTGTTCATCATGCTCATAAAATAGGCTAGAGCATTTGTCAGCCCAAATGACATGACTGTAAATTCATACAGACCATATCGAGTGGTAAAGGTTGTCTTGGGGATATCCTCCTTCCTGATCTTTAGCTGATGATACCCCGTTTGAAGGTCAATCTTGGAAAATACCCGGGCTCCGTTCAACTGGTCGAACAAATCATCAATGCGCGGGAGCGGATATTTATTTTTGATGGTGACCTCATTTAGTTGGCGGTAGTCCACGCACATTCGCAAGCTACCATCCTTCTTCTTGACAAACAGCACGGGTGATCCCCAAGGTGAAGTGCTTGGACGAATATACCCTTTTTGCAATAATTCATCCAACTGTTTCTTCAATTCCACCAGCTCTGGGGAAGGCATGCGGTAGTACTTCTTGTATATTGGAGCAGTTCCGGGAACAACATCAATAGCGAACTCTAGTTCCCGATCAGGTGGCATTCCTGGTATCTCTTCCGGAAATACGTCCGGAAATTCACTGACTACTGGAATCGGACTTATGTCTGTAGTTGTGGCGTTGAATGCCATTCCCTTCTTTGACATCACTCTGCTAGCAGTGAATTGCACTGTTTGGCCTGCCGGGTTAACCAGTGTCACTTTCCTGGTGGCACAGTTGATACACACTTGATGTGGTACCAACCAATCCATCCCCAGTATTATATCCAGTCCAGGGGACTCGATGGCCACAAGAGTAGCTGGAAACTTTACATCGTGTATCAAGATTTCCAGATTCTTGTATATCACATTTGTTCTGAGCATGGAGCCAGGGGATTGCACCACCATGATTTTGTCCAAAAGAGAAGGGGAAAATTTGTGCAAGGTGGCAAAACTCCGCGAAATAAACGAATGAGAAGCCCCAGAATCAAATAAAATTATTGCAGGTATGTTGTTAATAGAAAACATACCAAGGACCACATCTGGTGCTTCACGGGCTTCCTCAGCGGAGATATGATGGACTTGGCTGCGATAGAAGTTCGAATTGGGGCGGCGTCCAACACTGTTGACTTGTGGCTTGAAGTCGGATGATGGCTTCCCATTTCTGGTGGGGCACTGCTTGGAGTAATGCCCGCTCTGGCCACAAGTAAAGCATGTGTTGTTGCGACGGCAGTCCTCCAGCACTGGCTGTTTGCCGAAGGTCTTGTCCTGGCTGACAGGCTTGTTGTTGTTGTTGTTGCCATTGTTCCAGGCAGGCTTGTATTCAGATGGCCCTGGTTGCCAAATACGTGGCTTCTGCACAAACTGCTCACGGTTGTCCTTCTTGGGTTCAAACTTCCGCTTGCGATCATCATATCCTGACTTATGCTCTCGTTCAGCTATGAAGGCCTTGTTTACCAGAGTCTGGAAGTCAGGAAAGTCCAGCATACAAAGCTGACAACGGAGGGTATGATTCAGCCCTCCTAGGAATCGGTCAATCTTCCTTTCTTCGGTGGACACGTCATGGGTAGAGTACCGTGCCAGATTATTGAACTTGTTCAGATACTCACCCACTGTCATGTTCCCTTGAGTAAGAGCCAGAAATTCCCTCTACTTCACCTTCATAATACCAGTAGGAATATGATACTTGCGGAATACCTCTTTGAACTTTTCCCAAGAAATATCCTCTCCAGAAGGCCATAACATTTTTGGGTTGTCCCACCATATGGCTGCTGGTCCTTCCAGGTAGTGTGTAACAAAAGGAACCTTGTCTGACTCATCACAGCGGGCTATGTCCAGCTTCTTTTCCATAGTCCTTAGCCAGTCATCAGCTTCCATCGGATCCACAGCCTGGCCAAAACTGTGTGGCTTTGTCCGCTGAAAATAAGACAGCTTAGAGGTTGTTCCATTGTGGTTGTTCTGACCCACCATAGTCTGCATACTTTTCAGGAATTCCATGAGATCTTGGTTTCTTTTCTCTTCAAACATTCTCATAATGTGATCAGTGGTTGGTGACTATGGGGGTGGAGGTGGCAAATCTTCTGGTGACTGTCCTGCCTGTCTGGCGGATCGACGAACGGGAGTTCAATCGCCGCCTTGAGTACTACACCTCTTCATCCTAAATTTGTTCCCATTGCAAAATACCGAATCGATGAGCAACATCCATAAGGGAAAGCAGGGTAGTATGACACCAGAAAAGAAGCCAAATAAAAAGAGCGAATAAAGAGAGTAACATAATTATACAAGGCAACCCAACATCATACATGACAAGTTAGTAGGGGGATGATCATGACTAGACTGCTCATACGGCAGTTGACATATGCAGGGATGCTAAGATGCATGCACTGACACTCAAGCCTCCGCTCTAGAGACGCTGGTGGCACGAACACTGGTACACTGAAGACTCCTCGTTGTCCGATCCTGTCTCGGAATCTGAGCTGATGATGTGCACCTCGGCCTCCGGATCAAAGGAAACACGACGACGCTGACGGGAAGGTTCTCCCTCTGAAGGAGAAGAAGCATGATGCCGCAGCATCGGAGCAGCTGGAGTAGCTAGGAGTGAGGCCCACTCTGACGGGGTCTCACGTCGGTTACCAGACGAAAAGCCTGGCGGCCCGAACGAACTAGAAGGAGTGTCGGAAGGTGGGGCGGGTGGAGTGTACATGGGTGGAAACGGAGGTGGAGGAGGAGACTGTGCTGCCGCAACAGCCGCAAGTGCCTCGCGAGCAGAAGTCAGCTCCTCGGCTAGAGAAGTGATCATACGGTAACTGGCGTTTAGATAACGAGACAAAACACGAGTAGCACGATCACTCGCCGGATCAACAGGTGTGAAAAGGACTCGCCCTGTCGTAGGCGACAGGGTGGGATAGTGAAAGAAACCTGGATGAGTCTGCATCTCGACCTCGTGGAAGCGCAAGTCAGTGAGAGCCTCCATCGTAGCAAACTGGATCGCCAACTCTGGAGTAGAAGCAGTCCCGCCCTTGGAAGAACGGGAGTAGCTACCAATATCTGAACTCGTAGTGAGAAAGGCTTCCGCGTGATACTCGAATACTGAACCAGCAAGCTTCTCTCGAAACATCTGGTACACTGGGTCTTCGCCGTTGGGATACAGCCGAAGCCAGACGTTACGAAGCAGTACTGGAAAAGTGAACGGTGCCGGCTCATGATTGTAGTGGTACGGAACTGGTGCCATCTCCACTCATCAAACCAGCGCTTAGCAAAATAAAAACTATATGCATGCCATGCGATGCAAGCAATCAGATGCAACAAGCAAGACACACCAAGACTCTAAACTACTCGCGGTTCTAGCACAGGGTTAGCTAGGGTGTCCTACAGTCAGCGCGGCTCTAATACCAAGCGTTGTGGCACCCCGGCTCAGAGAACCGGTTTACCAGTGTTTCCAACCCAGAGATCATGTCTTCTGGAAACACACAACAACTTGGAACAGAACTAAACTGGACTTTATTAAAATATCTCGAGTACAAGCTCATAATTTACATCGATAGCGAGGCCAAAAGCACTACATGTGCTATGACAATATCTACATTATTTATGGAACATATCAGGGCCTCGATACTACTGGGTAGACTACAGCATAGCGGAACATAGCGCGGGAATCTCCATCCACAGGGACACTGCTGTGGACACGGCCTAGTTAGCGTAGCACGAACCATCGGGACCTCCGTCCTCGGCTTCTCCTCCATCTGGCATGACACGCCAGGTGAGTACTTGCAATGTACTCGCAAGCTCATGACAACCAAAACAATACATCAAACAATAGCATGTCAAATAACAAGTTAAGTGATTAGGTTGCTCACTTACTGGTACCCAGTACCAACTTACTCTCATCTGGGTTGTCCCACAACCCTCAGAATGATCACAATCCATAGAGCACTTCTGAACATAAGACAAGTTCTTCCATCATTATTATCTTTAGGGTGGTTGACCATACAGTGGCCTAGTACGGACTGTCCAATACCGTGGACTCGGCTATTCGAATAGATTCTTACACTCTGCAGAGGTTGCGCACTTTACCCACACTATGGAGTACCTGGCCTCATGATCCCATTCGGGTGGACCGGTGGTGCTCCAACGAAACCTGCCTGACCCGTGACTCCTCTATCGTACCACCGACAATCATACCCTCCCAGGGTCCTGTCCTGGGTGGCCCCTGTGTCACCCCGTGACACCTGCCACCGTCGTGGCCACTAACTGTCCCAAACGGGGACGCCGGCAAAATAACTCAACTGGGCTCACAGGATTATCGCCGTCTACCTGATCAGGGCAGCACGCACGCATAACCCTCCCTAGTTTGGTGGTACCGATAAAAGAGCACAAAGCCAGACCAAGTCAAGGCCGTCCCATACCGGCAAATGTGGTTGCACGGATAAGTCCGGACAGGTGACACTAGATCAACCAATTAGGTTTAGTGTTGTCAAACATTTAACCAGTATGGGTATTTATCAGGAATAAAATTAACATGGCAGTAGCTAGGCATCCAAATAATTTACTATGAATTAATACATATTAAAAATAATGCATATAATTCAATTAAATAACCAACACTATTGAAATGCTTCATGCAATGGATGACATGGCTTGCCTTGCTCTGTTGGGTTGTCCACAATCTCCTGGGCTTCAAATCCAAAAGTATTTCCCTCTGAAAATATTTTTAAAAAGCAATGGAAAATGTCACATATTACTGTTTTGTTTACCAGAAATTCTATGAGCATGGGAAAAATACCAAAATTTGCCAGAAAATAGAGGAGCTCAAGACAAACTCAGAGCAAAAAGAATCAATTGATTTGGACTTATGGTTTAAAAATTATAGCTGGTCAAAGTTTCTGGTCAAATCTGAAAATTAACATAAAATCAGAAAATCCAGCGAAGGGCCACGTCGAAGGCGTAATCTGCCTGGGCGCCTCCACTTACCGCTTCGGTAAGCCACTGAAGAGCGGGCCCCGGCGGTCATATTTAAAAGGGAAAGGAGGGAACAGAGAGATGCGGGGTTCCGGCGATCGTCGCCGGCGATACAGACGGCAGCGGAGTCCGGCGACTACTAGAATGGATCGAGCGCTTCGAGATGAACACGCACGTACCCGTGGGTTGGCGAACGGTGGCCGGACGATGTCGTCCCCTTCCTCTCCGACGGCGGCAGGTTTCGGGTGTCGTCGGAGACGGCGGTTCCGGCAGTGATTCGACTCGGGAAGTGCTCAGGCGAGGTCAGTGGAATGCGGTGAGCTCGATGGTGGAATCAATGGAGACTGGGAGGGAGCGAATCGGCGAGGAGGCAGAGCTCAGGTGGCGTCGGTGCTCCGGCGAGATGCGAGGCCAGAGGGCCTCTCGGCTGTGGCTCGGTGCTCGGGGAGGCGATTAGGAGTAGGAGGAGTGGGGTGAGGAGCTTGGGAGAGGCCGGGGAGGGCTTTATATAGCCGGGGGAGGAGCTCTCTGGAAGCAGCGGGCTCGGGACACGTTGCCGGTGAGGGTACGCCGCGCTGGCTGGCTCGACGCGGGCGACGCGACGGGAGCTAGCAGGAGGAGTTAATGCGGCTACGGCGGCTAGCGGAGGAAGAAGACGCGCCGCAAAGCCACTGTGCCCGCACGGGCGGCACAGTGCCCGCGTGCGTGGCGGCCGGCGAGGGCGATTCCGGCGAGGGGAGACTTCGGGAAGGGGGTACGTGGACGGCATCGACGACGTCGGCACACCCAGACACCGAGTGACAGCACGGACGGCCGGAATGACCACACCCGATGCTGGCAAGGTGCAGAGCGCGAGATTTGGCATGCCAGTGCCGTGCTCACCACGGGCATTGGCACTTGGAGGACACGCAAGCCTGGCGCACCTTGTCTGGCATGTCGACCCTCGATCACTTAGTCTCTCCATGCCTCTGGTTTGACCAGATACAGACTGGTTCGAAGTGTAGCTTCAGCTACAGTCTCTGACAGAAAACTTGAGAGGGATCTAGAGGAGAGGTGAGCTGGAGATGGAGCCAAACGAGATGTCTGGGGTGTTCTATCTTGGAAGGACTCCAAACTGGCCAAGTTTGAGAAAGTTTCATCAAGGTTTGGATATGGTTCATGTACAAGTGCTGTAGTGAACCAGAAACCTAGATGAGCTTGTAGCACTCATCTGGGTGATCTGCTGGAGCTGAATTTTTGTGTGGCAGGGTTATTTGATGAGGAGAAGATGCCATAAAAATTTCAGCTCAATTGGATACCTCTTGCTGGTATTTCCTTCACAGAGGTTCCAACTGAACAGAAACTTGGCAGAATATTGGTGATGAAAATTTGTACTGGACAAGATGATATTTTTGGATATTGTGGAAAGATAGATTCCCTAGTAGCTCAGGGAATTTTCTGGGAATTTACTGAGTAGGGAAAATATGAGTTGCTTCACAAATGGCCAGTACTGTCCAGAAGACAAATTGAGTTTTCTGGACAAAATTTTATACTGGACCATGAAATGTTTTTGAAGATTGTGGTAGTAGATGATGACAAGAAGGTGTGGGATTAATTTGGGATTTTTCTGATCACCAGAACTATAGGTTGCTTTGTAACCCATAGTGATGACATATTTTCCCAATGGAAGAAAATGAATATTTGGGAAGGATAAAGAATTGGAAATTGATCCAGAGGGTGAGTGACCAGGTTTTGGCAACATGGTGAGGGCTTTGGATCACTCAGAGGAATTCATAAGTCCAAAGTCAACTGAAAAGGTTCAAAATCCATCCACATTGCAAATAAAGCCAGAAAGATTTTGAAAAGAAAAAGTTGCCAAAAACCAGGGTGTCACATACTCTTGCTCCTGGATGTGTGTGTAGTCCCCAGGATATGATTTACTACTTCTCTGAAAATATTTTCCTGCTCATAAGAAACAAGCTGCCTTACAGGAAATATTTAACTTTGTGCAAATTGAAGAAGAGAGTCTCCCACAAGCTTGGGGGAGGCTTCTCCAATTACTTAACGCTTTGCCTGATCATCCTCTCAAGAAAAATGAAATACTTGATATCTTCTATAATGGACTAACTGATGCTTCTAGGGATTACCTAGATAGTTGTGCGAGTTGTGTTTTCAGGGAAAGGACTATTGAACAAGCCGAGGAATTATTGAATAATATATTGAAGAATGATAATGATTGGACACTTCCTGAACCACCGCCTAAACCCACTCCGAAGAAGAGGGGTATCTTATATCTCAGTCCTGAAGATATGCAAGAAGCAAAGAAATGTCAGAAAGAAAAAGGTATTAAAGCTGAGGATGTTAAGAATTTACCACCTATTGAAGAGATACATGGTCTTGACAAACCGACACAGGTAGTAGAGGTAAATTCTCTTATAAAGTTTGATGAAAGTGATATTCCTTATAACAAACCTCCTTGTCAATGCTTGTATGAATTTGACAATTATATTATGAAGCAATATCATTTTAATGCAAATGTTATGAAACAATTGAAACGAAACTCTTATATGATTGATCGCCTGAGTGACTTGTTATTTAGAATTGCTAATGATGTTAAAGGTGTTAGTAAACATGCATCTATGGTTCAAACTCAATTAGAACAATTTGCCAAATCTCAAAGTGAATTGCTTAATGAAATGAACAACAATATGAATGATCATGCACTTAGAGTAATGACTAGAGGAGGAAGAATGACTCAGGAGCCACTTTATCCTGAGGGTCACCCAAAAAGAATTGAACAAGACTCTCAAAGAATTAATGCTGATGCACCTAGTCCTTCTAAAAAGAAAAATAAAAAGAAAAATGATAGGACTTTGCATACTTCTAGTGAACCCGAGGTAGAAAAACCCTTGGAGGATAGTAATGATGTTTCTATCTCTGATGCTAAAACACAATCTGGTAATGAACAACCACTTGATGATAATAATAATGATGATGTTCATGTGGATACCCAACTAGATAATGATAAAGAACCTGATAATGATGTTGAAATTGAACCTGAGGTTGATCTTGATAACCCACCTACTAAAAATAAACGTTATGATAAAAAAGATTTCGTTGCTAGAAAACATGGTAAAGAAAGAGAACCATGGGTCCAAAAACCCATGCCCTTTCCTCCTAAACCATCTAAGAAAAAAGATGAAGAAGAATTTGAACGCTTTGCTGAAATGCTTAGGCCAGTCTTTTTGCGTACTCGTTTAACTGATATTATAAAGATGCCCCCTTATGCTAAATATATGAAAGACATTGTCACAAATAAAATAAAGATACCTGAAGCTGAAATTTCTACCATGCTTGCAAATTATTCTTTTAAAGATGGAGTGCCTAAGAAACTAGGAGATCCAGGAATACCAACTATACCATGCTCCATTAAGAAAAATTATGTCAAAACTGCTTTGTGTGATTTAGGAGCCGGTGTTAGTGTCATGCCTTTCTCCTTATATAAAAGACTTGATTTGAATAAACTCACTCCCACTGAAATATCATTACAAATGGCTGACAAATCAACTGCCATACCTATCGGTGTTTGTGAAGATGTGCCCGTCGTAGTTGCAAATGTTACTATTCTAACAGACTTTCTTATACTTGATATGCCCGAGGATGACAACATGTCAATTATCCTTGGTAGACCCTTTATGAATACTGCAGGGGCTGTTATTGATTGCAACAAAAGCAAGGTCACTTTTCATATCAATGGTAATGAACATATGGTGCACTTTCCGAAGAAACGATTTCAAGTGAATGGTATTCATATTATTGAAAAGACTCTGACAATTACTATTGGGAGTTTCCAAATTCCTCTTCCTACTGTTAAAAAGAGATATGAAACTTTTATTGTTGGGGAGATGCATATCCCCGTTGAGGTAACTTAGTGTTATACGAAAGTTCTTCGGTTTCATGTCACTCGGAAATGGTTTGTTAATAAGACCTGATCAACCTTATTAATGGATTCTTTTTGAGAGGCATGTGGTCGATGAATTTAGTAAGCACAACCTTCTATACCCACTCTTAGTTTTCTGTTATTTTTATTCAAATACAATAAAATGCCATGATTACTCTGTTTTCTGGTTTACCCGTGCAATAAAAAATAGCCCAAAAATAAAAGTGCTCAGAATGCAATAAAATTTTAACATGATTTTTTATTGAATATTTAAGAATTTTTGGAATAAAAATCATACCAGGGGGGTGCCCCAGGGGCCCACGAGGCACCAGGGCGCGCCACCCCTCCTGGCAAGCCCTGCTACCTCGTGGGCCCCACAGAGGCCCCCTCACTTATCCCTTTAGCTCACTTCGTCTCCTACCTCAAGAAAAAATTCATGGTAGCTCTCTTTCTCGTGTTCTTGCTCACAACACTGAAATTCTCGATCTCTTTGCTCGGAGCTCCGTTTCCGAAACTGTTTTGGGGAATTGCTCCTTGGTATGTGACTCCTCCATTGCTCCAATTAGTTTTTGCTTTAGTGGATTATATTTTGCATAATTAGCTACTGTTGGTGCTACAGAAAATGAGCTTGCATGTTGAATTCTTTGAGTTCCAAGTAGTTTGAATGCTTGATATAGCCTCTAGACATCCATATGAGTAGTTGCTATCAATCTTGTAAAGTTTTATTGATATCATTTTGTGGTCCAAAATTTTTCAGAAATTTGTTCATAGGACAATGAGTTTCTTCCGGAGAAGTTCTTCAAGGAGGAGGTCCTCGGAGGCGTCATTAAGTGAAAGCTCGGCACGCCAAGCATATGAGGAACCAAGGGCAAGTTCAGTACGAGGTGCCGAAGCAAAGTCATGTCGGTGGCCGTGCAACGAATTCATGTTAGGTGCTGGCATCAAGGAGGAATTCGACCAATATATTCATAATACCGAGCTCTCCGCCTTCATCGCAGATAAGCCACCACAGCACTACAACCTCACTCAGTACTTTGAATTCCATCAGCACACATCTAGAGTTTTATTTCACCTCTATGACAAATCATATAATATGCCTCTAGAAGAATTATGTGTTACATTCAAAATTCCATATTGGGGTTCGTTAGATGAACCACCAAGATCTGATTATGAGTTGTTTCTTAATAGCCTTTGTAACGGGGAAGATAGAGGAATCACGCAGGCTAGAATTAATAGCATTCATTTTCCCGCTATTCGGTACTTTGCGCTTTTTAATGGTAAATGTGTTGCTGGTAAGCAAGACTGTAGTGCACTTTGTGCCCCTGATCTGAGTCTTATTCATACAGCTTTGACCGGTAGCAAACTTTATAATCTTGGGGCCATTGTTGCACGTAGGCTGCAGCGTAATGCGGGTAGTGGTGATTTATATGGAGGAGTCTACGCCTCCCGTTTAGCTGCAAGGTTAGGGGTCTCGCCCAAATTTAATGATCCACTCCTGCCCTATAAATATTTAAATTTCGAAACAATGCGAGAACATAGGTTCTTAAAACACAACGCACAGGATTATGAGTATAGCTTAGTCTTTAATAAATATCACTCGGTGTATGTTGCTTTGCCTGCGCCTGCTCTCTTTGATTTTCAGAACAAACATAGGCACTTTCTTCATGAGAGTGAGGTGCACGAGTACAAGGCGGCTGTCGAGGCTGCTCGTCAGGCAGAGGAGGCAGCTTAGAACGCCTCTACGAGCTACCATTTTGATCACTATCCAGGACAGCCATGGCCGTAGACCAAGCTAGGCAAAAGCCTAAGCTTGGGGGTGTACGTATTTCTCACCGACATTACATTCATGTTCACACATTTTATTCGAGTTGTCGGTGTTCATACTTTTTCATTGTATAATCCATGTTAGTTTTATTTTCTCGCTTTCTTCTTGTGTGTTTGAAAAACTTTGAGAAAATCCAAAAAAAATTCTCGTTTCCTTTTGGTTTTCCTTTTTAGTTTAATTAGTTGTAGTTTTGTAGTAGTAAAAGAAAACCCAAAAATATTTCCCGTTTCTTCTTTTGCTTGTTGGGAGCTCTCCCTTGTAAATAATTTTCTTTTCTCGTTTTTCGTTTTCTCCTTTTTGCTTCCTTCAGAAAACTAAAAACTCCAAAAATATTTCAGTGTGTTTCTCTGAAATTCTTTTCTTTTCTTTTGTTGAGTCATTGTAAGGAGAAGACCACGATAAAAATGATGAGTGGCTCTTATATGCATTATTGTTGATCTAACAAAGAGCCCATATTACCTTGTCTTCTCCTTTGAATAAAATGCTTGCAGATTCCAGCTTAGTCCACAGCACACTTGCACTATATTGTTTTCATATCATTCGATCGTGCAAGTGAAAGGCAATAATGATGATGATTTGATGAAGTGATTGTGGCAAGGAAAAGCGGGTATGAACTCAATTTGTTCTTTGTTTTTGTAAATATGTTTAACTCAGTATCCATGATTCAGCATATTATGATTAAACATGTTTTTTATGACAATTAGAGATTATAGTTGCTCATACCATGCTTAAGTAGCTAGGAGTGGATAATGATATATCTTGAGTGTCAATATGCATTAAAATGTTCATGATGTAGTATGATGATATGATATCCTCCTCTGAATGTTTCAAGTGGCTTGAGTTGGCACATGTTCACGCATGTAGTTGAATCAAAACCAACATAGCATCCACGATATTTATGTCCATGGTGTTTATATCCTACTCATGCTAGTATTCAATGTTAATTATTCATAATGCATGGTTATGACCGTTTTCGCTCTCTAGCTGGTCGCTTCTCAACCTATTTGCTAGCTTTCACCTGTACTAAGCGGGAATGCTGCTTGTGCATCAAAACCCTTAAACCAAAATTATTCCAGATGAGTCCACTATATCTACCTATATGCGGTATTATCTTGCCGTCCTAAGTAAATTTGCATGTGCCAACTCTAAATATTCAAACGAACATCTGTTTTGTGTGCCCGTACCACTCATGGAGCGACAGGGGGCGGTCAGTATCTTCCATGCTAAGCGGGTTATTCTCATGATGAGTGTTTACTCACTTGTCCTGGCACGAGAGGGGCTGGTAATCGGGATGCCCAGTCGCATCATTAAAAATGCAAAATAATGAAACAAACTCCCCCGGAAAGTTGTTAGTATGGAGGGCACCCGAGGATTCAGCTAGCCATGGCTTGTGATTGTTGGTGGAGGGGGAGTAAACTTTACTTTACCGCTTGGGAACCGCCGCTAATGTGTTTAGCATGGAAGATATTGAAAACTCTCGGTCGTGATGTTGACAGGAAAGGCATACCTCCCAAAATTTAATTACCTCTGATTTAAGCTACGAGCTCTAGCACCTCTGCAAATCCATGCTTCCCTCTGCGAAGGGCCTATCTATTTACTTTTATGTTATTTTACTTTTTTTGTTGAGTCATCACCTTCTCAAACAAGCACCAGACCTGAGAGCACTATTGTCATTCTCATGCATTGTGTATAGTTAATGTTGTGTGCATCATGATTGGATCTCTTCTACCATGAATTACAATGTTTAGTCGCTGCTTGAACTTTGGAGGTGCTCTGCATTTATGTTTTGCGGTCTCAGAAAGGGCTAGCGAGGTACCATGTTATCATATTATATCATGATTGTTTTGACAAAGTGTTGGCATTTGAGATATTTTATTATTGCTCGCTAGTTGATTATGCCATTGATATGAGTGAACATAATTTCTAAGAGTTATCATTTGCGTGGTTAGTTATAATCTTTGCTGAAAACTAGGACACTACTTAAGCATATATATAGATACAAGAACAAAAGAGTTTGTAAAAGTTTTTCTTTATCACATTCAGTTTGTCAACTAAATTGCTTGAGGACAAGCAATGAGTTAAGCTTGGGGGAGTTGATACGTCTCCATCGTATCTACTTTTCCAAACACTTTTGCTCTTGTTTTGGCCCCTAATTTGCATGATTTGAATGGAACTAACCCGGAATGACGCTGTTTTCAGCAGAATTGCCATGATGTTGTTTTTGTGCAGAAAATCAAAGTTCTTGGAATTGGATGAAACTTTCTGGAGATTTTTTATTGAATATATAAAAAATATTGGCATCAAGAACTACTGGAGGGGGGCCACCTAGTGCCCACGAGGCACCAGGGCGCGCCACCCCCCCCCCCCCTCCCAGGCGCGCCCTGGTACCTCGTGGGGCCCACGTGGCTCCGTCTGACCTATTTCCAACGCTATAAATTCAGTTTTCCAGAGAGAAAAATAAGAGAAAGTTTTATTGCGTTTCACGATACCGAGCCACCGCCACCTCCCGTTCTTCACCGGGAGGCCAGATCTGGAGTCCGTTCAGGGCTCCGGAGAGGGGGATCTTCCGGCATCGTCATCATCAACCATCCTTCATCACCAATTTCATGATGCTCACCGCCGGGAGTGAGTAATTCCTTCGTAGGCTTGCTGGACGGTGATGAGTTGGATGAGATTTATCATGTAATCGAGTTAGTTTTGTTAGGGCTTGACACCTAGTACCCACTATGTTCTGAGATTGATGTTGCTATGACTTTGCTATGCTTAATGCTTGTCACTAGGGCCCGAGTGCCATGATTCCAGATCTGAACCCTTTATGTTTTCATGAATATATTTGTGTTCTTGATCCGATCACGCAAGTTATATGCACCTGCTATGTGTTATGATCCGCATACCCCAAGGTGACAATAATTGGGATTCTTTCCGGTGATTGCCATAGTTTGAGGAGTTCATGTATTCACTAAGTGTTAATGCTTTGTTCTGGTTCTCTATTAAAAGGAGGCCTTAATATCCCTTAGTTTCCTTATGGACCCCGCTGCCACGGAAGGGTAGGACAAAAAATGTCATGCAAGTTCTTATCGCAAGCACGTATGACTATATACGGAATACATGCCTACATTACATTGATGAATCGGAACTAGTTCTGTGTCGCCCTAGGTTATAACTATTACATGATGAATGTTATCCAACGAATATCACCGATCCAATGCCTACGAGCTTTTCATATATTGAATCTTGCTAAGTTACTACTGCTGTTGCTGCTATTACAATTGCTACTGCTACTGTTACTATTATTGCTACTGCTATCAAACTATCATATTACTGTGCTACTGATCACTCTACCATAGATATTTAGTCTCCAGGTGTGGTTGAATTGACAACTCAACTGCTAATACTTGCGAATATTCTTTGGCTCCCCTTGTGTCGAATCAATAAATTTGGGTTGAATACTCTACCCTCGAAAACTGTTGCGATCCCCTATACTTGTGGGTTATCAAGACCATGGCTCCCGGAGGGCAGGAGCCCCTCCGAGATTGGATCTCTCTCTTTATTTCTCTTCTATTTCACGTTTTTGTTTTCCGGCCAAAAACCGTTTCTTATATTCCCGGAGATCCGAAACTCCGATTGGGCTGAAATTTTGAGGCGATTTTCTTCTGGATATTATCTTTGTTGCGGCAGAAGAAGGCCCCAACCGCCATACTGGGACGCCACAAGCCTGCCAGGCGCGCCCTGGATAGGGGGGTGCACCCCTCGAGCTTGTGGGCCCCTCGGGCATCGTCTCGCGTAGATTATTTTTCCCAAAAATCACATATATTCCAAAATAAAACTCCGTAAATTTTTATCGTGTTTGGACTTCGTTTGATATGGATTTTCTATGAAACAAAAAACATGCAACAAACAGGAACTGGCACTGGGCACTGGATCAATATGTTAGTCCAAGAAAATAATATAAAATGTTGCCAAAAGTATATGAAAGTTGTAGAATATTGGCATGAAACAATCAAAAATTATAGATACGACGGAGACGTATCAGTCGATCATAAGAGCTATACCATGCATGCACCCCAAATATATGTATGGGTCACGTGATGTGTTCAAAATCCCCAATGCACAACTTTGATGTGGCACCAGCTGCCACACAAACCGAACACCGTACCCCCTGGAAGCCAGGTTCAAGATGTAGGGTGACGGTTCCCCCACTTTCAGCCGGCGGGAGGGAGTCCAACACATGTGCTCAAACTGAATTTGGTCTGACAGATGGGGAACGAAGCATGAAAATCCAAAAATTTCCTACAAACACCCAAGATCTAATCTAGGATATGCATAGTAACGAGAGGGGAGTGTGTCTACATACCCTTGTAGACCGAAAGCATTAGCGTCGTAACGCGGTTGATGTAGTCGTACTCTTCACGATCCAATAGCGATCCAATCCGATCTAGTGCCGAATGGACGGCACCTCCGAGTTGAGCACATGTACGGCTCGGCGGCGTCCTCTCCTTCTTGATCTAGCAAGCAAGGGAGAGGAGGTATATGAGATCTGAACCAACACGACGGTGTGGTGGTGGTGGCAGCAGCGGAACTGCAGCAGGGCTTCGCCAAACGTCTGCGCGAGGTGGACGAGGTGTAATGGGAGGGAGATGGGCAAGGGTCGAAGGGTGGCTGCCCCCAACGCCCCTAGGGTCATTGGCCAAGGGGGAGGAAGGAAATCCCTACTTTCCTTCCCCACCGATCGCTATCCCCCTTTTTTAGGCATTTGATCTTATCCCTTTGGGATATGATCCTATTCCTTATAGAGGGGGATCTTGGTATGCCTAGACCAGGGATGTGGGGCCTTTCCCCACTACCCACGTTCATGTGGGTCCCCCCATGCAGGTGGGCCCCACTCCGGAACCTTCTATAACCTTCCCGGTACAATACCGAAAAAACCGAACTTTTTCCGGAACCCAAAATATAACTTCCCATATATAAATCTTTACCTCCGGACCATTCCAGAGCTCC
The DNA here is from genome assembly GCA_039707655.1 of Elymus sibiricus. Classification (NCBI taxonomy): domain Eukaryota; kingdom Viridiplantae; phylum Streptophyta; class Magnoliopsida; order Poales; family Poaceae; genus Elymus; species Elymus sibiricus. The sequence goes on from CM077672.1 coordinate 67,696,873, forward strand.
TCGTGATGTCCCGGATCCCATCCGGGACTCCGAACTACTTTCGGACTTCACCATATGAATATCTCAATATTACGCTAGCGCTACCGAACCTTAAGTGTGCGACCCTACGGGTTCGGGAAGATGTAGACATGACCGAGACACTTCTCTGGTCAATAATCAATAGCGGGATCTGGATACCCATATTGATTCCCACATATTCAATGAAGATCTTTATCGGTTGAACCATTGTGTCAAGGATTCAGTTAATCCCGTATACAATTCCCTTTGTCCGGCGATATGTTACTTGCCCGAGATTCGATCGTCGGTATCTCCATACCTAGTTCAATCTCGTTACCGCAAGTCTCTTTACTCATTCCATAATACAAGATCCCGTGACTAAACTCATTAGTCACACGCTTGCAAGCTTCTTGTGATGTTGTATTACCAAGAGGGCCCAAAGATATCTCTCCGTCACACGGAGCGACAAATCCCAGTCTTGATCCATGCAACCCAACAAACACCTTCGGAGATACCTGTAGAGCACCTTTATGATCACCCAGTTACGAAGTGATGTTTGATAGCACACAAAGTATTCCTCCGGTATCTGGGAGTGGCATGATCTCATGGTCTAAGGAACTGATACTTGACATGAAGAAAGCTATAGCAAATAACTAAACGATCTGATGCTACACTTACGGTTGGGTCTGTCCAGCACATCATTCTCCTAATGATGTGATCCCGTTATCAAATGACAACTCATGTCTATGGTCAGGAAACGATAACCATCTTTGATCAACTAGCTAGTCTAGTAGAGGCTTACTAGGGACACGCTGTAGTTTATGTATTCACACATGTATTTAAGTTTCCGGTCAATACAATTCTAGCATGAATAATAAACATTTATCATGAATGGGAAATATGATAATAACCATTTTATTATTGCCTCTAGGGCATATTTCCAATAGTCTACCACTTGCACAAGAGTCAATAATCTAGTTTACATAGTTATGAATCTAACACCCATGGAGTCCTGGTGCTGATCATGTTTTGCTCGTGGAAGAGGTTTAGTCAATGGGTCTGCCACATTCAGGTCCGTATGTTCTTTGCAAATCTCTATGTCTACAACGCTCTGCTTGGAGCTACTCCAGCTAACTACTCCACAATTTAATACATATCCGGATTGAGACTTTTAGTCATCCAGATCACTGTCAAAGCTAGCATCGACGTAACCCTTTACGACGAGCTTATCTTCACCTCCATTAACGAAAAACATTTCTTTAGTCCTCTTTAGGTACTTAAGGATATTTTTGACCGCTGTCCAGTGATCTACTCATGGATCTGTCTGGTACCTACTTGCCAAACATATGGCAAGGCACACATCAGGTCTGGTACACAGCATGGCATACATTATAGAGCCTATGTCTGAGGCATAGGGGACGACTTTCATCCTTTCTCTTACTTCTGTCGTGGTCGGGCTTTGAGTCCTACTCAACTTCACACCTTGGAACACAGGCAAGAACCCCTTCTTTGACTGGTCCATTTTGAACTTCTTCAAAATCTTGTCAAGGTATGTGTTCTGTGAAAGTCCTATCAGGCGTCTTGATCTATCTCTATAGATCTTAATGCCCAATATGTAAGCAGCTTCACCCAGGTCTTCCATTGAAAAACTCTTGTTCAAATAACCCTTTATGCTTTCCAGAAATTCTATATCATTTCCAATCAATAATATGTCATCCACATACAGTATTATAAATGCTACAGAGCTCCCACTCACTTTCTTGTAAATACAAGCTTCTCCGTAAGTTTGTATAAAATCAAAAGCTTTGATCACCTCATCAAAGCATATATTCCAACTCCGAGATGCTTGCACCAGTCCATAGATGGATCGCTGGAGCTTGCAAACTTTGTTAGCACCTTTAGGATCGACAAAACCTTCTGGTTGCATCATATACAACTCTTCCTTAATAAACCTGTTAAGGAACGCTGTTTTGACGTCCATCTGCCAGATCTCATAATCATAAAACGCAACAATTGCTAACATAATTCTAACAGACTTAAGCATCGCTATGGGTGATAAAGTCTCATCGTAGTCAACCCCTTGAATTTGTCAGAAACCTTTTGCGACAAGTCGAGCTTTATAGACGGTGACATTACCATCGGCGTCTATCTTCTTCTTAAAGATCCATTTGTTCTCAATGGCTTGCCGATCATCGGGCAAGTCCACCAAAGTCCATACTTTGTTCTCATACATGGATCCTATCTCGTATTTCATGGCCTTAAGCCATTTGTCAGAATCTGGGCTCATCATTGCTTCTTCATAATTCGTAGGTTAGCTGTTGTCTAACAACATGACTTCCAGGACGGGATTACCGTACCACTCTGGTGCGGAACATACCCTGGTCAACCTACGAAGTTCAGTAGTAACTTGATCCGAAGTTTCATGATCATCATCATTATCTTACTCTCCAGCTGGTGCAGACATCACATGAACTTCTTTCTGTGATGTGCTACTTTCCAATTCAAGAGAAGGTACAATTACCTCATCAAGTTCTACTTTCCTCGCACTCACTTCTTTCGAGAGAAACTCCTTCTCTAGAAAGGACCCATTCTTAGCAACAAAGAGTTTTCCCTCGGATCTGTGATAGAAGGTATACCCAATGGTCTCTTTAGGGTATCCTATGAAGACGCACGTCTCCGCTTTGGGTTCGAGCTTATCAGGCTGAAGCCTCTTGACATAAGCGTCGCTTCCCCAAACTTTAAGAAATGACAGCTTAGGTTTCTTGCCAAACCATAATTCATACGGTGTCATCTCAACGGATTTAGACGGTGCCCTGTTTAAAGTGAATGCGACTGTCTCTAATGCATAACCCCAAAATGATAGTGGCAAATCGGTAAGAGACATCATAGAATGCACCATATCCAATAGAGTACGATTACGACGTTCGGACACACCATTACGCTGTGGTGTTCCAGGTGGCGTGAGCTGTGAAACAATTCCACATTGTCTTAAATGCATACCAAACTCGTAACTCAAATACTCACCTCCACGATCAGATCGTAGAAATTTAATTTTCTTGTTACGATGATTCTCTACTTCACTATGAAACTCCTTGAACTTTTCAAATGTTTCAGACTTGTGTTTCATCATGTAAATATACCCATATCTACTCAAATCATCTGTGAAGGTAAGAAAATAACAATATCCACCGCGTGCTTCTACACTCATCGGACCACATACATCGGTATGTATTATTTCCAACAAGTCACTTACCTGCTCCATTGTTCCGGAAAACAGGGTTTTAGTCATCTTGCCCATGAGGCATGGTTCACATGTCTCAAATGATTCATAATCAAGAGATTCCAAAAGTCCATCAGCATGGAGTTTCTTCATGCGCTTTACACCAATATGACCTAAGCGGCAGTGCCACAAGTATGTGGTACTATCATCATTAACTTTGCATCTTTTGGCATCGATATTATGAATATGTGTATCACTACGATCGAGATTCAACAGAAATAAACCATTCACCAAGGGTGCATGACCATAAAAGATATTATCCATATAAATACAACAACCATTATTCTCTGACTTAAATGAATAACCGTCTCGCAATAAACAAGATCTAGATATAATGTTGATGCTTAACGTATGCACCAAATAACAATTATTCAGGTTCAAAACTAATCCCGAAGGTAAACATAGAGGGAGCGTGCCGACGTCGATCGCATCAACCTTGGAACCATTTCCGACGCGCATCGTCACCTCGTCCTTAGCTAGTCTTTGTTTATTCCGTAGCTCCTGTTTCGAGTTACAAATATTAGCAACCGAACCAGTATCAAATACCCAGGCGCTACTACGAGCACTAGTAAGGTACACATCAATAACATGTATATCAAATATACCTTTGTTGACGTTGCCAGCCTTCTTATCTACCAAGTACTTGGGGCAGTTCCGCTTCCAGTGACCATTCCCCTTGCAATAGAAGCACTCAGTCTCAGGTTTGGGTCCAGCCTTGGGCTTCTTCACGGGACCGGCAACTGGCTTGCCGTTCTTCTTGAAGTTCCCTTCCTTTCCCTTGCCTTTCTTCTTGAAACTGGTGGTCTTGTTGACCATCAAAACTTGATGTTCTTTCTTGATTTCTACCTCCGCGGCCTTAAGCATCGCGAAGAGCTCAGGGATCGTCTTCTCCATCCCTTGCATATTATAGTTCATCACAAAGCTTTTGTAGCTCGGTGGCAGTGACTGGAGAACTCTGTCAATCGCTACTTCATCCGGAAGATTAACTCCCAACTGATTCAAGTGGTTGAAGTACCCAGACATTTTGAGTACATGCTCACTAATGGAGCCGTTCTCCTCCATCTTGCAGCTAAAGAACTTGCAGGAGGTGTCATACCACTCGACCCGGGCGTGAGCCTGAAATACCAATTCAGCTCCTGGAACATCTCATATGCTCCGTGGTGCTCAAAATGTCTTTGGAGCCCCGGTTCTAAGCCGTAAAGCATGGTGCACTAAACTATCAAGTAGTCATCAGAACGTGCCCGCCAGACGTTCATAGCATCTGCAGGCGCATCTTGAGGGGGTGCATCACCAAGCAGTGCATCAAGGACATACACTTTCTGTGCAGAAGTGAGGATAATCCTTAGATTACGGACCCAGTCCGCATAGTTGCTACCATCATCTTTCAAATTTTCTTTCTCTTGGAACGCATTAAAATTCAGGGGAGCTACAGCGCGAGCCATTGATCTACAACATTAATTTGCAAAGACAATTAGACTAAGTTCATGATAATTGATTCTTCTAATCAAATTACTTAAGAACTCCCACTTAAATCAACATCCCTCAAGTTGTCTAAGTGTTACATGATCCACATCAACTGACCCATGTCCGATCATCACGTGAGATGGGGCAGTCATCAATGGTGAACATCTCCATGTTGATCATATCTACTATATGACTCATGTTTGACCTTTCGGTCCTCTGTGTTCCGAGGCCATGTCTGTACATGCTAGGCTCGTCAAGTTTAACCCAAGTATTCTGCATGTGTAAAACTGGCTTACACCCGTTGTATGCGAACGTAGAGTCTATCGCACCCAATCATCACGAGGTGCTTCGAAACGACGAACTTTCGCAATGGTGCATGCTTTAGGGAGAACACTTTTTTCTTGAAATTAAGTGAAGGGATCATCTTATAATGCTACCGTCGTCCTAAGCAAAATAATATGCATAAAAAGATAAACATCACATGCAATCAATATGTGACATGATATGGCCATCATCATCTTTGTGCCTTTGATCTCCATCTCCAAAGCACCGACATGATCTCCATCATCACCGGCATGACACCATAATCTCCATCATCATGATCTCGATCATCATGTCGTCACGTGGTTGTCTCGCCAACTATTGCTTCTACAACTATTGCTAACGCATAGCGATAAAGTAAAGCAAATACATGGCGTTTAATAGTTGACACGCAGGTCATACAATAAATTAAAGACAACCCTATGGCTCCTGCCGGTTGCCGTACTCATCGACATGCAAGTTGTGAATGTATTACAAAACATGATCATCTCATACATCAACATATATCACATCACGTTTTGGCCATACCACATCACAACATGCCCTGCAAAAACAAGTTAGACGTCCTCTACTTTGTTGTTGCAATTTTTACGTGGCTGCTAGGGCAAACTATAAGAACCGTTATTATCTACACAAAACCACAACGGTGATATACAAGTTGCCTTTTAACCTTCTACAAGGACTGCCCTTGTCAAATCAGATTCAACTAAAGTGGGAGAGACAGACACCCGCAAAGCCACTTTTATGCAATACAAGTTGCATGTCAGTCAGTGGAACCGGTCTCTTGTGCGAGGACAAGTAAGGTTGGTCCGAGCCGCTTCATCCCACAATACCGCCGAATCCAAATAAGACAAAGGAAGTAAGCAATTTGAACATCAACGCCCACAACTTCTTTGTGTTCTACTCGTGCAAATACATCTACGCATAGACCTAGCTCATGATGCCACTGATGGGGAACGAAGCATGAAAATCCAAAAATTTCCTACGAACACCCAAGATCTAATCTAGGAGATGCATAGCAACGAGACGGGAGTGTGTCTATATACCCTTGTAGACCGAAAGTGTTAGCATCGTAACGCGGTTGATGTAGTCGTACTCTTTACGATCCAATCGCGATCCAATCCGATCTAGTGCCGAATGGACGGCACCTCCGAGTTTAGCACACGTTCGGCTCGGCAGCGTCCTCTCCTTCTTGATCTAGCAAGAAAGGGAGAGGAGGTATATGAGATCTGAACCAACACGACGGTGTGGTGGTGGTGGCAGCAGCGGAACTACAGCAGGGCTTCGCAAAGCGTCTGCGTGAGGTGGACGAGGTGTAACGGGAGGGAGTGATGACCCACAAGTATAGGGGTTCAATCGTAGTCCTTTCGATAAGTAAGAGTGTCGAACGTAATGAGGAGCAGAAGGAAATGACAAGCGGTTTTCAGCAAAGGTATTTTCTACAAGCACTGAAATTATCGGTAACGAGTAGTTTGATAGCAAGATAATTTGTAACAAGTGACAAGTAGCAATAGTAACAAAGAGTGCAGCAAGGTGGCCCAATCCTTTTTATAGCAAAGGACAAGCCGGAACAAACTCTTATAGTAAGGAAAACGTTCTCGAGGACACACGGGAATTTCATCTAGTCACTTTCATCATGTTTGTTTGATTCGCGTTCGCTACTTTGATAATTTGATATGTGGGTGGACCGGTGCTTGGATGCTGCCCTTACTTGGGCAAGCCTCCCACTTATGATTACCCCCTCTCGCAAGCATCCGCAACTACGAAAGAAGAAATAAGATAACTCTAACCATAGCATTAAACATATGGATCCAAATCAGCCCCTTACGGAGTAGAGCATAAACAAGGGTTTAAGCTTCTGTCACTCTAGCAACCCATCATCTAATTACTACTCCACAATGCATTCCCTTAGGCCCAAAGATGGTGAAGTGTCATGTAGTCGATGTTCACATAACACCACTAAAGGAATCAACAACATACATATTATCAAAATATCGAACGAATACCAAATTCACATGATTACTAATGACAAGATTTCTCCCATGTCCTCAAGAAGAAAAGCAACTACTCACAAATCATAATTATGTCCATGATCAGAGGGGTATTGAATAGCATAATAGATCTGAACATATAACTTCCACCAAGTAAACCAACAAGCATCAACTACAAGATGTAATCAACACAACTAGCAACCCACAGGTACCAATCTGAGGTTTTGAGACAAAGATTGAATACAAGAGATGAACTAGGTTTTGAGATGAGATGGTGCTGGTGAAGATGTTGATGAAGATTTGTCCTCCCATGATGAGAGGATCGCTGGTGATGTCGATGGCGACGATTCCCCCCTCCCGGAGGGAAGTATCCCCGGCAGAATATCTCCGCCGGAGAGCAAAATTTCTCCTGCCCAAGTTCCGCCTCGAGACGGCAGCACACCATCCCAAAAGTCTTCTCTCTATTTTTTCTAGGTAAAATGTACTTATATACCAGAAAATGGGGGCCAGAAGTGGGCCAGGGGCCCCACGAGGTACCAGGGCGCGCCTGGGGGGTGACGCGCCCTGGTGCCTCGTGGGCACCTGGGTGGCCCCCTCTGGTACTTCTTGATCCCAATATTTTTTATATATTCCAAAATAATTCTCCGTGAAATTTTAGCTCATTTGGAGATGTGTAGAATAGGTATCTCTGACATAGCTTTTTCAGGTCCAGAATTCCAGCTGCCGGCATTCTCGCTCCTTGTGTAAATCTTGCATATTAAGAGAGAAAAGGCATTAGAATTGCTCCACAAAGTGTTATATTGATCAAAAACATTATAAATAACAGTAGTAAAACATGATGCAAAGTGGACGTATCAACTCCCCCAAGCTTAGACCTCGCTAGCTTGTCCTCAAGCGAAAGCCAATATCGATAATCATGTCCACATGTTTAGAGAGAGAGGTGTCGATAAAAACAAAATACGGACATAGTAGCATCATGATCATTATTATAACAACAATATTTATCATCATAGTACTTCTAATGAGAAAGTAACAATTCATCACAACAATGGAGTATAAGGCATAAACTTTCTTGAAAATTAACAAACTATGTTCTCAGTCAACAATGCAATTGCAATTCATCATACTTTCAGGAAGGGTCTCATGTAGGAGCTTTTTAGCAAGTCCACATACTCAACCATTATATAGTCTTCTATGATTGCTAACACTCACAACATATATATGGAGCAAAAAGTTTCAGCCAGACACATGGAAAGATATGGGCTTATAATTTTGCCTCCCAACTTATTCACCTCAAGGGTGATGTCAACAATAATAACTCATGATCACTCATATCCAACTGGATATATATGCCTAGATCTTTCCCCACCACATGATGCTTGCAAAAGAGAAAAATAAAAAGGAATAGAGGAGAACACTATTGACTCTTGCATAAAAATAAATACAGAAAAGTAAATGCGGTAAAATAAAAGATAGGCCCTTCGCAGAGGGAAGCAGAGGTTGTCATGCGCTTTTTATTGTTGGATGCACAAGCTCTTAATGCAAAGGAACGTCACTTTATATTGCCCCTTGTGATAGCAAACTTTATTATGCAGTCCGTCGCTTTTATTTCTTTGCCATCACAAGTTCGTACAAAGCTTATTTTCCCTTACAATAAAAGTTCATACACATTTATAGGCAATTTTTATTGCCTTTTGCACCGATGACAACTTACTTGAAGGATCTTATTCAATCCATTGGTAGATATAGTGGACTCTCATGACATGAAACTGGGTTTAAGGGTTTTGGATGCACAAGTAGTATCTCTACTTGGTGCGGATTTTTGGCTAGAAAAGATATTGGGCAAGCACAACATGTTGGAGGATCTATAACAATATAACTTCTATGTGAATATGAACAAACATAACTCATTATGTTGTCTTCCTTTTTCCAATGTCAACAATTTGGCATAAAATACTTAATGGGGGCTCACAATCATAAAAGATGTCCAAGATAGTGTATTTGCATCTGAATCTTCTCTTCCCTTATTAACTTTTTCATGAATTGCATCATTGACTAATGCTATGCTTGTTAACCTCCAATAAATTTTACCACTTATACTTTTTTTTATGTAATGTCATTACTTTCCATAAGATTAGCATATGATCTTTTTCATTATTTTCATTGCTAGCATTGAAACATGAAAGTAAAGAAGCAAAAACTCAAACTACTCTTTATTAAATAACTCTCAACTTGATTACATAGATAGATAGATCACGAAGCTAACACTCGAAAATAGATCATACTAAACTTTTATTCAACTAAATCATGAAATCACTAAAGATCGAACTAAAAATAAGTGAAGATAATAAAAGTGATGGTGATACGATACCGGGGCACCTCCCCCAAGCTTGGCACAAGCCAAGGGGAGTGCCCATTGAGCTTGAAGATGATGTCCCCCATCGATTGGCCATCCACCTTGTGCCCACGGATGAATTCCGTGATCATGGCATGGTTGGCACTGAGTCCACGTTCCACCATCCCTTGGCACTTGAAGATCTCCTGCTCCACCGCTTCGAGCCTGGACTCCACGCTCCCGGTCTTCTTGGGTCCTAGAACATCCCGGATGTGAAGCACCCCCTCATGCATCTCAATGGCTTGAGGGTGTTTCATCACCTCCGGAAGGTAGGGGTTGATGACCTTCTCGTAGAACTTGTCCTTGGAAGAGCTTGGTGGAGCCATAGCGATCTAGATCTGTCAGAAAAATAGCACGAAACAAGAACAGAGGAAATTTCTGCGATACGGTCGTCAAAACATCTGGAAGTATATATAAAGAATTTGTATCTTGCAAAACAAGTCATCCAGAAGAAAAACGGAGTCGGGAAGGCACACGTGGGGCCCACGAGGTACTAGGGCGCGCCTGGGGGGGTGGCGCGCCCTGGTGCCTCGTGGGCACCAAGTGGGTCCCCCCGGCTGTTTCTTATTTTTGTAATTTTTTAAATATTCCAAAACTGACAGAAAATATTTTTATGGAATTTTTGGAGTCGGTTTACTTACCGTATCACATACCTCTTCCTTTTCAGGGTTCCGGAGTGTTCTGGAAGGTCTCTCTTATGTATTCCTCCGGTGTAATTGTTTCAATAATATTAGTTTCAACATTAATGGGAGTACCTGCAATATAATGCTTAATTCTTTGCCCATTCACCACTCTCGGATGAGTGCCTTCGGAGTTGTTTATTTTGATGGCTCCGGAGCAATAAACTTCTTCGATAATATAAGGTCCTTCCCATTTAGAGAGCAGTTTTCCTGCAAAGAATCTCAAACGAGAATTGTACAATAGAACTTGCTCACCTACCTTAAATTCCCATTTTTGAATTTTTCTATCATGCCATCTTTTAACCTTTTCTTTAAATAATTTGGCATTTTCATAAGCTTGGGTTCTCCATTCATCTAACGAGCTAATATCAAATAACCTCTTTTCACCGGCAAGTTTAAAATCATAATTGAGTTCTTTAATTGCCCAATATGCTTTATGTTCTAACTCAAGAGGTAAATGACATGCCTTTCCATAAACCATTTTATAAGGAGACATACCCATAGGATTTTTATAAGCGGTTCTATAAGCCCATAATGCATCGTCAAGTTTCTTAGACCAATTCTTTCTAGATCTATTGACGGTTTTTTGCAAAATTAATTTTATTTCCCTATTGCTCAATTCAACTTGACCACTAGTCAGGGGGTGATAGGGAGATGCAATTCTATGGTTGACATCATATTTAGCAAGAAACTTACGGAAAGCACCATGAATAAAATGTGAACCACCATCAGTCATTAAATATCTAGGGACTCCGAACCTTGGGAAAATAACTTCTTTAAGCATTTTAATAGAAGTGTTATGATCAGCACTACTAGTTGGAATAGCTTCTACCCACTTAGTAACGTAATCAACAGCAACTAAAATATGAGTATACCCATTGGATTTAGGAAAAGGTCCCATATAATCAAATCCCCAAACATCAAATGGTTCAACAGCGAGTGAATAATTCATAGGCATTTCCAGACGTCTACCAATATTACCAATTCTTTGGCATTCATCACAAGATAAGACAAACTTACGAGCATCTTTGAAAAGAGTAGGCCAATAAAAACCAGATTGTAATACCTCACTACTGGAATCAGGGTCTTTGCCATCTGCCAGGTCTTTGCCGTTTGCTGGCAGATGGCAAACAGGTTGTTTGCCGTCTGCTTTGGGAAAGCAGACGGCAAAGAGCTGGCTGATGGCAAACACATTGTTTGCCATCAGCCATCTCTTTGCCGTCTGCCAGCGGACGGCAAAGATTCTTTACCGTCCGCTAGCAGACATCAAAGAGGTGGGGTGGGGCCCCGTGGAGGCCTGTTAACTGCAACGGCCCACCCCACCTCTTTGCCGTCTGCTAGAGGACGGCAAAGAATCTTTGCCGTCCGCTGGCAGACGGCAAAGAAAATAACCCCCTAACGGCCGTTACCCCCCCCACCTCCTCTCTCTCCCTCTCTCTCTTCTCTCTCTCCTGCGCCCTTTCCCCTTTTAATTTTCGTCCCCCGCCGCCGCCGCCCGACGCTCCCCCGCCCCTCCCCCTCCGCCGCCCCGCGCCGCCGCCCCTCCGCCGCCGCGCACCGCCCCCCCGCCCCCCGGAGCCCGCCGCGTCGCCGGCCGCCCCGCCCAGCGGACCCAGGCCGCGGCGGCCGCCCTGCCCCGCCCCATCGCCGGAGCCGCGCCGCGTCGCCCCGCCTCGCCGCCTGAGCCGCACCATCGCCGGCGCCAGATCCCCCCACCCGCAGCCATCCTCCTCCCTGCAGCCACCTCCCCCCCACCCGCAGCCACCGGAAGGTAAGCCCCCCTCCTCCCCTGTTCTTTTTTTTTGTATTAGTTAGATTTAATTTTTAGGTTGAATTATGTGAGCTACTCCTCCAGTTCACTCAGAGATGTATTGCATAGAAAGGATTCAGAGTAGCTACAGGTTCGGATTTGAGGGGAAATAGAGTAGCTACAGCCTACAGGTTCAGCTTACAACTAGATACACGCACAAGTGTGCTGGAAAATGAAGAAGCAAGAATTGGGGGTAGGGTTGAGAGCCAGGTGGGAGAGAAAGCCGCCGCCGCCAGTTCTGATCGAATCCCCGATACCTAGTTCCTGGGATCACCCACACTTATACTGCCGTCGGTGTGGACTTGGGCCGTCTTGTGATATGACGTGGGCTCTTCCTGGGCTCCCGGTCCAGTAGTGGTAGGGATGCTAACACCCCCTCCTCCTTGCGATTCGGCTTGTCCCCAAGCCGCAGCAGACGGGAACCGCGAGTGCAATTCCCCGCGGTCCTCGCCTGTCGGGTCATGTTGCTCCTCAGACCAACGCACCAGGACTTGGTCGACGACCCTGTTCGCTTTGTTCTTCACTCGTGTGTCCAGAACTTGCACTGGAATAGCAAACAGATTAGTATTCGTAGGCAAAGTTGAGGAAGCAGACACACCTGGCTTAACTAAGTGCTTTGCGGAGTTGTGAGCCGTGGAACACAGGATGAGTCAGAGAGGTCTCCAAACGCTGGCTGACACGTTCAGCTTTTGCTTGTTGAGAAATGGAGCATGATTGCACATAATCAGGAACATCAATCTTCATCCGTGGCCAAGCACAAACAGCTTTCAGACGTTGATACGTGGCTGGCGCTCCTGAATGCCCTTGAATAGCAGACCGATGCCCGGCACTGAGAACTTGTTGCTGCAGTTGTTTATCTCTGCCAAGCCAAATTCCGCCTTTAAGTCTCAAGAGCCCTTCCTTCAGAGAGAAATTAGGGAGTAACAGGGGATCCTTAACAATTTCCAGGATCAGTTTCTGAGTGTGAACCATGTCTTAATGATGATTAATACTCGGTTATCTGATTTTATTTTAAATGGAGTTGTGTGTGTGTGAGGGAGAGAGCAATAAATTTGTACATGAACTAATGGCGTTGGTAAGAAATTTAGGTGTTCGTAAACTTGGTTACATGAATACCCTGTTCTTGTTAGTTAGCTGGTTGTAAGTGACATTGTAAACTCTTAATGATGATTAATAGATTGTAGTTTCCCCCATAAGAGAGAAATATGACATCAACGGTGAGTTATCAATAATTTTTGGGTTCACTACAACACGACGAAGGTGGGAGGAGAGCACGGTATATTATTTTGGGGTGGCGTCAAGGAGGCAAGGACCCACTATCTTGATGACAAAGGGAGGGGGCAAACTGTCTCCGCCCTTATCCCCTTAGAGGGAGAGGTTAGGAGAGAGCAAACCATGTCTTATAGCCTTAGAGAGAGAGTTTAGGAGAGAGCAAACCATGTCTTATAGCCTTAGAGAGAGAGGTTAGGAGAGAGCAAATCATGTCTTCTTCACAAGACGTGCGGTGCACGTGCACGTTTACTAGTTTAGGTAATAGGAGTAAGATTTAGGAGAAGAAAAAGGAAAGAAGAGAAGAAGAAAAAGGAAAGAAGAAGAAGTACAAGAAAGATAGGAAATAAAAGAAAAGGAAGTATAAGAAAGAAAGAAAATGAAAAGAAAGAGAAGAAAAATATGTAGATGCAAATATAATTAAAGGAAAATGGAAAGGAAAAAGAAAAACTGAATAAGAAGATAAAGAATAGGAAGAGAAGGAGAAGGAGGAGAAGAGGAGGAGGAGGAGGAGTAGGTTGAATTAGATTTAGTTTTAGATTTGTTCTCTGTTTGTATTATTTAGGTAATAGAAGTAAGATTTAGGAGAAGAAAAAGGAAAGAAGAAGAGAAGAAGAAAAAGGAAAGAAGAAGAAGTAGAAGAAGATGAAGGAGAGAAGGAGGACGAGCAGCCCGAACCGCCGCCGCCGCAACCCACCGCTCCCGCCCGGCCCTCCTGCCGGGGAAGATGGAGGTGGACGACGACGCGCCGCTCCCTCCGGTGAAGATGGAGGAGCCACTCTACGTAGACCTTGTCTCGGGGTCGTAGTAGATCGTATCCCGGCGATGAGGAGGAGAGAAGAAGAAGAATGTTAGTATTAGATAATGTAGTTAGTAATTAGATGTTAGTATTACTTAGCTTAATTACTGGTACTAGTGTTTGTGTTGATTACCCCGACACCCAGACACGACACCCCCGACACCCCGACACCCGACACGACACCCCGACCCCGACACCCCGACACCCCGACCCCGACACGACACCCCGACACCCCGACACCCGACACGACACCCCGACCCCGACACCCCGACCCAGACACCCCCGACACCCCGACACCCGACACGACACCCCGACCACGACACCCCGACACCCCGACCCCGACACGACACCCCGACACCCCGACACGACACCCCGACACCCCGACACGACACCCCGACACCACGACACCCCGACACAACGACACCACGACAATTAGTTCATGTTAGGTATTCAATTTTTTATTATGTTCATGATGATGATACACTTAAATTATATACATATTATTCATGTCAGGTATTCATTCTTTTTATGTTGTAGTAATTTCGTTTACTCTTTGTCATTGCAGGTGTTGACAGATGGTGGGCGCGGGTCGAGAGCGCTCCGAGGCTCCTACCTCGGCGCGTGGTGGGAGGGGTAGTTCCATTCCACCCCAGAGCCTCCGGAGAGCGCTGGATCTCAGTATGCAGACACCACCGGCGGTCGCTTCTTCTTCGGCCGGGAGAGGTCGGGGGGGGAAGAAGGCTGGTAGAGGTGGACGTGGCGGCGGGACAGGTAGGAAGGCTGCTACTACACCTTCCTCGCCGCCACCCCCAGCTGATTCACCCGACCACAGGAGTGCTCCGTCTGAGATGGAGCCGCCTGAGGTGGACCCGTCTCGGACTCCGGTCCACGAGCCTCGGGGCGACGAGCCTACGGCAGACGCGCCTACGACCGACGAGCCTGGGGCCGACGAGCGTCGGGCCGCCGAGACTTCGTCCCACGAGACTCTGTCCCACGAGACTTCGGAGCTCAGCAGGGATCACGCTGAGTCGTAGCCGAACCCATGTGCGGACTCGTCGAGTGGCCGTGCTGAGGGTGGCTATAGTTCTGATAGCTATAGCGAGGGTGAGTGGGTTGAGGGGCGCAAAGTCTACTAGCGTGGTGGTACAAAGCTCCCGCCCACCCCGGCGACCCCCGACCAGAGGTGGTTGATTGCGCCGGAGGGGGAGAAGTAAGTGCATTTACTCTTTTTTAACCTTTTGCCTTCACGTTTCTTCGAATATCTAATGCGTTGGCCTTGTCATACTGCAGGTCTTGGACACA
Source organism: Elymus sibiricus (assembly GCA_039707655.1). Taxonomy (NCBI): domain Eukaryota; kingdom Viridiplantae; phylum Streptophyta; class Magnoliopsida; order Poales; family Poaceae; genus Elymus; species Elymus sibiricus. The sequence continues at coordinate 67,712,181 of CM077672.1, forward strand.
CGAGCCTCGTGTCCGCAGGCCCAACACTGTCCTTGGTGTGATTTGTCGCCAGAGCTTCCCGGGGTGGGTCACGTTGCCCGGTGAGGGCCGGGTTCCAGAGCTAGGAATGACCTGGGAGCACTACTTGGCTGCCCCGGCCCCGCCGGGGCATAGGATCGGCGATGTCGAGTGCCACACGGTGGCCGACATTGTGATCCAGACATTTTGGGTAATTTCTCCTTTGTCGTCTACATTGTGTTTTCTTCTTTGATTGGCAACCCTAGTGATTGTACTAATCCGTGTTTTCTTGTTTGATTGCAAACCTTCTACAGGTGTGCTGAGGGACAGGAGGAGGCCGCCGCTCGGGTTATCGACAACGAGTGCAGGCGCCTACTTAATAACTTTCGGCACGAGGCTCGGACGCAGGCTGTTCGAGACTACTTCGCCTCGGCTGGTATTAGGAGGAAAAAAGAGAAGTGCCGCGACAAGTATCTGAGTAAGGAGAAGTACATGAAGGTAATTACCTATTCTTAAGGCCTTGTACTTAGTTTCCTTGATTTGATTCGTAGGCGTAGCGCTCAAATTTCTCTTGCTTAACTTAGGTGCCTCCGAGATGGTGTGCGGATAGGATGGACTGTTGGGAGGCATTGGTGGATGAGTGGTGCTCTCCCCAATGGCGCTCCACCCACGACACTGCAAAGGACAAGCATGGAAAAATGAAAGGTGTCCCACACCATCTAGGCAGCGTCAACCTACATCAGTACGGGGAAAAGTGGGTATGTGGTTTGCTTCATGATTCATGCAAATTCATTCTTCATGCTAGCTTGAGCCCTTAACTAATACTCTGTTCCTCTCTTTTAGGCGCGACACAACAAGGCTCCAGTGCCAGAGCTGTTCGACCTCTATGCCATGTCCAATACTGCCTCGTACAAGAAGGCCAAGGCATTCTCTGAGTCTGACCTCGATGATCCAGAGAAATTCAGCAACCGCGCCTCCCACCACAAGCTTGTGAGGTACAGAGACGAGGGGAAGGCGAGGAAAGGGCCGGACTTTAACCCGAGCCAGCAACCTCTTGATCCAGAGCTGGTGATGATATCTGGTGGCGGGAGGCACCATGGCTCGTTAGCCATTGGGGATGGACTAATACGTTGTACTAGCACTCTCCCGCAGATCAAGAAGCGCCAGACCAGCTCCGATCCTGAGATAAGGCCTCGTGCACGGCCAATGGAGCTCGAATTCAAGGTTAGTTATACGGACTCAGATACCTTTCCTCCATTACATTGCGTGTGCGGCCGTCGATGATTACAATGCTAACGAGTGGTGTTGCAGGCTGCTAATGAGGCAGAGAGAGCGAAGACCCAGGCTTATATTGAGGAAGAGAGAGCGAAGACCCAGGCGCTTCTAGAGGAGAGGGACCGGCAGGCGGAGGAGAGGACGGCTAGGCTAATGGAGGAGGAGAGGAACCGGAACGAGTTGGGTCAACGGGCCCTATACAAGCTCATCGTGGTAAGTTTCTTCTGCATATTAGCCAAATCATGCACGTAATGTTCCTTTCATTACTAATTAATATGACTGACTCGAGAAAACCAAATGTGCAGACCATGTGCCAGAACAATGGCACGACCCCTCCGCCGATGCCAGTCATTGCTCCAGCGGGCACGGTGAGTTTCATTTGAATGGTCATTAGTTACTAGTCTTCACATTTGAGTTGCATCATGCTAACGATACATTGGAAATGATCTTTGGTGCAGCATAACTCCCGACAAGCATCGACCGATGCTTCTCCGTCTGCCACTGGCGCGACCGGTCCTAGAGCTACAACTACACCTCCGTGATGAAGGTAAGTTTTCCCAAGTGTTTAGCTTAACAAATGCATACTTAGCTTAAGAAATGACCTATTTATCTCCAAAATGCCGTATACTTAGCTTAGTTTCCTCGAAAATGACATTATAACCTTACTTAGCTCCAAAATGACCAATTTTACCATGGATAGTTCTCAAATGACCTATACTTAGCTTAGCTTAAGAAATGACCTATTTAACCTAGGAAAGCTCTAAAATGACCTATACTTAGCATTTGTTCCTCCAAAAATGAATTTATATGCTTAGCTAGCTCAAAAATGACATAACATCCTTAATTAGCTCAAAAATTACCTATTTAACCTAGGATAGCTCTAAAATGACATATACTTAGCATTTATTACTCCAAAAATGATTTTATATGCTTAGCTAGCTCAAAAAAGACATAACAACATTAATTAGCTCCAAAATGACCTATTTAACCTAGGATAGCACCAAAATGACCTATACTTAGCATTTATTCCTTCAAAAATGAATTTATATGCTTAGCTAGCTCAAAAATGACATAACAACCTTAACTAGCTCAAAAATGACCTATTTAACCTAGGATAGCTAAAAAATGACCTATAATTAGCTTTTTTCTTGCAAAAATGATTTTATATGCTTAGCTAGCTCAAAAAAGACATAACAAACTTAATTAGCTCCAAAATGACCTATTTAACCTAGGATAGCACCAAAATGACCTATAGTTAGCATTTATTCCTCCAAAAATGAATTTATATGCTTAGCTAGCTCAAAAATGACCTATTTAGCCTACGATAGCTCTAAAATGACCTATACTTAGCATTTATTCCTCCAAAATGACTTAATATGCTTAGCTAGCTCAAAAATGACATAATATGCTTAAGAAATGACCTATTTAGCTCCAAAATGACTTAATATGCTTAATTAGCTCAGAAATGGCATAATTACCTAGGTTAGCTCTAAAATGACTTATACTTAGCTTTTTTAGTCCATTTATGACATACTTAGCATATTTAGGTCTAAAATGGCCTATTTACCTAGGTTAGCTCTAAAATGACACTAGTAAGCAATAAGAAGAAAAAAAGAAGAGGAGAAAAAGAAAGAGAAGAAAAATTCTTCTTCTTCTTCTTCTTCTTCTTTTTCTTCTTCTAGTCTTCTTCTTCTTCTTCTTCTTCTAGTCTTCTTCTTCTTCTTCTTCTTCAAGTCTTCTTCTTCTAACTTTCTTCTTTCTCATTTTGCAGATTTGCTTCAGATCACCCGACCCTTGCGTTGATGGAGTGCTTGTCTTTATTTTTTGTTTTGACTTTGTGAAACTTGATACCTATGGATGCAACTTTGTAATATTGATGAAACTATGTATATGTATGGATGAAACTTTGTAATATGTTGAAATTTGGACATATGTGATGATTTGGTATACATTTGTTGGATGATCATATCCATATGGCAGGGATGTGCATGTTGGATGAAAGTATTCTGAAATATATATATATATATCATATATATTGCTGTGAAATTGTTGTGAAATTGCTTGAATTTAAGAAAAAGCAAGAAAAACAAGGGCTATATGGCCACTTTGCCGTCCGCTAGCAGACGGCAAAGAGGTTTGCCGTCTGCCAGCAGACGGCAAAGAGGCCATGTGGCAGCAGCCTGTGCAACCTGGGCTGGCCTATTTGGCCTCTTTGCCGTCTGCCAGCAGACGGCAAAGACCTTTGCTTCTTTGCCGTCTGCCAACAGACGGCAAAGAGCGCCGTTAGCCCCCTAACGAGGTTGACACCTTTTGTCTGCCGTCCAGTTGCATTGCCGTCTGCCTGCAGACGACAAAGACCTTTGCTTCTTTGCCGTCTGCCAGCAGACGGCAAAGTGGCCTTTGCCGGCAGCTGTTCGGCCGGACTGTTGGCCGTCTGCTGGCAGACGACAAAGGATTTGCCATCCGGCATTCATGCCTTTGCCGTCCGCTATGGCAGACGGCAAAGCAGCTGATTCCTGTAGTGCCTTATGTGCAGTTCTGTCTCCTGCATGGTGTCCTCCGTAAGCCTCGGAATGACACTTCCATAGGATTTGTTCCTGTTCATGCTCAGGTATACAACGTCTAACAATACCATCTACTCCTTCTTTATAAAGGTGTGGGTCATCCCAAAAGTAATGTCTTAAATCATAGATTTTTTTTTCTTTTGTTGGTATGTGAAACTAGGTGGTATATATTTAGCAACAATATAATTAGCATAGTCTGCATACCAAGGGGTATTACGAGAAGCATTTATGACAGCTAATTGTTCATCAGGAAAATCATCATTAATAGGAAGTGGGTCATCAAGAACATTTTCAAGTCTAGACAAATTATCTGCTACGGGATTCTCAGCTCCCTTTCTATCAATAATATGTAAGTCAAATTCTTGTAGCAATAAAACCCACCTAATGAGTCTAGGTTTAGCAACTTTCTTTTCCATAAGATATTTAATAGCAGCATGATCAGTGTGGACAGTAACTTTGGAATCAACAATATAAGATCTGAATTTATCACAAGCAAACACAACTACTAAAAATTCTTTCTCAGTGGTAGCATAATTTCTTTGGGCACTGTCTAGAGTTTTACTAGCATAATGGATAACATTTAATTTCTTATCAACTGTCTGTCCTAGAATAGCACCAATAGCATAATCACTAGCATCACACATAATTTCAAAAGGCAAGTTCCAATCAGGTGGTTGAACAATAGGTGCAGTGGTTAAGGCTTTCTTAAGTGTTTCAAAGGCTTCTACACAATCATCATCAAAAACAAATGGAACATATTTTTGCAAGGGATTGGTAAGAGGCCTAGAAATTTTAGAGAAGTCTTTAATAAATCTCCTATAGAAACCAGCATGACCAAGGAAACTTCTTATACCTTTAATATCTTTAGGACATGGCATTTTCTCAATAGCATCTACCTTAGCTTTATCAACTTCAATACCTCTTTCAGAAATTTTATGCCCCAAGACAATACCTTCATTCACCATAAAGTGGCACTTCTCCCAATTCAAGACAAGATTAGTTTCTTCACATCTCTGCAAAACTCGGTCAAGGTTGCTTAAGCAATCATCAAAAGAAGTTCCGTAAACGGAAAAATCATCCATGAAAACCTCAACAATCTTTTCACAAAAGTTAGAGAATATAGCAGTCATACATCTTTGAAAGGTAGTAGGTGCATTGCATAAGCCAAAAGGCATACGTCTATAAGCATAAGTTCCAAAAGGACAAGTAAAGGTGGTTTTCTCTTGGTCTCCAGGTGATACAGGTATTTGAGAGAAACCAGAATAACCATCTAGAAAGCAAAAATGTGTATGTTTAGACAATCTTTCTAACATTCGATCAATAAAAGGTAAGGGGTAATGATCTTTTCTAGTAGCTTTGTTTAATTTTCTAAAATCAATTACCATCCTATAACCAGTTACAATTCTTTGTGGAATGAGTTCATTTTTATCATTAGGAACAACGGTAATACCTCCTTTCTTAGGGACAGAATGAACGGGACTTACCCATCTACTATCAGCTACAGGCTAGATTATACCTGCTTCCAGAAGCTTTAGTATTTCAGTTCTTACCACCACTTTCATCTTGGGATTTAATCGTCGTTGGTGGTCGACAACTGGTTTAGCATCAGGCTCCATATTAATTTTGTGCTGACATAGAGTGGGACTAATGCTCTTAAGATCATCAAGAGTATATCCAATAGCAGCTTGGTGCTTCCTCAGAGTTTTTAGTAATCTCTTTTCTTCGTGTATTGAAAGGTTAGCACTAATAATAACAGGATATATCTTCTTTTCATCTAGATAAGCATATTTCAATGTATCAGGCAATTGCTTCAATTCAAATACAGGATCACCCTTAGGTGGAGGAGGACCTCCAAGAGTTTCAACAGGCAAATTATGCTTAAGGATAGGTGGTTGATCAAAGAACATCTTATCTATTTCATTTCTTTCATTCATATGCATATCATTTTCATGGTCTAACAAATATTGTTCTAGCGGATCAGTAGGAGGTATGGCAATAGAAGCAAGACCAATAATTTCATCTTTACTAGGCAATTATTTATCATGAGGTTGTCTACGAAACTTGGAGAAATTAAACTCATGAGACATACCACCAAAATCAACAGTGACAATTTCTTTAGCGCAATCAATCTTAGCATTAACAGTGTTCAAGAAAGGTCTACCAAATATAATGGGACAAAAATCATCTTGTGGAGAACCAAGGACTAGAAAATCAGTAGGGTATTTTATTTTCCCACACAAGACTTCAACATCTCTAATGATCCCAAGTGGTGTAATGGTATCTCTGTTTGCAAGCTTAATAGTAACATCAATGTCCTCTATTTCAACAGGTGCAATATCATTCATAATTTCTTGATATAAGGTAAACGGAATAGCACTCACGCTAGCACCCACGTCACATAAGCCATGATAACAATGATCTCCTATTTTAACAGAGACAATAGGCATGCCTACCATAGGTCTTGTTTTATCTTTAGAATCTAGTTTAGCAATTCTAGCAGCTTCATCACAGAAGTAAATAACATGCCCATCAATATTATCGACCAAGAGATCTTTAACCATAGCAACATTAGGTTCAACTTTAATTTGTTCAGAGGGTCTAGGTGCTCTAATATTACTTATGTTAACCACAGTTGAAACTTTAGCATGTTCTTTAATCTTAACAGGTAAAGGTGGTTTCTCAATATAAGCAATAGGTACAACTGGATCAACATGGTAAACAGTTGTTTCTTCTTTAACATTAATAGGTTCCTCTATCTTTTCTTTAAAAGGGGGATGATATTTAAACCACTTCTCCTTAGGGAGATCAACATGAGTAGCAAATGATTCACAAAAGGAAGCTACTATCTCAGAGTCAAGTCCATATTTAGTACTAAACTTATGAAAAGTATCGGTAGTCATAAAAGATTTAACACAATCGAACTCAAGTATTATACCTGACTCATTACCTTTGTCGAGTTCACAATCTTCAGAGTTGCGTTTAATTCTTTCCAAAAGATCCCATCTGAATTCAATAGTTTTATTCATAAAGGAACAAGTCGAAGAAGAATCAAGCATAGTGCGATTATCATCAGAAAGACGAGCATAGAAATTTTCTAGGATAATTTTTCTTGAGAGCTCGTGATTGGGGCATGTGTACATCATGTACGTAAGCCTCCCCCAAGCTTGAGCGATGCTTTCTCCTTCACGAGGCCAAAAATTATATATATAATTCCGATCACGATGAACCAAATGCATACGATAAAATTTCTGGTGGAATTCCAGCCTCAATCGGTTCTAGTCTCATGTATCAGTATCGTCACATAGCCTATACCATATCGATGCCTTTCCCTCCAAAGATAAAGGGAATACTTTCTTCTTAGCTTCATCTCCGGATAAACCTGCAAGCTTAAACAATCCACAAATTTCATCCACATATATCAAGTGCATATCAGGATGTACCGTTCCATCTCCTGCATAAGGATTAGCTAGCAGTTTCTCTATCATACCCAGAGGAATCTCATAGTAAATATTTTTAGTAGGTGCAGTAGGTTGAGGGGCAACTATTGGTGCTTCCGGTCGAGGTGAAGATACCCTAAACAAACCTCTCATAGGATTACTTTCCATAGTGACAAGTGACAATAAATTTCAGCACGTAATATAAATGTTTCCTTACCAAATTCCACTTACCAAAGGTGCTTCACTCCCCGGCAACGGCGCCAGAAAAGAGTCTTGATGACCCACAAGTATAGGGGATTAATCGTAGTCCTTTCTATAAGTAAGAGTGTCGAACCCAACGAGGAGCAGAAGGAAATGACAAGCGGTTTTCAGCAAGGTATTTTCTGCAAGCACTGAAATTATCGGTAACGAGTAGTTTGATAGCAAGATAATTTGTAACAAGTGACAAGTAGCAATAGTAACAAAGAGTACAGCAAGGTGGCCCAATCCTTTTTATAGCAAAGGACAAGCCGGAACACACTCTTATAGTAAGGAAAACGTTCTCAAGGACACACGGGAATTTCATCTAGTCACTTTCATCATGTTTGTTTGATTCGCGTTCGCTACTTTGATAATTTGATATGTGGGTGGACCAGTGCTTGGGTGCTGCCCTTACTTGGACAAGCCTCCCACTTATGATTACCCCCTCTCACAAGCATCCGCAACTACGAAAGAAGAATTAAGATAACTCTAACCATAGCATTAAACATATGGATCCAAATCAGCCCCTTACGGAGTAGCGCATAAACTAGCACTACTAGGGAAAAGCTTATAGGTAGAAACTTAGCAGTAGCGAGGGGTATAAACCCCGCGCTGCTACTAATTAGTAGTAGCGTGGGGTATAAACCCGCACTACTACTAAGTTGATAGTAGTAGCGCGGGGTAAAAAACACGCGCTGCTACTAAGTGGTAGTCGCTGTGCCCCCCGGGACATACCATAGTAGTAGCGTGGGGTATAAACCCCGCGCTACTACTAAGTTGATAGTAGTAGCGCGGGGTATAAACCCCGCGCTGCTACTAAGTGGTCCCCACCATGCCCCCGGGATAGACCATAGTAGTAGCGTGGGGTATAAACCCCGCGCTACTACTAAGCACATGGTTTTTAAACAGCGCTGAAATCCCCATCTCCTCCCCCGAATCCCTCCTCTCTCCCATCCCTCTCCCCCTGTCTCCCTAGGCTCTCCCATGGCGCTCCTGCCCTTGCGCGCCTCCTCGTCCATGGCGACCAAGAAGGCCGCCGCCTCACGGCACCGACGTCCAGGAGCTCGCCGGTCTTCCCCCGAGCCTCCATGCTACCACACCGGAGCACCTCACCACCGGCGACCGCAACGCTGCTCCCTCCCTCTCCTTCCTCTCTCCCTCATTTCTCTTTTTCCCTCTCTCCCTCTGTTTGACTCACCCTCCCATGTCCATGCCCTTGCAGGTCATCGCCATGGACGACCAGGAGCTCTCTGCCTTGGCCATGAAGAGGAGCCTCACACTGCCGCCTTGCTCACCCTGTATCCGCTCCCTCTCCAGCAGCAGCCATCGGATCTGGTCTGCCGCTGCCCGTCCGCGCCTCCGGCAACCCCTGACGTCGCTGGATCTAACCATCGTCGCCATTGACAGCCCGCATCGGCGACCATATTTTGTTTTGTTTTGAAATTAATAGTAGTAGCGCGGGTCCCAGACGTAGTAGTAGCGCGGGTGCCACCCGCGCTACTACTACCAGTTAGCTGTAGCGCCGTAGTAGTAGCGCGGGCACCCGCGCTACTACTAGCTGTTTATCCCGCGCTACTACTAGGCTTTTCCCTAGTAGTGTGGGGTTTAAGCTTATGTCACTCTAGCAACCCATCATCTAATTACTACTCCACAATGCATTCCCTTAGGCCCAAAGATGGTGAAGTGTCATGTAGTCAACATTCACATAACACCACTAAGGGAATCAACAACATACATATTAGCAAAATATCGAACGAATACCAAATTCACATGATTACTAATGACAAGACTTCTCCCATGTCCTCAAGAAGAAAAGCAACTACTCAGAAATCATAATTATGTCCATGATCAGAGGGGTATTGAATAGCATAATAGATCTGAACATATAACTTCCACCAAGTAAACCAACAAGCATCAACTACAAGATGTAATCAACACTACTAGCAACCCACAGGTACCAATCTGAGCTTTTGAGACAAAGATTGAATACAAGAGATGAACTAGGGTTTGAGATGAGATGGTGCTGGTGAAGATGTTGATGAAGATTGGTCCTCCCATGATGAGAGGATCGCTGATGATGTCGATGGCGACGATTTCCCCCTCCCGGAAGGAAGTATCCCCGGCAGAATCTCTCCGCCGGAGAGCAAAATTGCTCCTACCCAAGTTCCGCCTCGAGACGGCGGCGCACCATCCCAAAAGTCTTCTCTCCATTTTTTCTAGGGCAAATGCACTTATATGCCAGAAAATGGGGGCCAGAAGTGGGCCAGGGGCCCCACGAGGTACCAGGGCGCGCCTGGGGGGGTGTGGCGCGCCCTGGTGCCTCGTGGGCACCTGGGTGGCCCCCTCTGGTACTTCTTGATCCCAATATTTTTTATATATTCCAAAATAATTCTCCGTGAAATTTCAGCTCATTTGGAGATGTGCAGAATAGGTATCTCTGACATAGATTTTTCAGGTCCAGAATTCCAGTTGCCGGCATTCTCCCTCCTTGTGTAAATCTTGCATATTAAGAGAGAAAAGGCATTAGAATTGCTCCACAAAGTGTTATATTGATCAAAAACATTATAAATAACAGTAGTAAAACATGATGCAAAATGGACGTATCGGGGAGACGGGCAAGGGTCGAAGGGTGGCTGCCCCCAACGCCTCCCCACCTTTATATAGGCATGGAGGGGGCTGGTGGCTTGCCCTCCAAGCCCCTAGGGTCGTTGGCCAAGGGGGAGGAAGGAAATCCCTACTTTCCTTCCCCACCGATCGCTATCCCCCTTTTTTAGGGATCTTGATCTTATCCCTTCGGGATATGATCCTATTCCTTTTGGAGGGGGATCTTGGTGCGCCTAGACCAGGGGTGTGGGGCCTTTCCGCACTACCCACGTTCATGTGGGTCCCCCCATGCAGGAGGGGCCCACTCTGGAACCTTCTATAACCTTCCCGGAACAATACCAAAAAAAACCGAACTTTTTACGGAACCCAAAATATGACTTCCCATATATAAATCTTTACCTCCGGACCATTTTGGAGCTCCTCGTGATGTCCCGGATCCCATCCGAAACTCTGAACTACTTTCGACTTCACCATATGAATATCTCAATACTACGCTAGCGCTACCGAACGTTAAGTGTGCGACCCTACGGGTTCGGGACATGTAGACATGACCGAGACACTTCTCTGGTCAATAATCAATAGCGGGATCTGGATACTGATACGTCTCCATCATATCTATATTTTTTGATTGTTTCATCCCAATATTCTACAACTTACACATATTTTTGGCAACATTTTATAATATTTTTGGGACTAACATATTGATCCAGTGCCCAGTGCCAGTTCCTGTTTTCTGGTTGTTTTTTGTTTCACCGAAAATCCATATCAAACGAAGTCCAAATGCAATAAATTTTTACAGAGAATTATTTTGGAATATATGTGATTTTTGGGAGGTGGAATCAACACAAACGGAGGCCCACAGCCTTCACAAGCCACCTTGGTGCACCACCCCCCTGGCCGCACGGTGGTGCCTTCTGGGCACAACGTAAGTCGGTTGGGGATCTTCTTCAGCCGCAAGAAAGATAATATCCGGAAAAAATCATGTTCAAATTTCAGCCCAATCGGAGTTACGGATCTCCGGGAATTTAAGAAACGGTGAAAGGCCAGAAAAGAGGAACGCGAAACAGAAGAGAACAGAGAGAGAGATCCAATCTCGGAGGGGCTCGTCCCCTCCAGGAGCCATGGCGGCCATGGACCAGTGGGGAACTCTCCTCCCATCTAGGGGGGAGGCCAAGTAAGAAGAAGAAGGAGGGGGCTCTCTCTCCCTCTCTCCCGATGGCGCCGGAAAGACGCCGAGGCAACCATCGTGACGGCGATCTACACCAACAACTTCGCCGCCGTCAACACCAACTCTCTTCCCCTCTATGCAGCGGTGTAACACCTATTCTCCCCGCTGTAATCTCTACTTAAACATGGTGCTTAATGCTATATATTATTATCCAATGATGTATGGCAATCCTATGATGTTTGAGTAGATTCGTTTTGTCCTGTGGGTTGATTGATGATCGCGATTGGTTTGAGTTGTATGTTTTATTTTGGTGCTGTCCTATGGTGCCCTCCATGTCGCGCAAGCGTGAGGGATTCCCGCTATAGGATTTGCAATACATTCATAATTCTCTTATAGTGGGCGGCTAGAGTGACAGAAGCTTACACCCGAGTAAGGGGGTTGTTGCGTATGGAAGTAAAGAGGACTTGTTACTTAATGCTATGGTTGGGTTTTACCTTAATGATCTTTGGTAGTTGCGGATGCTTGCTAGAGTTCCAATCATAAGTGCATATGATCCAAGTACAGAAAGTAAGTTAGCTCATGCCTCTCCCTCATATAAAATTGCAATAATGATTACCGGTCCAGTTATCAATTGCCTATGGACAAATCCTTCTCTTGTGTTACAAAAGCTTTCTACTAAACAACTAACTTTTATTATCTTGCAAATTACTAGTAGTTTTATCATTTCACAAAGTACTCCTAGTTTTATTCTTGCAAAGTAGTTCTAGCATTACACCTACAAAGTACTTCTAGTTTCATACTTGTTCTAGGTAAAGCAAATGTTAAGTGTGCGTAGAGTTGTATCGGTGGTCGATAAAACTTGAAGGGAATATTAATTCTACCTTTAGCTCCTCGTTGGGTTCGACACTCTTATTTATCAAAAAAGCTACAATTGATCCCCTATACTTGTGGGTTATCAAGACCTTTTTCTAGCGCCGTTGCAGGGGAGCAATAGCGTGGGGTTGATATTCTCGTGTGTGCTTGTTTGCTTTATCACTAAGTAGTTTTTATTTTGTGCTCTTGTTTTCTATCTTTAGTTATTGGTAGGAAACGTATAATACCAAAAAAATTAGTTGTACTTGCTAAACCAATGGTTGAAGAACCACCCAAAATCTATCATACTGCTGAAGCTTTCTACTTGGATCATCTTCGATCCCTTTGTGCTCGTGCTGAAAACCCAACTAGCTTAGTTGAGGGAAAATCATTAGATGAGCATGCTTATTTTGTGTGACACCACTTGTCTTAAAAAGGGAAACTCTTATGGCATCATATTAATACTTTGAATTGCTATGCTTGGAATTTATGTGAAATACATGATTTTACTTGTTGCTCTGAAGACCCTAAAAAACACCTTCAGTACCAATGTGAGTTTAAGGATAATGGCATCTTATCTTCTTATGCCAGAGGTGTTTATAGTTACTATGATATTGAAGAAATAGAAGAATTTGTTGCTTTTAAGGGTGCATATGAAATTGCTTCTTTGATTGAAAAGTGTGATGCTACTCTTAACAAATCTGAAATTTTTGCCATACTTAAATATTGCTATGAAACTATGCTTTTAATGCTTATGTTAAAGAATATATTGAGGACACCTCCGCTGTCCAAGAAGAGACTAATATTTTGCAGGCTCCTATGGAAAAAGAAATTGATGACACTGTGAGCTCATTAGATGAAAAGGATGATGAGGAGAGCGAAGAACAAAAGGAGGAAGAGCGGATTAGCTACCCGTGCCCACCTTCTAATGAGAGTAACTCTTCAACTCATACATTATTTAATTTCCCTTCGTGCTTACCGAAGGATGAATGCTATGATAATTGCTATGATCCCTTTGATTCGTTTGAAATATCCCTTTTTGATGAAATTGATGCTTGCTATGCTTGTGGCCATGATGCCAATATGAATGATGCTTATGGAGATGAACTTGCTATAGTTCCTTATGTTAAACATGAAATTGTTACTATTGCACCTAAACATGATAGTCCTATTACCTTTTTGAATTCTACCAACTACACTATATTGGAGAAGTTTGTGCTTATTAAGGATTACATTGATGGGTTGCATTTTACTACTACACATGATGATTTTGATGAATATAATATGCATGTGCTTGTTGCTCCTAATTGCAATTATTAGGAGAGAGGAACTACAAATCCACCTCTCTATGTTTCTAATACGATAAAATTGCAAGAAACTGTTAATGCTATGTATCGGCCTTTATTATGTGTGCATGAATTGTTCTTTTATGATATGCCGATGCATAGGAAGAGAGTTAGACTTCGTCATTGCATGATATATGTTGCTTTGTGCTCACTACTAAATTTCAAATCATTGTTAATTAAAGTTGGCTTTGATATACCTTGGGATCTGGGTGGATCGATTACGTGAGCACTATATGCCTAGCTTAATGGCTTTAAAGAAATTGCTGCCTGGGAGACAACCCGGAAGTTTTAGAGAGTCATTTTATTCTGTTGTGTGCTTTTAAAGAGTTTAAAAATAAAAAATATAGAGGGGAACTTAAAACTTTACAAAAAGAAAAGTGAAAGTAAGAAAGACAAGCACCGTGGAAGCGGGAGCATGCCTTAAACTTTGTTCATGCCCATGGAAACTTTGTGAATCTTAAATTACAGAAACTTTTCAACAAAAATAATTATCCCCTTGTACAAATCCATTGTATTATAAAAATAATGTGCCAAGATTTACCTTTAGGATATTTAAATTGCTTGTTTGGTGTGTGCGGTGCAAAAACAGAAACTTTTTCTGTAGTGCGTGAATTTACATTTTTTACTGGAACATGAAAAAATTCTGAAATTTTTACACAGTACTGCTATGCAAATTTTTTATTTTTTCCTAATTTTTCAGAATTTTTGGAGTTACATAAGTATATGTACCATCTGCATCTTTACAGACTGTCCTGTTTTCACAGATTGCTGTTATAGTTTCTTTATTTGCGTATGTTTGAAATCTTGTTGAGCCCCATTGACTTGGGTGCCATAGAATTGTGATAGCATACAGTGGGTAATGTTTGATTATAATTATACAATAATGTTACGGCAGGACATGATGGGATTTGATGTTATATGTACTAACCCCGTTAATAAAAAGTTCGGTTAAGTTTTGTGTGGATGAAGTGTTGAAAGATCGAGGTGGTATCGATATTTGGAGAATAAGGAGAGGCAAGAGTTCAAGCTTGGGGATGCCCAAGGCACCCCAAGTAAATATTCAAGGAGACTCAAACGTCTAAGCTTGGGATGCCCCGGAAGGCATCCCATCTTTCTTCAACAAGTATCGGTATGTTTCGGTTTTTGTTTTGTTCACATGATATGCGTAAATTCTTGGAGCGTCGTGTGCTTTTTCTTTTTTCTTTTAATAATGCACCATTCTGGTATGAGATAGTCCTTGGTTGATTTATAGAATGCTTCATGCACTTCACTTATATCTTTTGAGTATGGCTTTATAGAATGCTTCATGTGCTTCACTTATATCATTTGAAGTTTGGATGCCTGTTTCTCTACATATAAAAAACCGTTATTTGTAGAGTGCTCTTTTGCTTCACTTATCCTTATTAGAGCGTGGTATTTTGTAGAAAGAATTAAACTCTCATGCTTCACTTATATCTATTTAGGGAGTCAACAGGAATTGGTCATTCACATGGTTAGTCATAAAATCCTACATAAAACTTGTAGATCACTGAATATGATATGTTTGATTCCATGCAATAGTTTTGCGATATAGAGATGATAATATGTGGGAGGTACTAGTGAATGATTGTGGTTTAGTAAGAATATTGGTGTTAAGGTTTGTGATTCCCTATGCATGCATGTAAAGTCAATAGTTATGCAACGAAGTTACATCCTACTTATGGTGCATTATTCAGTGTTAGGTATGTTCAATGCAAGTTTATGACCGTTTTCGTTTTCTTGTTGGTCGCTTCTCAATCTATTTTCCTAGCCTCCATTTGTACTAAGCGGGGATGCTGCTTGTGCATCCAACTCCTTAAACCTAAAGTTGTGCCAAATGAGTCCACCATACCTACCTATATGCGGTATTTCCATGCCATTCCAAGTAAATTTGCATGTGCCAACTCTAATTATTCAAAGTAAATTTCTATTTTGTGTGCCCGTACCGCTCATGTGGCGGCAGGGGGTGGCCAATATCTTTCATGCTAGGCGGGTTATTCTCACGATGAGTGTTTATTCACTTGTCATTGCACGAGAAAGTGGCAGGTAATAGGGATGCCCAGTCCCACAATGAATCAAAAATAATAATAACAAAATTCCTTGGAAAGTGAAAAGTTGGAAGGCACCCGTGGATATGGCTAGCCATTGATTGTGAAAGAATGGTGGAAAGGAAATGAATTTTATTTTCTGTTTGGGAACCGCCTATAATGTGTCTAGCATGGAAGATATTGGGAACTTTCAGTCGTAGCATTGACAGGAAAAGCATGCCTCTCAAAATAATTTTATCTCTCTAATTTAAGCTCTGAGCTCTGGCACCTCTGCAAATCTCTGCTTCCCTCTGCGAAGGGCCTATCTATTTTACTTTTATGCAATTTTTATTTTTATTTTGAGTCTCCATCTTCTCTTATAAAGCATCAACTGGAGAGCACTATTGTCATACTTGTGCATTGGGTGTAGTTAATATTGAGTGTGTTTCATGAATGGATCAATGATTGAGCATGACGGGCTAGGGATAACTTTCTTTAGCGTTGATATTTTGAAAGACATGATTATTTGTTGGTATGCCTGAGTATTGATGTCTTTATATCAAATTATAGACTATTGCTTTGAATCACTCGTGTCTTATTATTCATGCCATGATTAAATTATATGATCAAAATTATGCTAGGTTGCATTCCACATCAAAAATTATCTTTTTTATCATTTACCTACTCGAGGACGAGCAGGAATTAAGCTTGGGGATGCTGATACGTCTCCGTCGTATCTATAATTTTTTATTGTTTCATGCCAATATTCTAAAACTTTCACATATTTTTGGCAATATTTTATAATATTTTTGGGACTAACATATTGATCCAGTGCCCAGTGCGAGTTCCTGTTTTCTGCTTGTTTTTTGTTTCATAGAAAATCCAAATCAAATGAAGTCCAAATGCAATAAAATTTTACGGAGAATTATTTTGGAATATATGTGATTTTTGGGAGGTGGAATCAACGCAAACGGAGGCCCACGGCCTTCACAAGCCACCTTGGCGCGCTACCCCCTGGCCGCGTGGTGGTGCCTCGTGGGCACACCGTAAGTCGGTTGGGGCTCTTCTTCGTCCGCAAGAAAGATAATATTCGGAAAAAAAATCGTGTTAAAATTTCAGCCCAATCGGAGTTACGGATCTCCGGGAATTTAAGAAACGGTGAAAGGCCAGAAAAGAGGAACGCGAAACATAAGAGAACAGAGAGAGAGATCCAATCTCGGAGGGGCTCCTCCCCTCCGGGAGCCATGGCGGCCATGGACCAGAGGGGGAACTCTCCTCCCATCTAGGGGGGAGGCCAAGGAAGAAGAAGAAGGAGGGGGGTTCTCTCCCCCTCTCTCCCGGTGGCGCCGGAATGCCACCGAGGCAACCATCGTGACGGCGATCTACACCAAAAACTTCGCCGCCGTCAACACCAACTCTCTCCCCCTCTATGCTGCGGTGTAACACCTCTTCTCCCCGCTGTAATCTCTACTTAAACATGGTGCTTAACGCTATATATTATTATCCAATGATGTATGGCAATCCTATGATGTTTGAGTAGATTCGTTTTGTCCTATGGGTTGATTGATGATCGTGATTGGTTTGAGTTGTATGTTTTATTTTGGTGCTGTCCTATGGTGCCCTCCGTGTCGCGCAAGCATGAGGGATTCCCGCTGTAGGGTTTGCAATACGTTCATAATTCTCTTATAGTGGGTGGCTAGAGTGACAGAAGCTTACACCCGAGTAAGGGGGTTGTTGCTTATGGGAGTAAAGAGGACTTGTTACTTAATGCTATGGTTGGGTTTTACCTTAATCATCTTTGGTAGTTGCGGATGCTTGCTGGAGTTCCAATCATAAGTGCATATGATCCAAGTACGCAAAGTATGTTCGCTCATGCCTCTCCCTCATATAAAATTGCAATAATGATTACCGGTCTAGTTATCGATTGCCTATGGACAAATCCTTCTCTTGTGTTACATAAGCTTTCTACTAAACAACTAACTTTTATTATCTTGCAAATTACTCGTAGTTTTATTATTTCACAAAGTACTCCTAGTTTTATTCTTGCAAAGTAGTTCTAGCATTACACCTACAAAGTACTTCTAGTTTCATACTTATTCTAGGTAAAGCAAACATTAAGTGTGCGTAGAGTTGTATCGGTGGTCGATAAAACTTGAAGGGAATATTAATTCTACCTTTAGCTCCTCGTTGGGTTCGACACTCTTATTTATCGAAAAAGCTACAATTGATCTCCTATACTTGTGGGTTATGAGATACCCATATTGATTCCCACATATTCTACGATGATCTTTATCGGTTGAACCGTGATGTCAAGGATTCAGTTAATCCCGTATACAATTCCCTTTGTTCGGCGATATGTTACTTGCCCGAGATTCGATTGTCGGTATCTCCATACCTAGTTCAATCTCGTTACCGGCAAGTCTCTTTACTCATTCCATAATACAAGACCCATGACTAAACTCATTAGTCACATGCTTGCAAGCTTCTTGTGATGTTGTATTACCGAGAGGACCCAGAAATATCTCTTCGTCACACGGAGCGACAAATCCCAGTCTTGATCCATGCAACCCAACAAACACCATCGGAGATACCTGTAGAGCACGTTTATGATCACCCAGTTACGAAGTGACGTTTGATAGCACACAAAGTATTCCTCCGGTATCCGGGAGTGGCGTGATCTCATGGTCTATGGAACTGATACTTGACATGAAGAAAGCTATAGCAAATAACTAAATGATCTGATGCTACGCTTATGGTTGGGTCTGTCCATCACATCATTCTCCTAATGATGTGATCCCGTTATCAAATGACAACTCATGTCTATGGTCAGGATACCATAACCATCTTTGATCAACGAGCTAGTCTAGTAGAGGCTTACTAGGGACACGGTGTAGTTTATGTATTCACACATGTATTTAAGTTTCCGGTCAATACAATTCTAGTATGAATAATAAACATTTATCATGAACGGGAAATATGATAATAACCATTTTATTATTGCCTCTAGGGCATATTTCCAACACTGACATGCCACCATGACCTATCGTAATACAGACCAAGAGGAACCTGTCATGGTCAAAACCTTCTCGTATGTGGTGGGTCAAAGGGATTGACCACGCGGACCCACATATCTATTATCGTGGAAAGCCGCACGATGGGGGTGGATTAGAAGACCACGTACTAACGCCACCTACGTGTGACCAAAATATATATACATGTAAGTATATATGACAGGGTGGTGTGATGTTTAAATAGCAATGCAACTTAATTTGATGTGGCACTGCCTCACAAAAACAAACCCCCGAGGAAAGCTATGGTAAAGGACACACGGTGCCGGGATATGTTGAAATAACTAAATTTCAAACTCAAGTTTTCCAAAACAACAAATAACAAACCTTATTGAAATCAATTAGAAAGCACATTATATGTTGAAATAACAAAAATCATTCTCCAAATTTACAAAACAAGGACAGCAAGGTTTATTTAATCAACATGACAGGGCACTACAGACACATTAAATGCTAAATGTCTGTAATGACCATAACATATCGCTTAAATGAAGCTTGAGATATAGCAACTTCCCATCCGGTCACCCATCCTTACACTGCTCCATCCGGCAACTTAACCTGTGGGTTCTATTCGAATCAGCTAGCGGAAGGGAAGCTGCACCTTGCTGATAAGAGTTGCCTCCTTGCGTTTAAGGCGTATCCCGATGGTCACCGTGTGGGACCTACTCCCTATCACATACGTTTGCGCTTTTAAAAACGGTGTGCAATCTTTACATACCGGACAACTTCCATTCAAAGTTCCAGTCTAGTGGCGGGAAACCGGCGGGGGGAGTGGCGGGAAACTGATTGGGGGGAGTGGCGGGAAACAGTAGCGTGTTTGGATATATAACACCATTAATATAGAAAACTTAGAGAAGAAGGAAACGTGAGCTCAGCATGACGCGTGCACACACAATGCTTACCCACGAGTGCGAGACGGTTGACCAGAACTGCAATAAATTATGCATGGTTCATTTGGCCTTTTTTATAGACTAATTGGGTTTTCTAGGAATTTATTGTGCAAAATTCAAATTTGACCCACAAGCACATGCTCCATTGCATGAAAATGGGTTGAAAAATCATTTTTGTGTCCTTGGGTGATTGTTTAGGTCCCACGCAAGAAATGGGAATTAATTACAAACATCTCGGTGTCTTGGCTCGGCCGCAAACAACCAGAAACTTGGTTTTTAAATCCCCGTAAATTAGAAACTCGCCTGAAATTCATGAAACTTGGCATGGTGTCATGACATGGCACGTATATGTCGTGGTAAAAAATTTGTCCAACTTGGGGCAAGTTTCGGTACAAGCCTCTTACAAACCGGAGCTTCTCACAAGAAGCCTTGTGGTTCCGATAGGGAACTGCTACTTGTAGCTTGCGTTGGTATTTCCCCGAAGAGGAAGGGATGATGCAGCACACTAGAGATAAGTATTTCCCTCAATTATGAAACCAAGGTTATCGAACCAGTAGGAGAATCACACAACACCTAGTAAGCAGTACCTGCACACAAACAACAAATCCTTGCACCCAACGCAAACAAGGGGATGTCAATCCCTTGGCGGTAAGATTGCAAGATTAAAATGTATTTGATAGATTGATGGATTGCAGCAAAAATACTAAATAAAATAAATAAAAGAAAATGGCAGCAATATTTTTAGGGCTTTAGTAATATGATTTTGATAGACCCGGGGGCCATAGATTTCACTAGAGGCTTCTCTTGAGAAAATAGCATACGGTGGGTAGACAAATTACTGTTGGGCAATTGATAGAAAAGAAAATAATCATGACGATATCCAAGGCAATGATCATGTATATAGGCATCACGTCCAAGATTAGTAGACCGACTCCTGCCTGCATCTACTACTATTACTCCACACATCGATGGGCTATCCAGCATGCATCTAGTGTATTAAGTCCATAAGAACGGAGTAATGCCTTAAGAACGATGACATGATGTAGACAAGACAAACTCATGAATTAATAAACCCAATGAATAGATCCCATCTTTGTACCCTTAGTAGCAACGATACATACGTGTCATGTCCCTTTCTGGCACTGGGATTGAGCACCGCAAGATCGAACCCACTACAAAGCACCTCTTCCCATGGCAAGATAAATCAACTCAGTTGGCCAAACCAAATCAATAGATCAGAGAAGAAATATGAGGCTATAATAATCATGCATAAAAGAGATCAGAGAAGACTCAAATAATTTCATGGATAATCTGATCATAAACTCACAATTCATCGGATCCCAACAAACACACCGCAAAGAAAGATTGCATCGGATAGATCTCCAAGAACATCAAGGAGAACATTGTATTGAACATCAAAAATAGAGAAGAAGCCATCTAGCTACTGCCTATGGACCAGAAGGTCTGTGGTAAACTACTCACGCATCATCGGAGAGGCAGCAAGGTTGATGTAGAGCCCCTCCGTGATCGATTCCCCCACCGGCAGATTACCGGAGAAGGACCCCAGATGGGATCCCTCTGGAACAGAAGCTTGCGGCGGCGTAAAAAGTATTTCGTGGACTCCCCTGAGGGTTTCTGATTTTTCTGGAATTTATAGCGTTGGAATTAGGTCAAAAGGGGCTTGGTTGGGCCCACGAGGCACCAGGGCGCGCCTGCCCCCCCCCCCCAGGCACGCCCTGGTGGCTCGTGGGGCCCACCAAGGTCTTCTGGCCTCCCCTCGAAGCTTCTGGTATTCTTCATGCCCAAGAAAAAATCTCCAAAAAGTTTCACTGTATTTGGACTTCATTTGATATTGATTTTCTGTGAAACAAAAACAGGGCAGAAAACAGCAACTGGCACTGGGCACTAGGTTAATAGGTTAGTCTCCAAAAATGATATAAAATTGCTGTAAATGATTATAAAAAAATCCAAGATTGATATTATAACAGCATGGAACAATCAAAAATTATAGATACGTTGGAGACGTATGAGGAACGTGTCACCCTTGTGGGCAAAACGACATTCCCTGCATCTTCTCGCCTTGGATTTTTTTCTCTAGAGGCAACATAGACCAATAGGAGTATCATGCTAAAATATGGAATTATTCAGCGTTCGTTTGGCCTTTTTTATACATTAATTGAGTTTTCTAGGCATTTAATGTGCATAATTTAAATTTGAACTACAAACACATGTTCCAGTGCACCAAAATGGGTTGAAAATCATTTTTGTGTCCTTGGGTGCATGTTTAGGTCCCATGCAAAAAATGAGAATAAATTACAAACATCTCGACGTCGTGGCTCGGCCGCGAACATTGAGAAACTTGGTTTTTAAATCCCCATAAATCCAAAATTCGCCTGAAATTCATGAAACTTGGCCTGGTGTCATGACATGGCACATATATGCCATGGTAAAAAATTTGTCCAATTTGGGGCAAATTTTGGTACAAGCCTCTTGCAAACCGGAGCTTCTCACAAGAAGCCTTGTGGTTCCGATAGGGAACGTGTCACCCTTGTGGGCGAAACGATATTCCCTGCATCTTCTGGCCTTGGATTTTTTTTCTAGAGGCAACATAGACCAATAGGAGTGTCGTGCTGAAATATGAAATTATTCAGGGTTTGTTTGGCCTTTTTCATACATTAATTGAGTTTTCTAGGCATTTAATATGCATAATTCAAATTTGAACTACAAGCACATGCTCCAGTGCACCAAAATGGCTTGAAAAATCATTTTTGTGTCCTTTGGTGCATGTTTAGGTCCCATGCCAGAAATGGGTATGAATTACAAACATCTCGGCGTCGTGGCTCGGCCGCGAACATTGAGAAACTTGGTTTTTAATCCCTGTAAATCCAAAACTCACCTAAAATTCATGAAACTTGGCATGGTGTCATGACATGGCACATATATGCCGTTGTAAAAAAATTGTCCAATTTGGGGCAAGTTTTGGTACAAGCCTCTTGCAAACCGGAGCTTCTCACAAGAAGTCTCATGGTTTCGTTAGGGAACGTGTCACCCTTGTGGGCGAAACGACATTCCCTGCATCTTCTCAACTTGGATTTTTTTTCTAGAGGCAACATAG
This sequence comes from Elymus sibiricus, assembly GCA_039707655.1. NCBI lineage: Eukaryota > Viridiplantae > Streptophyta > Magnoliopsida > Poales > Poaceae > Elymus > Elymus sibiricus. Next base: position 67,734,782 of record CM077672.1, read on the forward strand.
ACGAATAGGAGTGTCGTGCTAAAATATGGAATTATTTAGGGTTTGTTTGGCCTTTTTTATACATTAATTGAGTTTTCCAGGCATTTAATGTGCATAATTTAAATTTGAACTACAAGCACATGCTCCAGTGCACCAAAATGGCTTGAAAAATCATATGTGTGTCCTTGGGTGCATGTTTAGGTCCCATGCAAGAATTGGGAATGAATTACAAACATCTCAGCGTCGTGGCTCAGCCTCGAACATTGAGAAACTTGGTTTTTAAATCCCCGTAAATCCAAAACTTGCCTGAAATTCATGAAATTTGGCATGGTGTCATGACATGGCACATATATGCCGTGGTAAAAAAATTGTCCAATTTGAAACAAGCCACACACATTAACAGCAAACATACACATTTTGGCACAAATAGCTGCCACGTTATTATCGCAAATGGTTGTATTATTTGAACCGTGGGCGTTCCACTAACCATTTACGTGCTGCCATGCGTCCCTCTTTTTTATTGGCTAGGAGGTGCCGTTTGGGCAGGTTTGATTAGACGGGACGCGTCCGAGCAGTCTGCCACGCAGGCTCGATGGGACACATGCGAGCAGTCCACCGCGCAGGCTCAGGCAGACGCGTGTGAGCAGTCCGCCGCGTAGCTGGCTCACCGGGAAGTGAGCCCTTTGACTTCCACCCGCAGCCCGCCTCGCTCCCAACTTCTCCATTAATGGTGGCCGAGCCGCTATTTAACATGCGGTTAATGCGCCTGGTAGGAGGTAGTTTGCTTGTGATCCCATGGCCCCGCTCAACGTTAGCATTGTTTTGTTCGTGCCTCGCTGAGAACGCACATTTTAGCATGTTTTCGACTCGTATACATCTACAGTACCTACGAACGAAGTAATACGACGACAAATTGACAATGGCAACGGATAATAATTGTTTAACATATCTAGGATACTTTGAAATGCCACATGCGGCAACGCCGGAAAGACACAGTAGAGGCAAGAGAAGAAGGAAGACGCAGGAGAAGGAAGACGCAGAGAACGATCTGGGTCGATGCTCTCTACTTCTTGATGGGTTGTGATGTCTACTACACAACTTATTCTTGTAGACTCGTGTTGGGCCTCCAAGCGTAGAGTTTTGTAGGACAGTAGCAATTTTTCCTCAAGTGGATGACCTAAGGTTTATCAATCCGTGGGAGGCGTAGGTTGAAGATGGTATCTCTCAAACAACCCTGCAACCAAATACAAGAAATCTCTTGTGTCCCCAACACACCCAATACAATGGTAAATTGTATAGGAGCACTAGTTCGGCGAAGAGATGGTGATAAAAGTGTAGTATGGATAGTAGATATAGGTTTTTGTAATCTGAAAATATAAAAACAGCAAGGTAACGAAAAGTAAACGGGAATAAAAACGGTATTGCAATGCTTAGAAACAAGGCCTAGGGTTCATACTTTCACTAGTGCGATCTCCCAACATTGTTGACATAGTTGAATCATATGTAAATCCCTCACATGCGACAAAGAGTTCACTCCAAAGTCACAAATAGCGGAGAAACAAACGAAGAAATTGTTGTAGGGTACGAAACCACCTCAAAGTTATCCTTCCCGATCAATCTTATGAGCCATCCCCATTAATTGTCACGAACAGCCCTAGAGTTTGTACTAGAATAACACCTTAAGATACACATCACCCAAAACCCTAATGTCACCTAGGCACTCCAATGTCACCACGAGTACCAGCGGGTTTGATTATACGATATGCATCACACAATCTCAAATTCATCTATTCAAACCAACACAAAGAACTTCAAAGAGTGCCCCAAAGTTTCTACCGGAAAGTCAAGATGAAAACGTGTGCCAACCCTTATGCATAAATCCCCAAGGTCACGGAACCCGCAAGTTGATCACCAAAACATACATCAAGTGACTCAAGTGAATATCCCATTGTCACCACAGATATCCATATGCAAGACATACATCAAGTGTTCTCAAATCCTTAAAGACTCAATCCGATAAGAAAACTTCAAAGGGGAAACTCAATTCATCACAAGAAGATAGAGAGGGGAAAACTCCATATGATTCATCTATATCAACAATCCTCGCAATACATCAAGATCGTGCCATCTCAAGAACACGAGAGAGAGAGATCATAGACATAGCTACTGGTAAAAACCCTCAGCCCCGAGGGTGAACTACTCCCTCCTCGTCATGGAGACCGCCGGGATGATGAAGATGGCCTCCGGTGATGCCTTCCCCCCTCCGGCAGGGTGCCGGAAAAGGGATGTAGATGGGATCTCTCTGGTACAGAGGCTTGCGGTGGAGTAAAAACTCATCTGGGTTAACTTTCGGGGGTTTCTGAATATATATGATTTTTCAGCATTGGAATCACGCGAAACGGAGCCACGTGGGCCCCACGAGGTACCAGGGCGCGCTTGGGGTGGGGGTGGCGCGCCCTGGTGCCTCGTGGGCACTGGGTGGCCCCCCTCCAGTGGGTCTTCGTGCCAATATTTTTTATTTGTCAAATAAAAAATCTCCAAAAAGTTTCAGCTCATTTGGAAAACTTTCATTTCTGCACAAAAAACAAGACCACGGTAGTTCTGCTAAAAACAGCGTCAGTCCGGGTTAGTTCTAATCAAATCATACCAAAACCATATAGAATTGTTATGAATATGGCATAAATACTTCATAAATTATAGATACGTTGGAGACGTATCAGGTTGCTGGGCGCGGAGTTCCTCCAACTCATCCTTCATCACCTCCACGACCTTCATCTCCTCTCACCATGTTCCGCAGTGCGGCCATGGCGTTGTATTTCTCCTGGAGAGCGTCGATGCTCTGTTTCACATCCGCATGACTTCTCTTGGCAGTAGCCACGGATTCCTCCACCAGCCGCTCGCGCTCGATGCGGAGTTTCGCCATGTCATCCAGTAGTTTCACGACGACGGGTTTCAGCATCTTCACAGAGGCACTGCTCTTCTCATGCAGCTTCTCCGAGTGGGCGGTCAGCTCCCTCTGCCTCTCAAGCTCGTCGAGGAGCTTCGCATTGTGAGCCGTTTGTTGCTCGATGAGTCTAGTCGCCTTCTCAACAGAGGCATTGGTATCCTCCAGCAGCTTCACCAAGCAGGCATTCGCCTCCTTCTGCTTAATGAGCTCAGCGCACATGTCGTCGCTAGCTAAGGAATCCACCACTGCCGGCTCATCTAGTTTGCCTCCACGGCGAATGCGCTTGTGACAGCCCTCGCCTTTCTGTGAGAGATCATTCGAGGCCTGCGCGGCGCCACAGGACATCTCTGTTGCGGCTAACGCGGCGCGACGGGAGCTCTCTGTTGCTTCCGCGGCCTTGGTCTTTGCTCCCTGGTTATATGTCGACCCAGAACTCCTCCCACCGGCCATGGCAAACGCCAGGTACGACTAACCAGAAAGACCTGTTTGTTTGGTGATCAGGAGAGGAATGTGCAGTAATTTTCCAGTGGGTAGTTTTTATAGCCGACTAGTAAACAATTGCTAAGTGGGAACACGTTTAGGTTTCTTTGGTGTGAACAGACTTGCAATTAATTATTGCGTGGTAATTTGGAATGTGTTAGGAAACAAGCTCAAAATTTATTGATGGTTTTGGGTTCGAAGCGCGAAACGGTTCCCGGATGGCGTACGTGGGCCCGCATTCTCAGTTGTGTATGTGTCTGCCCACTATCACACACATTGTCCAGATATCATCATCGTGTCCGATGCATGGGCCGTCGCGCCTCCCACGGGTGCCAGATGGTTGACCAGAACTGCTATACGCAGGTGGTTGCTCGCCGTTGAGGCGGCCGCGGCGCGCTCTGCTCTCGTACCTCCGCGCGCTCTGCTCGCGTCCCTTCGCGCGTTCTTCTCGCCGTTGAGGCGGCCGCGGCGCGCTCTACTCTGGCGTCCCTCCGCGCGCGCTCTTTCAGCGGTTGGGGCCGGCGCACGGTCATGTTTTGGGCACCATATGCATGAAGTTGCGCCGCGCGCGTCGACATGATGTAGTTAATATGTGCGGCACGATGGAGTTACGCGCTGCAACAACTACCATCCTGACGTGCCGATACTCCAGGCCATCTGGCCTCCCCATTTATTCCCGCGGCCATTATAACCTTAGTCTCTTCAACCTTCCGATCACGCCCCACAACACAACAAGCACACCAACGACGACACATACAGAGAGGATATCTAGCGGCGCTCCAATGGAGTTCGGCATGCATCCTGTGGGCACCCACGTGAGGGGGAAGGACCTCTCGGTGGTGTACACCAACGACCCGGTCGTGGTTGAGGAGACCATCAACACCATGGAGCAGTTGCTTGCTGAGGATGACGAGTACAAAGTGGTCGGCTTCGACGTCCAGTACACCACCGGTTGTCCTGGGGTTGATCAGAAGGTTGCTATCGCCCAGTTGTGCATGCGCCATCACGTCCTCGTCTACCACTACGGCCTGGCCACAAGGCCATGCGAGCGTTACGCCAGGTTTGTCAACAGCCCCAACTACAAGTTCGCTACAGTGGACACCATCGATGATGTAAAAGTGCTCGGGACTTCGGGCTTGGCCTGCGAGAAGCTTGTCGACATATGTGGCCACTACAGGGTCTGGAGCAACATTAAGGAGAAGGAATCCCTGGTTGACCTCGCCGAGGTCATCATCGACCCCTACTACAGTAACATGAAGGATGCCTCCAAGATCAATCCTTCAGTCTGGCACAAGGCCTGGGTGCGGAGGCTGGATCAAGATCACTTCAAGTTTGCAGGCAAGAACGCGTACACATGTTGCGAGATGTACATGAGTATCCTTGACATGAGGAAGTGCCTCCTTCATGTAGACGGCGAGGGATCGAGCCACAAGTAGAGCAGTGGAGGCAAGCGTCACAAGAAGAAGTAGATGATGATTAGATTATCGTTTCTCCTAGTTTATTATGCATGTAATTGTTTACTTTGGTGTGTGCAAATCCTATCTGTAGTCAGTTATGTAATTGGATGTTTAATTTGGTTATGCAATCATGTTCTCCTAAGTATATATGTTGTTGTTCTATAGACAGAGCATAGATGTTTTGCAGACAGAGCAAATCACATCACACACGGACTAAACTACGGAACCCGTCGGTGATGATTTCATCAATCGCTGACAATTGTATACCAGCAAGCGTTTGCCCATAACACACACATCTTATTAGCAGGAATCGTCTGTGTTATTATAGGTTTTCCCACACAATTCTGATTACGGACATGTTTGCCGGGTATCACACACATCTTGTCAAGCCGAATCTTTTGTGTTCTTTTGGATCATCACAAACAGTTCATCCGAGTGACCTTTATGCCGTATATCGCACACACCTTGATCTGCTTGACCGTTTCTGTTGTTTTGGCTCATCGCAAACGGTTCATCCGAGTGAACTGTATGCCATCGATCGCACACACACCTTGATTTGGCTGACCATTTCTATTGTTTTGGCTCATCGCAAAGAGTTCGTATGGATCAACTGTATGCCACGATTCGCGCATGCAAATCTTTTCTGAATCGTGCTTGATGGATCCGCCATCGCACATAGTTCGTTTTATTGGTGACGGTTTTATTACGATGATGTTTGCGATTAAGGCATCGCACATAGTTTGGTTGATTGGTCTCGTATCCATGTGTCGCGTTAGGACCATCCTGCAGTAGTGGTGCACACACCGTAACATGCTACTAGCCTTCATAATAGGGGCATGTGTTCCTACAGCAAAAAATGCTGGTCGTATTCATGTATTTTATTATCTTAAGCACATCTATTGGTGTTTTGTGTTCCAAATTTGATAAACCAAATTTTTATGAGTCATTTCAAACATTACAACATTTTTCGTATTTTTTGATTTTTTTAATGAAAATGTAAACGGGTCTGAAAAATGATTTTTCCCATGTTGAATTTATAATTTCAAAGTGTTACACAAAAGTTTTAGTTACAAAAAATTACAAGTGGAAATAGACCTATTAATGAAAATGTCCAGACAAAAAGTAAAGAGAGAGAGGTGGAAGGAGAAGAAAGGGATGGTCAATTATTGGGCGCAACAGTTAGCAGTGTTCGCCAAGAACCAAACGCTACAAGATTGTACAACTGAGCATCGTCCCTGCAAGCTAAACGCCAATAGTTTTTAAGACCCACATGTCCGCCAGTACACAGGATGTTAGACATCACAGTAGCAGCGTGCGAGCAAGGTTTACACGCTGCTACAGGAAGTGACACTGGCGGCGTTCTGTCATACGCGCACGCTCCCAGCTATTTATTGCAGACAATCTACCTTCATGTACCTAACTAGCAGCGTTTTGTTTACCCGGACGACGCTAAATGGCACACGACTACAGCGTTCGAGTTTTGGCAATACACTGCTTGTAGATAGGCAATTAGCAGTAGCGTTTAGATATAGCCAAACGCTGCTAATAGTAAAATCCTGTAAGGGGTTTCTGTTAGATGGGAAAGTAGGGATTGCATGCATCGACAATTGATTGATCGTGTGCATGAGCACATATATAGGTACAGGGGGGCCGGCCTCTACTTGTCTCCCAAGAAGTACAAATATACGGGGGAGAGAGGAGGCACGGCAGTACAAAATACACAGACCCTAGTACTATACATGTGCATGGATAACGTATGTTCAACACCCCCCCGCAGTCGAAGCGTCACCGGAGACGCAGAGACTGGACCGAAACTCCTCGAAGACTGTAGTCGGTAGCCCCTTAGTCATGACATCGGCGAACTGTTGGGCGGTGGGAACATGAAGAACCCGAACACGCCCAAGTGCGACCTGTTCACGAACGAAGTGGATGTCGACCTCAATGTGCTTCGTTCGGCGATGATGAACAGGGTTGGCGAAGAGGTTGACGGCGGAGACGTTATCACAGTAGACGAGCGTGGCCTTGTGAATGTCACAAAGCAACTCCTGGAGCAACTGACAGAGCCAAGAGCACTCGGCGATGGCATTAGCCACCGCCCGATACTCCGCCTCAGCACTCGAGTGAGAGACCGTGGGTTGTCGCTTGGACGACCACGAGATCAGTGAGGGCCCGAGGTAGACACAATAGCCTGATGTAGAGCGTCGAGTGTCGGGGCAGCCAGCCCAGTCTGCATCGGAGTAGGCGACGATGTCGGTGGAGGCAGAAGCCGTCAACGTAAGACCCAAGGACATAGTGCCGCATATGTACCGGAGAATACGCTTCACCAAGGTCCAGTGGGAATCACGCGGGGAGTGCATATGGAGGCACACCTGCTAAACAGCATACTGCAAGTCCGGGCGTGTGAGCGTGAGGTATTGCAAGGCACCAACAATGGAGCGATAAAACGCCGCATCGGATGCAGGGGAGCCCTCCGTAGCAGAGACCTTGGCCTTCGTGTCGACAGGTGTGGCGGCGGGCTTGCAGTTAAGCATGCTGATGTCTACTACACAACTTATTCTTGTAGACTCGTGTTGGGCCTCCAAGTGCAGAGTTTTTTAGGACAGTAGCAATTTTCCCTCAAGTGGATGACCTAAGGTTTATCAATCCGTGGGAGGCGTAGGTTGAAGCTGGTATCTCTCAAGCAACCCTGCAACCAAATACAAGAAATCTCTTGTGTCCCCAACACACCCAATACAATGGTAAATTGTATAGGTGCACTAGTTCGGCAAAGAGATGGTGATAAAAGTGTAGTATGGATAGTAGATATAGGTTTTTGTAATCTGAAAATATAAAAACAGCAAGGTAGCAAAAAGTAAATGGGCATAAAAACGGTATTGCAATGCTTAGAAACAAGGCCTAGGGTTCATACTTTCACTAGTGCGATCTCCCAACATTGTTGACATAGTTGAATCATATGTAAATCCCTTACGTGCGACAAAGAGTTCACTTCAAAGTCACAAATAGCGGAGAACAAACGAAGAAATTGTTGTAGGGTACGAAACCACCTCAAAGTTATCCTTCCCGATCAATCTTATGAGCAATCCCCATTAATTGTCACGAACAGCCCTAGAGTTCGTACTAGAATAACGCCTTAAGATACCCATCAACCAAAACCCTAATGTCACCAAGGCACTCCAATGTCACCACGAGTACCCACGGGTTTGATTATACGATATGCATCACACAATCTCAGATTCATCTATTCAAACCAACACAAAGAACTTCAAAGAGTGCCCCAAAGTTTCTACCGGAAAGTCAAGACGAAAACGTGTGCCAACCCTTATGCATAAATCCCCAAGGTCACGGAACCCGCAAGTTGATCACCAAAACATACATCAAGTGACTCAATTGAATATCCCATTGTCACCACAGATATCCATATGCAAGACATACATCAAGTGTTCTCAAATCCTTAAAGACTCAATCCGATAAGAAAACTTCAAAGGGAAAACTCAATTCATCACAAGAGGATAGAGAGGGGAAAACTCCATATGATTCATCTATATCAACAAAGCTCGCGATACATCAAGATCGTGCCATCTCAAGAACACGAGAGAGAGAGAGATCAAACACATAGCTACTGGTACAAACCCTCAGCCCCGAGGGTGAACTACTCCCTCCTCGTCATGGAGACCGCCGGGATGATGAAGATGGCCTCCGGTGATGCTTTCCCCCCTCCGGCAGGGTGCCGGAAAAGGGCTGTAGATGAGATCGTGGAGGTACAGAGGCTTGCGGCGGCGTAAAAACTCATCTAGGTTAACTTTCGGGGGTTTCTGAATATATGTGATCTTTTGGCGTTGGAATCACGCGAGACGGAGCCACGTGAGCCCCACGAGGTACCAGGGCGCGCCTGGGGGGGTGGCGTGCCCCGGTGCCTTGTGGGCACTGGGTGGCCCCCCTCAAGTGGGTCTTGGTTCCAGTATTCCTTATTTGTTCCATAAAAAATCGTCAAAAAGTTTCAACTCATTTGGAGAACTTTCATTTCTGCACAAAAAACAACACCACGGTAGTTCTGCTGAAAACAGCATCAGTCCGGGTTAGTTCTAATCAAATCATACCAAAACCATATAGAATTGTTATAAATGTGGCATGAATACTTCATAAATTATAGATACGTTGGAGACGTATCACATGCCGGCTCGCTCAAGAAGCTCGTGGGCGTACTTCTGCTGATGCAGAAAGAAGCCATCGGCACGCCGGACCACCTCGATGCCAAGGAAGTAATGCAGTGGCCCCAAATCCTTGAGGGCGAACTCATCACGAAGACGAGCCGTGAGCTGTTGGAGAAGCTCAGTGGAAGATGCCGTCAGGATGATGTCGTCGACATAGAGCAGAAGGTACCCGGTGGCATCACCCTGATGATAAACGAAGAGTGAAGCATCGGAGCGGGTGAACCGAAAGCCAAGCTGCTGGAGGAAGGCCGCGATACGCTGGTACCATGCCCGTGGCGCCTGCTTCAACCCGTAGAGAGAACGGGAGAGCAAGCACACGTGATCCGGATGCTCGGCGTCGACGAAACCGGTGGGCTGCTGACAGTACACCTGCTCTGCAAGGTGCCCATGCAGAAAGGCGTTGGAAACGTCCAACTGATGCACAGGCCAAGCGCGAGAGACCGCCAACTGAAGGACGGTGCGGATCGTGCCCGGTTTGACAACCGGGGCGAAAGTGTCGGTGAAGTCCACACCGGCACGCTGGCGAAACCCGCGAACCACCAACGAGCTTTGTAGCGCTCGAGAGAACCGTCAGGACGTGTCTTGTGGCGGAACACCCACTTGCCACTGATGACGTTAGCATGGGGAGGCCGCGGAACAAGATGCCACGTACGGTTGCGCTGCAACGCGTCGAACTCCTCCCGCATCGCCGCAAGCCAATGAGGATCGCGAAGGGCTGCGCGAGCGGAGGAGGGAATGGGTGATGGTGTCGATGTCGAAGCGGCACACACATACTCGTCCGAAGTGTAGCGCGTACTCAGCCGGTGCACACCGGCCCGGGCCCGTGTCATCACGCCAAGAGGCGGTGCGGCAGCCGGGGCGGGCTGGGCGACGGGCGAGGGTGGAGTCAAGCCCGTCGCAGAGGGGCTGGCAGGCGAGCCAGCAGCGGAGCCAGCAGCGGCGCCGACAGAGGCGGCTGCTGTGACGTCGTCGTCCGTCGGTCCCGAGGAAGGGGCGCCAGCCGAGGCACCCGAGGGAGACGCCCGGTCCGACTCGACCATGGCAGCGGCACCGGAAGAGGCTGCGGAGGGAGTCGCGACCGGTGGTGGAGGAGGGAGCAGCCGCCGAACCGGAGGGGTGATGGTGGGCCGGGACTGGGACCCGCGCCATGCTGGGGGTGCGGCGAGCGGCTCCGCCGAAGGCGTTGCAGACGGTGGTACCTGGTGAAAAGGAAACACCCTCTCGTCAAAGTACACGTGCCGTGAGGTGTACACACGGTGAGAAACAGGGTCATAGCACCGGTAACCTTTGGTGTTGGAAGGGTAGCCAAGGAAGATGCAAGGAAGTGATCGTGGTGCGAGTTTGTGGGGGGCGGTAGACGCGGTGCTAGGATAGCAGAGACACCCGAATGTGCGAAGGCCATCATACGATGGAGGCGCACCGAAGAGGAGTTGGTGAGGGGCGTAGTTCCAACGGGGACGACACGGTCTAATGTTAAGAAGAAGAGTTGCGATGGCGAGAGCATCAGGCCAGAACCTAGGAGGGACATTAGAGTGAAATAGTAATGTGTGAACGCAATCATTAAGAGTGCGTAGGATGCGCTCAACGCGGCCATTCTGCTGTGAAGTGTAGGGGCAGGTTAGGCGGAAAATGGTGCCGTGAGAGGCGAGAAGATCTCGAACAGCGACATTGTCAAATTCTTTTCCGTTATCGGTTTGGAGTGCAAGTATGGGGCGACCGAACTGTGTGGTGACATAGGAATAAAATGCCGTGAGCGTGGCTAAGGCATCGGATTTGCGACGAAGAGGAAATGTCCACACATAATGAGAAAAATCATCTAAAATCACCAAATAATAGAGATAGCCCGTGTTACTTGCAACGGGAGATGTCCAAACATCGCTATGGAGTAATTGATACGGAAAAGTGGAAATAGTGGTGGACGCACTAAAAGGAAGACGAACATGCTTGCCGAGACGGCAATCCTCACAAGTATGGTCGTCGATCTTATTACATGAGAATGAAAAACTATTAAGAATTTGACGCAAAACGGTAGAGTTCGGGTGTCCCAAACGAGCATGCCAAAGGTCAACACCTGCGGCGAGGGCGATTGGAGTGGTGGAGGTGGTGGCGGAGGATTGCACCGGGTAGAGCTCGTCAAGACTATCACATCGATGGAGAACCATCCGGGTACGGGTGTCCTTCATAGAAAAACCGACATCATCGAACTCAACGGTAATGGGATTCTCATGAGCAAGACGACGGACAGAAACAAGGTTCTTGACTAAATCAGGGGAAACAAGAACATTAGACATGGTGAGTGGCATAGATGTGGAAGGAAAAGAACTATGCCCTACATGAGTAATTGGTAGAGAAGAACCGTCACCGACGGTGATGCGAGTAGATGTGTTAACGGGATAGAAAGAGGTTAGGTTACCGGGGTGCGATGACATATGAGCGGTGGCGCCCGTGTCCATATACCAGTCGCCGCCAGCACCGTGTGGCTGCTACGCCGGACGGGAAGGGGCGGTGGCGGTGTAGAACGAGGACGTGGCCGTAGGATCAAACTGAGCCTGCGTGCCCACCTGTGTGTTGGAGTAGAGGGCCGACGCGGCCGGCTGGAGATGTACGTCAGGGGCTGATGCGCCCGGCTGTATGCGCTGCATCTGCATGATGGGAGCCGACGTGCCCGGCTGCATGTTGATGAAGGGAGCCGGCGCGCCCGCGTACATGTTGCTGAAGAGAGGCGACGCGCTCGGCTGCATCAGCATCTGGCCGTAAAGAGCGGACGTGCCCGGCTGCAAGTGGCCGAAGCGAGCGGACGCGCCCGCATGCATGCTGTAGACCGAGGAGCCAGCCTGCATGCCCGCATGCATGCTGTACGTCGGGGCGCCAGCCTGCGTGCCCGCATGCATGTTGTACGTCGGGGCACCATCCTGCGTGCCTGCATGCATGTTGGTGAGGTAGCCCGGCGTGCTGGTGAAGAGGCCCGGCGCAGCCGTCTGCATGTTGTGGAAGAAGCCGGATGCACCGGGCTGCATGTTGGCGAAGACAGCCGACGGACCCGACTGATGCGAGAAGATCGGACCGGCAGCTATGGTTCCGATGGATCCGGCGGTAGACACACCGGCGAGGAGCGTAGACAACGGCGTGGGAGAACAACCGAATCTGATAGGCAGCGGCTACGGTGATGGGAAAAGAAGGAGTTGCGGCTGTAGAGGAAGGTGGGAAGGGCGCGGCGAAGGCAGGAGATGCGGCAGCGGGGCAGGGAGATAGCGCGGCGGCGGCGGAGGCGGCGGCGGCGCAGGGAGATGGCGCGGCGGCGGCGGCGGCAGCGCAGGGAGATGGCGCGGTGCGGCGGCGGCAGGAGATCGCGGAAGCTAGGCAAGGATCGACGTGCTAAACTGATACCATGTTAGATGGGAAAGTAGGGATTGCATGCATCGACAATTGATTGATCGTGTGCATGAGCACATATATAGGTACAGGGGGGCCGGCCTCTACTTGTCTCCCAAGAAGTACAAATATACGGGGGAGAGAGGAGGCACGGCAGTACAAAATACACAGACCCTAGTACTATACATGTGCATGGATAACGTATGTTCAACAGTTTCCTTACTAGTGAAATATGTAGACCGAACTAAAAAAAGCTACAATAGGGAAAATTAGAGCTAACTGTGAACTGAAGCGCAACACACTATGCAATGATTCAATTGCGATGGGCTACCCTTCATATATCACAACAAAAAGGGAAGTTAGTACATCATACGATGAGGACTTCACGGTTAGCACAAACACAACAAAAGCATATATGCTTAGACGCCAAACGAAGTATATGGGCATTAGTAACTCAACGTAAGTGACGCTTGTATGAAATTTGTATTCTCACTACTATGGTTCATCTACCAATGTGACATGCTTTGTGCGACATTTTATTATCTAACTTTAGTAGCTTAGTATAAAATAATTAAATATGTCTGTGTGATATGCTTTGTCACTAGGTATCAAAGGTCCAACCTACAACTTCGTACCAAGGTCCGGCAAAAATATGCTTCAAAGTCGAGAAAAAAGGCACCCAAGTGAAGTCCTCCGGGCGCCCCTCCCTTTCGAACCGTAGCCCTCCCACTATCTATTATCACACTAAAAACTCACTGGGGCAGTGCGGAGTTGAAGGAGGCGCCACCAGAGGGCATGAATACGCTTCTTCAAATCTACTACCCATGTCCGGACAACAACAATCATAAATGAGTTATTTGGATGAAAATGAAAACTAGACTTTGACTAAATTATCCATGACCCAAAAAAACAATCAAATCAACTGTAGCAACGAACATGCATATTTACGTGTGTGTGTGTATATATAGGACGAATGTTTCCTACGACCGGGTGTAGTTACTCCCACTTTTGTTTCGTATGTTCTACGTAGTATCTAACATACCGGAGTATATGTACGCGTAGTATGTAGTATATAAGAATGTTTAGGTAGTATATATACTAATTTTTAGATAGTATGTACCATATATTGAGCATACTCATTTTTACGTACAAATATATACGTATTTCACAAACATAATAAAACTATGGGCCACTTGCAATTTTTTCATAGAACTCAATTTGGAGTATCTTACATATAGTATATGAACATAATAAAATAATAAAATAGTATATATATATACGGTCACATGATAGTATATGAGATATGGGTGTAACTACACCCGGTAGTAGGATGTACTTTTCATTTAAAAATTGTGAATAAATAGAAAAACTATAAATAAACGAGTGGCCATAGCTCACCTGGGGGTTGCTGGGGATGCCGGCGTCGAGGTGGTGGTGGTAGCCGGCGGCGAAATTCGGGAGACGCACGACGAGCCTTGACTGATCAAGGAAAGGAAGGTGTTGTGTGGCCTCGGCGGTGGCAGATCAGGCCACTTCGGCGGCAGCAAGCCGGTTGCGAGGCCCGGCGGCAGCGGCCGATAGGATTTGTGTGCCAACGCGGCCGGTGGCTAGGGTTGGATAAATGAGCATGGGTGGAGTTTAAATTGTACATAGTTTGCCGAGTTCTGGACCACGGGCTCTCGTCAAATGTTGCCCATCGTTACGGATCTGTCAACTACAAACGGCGGTGACACGTGGCACTTATTTGCCAGGTGCCATGGAAGAGGCTCTCGTTATACATCACGTGAACTGAATTTTTCTTTGTTTGCCGAGTACATTAGGCCAGCCGCTTGGTAACATCTGACTTTCCCGTGTCCTAATGTTTACCGAGAGCCGTACTCGGCTTACATAGGTTTTGCCGTGATCCCATGTTTCGGTACTCAGCAAACACGAAAGAACTCGGTAACGACCATTTTTGCAGCAGGGATGTAATAGAGCCGGTATGAGAGGTGCAGCTGGATCGAAATTTTATGACCGATCACTGACCGGGTTGTCCGTTGGATGTAGGAGGAGCGTTTGAGGAGTGCGGCTGTAGATGCTCTAACTCTTTGCAACACAAAAAATGAATTAATGTATCTAGTTCGGACAGCGGCCATCTCTACTAAACTGAGCCCTATTCGTAGTGGTACAGCTTTATACATACACTACTGATTTTAGCTTCAACACGTACACCGTCCCAGTGATCGATCACGTATCACTGAATAGTACTACAGAGGAGGTGACCCAAGCAAATGATACCTGCCCTCTATCACAAATCGGTCAGGTGTCATGGGGGAGCTGAACAGTAGCCCGTGACTCTGCGCAACCACTGTAGGTGTCCTGAGCAATGTGGTCCGTGCCCCGTATAAAACGTCGATTAGGTGTCATCGGCTAGCTGAACAGTTGCACATGGCTATGCACAACCACGGGACCTGGCCTAGGCAATGGTACATCCCCTGCGCTAAACAAAGCTGTAGCACCAAAAGAATCGTATCGAATGGTAATCTTCTCTCTATCTATTATTAAAGTGATATTGACGGTAAAAAACAAAAGGTTGAGACTCATATTTTAGGTCAAACATTGACCATAATTTAACTAATAAAATGTACAAAAATTGTACCATTGGAGACTTCTTTCAAATAAAGATCCAGTAATATAATTTTTGTACTTGTAAATATCTCATATTTTGTTAGTCATATCTTGTTAATTAAAACTATATTGACGATAGAAAACAAATGGTGGCGATTTATCCTTAAGTTCTCGAGAGTGGCGTTTTGGCTCCTAGGTGTATATACACCTATTATGAAATATGTATAAAAAACACATTAGTGACCTGACCTGGCATAAACTATAGGTCAAACTTTGACCATAAATTGAATGCTTATAGACAATCTACATTAGTGGTGCGCCAAAGTACGAGTGGTGTGGAAAAATGTACCCACGTCACCAACAGCCTATTACTAGTGGTATGCCACCAGTACAACATGCTCCCACGAGATTCTCAAAAAAAAAAAAAAAAACATGCTGCCACCAGTACAACATGCTACTAGTGTGTGTGATCAGTGGCCTGACCTGGCATAAACTATTAGTGGTGTGGTCCCGAAGGAACTGCGACTAGAGACACCGAACGTCCCTGAGCCCATCGGGTCTCAGGGGCGCCTCCGCGGCTCGCTATTCCTGTCGGGGTGGCAAGGCCAACAAGGGCACGCAACGTCCTTGCAAGGCTCGCTATTTCTTTGTTGTCTCCTGCTTATCTTCAATTGTTGTCCTGCAATAGTGTCACCTGCATTCCTTGCTAACTTTTGCGTGTTTTAGGCCTGCCTGATCATTCCGGGGGATCACTTAGGCCGGGTTCCGAACTACCCCCTTGGTGCACGCTGCCCCCGCGCCTGGCGCTCCAGATGCTTTGGGGCGTGACAAGGAAGCGCCATCGGAAGCCGCCGTGGGCGGAACAGGTATTGGCACTGCCATTGTTTTTCTTTAGCTTATGGATGTGTTGTACTACAATATTGATTTTTCCCTTAGGTGGGTTGCAGATGCTCCTGCTCATTCCACGACCCCGGAGACCACGAAGGCAACTACACTGGAGGCCGTGTGCCACGTACACACTAGCCGGTGAGGGTGTGGTGGTGGAACCCATGGCCTCCGCCACTAAGGGGCCGGGGGATGCCGGTATCTTGGAGGGGGCAAAGCTCCACGTTCCTGGCGCCGTGGCCCCGCCTACCGTGCAGCTGGCGATGAAGTCCGTGCTTGGAGCCATGACCTCCTTGATGCCGTCACCCAAGCCCGTCTAACCTGCCTGGAAGTTGAGGACGACGGCTCCGATGTGGGGTAGCGAAAAAGGAGGAATACGGAGTTAGAACATGTTATGTTGGCACTGTCCTCCTTCTTCCAGAGAGCTAACGAGTTGGTGCCGGATGTTCACTCAGAGGCCCGCGTCGCAATGGATTGTGTAAATGAGGAGATGAAGTACTTATGTTCTGCCATCCGTAGGGCTGGCCTCTCCGTGGAGCCTGGTTTTTTGATAAGTGCCTTTGCGCCTTGCTATGTATTTAAGGTAGTAGTAGCCCCCGGGACTAAGCGCGGTTTCGAACTGGAATTGGGCTTAGTTTCTATGAAATTATGATTTCCTCTCAGCAGCCCACAAGTGTGCTAAGAACATCAGTATCCCTCTGTAGATTCTAGCGCAGTGCAACTGCGAGATCGACTCAGAGATCGTTGGCCCGCGCAAGCAGCTGGATGCCCAGCGGAAATCCAACGAGGACCTGGAGAGTCCTCGTTCCAGTGTGATCCATGAGTTCTATTTTTTCTTCGTCCATGGTTGGCCTTCGCTCTTTCACTACTACAGAAATGCCTACCAGTGCGAGGCACAAAAACACCACCAGTGGCGGGCCAGGCTCTCAGGGCCACTCGCCACTCACCTCCCGCCACTGCTAACATGGCATTAGTGGCGGGCACGCGCCCACCACTCGTACATAACTTCCAGTGGCGGGCGTTATTTACTACGCGCCACAGGTCGCTATTGTTTCCCGCCACAGATGCCATGTTAGCACTAGCGGTTGTGCCTTAACGGTAGCCACTAGCGGGCAAGGCTCGAAAGAGAACACCATTTGTTGGCATTGCACGTTGACACATATTACTTCCAAAAAGTTAATTCACGTAGTCATATGATTCTCAATATAACTGAACCAGACTTAATTCATCTCGGAAAGAAATGACAAACTAATTAAGTAACACTTCAAATTTGTCCGACTTGAGAAACAAACATCAATATATCATATCCATCTTAACATACTAACTAACAGTTCATCGATTAATATAATCATGACTTACACCTTATTTCTAAACATGGTCAACGACAACCATCATCTGCAAGTCGTTGTGGTTGTTGTTCCTTATGGTGATTAACACTAGTGTGTCGACCCTTAGTTCTCTCTTCCCCGTCATGAACTCCCGCCAGCCAGACTCATAGAAGGATATGCGCCCGTCTGATTCTGTCTTGTACTGAACGGTGGTGACACGCCCTATTTGTCCATGGCGTACTCCAGCTTTGCCAACGGCGGGCATGTCCACTCCGGAAAACATCTTCATAGGTAACTTTTGAACTTCCCCATCATTAAGAACAAAAAAAGATGTTACAAATCTCACCATATTTGGTTATGAACAAAAAAAGATGAAATAATACAAAACATCTCACCATGAATTTTTTGACGACGTTGGTTTGAGTTAAACGATGCACAAAGGGCTTCCCCATGAAGGCCATACTATATGGTAACATTACGATGACATTCATGGTCTCACCCCGAGTAAGATTCTTCATTCTTTGAGAGAAAATTGTAGAATTTAATGGACCATCCTCATCATCTTGCTCATCCACTACTAGGAAAAACCCAATAGGCAGACGCTTAATAGTAGCGCGGGGTGGGGGCCCAGCGCAACTGTTAATTAGTAGTAGCGCAGGGGTACACACCGCGCTACAGGTACAACATAGTAGCAGCGTGGCCTGTGTTACCCGGCGCTACTACTAAGTGGTCCAACGGTACTACCCGGGGTAGGCCACAGTAGCAGTGTGGGTTATAGGACCCCCGCTGCAACTAAGTTGATAGTAGTAGCGCCGGCCTTAGAAACCCATGCTGCTACTATGGATACAAGGGGCAACCTGGTGGGTCCTACTTAGCAGCAGCGCGGGGTCCTATACCAGCGCTACAGGTATTGGGCTTAGCAGTAGCGCGGGCCCATGTCCCGCGCTACTACTAAGACCCTCTTATCCTCTCCTGCCTAGCCGTCCGTTTCCTCACTCTCACTCTCCTCACTCTCGCGCTCTCTCGCCGTCGCTGTTGCCCGCAGCCACCGTTGTCCTCATCCGCCGTCGCCTGCTGCCGCCGTCGCCCCCACTCCTCCTCCACCGAGGTATCTCTCTAATCCCTCCTTCCTCCCTCCTCCCTCTGGTTCCTCCCCTTCCTCCACTCCTCTTGCCGGCACTGGTGCTGCTGCTGGTCGCCGGTGGCAGCTTGAAACTTGAACCGAACAAATACTTGTCTAGATTAAAGTTTTGTAGTTGTTTGACCGGCTCATAGTGGTTCACCAAGAGAAATTAGTTTTGAGGCAACTTGAACGGAAGATATATAGTAGTAATTCATCGAGAGAAGATATTAAATTAGTTTTGTTGTGGAACGAAAAAAAGATGAGAGGTTCCTAGAACAATAGGTTTTTTGAAGATAAAACTGTTGTAGGTATCGAACAAAATATAAAAATGTTTTAGGTATTTGCATTTACCAAATACCTTTAAATATTTTAGGTATCGTATAAAATATAAAAATGTTTTAGGTATTTACATTAACCAAATACCTTTAAATATTTTAGGTATCGAATAAAATATAAAAACGTTGTTGCCAATTATATTGCGAATTGTTTTTATGTCATTATCACTTTGTCATCAAAGAATGTTATATGATATTTGATGATCTAAATTTTTCACTCAATGGAATATGCAGGCTTTCTGGTGTCCCGTCTCCCTCGAGTTATCGTCGTCGGAGCTGTTGGTCCCCGGTCATCACTCCGTTGTTCGACTACTTCCTCTACAGTCGAGTGGGTGCGCTAAAGGTCCACCTCCTCCTCCTCCGCTCTTTTTTTCATGTCACTAAAAACTTCTATCGAGAGTGGTAAAGTTTGTACCTTTTATGTATTTAAGCGGCCGTCCTGTAGGTGTTCCCTCCAAGTGGCCTATGTTTTGCAGGGAATGTTGACTAATTTCCGTTTTGGCAAATTTTAGGCACTCGATATGTCCTATATTTAGCAAAGGTCATGCCGAAATTTTCCGTGAATTTTGGCATGACTTGTGCTAGAAAGTAGGACATATCGAGTGCCCGAGATTTGCTGGAACGGGAATCAAACGACATTCCGGCAAAACATAGGCCATTTGTTTATGTCATAACTCGATATATGTAATGTTAATTGATTTGTGCTTAGGGATGACTTTCAGTCTGTTGGGGCTCCTTGTGTGACTTTCAATCTCTTCTTGAAGGAAGAATTCCGACTGTCATCGTGGGGGTCGCTTCTCCTTCTTCTCCTTGTGCTAGACGTTTTGGTAATGCACTCGGGAAAGAAGGGAGGAGCGGCCATCACCAATGGTCGAAATATCAGAGAAGGAGTGCCCACCATGTACACCACCATAGATGATATTTTTTCAAGGGAGACTCGACAGACTAAAAGTCAACCCATGCTGAATAGTGATCTGTGTGTTGAGATCTCCACCTTTTTAATCTTTCAATTATGAACACATCAAAATAGATGACGACTATAGTTTCCCCAAGTGCGATGACTATACCGACGACAGGGGTATGTGCGACAGACCTCACTTGGAAAACGATAGGTGCTTCTCCCTCACGCTAAAGGAGGCCTTCAAATATTTTACGGTATATTACTTCAGCGACACGTATTTCTTTTTAATTAATCATGTCTTAAGATTTTTGTTTCAATGCGCAATTTCCGTTTTTATAATTCGACTAGTGCATCCCCTGCTATGCAAGACCTTATGTCCTAGAGAAGCTCTCTTTCGATGAGATAGAAAAGGTGGATACAAAGAAAGCTCACTTTAAGACGAAACATGGTTTTCATTTTTGAGGTTAAGGTGTTAAATGAAGTAGGTCAAACACATTTTGGTTGTGCAAATTGGAGAGGACTATGCAAGGCCTACGGATTTGAGGAGGCTATGAGAATAACCTTCGATATTAGCATTCCTAAAGATAATCCTGAACATGATAAAGACATTTGGGTGGTGTTAGGGCATATTTTACCCCAGTAGTTTCGATGATTGATGACAATGCGCTTTGCGGACTAATCGTGTGCGTTGACCTTTTCAGAGATTATATTGATAGGCACGAGACGGTTTATCTCCCCTCGATGATAAAGAGTGAAGACGGTTATTTTTCCGACGATTTCTTTTTGGTGAATTGAGTCGTAGGAAACCCGTACTATTAAGAGGGGGTCCGCGTTGGAAAGGTATGGGTGGAATCAACACGTTCACAGCCCCATATGCACCCACAACCTCCTTTCCCTTCTCTGGAGCATTTCCTGTGTTGTCTGTGGTGTTTCAGAAGTTTGCAAGCGGTAGTACCGCTTGGACCCACGGTAGTACCGCTCCAAGGAGCGGTAGTACCGCTGGGTACTACCGCACCACTACCGCTTGGGGTTTCCCCGAGCGTGCAACTTTCTGTTGCCGGTTTGTCTTAACCGGTAGTAGCACGGTAGTAGTACGGTAGTACCGCTCCAGCGGTACTACCGCCCCTACTACCGCTTCCACTACCGCTTGGGGTTTTTCCTCTGTGCGAGTTTCTGTTACCACTTTTCCCTCTAGCGGTAGTAGAGCGGTACTAGAACGGTAGTACCGCTTGCGCGGTACTGCCGCCCTGTCCGCCTCTACTACTGCTGCCTGTTCTGGTCGAAACTCCCTTAGCGGTAGTACCGTAAGGGGGCAGCGGTAGTACCGCTCCGGCGGTACTACCGTGGCACACCTAGTGTGTTTTTGACCAGTTCGAGGTAGTACCGCTCCTAGGAGCGGTAGTACCGCTTGACTGCGGGCAGAGGGCAGATAACGGTTGGAATTTTGTCTCCCTATATAAAGGAGAGGTCTTCTTCTTCCTAAGTGAGACCTCTTCCCCCAAGCTCCATTGTTACTCCAAAAGCTCATTTTAGCCCGATCTCTCTCCCTAGCCATCAAATCTTGTTGTTGCTCTAGGGTTTGGAGGAGAGGGCCCCGATCTACACTTCCACCAAGAGATATTTGATTCCCCCCACTAATCCCTTGCGGATCTTGTTACTCTTGGGTGTTTGAGCACCCTAGACGGTTGAGGTCACCTCGGAGCCACATTCCATTGTGGTGAAGCTCCGTGGTTGTGTTGGGAGCCTCCAATTAAGTTGTGGAGCTTGCCCCAACCTTGTTTGTAAAGGTTCGGTTGCCGCCTTCAAGGGCACCACTAGTGGAATCACGGCACCTCGCATTGTGTGAGGGCGTGAGGAGAATACGGTGGCCTTAGTGGCTTCTTGGGGAGCATTGTGCCTCCACACCGCTCCAACGGAGACGTACTTCCTCTCAAAGGGAAGGAACTTCGGTAACACATCCTCGTCTTCACCGGTTCCACTTGTGGTTATCTCTTACCTTTACTTTGTGTTCGATTTACTCGTATTGTATCCTTTACTTACTTAAGTTGTATTTGTTAGCATCATATAGGTTGCTCACCTAGTTGCACATCTAGACAACCTATTTTGTTGCTAACCCCAATTTGTTAAGAATAGCTAAAAATTGGTAGTTGCCTATTCACCCCCCCCCTCTAGTCAACCATATCGATCCTTTCAGGTGGATTTGAACATGATTCCAGTTCTACCTCCGTATGAGTTTGTTAAACAAATTTGGTAAATAATCTATATTGCTTATTTAAAAATAGTTGTTATTCACCCCTACTAAACTTGTTTATTTATAATTGACAGCTTATTTCCTTTCTTCGAGAGATACACGGAAGATAGTATATGAGACCTACTACAGTTATGGCTCAGAGCTAACTTGGGAGGAGAAGAATTCTCTTGTCTCCTTTGTTAATGATGTTCTGAATTTTAAGAGCATTTATGGAGCTGACCAAAATTATAGTGGATACGTGCCACTAATCCACGAGTTGAGTGATGCTAACATTCTTGCAAATATCATGGTAAGATTTTTTACTATTGTGTCACTAGTCCATCTTTTTCATACATTCTTCTTAAGTAAACTACATTGCTAACTATGTTACTATTATGTTCTTCAACAGAAGCTCCCGAATGATGTTGTGCCTCCGCTAATGTATGTCGAAGGTGAGATGACAATTGTTAGCGTATGGCCATGGACCAGTTTCCAGTATGCATACTCGACTGAACGTCAAATAAATGGATGCCTCAAAATCAAAGGATGGTGAAAAATAGTGAATGAGCGCAGGCCACAAATTGGAGACCGGTGGATCTCTGTGCTCCATAATGGAGATGGAGGGTTTTTTCTGTTTTATTCTATTTTACCTAAGAGACAGGAGTAGGTTCTAGTACTTGTCATGTGCTCGGAACTTAATACCTAGGATGATAACAATTAGCTAGTAGCTAGTGGTTAACTTATGATGATGATGATAGTGAGACATTGTTATATCATTATGATGATGATGAGTTGCTATATCACTATGATGATGATGAGTTGTTATATCACTATGTTGATGATGAGTTGTTATATCATTATGATGATGATAAGTTGTTATATCATTGCTACTGTATAATTTTTTTATAAGGTTATATAAGTACAGTATAAATATGGAGAATGAAATACACAGATGTAGTAGTGGCGCGGGGTACTACCCAGCGCTACAGCTAGTTAGTAGTAGCGCGGGGCAGACCCCACGCTACTGCTAAACATAAGTAGTAGTAGCGCGGGGCTAGGCCCACGCTACTACTACCACTACTGCAGGATGGTCCTAATGAGACACTTGTATAGGAGACCAATCGACCAAATTGTGTGCAATGCATGAATCACAAACGGTGCCGTAATAAAACTGTTACCATAAAACAAACTGTGTGCGATGACGGAGACATCAAATACGATTCAAAAAAGAGTTGCGTGTGCGATAAGTGGCGTACAATTGATCCATACAAACTGTTTGCGATGCTACAAAATAACGTGAATGGTTACCCAAATCCAGATGTGTGCGATTGACGGCATACAATTCACTCGGATGAACTATTTGCGATGAGCGAAAATAACACAAACCATTACCCACATCCAGATGTGTGTGATAGATGGCATACAGGTCACTCAGATGAACTATTTGCGATGATCCAGAAGAACACAAACGATTCGGCATAACAAGATGTGTGTGATACCCGGCAAACAGGTCGGTAATCAGAATTGTGTGCGATAATTCTAGACAGCCCATACGAATTTTTGTTGTGAATTGTGTGCTCGACAGGTGTCGATGTAATTGATCAACAATGATTGTGGGGATTAGTATGCGTGGAGATCGTCGAGGTGGGTTAGCACACGAGAGACAAGACTTAGACAGCTTCAGGCCCAGGGAAACATCATCCGGTAAAAGCCCTACATGCTGTTTGTGGCTAGGTCTTATTTCATATGCTCATGAGGGAGTCGCCGAGATGAGCCGGCTCTCCTCTAGTTGTGTCTAGCCTAAGAGATTTTGTCCTCTTGAGGCGCCTCGCCCCTCCTTATATTGGTGGAAGGGGCCGGCTTACATGGAGAGTCCTAGTAGGACTACAACTAGTCTCTTTTCTATTACAAGCCGGATAGTATCTAGGTCTTATTGAAACTGTTGAAGTCGGCCTGCTGGGCCACCTCTCATGATGGGCCATGACCTATCTCCATGATGGTACCCGTGTCCCATATCTACGACAGTAGCCCCCGAGCTTTCGGGCGACTCGAAGAGTCGGGCGGAAGATATTGATTTGTTGATGATGTTGCCTTCCTGGGACATGGAGTTCTTGCTGGGTCGTTGATGTAGTGGATGCCGGACCGTGGATGAAGAGATTGCCGGGTCGCGAGCGTCCAGGCCGTCGAGTCGCATAGTGGCAGCCGGGTTGCCGACGTAGAGGCTGCCTGGTTTGCCGACGTATAGGTTGTTGGGTTTGCCGACGTAGAGGCTGCCGGGTTTGTGCGCGTAGATGTGCCGGGTTATGATCTCGGTGATACCCATTTTTCTCAGCTTGGAGATTGGCTTGTGGCCCATTATGGGGCATATCATAAATTCTGACTGGAATTGAACCGCGTCCGGTCTAACTCGATGTTTAATCGTGCCGGCTTTTGTCCGTTGGAACGCATCCAAGTTCCATGTCTTAGAACCGAGTCGTTGTTGTCAAGTCACCACTGGATCCTAGTGGCTGTGTAGCCCCCGAGTCTTGAGTCGACTCGAGGAGTCGGCTTGAGACTCTTCATACCTGAAATAAAACACATGAATGCATTACACCGTTCGTGATGTATAATTTTAAATGAAAATTACAGTTTTTTTGTTAACTTTTGTTTAATTAGTTAATCATTCGACTTGACTAAGTAGGCTTTCGCGTGGACGTTTTTCATGCAAATAATATATTCAGGGTCGACAAAGTCCATGATAGGCATCAGAGTCGATTGACAATATCATACGCACTACTTGGTCAGTTGCGAGTTGCATCTGACTTAGTAAAGAACGAACGTCAAATTATTTCGCTGATAGGTAGGGTACCCATGTTTGAACTATGCATCGTGGCAACTAGTCCTCTTTGGTAACCTTAGGAATCAACTTTATTTAAGAAGAAACGATAGCCCCCGAGATTAACTCAAGGTACAACTTTATTTTATTGATGAAAGCAAAATAAATATGAATTTTAAGCATGAAAGTAACTTAGCTATTTTTGCCTCAGCGTTTGATGACGCAGTGTAAACCCGCGGAAGGTTGAGATCGGCCGTGGGGAGGTTGTAGACAATCCTGTAGGATTCGCAAGTCAGTAACCCGGCTGACAGTTCGAGCCGACGATGGAAGCCGGAATTTTGAAGACGTGCAGCCGGAAAACCACCGAACAGGAGGTGGCGTAGTGCGACCGGCTTTCGGAAAATGTCGCGATGTTGGTGAAGCCGGCCGCGTTGGAAGCCATTTTTTCACGTGGAACCGGATTAGAGGCACGCACGAGCTTGCACTGAACCATAGTGGAGCCGGAATTTTTCTACGGTCGAGCCGGATATTATTTTTATTTTTTTGGCTTTGTCTTGTTGAAGTAGACCGAGACGCCGGGGTGGCGGCCTGTGTGTGCATCCGTCGAGCACCGCCTAGCGGGCGGA
This sequence comes from Elymus sibiricus, assembly GCA_039707655.1. NCBI lineage: Eukaryota > Viridiplantae > Streptophyta > Magnoliopsida > Poales > Poaceae > Elymus > Elymus sibiricus. The sequence continues at coordinate 67,760,078 of CM077672.1, forward strand.
TGCTGGCACGTCTTTCAGTGTGTTGATGTAGATCGGACCACATGGACGGAAGGCCTACGCGCCTGTCCACCGGGCAACGTGGCACGGCGCCCGCACAGGACGATGCAACCGCGTGATCCGTATCCATGGTACGGATCACTTTTATAGTGAATATTTGTCTTGTTATAAAAACATTGCGAGGATTATCATCAAAGATTATGCTGTCGAGAGTGCCCCCCAAAAATTGTTGACGTGAAGCAAATAGTTCGGTGTCAATACGAAGGAAATGCTGCAGACGAGAGGTTGAAGATGAAGTGAAGACATAGCATTTTATTCATTGTTCTTCTCTCTCTTTATTGAGTCATAGGACCACCGTATTATTAAGAGGGGTATAGTGTTCGAAACTTTGATTCTCTGATGCTAAATCCAATCTCATGTGAGTTGAGAGAGAAATCTCTTTGTGTTCCGAGCAAATACTTGCCAGCAAGAGACTGTGTTCTTCTTCGCTGCGAGAGATTTGTCTCCGACTGAAGAGTTAGCATTACTTGTTCCTCAAGTAATGTTACCGTTGCTCCCAAAATCCGACTGTTGAGAACGCATCAGTTGGCCATTGGCTGGACCGCATGTCCAAAATGGTCATTTGCCATCAAGGAAGGCTGAGGCTATAAATAGTCACCCCACACCAGCTTTGTCCGGTGGCTGCTCCGTTTGATTCCGAGAAGTTTGTGTGAGCAACCCTCTATCCTGAGTGATTTGAGTTTAAAATCCACCGAGAGAAAAACCCGAGAGCCAAAAAATTGGATACTCGAATCTAAGTCTAGTACGCTCCACCTATTACTCTTGAGAGCTGCGAACTCTCTAGTCGGTTAGGTGTCAATTTCTTCAGAGACCAAGAGTAATTGTGGTTATCGAAGAAGAAGTCTGTAAAGGTTTGGAGATCACCTCAAGTATCTACCACGAGTGATCGGCATTGGTTATGAACCAATTGTCGAGGAGAATGATACGTCTCCAACGTATCTATAATTTTTTATTGTTCCACACTACTATAGTATCAATCTTGGATGTTTTTATATGCAATTATATATCATTTTTTGGGACTAACCTATTAACCTAGTGCCCAGTGCCAGTTGCAGTTTTCTGCTTGTTTTTGGCTTTTCAGAGAAACAGTACCAAATGAAGTCCAAATGCCACAAAACTTTTTGGAGATTTTTTTCTGGACAAAAGAAACCTTGGAAGCTTTGGGAGGAGGCCAGAAGCGTCATGGAGGCTTCACAAGGCAACAGGGCGCGCCCCGGGGGGGCGCGCCGTGTTGCCTTGTGGGGCCCACGTGACTCCGTTTGACCTAATTCCACTTCTATAAATTCAAAAATATTGGGAAACCAACAGAGAGCCAAAGGATAAAACCTTTCCGCCGCCGCAATCCTCTGTTCTTCCGCGATCCCATCTGGAGGCCTTTTCTGGTACTCTGCCGGAGGGGGAATCGATCACGGAGGGCTTCTACATCAACCTTGCTGCCCTTCCGATGATGTGTGAGTAGTTTACCATAGACCTACGGGTCCATAGATAGTAGCTAGATGGTTTCTTCTCTCTCTTTGCTCTTCAATACAATGTTCTCCTTGATGTTCTTGGAGTTCTATCTGATGTAATCTTCTTTTGCGGTGTGTTTGTTGGGATTCGATGAATTGTGAGTTTATGATCAGATTATTCATGAGAAATATTTGAGTCTTCTCTAAACTCTTTTATGCATGATTGTTATAGCTTTGTATTTCTCTCCGATCTATCGATTTGGTTTGGCCTACTAGATTGATTTATCTTGCAACGGGAGAGGTGCTTTGTGATGGGTTCAATCTTGCGGTGCTCAATCCCAGTGATAGAAGGGGACATGACACGTATTTGTATTGTTGCCATTAAGGATAAAAAGATGGGGTTTATTCATATTGTTTGAATTTGCTTCTCTACATCATGTCATCTTGCTTAAGGCGTTACTCTGTTTTTATTAACTTAATACTCTAGATGCATGCTGGATAGCGGTCGATGAGTGGAGTAATAGTAGTAGATGCAGGCAGGAGTCGGTCTACTTGTCTCGGACGTGATGCCTACATACATGATCATTGCCATGAATCCATCATAATTATTTGCTATTCTCTCAATTGCCCAACAGTAATTTGTTTACCCACCATATGTTTATGTGCTCGAGAGAGAAGCCTCTAGTGAAAACTATGGCCCCGGGGTCTATCTTTATCATATAAAAAACCTTAAAATACCTTGCTGCAATTTATTTACTTTTATTTTAATTAGTATTTTAGTTTATCTATTTACCTCGATAAGATTTAATCCTTGCAAATAACCGCTAAAAGGATTGACAACCCTCTTATTTGCGTTGGGTGCAAGTGTTTGCTCTTGTGTGTGCAGGTGCGCTTAACGGAATTTTGCTTGGTTCTCCTACTGGATTGATAACCTTGGTTCTTAACTCAGGGAAATACTTATCTCTACTGTACTGCATCATACTCTCCTCTTCGGGGAAATACCAACGCAGACTACAAGTAGCAGGAAGAATTTCTAGCGCCGTTGCCGGGGAGACATCATCAAAATTACCAAGTACCTTCGCACAAATTATCATTCACTTGCATTTACTTTTTTTACCTTTTATTTGCATTTGCCTCTAATTTTCATCTCCCCCACTTCTAATTTTTTTTACAAAAACACAAAAATATTTTCGTTTGCTTGAGTTGCCATGTGCCTTTTATTTGCTTGCATCTTCGCTTGCTAAAAAAAACTATTGATATGGATCCTCATCCACTTGCTAATCTTTTCAAAAAATCCAATTATGATGAACCAATTGCTAGTGAGTTGAGTGCTCTAGATTATCTTTACGAAGTTTTGCTTGAAAATCATGAATCTAAAAATTGTGATGAAGTGTTAAAAGAAGAAATTTATAAAGTGATTCATGATAGCTATTTGAATAAAAAGCATGATTGCAATGATTTTATTATAAATTCTATTAATGTCAATTGTGTTAATGATATGCAAAACTACGAGCTTGGAGATGATGATTTTGTTATGTCCACTACTCATTGTAATGATCATGATTGGGGTGATGCTTCTTATGATCTTGAAAATTTATTTAAGCCTCATGATGAATATGTTATTGATAATAATGTTTGCAATACTATTAAAAGTGGGTTTGGAAGAGCGTCAACTTTAGGTAATAATGATCCCACTACTTTGGAGAATTATCAATCTTATGAAATTTTGGACAAAAGTGGGTTCGGAGAGGTCATGACTTTAGTTGATGTTAATCCCACTATCTTGGAAGATTATAAGTTTTTTATGCATGTGGATCATAGAGAGAATATTGTTTATGATAGCTATATTGTTGAGTTTGATTACGATCCTACATGTAATTATTATGAGAGAGGAAAATATGGTTGTAGAAATCTTCATGTTACTAAATTGCCTCTCGTTATGTTGAAATTATTAATGCTCCATTCTTCCTATTGGCATATGCTAGATATTGCTTTTCTTGATAATTTGTTTGCTTATAAAATTCCTATGCATAGGAAGTATGTTAGACTTAAATGTGTTTTTCACATGTTTCATGATGCTCTCTTCGTGTTTCAATTACTATCTTTCATGTGAGCATCATTGAAATCTCGAGCCTATCTTAATGGCTTTAAAGAAAGAGCTTGTTGGGAGACAACCCAATAATATTTTTTACTGTTCTTGAGTGTTTGCATGATTATATCTTTTGTTATGATTGTGTTTTTATGTTTTAATTAGTGTTTGTGCCAAGTAATGCCTTTGGGATGATGTTGATGATAGTATAATTGATGCTGTTTGGAAAACAGAAAGTTTTGCGTCCAGTGCTAGAATTTTAATTATGCACTGGAGCGTCAGACAAATCTGAATTTTTTACACAGTATTGGTATATGAATTTTTTATGTTGTATTAATTTTTCAGAATTTTTGGAGTTACAAACGTATGGCTTTTAAATAGATCTTTACAGACTGTTCTGTTTTAGACAGATTCTGTTTTTGTTGCATAGTTTGCTTATTTTGATGAATCTATGGATCGTATCGGGGGGTATGAGTCATGGAGAAGTTGGAGTACAGTAGAATTATGCCAATATTAAATATGAATCAATTTACTACAGTTTCTAAAGTTTAAGATTTGTTTGTTATACTAACAGATCTCACGAGGTTTCTGTTGAGTTTTGTGTGCTGAAGTTTTCAAGTTTGGGGTGAGACTACGATGGATAAAGGAACAAGGAGCGGCAAGAGCCTAAGCTTGGGGATGCCCAAGTGACAGCACATTTTCTCCCTTGGTGGTTTTGGTAATTTATGTCAACATACATGGTGTTGGACTAATGTTTCTATCTAGTGAATTTCAGATAAGTTCAACAATGGCGTGGCATGGACAAGAAGACGTGGAACCCCTCAAAATGCTAAGGACATGGATTGGCAAAAGTTCAAGACTCTACATTTTTTGTTAAGTGATCCAAGATCACATTGAGTCCATAGGAAAGCCAATACTATTAAAAGGGGATGAGGTGTTGCTTAATGATCTTTTTGCTCAAGTGCTTAGTGACATTGCTCCAAAACCCTCAGCCACTTTCTCCATCCAAATATGTCCAAACCCTACATTCCAACTCGGCCCCACCGAAATTTCCTATCCGGAGCCACCGAGTTCATCTGGACTTAGCCACTGCCAAACCCTAACAAATCGGATCCACCGATATGGATCTCGGTCTCACCGAGATGGCCTTGCCAACTCTCTGTAATCGTTTGCAATTACTTCGGTCCCACCGAGTTTTGCAAATCGGTCTCACAGAGATGGCTTGCCAACTCTCTATTGCCTTATTGCTTCACTTCAGTCCCATCGAGTTGATGCAATCGGTGCCACCGAGACGAGGTTTGCCCTAGCCCTTGCACTTCGGTCCATCCGAGTTGTTCCAGTTGGTCCCACCGAGATTCCTAACATTCATATCTTTTACACAGGTCGGTGCCACCAAGATTTCTGATCGGTGCCACTGAGTTGGGTCAAAAGTGTGTAATGGTTGGATTTTTGTGTGGAGGCTATATATACCCCTCCACCCCCTCTTACTAAGTAAGAGAGCCATCAAAACATGCCTACACTTCTACCATACATTTTCTGAGAGAGGACCACCTATTCATGTGTTGAGATCAAGAGATTCCATTCCTACCATTTGAACATTGATTTCTAGCCTTTCCCAAGTTGCTTTCCACTCAAATCTTTCTTCCACCATAGCCAATCTGTGAGGAAGTTCTTGAGTGTTGGGGAGACTATCATTTGAAGCACAAGAGCAAGGAGTTCATCAACAACACACCGTCTATTACCTTTTGGAGAGTGGTGTCTCCTAGATTGGTTAGGTGTCACTTGGGAGCCTCCGACATGATGTGGAGTTGAACCAAGGAGTTTGTAAGGGCAAGGAGATCGCCTACTTCATGAAGATCTACCCGAGTGAGGCTAGTCCTTCGTGGACGTAAGCCATGGTGGGATAGACGAGGTTGCTTCTTTGTGGACCCTTCATGGGTGGAGCCCTCCGTGGACTCGCGCAGCCGTTACCCTTTGTGGGTTGAAGTCTCCATCAACGTGGACGTACGATAGCACCACCTATCGGAACCACGCCAAAAATCACCGTGTCTTCATTGCATTTGATCTTCCATACTCCACCCCTTTACTTTCCGTACACTTGCATGCTTTACTATTTCCGCTGCTCAATCTCTAGATATGCATGTGTAGGAAGTATTAGTGTTATCTTAACTTGTGCCAAAATCTGCCTAAGTTCCAAGAGAAATTAAAAACTGCACCTTTGGTTGGTTAAGTGTCTATTCACCCCCCCTCTAGACCTATCTCCTCGATCCCACAATTGGTATCAGAGCTTTGGTCTCCATAGCTTTGATTTAATCACCATTGGAGGGAGATGGATGTGTCTACTTTGGGGAGTCTTAGACGTAGAGTGCCTATTCTCAATGGGGGAGTATTACAATGCTTGGAAGAATGAGATGCTTGATATCTTTGATGAATTTAACTTGAGCAAGTATATTCATGATCCTTATGTGCCCCCTATTAATCCCTTGCATCCTACTTATGAAGAGGAAATTGACATGCTTCGTAATCTTAGAACTGTCAATCTTATCATTAGAGGATTACCTAAAACTGTGCTTCGTTGTATGCAAAACTTTGAGTGTGCTTACACCCTATGGCATGACTTGGAAAAGCGATATCCCGATTACTCTTTAAAGAATCTTGATGAGATTCTTCATAAGACTATTGCTTTTCACAAGATGAGTCCTAGTGATCCTAACTTTGATGATTGCTTGTTTGAGCTTCGTGATCTTATGCGTGCCAAAGGAGATGTTGGAACTATTAGTAGCATTATCACGGAAGCTATTAGAATTCATAAACTAGAACATTGTCATGATCGTGAAACTAATGAATTCATTGCACTAGGTGATGATCATATACATGTTGATGATGATGATGTTGAGCACGGCTATTATGATGAGGACGAAGAATTTGATATTGAATTTGAGAAAACCATGAGGAATCTTTGTCTTATGGCAAATCTTCGAGATTACATGGCCAGAGGAAAAGAGTGGATTCTTGATAGTGTATGTACCGATCACATGACCGGAGATAGAGACATGTTTCGTGAGCTTGCTAAAAATGATGGTCCACACAAGTATGTGACTTTTGGAGACAACTCCAAGGGTAAGGTACTTGGCCTTGGTAAGGTGGCCATATCCAATGATAGCTCCATTCAAAATGTTATGCTTGTTGAATCTCTTGGTTACAATCTACTTTCCGTATCTAGACTAGCCGACTTTGGTTTCAATGTCCTATTTACCGAAGTAGATTGCACGGGTTATGAATTTGGTCCTGATATGATAGGTATTCAAGAGGGATATAATAAAAACTTTCATGTAGATCACTGAGTATGATAAATTTGATTCCTTGCAATAGTTTTGCGATATTAAGATGGTAATATGTGGGAGGTATTAGTAGATAATTGTGGTTGAGTAAGAATAATTGTGTTAAGGTTTGTGATTCCCGAAGCATGCACGTATGATCTGTCGTTATGCTAAGAAGTTGGAGCATGATTTATTATTGATTGTCTTCCTTTGTGTGGATGTCGGGGGCGCGCGATGGTTAACTCCTACCAACCTCCCCCCTAGGGGCATGCATAGTAGTACTTTGCTTCGAGGGCTAATAAACTTTCGCAATAAGTATGTGAGTTCTTTATGACTAATGTGAGTCCATGGATTATACGCACTCTCACCCTTCCGCAATTTGCTAGCCTCTTCGGTACCGTGCATTGCCCTTTCTCACATCGAGAGTTGGTGCAAACTTCGCCGATGCATCCAAACCCCGTGATATGATACGCTCTATCACACATAAGCCTCCTTATATCTTCCACAAAACAACCACCATACCTACCTATCATGGCATTTCCATAGCCATTCCAAGATATATTGCCATGCAACTTCGACCGTTCCGTTTTTATGACATAAATCATCATTGTCATATTGCTTTGCATGATCATATAGCTGACATAGTATTTGTGGCTCAGCCACCGTTCATCATTATTATACATGTTACGCTAGCATCATTGCACATCCTGGTACACTGCCAGAGGCATTCATATAGAGTCATATTTTTGTTCTAGTATCGAGTTGTAATGTTGAGTTGTAAGTAAATAGAGGTGTGATGATCATCATTATTAGAGCATTGTCCCAGTGAGGAAAGAACGATGGAGACTAATGAGTCCTCGAAAAAGTGGGGATGAAGTCCATGAGATCATTCTAAAAAAAAGAGGCAAAAAAGAGCCATGAAAAAAAATGAGAGAAAAAGAGAGAAGGGGCAATGTTACTATCCTTTTCCACACTTGTGCTTCAGAGTAGCACCATGTTTTTTCATATAGAGAGTCTCCTATTTTGTCACTTTCATATACTAGTGGGAATTTTTCATTATAGAACTTGGCTTGTATATTCCGATGACGGGCTTCCTCAAATGCCCGAGGTCTTCATGAGCAAGCAAGTTGGATGCACACCCACTTAGTTTTCATATTGAGCTTTCATACACTTATAGCTCTTAGTGCATCCATTGCATGGCAATGCCTACTCCTCGCATTGACATCAATTGATGGGCATCTCCATAGCCCGTTGATTAGCCTCGTCGATGTGAGACTATCTTCTCATTTTTGACTTCTCCTATTTATCCCTACCACCATACTCTATTCCGCTTATAGTGCTATATCCATGGCTTGCGCTCATGTATTGCGTGGGAGTTGAAAAAGCTGAAGCGCGTTAAAAAGTATGAACCAATTGCTTGGCTAAAACCAGGGTTATGCATGATAAATATTTTGTGTGAAAAAGATGGAGCATGACAGGATTATATGATTTTGTAGGGATAACGTTCTTTATCATTTTTATTTTGAAAGACATGATTGTTTATTAGTATGCCTGAGCTGTGATGTCTTTATATCAAATTATAGACTATTGCTTTCAATCATTTGGATCTTTGTATTCATACCGTAAGAGAAAGATTACATGATGAAACATGATAGGTAGCATTCCACACCAAAAATTCTGTTTTTATCATTTACCTACTCGAGGACGAGCAGGAATTAAGCTTGGGGATGCTTGATACGTCTCCAACGTATCTATAATTTTTTATTGTTCCATGCTATTATAGTATCAATCTTGGATGTTTTTATATGCAATTATATATCATTTTTTGGGACTAACCTATTAACCTAGTGCCCAGTGCCAGTTGCTGTTTTCTGCTTGTTTTTGGCTTTTCAGAGAAACAGTACCAAATGAAGTCCAAATGCCATGAAACTTTTTGGAGATTTTTTTTCTGGACAAAAGAAACCTTGGAAGCTTCGGGAGGAGGCCAGAAGCCTCACGGAGGCTTCATAAGGCAACAGGGCGTGCCCCGGGGGGGCGCCGTGTTGCCTTGTGGGGCCCACGTGACTCTGTTTGACCTAATTCCACTTCTATAAATTCACAAATATTGGGAAACCAACAGAGAGCCAGAAGAGAAAACCTTTCCGCTGCCGCAAGCCTCTGTTCTTCTGCGATCCCATCTGGAGGCCTTTTCCGGTACTCTGCCGGAGGGGGAATCGATCACGAAGGGCTTCTACATCAACCTTGCTGCCCTTCCGATGATGTGTGAGTAGTTTACCACAGACCTACGGGTCCATAGCTAGTAGCTAGATGGCTTCTTCTCTCTCTTTGATCTTCAATACAATGTTCTCCTTGATGTTCTTGGAGTTCTATCCGATGTAATCTTCTTTTGCGGTGTGTTTGTTGGGATCCAATGAATTGTGAGTTTATGATCAGATTATTCATGAGAAATATTTGAGTCTTCTCTGAACACTTTTATGCATGATTGTTATAGCTTTGTATTTCTCTCCGATATATCGATTTGGTTTGGCCTACTAGATTGATTTATCTTGCAACGGGAAAGGTGCTTTGTGATGGGTTCAATCTTGCGGTGCTCAATCCCAGTGACAGAAGGGGACATGTCACGTATTTGTATTGTTGCCATTAAGGATAAAAAGATGGGGTTTAGTCATATTGTTTGAATTTGCTTCTCTACATCATGTCATCTTGCTTAAGGCGTTACTCTGTTTTTATTAACTTAATACTCTAGATGCATGCTGGATAGCGGTCGATGAGTGGAGTAATAGTAGTAGATGCAGGCAGGAGTCGGTCTACTTGTCTCGAATGTGATGCCTATATACATGATCATTGCCATGAATCCGTCATAATTATTTGCTATTCTGTCAATTGCCCAACAGTTGTTTATTTACCCACCGTATGTTTCTGTGCTCGAGAGAGAAGCCTCTAGTGAAAACTATGGCCCCCGGGTCTATCTTTATCGTATAAAAAACCTAAAAATACCTTGCTGCAATTTATTTACTTTTATTTTAATTTGTATTTTAGTTTATCTATTTACCTCGATAAGATTTAATCCTTGCAAATAACCGCGAAGAGGATTGACAACCCTCTTATTTGCGTTGGGTGCAAGTGTTTGCTCTTGTGTGTGCAGGTGCGCTTAACGGAATTTTGCTTGGTTCTCCTACTGGATTGATAACCTTGGTTCTTAACTGAGGGAAATACTTCTCTCTACTGTACTGCATCGTCCTCTCCTCTTCAGGGAAATACCAACACAGACTACAAGTAGCAGAGAATAGGGAGAAGAGGGTTTATCTTTTGTGTTAAATCACAACCCCTCCAACCTGACATAGTCCTTTTGCAGGGTGAACTGGTCTATCAAACACTTCGTCGCCATCCAGCATCACTGGTCACCTCTGCTACTCTTATTTACATCCGCTTAGTGCTGTATGATAGGTTTCAATCATGTGATTTCTCTCGATGCTTGTTTCTAGTTTCCACTCGCAAGTTTGTACTCGCTCACTGATACGTCTCCATCGTATCTACTTTTCCAAACACTTTTGCTCTTGTTTTGGACTCTAATTTGCATGATTTGAATGGAACTAACCCGGACTGACGCTATTTTCAGCAGAACTACCATGGTGTTGTTTTTGTGCAGGAATCAAAGTTCTCGGAATTGGACGAAACTTTTTGGAGATTTTTTATGGAATATATAAAAAATATTGGCGCAACAATCAACAGGAGAGGGGGCCCCTGTTGCTCACAAGGCAACAGGGCGCAACCCCCCTAGGGGCACGCCGTGATACCTTGTGGGGCCCACAGAGGCCCTTCTGACCTAATTCCAACGCTAAAAATTCTCTTTCCCCAGAGTAAAATAGGAGAAGAAGTTTCATCAAATTTTACAATACAGAGCCGCCGCCACTTCCTGTTCTTCATCGGGAGGGCTGATCTGGAGTTCGTTCGGGGCTCCGGAGAGGGGGATTCGTCGCCATCGTCATCATCAACCATCCTTCATCACCAATTTCATGATGCTCACCACCGGGTGTGAGTAATTTCTCCGTAGGCTTGCTGGACAGTGATGGGTTGGATGAGATTTATCATGTAATCGAGTCAATTTGTTAGGGCTTGATCCATAGTATCCACTATGTTCTGAGATTGATGTTGCTATGACTTTGCTATGCTTAATGCTTGTCACTAGGGCCCGAATGCCATGATTTCAGATCTGAACCCTTTATGTTTTCATGTATATATTTGAGTTCTTGATCCTATCCGCTTGTCATACGCACTTGTTATTGTTCTGATCCGTAGACCCCATAGTGACAATTGTTTGGGATACTCTCCGGGGATGACTATAATTCGAGGAGTTCTTGTATTCACCATATGTTAATGCTTTGTTCCGTTCTCAATTAAAAGGAGGCCTTAATATCCCTTAGTTTCCTTATGGACCCCACTGCCACGGGAGGGTAGGACAAAAGATGTCATGCAAGTTCTTACTATAAGCACGTATGACTATATACGGAATACATGCCTACATTATATTGATGAATTAGAGTTGTTGTGTATTGCTCTAGGTTGTGAGTGTTACATGATGAATGTCATCCAACATAATTGTCCATCAGTGATCCAATGCCGACGCTTTTCGCATATTGATCTGTGCTAAGTTACTTTTGTTGTTGCTGCTGTTACAATCACTATAAAACTACTACTATTACTGTTTCTGTTACTATTACTACCGTTACTGCTGCTATCAAAACTATCATACTACTGTGCTACTAAACACTTTGCTACAGATATTTAGTTCTCCAGGTGTGGTTGAATTGACAACTCAACTTCTAATACTCGCAAATATTCGTTGGCTCCCCTTGTGATGAATCAATAAATTTGGGTGAAATACTACCCTCGAAGACTGTCGCGATCCCCTATACTTGTGGGTTATCAAGACCTTTTTCTGGCACCGTTGCCGGGGAGCATAGCTCTATTTGTTGAGTCACTTGGGATTTATATCTGTTGATCTCTATGAAGAATCTGAAAGACGCTAAGACCAATAGCGTACCCTCTAAGACGAGGGGAGGTAAGGAACTGCCATCTAGCTCCGCACTTGATTCACCTTCTGTTTTGAGTAGGCTTGCGACACCACCACCTCCTATTCATTCTGATATGTCGCAAGTAATTGATGATACTACTTCTGCTATAAATGAAACTTGTGATGATGCTAGTACTATGCTTGATGATACTGTACCATTAGGTGAATTTCTTGATGAGCAAATTGCTAAAGCTAAAGAAATTGAGAATGTTGAAACTTCTGAAAATTATGATTCACCTATTATGCCTAGCTCTCCTACTAGAGTTGAAATGCCTAAAATACCTGATGGTTATGTTATAGATGGAGAGACAGCTAGGGAAATTGTTGCTTGTAATGATAGAGATGACGTTAAGAAATTACTGATTAAACTGAAAGAAAAGCCTATGATGGAAAGAATGAAATATGATCCTAAGTTTGCTACCTCTCCTATCTTTGTTACCGATAAGGATTATGAATTCTCTGTCGACCCTGAGTTAATTACTTTGGTTGAATCTGATCCTTTTCATGGTTATGACACTGAAACTGTTGTGGCACACCTTACTAAATTGAATGAGATAGCCACCCTATTTACTCATGAGGAAAAAATTCGTTACTATTACATTCTTAAGTTGTTTCCTTTTTCATTAAAGGGTGATGCTAAGAAATGGTTTAATACTCTTGCTCCTGGTTGTGTGCGTAGTCCCCAGGATATGATATATTACTTCTCTGAAAAATATTTTCCTGCTCATAAGAAATAAGCTGCCTTACAGGAAATATTTAACTTTGTGCAAATTGAAGAAGAGAATCTCCCTCAAACTTGGGGGAGGCTTCTCCATTTACTTAATGCTTTGCCTGATCATCCTCTTAAGAAAAATGAAGTACTTGATATCTTTTATAATGGACTAACCGATGCTTCTAGGGACTACCTAGATAGTTGTGCTGGTTGTGTTTTCAGGGAACGAACTGTTAGACAGGCTGAAGAACTATTAAATAATATATTAAAGAATGCTAATGATTGGACACTTCCTTAATCACCACCTAAACCAACTCCAAAGAAGAGAGGTATTCTATTCCTTTGTCCTGAAGATATGCAAGACGCAAAGAAATCTATGAAGGAAAAAGGTATTAAATCTGAAGATGTTAAGATTTTACCACCTATTGAAGAAATACATGGTCTCGACACCCCGACACAGGTAGTAGAGGTAAATCCTCTTATTAAATTTGATGAAGGTGATATCCCTCATAATAAAACTGCTAATCAATGCCTGTATGAGTTTGATAATTACATCATTAAGCAAGACCACTTTAATATGTATGTTAGCAATCAATAAAACGAAATGCTTTCATGATAGATCGTTTGAGCGATTTGATGTTTAGAACTGCTAATGTTGTTAAAGGCTTAAGTAAACATGCTTCTATGGTTCATACTCAGTTAGAACAAATTGCTAAGTCACAAAAATGATCGTGCTATTAGGATTGTTACTAGAGGAGGTATGTCGGTGAAAAAACCGGCTTACCTCGGGGTAGGGGGTCCCGAGCTGTGTGTTGGTGTAAAAACCGACGGATCTCGGGGTAGGGGGTCCCGAGCTGTGGATCTCGGATCAATGGTAACAGAGACAATGGAGACGATGTTTACCCAGGTTCGGGCCCTCTTAATGGAGGTAAAACCCTATGTCCTGCTTCTGTTTATATTGATGGAGATGTAACAAGTACATAGTTGATCTACCTCGAGATCATAAGTTGTGGTCTAAACCCTAGGGGTATGATGATGAATGTATGAACGTCTATGTATCAACGTATCTATCGACTAGCCTAGCCTCGGCTTATATAATGTACCGGAGGCCTAGGATAACAAGAGTCCTAGTCGGCTATGTCGGTGGAGAGGACTCCTTGTCTTGATCACCAAGTCTTGTGGAACCTTCCTCGTATATGTCATGGGCTGCCCGAAGTGGCCCAATAGTGAACCACCATGGAGGTCCTCGGCCCGACCCACTGGTCGGGAGACGACGTGGTTAGTACCCCCTAGTCCAGGACACCGTCAGTATCCCCCTGAACCGGTCTTCAAGTTGGGGACGCTCCTCGGTTCTTCCGAACTATTCTTAGTCTTCGATCGTCGGTCTTGAAAACTGGTTCAACAAATCTTCCCATCTTCGATCTTGAGGATCGTTGAGCTGAATCCGAAGAGTTCATACGTTGGGCATCCGAGGAGCCCTTTAAGTTTTTGGCCTTTATCAATGCCTTGTTATTTTTACGCCACACCTCGGGTTCAAAGTTTTTCCCGTGCAGCGGTATCCCCTTGCGTCCGAGCTCCATCCTCGGACCGCATCTGAGGTGTCTTTTTGCAGCCGAGCTCTAACGCCGGTCTGCATCCGAGGTGTCATAGATCACCTCGGTCTTTGAAAAAGTTGAAGGAGTTCAGCCGAGTTTAATGCCAGAAATGCCCTCTATGGAGCCATCCACTTGCATCCGAGGTTTACGCCGGACTGCTTCCGAGGTGATGCACCACCTCGGGCTTGGGCTGATCTTTTGCGGATATATTTTCGATTGGTGTAATTTATTCTTTGCCGAGATATATAGACAGTAGCCCACAAGGTGTGTGTCGGCCTAAAACCCGAGATGCACCTGAAGGAAAATATAAAACCGCTGATCCCAGTAGCCCTTGAGACTCAGGTCGATTCACTAAATCGGCCTGAGGATCAACTCCTAGCTCGGCAGCATACTTGGGAACAGAAACATGGTGTGCATAGTCCTCGAGACTCAGGTTGGGTGCGGCCGACCAACCCAAGGATCGTAATCTCCTCGGAAACTATTTTGCACTTTGAATTTTCCTGCATTGAATCAGCAATGCAGTAGCCCCCGAGCCACTGGTCGGGTGGCAACACCAGATCAGGGGATCGATGTACCCCTTTAATGGCTTTTAATTGAGAAGCGCGAAGCCCAGTAGCCCCCGAGCCTTAATTTGGGCACGGGTGGCCGACTTAAGGATCGATATCCAGAATAAATTGACTTTACTCACAATTTATGTGTAATGATTCTATGTATCCAAGTACTTTACATCATGACAAATGCCTCTGTTCTACAAACTTTGTTAACCAGCCTTCGGCTTCTCCCTCCTCGACCATTGGCCGAGGAGTGTTTCCTACTCCTGGTCCGCCGAGGCGAACCAGACTCTTCGGATAACAAGGCAATCCGGCTATTTGGTTCTACAAACAAAGTGGAACAGAGCTTTATGTTATATTACGTTTAAGCGTAAGAAACATCTTCCAAGAAAAATTGTTCCTCTATAAGTTCCTTTTCTCAGGCTATCATGTTGACCAGGATCGTGAAACCTCAACTCCGATCAATGTGGGAGAAAAATATTGAGGATTTAGTGAACTTTGTGGTCTTTAATGAACCTAAATTTACACTTCCGTCGTTGCCGACCAATTGTATTCTTAATATGCCTAGCTTTCGGCTTCACCCAGTCTGAGGTACTAACTCGGATGACCCGGTAGTAACAATCACAGAGGTGCTCCCTTTACCCCCTAGCCGAACTATCGGGAACGTAGGGGGCAAGCACAGGAGCCATGCAACCCAGCTTGGCCAAAATTTTAAGTCAAATTGATGCATATTTATGGCTTTATAACAATAATTACGGAAGGCAACTTTTGTATATTGAATACAAAACGCTAATGATATGTTGGGCTCTCCAGGAGTCCTGATGTAACCGCGCCAAGGTGTAGGTCGGCAGAAAAGATGCCGAGCTGCGGGTCGGAAAAGATCTCCCGAGCTGAATTATTACGCAGGGCACCTAGGTCATGAGGATGTCCCGCCTCCTGAAAGAAAAACATACAAATAGCTTAAAAGTGCCATAAGCTCGAAAAGCCAAAAAACTTATGTAAAAACTTGACAACCGAACTAAATCAAGTTTTTGGTGCCAATCCGAAAAGTGGTCTTAAAATTAGTTTGTCCTTCCGTCGTGCTTTAACATGACACATCCGATCTCAAGACTTCAAGCGGGTCAGCCTTCGGCTTCAACCTCCTATTCCCGAAGGCGGAGTACTTCTCAAGCCAGTTTAGCGAACCAAACTCTAGTGGCTTTAGAGAGAAAACAGGCTATCCGGCTATTGACCACACACTCGTGTCGAGAAAGGAGTGGTAAAAAAGACTTTGCAACGACTTAGAAGAAAACACTTATTAGAAAACGGCTTATATAAATTTAAGAGCCCCCAGTTAACATGGGTAAAGGGAGTGTTTTTAACAAACATAGTTTTTAACAAACTAAGTGTTTAACTAATAACTTGTCTATTTAACACAAAAGTAAAATGCTTGGTTGAACCAAACAAAAATTGAAAATTGAAAAAAAGTTAAGCATAAAAGCGACTTAGCTGGTTAATGCGCTCGACGTTGATGACGTAGTCCGGGCTTGCAACGGGTCGAGATCCCAGCCCCCAAGCCGGTCATGGGGTGGCCGAGCAAAGAGCTTGGCTGATGAAGTGGCAGCACAAAACTGCCGATGTGCCGAGCCGAAGCCCCTGGTCTAGCCGAGGAGACAGAGTAGGTCGACAGGGTGACGCCGGAGTAGGTCGATGAAGCTATGGCGAAGCCCCCGGTCCGGCCGAGGTGTTCGAGCGAAGAGCTCGGCTTGATGAAGTGGTAGTACAACACTGCCGATATGTTGAGGCGAAGCCCCCGGTCCAGCCGAGGTGACGAAGCTGATCGGCTGGTGACGCTGAAGTCCCCGGAGTAGGTTGATGAAGAGATGACGAAGCCCCCGGTCCAGCCGAGTTGACGGAGCAGGTCGATAACATGACGTTGCAGCCCCCACGCCAGCCGAGGTGTCAAAGCAGGTCAGCGTGGTGGACATCGGCTTGAAGAAGCAACGGCGCGGCCATGCCGACGCGGATCGTAACTTCTGACGTGGTCAATGCCGGCTCGATGAAGTGACCGCGCGGAGATGCCGGCGCGCCCGACCCGTGCAATCCGTGGGGCGACGATGTTGGTGATGATTTAGCCATGATGCCGAACTCTTGGTCGGCTCGCCGGGGTGATGATCCTGATGAGGTTGACCTCGGCTCGACGAAACGACGACCTGTCTAACGCAGGTCGGCAGCCGTGCAGCAACGTTGTCGGGCTGGTTTGACACCGGCGTGACAGTGAAGATCACCTCCGAAAAGGAGAAAAATTTGTGAGCATGTGTTTGGAAACAAAACACAATACCCTAGAGAGAGTTTCCTTCAAAAAGGATGTCCGATATCCCGTTCATGAAAAAGACGAACATGGGTCGGATTCGTTTCCGCGCAGAAAACAGATCCGAAAAGTGATGCACTCATCGGACTATTCCCGGAGTTTGGACGGTCGGATCAAGCTCAAATTTTGAGGGGTGGTAGATACAGGAATTCCGCAGCCGATCAACGGTTGAATCTTCCAAAGTACCTCCGAGCTAGACGCTGGAGCCCACGCCCTAAACTCGTCCAGATTACCGTCCAGATTTGACAGGGCTCCGGTATATCGAAGATCGCCGGAGATTCCTCCATCGAAATATGACGAAATATTACGGGGTCATTATAGACTCAATTCCGCACAATTCCACCAAAGGATTCATCAAAACGATGCTCGAGGAGGCGGTGACGGTGAACGCGAACCCGCTGTCCAGAAAAACTGCACGGTCACCCGAGGGAAATGTTGATCTTGAGCCCCCGAGCTCCATGGACGATTCCCCCATGATCTTGATAGAGATCGGAGTTGAAGTTGATGAGGCCACCAGTCCGATCTTGATGATCCGACATGTAGCGTTGTCCTCGGTCCAGCCGAGGTTGCTAGTCGAGCCGGCAACAAAGATGCCGTCGTCGACGATGAGGTTCGGTCCCGATGTGTAGATCACGTCGGAGCCGATCTGAATTCCCATCGAACCGCGGCGATCACACAGCGGAATTCTCAATGAAAGCACCAGTGTCGGTGTAAAAACCGGCGGATCTCGGGGTAGGGGTTCCCGAGCTGTGGATCTCGGATCGATGGTAACAGAGACAACGGAGACGATGTTTACCCAGGTTCGGGCCCTCTTAGTGGAGGTAAAACCCTACGCCCCGCTTCTGTTTATATTGATGGAGATGTAACAAGTACAGAATTGATCTACCTCGAGATCATAAGTTGTGGTCTAAACCCTAGGGGTATGATGATGAATGTATGAACGTCTATGTATCAGCGTATCTATCGACTAGCCTAGCCTCGGATTATATAATGTACCGGAGGCCTAGGATAACAAGAGTCCTAGTCGGCTATGTCGGTGGAGAGGAGTCCTTGTCTTGATCACCAAGTCTTGTGGAACCTTCCTCGTATATGTCATGGGCTGCCCGAAGTGGCCCAATAGTGAACCGCCATGGGAGTCCTCGGCCCGACCCACTGGTCGGGAGACGACGTGGTTAGTACCCCCTTGTCCAGGACACCGTCACTGTGGATCTTGGATCAATGGTAATAGGGATGAAGGAGACGGTGTTTACCCAGGTTCGGGCCCTCTCGAAGAGGTAATACCCTACGTCCTGCTTTGATTATATTGACGATGAAGTATCGAGTACGAGATTGATCTACCTCGAGATCGTAAGGAAAAGTCTAACCCTAGGGCTAGGTGGATAGTGATACGTCTCCAACGTATCTATAATTTTTGATTGTTCCATGCTGTTATAATATCAATCTTGGATGTTTTTATAATCATTTACAGCAATTTTATATCATTTTTGGAGACTAACCTATAAACCTAGTGCCCAGTGCCAGTTGCTGTTTTCTGCACTGTTTTTGTTTTACAGAAAATCAATACCAAACGAAGTCCAAATGCAACCAAACTTTTTGGAGATTTTTTATTCCTCAAGATAAACACTGGAAGCTTCGGGAGAGGGCCAAAAGAAGAAGAGGTGGGCCACGAGGCACCAGGACGCGCCCCAAGGGGGGTGGCGCGCCCTGGTACCTCGTGGGCCCACCCCAGCTCCGTTTGACCTAATTCCAGCACTATAAATTCAAGAAATATCAGAAACCCTCAGGAGAGTCCACGAAATACTTTTTACACCGCCGCAAGCCTCTGTTCCAGAGAGATCCCATCTGGGGTCCTTCTCCGGTAATCTGCCGGAGGGGGAATCGATCACGGAGGGGCTCTACATCAACCTTGCTGCCTCTCCGATGATGCGTGAGTAGTCTACCACAGACCTTCGGGTCCATAGGCAGTAGCTAGATGGCTTCTTCTCTCTTTTTATGTTCAATACAATGTTCTCCTTGATGTTCTTGGAGATCTATCCGATGTAATCTTTCTTTGCGGTGTGTTTGTTGGGATCCGATGAATTGTGAGTTTATGATCAGATTATCCATGAAATTATTTGAGTCTTCTCTGATCTCTTTTATGCATGATTGTTATAGCCTCGTATTTCTTCTCCGATCTATTGATTTGGTTTGGCCAACTAAGTTGATTTATCTTGCCATGGGAAGAGGTGCTTTGTAGTGGGTTCGATCTTGAGGTGCTCAATCCCAGTGACAGAAAGGGACATGACACTCATGTATCGTTGCTACTATGGGTAAAAAGATGGGATCTATTCATTGGGTTTATTAATTCGTGAGTTGTCTTGTCTACATCATGTCATCGTTCTTAAGGCATTACTCCGTTCTTATGGACTTAATACACTAGATGCATGCTGGATAGCCCATTGATGTGTGGAGTAATAGTAGTAGATGCAGGCAGGAGTCGGTCTACTAATCTTGGACGTGATGCCTATATACATGATCATTGCATTGGATATCGTCATGATTATTTGCTTTTCTATCAATTGCCCAACAGTAATTTGTCTACCCACCGTATGCTATTTTCTCGAGAGAAGCCTCTAGTGAAATCTATGGCCCCTGGGTCTATCAAAATCATATTTCTAAAACCCTAAAAATATTGCTGCCATTTTCTTTTATTTATTTTATTTAGTATTTTTGCTGCAATCTATCAATCTATCAAATACAATTTAATCTTGCAATCTTACCGCCAAGGGATTGACAACCCCTTGTTTGCGTTGGGTTCAAGGATTTGTTGTTTGTGTGCAGGTACTGCTTACTAGGTGTTGTGTGATTCTCCTACTGGTTCGATAACCTTGGTTTCATAATTGAGGGAAATACTTATCTCTACTGTGCTGCATCATCCCTTCCTCTTCGGGGAAATACCAACGCAAGCTACAAGTAGCAGGAAGAATTTCTGGCGCCGTTGCCGGGGAGACATCATCAACATTTATCAAGTACCTTTGCACAAACACTCATCTCCTTGCATTTTCTTTATTTGCCATTTGCCTCTCGTTTTCATCTCCCCCACTTCTAAAACGTTTTTACAAAAATACAAAAATATTTTCCGTTTGCCTTTTTGCTTGTTTGTTATCTTTGCTTTTGTTACCATGTGCCTTCTATTTGCTTGCATCTTCGCTTGCTAAAAATCTATTGATATGGATCCACATAGAGTTTACTACGTGAACCATCTTCTATCCATTCGTGCTCGTGCTGAAACCCCAACTAGTTTAGTTGAGGGAAAATCATTAGATGAGCATGCTCATTTTGTGCGTCACCGTTTGTCTGAAAAAGGGAAACTCCTATGGCGTCAAATAAATTGTGTGCTATGTTATGCTCGGAATCTTTGTGAAATTTATGATTTTACTTGTTGCTCTAAGAACCCTGAAAACACCTTCCCTACCTATGTGAGTTTAATGATAATAAAATATTATCTTCTTATGAAAAGGGTGTTTATAGTTACTATGATATCGAACAAATTGAAGAATTTGTTGCTTTTAAGGGTGCTTATGAAGTTGCTTCTTTGATTGAAAAGTATGATATTACTTTCCACAAATCTGAAAATTTTGCCATACTTAAATATTGCTATGAAAACTATTCTCATAATGCTTATGTTAAAGAATTTATTGAGAGAATGTCTGCTGCTTTGGAAGAGAATAATGATATGCATGAATCTATAGATAAATGTGATTCAGTTGATTCGATTGAAATATCCCCTCTTAATGAACATGATGCTTGTTATTCTTATGGCCACGATGCCAATATTAAAGATGCTTATAGAGATAAACTTGCTATAGTTCCTTATGTTAAAAATGAAATTATTGCTATAACTCCCATACTTGATAGCAACTTGAATGAAAAGCATGATTGCAATGATGTCACTATAAATTC
Source organism: Elymus sibiricus (assembly GCA_039707655.1). Classification (NCBI taxonomy): domain Eukaryota; kingdom Viridiplantae; phylum Streptophyta; class Magnoliopsida; order Poales; family Poaceae; genus Elymus; species Elymus sibiricus. Next base: position 67,781,216 of record CM077672.1, read on the forward strand.
TACTAGTGTCAATTGTGCTAATGATATGCAAAACCACAAGCTTGGGGATGATAATTTTGTTATGTGCACTACTTATTGCAATGATCATGATTGGGGTGATGATGCTTTTTATGATCTTGAAAATTTAATTAAGCTTCATGATGAATATGTTATTGACAATAAAATTTGCAACACTATTAAAAGTGGGTTTGGAGAGGTCATAACTTTCGTTGATGATAATCCCATTATTTTGGAAGACAATAAAATTTTTATGCATGTGGATCATGATAAGAATATTTTATGTGATAGCTATATTGTTGAATTTGATTATGATCCCACATGTAATTATTATGACAGAGGAAAATATGGTTGTAGAAATCTTCATGTTCCTAAATTACCTCTCGTTATGTTGAAATCATCAATGTTTTATTCTTCTCCTTTGCATATGCTAGAAATTGCTTGCCTTGATAACTTGTTTTCCTATAAAATTCCTTTGCATAGGAAGTATGTTAGACTCAAACTTGTTTTTCACATGCTTCATGATGCTCTCTTCGCATTTCAATTATTATCTTTCATATGAGCATCACTGAAATCTCAAGCCCATCTTAATGGCTATAAAGAAAGAGCTTGTTGGGAGGCAACCCAATGAATAAAATAAATTTTTGTTATAAGTTTCTGTTATGGTGTGTTTTTAATGTCATGCTACTGGTATGATAGTGTTTTTGTGTTTTTAATTAGTGTTTGTGCCAAGTAAAGCCTTTAGGATGATTTGCAAGATAGTATAATTGATGCTGTTTGGAAAACATAAAGTTTTTCGTCCAGTGCCCGAATTTTGTTTCTGTACTGGAGCGTCCAAAAAATCTGAATTTTCTACACAGTATTGGTATATTAATTTCCCACGTTGTCCTATTTTTTCAGAATTTTTGGAGTTAAATAAGTATGGATTTTAAATAGATTTCTACAGACTGTTCTGTTTTTGACAGATTCTGTTTTTGATGCACTACTTGCTTGTTTTGATGAATCTATGGATTGTATCGGGGGGTATAAGCCATGGTGAAGTTAGAGTACAGTAGTTTTAATGCAAAAATAAAGTATGAATGGGTTTGCAACAGTACTTATAGTAGTGATTTGTTTTGTTATACTAACGGATCTCACGAAGGTTTTGTTGAGTTTTGTGTGATTGAAGTTTTCAAGTTTTGGGTGAAATCACGATGGATGAAGGAATACGGAGTAGAAAAAGCCTAAGCTTGGGGATGCCCGAGGCACCCCAAGGTAATATTCAAGGAAGAATCAAGCGTCTAAGCTTGGGGATGCCCCGGAAGGCATCCCCTCTTTATTCTACCGACCATCGGTAATTTTACTTGGAGCTATATTTTAATTCGTCACATGATATGTGTTTTGCTTGGAGCGTCTTGTATGATATGAGTCTTTGCTTTGTTTGCTTTTTAGTTTGTCACAATCATCTTTGCTACACACACCTATTTTGAGAGAGCCACACGTTATCATCATAATTTGTAGAATACTCTATGTGCTTCACTTAATTTTTTTGAGCTAGACAGTTGCTCTAGTGCTTCACTTAAATCTTTTTGAGCACGGTGGTGGCTGAAATTTTATAGAAATAAACTCTCATGCTTCACTTATATTATTTTGAGAGTTGATTGAAATTTTGTAGAAATAAATTCTCATGCTTCACTTATATCATTTTGAGAATTGACTTGATTAAAATTTTAAAGAAATGAATTCTCATGCTTCACTTATATTATTTTGAGAATTGTTAAGATTGAAATTTTGAAGAAATATTTGCACTCTCATGCTTCACTTAAATCTTTTTGAGAGATGATGATAGTAACGGTAATTTGCACATGTTATGCAATTGGTCCCAAAGTGATGAATATTCAAGAGGGATATAGATAAAAACTTTCATATAGATCATTGGATATGACAAGTGTGATTCCTTGCAATAGTTTTGCGACATGGAAATGATGATATGTGATGCCATGTTAGTGAGTAATTGTGCTTAAGTAAGAATATTAGTGTTATGGTTTGTGATTCCCTATGCAAGCACGTTAAGTCAATAGTTATGCAATGAAGTTATATCCTACTATGGTGCATTATTCGGTGTTAGTTATGTTCAATGCATGTTTATGACCGTTTTTGTTTTTTGGTTGGTTGCTTCTCAATCTTTTGCTAGCCTTCACTTGTACTAAGCGGAAATACTGCTTGTGCATCCAAAATCCTTAAAACCAGTTTTGCCTTATGAGTCCACTATGTCTACCTATATGCGGTATTCCAATGCCGTTCCAAGTAAATTTGCGTGTGCCAACTCTAAATTTCAAAATAATTTTTCTGTTTTGTGTGCCCGTACCGCTCATGAAGCGGAAGGGGGTAGCCAATATCTTCCATGCTAGGTGTGTTATTCTCACGATGAGTGTTTATTCACTTGTCATTGCACGAGAGTGTGGCGGTAATAGGGATGCCCAGTCCCGAAATGTGAAATGAAATGAAATGAAAAATCTTATGTGATCACAATAATAAATTCCTTGGAAAGTGATGGTATGGAGGGCACCCGTGGATACGGCTAGCCATGGATTGTGAAAGAATTGGTGGAAAGGAATAAACTTTATTTTCTGTTTGGGAACCGCCTATGATGTATGTAGCATGGAAGATATTGGGAATTCTCATTCGTTTTCGTTGACAGGAAAAGCATGCTTCCCAAAATATTTTTATCGCTTTAATTTCAGCTTTGACCTCTGGCACATTTGACAAATCTCTGCTTCCCTCTACGAAGGGCCTATCTATTTACTTTTATGCAATTTTTATTTTTCTTGAGTCTCCATCTTCTCTTACAAAAGCACCAACTAGAGAACACTATTGTCATACTTGTGCATTGGTTGTAGCTAATATTTGAGTGTGTTTCATGAATGGATCAATGATTGAGCATAATGGGCTAGGGATAACTTACTTTAGCGTTGATATTTTGAAAGACATGGTTGCTTGTTAGTATGCTTGAGTATCTATGTTTTCATGTCAAATTGTAGACTATTGCTTTGAATCATATAAGTCCAATGTCCATGCTACAAAAAGAAAAGAATATGAGATAAATATGCTAGGCAGCATTCCACATCAAAAATTCTGTTTTTATCATTTACCTACTCGAGGACGAGCAGGAATTAGGCATGGGGATGCTGATACGTCTCCAACGTATCTATAATTTTTGATTGTTCCATGCTCTTATAATATCAATCTTGGATGTTTTTATAATCATTTATAGCAATTTTATATCATTTTTGGAGACTAACCTATTAACCTAGTGCCCAGTGCCAGTTGATGTTTTCTGCCCTGTTTTTGTTTTACAGAAAATCAATACCAAACGAAGTCCAAATGCAACCAAACTTTTTGGAGATTTTTTATTCCTCAAGATAAACACTGAAAGCTTCGGGAGAGGGCCAGAAGAAGAAGAGGTGGGCCACGAGACACCAGGGCGCGCCCCAGGGGGGTGGCGCGCCCTGGTACCTCGTGGTCCCACCCCAGCTCCGTTTGACCTAATTCCAGCACTATAAATTCAGGAAAAACCAGAAACCCTCAGGAGAGTCCACGAAATACTTTTTACGCCGCCGCAAGCCTCTGTTCCAGAGAGATCCCATCTGGGGTCCTTCTCCGGTAATCTGCCGGAGGGGGAATTGATCACGGAGGGGCTCTACATCAACCTTGCTGCCTCTCCGATGATGCGTGAGTAGTCTACCACAGACCTTCGGGTCCATAGGCAGTAGCTAGATGGCTTCTTCTCTCTTTTTGATGTTCAATACAATGTTCTCCTTGATGTTCTTGGAGATCTATCCGATGTAATCTTTCTTTGTGGTGTGTTTGTTGGGATCCGATGAATTGTGAGTTTATGACCAGATTATCCATGAAATTATTTGAGTCTTGTCTGTTCTCTTTTATGCATGATTGTTATAGCCTCGTATTTCTTCTCTGATCTATTGATTTGGTTTGGCCAACTAAGTTGATTTATCTTGCCATGGGAAGAGGTGCTTTGTAGTGGGTTCGATCTTGCGGTGCTCAATCCCAGTGATAGAAAGGGACATGACACTCATGTATCGTTGCTACTAAGGGTAAAAAGATGGGATCTATTCATTGGGTTTATTAATTCGTGAGTTTGTCTTGTCTACATCATGTCATCGTTCTTAAGGCATTACTCCGTTCTGATGGACTTAATACACTAGATGCATGCTGGATAGCCCATTGATGTGTGGAGTAATAGTAGTAGATGCAGGCAGGAGTCGGTCTACTAATCTTGGACGTGATGCCTATATACATGATCATTGCCTTGGATATCGTCATGATTATTTGCTTTTCTATCAATTGCCCAACAGTAATTTGTCTACCCACCGTATGCTATTTTCTCGAGAGAAGCCTCTAGTGAAATCTATGGCCCCTGGGTCTATCAAAATCATATTACTAAAACCCTAAAAATATTGCTGCCATTTTCTTTTATTTATTTTATTTAGTATTTTTGCTGCAATCTATCAATCTATCAAATACAATTTAATCTTGCAATCTTACCGCCAAGGGATTGACAACCCCTTGTTTGCGTTGGGTGCAAGGATTTGTTGTTTGTGTGTAGGTACTGCTTACTAGGTGTTGTGTGATTCTCCTACTGGTTCGATGACCTTGGTTTCATAATTAAGGGAAATACTTATCTCTACTGTGCTGCATCATCCCTTCCTCTTCGGGGAAATACCAACGGAAGCTACAAGTAGCAGATGGTAATTGTAATTCCGTGTCCTCTACAGGCTAAACCCTCTAGCTTATATACATGCCAGGTAGGGCATCTAGGGTTACATAGGCGGTATCTAGGGAGGCGTATGGAGGCGGCAGGAGATGTCTTGGGGTATACTCCAAGTCTTCAGTAGATGCAATCTTGATCATGGCATGGCTTCCGGAGTCCATCCGAATGAGAACGAGGGCCTTCGGGCCCAACCCGAGGATTATGGGCCGACTAGGTTGATACCCCCTAGTCCAGGACACCGACAGTAGCCCCCGAACTAGTCTTCTATGCCGAGTACGACCCCTTCGCTTTTAACAACTTCAGATCCGGACTCCTTGGCTCGACAGACAAGTTCCCTCCTTTCTGTTGACACTTTTCTTTATCCAAGGCCACCACAGACCACTCCTTGAAGGGGTGGTATCCCTTGTTCGGAACTCAACAAAAACACGTTCCACATCTGAGGTCATGGGATTACTTAGCCTCAAAGGCCTGCCGCGTAGGTGTGAACAGTGCCTTTAGCCTGACAACTTTATCGAAGAGGCGCCACCCACGACCAGGCGAGCAGTTACTGCTCACTCAAATCGCGGCACGAGGCAATCTTTTTACTGGCGCGTCCCATCGAAACGGAGACCATGCCTACTTTTTAAGGGATATCATTAAGATTTTGTTTCTCCCTATACGCATAACGACATCTTTTACGAGTAATGGCGATTTCAACGGCGCGGCTAGAGGGACTCTTGGCCTTTTCATCAGCCTTTATAGAGCGAGGGGGTAGCAGCAGAGAGAACACGCTCCCTTCCTTCCCTGCCTACCGCCTCTCAAGCTCCATCGCTCAGATCCAATCCCGAGCTCTTCTCGTCCTCTCAGCTCCTCTCCCCCTGGCAATGGCGGAGAACAACCTTAAGGGGAACTAGGCCAGCTCCTCCGTATATCCCCACGGAGGTCCGCACTCGCGTGCCGGCTCCGAAGCAGCGCAGACCCACTCTCGTCGCTGGGGAGAGGGTTGTCTTCGTCCCCCACCTCATCAGAGGCCTAGGGTTCCCGCTTCACCCTTTTGTGCACGGGATCATGTTCTACTACGGGCTAGATATTCACCATCTAGCCCCGAACTCCATCCTCCACCTCGCCTCCTTCATCACCGTCTGTGAGGCCTTCCTCCGCATCGAGCCTCACTTCGGGTTGTGGCTGAAGATCTTCGGCGTCAAGCCGAGGTCCAGCGACTCCGAGCTCTCTGAGTGCGGGGGCGCAATGATCAGCAAGAACCAGAGGGCAGTCTGGTTCAAAGGCACCTTCATCGAGACAGTCAAGGAGTGGCAGCGCGAGTGGTTCTACATCACCGAGCCGCTCGCTAGTGGCCAGGCCGGGGTCGAGTTCTTCGCTGGTCCTCCAAAGAAGTTCGTATCCTAGAAGAGGAAGGGCATGGACTAGGGGAACCCGGCCATGGTGAAGGTGCTGATCCAGAAGATCGAGTTCTGGATTAAACAGAGGGACATCAAGCTGGCGGACATGGGAAAATTTTGTTTTTGCCACTCTAGATTTTGCCAAATTTTCTTATGCCACTCTAGATTTTGACATTTCAATTTTGCCACTCTTAGCTTTTGACAATTATCACATTTTCCATTCCGTGGCAAAATCAAAATAATTTTATTTCATTTTTGCCACTCTTAGCTTTTGACTATTATCACAATTGCCACTCTGAAATTTTTGCTTTTGCCACGGGAATGGCAATTGTGATAATTGTCAAAAACTAAGAGTGGCAAAAGTGAAATCTCAAAATCTAGAGTGGTATAAGGAAAATTGGCAAAATCTAGAGTGGCAAAAACAAAATTTTCCCGGCGGACATGGTGAACGTCATGCTCCACCGCCGCATCCTGCTGCTTCAATCTCGGGCTACCCCGATGTGGGCATACAAGCCCGAGGATGTGGTTCCCATCCACCACTTCTTCTGCTCCACCCTGGCTGGGATGTGAAAGTTGTTGTTCAAGCCGTCCAAGGACGGTTTTCCTGAGGCCGGGAGCGACCTCGGCTTCGAAGCCGACCACAATGCCCCCGAGGTAAATCTCCACACTTAGTTTTACACTCCATGTTCCCTGGTACCTCACAAACATTTGCAGAAGTGGATCCCCAAGGTGCAGCAAATCCTGTGCCTGGCGCCACAGCCCGAGGGGGAGAGGACTCCCTTGCTTGTGGCCCTCTTAACCGACGAGCCACATGTGGTGAACCCCAAGGAGTCCAAACCTCCGAGAGGCAGAGCGGTTCTCCGAGCTCGGGAGACCTTGCTCACCCGGTCCGAGGAGACCCACACCTCCTCCACCCACGAAGACATGGAGGGACACGTGGGGGGAGGGCAATCTTCCCCTAAAGGGAAAAGGGCGGCGTCCGAGGGCGCCGAAGAGGAGGCGAGGCCAAAGAGGCCGCGCAAGGCCTCTGCCAATCCGGTCCTGCCGAAGAAGCCCAGCTTCCCCGATGAGTCGGACGAGGACCTCCTCGCGCTAGGGAGGAAAAAACCGGCGCCCCAGAGGTATGTAATCACCACTCAATTTAGACTTCGAAAGCCTGTTCCTCACATGAGGCTTATAAGGGATTTTTCGCCAGCCCGCCCGGGACCCGCCTCAGCGGTGATACTTCGGGCGGTCTGCCCCCGTCTGACAGTGGGGAGCCGGAGCCCGCCAAGGCTTCCTCGGCCCTCGAGGGGTTAGGGGAGGCGTCATCCGGTCTGGCCCCTCCAGTCAACACAATGGGGGCCGGGGTACAGGTCGTCATGGCCCAGGTTGACACCTCGGCCGCATCAGGCGAAGGGGACCCGATCATCGACGTCCCCAAGGAAGGGTTGGGCCCGGCCTCGGCCCAGCCCGAACAGTCTCCGGTGCCTGTGCCGCAGCCGGAGACCCTCGTTCCCAGCACTTCGGTGGTGGGTTCAGAGGCTGCTCCACCCCCGCCTCACGCCACAGGGCGGGTTAGCACGGAGTGGCCCGAGGAGATGGAGGTAGCCTTAACAGGCTCCTCCATCGCAGAAGAGCACCGTGCCTTGATCGGCGTGGCGCTACAAGGCTTCCGGTCTGCAGAGGCCAGACTGCGCGAGGTCTTCAAGGGCCTCGTTTGGAGCTTCGAGGTACGCTTTTTATATTACGATAAATGTTCGAGTCTTATGGTTGCTTGTAGTCGCGGGCTTTTGTCCGAAGACTTGTTGCCTAGCATGGCGTTTGTAGGAGCGTAGCTAGCCAGTAGCCCCCGAGCCCAAAGCTAGTTTGAAAAAACTGGCATTGGGGTCGATGCTCGAGTATGTTTTTGGTGCTAATCCAGTAGCCCCCAAGGCTCTGGCCGTTCTTCAAAAAGGGACTGACCAGGGACTAAGGCATGAGTGTATGTTTGCAGGTGTCGACCTCGGATCCGAACTCCGCCTCCGAGGAGGTGGCGGAGATGAACAGGAAACTGCAGAGGTCCGAAGAGAACCTCGATCTGATGAAAAAGCAGATCGAGCTGTCTCAAGGTAAACTTCAAGAAGTTATGAGAGTGCCAATTTTACTTTTTTTTGGAAAAAAATGCTCTTAAAAGATTTAATCCTGATGCCGAGCTGTTTTGCTTGACAGCTGGTATGGCGGAGCTTGAGGCACTCAAGGCCGAGCTGGCAAAAGCTTGGCAGGAGGCCGAGCAGCAGAAGGCTGCGGCCTCGAAGGCCGAAGAGGAGTTGGCTGCCGAGAAGGTGGCCAGAGACCAGGACCAGGCGCGGGTCCTGGAGGTGGAGGAGACCCTGAAGGGCATTTACCAAGAGCGCGACTCCCTTCAGGAGAGGGAAAGGTGGCGAGCACCGAGCTCGGAAAGCTGCGCCAGGCGCACGCCGAGGTCCAGACCCAGGCCCGCGTAGACCGCGAGGTGCTCCAACAAGTGAAGCAGATCGCTGCTGGTAAGCCATTTTTGCTTCAGTGTGTTTTCAGCCACAAGGGGTTCGTCGATGTCACCCAGCTGTGGTGATCCGCAGAGGCCTTCGCGGATCTTCCGAGGAGCGCGGCGCACGGAGGCCGCTACTGTCGGTACCAAAACTGGCAGATCTCGGGTAGGGGATCTGAACTACGGGTCAAGGAGTCGATGGTAACAGGGAGCGTAGAGACAACGATTTACCCAGGTTCGGGCCCTCTCAAGGAGGTAATACCCTACGTCATGCTTGATTGTATTGATGTGATTGTATGAAGGTTACAGAGTTGATCTACCTCGAGATCGACTGGGCTAAACCCTAGGTAATGATATCTCACCCCTACAGACTAAACCTCCTGGTTTATATAGACACCAGGGGGTCCTAGGGTTACACATGGTCGGTTACCATCTGGGATAAACACACAGATTACGCCATCTATTCCTTGGAGGAGACGCCAAGACTTCGGAGGTTTCCTTCTGACACACGGGGTCGTCCATAATCCAGCCTTCCATTGACATGTAGAGAGCAGCCCACCAGCCCGGCCCATGAGAGATAGGCCGGCAGCCCGAGTACCCCCTAGTCCGGGACACCCTCAGTAGCCCCCGAACTAGTCTTCGGAGCCGAGGTAGAAGCCGAACACCATTTGCTTCGTGGACCAGTTCACTTTCCTCCGCGATTCCGGTAAAAGACCTGTATTACTCCGAGTTGTATTTTCAAGCATTATCCGGTCGTGTATGCGCCGAGCTGTATCTTGGTAACGAGGTACAATAATAACTTAGCCCCAAAGGCTAGCCACTTCGGCGTGAATAGTGTTCTCATCTGACAACTTTTACCGAAGGGTAACACCTTGCCACGACCGCAAGTTGGTTTATGACAAACTCGATTCGCGGTTCGAGGTGGTTTTCATTGGCACGTTCCATCGATATGGAGATCGTGTCCTGTTTTCAAGGGATATGATCAATAATCCGCCTCACCCCACGCGCGCATAATGGCACGGTTATACGGGGAAGCGGCAAGGACTACGGCGCAGTAAAGGGACCGTGGGTTTTTACAGCCCATAAAAGGGGCACAGTCCTTGTTCCTGTTGCACGCTCTCTCATCCCCCTTTCGCCATTGCCTTCCCCATCTCTTGAGCTCCAACGCCCAGATCCGCTCTCCTCCCCAAGAACCTTTCCATCCACCCGCCTAGTCCAGCAATGGCGGGTTCCGGGTCCAAGGGCAAGTGGGAGGCATCCGTCGTCACCGAAAGCACCATCATGGAGTTGAAGGGCGCGGGATATCTCCCTGTCGACGTAGCCCACCGTGCTCCAGAGGCCGGCCAGGCCGTCCCCACGCCGCGACCGGGCGAAAGGGTGGTGTTCGTCCCCCACTTCCTCCGAGGTTTAGGATTTCCCCTTCACCCCTTCGTCAGGGGTCTTATGTTCTTTTACGGGCTTGACTTCCACGATCTCGCGCCGAATTCATTTCTACATATCTCGGCCTTCATCATCATCTGTGAAGCCTTTCTCCGGATCCGGCCACACTTCGGCCTGTGGCTGAAGGTCTTCAACATCAAGCCGAAGATCGTCGACGGCCAACAAGCGGACTGCGGGGGTGCTATGGTCAGCAAACTCCCCCGAGTGGAATGGCCAGAGGGCACCTTCATCGAGACCGTCAAGGTTTGGCAGAGGGAATGGTTCTACATCACCGAGCTGAGGAGCGCGGGTTGGGGGGCGATTTTGTCCTTCCGATCCGGACCCCCTACGAGGCTGGTCTCATGGACCAAGAAAGGCTTCGGCTGGGGGGTAAACAAGGAGGTGGAGCAGCTACAACAACGAATTGCCAAGATGATAGGGAAAGGCGTCGAGCTGCCCAACGTGGTCCAGATCATGCTCGGCCGTCGAATACTCCCATGCCAGGACAGGGGCTCCCCCATGTGGGCCTACAAGCCCGAAGACCCAGCCACCGTGCGCAACTTCTTCCGCACCACCCACGCCCAGCTATGGAGAGCGCTGTTCAAGCCGCAGAAGGACTGGCCGGCCAAGGGAGAGGACATTGGACTTGACGCCGCAAACCCCCCACGGGAGGTATGACTAAGTTTGTTCTTGTATCCGAACTATTTCCCTTTAATAAGGTACTCAGCTTCTTGATTTCTCATCCACAGAAATGGCTAAAGAAGGCCCAACGGATCGACAGTCCGGTGCCGCTGCCAGAAGGGCCCAGGACGCCCCTCCTGACGGCCGGAAAGGAAGGAGAAGAAGAAGCAACAGGGGGAGGCCAGAGAGGGCCTCCGCTCCCAAAGACCCCCGGGTGCTAGATCCGGGGACACCAATGCTCCCTCCGCGCAAATGGAGGAGAAGAAGCAAGGAGAGGACGGGGAGGAGGACGATTCCGCCCGAACAGGGAAGAGGGCAACGTCCGAGGATGCCGAGGAGGAGCCTCCTCGACCCGCTCCCAAAAGACCGTGCAAGGCCAAGGTAGCCTTGTCCGGCGATAGCTCGGCTTCTGCCGAGGACTCTGAGGCCTCCGAAGAGGTTCCTCAGAAAATTCCCAGGGCCAAGCCGCAGGCTCAAAGGTATGCGCTCTAGCGACCGCCTGACCGTCTTTAGCCGAACTGGGTTTGATACTAATCAAGTTTCCGTTTGCAACTTTGCAGTTCGCTGCGCGATCTCCCCGCCGACCGAGCTTCAGAGGGGGATTCTCCACCGGCGGCGCTAGCGGAGAGCGGCTCTGGATCCCGCGCCTCGCCTTCCCCAATCGTCAAGGATGCCGAGGAGGTCCTGTCGAGGAGGACTCCTCCTGCGCCACATACAGGGGGAGGAGGCGACGTTATCATGGCCGAGGTGAATGCCTCGGTCACCGAAGACCAGGAGGGGAGGGCCCCTCTGGTGAACGAAAAGGAGGAGGAGCCCGGACAAGCCGAGCTCTGTCCGAGGACGACTCCGGAGACGTCAAGGCGTCCTGAGTCCGGCGCCCAGGACGTCGAGAGGGAAGGAGCCGAAGCGCCACCGCCACCACCGCCAGCCCCAGGGCAGGCGTCAACCGGGTGTCCGGACACGATGGAGGACGCTATAACCAGCTCCTCCATCGCCGAAGAGCACCGTGCCCTTATGAGCGCGGTGTTGCAAAGTATTCGGTCCGTGGACAATGGACTGAAGGAGGCCTTTAGTGGCCTTCTTACCGGCTTCAAGGTGAGCAAAGTAATGCTTTTTCCTTAGAAAAATTCATTTGTGCAAATGTATAGCCTCATACATAGTATCCCCCGAGACTCTGACCGGTTGAGCAAAGCCGGTCGGAGGATCAATAATCGACATCTCGGATACTAACATGTGTAGAATAACGCACATGCATCATCCTCGGCCGCAGCCGCCAACGCCGAAGAGTTGGCCGAGCTGAATCGGAAGCTAAAGAGCTCCGAGGTCGATCTGAGCCTGGTGAACAAGAGGTTCGACGAGGCGCAAGGTAAGGCCGAGCTGTGATAGTGAATAAAGCCGTAGGTTTGTAAGCAGTGTTCGAAGTATCCTAACGGAGATAACCGATTGTACTGCAGCAACCGCCGCGGAGGTCGAAAGCCTCAAGGCCGCACTGTGGACCGCTCAGGCGGACGCGGCGACGCAAAAGTCGGCAGCCGAACAGGCGGCTGCCGAGCTGGCGTCGCTGAGAACCGCAAGTGAAAAGCACGAGGCCAAGGTGCTGGAAGTGCAGCAGGAGCTCGGGGATGCCGTCACAAGGTGTGAGGCCCTCGAGCAGAAGAATAAGGAGCAGGCCGCCGAGCTGACTTCATTGGCAGCGGTGGCTAAGGAAGCGCGGATAGAGGCGCACGGCTATCAAGAAGAGCTCCGCCAAGTCAGGCTGATCGCGGATGGTAAGCCGTATTTGTTACAATGTGTCTTTGGAGGTAACAGGTTCGCGTTGGTCACGCGGGTATGGCGTTCCGCAGGCGCCTTTGCGGACCTCCCGAAGAGTGCGGCGGATGCGGCGAGGTTCTTCAGCGGCCAGGAGGGTTGGGCCGAGCAGAGGCTTTTCTGGGCGCAATTTCAAGCGCCCGAACACCCTCCCCTCCTCAACAACCAGATGAAACAACTAATGGAGCTGCATCGGATGGCGGAGCCAGTGATGTAGGACCTCTGCGTCAAACTATGGCCGTCGGAGCCGCTGCCGAGCAGCTACTTCGGTCTGGTGCAGAGGCTGTTCGGCGCTCCCGCTCATGTCGATGCCTCGAAGCGCTCCACATGTATCGAGGGTGCTCGGATGGCCTTCGGCAAGACAATGGTACATTGGCCGAAGCTAAAACCCGCCGAGATAGCCACCGGACCTACGCGGCCAGGGAAAGAGCATAGGCGTCCCGAGCAGTACTTTCCCGCCGTGATGGACGGTGCTCGGGCAGTAGATGCCCAATGCCCAAAAGATGTAATTTATGTGTAGATGTAGTTTCCTTGTAACCAAGGAGTTAAGACTTGAATGCGAATTGTTCGGCTATGAACAAAGATGCATAATTGTGTTTAATTTTGACTCCTGTGCGGCCGTTTGTTAATCTGAAAGTTACCAGTCGTCCGCTTCAGCCCCCTTGCAAATATTGCATGGGGTGTTTTCTCGTAATACGTAAACCCTTAGCCGACGTCTCGGTGCCCGGAGGCGTTTGTATGTAAGAAAAACCAAGCAATCAGACTATGCGGTTTTAGTGCTTTCACTTAGCCAGAGGAGCTTAATGGTGGGGGCTGGTAACGAGCCCCTAGTGTTTGTGATATTCGGACGAGCCGCGGTGGATACCATCATCACATGGTTTCTGTAACAGAGAACCCTTCGTATAACACGGACTAACCTCCAAGGATTGTAGGTGTAACACCGGTCATCGGATCGCCGACCAGTTCACGCTTATTGGGACAGTCAGTTTTCGGCTTTCTCCACTGAGGTACTTAACCAGGCTAGCTAGAAGTACAATCGCAGTGGTTCTCCCTTTATCCTCTTAGCCGAACAGTGCGGAACGTAAGAGGGTAAACACAGGAGCCGGGCAACCCAACTATTGACCAAAGACGCAATTCAGAACCGATTCATATAATGCAATATCCGTGACACCGAGCACATGAAAGAAAAAGAAGTGCCGGTATAAGGGTTTTAAGCCAAGATCTATGGTCGAGCCCCCGGTCTATTAGCCTGTTTGAAATAAATGTATCGAGATAGTTTACTTCGGCTTAAAAAGGCGGAAAGGAATATGCAACGTGAATGACTGCACGAGTATACCATAATAAATTGGTCTTTATTTCCTTTGAATGTGACGTCCAACCGTACAATTCGGATTCCCGAAGTAACTTTAATAGATACTGTAAAAGAAATGTACATTTTGAGAGTAAAGGTTTACACAGGGCCTTCATGAGTGGTTTGACGTCCCTACTTCGCCCTGGTGCACGTCTGCGCCTTTGCTCTTCAAGAAGCTTTCGTGGAAGCTAAGCTGTCCGCCGTGTATTCGGCGGAAGTAGTAATCTTTGGCGGGCGATCCCTTAAAAAAGGGTTTGGAGAAATCGCCGTGGTATATTAGCTGGACGCTGAGCAGGCCCTAGATGGAGCCCATTGTTGATGTCGATTTGAAGACATCTGTTGGCCGTTGGTCGGTCGAACCGAGCTCTTGACCTTTGTTTGATGTGTCCCCACAACTGCCCATGGAATTTTGAGCGCGAAATTGTGCACTCGAGGTACGTATTTCGTAGCTAGGTGGGCCGTGTTGTGGGGCGCATATCCCTATTTGGGGGGAGCATGGGAGTGCGCCGGGACCGAGGCTGCGGCTCGGGAGCGCTTGCGAGCATCCAGTGTCATGGCAGTGGACTGGGCTTGCGACGCCTCATCGGCAGCTTGCACTTCGGTGGCGAGAGCCGCAGTGTGTTCCTCTGTTCGGAGCGAGCGCTCCGTATTACCGTTAATGGTAATAACGCCCCTGGGTCCTGGCATTTTGAGCTTGAGGTACGCATAGTGCGGGACGGCGTTAAAGCGAGCGAAGGCAGTCCGTCCGAGGAGTGCGTGATAACCACTGCGGCAAGGAACAATATCGAAGATCAAGTCCTCGGCGCGGAAGTTATCGGGCCAGCCGAAGACTACGTCTAAAGTCACGGACCCCGAGCAGCGTGCCTCGACGCCAGGAATTACACCTTTGAAGGTGGTGTTGCTGGGTTTGATCCTTGACGGGTCGATCCCCATCTTCCTCACTGTGTCTACATAAAGCAGGTTAAGACTGCTACCTCCGTCCATCAGGACCCTAGTGAGGTGAAATCCGTCCA